>CM035844.1:269654723-272054723 GCA_020510985.1 Pholidichthys leucotaenia | reverse complement strand
GAGGTCTACAAAATCTTAAAAAACTTAAACAAGTTATGAATAAAATAAAAGACATAGATTCAAAAATTGTATTTTTACAAGAAACTCATCTAATAGAGGAGGATGTAAAAAGAATTAGGAGAAGATGGCAAGGTAACGTGTACACCTCATCATTTTCATCCCGAGCCAGGGGAGTTATGACTCTCATACACAAAACAGTCCCATTTCAAGTGAAAAATGTAATTGGAGACAAATTTGGAAGATATCTAATCATCCAAGGATCTTTGTTATTAGAAAATATAAATCTGGTGAACTTATACGGCCCCAATATTGATGATCAAAACTTCTTTGTTAATTTATTCCTTACTTTATCATCACTTACAGGGCAACATATAATAGCAGGGGATTTTAATTGTACATTGAATCCCAGTATAGATAGATCAACAGGACTGGACTGGACGCACAATGGATGTAGGATGACCATTAATCATTTTATGAAAGAATTGAGATTGCTAGATATATGGAGAGAAATGAAACCACAAGTCAAAGCCTATTCTTGTTATTCTAATACCTATAAGACATTCTCACGTATAGACTACTTTTTGATCTCTACAGAATTAAGGTCCAAGATTCAAAACTGTTTCTATGATAACATTGTGATTGTTATGACCCGAGCGCCGGTTCTGATTGCGCTCGGGCTAAGTTTTTTCTCGCTGCCGGCCTTGACAGCTGCGGGCTGTATTCTGGCCTCACCGGGCTCTTATTGTGAAAGTGCTCGGTGGGGCTTCCGCCTGTCAACGGCCGGTCAGCTGATTGTCATTACCGTCGTTAGTGCGTCGCCCTCTTAAGCCCGGCACTGACGACGGTAGAACGGAGGAGTATTGGTCAACATTCTGTCAACGTCTTGTCTCGTTTTGCTGTTCAAGTCTGGGTCTACGCCTCGCCATGTTTGGGAGTGCCGTGAGACCTTCATGTCAGGTTCGGTTATCATAGTCATGTCACAGTTAGCTCGTAGCGGCTGGGTTAGCCCTACGAGCCCAAGTCTCGTCATGTGTGTGTTTAGCCCTAAGGGGTTCATAGTTGTGTTTTGTCACGTCTGGAAATAAATAACATCTTGCCAAACTCTCTGGTGAACTCTGTGGCGTCTCTTGGTGATCCGCGAGGATCACCACATGACCTTGCCGGGGGGCAATGGATCAGCGTTCTCGTCGCGCCCTCCGCCAGTACCCGGGCTTGCCTGGGGAAGCTAATGATCCTACCAGCAGACTAAATTCAAAGAGACGACGCCTCTGTGCCAAGTCAAAGAAGAATCCTAGTCACAGTCCTAAAGCCGAAAGCAAACAGCCCCAAGAGCACTTTGTGGTAGGATCTGCCCTTCGCATATTACAACTAAACGTTGAAGGCCTATCTGCAGCCAAGCGAAGCCTTATCGAAGTCCTCGCCTTCCAACATTCGATTGATGTAATCTGCCTCCAAGAGACTCATATTGGCACAGAGGAAGCTGGCCGCTTCACCATCAAAGGCTTTGACCTCCTGTGCTATGTTCTACATGCTAAACATGGACGTGCCACCTATGTGCGTTCTGACATAGTTGAAGCAAATCACCTGATAACAACACATTTCTCAGACACCATAATCATTGGTGGCTTCCATATTGTCAATGTGTACAAGCCCCCTAATGCCAACTGGGATCTGCAGGTCTTACCCACCCTACCCCACCCTGCCATCTATGTGGGGGACTTTAACAGCCATCACCCTGACTGGGGGTACCCAGCAGTGGACAGTGA
Source organism: Pholidichthys leucotaenia (assembly GCA_020510985.1). NCBI lineage: Eukaryota > Metazoa > Chordata > Actinopteri > Cichliformes > Pholidichthyidae > Pholidichthys > Pholidichthys leucotaenia. Next base: position 272,052,957 of record CM035844.1, on the reverse strand, counting down.
TGGGGAGGCACTTTCAGACTGGGCATCCAGAAATGACCTCGCTTTGATATACGACCCCAAACAAAGAGGAACCTTCCACTCTGCTAGGTGGAAGAAGGACTATTCTCCTGACCTGTGTTGGGTCAGCTCTTTGAATGGGGAGCCATATCCTACACAGATCCTCATTCTTGATGATTTTCCACACAGCCAACACCGGCCCCTGCTTGTACACATTGGCCTACAACTTCCAGTCATATACAGCCCAAGGAAGATGCGCTGGAACTTCCGCAAAGCCAACTGGAAGAAATTCAGTGAAACTCTGGACCGGAGCATTGTTACCATCCCACTCCACACCATCACTGTAGATGAAGCATACAATCGCTTCTGCAGCGCAATCTTCAAGGCTGCCCATACTGCAATCCCACGAGGCTACCGACCCCTCTATGTCCCATGTTTGGACGGAGAAAGTGCTGCCCTCCTACAATCCTATCAAACATCAGGGGACCCAGAGATAGCAGACCATCTCATTGAATCGCTAAATACAGCCCGGCGAAAGAAATGGGAGGAGACAGTTGCTGACCGGAGCTTTACCCACTCTAGCAGGAAATGTTGGAGCCTCATCCGTCGCCTAGGAGCTGCACAGAAGCCCCCTAGCCAAAGCCGAGCATCCGTCACACCCAACCAAGTTGCATCCCACCTACTGACTATCGCCAAAGCACCCCAAGACAAAGACACCAGAAGAGCAGTTACAACTGAGCTAAAAAAACACCAAAAAATGCCTGTAGAGGAAACGAACCCTGAACCCTTCGAGGCTGCTGAACTGGAGAAAGTCCTACAGGGCCTGAAATGTGGAAAGGCAGCAGGATACGATAACATCTTCCCAGAATTCATGAAGAATCTTGGCCCCCGAGCCCTAACCTGGTTGACACAATTCTACACAAGGATCACACAAACGAACTCGATCCCAAAGAAATGGCGGACAGCAAAGGTCATTGCCATCCCAAAACCTGGCAAAGACCACAAACTACCAGCAAGCTACCGCCCAATCTCCCTACTCAGCGTTCCTTACAAAATCATGGAGCGCCTAATACTGCAACGCATTTCCCCAGAAATAGAGGATATTCTAAGTGTGGATCAAGCAGGTTTCCGCAAGGACCGCAGTACAGGAGAACAAGTACTGGCCCTAACCACCTTCATTGAAAATGGCTTCGAGAGCAGACTGAAGACAGGGGCTGTGTTTCTCGATCTTACAGCCGCCTATGATACGGTCTGGCACAAAGGCCTCCTCCTGAAACTTATAAAGGCGATCCCTGCTTGGGCAACAGCAATTATAAAAACGCTGCTGACCAACCGAAGGTTCAGAGTCCACCTCAGTCAGAACACAAGTGCATGGAGAATGCAGAAAAACGGACTCCCACAAGGCTCAGTTCTAGCTCCAACTCTGTTCAACCTCTACATAAACGACCTGCCTACTACAAAATCCCGCAAATTCATCTATGCAGACGACATCTGTTTGGCATTCCAAGCACCAGACTTTGAACCACTGGAACGGGTGCTCACGGAAGATCTTGCTAAACTGGACCAGTTCTGCAAAATCTGGCGCCTAAAACCAAGCCCAGCAAAAACCGTCTCCAGTGTATTTCATCTCCACAATGCAAAAGCTGCCAGAGAACTAAACATCCACCTGAGCGGACTCAAGCTTAAGCATGCCCCAAATCCAACTTATCTTGGAGTGACCCTTGATAGGACCTTATCCTTCAAGGAACATCTAAAGGGGACGGCTGCTAAGGTGAAAGTACGAAACAACCTGCTCTGCAAGCTCGCTGGTGCAAAATGGGGGGCGGCAGTCTCCACCCTGCGCACCTCAGCACTGGCCCTTTCATACTCTGTAGCAGAATATTGTGCCCCTGTCTGGTCCAGGTCATCTTACACACACCATGTAGACACCCAGCTCAACTCAACCATGAGAACTATAACTGGAACAATCCGCTCAACACCACTCCCCTGGCTCTCTGTACTGTCAAACATAGCCCCTCCACACATCCGGCGAGCAGCATTAACTCAAAGGATGCTCCAAAAAGTTAAAGATTTTCCTCACTTACCAATCCATGCAGATATCTACACCCCACCCACTGCCCGACTTTCATCCAGATGGCCGATTTGGAAAAAACCCTCCCCCAGCTGACTTTACCATCCAGACAGCTTGGCAAGAGGAATGGGAAACCAAGGAGGTCCCAAACAAACAGCTGGTGATAAACCCCAACCAACAGGTCCCGGGCACCAACCTCCCAAGGAGACAGTGGTCTACACTCAATCGCTTCAGGACTGGACATGGCCCCTGCTTGGCCAGCCTTCACAGATGGGGCAGTAGCCCTAGCCCACTGTGCGCATGTGGAGAGGAGCAAACTATGGAACACATCATAGAGGCTTGCCCGCTCCAAAGACTGGAAGGAGGATTACACACCCTCCATACAGCAAACCAGGAGGCAACTGCTTGGCTTAAGGACTTTGCATTCGCTAAATAAATAAAAACCACATGACAGTATACTCCTGCCAGGTCGTCCAAATGGGGGCGCCGCATTGAGACGCCGTTTCATCGGGAGTTTGTGCCTTTTTTGGACTGTGGTTTCTTCTTGCTCGGGTGTCAACATCTGGGAGAATGCCGTCATCCAGGGGCCGCGGTCGGCGCCTGGACCAGGAGGTAGCGAGCGCGCTGGAATACGCCGATGGGGCGCTCCTCGCCGCTACATTTGACGACACCTCCAGTTTCATGCGTTGGCATCTGGGCGTCACTGAGGAATATCTGGACAGCCTTCCCCTCAACTACGACGATCATCCGGAGGTGATATCGAGGTGGGAGGAACTCGCCGCTCAGCGCGAGGTTCTTCGTGGGCTGGAGGAGGAAGAGAGCGGGAAGCAGAGGAGGAGGCATCCTCGCTCCCCGCGTTGGTGTCCTGTTCCCGTCCCAGAGCAGGTCCAGGAGTATGCGCCGTTTAGGGGCCGACGAGGACGTCAGCGTAACGGCGCGGGCAACCCTCAGCGGAATCCCCGGCTGGACTCGCTGCCGGCGTATCCCGTCAGCGAATCTTCGAGAGCGGCCCCACCTCGTTTTCCTAGGGGGCCCTCTGTCGCCATCCAGCGGGGAGAAGGAGGAATGATGTCCCCCAGAGCAGGAACCATCTCTGCCCCCGGAGGAAGGCAAGTGATCGTTTGTTTGTCACATCCTAATAATGATCTGCCTTGTCTGACTCCTGGGGGTGAAGTTCGGGGTTCGCAGCCCCCTGAGCTCCCTCCACCTGCTGTGGATAAAATTATTAAACCTACTGCCTCTGTGTTCTCCCCCGCTGAGCAGTCCGCGACGCCAGGCCAGCGTCGCCGGACGAAGAGGGCCCCTGCAGTGCTGGTTAGCCTGCATCCGGCCCTGCAGTCACGTCTTGGACAGAGGAGAGGAGCGGACTGTTCAGGGGTGGAGTTCGTCAGCGGAGCTGCACCGGAGGCCCAATCGGGTCCCACCGCAGGAGCGGTTCTGGCCCAATCGGGGCCCAACATGGGTGCAGCTGGGACCCAATCTGGGTCCAGCGGTGATGCAGTGCGAGAGTAGCCCATAGGCGGAGGAGGAGCTGCAGACCCTTCTTCGCGGAGCAGATTCTTGGCTCGCCCTGCTCATCGTTTCCCTGTGAGTCACCGCCCCTTTTCATCATCGCCGGGGGCCATGGGGGTCCCTGTTCGCTCGCCCCGGTTCTCCCGAGTTTTGTTATCGTCTGGGAGGCCGCTGCGGGTTGTTGATGCCCTGGACTGGTGGCTGATGGACACGGGTCGGCCGCCGGAGGGACTGTTTCGCCGGTTCGGCGCCTCGGTTCGGCCACCCGACCTGTTATGTGTGCCATGGGGCTGCCTAGTTCGACCACCGGAGAAGCGGATGTGCGGGACTTTGGACTCTGGTGAGCCGCCTGGTCCGCCTCCGTTGACCATCAGTCGACATAAACTGTCTGGGGGTGGTAGTGGTCCCTGGGTTTGTCTTTGTGCTTTGTGCTATTTGGGCCTTTTTTTTTCTCGTCCTGGTTGTTTTGTGTCTTGTGCTCATGCCTTTGTTTCGAAAGCCACAGTCAAGTCCTAGTCATGTTATGTCAAAGCAGTTTTTGATTGTCTCTTGTGTTTTTGAAAGCCATAGTCTGGCCATAGTAAAGTTATGCTAAGCAATTTTAGATTGCTTCATGTGTGTTGCAGTAGCCCTGCTGGTTTATGTATAGTCTGGGTAGAGCGTGTGGTGCTCTATTTTTTTTTTCTTTCTTGTGTCGCGTATAGCTTGATATGAGCAAGTAGTGCTCTGTTTTATTTGTTGTTTCATGTATAGTTTGGTTTGAGCGAGTAATGCTCTGTTTTTGTTTCATAGTCTGGTATGAGCGGGTATGCTCTGTTTTTTGTTTTTCATGTTAAGTCTGGTATGAGCAGGTAATGTGTTCTTGTATCTAGTTTATCTGAACCTGTAGTTCTGGTTTTTGTTTTCCTTTGTACATTTTTTCTTGTTTGTCTTGTCATTGTCTTGTATGTTTTTTTTTTAGTCTTGTCATTGTCTTGTATGGTTTTTTTTAGTCTTGTCATTGTCTTGTATGTTTTTTTTTTAGTCTTGTCATTGTCTTGTATGGTTTTTTAGTCTTGTTCATGGGTTGGTTTCTCTCCCTCCGCACCTGTCCCCCAACCTCCCGCCCTGGGGGGGCGGGGGGGGCAGGGTGGTTCCATGGGGCGTTCAGAGTCCGCCCGTGGAGGGAGGGTACTGTTATGACCCGAGCGCCGGTTCTGATCGCGCTTGGGCTAAGTTATTTCTCGCTGCCGGCCTTGACAGCTGCGGGCTGTATTCTGGCCTCACCGGGCTCTTATTGTGAAAGTGCTCGGTGGGGCTTCCGCCTGTCAACGGCCGGTCAGCTGATTGTCATTACCGTCGTTAGTGCTTCGCCCTTTTAAGCCCGGCACTGACGACGGTAGGACGGAGGAGTATTGGTCAACATTCTGTCAACGTCTTGTCTCGTTTTGCTGTTCAAGTCTGGGTCTACGCCTCGCCATGTTTGGGAGTGCGGTGAGACCTTCATGTCAGGTTTGGTTATCATAGTCATGTCACAGTTAGCTCGTAGCGGCTGGGTTAGCCCTACGAGCCCAAGTCTCGTCATGTGTGTGTTTAGCCCTAAGGGGTTCATAGTTGTGTTTTGTCACGTCTGGAAATAAATAACATCTTGCCAAACTCTCTGAACTCTGTGGCGTCTCTTGGTGATCCGCGAGGATCACCACATGACAGTGATCTCTGATCATGCACCCTGCTGTCTAACATATGTAGATGAGAAATTGACAAAGGATCCAGGTAGGTGGCATTTTCAGCATAAATGGCTTCAGGATGAGGAATTTGTTAAGTACATAGAAAAAAAGACAGATGAGTTCTTTGATATTAATACTACACAAACAACGGCATGTATAAAGTGGGAGGCTTTCAAAGCTTTTATTAGGGGGCATATTATTAGTTATACAGGTTCAAAATCTAAGAAGACCCGAGAGGAGAGAGTCCAATTGGAACATAAAATAAAAATTCTTCAAGAAAAATTGTATGCAGGAAGTAACCCACAGTTAGAGAACGAATTACTGATTCTGAGAGCAGAATATTCTAAGTCTATATTCAGAGTCTTCTAAGATTGAAGCAAACTTTTTATGAACAAGGTGAAAAATCAGGAAAATTAATGGCATGACAGATTAAACAATTAGAATTTAAAACACCAATTCGTCAGCCTCCGTCGGTCTATGATGACCATGGAAGAGAATCCTAAACGTCTACTCTGCTGGAACAGCACCGCCTGTGGCTGAACAGGCCGATGCGCGAATGACAGTCCCTGTCACACAGGTCACACTTGTGGGTGGTCTCCGTGCTGCTGGGTCTGTGGCAGTTCTTCCTGCGGGTCCTTTTTTCATCTGCTGCAGCAGTCAGTCTCTCTTCACCCGCCTTGAGCTGTCTGGTCAGGGTGCCTCTCCATTTGGAGCGGTCCGTTGCAAGGTCCTCCCAGCGCTCTGTGTTGATATCCAGGGCCTTCATGTCTCTCTTGCAGACGTCTCTAAAGCGCAGCTGTGGGCGGCCAACGTCTCTCCTGCCAGTTGCCAGTTCTCCATAGAGGACGTCTTTGGGGATTCTGCCATCCTCCATACGGTGAACGTGGCCTAGCCAGCGGAGCCTGCGCTGCCTGAGTAGAGTGAACATGGAGGGAAGGCCGGCGCGGGACAGAACTTCTTTGTTGGGCACTTTGTCCTGCCAGGATATGTCCAGGATGTGGCGAATGCAGCGCAAGTGGAAGGAGTTCAGTCTCTTTTCCTGCCGGGCGTATGTTGTCCACGTCTCACTCCCATAGAGCAGTGTGCTGATGACGCAGGCGTTGTACACTGCCATCTTCGTCTTGACAGAGAGTTTGGGATTCTCCCACACTCGTGTGGTGAGGCGAGCGAGTGTGAAGGCTGATTTCCCAATCCTCTTGTTGATCTCTGTATCAAGGGAGAGGTTGTTGCTGATCGTGGACCCCAGGTACGTGAACTGATTCACGACCTCCAGCTTGTAGTCATCAATGGTGATGGTTGGTGGTGCTTCCGTGCCTTGCGCCAAGACGTTAGTCTTCTTCAGGCTGATGGTAAGCCCGAAGTCCTTGCATGCCTGGGAGAAGCGGTCCATAAGGGTCTGAAGCTCCTGCTGTGTGTGGGTTGCGACTGCAGCATCGTCTGCGAACAGCATGTCTCTGATTAGAGCCTCGCGTACTTTGGTTCTGGCTTTCAGGCGGGCGAGGTTGAAAAGCCTGCCGTCAGATCTTGTGTGCAGGTAGATTCCCTCTGTTGCTGTGCTGAAGGCATGCCTCAGGAGCATAGCAAAGAAAATCCCAAAGAGAGTTGGCGCAAGTACACAGCCCTGTTTCACTCCGCTGCGTATGTTGAATGGCTCTGAGACGTTGCCATCGTGCTGCACTATCCCCTGCATGTTGGTGTGAAACGATTCGATGAGGCTTTGCAACTTTGGTGGGCATCCTATCTTTGGCAGGATCTTGAAAAGGCCCTCTCTGCTGACCAGATCGAACGCTTTGGTGAGGTCGATGAAGGCGACGTACAGAGGCATGTTCTGTTCTCTGCATTTCTCCTGGAGTTGGCGGATGGAGAATATCATGTCTACCGTCAATCGCTCAGCGCGGAAGCCACACTGAGACTCGGGGTAGACACGTTCGGCAAGCTTCTGTAGACGAACGAGAACAACTCGTGCGTAGACTTTGCCAACAACGCTGAGGAGGGAAATGCCCCTGTAGTTGTTGCAGTCGCTTCTCTCCCCTTTGTTTTTGTAGAGGGTGATGATCTTGGCGTCCCTCATGTCCTGTGGTACGGCACCTTCCTTCCAGCACTGGCAGAGGACGTCATGCAATGGCAGCAGTAGGGCGGTCTTGCAGTGCTTGATCAGGTCAGGGGGTATGCCGTCGTTGCCGGGTGCCTTGCCAGCGGCCAAGCTATCAATGGCCTTACTGAGTTCGTCGATGGTTGGCTCGGCGTCAAGTTCGTCCATGGATGGCAGGCAGTCGATGGCATCAAGGGCTGACGGTGTCATGGTGTTCTGTCTAGAGTAGAAGTCGGAGTAGTGTTCCACCCATCTCTCCATCTGCTTGTTCTTCTCTGTAATCATCTCCCCAGTGGAAGATTTGAGGGGGGCCGTCTTGCTCTGAGCCGGACCAAGTGCTTTCTTGATGCCATCGTACATACCACGGATGTTCCCTGTTATGGCAGCGGTTTGAATGTCTTGGCTGAGCTGAGTCCAGTACTCGTTGGCACAGCGCCGAGCAGTCTGCTGAACTTTGCTTCTCGCAGCCCTGAGAATCTGGAGATTCTTCTCGTTTGGGTACTTCTTGTACTCAGCAAGTGCTGAGCACTTGGCTTCAATGACGGGGGTCGTCTCGGTCAACTTGGCATCAAACCAGTCCTGTGACTTCGAGGTCTTCCTCCCAAAGGTAGCCAAGGCTGTGCGGTAGATGGTGTTTTGCAGCTCTTCCCACTTCTGCTTTGCAGATTCTCCTCCTTGTGGTACACCAAGTTCCTTCTCAAAGGTGGAGGCAAACTGCTCAACAAGTTCTGGTTGGGCCATCTTGCTGGTGTCAATCCGTGCCTTTCCAGGTTGTCTAGCACGATGGAATTTCTTCAGCTGCAGCTTGACCTTGCAACACACCAATGAATGGTCTGTGTCGCAATCTGCACTCTGGAACGAACGGGTGATTAGCACGTTCTTCAGTGAGGTGCGCCTGGTCAGGATCAAGTCTAGCTGGTGCCAGTGCTTTGAGCGCGGATGTTGCCAGGAAACCTTGTGTTGGGGCTTGGTCTTGAAGAACGAGTTTGTGATGCACAGATCGTGATATGTGCAGAACTCGAGCAGCCGCTGTCCGTTGTCGTTCATTCTGCCCCACGCCAAATGGTCCAAGACAGGAGGGCCAGGAGTCGTGGTCAGCACCCACTCTGGCATTGAAGTCTCCAAGGAGAATGAGTTGTTCAGAGTTGGGGATGATCCTGACAGTTGTTGCGAGATTCTCGTAGAACTCGTCTTTTGCCTCTGGTGTGGCTGTCTGTGTTGGGGCATACACACTGACGAGGGTGACTGGGCCTTCAGTGGTGTTCAGGCGGAGGGTGAGGAGTCGTGCAGAGCCAGTGCTGCCCGGTTCCACCATCTTCAGCAAAGTGTTCTTCACTGCGAAGCCCACTCCGTGTTCCCTGTGTTCGTCACTGCCCTTTCCCTGCCAGTAGAACGTGTAGTCTTTCTCTCTCAGTGTGCCTGCATCAGCTAACCGTGTTTCCTGGAGAGTGGCGATATCCACTCCCAGTCTCTTCAGCTCATTATTGATGATGGCAGTCTTCCTGGTGTCGTTGATGTCCTTGAGGTTAGCAGCGAGTCCTGTCATCATAGTGCGGACGTTCCAAGTTCCCAGTTTTAGAGTTGGTCTCTTTTGTTTTATTGTCTTGCCTGGTGCGAAGGTTCTCAGCCTGCTGTTTGGATTTCTCCTTATCCCCATGCACCCCAATGAGGGAAAGCAAGCTGTGGCGGGACAACACCTTATTGGCTGGGGGCTGCCCAGCTTGAGGCGGGTGGTAGCTGTCCAGTGAGATCTGATGATCCCTCCCACCGTCGGGAACAACCCCTGGCGCCACGCTCCACGCCAATTGAGCAGTGGCTTATAACCGGTAACTGTCATTCCCCGTGTTTTGTCTACGCCAAAGGCGAAGCTGGAGTGTCCTCTCCAGTGATCCGGTGTTCTACCTTCCAGCGTTGGGCGTTGGTAGGATTCAAGCCTGGGCAGGAAGATATGGAGGACAAAATGTTGCCCATGCAGCATGTCCCCCCTCTCCACGTCACTGATGAATCCAAAGGAACAGCAGGGCTGCTACAGTTTGGCACCAGCGCCGTTGCAGGAGCTGCCAGAACGATGTTGAGCACAACATAGAACTGCCTTAGGGGCTCCGACTCCGGATTTTTCCTCAGGGTTGACTCCCGAAGCCTTTCCCGTGACCGGGTATGCCGCAAGGGAGGTTTGAAATCAGGGTTTACCTTCCCCTAGATGGGCTACCTTCCCAGGTTGACGAGCCACCATCTACCCGAAGCATCTGGTTTTAAGGCGCCAGAGATCCGCCCTCGCCCCTTCTCCTATTAGTAAAAGCAGTTCCGCCGGGCTTAGAGACTAAACCACACGGGCAGGCTAGGAGTTGGACTTAGTTGTCAGAGGCTTTTCGAGACGCACGCCATAAGGAGCATTTTATGAGCACTGGGAGCTTAACCCCAGTGCCGATCCTGGCTATGACAACCTTGGAACCAAGGTTGGTACCTTGGTACCTAGGTACCAAGGTAAAACACCAATTACCAGCATTATAAGTAACGGACAGGTAGTTATAGATCCTTTAGAAATTAATAGTGCCTTTAGAGATTATTATGAAAAACTATATGATACAAAAAAAATGAAACTGACTTAACAAAACTAAATGGGTTTTTGGGTGGATTATCTATACCGTGTATTCCAAATGAAAACAGGAAGATACTGGAGTCTAAAATTAGTCAAGAAGAAGTTGGGCAAGCCATTGATAATATGAAATCAGGAAAAAGAGCAGGACCAGATGGTCTTCCAGTTGACCTCTATAAAAAAATTAAGAATAATTTAATAAACCACTTTTGGAAATGGTTTTAGAAGCATTTCAAAATGGTAATTTACCACCATACATGAATAATGCCTTAATTATACTGTTGCCAAAACCAGGTAAACCTCCTAATAAATGTGAAAACATGAGACCAACAAGCCTATTAAATGCTGATCTTAAAATAATCTGTAAAATTTTAGCAAAATGACTACAAGAAATATTACCAAATATTATTAACCGAGATCAGAATGGCTTTATAATGGGAAGACAAGGCTTCCATAATGTAAGAAGACTATTTAATATTATTTATTCCAATAAAGAAGCACCGGATACAGCTCTCCTATCATTGGACCCCGAAAAGGCCTTTGATAGGGTCGAATGGCCCTATCTTTTTGAAGTCCTACAAAGGTTTGGACTTGGAAATAATTTCATAAAATGGGTCCAGATAATATACAATAATGCTACAGCAGAAATTCTAACAAACAGCAATATCTCAAAATCAATAAAAATCAATAGGGGATGTTGACAAGGCTGTCCACTTTCACCTTTACTGTTTACTATGGCAATTGAACCTTTAGCGATGGCAGTACGTTTACATCCACAAATATATGGAATTAAAGTAGGACCAACAGAACATAAAATCTCCCTGTATGCCGATGACATAATTTTGTTTATGTCGAATTTTAAAAAATCAGTTCCGACCTTGTTAAATTTAATAAAGAACTTTGGGGAAATATCAGGATATAAAATAAATAAAACAAAATCTTCAATATTAATGCTAAATGAGACCCAGAAAAATCATCCAGCTCCTGAGGTAAATCAATTCAATGTTGTAAATCAGTTTAAATATTTAGGAATTCAAATTTTGCCTAAGCTAGAATCAGTCACCAATGCCAACTATGAAGCCTTAATGACAGACATTAATGAGTTACTTCAGAGATGGATGTCACTACCAATGTTGATGATCAGGAGAATTAATATACTTAAAAGTAATATCTTACCAAAAATACTTTATTTATTTCAAAACGTTGTTTTACCACCACCTTCAGATCTATTCTCAAGAATTTAAAAAAAGTTAGTGGAATTTATATGGAACAATAGGAAGGCTAGATTACGTTTGTCCTTACTATATTTACCATTTGATCGTGGAGGTCTGAAATGTCCAAACTTTATGTTGTATTACTGGTCAGCACAACTGAGGTCTATGACATATTATTTTTCATCAAATGATCTCCCTCACTGGACTGAAATGGAATCATACAATTTACCTTTGCCTCTTCCCTTATTCATATATTCAGACTCGGCTAAAAAGTTACAGGAACAAGTTAAAAATCCAATTGTAAAGCACATGATCAAAATATAGTGTGAAACCAAAAAATATTTAAAAGAACCACACTTACTATTACAATTTAGCCCAATATGGGGTAATCAATATTTTACACCAGGGAGAGCGGATGCTATATTTAAAGTATGGAATTTAAAAGGGATTCAAAAGATTCAAGACTTATATTTGTCACGTTCAGATAACATAATGTCTTTTGAAGAACTGAGGATTAAATTCAATCTTAATAGAATACATTTTTTTAAATATCTTCAGCTTAATATCGTCAGCTTAAAGCCAAATTTATTTGATCAAATCAAAATAATGCTCTCACCCGACCTACTTATTCATCCTTGGAAAAAATTTTGACAAAAGATAGTAAGAGAAAGGGTATCATTTCAGAGTTTTATAACTCATTGACACTATTCTCAAGTGAAAACTCACAGAAAAGACTGAATTATTAGAAAGACCTGCAAATTGAAATTTCAGAGGAACAATGGCTTGTGCAGGAGCTCAAACCAAATCAATAAATGTACGTCTTAAACTGATACAATTTAAATGGTTAATGCGGATGTATATTACACCAGTGGAATTAAATAGATATAACAAAAACATACCAGATACATGCACAAAATGTATGGAAAGTAAAGGAACCCTATTTCACTGTTTATGGGAATGTAGAAAAATCAGAATGTTTTGGGAAGAGGTGAGGGTAACAATTGAAAAAATAATTTCAAAACAAATCACATTGAACCCTAAACTGTTTTTGTTGGGTCTGTATCCAGAAAAACATAACTTTAATAAGAGTGAAAGAGCATTCATAGACCTCGGTTTGCTTAATGCCAATGTGTGTGTGTGTGTATATATATATATATATACATATATACATATACATATATATATGTATACATATACATATACATATATATATATATATATATATATATATATATATATATATATATATATATATATATATATATATATATATATTGAGATTGAGAATGAGATTGAGATTCAACTTTATTGTCATTACACATGTATGAATATAAGGTAACGAAACGTGACTTGGCATTTGGGCACACTCTGCAGAGCGCATCCAAGGCCGGGGCAGCCGCTAGGCGCCAGTCATAATATATATATTATGACCGAATTATATTATATTATATATTATATATTTTGCCCCACTATATATATATATATATATATATATATGTGTGTGTGTGTGTGTGTGTGTGTGTATACTGTATATATATATATATATATATATATATATATATATATATATATATATATATATATATAGTGGGGCAAAAAAGTATTTAGTCAGCCACCAATTGTGCAAGTTCTCCCACTTAAAAGATGAGAGAGGTCTCCAATTTTCATCAGAGGTATACCTCAGCTATGAGAGACAAAATGAGAAAAAAAAATCCAGAAAATCACATTGTCTGATTTTTAAAGAATTTATTTGCAAATTATGGTGGAAAATAAGTATTTGGTCAATAACAAAAGTTCATCTCAATACTTTGTTATATACCCTTTGTTGGCAATGACAGAGGTCAAACGTTTTCTGTAAGTCTTCACAAGGTTTTCACACACTTTTGCTGGTATTTTGGCCCATTCTTCCATGCAGATCTCCTCTAGAGCAGGGATGTTTGGGGGCTGTTGCTGGGCAACACGGACTTTCAGCTCCCTCCAAAGATTTTCTATGGAGTTGAGATCTGGAGACTGGCTAGGCCACTCCAGGACCTTGAAATGCTTTTTACAAAGCCACTCCTTCGTTGCCCGGGTGGTGTGTTTGGGATCATTGTCATGCTGAAAGACCCAGCCACATTTCATCTTCAATGCCCTTGCTGATGGAAGGAGGTTTTCATTCAAAATCTCACGATACATGGCCCCATTCATTCTTTCCTTTACACGCATCAGTCGTCCTGGTCCCTTTGCAGAAAAACAGCCCCAAAGCATGATGTTTCCACCCCCATGCTTCACAGTAGGTATGGTGTTCTTTGGATGCAACTCAGCATTCTTTCTCCTTCAAACACGACAAGTTGAGTTTTTACCAAAAAGTTCTATTTTGGTTTCATCTGACCATATGACATTCTCCCAATCCTCTTCTGGATCATCCAAATGCTCTCTAGCAAACTTCAGATGGGCCTGGACATGTACTGGCTTAACCAGGGGAACACGTCTGGCACTGCAGGATTTGAGTCCCTGGCGGCATAGTGTGTTACTGATGGTAGCCTTTGTTACTTTGGTCCCAGCTCTCTGCAGGTCATTCACTAAGCCCCCCCGTGTGGTTCTGGGATTTTTGCTCACCGTTCTTGTGATCATTTTGACCCCATGGGGTGACATCTTGCGTGGAGTCCCAAACCGAGGGAGATTATCAGTGGTCTTGTACGTCTTTGTTGCTCCCCTGGGTAGCAGCCCAGGAGGAGGAAACGTGCATGTGGAAGTTAACTCTCCAACCTGTGATAGAGAATCGGCAGAACACGTTTCATTATTTCACACAAGGAGTTTATTCTTCGTTCAAGTCATTCACATGACCAACATCAACTGACTAGTATTTACTATCAAAGTCCATAGTTTCTCCCTTATTATCTGATCACATCACCATTAAACAAAACACAATCATGTCCATTTATCACAATTTCCCATTTGACATTAACTGTATACTTAACATTCTTAACAAATTACCCTAACATGAAATGAATTATTTGGATAAGAAAAATTTTAAAAAAAAAAGCAGGCACCCCTACATCTTCCATTTTCTAATAATTGCTCCCACAGTTGATTTCTTCACACCAAACTACTTACCTATTGCAGATTCAGTCTTCCCAGCCTGGTGCAGGTCTACAATTTTGTTTCTGGTGTCCTTTGACAGTTCTTTGGTCTTGGCCATAGTGGAGTTTTGAGTCTAACTGTTTGAGGTTGTGGACAGGTGTCTTTTATACTGATAACGAGTTCAAACAGATGCCATTAATACAGGTAACGAGTGGAGGACAGAGGAGCATCTTAAAGAAGAAGTTACAGGTCTGTGAGAGCCAGAAATCTTGCTTGTTTGTAGGTGACCAAATACTTATTTTCCACCATAATTTGCAAATAAATTCTTTAAAAATCAGACAATGTGATTTTCTGGATTTTTTTTTCTCATTTTTTCTCTCATAGTTGAGGTATACCTATGATGAAAATTGGAGACCTCTCTCATCTTTTAAGTGGGAGAACTTGCACAATTGGTGGCTGACTAAATACTTTTTTGCCCCACTGTGTATATATATATATATATATATATATATATATATATATATATATATATATATATATATATATATATATAGACACACAGTACGGAGCATTGTGGTTGGTGGATGTGCAGCAGAAAGTCTAAGCTCTCTCTCCGGGGATGCAGCGGGCCAGCTGGATGTCTTTGGGCATGATGGTGACCCTCTTGGCGTGGATGGCGCACAGGTTGGTGTCCTCGAAGAGACCCACCAGGTAGGCCTCACTGGCCTCCTGCAGAGCCATGACAGCGGAGCTCTGGAAGCGCAAGTCGGTCTTGAAGACCTGAGCGATCTCCCTCACCAGGCACTGGAAGGGCAGCTTACGGATGAGCAGCTCCGTGGATTTCTGGTAGCGACGGATCTCTCTCAGAGCCACGGTACCGGGCCTGTAACGGTGAGGCTTCTTCACTCCGCCGGTGGCCGGAGCGCTTTTCCGAGCAGCCTTGGTGGCCAGCTGCTTCCTGGGGGCTTTTCCTCCAGTAGATTTAGGGGTGGTCTGCTTGGTTCTTGCCATTGCTCTTTATTATTCTGTCTTATATTTCTTGCACGCCGCCTCAACTCCAGCCCGGCACCCGTGTTGTTTTCGCTTCAGTTCTCCCGATATGTCGAGTTTCTCCATTAGCACCAGGTGGCGGTTGAGTGCTAGCTAGCTCTTCCCTGCTGTATCATCTCCTGCTGTAAACAGTGGCTCAGTCCACCGACTCGGGAGACCTTTGGGGCGATCTGTGTGTCCGTGATATATATAGAGTGAAAGGTGTAGAAAGAAGAAGGAAGATTAAAAAAAAAAAAAGGCAGTTGCAAAAGGCAGCCAACTCCTGTGGCGCCGGAACCGGAACGACATATAATAAGGATATACAGTATATAAGGATATATAATATATACTGAAATTAAAGGAAAATGTGTTTGAGAATATATGGATACCTTTCATTGATTATGTAAAGAAATTAAACATAACTTCTGAAGAAGAAGGTGAATGATATGTGTGGACCTTGCAAATTCCAAACTGGTGAATGTACGTATATTATGTATTCTTATGTAATAGATTACCTAGACTAAACAGAGGAGCATTGTTGTTGACTTGCTTTTGTTAATGGTTGTTGTTGTTTTTACTACATTTTTTTTGTTGTTGTTAGTGTTTTTTTAATCTTAAATTACTTTAGTGTTAGTTTCTGATTGTTTGTGCTATGTTTGTAAAAAAAAGGTTCAATAAAAAATATTGTGGGAAAAAAAATAATGTATTGATAGAGTTTATGAAAGTAAGTCCTTGGGGGAAATACTAGACCACAAACTGCTGG
Organism: Pholidichthys leucotaenia; assembly: GCA_020510985.1. Lineage (NCBI taxonomy): Eukaryota > Metazoa > Chordata > Actinopteri > Cichliformes > Pholidichthyidae > Pholidichthys > Pholidichthys leucotaenia. The sequence continues at coordinate 272,036,914 of CM035844.1, read as the reverse complement.
AAAGCTCACATAAAACACCTGAGCTCAAAGATGGCTAAGAATATTGGACTTTTGGGTAAAGTTAGGCAGATTCTAAACCACAACGCACTGTATACACTGTACTGTTCACTTGTTTTACCATATCTGCTTTATTGTGTTGTAGTCTGGGGTAAAACCTACAAAAGCACCCTACAGAAATTATACACATTACAAAAGAGAGCAATAAGAATAGTAAACAATGTAGGCTACTATGATCACACTAATGTTTCGTTCTTAAAGTTAAAATTATTGAAATTTATGGATCTGGTGAAATTAAAAACTTTACAAATAGTTTATAAAGCAAGAGATAATTTACTCCCTGGCAATATACAGAAATTGTTTCTGGAGAGAAAGAGAGAGCATGATTTGAGAAGAAGATTTAATGTAAAAGTTCCTTGTTTTCACCTTACGCAGAAAGGTTTGTGCATTTCAGCTAGTGGGGTGATTTTGTGGAATGGTTTGGATGAGGACATTAAACAGAGTAACAATGCCATACAGTTTAAGAAAAAGTACAAAGATATTCTTGAAAGGTTTAGACTTGAGGAAGGGAATTGTTTTGCTCCCTAATGGGAAAGAAATAATGATATACATTGTTTTTCATGTGTTTTTATTGTTTTTCTTCATTCTGGATTGGTCTGTATAGGTGGCATCTTGTTTACATTTAAGTATTAAGTACTTATAGTATTGAGGGGTAGGACTTGAAAAGCTTTTGCGTCTTCCTACTCTTTTTCGGGCACTCAAGGAAAGGGTTTCATCACATTGCATTGTTTTCTGTATCTTTTGGTGTACTTGTTGGATGTTCTTTTTTGTTTCCTTTTGTCTGAAATAAATAAATGTCTGCATGAGTTTACTGCGGGTACTCTGGTTTCCTCCCACAGGCCAAAAACATGCAGGTTAGGTTAATTGGAGACCCTAAAGTGACCCTAGGTGTGAATGTGGGTGTGAATGGTGAAGGGATTGGCGCCGTACTGTGGCTGCCTCATCTATCCAGGTGGATGCCCTGAAATTCCTTCTGGGATTAATAAAATATACAAAATCAAAAATAGATATCGTCCCCTCCAATACACAGTTAAGACAATTTCAATTTCTTATCGAGGTTGGCAACAACACTGTTGATTCAAATGTGAAATATACTGTCTGGGTACATACAGTGCATCTGGAAAGTATTTACAGTGCTTCACTTTTTCTACATTTTGTTATGTTACAGCCTTATTCCAAAATGGATTAAATTCATTTTTTTTCCTCAAAATTCTACACACAACACCCCATAATGACAACAGGAAACTTTTGGGTTTTTTTTTTACATTTTTGCTAATTTATTAAAAATTTAAAAAAATAAAAACAAAACAAAGAAATCAGATGTACGTAAGTATTCACAGCCTTTGCTCAATACTTTGTTGATGCACCTTTGGCAGCAATTCCAGCCTCAAGTCTTTTTGAATATGATGCCACAAGCTTGGCACACCTATCTTCGGGCAGTTTCACCCATTCCTCTTTGCAGCACCTCTCAAGCTCCATCAGGTGGGATGGGAAGCGTCGGTGCACAGCCATTTTCAGATCTCTCCAGAGATGTTTAATTGGATTCAAGTCTGGTCTCTGGCTGGGCCATTCAAGGACATTCACACAGTTGTCCTGAAGCCACTCCTTTGATATCTTGGCTGTGTGCTTGGGGTCGGTGTCCTGCTGAAAGATGACCCGTTGCCCGAGTCTGGGGTCAAGAGTGCTCTGGAGCAGGTTTTCATCCAGGATGTCTCTGTACATTGCTGCATTCATCTTTCTCTCTATCCTGACTAGTCTCCCAGTTCCTGCTACTGAAAACCATCCCCGTAGCATGATGTTGCCACCACCATGCTTCACTGTAGGGATGGTATTGGTGTGGTGATGAGCGGTGCCTGGTTTCCTCCAAACATGACGCCTGGCATTCATGCCAGAGTTCAATCTTTGTCTCATCAGACCAGAGAATTTTGTTTTTCATGGTCTGAGAGTCTTTTAGGTGCCTCTTGGCAAACTCAAGGTGGGCTGCAATGTGCCTTTTACTGAAGAGTGGCTTCCATCTGGCCACTATACCATACAGGCCTGATTGGTGGATTGCTGCAGAGATTGTTGTCCTACTGGAAAGTTCTTTTCTCTCCACAGAGGAAGGCTGGAGCTCTGACAAAGTGACCACTGGGTTCTAGGTTACCTCCCTGATTAAGTCCCTTCTCTTCTCATTGCTTAGTTTAGCCTGCCAGCCAGCTCTAGGACAAGTACTGGTGGTTCCAAACTTCTTCCATTTACGGACGTTGGAGGCCACTGTGCTTATTGGGGCCTTCAAAGTAGCAGAAGTTTTTCTGTACCCTTCCCCAGATTTGTGCCTTGAGACAATCCTGCGTCGGAGGTCTATAGACAATTCCTTTGACTTCATGCTTGGTTTGTGCTCTGACATGCACTGTCAACTGTGGGACCTTATATAGACAGGTGTGTGCCTTTCCAAATCATGTCCAATCAACTGAATTTACCACAGGTGGACTCCAATTAAGCTGTTGAAACATCTCAAGGATGATCAGTGGAAACAGGATTCACCTGAGCTCAATTTTGAGCTTCATGGCAAAGGCTGTGAATACTTATGTACATGTATTGAACCTTTTTTACAGACACAACACAAACAATCAAACACTAACACTAAAGTAATTAAAAAAATAAATAAATAAAAATTGTACTAAAAAACACCAACAACCACTAACAAAGACAGGTCTTCAACAATGCTCCTCTGTTTAGTCTAGGCAATCCATTACATAAGTATACATATTATACATTCACCAGTTTGGAATTTACAAGGTCCACACACATCATTCACCTTCCTCTTCAAAAGTTATGTTTAAATTCTTTACATAATCAATAAAAGGTCTCCATATATTCTCAAACACAATTTCCTTTGATTTCAGTATGTATGTTATTCTTTCTAGTGGAAGGTTTGTTAACATCTGTCTTAGCCACTGAGTCACATCTGGTCTATGAGTCTTTTTCCACAGTAGTGCAATACATTTTTTGGCATTAAGCAAACTGAGGTCTATGAATGATCTTTCACTCTTATTAAAGCTATGCTTTTCTGGATACAGACCCAACAAAAACAATTTAGGATTCAACATGATTTGTTTTGAAATTATTTTTTCAATTGTTACCCTCACCTCTTCCCAAAACATTCTAATTTTTCTACATTCCCATAAACAATGAAATAGGGTTCCTTTACTTTCCATACATTTTGTGCACGTATCTGGTATGTTTTTGTTATATCTATTTAACTCCACCGGTGTAACATGCATCAGCATTAACCATTTAAAATGTATCAATTTAAGACGTACATTTATTGATTTGGTTTGAGCTTCTGTACAAGCCAATTCCCATTGTTCCTCTGAAATTTCAGTTTGCAGGTCTTCTTTCCAATAATTCAGTCTTTTCTGTGAGTTTTCACTTGAGGATAGTGTCAATGAGTTATAAAACTCTGAAATAACACCCTTTCTCTTAACTATCTTTCGTCAAAATTTTTTCCAAGGATGAATAAGTAGGTCGGATGAGAGCATTATTTTGATTTGATCGAATAAAGTTCCTAAGCTGAAGATATTTAAAAAAATGTGTTCTATTAAGATTAAATTTGATCCTTAGTTCTTCAAAAGACATTATGTTATCTGAACATGACAGATATAAGTCTTGAATCTTTTGAATCCCTTTTAAATTCCATACTTTAAATACAGCATCCGCTCTCCCTGGTTTAAAATATTGATTACCCCATATTGGGCTAAATTGTGACAGTAAGTGTGGTTCTTTTAAATATTTTGTGGTTTCACACTATATTTTGATCATATGCTTTACAAATGGATTTTTAACTTGTTTCTGTAATTTTTTTTGCCGAGTTTGAGTATACGAATATGGGAAGAGGCAAAGGTAAATTGTATGATTCCATTTCAGTCCAGTGAGGGAGATCATTTGATGAAAAATAATATGTCATAGACCTCAGTTGTGCTGACCAGTAATACAACATAAAGTTTGGACATTTCAGACCTCCACGATCAAATGGTAAATATAGTAAGGGCAGACGTAATCTAGCCTTCCTATTGTTCCATAAAAATCCCACTAACTTTTTTTTAATTCTTGAGAATAGATCTGAAGGTGGTGGTAAAGGAATGTAATGAAATAAATAAATTATTTTGGGTAAAATATTACTTTTAAGTATATTGATTCTCCCGATCATCGACATTGGTAATGACATCCATCTCTGAAGTAGGATAGAGGATTATGTTGGTTTAAATGAATCAACTCCCTCTGGTTATTTAAACTGTCAAAATCTCAGAATTTCTGGTCGTGGAGGAGGAGTAGCAACAATTTACCATTCCAAATTACTAGTTAATGTAAAGCAAAAAACATGTTATAATTCCTTTGAGGGCCTGGTCCTCAGTATTGGGCACTTTAGCAATTTTAGGTTAAACCCAATTTTATTTGCCATAGTTTATCGTCCCCCATCAACCTACTCAGAATTTTTATCCGAATTTGCTGATTTCTTAGCTGATTTAGTGCTGAAATCTGATAGAATAATTATAGTAGGGGACTTTAATATACATGTGGATGTAGATAGTGACTGCCTTAATGTGGCATTCAATTCAATATTAGATTCGAGTGGGTTTTCTCAGAAAGTAGGAAATTCTACTCATTACCTCCACCATACATTGGACCTTGTTTTGACATATGGCATAGAAATAGAAAATCTTGTAGTGTCTCCTCATAACCCTGTACTGTCAGACCATTGTCTGTTAACCTTTGATTTTACTATTTCTGACTATTTGGCTCCTAAAGAAAAATATTATTACAGTAGATGCCTCTCAGATGATGCTGTTTCCAAATTTATGCAGATTGTTTCCTCTATGCCATGTGTCAACACAACGGAAATAAGCTATAGACAGCTTGCTCCTTCTGTAATTGATAACATGGTGGATAGTGTTTCAGCTTCTCTGCATCAGACTCTAGACTTGGTGGCCCCCTTAAAAAAGAAAAAGTCTAATCAGAGATTTCTAACTCCTTGGTTCAACACAGAAACTCGTACCTTAAAACAGAAGACTCGTCAATTAGAAAGAAAATGGCGCTCTACTAATTTAGATGAAATCTATTTAGCTTGGAGAAATCATCTTTTAATTTATAAAAAATCTCTTAGAAAAGCTAGAACGAGTTATTACTCTGCATTAATAGAAGAGAACAAGAATAATCCCAGGTTTCTTTTCAGTACTGTAGCCAGGTTGACAAAGAGTCAGGACTCTGTCAATCCTAGCATTCCCTTAGAGCTTACTAGTCAGGACTTTATGAACTTTTTCAATAATAAAATTTCATCCATCAGAGATAAAATCAATCAGATTCTTCCCACAGTTAACTTAAATGCTGTAACTGCTACAACTCCTTCTATTGATGTCTGTCTTGATGAGTTTACTCCAATCGACTTTTGTGAGTTAGACAAAATAGTTTCCTCATCCAAACCTTCAACTTGTCTTTTAGACCCTATTCCTACCAGGTTATTTAAAGAAGTCTTCCCACTTATTGGTAGCTTTATTCTTCATATAATCAATTCTTCATTAACTTTAGGCCATGTACCGCAGGCTTTTAAAACGGCTGTAATTAAACCCTTACTCAAAAAGCCAACGCTAGATCCAGGAGCTTTAGCTAACTATAGACCAATCTCTAATCTCCCTTTCATTTCAAAAATCTTAGAAAGAGTTGTTGCTATGCAATTATTTGACCACCTGCAGGGAAATGGTTTACTTGAAGAGTTTCAATCTGGGTTTAGAATCCATCATAGTACTGAAACAGCCTTAGCGAAGGTCACTAACGACCTCCTCATTGCATCTGATAATGGACTAGTTTCTGTACTTGTCCTTTTAGACCTTAGTGCAGCTTTTGATACTATCGATCATAATATTCTACTTGATAGATTAGAACACTATGTTGGACTTAATGGAACTTTGTTGCAATGGTTTAGATCTTATTTATCTGATAGGTTCCAGTTTGTTCATGTAAATAATGAGTTTTCTTTCAACTCAAAGCTTAGTCATGGAGTTCCACAGGGATCTGTGCTAGGCCCTACTCTTTTTAGTTTATATATGCTTCCGTTAGGCAACATTATTAGAAAGCACTGTATACATTTTCATTGTTATGCAGATGACACACAATTATACCTGTCAATGAAGCCAGATGATAGTAATCAATTAGCCAAGTTAGAAGCCTGTCTTAAGGAAATCAAAGCTTGGATGACTTGTAATTTCCTGCTATTAAATTCAGATAAGACTGAAGTCATTCTTGTTGGTCCAAAAAACCTTAGAAATTCCTTTCCAACTCAAACTTTCAGTTTGGATGCGGTTACTCTTTCTCTTAATAGCTCTGTGAGGAACCTTGGAGTTATTTTTGATCAGGATTTGTCTTTCAATTCACATATTAAATTTGTTTCTAAGACTGCCTTCTATCATTTGCGTAATATTGCCAAGATTAGGAGCATCTTGTCTCAGAGTGATGCTGAGAAACTGATCCACGCTTTTGTTAGCTCGAGATTAGATTATTGTAATTCTTTATTATCAGGCTGTCCTAAAACATCTTTAAAAAGTCTTCAGCTGATCCAAAATGCTGCAGCAAGAGTTTTAACAGGTACTAGAAAGAGAGATCATATCTCTCCGGTTCTGGCCTCCCTTCATTGGCTTCCCATAGAGTTTAGAATTAAGTTTAAAATCCTTCTTCTTACTTACAAAGCTCTAAACAATCAGGCTCCTTTTTATTTAAAAGATCTGATACTACCGTATTATCCTAACAGAGCACTACGCTCCCAAAATGCAGGATTACTTGTAATACCTAGAATCTCCAAAAGTACAATGGGAGGCAGAGCCTTCAGTTATCAAGCTCCTCTCCTATGGAATCAGCTGCCAATCTGGATTCGGGAGTCAGACTCGATCTCTGTTTTTAAGAATAGGGCTAAAACCTACCTTTTTGATATAGCCTACAATTAGGGAGGGATCATGTGTTTCTGAACCCTCCCTTAGTTATGCTGCTAATAGGTTTAGTCAGCCGGGGGACCTCCAGTAATGCACTGGGCCTCACTCCTTTCCTCACTCTCTATGAAATATTTTTTTTTTGCTGGTCATTAACATCTGTTTGTTCTCTCCCATAGATTGAGTCCCCATCGTGCTGTTTGCTCTCTACATGTCTGTTCTTTTCTTCTTCTCTATCCCCTCACCCCCCAGCCAGTCACAGCAGATGACTGCCCCTCCCTGAGCCTGGTTCTGCTGGAGGTTTCTTCCTGTTAAAAGGGAGTTTTTCCTCTCCACCTTTGCCAAGTGCTTGCTCACAGGGGATCGCCTGATTGCTGGGGTCTTTCTGCAACTGTGGGGGTTCCCCCCTACAGTTGATAGTACTATGAGATGACTGTTGTTGTGAAATGGCGCTATATAAATAAAGTTGAATTGAATTGAATTGAATTGAAGTAACTCATTAATGTCTGTCATTAAGGCTTCATAGTTGGTACTGGCGACTAATTCTAGCTTGGACACAATTTGGATTCCTAAATATTTAAACTGATTTACAACATTGAATTGATTTACCTCAGGAGCTGGGTGATTTCTCTGGGTCTCATTTAGCATTAATATTGAAGATTTAGTTTTATTTATTTTAATATCCTGATATTTCCCCAAAATTCTTTATTAAATTCAACAAGGTCGGAATTGATTTTTTAAGATTTGACATAAACAAAATTATGTCATCGGCATACAGGGAGATTTTATGTTCTGTTGGTCCTACTTTAATTCCATATATTTGTGGATGTAAACGTACTGCCATCGCTAAAGGTTCAATTGCCATAGTAAACAGTAAAGGTGAAAGTGGGCAGCCTTGTCGACATCCTCTTTTGATATTTATTGATTTTGAAATATTGCTGTTTGTTAGGATTTCTGCTGTAGCATTATTATATATTATCTGAACCCATTTTATTAAATTATTTCCAATTCCAAACCTTTGTAAAACTTCAAAAAGAAAGGGCCATTCGACCCTATCAAAGGCCTTTTCAGCGTCCAATGATCCGGTGTATCTTTATTAGAATAGATAATATTAGATAGTCTTCTTACATTATGGAAGCCTTGTCTTCCCTTTATAAAGCCATTCTGATCTCGGTTAATAATATTTGGTAATATTTCTTGTAGTCGTCTTGCTAAAATTTTACAGATTATCTTAAGGTCAGCATTAAATAGGCTTATTGGTCTCATATTTTCACATTTATTCGAGGGTTTACCTGGTTTTGGCAAAAGTATAATTAAGGCATTATTCATGTATGGTGGTAAATTACTATTTTGAAATGCTTCTAAAACCATTTCCAAAAATGGTTTTGTTAATTTATTCTTAAATTTTTTATAGAGGTCAACTGGAAGACCATCTGGTCCTGCACTTTTTCCTGATTTCATATTATCAATGGCTAGCACAACTTCTTCTTGACTAATTTTAGACTCCAGTCTGTTTTCATTTGGAATACACGGTATAGATAATCCGTCCAAAAACCCATTTAGTTTTGTTAAGTCAGTTTCATTTTTTGTATTATATAATTTTTCATAATAATCTCTAAAGGCACTATTAATTTCCAAAGGATCTACAACTGCCTGTCCGTTACTTATAATACTGGTAAATGGTGTTTTAAATTCTAATTGTTTAATCTGCCATGCCAATAATTTTCCTGATTTTTCACCTTGTTCATAAAATGATTGCTTCAATCTTAGAAGACTCGAGGCAGCTCTATTCGCTGATTTTTTTGTCATATTCAGCTCTCAGAATCAGTAATTCGTTCTCTAACTTTGGGTCACTTCCTGCATACACTTTTTCTTGAAGAATTTTTATTTTATGTTCCAATTGGACTCTCTCCTCTCGAGTCTTCTTAGATTTTGAACCTGTATAACTAATAATATGCCCCCTAATAAAAGCTTTGAAAGCCTCCCACTTTATAAATGGCATTCACTTATATAGCGCTTTTATACTCATCTCTTGATGACCAAAGCGCTTTACAGATCCTGCCATTCACCCATTCACACACACATTCACACACTGATGGTGGCATGCTGCCTAACATGGCGCTTCCAGACCCACCAGGAGCAATTGGGGTGAAGTGTCTTGCCCAGGGACACAACGACAGGATATCTGGGGAGAGCGGGATTTGAACCGCCAACCATGTGGTTATTGGACGACCTGCTCTACCTCCTGAGCCACTGCCGTCCCGTTATACATGCTGATGTTTGTGTAGTATTGATATCAAAGAACTCATCTATCTGTTTTTCTATGTACTTAACAAATTCCTCATCCTGAAGCCATTTATGCTGAAATTGCCACCTACCTGGTTCCTTTGTCAATTTCTTATCTACATATATTAGACAGCAGGGTGCATGATCAGAGATCACAATATTATCATAGAAGCAGTTTTGAATCTTGGACCTTAATTCTGTGGAGATCAAAAAATAGTCAATACGTGAGAATGTCTTGTAGATATTAGAATAACAAGAATAGGCTTTAACTTGTGGTTTCATTTCTCTCCATATATCTAACAATCTCAATTCTTTCATAAAATGATTAATGATCATCCTGCATCCATTGTGCGTACAGTCTAGTCCTGTTGATCTATCTATACCGGGATTCAATGTACAATTAAAATCCCCTGCTATTATATGTTGCCCTGTAAGTAAAGATAAAATAAGGAATAAATTAGTAAAGAAATTTTGATCATCTATATTGGGACTGTATAAGTTCACCAAATTTATATTTTCTAATAACAAAGATCCTTGAATGATTAGATATCTTCCAAATTTGTCTCCAATTACATTTTTCACTTGAAATGGGACTGATTTATGTATGAGAGTCATAACTCCCCTGGCTCGGGATGAAAATGATGAGGTGAATACACTTCCTTGCCATCTTCTCCTAATTCTTTTTACATCCTCCTCTATTAGATGAGTTTCTTGTAAAAACACAATTTTTGAACCCATGTCTTTTATTTTATTCATAACTTGTTTAAGTTTTTTTTTTAATTTTGTAGACCTCTGCAATTCCATGAGGTTAAATTAACGCTTTGGTCTATGATCAGTAAGGAGTTTGAGATTACCTCGCAATATAAACATGCTCACACAGAGAAGCAAAAACATGAGTGGTTGAACATTCATCCTACAAACTACACACAAACAAATTCCCCCTTCCCACATTCGTGGTAATCCCCCCAAAATCAAAAAAAAATTCCATCTCCCGCTATAGCCATTGACTGCTCCACACCTGCGAGGATCAGTCAAAACCACTCTTTCTTTCTCCTCTCAATCACCCTAACTCTACTGCTTTTAATGACGTAACATTAACTCTCTTCTGTAGTTTTCCAACTTAACTCCTAAATTTTATAGCAACTTTGTACATCATAGGATTTTTTTTAAATTTATTTTTAATATATAATACAATCTATATTTTGTAAACTTGCTATATGCTTCAGATCAGTCAGATGCCTGTGCAAATGTTTAAATATTCTACCTTATATTTTGTTCATGCTTAGCTCCCACCAATCTCTTCTTGGATCTTCTTGATGAACTCCTGCGCCTCCTCAGGGGTCTTGAAGATGTGGGTTCTGCCCTTATACGTGACCAGTAGTCTTGCAGGATAAATCACTCCATGACGAATCCCAAGGTTGCGCAGCTCTTTACGGGCGGGGTCAAACTGTTTCCTTAATTGTTGGATTCCTGTGGCCAAATCTGGGTAGAACCGCACCTGTTGATCCTGGTATTTAATTCCTCCTTTGGCTCGCACCACGCTGGAGATCGTCATCCTGTCTCTGTAGCTGAGGAACTTCATAATCAGCGTCCTCGGTGATGCCTTGTTATCTCTCGGTGGGCCAATTCGGTGGGCGCTTTCTAAGACGACTGATGACTGCAGCTCCGTGTTGTTCAGCGCTTCTGGGATCCACTTTTCCAAAAAGGAACCTGGATCCAGACCCTTCGTTCTCTCCGGGAGACCCACCAGCCTCAGGTTGTTCCGTCTCGACCTGGATTCTAAATCCAGGACATTATCTTCCAGACGTTTATTTTTTAATTCCAATGTGCGCACCTTTAATTGTAGGCCGGAGACGTCATCCTCAGCACTGGAAATTCGGAGCTCCACCTGCGAAACTCGTTCCATACAGTCGCTTAACTCCTTTTTCATTCCTTCTATCGCTGCAATAATCCCGTCAAGTTTAGAGGAAAAGTCTGCTCTCATTGAACTAATGGCAGCGAGCACCGCACCTGTGCCGTCGCCAGTAGTCACCGCTCCTCCGCTAGCTTCCTCCGCCATATTTGGGGATTTTTCTGCTTCGTCACGGACGTGAAAGTCTGTTAACTTGGACTGTTTCGGCGATTCAGTTTTTCCTCCACCTGATTTCCCAGCCTTAGGCTTTACCAGCATGTCCTCGCCCAAACGTTGGGATAGGTTTTGTTCCAATTGAGAGAGTTATTTGCCGATTTTTTTTTTTTTTTTTAGGAGCAGAGTAGAGTGAAGCACGTCCTTCTACGCGGCGGCCATAATTCTTCCCACAGTTAACTTAAATACTGTAACTACTACAACTCCTTCTATTGATGTCTGTCTTGATGAGTTTACTCCAATCGACCTTTGTGAGTTAGACAAAATAGTTTCCTCATCCAAACCTTCAACTTGTCTTTTAGACCCTATTCCTACCAGGTTATTTAAAGAAGTCTTCCCACTTATTGGTAGCTTTATTCTTCATATAATCAATTCTTCATTAACTTTAGGCCATGTACCGCAGGCTTTTAAAACGGCTGTAATTAAACCCTTACTCAAAAAGCCAACGCTAGATCCAGGAGCTTTAGCTAACTATAGACCAATCTCTAATCTCCCTTTCATTTCAAAAATCTTAGAAAGAGTTGTTGCTATGCAATTATTTGACCACCTGCAGGGAAATGGTTTATTTGAGGAGTTTCAATCTGGGTTTAGAATCCATCATAGCACTGAAACAGCCTTAGCGAAGGTCACTAACGACCTCCTCATTGCATCTGATAATGGACTAGTTTCTGTACTTGTCCTTTTAGATCTTAGTGCAGCTTTTGATACTATTGATCATAATATTCTACTTGATAGATTAGAACACTATGTTGGACTTAATGGAACTTCGTTGCAGTGGTTTAGATCTTATTTATCTGATAGGTTCCAGTTTGTTCATGTAAATGATGAGTTTTCTCTCAGCTCAAAGCTTAGTCATGGAGTTCCACAGGGATCTGTGCTTGGCCCTACTCTTTTTAGTTTATATATGCTTCCGTTAGGCAACATTATTAGAAAGCACTGTATACATTTTCACTGTTATGCAGATGACACACAATTATACCTGTCAATGAAGCCAGATGATACTAATCAATTAGCCAAGTTAGAAGCCTGTCTTAAGGAAATCAAAGTTTGGATGACTTGTAATTTCCTGCTATTAAATTCAGATAAGACTGAAGTCATTCTTGTTGGTCCAAAAAACCTTAGAAATTCCTTTCCAAATCAAACTTTCAGTTTGGATGCAGTTACTCTTTCTCTTAATAGCTCTGTGAGGAACCTTGGAGTTATTTTTGATCAGGATTTGTCCTTCAATTCACATATTAAATTTGTTTCTAAGACTGCCTTCTATCATTTGCGTAATATTGCCAAGATTAGGAGCATCTTGTCTCAGAGTGATGCTGAGAAGCTGATCCACGCTTTTGTTAGCTCGAGATTAGATTATTGTAATTCTTTATTATCAGGCTGTCCTAAAACATCTTTAAAAAGTCTTCAGCTGATCCAAAATGCTGCAGCAAGAGTTTTAACAGGTACTAGAAAGAGAGATCATATCTCTCCGGTTCTGGCCTCCCTTCATTGGCTTCCCATAGAGTTTAGAATTAAGTTTAAAATCCTTCTTCTTACTTACAAAGCTCTAAACAATCAGGCTCCTTTTTATTTAAAAGATCTGATACTACCGTATCATCCTAACAGAGCACTACGCTCCCAAAATGCAGGTTTACTTGTAATACCTAGAATCTCCAAAAGTACAATGGGAGGCAGAGCCTTCAGTTATCAAGCTCCTCTCCTGTGGAATCAGCTGCCAATCTGGATTCGGGAGTCAGACTCGATCTCTGTTTTTAAGAATAGGGCTAAAACCTACCTTTTTGATATAGCCTACAATTAGGGAGGGATCATGTGTTTTCTGAACCCTCCCTTAGTTATGCTGCTAATAGGTTTAGTCAGCCGGGGGACCTCCAGTAATGCACTGGGCCTCACTCCTTTCCTCACTCTCTATGAAATATTTTTTTTTTTTGCTGGTCATTAACATTTGTTTGTTCTCTCCCATAGATTGAGTCCCCATCGTGCTGTTTGCTCTCTACATGTCTGTTCTTTTCTTCTTCTCTATCCCCTCACCCCCCAGCCAGTCGCAGCAGATGACTGCCCCTCCCTGAGCCTGGTTCTGCTGGAGGTTTCTTCCTGTTAATAGGGAGTTTTTCCTCTCCACCGTCGCCAAGTGCTTGCTCACAGGGGATCGCCTGATTGCTGGGGTCTTTCTGCAACTGTGGGGGTCCTCCCTACAGTTGATAGTGCTATGAGATGACTGTTGTTGTGAAATGGCGCTATATAAGTAAAGTTGAATTGAATTGAATTGAATAACCGGAAGTCCCCAGTTTTTTATTTTTAATAATTTTGCAAAAATTAAAAACTTTTTCACATTGTCATTATGGTGTATCGTGTGTAGAATTTTGAGGACAAAAATGAATTTAATTCATTTTGGAATAAGGTTGTAACATAACAAAATGTCGAAAAAGTAATTTAGGTACCTATTTATTAACTCCATTTTATATTTACTTATTTTTGTAGGATGTTATTTGGGTTCTAAATATTTTATTGGGTTTTAGACCTTTGAGTTTTTAACCTCTTTGACTAGTTTTTAACTTTTTAATATGACCCTTCTCTCTTACCTCTGGTTTTTCTCTCATCTCTTTGTCTTTATACCCTGATTGATGGAGCCTTGAGTATTTTTTATCATGTTTATAGTCAGCTTCATGTGTGCCTGTGTTTGTGTCTATGTTGAATGTAATTTGTGGCTTGTAAATATGGATGTCACCAGACTGCAAAACAAATCTACCTACGGGTACAAATAAAGTAACCTGAACCTGAACCTGAAAGTGAAGAGCTGTGAAGACTTTCTGGAAAGTCTCCTCCGGAATTTTTTCACATGACTGTATTCTGCTATGTAATTTAACTAACCCTAATGTTGTTGATACCATCTAGTTGTAATGCTCTTGCATTGTGTATATACAGTGGGGAAAAAAGTATTTAGTCAGCCACCAATTGTGCAAGTTCTCCCACTTAAAAAATGAGAGAGGTCTCCAATTTTCATCATAGGTATACCTCAACTATGAGAGACAAAATGAGAAAAAAAAATCCAGAAAATCACATTGAAGGATTTTTAATGAATTAATTGGTAAATTCTTCGGTAAAATAAGTATTTGGTCACCTTAGGCCATGGGCCAGAATCTGTTGCATGGCTAGAAATTGAGGTTCGTCTTAACTTTCTAGTGGCAACTTGAAATAAAGTGAATTTTACTAATTTGATAGTGCTGAATCTGAATACAGTTGTCCACAACAGCCAAACTTGCACATTAAGCAAATATGACCCGTTTTTTCTAGTTTTTTGTCCATTTTTGGTAAAAAACAAGATTTTGGCCATAGTTTTCATTTAACTTTCAATAAGTACAAATTTAATACAGAATTGTTTTTTGTAGTCATACTGCAGGAACTTAACCAGCTTTTCCTTGTTTGCTCCATTCGAAAGGAATTTAGTAAACTGTCGAGGTAGTTTCTGATGAGGTCTTGTGATATCAATCTGCTGAACACCTGAAGCCTCTCGACGAGAATGTTCACAGTCCTTTATTGATATGTCTGGGTAGCAATCAGTCACAAAATCTAAACGCGTACATCTCATTTGTGTGCATAAGTGGAGAGCCTTGGCTAGTAGTACATCTGCAAATTCTGCAAACGTTTCACACTTTGCGTTGCAGGACTGAATGAGGGCCATTCCATCAACCAACAAGGCTGAATTAGCAGGAATTGTCGAGGCCTGAATTCGACATGATGGCACATCACTCTCCATAGCATGCATGAGTGCAGCCTTCGTTGTTTTGTTGCAGAGACCATCATAGGTGGCAATGGACGCAGGCACTGGAGTCAAAGTGTACGTGAGAACTTTCTTCAGATCCACTGAACGATTCTTCGACACAATGAGCAGTCTTGTGAATAAATCACTACTCGTTCGGAGCAACTTTGCGTCTTGTGTTTTCGAAGATTCCTTTCTTTTATTGACTACAGCAAAGGTCTTCAACTTGAGTGTTTTGATGGGCTTATGGAATGGAACATTTCCACCTGCAAGAATTCTGCCTGCACAGAAAGCTTGATATGCAGAGTTACCTTTGGAGTACGCCTGCTTTATGTCATTAGCCACATGCTCGCTGACAACAAATCCAGAAGACACATTGATCAACTTCTCTCCACTGTATGCGAAGGGGTCAACCATTGCTTCAAAAGTTCTGATAAACTCAGATACTGTAGTATTGTCTCGTTTGATTCTTGCAGCATCTAAATCTTTCCTCGATCTTATGCTGTCATCTTTTCCTGCCATCACTTGACATGCCTGTGTGATAGCTGCTCTCTCTGGATGGGAAAGTAGCCATCTGTTCACACCTCCTTTACTAAGTGTGATCCCACTCATACCGCCCTTTGTTTTTGAGTCTCTGTTGATAGTCTGTTCTATGACCATATCACAAGCTATTTGGCTGAATCCATGATCTGACTGCCGCTGAGCTACAAATTCACCTCTCGAAAATGACTCATGGATGGTTGGATGAGTCGCCGGCAGGTTGCTCATCTCTGCAATGTATGCTGGAAGATATCTCGCATAGTTTATACGGTCATAGGCATGAAACCAAGGTACATCTTTTTGCACGACTCAAGGTGAAGTGACCAATTCCCTTCTCTCGTTGCTCTTATTGAGAGTAGAAGTATTTGTACCATGTCTAGGTATGATGACCAGAAGTCATACAATGCACTTCGTGCACGCTCCTGCCTGACAAAGCCTTCATATCTCTGAAGAACTTCCTGAACCTGATTTGTCTGAAGGACATTCATCCATCCATCTTCAAGATCACTCTGACCTAGTTCAGAGAGGGTGGAAGTTACCATCTGACATTCACTTTCAGGTAAAGTCTTCAGGAAACTCTGCCAGCGCAAACGATTAAGTGCTTCATAGAGCAGTTTGTGACAACGCATAGCACGATTATAGTGATGCCCTGTTTGTACCCCCTTGATGGATCCTGCAGCAATAGCACCAGATTCAATAAGGACATCTTCAAAACCACTGTCCTGGAAGCGCTTTCCCATGCAACCTAGGAATGCCATGACAAGGTGAAAATCTCCAAGGTGCAACACCAATCTTTCCTGGAATATCTTATGCTGCCACCTGATTTCTTGTGCCTTGGAATAGATGGCCTGGTCAAAAACCACAGTGATAGCATCTAAGTCCAAGTTATTGGCAATATCCACACTCCGTAACAGTACAGTATGTACCGTTGCCATCTCGGTGGGACTGGCGTCTATTATTGGCAGATATCCAATCTTGGACTTGCGTGGTATGGAAGAAGACTGCAGTATGGTATTGAAGCCTGTCCATCCTGGTAGTGTAGAATCAACAGTCTTGGAGAGACAGTATGCAACATCAATTTGCACCTCCAGCTTCTCAACACTTATAATTCCCCCATCCATCTCAGCATCGACGCACACTGGACCTTGTCTGGTCCCACCTCGGTAGGGCACAACATCTGATGGTGGAGGCTTCAAGGAACGTTGCTTGGTCTTTGAAAGTCGCATGCTTTCGGGTTGGCTGCAGTGAATTTCACTTTCACGTTGTATGATAACACCATTGGTGTTATGAGTTGTGTTGTGGCCAGTTGGTGTATCTTCTGCAAAATCGTTGTTATCCCAGACGAGTATTGTATGGCTGGATTTCACAAAGCCACTAGGTATGATTTCCTGTCTCTTGAGCTGAATGATGTAGCCGTGTACTTCGTCAAGTTCGCAGCTTACCTTTTGTAACAGCTCCGGTGATAACTGTGTTCGTTTCTAGGCTCAGGATTTTGGGCCAAGGTTTCATTTTTTTCAGCCAGTTCACGCTATCTGCCATCAAGAAGCTTTCATTTGCTGTTGCAGTCATGAAACTTTTGCCAACTAACTTGTGTAAATGGGATTATTTTTCCCTTTTCCTCCTCGATCAAATGACAAACACACGTTCGCACGCGTGTCGCCATGTTGGATCCTCGTATTCAGGTCAAATCGTCGACACTGTACATTGCAATGGCAGTGACGGTTCGAGGTTGAAAAATAGCGCCCGCACGCGGCAAGTCACGGAAGGGGAATTACGTGATTAAAGCGTCGATTTTCTTTAATTAATTTCTCATTAACATGCAAACAGTGCAAATGTGGACAGGTAAAATATCATTTAATATAGTCTAAACTACTTAAAACCAAGAGATAAAGTTGCCACTGCAAACTTAAGACGAAACTGCACGCCAGAGGTTTTGGCCCATGGCCTACCTACAAACAAGCAAGATTTCTGGCTCTCACAGACCTGTAACTTCTTCTTTAAGAGGCTCCTCTGTCCTCCACTCGTTACCTGTATTAATGGCACCTGTTTGAACTCTTTATCAGTATAAAAGACACCTGTCCACAACCTCAAACAGTCAGACTCTAAACTCCACTATGGCCAAGACCAAAGAGCTGTCAAAGGACACCAGAAACAAAATTGTAGACCTGCACCAGGCTGGGAAGACTGAATCTGCAATAGGTAAGCAGCTTGGTGTAAAGAAATCAACTGTGGGAGCAATTATTAGAAAATGGAAGACATACAAGACCACTGATAATCTCCCTCGATCTGGTGCTCCACGCAAGATCTCTCCCCGTGAGGTCAAAATGATCATGAGAACGGTGAGCAAAAATCCCATAACCACACGGGGGGACCTAGTGAATGACCTGCAGAGAGCTGGGACCAAAGTAACAAAGGCTACCATCAGTAACACACTACGCCGCCAGGGACTCAAATCCTGCAGTGCCAGACGTGTCCCCCTGCTTAAGCCAGTACATGTCCAGGTCCATCTGAGGTTTGCTAGAGAGCATTTGGATGATCCAGAAGAGGATTGGGAGAATGTCATATGGTCAGATGAAACCAAAATAGAACTTTTTGGTAAAAACTCAACTTGTCGTGTTTGGAGGAGAAAGTACACCATACCTACTGTGAAGCATGGGGGTGGAAACATCATGCTTTGGGGCTGTTTTTCTGCAAAGGGACCAGGACGACTGATCCGTGTAAAGGAAAGAATGAATGGGGCCATGTATCATGAGATTTTGAGTGAAAACCTCCTTCCATCAGCAAGGGCATTGAAGATGAAACGTGGCTGGGTCTTTCAGCATGACAATGATCCCAAACACACCGCCCGGGTAACGAAGGAGTGGCTTCGTAAAAAGCATTTCAAGGTCCTGGAGTGGCCTAGCCAGTCTCCAGATCTCAACCTCATAGAAAATCTTTGGAGGGAGTTGAATGTCCATGTTGCCCAGTGACAGCCCCAAAACATCACTGCTCTAGAGGAGACCTGCATGGAGGAATGGGACAAAATACCAGCAACAGTGTGTGAAAACCTTGTGAAGACTTACAGAAAACGTTTGACCTCTGTCATTGCCAACAAAGGGTATATAACAAAGTATTGAGATGAACTTTTGTTATTGACCAAATACTTATTTTACCGAGGAATTTACCAATTAATTCATTAAAAATCCTTCAATGTGATTTTCTGGATTTTTTTTTTCTCATTTTGTCTCTCAGAGTTGAGGTATACCTATGATGAAAATTGGAGACCTCTCTCATCTTTTAAGTGGGAGAACTTGCACAATTGGTGGCTGACTAAATACTTTTTTCCCCACCGTAACTGTGTACATAGGTATATTTATTTACTGCTTTGGCTAACTAGTTCTTATCTTATTATCTTATCCCTTTGCTGCTGCAATCCTGGGATTTCCCCATTATGGGGCTAATAAAGGCTTATCTTTTCTTATCTCTTATTCATCTTTCCCTCGATCCTGACTCGTCTACCAGTTCCTGTCACTGAAAACCATCCACACAGCATGATGCTGCCACCACCATGCTTCACTGTAGGGATGGTATTGGCCTGGTGATGAGTGGTGTCTGGTTTCCTCCAAACATGATGCCTGGCATTCGTGTCAGTGGGTTCAATCGTTGTCTTATCAGACCAGAGAATTTTGTTTCTCATGGTCTGAGAGTCCTTCAGGTACCTTTTGGCAAACTCCAGGCGGGCTGCCATGTGCCTTTTCCTAAGGAGTGGCTTCTGTCTGACCTCTCTACCATACAGGCCTGATTGGTGGATTGCTACAGAGATGGTTGTCCTTCTGGAAGGTTCTTCTTTCTCCACAGAGGAATGCTGGAGCTCTGACAGAGTGACCATCAGGTTCTTGGTCACCTCCCTGACTAAGGCACTTTTTCCCCGATTGTTCAGTTTAGATGGCTGGCCAGCTCTAGGAAGGGTCCTGGTGGTTCTAAACTTCTTCCATTTACAGATGATGGAGGCCACTGTGCTCATTGCGACCTTCAAAGCAGCAGAATTTTTTTTCTGTACCCTTCCCTAGGTTTGTGCCTCAAGACAATCCTATCTCGGAGGTCTATAGACAATTCCTTTGGCTTCATGCTGGGTTTGTGCGCCGACATGCACTGTCAACTGTGGGACCTTATATAGACAGGTGTGTGCCTTTCCAAATCATGTCCAGTCAACTGATTTTACCACAGGTGGACTCCAATTAAGTTACAGAAACATCTCAAGGATGATCAATGGAAACGGGATGCATGATGTTGTGAATACTTAAGTACATGTGATTTCTTAGTTTTTATTTTTAATAAATTGACAAAAATCTCAATTTTTTTTTCCACGTTGTCTTTTGGGATATTGTGTATAGAATTTTGAAGAAAAAATAAATTTATTCCATTATGGAATAAGGCTGTAACATAACAATGTGGAAAAAGTGACACGCTGTGAATACTTTCCCAATGCACAGTAAATTAAACAATTCAAGTGAAAGGAAAATAGTGTAATCTTAGCAGTTCAACCCCAAAATCTAAAAATGTGTTTAAAGTCATTTTCAAGAGGAATATCAAAAATTTGGTACAATTTTAGTCATCCATAAAACTATTTAAGTGCCATTTTAGTATAGTAACAGTAGAACTTTAAGTGCAACAGCATTATGATGCCTCAGTCAAACGGAGAGGCATACAGTAATCAGTTAATGCGTCTGTGTGTGTGTGGGTGGTTGTATCTGTCAGTCTGTCTGTTACCAGCTTTTCAGCTCACCCAGTCAAAATTAAGTGCAACTAAAGTCTTGTATCATTGTATCACCATATTTTCTTTACTTTTAGTTTGCCAGAATTCCAAGATAAGGCTTTGTTTTCGAAATAAACACAAACTTAACTCACCTTTAATGTCACTGAAGGTGACATTAAAGGTGAGATAGATCTATCAGATAGATAGATAGATAGATAGATAGATAGATAGATAGATAGATAGATAGATAGATGTACTTTATTGATCCCAAACTGGGAAATTACAGTGTAACAGCAGAATGACAGTTGACAACCAAACAGCAGAAACACACACGACAAACAAAAGGATTACCCATGGAAAGTAAAAACTAACACGACTATAAAACCTATATACATCATAGCTTAATATATGATGACCCATATTTTTTTTTTTTTTTTTTGTTACTTATTTGTACCCGTAGGTAGATTTGGTTTGTAGTCTGGTGACAAGCCACCGGCTGCCGGTCGCTGCGTGCGCGAGCACCCTAAACCTACATGTTTTTGGTATGCGGGAGGAAACCGGAGAAATCCCGGAGTAAACCCACACAACACGGGGAGAACATGAAAACTCCACACAGCTCACTGTTGGTCGGGGGCTGGGATCGAACCCACGATCTCATGATCCCCGCGATCCCCCGGCCGAGAGTAAACTGTGCTGCCACAGTGCTAAACCACTGCGCCACCGTGGGCTGCACGGTGGCGCAGAGGCCCACCCATATAAACACATGAATCATCCCATTGCACAAAGAAGGACTATCAGGAGCAGAGTGAAAAAGTGATGTACCAGTTAGTCTGTAAGATGCAGTGTGGCAGCATAGCTATGCCCAGAATACAATATCATAGTGAGTTACTGTACAGTGAAATTGCCTGTGGCAGAAAAGATTTCCTGTACTTGACTGTTTGACAATGAAGCTGTAGTAGTCTACTGGAGAAAGTGCTTTGCTGTCTATCTAGTGTGTGGTGGAGGGGGTGATCAGGATTGTCCATGATGGATCGCAGTTTATTTAGTGTTCTCCTCTCCATCACTGTCTCAAAGGTCTCTGGTCAGAGACCAATTACAGAGCCAGCCCTCTTGATAATCTTGTCAAGTCTGTTGATATCTCTGGCCCTGATACTGCTACCCCAACAGACCGCAGCAAAGAAGATGGTGCTGGTGACAACAGTCTCGTAAAAAAGCTCCAGCATCCTGCTGCACACGTTGAAGGATCTCAGCTTTCTCAGGAAGTAGAGTCTGCTCATCCCCTTCTTGTGTGCAGCATCGATGTTGGATCTCCAGTCCAACCCACTGCTGATCCTGACACCCAGATATTTGTGTTCCGGCCCTGGATTATGAGCTGCATTTTGGTGTGCAATAACTGATGTTTGACACATCTTTAATGTCCTTGCTTTTGACTTTATTGCATCAAACACCGTAAAGACTGAAACATATCAAACACAAGAAACATTATTTTAGCTGTGGACACAAAATTCTAGTATTACAGAAATTAAATCATACTGCATACACACAAATGTAAACATTTATGATCTCAATTGGTAGATTTTTTAGGTTTACTGAGTTGTTGCAAGAAAGCTACCAGCAAAAATTATGCAGCATTTACTGTAAACAAATACAACAGATTATCAAATCCACATTTAAAATTGTATGGTTTGTGCACATCAGATTTTCATATTAGAAACACACACAAAAAGTTTCTATTCTTTGAACATGTGCATATTCAAACAACCATCATTAAACTTCAACAGAGTTAAACATTTCACTAACCACTTTGCCGGGTTGCAGCCTTCCGAGGGCAGAAATTCCTTGCAGGCTCTCACATTTTGTCTGCAATTAATAGCCCGGAAAAAATACCTTGTAAATTGGTATTTCAGCTAATTTAAAGTCAAGATGTCAATTCAAAAACATAATAAAATTGACTAGAACTAGGCATCCAGTAAATAAGGATTGCCAGATTTGCACTTCTAAACTACCAAAGGCCATGCAGGCCGGGAATTGCAGCAGTGATCGACCAGAATAATACTGTATTTACTTCAAGTCAAAAATACATCCCTATTCACAAAATGAAGCTTCAAAAATTACTTTTTCACAACTATTACAGTTTTTTGCACATGCATGGAGACTAGGTGAAAAGTTACATAGGCAATGGATTACCCCTGACAGTCACATGGTCTAGTCACACTTCAACAAACTTCAAAAATATCATCATCTCTCAAACAATCCACAAAATATCGGGTAGATAATTGGCTATGAGGGATTATTTCATCATTATGACAGTTTCACCCTACCTGGGCTGAGGTAAACCGCTGGATGGCTTGGATTTTGTTCTTAGCCAGCCATGCTCAATCTGTCCGTTGTCATGTTGTGCTGGGCAGGAAGTCTCAAAATCGTCTACTTCCTGTTGTGAATAATCTTATACCTCATGTATTTTTGATGACAAATTATTTCAATAATTTTTAAATCTCAAAGGACAAATTTCCAAACCTAGGTTTTTAAAAGAAAATATGGAGGGAATAAAATAAAAAAAAGGTAGGGAATTCACAAGGGATTCCCCAGAGGTCAAAGGTCATTTCCATGTTGGGGGCTCCCCCAGACACAAAGTAAACAACTTTTGCCTGGCACACAGAGCCAGGCTGTGAATATATATACCTGCCAAAACAAATCTTTGGGAGGCATTGCTGTACAACCAAAGATCAAATACTAGAAAGGATGTCACTGTTGACATATATAGCGGGGAAATTGCAACAGTCACAAGAATTGCCATGTTTCTCACATGGATCAAACAAACACAGCTGCTGCCGTTACACTCCCACCAAAATCTTTATGATGGAAGACTATAAAGTCATGCCAACATAAAGATTTTCACAATGTCACCTAATCTTCAACCGGCAGCAAGAGCACAACCTTTTGCACTGGTCTTTCCAGTTCTCCCACCGTTCAATTATGACAGGCTCGACGGGTTCGTCCCAGGATTTCTTTTGCTTGCACAGTTCTTGCAGGATCTTTTTCCCTTGCAACATCACAGGGCTAACAAATCCATTTGGGTCATAGACTGACATGACTGTAGAGAGGATGCCTCTTCTTGTGTTGGGTTTATCCTGTAGTGTTATCTTGAACCTGAAGCAGTCATTTTGAACATCCCATCTTGTTCCAAGTGTGCGCTCAACCGGGAGAGGTTCCAGTTCCAAGTTTGTTTCGGAGATGGTAGTGGCTCTTTCTGAAGGTGGTATAGATTCCAGGACGTCTATGCTGTTCGACAGGAACTTATGGAGTCTAACTTTGCCCTTTTTTGCATATTTCAGTGGCCTGGCAGATTAGCTCCTTCGCTTCATCTTTGGTGTCGCTGAAATCTTGGTCGAGAACCTTCAGGATCTCACAGGGTGGTGGCACTATCAATTCTTTGGCGACAATCCTATGGCATACACCATTGTTGCCTTGTTCATAATAAGGGCCTCCAATGACGCTCCATCCCAAGTCTGTTTTCACAGCAAAGGCTTCTTCGGGATTTCCGGAGACTATCTCCACCGGTCTGAGTGCTTGTGGGCAGGAGTATCCAATGAGCAGTCCCACTTCACAGTCTTGAATAGGAGGAATGAAGGGGGCTATTCGAGCCAAATGAGGCATCATACTTGCCGGCTACCTTTGAAGGAATGTGCTCCCTGTGTTGAGGGATGTGGGTCTCTTGTGTAGCACGACTTGACTCGGACTTCGACAGTCGAGTCGTATCCTCTCAGTTTGATGTCTGAGAACTTCTTACAATAGACCACCGATGAAGATGTCATAGTTGTTATCTTCATTCTCGTTATTTCATGTGGCATGCACAGCTTGGCTGCCAGATCCTCTGTGATATAGGAGCTGTCGCTTTGGGAATCAATCAGTGCATAAACCAATACTTCTTGCAAGCCAGCTTGGCCTGTCTTGACCCAAACAGGTACGATCATTGAAGTATAACTCTTCATGTAATCTTGGTTGGTTTTGTTTGAAATAGATTCAAATGTGTTTTCATCTTTGTCGGCTTCTGACTCTGTAAGCTTTGTGTCCTGCTTCTTCTTGTTTAAGTGCAGCAGAGTTTGGTGTTTGCCTTTGCACGTGTTGCAGGACACTTTAACTAGACACTTCTTTGATGTGTGGCCACGTCTGAGACATTTGAAGCAAAGGGCCTTGCTTTGAATGCTTTGTATTTTGTCATCATAAGGCAGCTCTTTGAAACCATTGCACTTGTAGATGAGGTGATCTTTGTCGCAGTAGGTGCAAACTGGAGAATTTTTGGCTCCACTTTTAGGGGTTTCTTTTTCAGCACTGGTGTTGGTGTTGGTGGCATGAGTAATGCCAGGTGCTCGTTTTGTCTTTGCCCTAAACTCGTTTCCTCTATTCGTGGTTGGCAACTTGTCTTGGTTTTGAGCGACCACGCATATAGGGTTGTTAGCCACTCTGGCTTCTCTGGCTACGAAGTCGACAAATTCTTGAAACGAAGGGTAGCCCTTTCCAACATCTATGTCTTCTGTAACACGCCGTGTCCACCTAGTGTTACAATACTCGGGTAACTTGGCTGCTGTTTCCTGGATTTGGACGCAATCGTTCAAAACTTCAAGACCTTTCACGTAGGAGATAGCTTCTTTGAGGGTGCTCAGGAAATCGCTGAAATCCTGAAGACCTTTCTTATCTTTGCCTGTTACTTTGGGCCAGTCTCTCAACTTGTTTCTCAAGGAGAGTTGAATGGTGAAGGGGTGTCCGAACCGCTCTTCCAACGTGGTCCATGCACGGTTGTAGGCAGCTTCATCACTTCCGAAAAAACAACCTTCTACTGCCGCTCTGGCTTCTCCTGCAAGGTACTGCTGCAGATAATACAGCTTGGTCTGATGGTGGAATTCCCTTGCTCTTCAACAAGTGTCACAAAACTTTGCGAAAGTTGATGAATCTTGAGTGGGTCACCATCAAACACAGGAGGTGTGGGGACAGGCAGCCTTGATTTGCTGACGCTATCTGAGAATGTTTGGGCGATGAAGGCCAACTGTGACTCTACTTGGCTCGCGCAATCTTCAGCTCTTGGGATCTGGCCTCAGGAGAAAAAGCAGGTGCCTCTGGATTCAGATAACCTTTACTAGGCTTGTCACTGCAACAAGAGATGTCATCTGACCTTTGGACTACTTTCCTCTTCTTCTGCTATTTCTAATTGTTCATGACAACTTTCCAAGGCCACCTTGTATTTCCTTACCTTTGCGTGAAGTTCTGCACACTTTCGCTTAGCGCTCAATTCAGCCAGCTTCCTGGCCTTTTCTGAGGCATTACTTGATCCTGTTGAAGAGCCTGTTGAAGATTCTGAAATCTGTGCACTTACAGATACCTTTGACTGAATGGAGACTTTAGACTTGGCAGAAATATCAGACTCATAGTCTAACTTGCTTCCAAAGAGAGACCTGGAATAATTCATTCCCCAAGTAGTCTTGAGAAGGCTTTTTCTCTCCTTGTCTGCCATCATTGGATTCTCTCCAATTTGTTTCAAGGCTTTCGCCATGTCTGAGCACATTTGCTTAACGCTGTCGACTCTGCGCCACATCTCTTTGTCTGGCGGGCACAAATCTCGACAGGCTTCATATGTAGCTGTCATTTCTTTGTCCAGGCGAATCAGGTCTTCCAAGTCATCTTCAGTTGTGTCCAAGACCTCATCTTTGTATGCATAAAAAAGAGCGAACACAGCCTTCTTTACTTTACTGTATGTTCGCATAAACTTTTTGTTTGCTCTGTCTACCTGTGCTTCTTGTTCTTCCTTTTTACTGATGACAGCATCTAAAGTCGCAACTTTGTCATTGAGGCTGTCGTATTCAGCAGAAATCTCTGGGTGAGGACAGACTTATCCTCTCCCTCTGCTTTCACTAACCGCCTGACTTCTTTCAGTCTCTTCATGCATGTCTCTCGTCTTTGCTTCAGCTCATGAAGTGGGACATGCCTGAGTTTTGTTTGAGCAGTGTTCTGGTTAGTCTTGCCAGTGGCGCCATCTTCTGGATCACTTGCATCTTCTTTTTCTTGGATTCCAGCCACCGCATTCTCTCCTTCTGGTTGCTTCTTGTCACCATTATTCTTTTCTTGTTCACTGATTGTAGCCAACCCCATTTCAAGAGTTTCTATTGCACTATGTACTATTTCTGCATCAGTGTTGAGTTGAGCTCGCTCTTCCTCAGACAAGGTTTCAACTGCCAAGTCAGCATTTATGGCTTGTAATTGCTCTTTAGCAGCTGTGATCTGTTCTCGCAATTCTTGCTCAGTTGCATTTTTGGCAGCTGCAGCCATTTTGTTGCAGTACAGTGTTTATGGAAAATAGTGAGGAAATGGGACAAAAAATGAAATGGTAATTTATATTACCTCTTTGAATAATTCACCAACCAGATTTCTTAAGTGAAAACCTGGAGATAAAAAATATTATGCAAACCTGAAACACAATGTGTTTTTTATGTTTACCTCGAAATTTCCACTCAAAATAACTGAATGGAAACTATACTTGAATTAGGGAATTCTTATCTTTGGGGTATATGATTCCCTAAATACTTTGAACTTGTACTTGATTTGATTAATTCAAAATTGAATTAAATTGAGGAATCTTGAAATATACTTATATCATTGAATTGAAGCTCAACCAGCCCTTACCTCAGCCCTTGATCTTACTTGATCTTACTAGCCTGATTTAAATTGATGTTCAAAAATACTGATTGAAATACGCTAGCAACAGGATGTGCACAAGCAGTACATGTACAATGAAAACAGAATAATGCAAACACTTCTCTCAACATCAGCACAAAATAAACACAGTATTCAGTGACTAATAAACTTGACTTGTTGCACTTGAGAAACACAAACTTGACTTGACTTAAAATGTGTCCTCAAGGGTTCAATCACTGGATACATGTCCTTCACTTACAGGCTGTAGCAGAAAAGTGAATGTCTCTTACTTAATTGTCATATACTTGCACTAGCACACTGGTGAGTGGTACCGACAGGATGTCACCATCACGATCTCGATGACACGGCACGACCCAACCTCTTGAATCTGGCAGTCGTTCTTTGCTTGCACACCCACGCTCGTCCACGATGACTTGGTACAGACGAGTATGAGGGTAGTGTCTTTACTAGTGTCTTTACTGTTCCGGCCCCGGATTATGAGCTGCATTTTGGTGTGCAATAACTGATGTTTGACACATCTTTAATGTCCTTGCTTTTGACTTTATTGCATCAAACACCGTAAAGACTGAAACATATCAAACACAAGAAACATTATTTTAGCTGTGGACACAAAATTCTAGTATTACAGAAATTAAATCATACTGCATACACACAAATGTAAACATTTATGATCTCAATTGGTAGATTTTTTTAGGTTTACTGAGTTGTTGCAAGAAAGCTACCAGCAAAAATTATGCCAGCATTTACTGTAAACAAATACAACAGATTATCAAATCCACATGTAAAATTGTATGGTTTGTGCACATCAAGATTTTCATATTAGAAACACACACAAAAAGTTCTATTCTTTGAACATGTGCATATTCAAACAACCATCATTAAACGTCAACAGAGTTAAACATTTCACTAACCACTTTGCCGGGTTGCAGCCTTCCGAGGGCAGAAATTCCTTGCAGGCTCCTCACATTTTGTCTGCAATTAATAGCCCGGAATAAATACCTTGTATATTGGTATTTCAGCTAATTTAAAGTCAAGATGTCAATTCAAAAACATAACAATAAAATTGACTAGAACTAGGCATCCAGTAAATAAGATTGCCAGATTTGCACTTCTAAACTACCAAAGGCCATGCAGGCCGGGAATTGCAGCAGTGATCGACCAGAATAATACTGTATTTACTTCAAGTCAAAAATACATCCCTATTCACAAAATGAAGCTTCAAAAATTACTTTTTCACAACTATTACAGTTTTTTGCACATGCATGGTGACAGGTGAAAAGTTACATAGGCAATGGCTTACCCCTGACAGGGCACATGGTCTAGTCACACTTCAACAAACTTCAAAAATATCTCCATCTCTCAAACAATCCACAAAATATCGGGTAGATAATTGGCTATGAAGGATTATTCATCAGTATGACAGTTTCACCCTTACCTGGGCTGAGGTAAACCGCTGGATTACTTGGATTTTGTCTTAGCCAGCCTGCTCAATCTGTCCGTTGTCATGTTGTGCTGGGCAGGAAGTCTAAAAATCATTTACTTCCTGTTGTGAATAATCTTATACCTCATGTATTTTTGATGACAAATTATTTCAATAATTTTTTAAATCTCAAAGGACAAATTTCCAAACCTAGGTTTTAAAAAGAAATATGGAGGAATAAAATAAAAAAAAGGTAGGGAATTCACAAGGGATTCCCCAGAGGTCAAAGGTCATTTCCATGTTGGGGGCTCCCCCAGACACAAAGTAAACAACTTTTGCCTGGCACACAGAGCCAGGCTGTGAATATATATACCTGCCAAAACAAATCTTTGGGAGGCATTGCTGTACAACCAAAGATCAAATACTAGAAAGGATGTCACTGTTGACATATATAGCAGGGAAATTGCAACAGTCACAAGAATTGCCATGTTTCTCACATGGATCAAACAAACACAATTTGTAGTCCACAACCACTCCCACATCCTCCCCCCTAATCTGCAGTGGCTGAGAAGGGGCCTGCCTGGGGGAAAAGCTGGGGGAAAAGGTATTGTAACAACTATGCCGGGCCACTAGAGGCGGCAGTGTGACTTTTACAGCACAGCACAGCAAAATAGCAGTTACTGGGGGAAAAAAAATGTATTCAGCAACGACACCATTTATTCATCACATCGATTGTTTTTACACTGGTTTTGCTGTTTAGTTTTGCAGAGGAAGGACGAGGTAAAACTCGTTAAAAACTCACTAAAAACTCAATGTGCCAACATTCCTCAACCACAAATGGTCGCAGTGAACTCTGCATGTACCCTGAAACTCCCACCACAGAGAAGTACTGAGCAATCTGCCAGTATTGGGTGAACAAATGTCCGTCTTTTTGCCCGTCTCTTTTGTTTGTCTGCCACTAAACAGCAAAAGCTCCTGTTCCACTTGATTGTCATTGTATTCACGTACCCCCATCACTTCTGCCATTTAAAACATCTGCCACCATGCTCTTCTTTTGTTTGGATTGCAGCTGCTCAAATCAGTTTGTTGGCTCTTGGCTGCCACCGACAGTACAGGCATGTGAACTGCAGATTATTTTCACTACGCATGCATGTGTTCCAAAACCACTGGATGGATTTGGATGAAATTTTCACAAGAGATGATCCTTGGGCTAGAGAGGAACCCATAACATTTTGGTGACGATCCGAGAATGCATACCTCCGCCAAGGCTCTGGCACCGAGTCATCACCACCTTGGTGCTTTCATTGCATCAAGCAATAAACATTAACAAAACCTGAGGTAGAAGAAATGTAGTCATTCTTGTATAAACAATGGCAAAAAAAAAAAAAAAAATGAAGTGTAAAACATTGACTCACATGAGTGCAATCACATTCAAACAGATTTTCAAAAAAGTTTTAGAAAAGTTTTCCAACTGGATCAACTAAAATACAGTCTCTTGCAGACTGAAAGTTAGGCATTAAAGTACAGGAATGTGAACATGTCTACATGCTCAAAATCAGGCTTGCTCTTTTTTTGGTCACGATGTTTCCAGCAGCCGAGAAGAGGCGTACAGATGGAGCTGATGTTAAGGGAACAGCCAGGTATTATTTGGCCAGCAGAACCAGGGTGGGGAATCTTGCTGCATTTAACTTTTACCACTGTAGTGGATTCTTGTCCTTTTTACAAGTGTGTTCACCAAAATACCACAGCACCTCCTTCCTCACCATTTCACCATCATGTTCCTGGCCATTGTCTCCCTCATTGTTATCATCTGAGTCTGAGTCCATCAGTATGTCCAGCAGAGACCTCCCCTCCTTGATGGAACGCTCTCCCTCTAGCTGGTCAGCCTGCTCCATACCTGCTTGTAGCTGTTCCTTCTCCCTTCGCTTTGCTTCAAATGCAAGACCCTGAAGTTTGACTTGCACTTTTAGGATCTCATCTGGTGACAGGAACTTTAGCTTGCAGTACCTGTAATAAAAAATAATACACAAAACTTTTCAAAACAATATTACAATGTGGTATGCTTATTATAAAGCACAGAAAAGGCAAGAGAAGAGTAACAATGAAGAATAGAAAACAAAAAGAAATTAATCAGCAAATGGTAATAAAACAGGAAAACAAGTTTGCATATAACAGACGATAATTATATAAAATCAAAACAAACCTGGGGTCAAGGGCAGCAGCAAGCAGAGACACATTGTGGCCATCCTTGCTGAATGTACTGGTCAATCTTGAAGCCATCTGCTCTTCTGCAGTTTTCTGGAAAGAGCTGATTGGCGCACACAATCTGTTCTGTGTGAACTTCTGGAGGTCATTCACCAGTTGGGATAGTGTGGAGATAGTCACATAATTCTCTGCACTTAAGAAGACAGTGGCTTCCTCAAAGGTCTTGAGAGCTTGCTCCAGTTCCTCCAGTAGGGCCCACTGGCCAGTCTTCAGATCCAGGTAGTGCTTTGACGTCTTTGTGATTTCTGGGTCTGAAAGGACCTCAGTCACAGGCCGCCGCTGCTCCAGGAGGCGACTCACCATAGCTGTTCCATCTTGTGCTTCCATCTTGGATCAATTTATGCTCACTGAGGCCCATTGAGTTTTGTTTGCTTTTAAGCTTGGTGCTTGCCAGCTCACTCCCGTTGAAATATCCTGCAAGTGACTTTGCAGCCCCAGTGCCTTGTTTATTTGGGGAGCTTGCTTCAGGGTATGATTAAGAACTAACTGAAGAGTGTGGCCAGCACACCATTGTGAATCCACTCCATGCTTCTGGTTGAGGATCCGAAGAGCTGCAATGATATTTGCACCATTGTCGTGCACAACTGTGAGGACGTCCTCACTGAGGGAGAAGCCAAACTTCTCTGCTTCTTGTTCTGACCAGGGAGCAATGTTTTCAGCCTTGTGGCGCTCCTCCACTGGCATTGTGGTGAGGATGTAAGAGGTAAGGTCCCAACTGTGGTTTAGAAAATGACAGGTGACACCCAAGGAGGCCTCTGCGGCAATACTTGTCCAACAATTGGTTAGGAGAGTGATTTATGTTTTTACATTTTTTATTTCAACTTTTACTTTCTCCAGGGCAGCTTTATGCTTCTCCTCCATCATGTCTGTGAAGTGGTGCCTGGAGGGAAGCAGGTATCCAGGGTTAAAGTTTGTTTTTTTTTATTATCGTCACTTCCTGTGGCAATGTATCGTCACTTCCTGTTTTGCTGTCTGTCTGTGTGGTTTGCTCTCCTCACTCTCCTGAGCTTTTGGGTTAGCCACTAGCTATGGCTACTAGCTCTCCTTCCCCTCCTCCTCTGGTGTGCTCTCTCTGTCAGATGTTTAGCTACATCTCTGCCTCTTTTAGTGATAACTGAGGCGGATGATAAAATAAAGGCAGCGATGAGAGGTTTTAAGTAGGTTTATTAAATCATACCGCCATCATAGGAACTCCGCTCCAGCCCTAAGTGTGAGCAGACTGGAGCGGGGTCCTCAGGCTCTCAGCAAAGAGACACAGAGTGTGTGTGTCATGAACAGTTGAAGGAATGAGAGACAGATTTACAGAATGGTGCAGCATATATACCCAACTACAGACAATACATGAAAGGCATTCACAGCAGTAGGTATGGGCATTTGCATTTGAGAGACACAGTAAGGACAGGAAGCATGAACACAATGCATGAATGGCACATTAACATCACAGTAGTGAAACAATGCATGAATGGTACATTAACATCACAGTAGTGAAACGGAAAAGGCCAAAAGGAGCGGGCTGTCTGTAGACATTAATACACACATTGCCGTGCCTGTCCCAGTCTATTGTGGGGGTTATCCCAAACCGCCACACGCTCCCCCCCAGAGGGCTCGGCAGGGGGCCGAGACCTCGATAGTCCAGCTTTGGCAGCGAGCAGGGAAAGCTCTGTGCAGGCGAAGGTGGAGGGGGGTGGGGGGTAGTAAATGCCGGCCGGGAACGGTGAAATCGTCCGGGCCGCGCAAAAATTGCTTGTTGTTCTGCGATGTCGAGGGGCTGTCCCGTTGAACGTGCGGAGATCACAAGAAGAAAAATTAGTCACTGGCTCCTCCCACGATTAAGTCCTGCAAGGATTAATAGTGACCGTGAAGAAAAGCAGGGGTGGCTGTAAGAAAAAAAACAAAGGCAAAGGGACTTGGCGTGTTGACTTTAGGTGCGGGCACAACCTTAAAGCCCTCGGGAACCGCAGACTGCCGAATTCCCTATGTGTGCCGTGGCTGAGACCATTAGCAAATCCTTCGAGCATGCTGCGTGCGTGCCTCAGGTGTACGAGCAGCCCTGAAGCGCCTGTGTGCAGCGGCGAAGGAGGATGGGGGTCTGTAGAGCCATATGCGTCCCGTGCATGGTGCGCCGTCTTCGTAACTCCCGGTGCGTGTGCCGGGGCTCTGTGCGTGGGTGGGCCAGCTGGGGAGGAGAACCAGGGTCAGGGTGCTTAATCATCCCTGTTCATTGTGTTGGAGCGGTGAAAGTGAGTAGATGATCTTTGTCCCTCGAGCTCGTGTAGATGCGTTGGAGCGGTGAGAGGGAGGAGACGATCTTTGTCACTTGCTCGGCAATGGTGCGTTCAGGTCCACGCGCTGCATTCTCCGTCGGCCATGGAGGTCGCCATCGTGGAGAGGGGACGAGGTGCATGCGCTCTCGTGTGGAGGAGCTGTGAGCGCGGCCGGTCCAGCGTGGATGTGCCGATCTAGGCGTGCAGATCTCACCATGAAATGTTCCTCAGCTATCCCGGTCATGGGTGGTCTCCGGAGAGTTTCGCCTGGAAACCCTGCGTCGAAGTCTCCCTGAAGCAGAAGGGAGGGCAGATCAGTAAGGCTGCCGCGTTCGCTTGTTGTCGGAGAATCACCGCCGGGTGCTGCGTTCGTTGCCAATAGGACACCAGCGTGGCTGTCCAAACCAGAAGGTTGCGATGCACAAAGCGTGTGCATTCTCGGGGTCACCAGTGAGGCGGATGATAAAATAAAGGCAGCGATGAGAGGTTTTAAGTAGGTTTATTAAATCATACCGCCATCATAGGAACTCCGCTCCAGCCCTAAGTGTGAGCAGACTGGAGCGGGGTCCCCAGGCTCTCAGCAAAGAGACACAGAGTGTGTGTGTCAGCAGCAGTTGAAGGAATGAGAGACAGATTTACAGAATGGTGCAGCATATATACCCAACTACAGACAATACATGAAAGACATTCACAGCAATAGGTATGGGCATTTGCATTTGAGAGACACAGTAAGGACAGGAAGCATGAACACAATGCATGAATGGCACATTAACATCACAGTAGTGAAACGGAAAAGGCCAAAAGGAGCGGGCTGTCTGTAGACATTAATACACACATTGCCGTGCCTGTCCCAGTCTGTTGTGGGGGTTATCCCAAACCGCCACAATAACGGTAAATGTAATAAATGTTGTCTTTTTGAGGCGCTCGAGGCGAGGTTGTCTGATTTGGAATCCCGGCTCCGCTGCATTGAAATACCGTCTGCGCCAGTTACTCTTGACGGACGCGCCTTAGCTGCAGCGGCGCTAGCTAGCATAGCTAACCCCGTTAGCGGTCCTCCGGCTCTCCTCAACAGTGAGGAGACTGAGTGGGTGACGGTGAGAAGGAAGCCTAGTCGCAAAGCCCCGGTACACCACCAACCTGTTCACGTTTCTAATCGTTTTTCCCCACTCAGCAACACACCCGCTGAGGAAAAAACTCTGATCATTGGCGACTCTGTAGTCAGAAACGTGAACCTAGAGACTCCAGCGGCCATAGTCAAATGCATTCCTGGGGCCAGAGCAGGCGACATCGAGTCAAATTTGAAAGTGCTAGCTAAAAGTAACTGTAAGTACTCCACAACTGTTATCCACTCTGGCATTAATGACATCCGTCTCCGGCAGTCGGAAGTCACGAAACTTAATGTAGAATCGGTGTGTGACTTTGCAAAAACGATGTCGGATTCTGTAGTATTCTCTGGGCCCCTCCCCAATCTGACTAGTGATGACATGTTTAGTCGCTCGTCATCCTTGAACCGCTGGCTGTCTGTGTGGTGTCCTGCAAATGACATGGGCTACATTGACAATTGGAGCTCATTTTGGGGAAAACCTAGTCTTATGAGACGAGACAGCATTCATCCCACTTTGGATGGTGCTTCTCATTTATCTAACAATCTGGCATCTTTTTTATCCAAATTTCCAAAACCTTGACTACTCAGAGTTGGGACCAGGAAGCAGAGTTGCAGTCTTACACGCCTCTCTGCAGCTCCTCTTCATCTGCCACTCCTCAACTTAGCCCCTGTCTTCCCCATCAGAGAAACATTGTCTGCTCCCTCCAAAGTAAATAAAAATATAATATATAAGCATCCCAAAGTGATTAAGCAAAATATTGGTAAAACTCAAATTAAACATAAAGCCTCTAAATTGAATGATTTGGCCTCTGTTCCTCCTCATAATTTAAAAATTAAATGTGGTTTATTTAATATTAGGTCTCTAACTCCCAAGTCTCTGTTAGTTCATGATCTGTTAATTGATCATCAGATTGATTTAATATCCCTTACAGAGACTTGGTTAGGGCAAGAGGATTATGTTGGTTTAAAAGAATCAACTCCCTCTGGTTATTTAAACTGTCAAAATCCCAGAAGTTCTGGTCGTGGAGGAGGAGTAGCAACAATTTACCATTCCAAATTACTAGTTAATGTAAAGCAAAAAACATGTTATAATTCCTTTGAGGGCCTGGTCCTCAGTATTGGGCACTTTAGCAATTCCAGGTTAAACCCAATTTTATTTGCCATAGTTTATCGTCCCCCATCAACCTACTCAAAATTTTTATCCGAATTTGCTGATATCTTAGCTGATTTAGTGCTGAAATCTGATAGAATAATTATAGTAGGGGACTTAAATATACATGTGGATGTAGATAGTGACTGCCTTAATGTGGCTTTTAATTCAATATTAGACTCGATTGGGTTTTCTCAGAAAGTAGGAAATTCTACTCATTATCTCCACCGTACATTGGACCTTATTCTGACATATGGCATAGAAATAGAAAATCTTGTAGTGTCTCCTCATAACCCTGTACTGTCAGACCATTGTCTGTTAACCTTTGATTTTACTATTTCTGACTATTTGGCTCCTAAAGAAAAATATTATTACACTAGATGCCTCTCAGATGATGCTGTTACCAAATTTATGCAGATTGTTTCCTCTATGCCATGTGTCAACACAACGGAAATAAGCTATAGACAGCTTGCTCCTTCTGTAATTGATAACATGGTGGATAGTGTTACAGCTTCTCTGCATCAGACTCTAGACTTGGTGGCCCTCTTAAAAAAGAAAAAGTCTAATCAGAGATTTCTAACTCCTTGGTTCAACACAGAAACTCATAGCTTAAAACAGAAGACTCGTCAATTAGAAAGAAAATGGTGCTCCACTAATTTAGATGAAATCTATTTAGCTTGGAGAAATCATCTTTTAATTTATAAAAAATCTCTTAGAAAAGCCAGAACGAGTTATTATTCTGCATTAATAGAAGAGAACAAGAATAATCCCAGGTTTCTTTTCAGCACTGTAGCCAGGTTGACAAAGAGTCAGGACTCTGTCAATCCTAGCATTCCCTTAGAGCTTACTAGTCAGGACTTTATGAACTTTTTCAATAATAAAATTTCATCCATCAGAGACAAAATCAATCAGATTCTTCCCACAGTTAACTTAAATACTGTAACTACTACAACTCCTTCAACTGATGTCTGTCTTGATGAGTTTACTCCAATCAACCTTTGTGAGTTAGAAAAAATAGTTTCCTCATCCAAACCTTCAACTTGTCTTTTAGACCCTATTCCTACCAGGTTATTTAAAGAAGTCTTCCCACTTATTGGTAGCTTTATTCTTCATATAATCAATTCTTCATTAACTTTAGGCCATGTACCGCAGGCTTTTAAAACGGCTGTAATTAAACCCTTACTCAAAAAGCCAACGCTAGATCCAAGAGCTTTAGCTAACTATAGACCAATCTCTAATCTCCCTTTCATTTCAAAAATCTTAGAAAGAGTTGTTGCTATGCAATTATTTGACCACCTGTAGGGAAATGGTTTACTTGAAGAGTTTCAATCTGGGTTTAGAATCCATCATAGTACTGAAACAGCCTTAGCGAAGGTCACTAACGACCTCCTCATTGCATCTAATAATGGATTGGTTTCTGTACTTGTCCTTTTAGACCTTAGTGCAGCTTTTGATACTATCAATCATAATATTCTACTTGATAGATTAGAACACTATGTTGGACTTAATGGAACTTCGTTGCAGTGGTTTAGATCTTATTTATCTGATAGGTTCCTGTTTGTTCATGTAAATAATGAGTTTTCTTTCAACTCAAAGCTTAGTCATGGAGTTCCACAGGGATCTGTGCTAGGCCCTACTCTTTTTAGTTTATATATGCTTCCGTTAGGCAATATTATTAGAAAGCACTGTATACATTTTCATTGTTATGCAGATGACACACAATTATACCTGTCAATGAAGCCAGATGATAGTAATCAATTAGCCAAGTTAGAAGCCTGACTTAAGGAAATCAAAGCTTGGATGACTTGTAATTTCCTGCTATTAAATTCAGATAAGACTGAAGTCATTCTTGTTGGTCCAAAAAACCTTAGAAATTCCTTTCCAAATCAAACTTTCAGTTTGGATGCGGTTACTCTTTCTCTTAATAGCTCTGTGAGGAACCTTGGAATTATTTTTGATCAAGATCTGTCCTTCAATTCACATATTAAATTTGTTTCTAAGACTGCCTTCTATCATTTCAATTCAATTCAATTCAATTCAACTTTATTTATATAGCGCCATTTCACAACAACAGTCATCTCATAGCACTATCAACTAAATCCAGACTAAAACTAAAAAACAGTTACTCAGCTAAGCCTACTTTTTTCATTTAACAGTATTTTATTGCAAATCAGTTCATTCATTCATTCATCTTCTTCCGTTTAATCCTTTTCGGGTCGCGGGGGGGCTGGAGCCTATCCCAGCATCTTTGGGTGAGAGGCAGGGTCCACCCTGGACAGTTCGCCAGTCCATCGCAGGGTCAACACAGAGAGACAGACAACCATTCACTCTCACAGTCATACCTAAGGACAATTTAGAATCCCCAGTTTTGATGCCAATTAACCTAACTTGCATGTTTTTGGCATGTGGGAGGAAACCGGAGAAATCCCGGAGTAAACCCACGCAGACACGGGGAGAACATGCCAACTCCACACAGATCACTGTTGGTCGGGGGCTGGGATCGAACCCAGGATCCCCCAGCCAAGGGTGAGTTGCTGTGCTGCCACAGTGTTAACCACTCCGCCACCGCGCCGCCTCAGTTAAGCCTACTTTTTTTCATTTAACAGTATTTTATTGCAAATCAGTTGATGTAATTTTTTTTTCAAATATAACCCCTAAAACATCAACACACTGAACTCTGCTTTCAAGCTGACCTCAGCAGTTTTTGCAGAGCAGTGGACTTTTTTAAGATAAGATAAGATAAGCCTTTATTAGTCCCACAATGGGGAAATTCCAGGATTGCAACAGCACAGGGATAGCAACACTCAGAGCAACAATCAGAAGGCAAGAAAAAAACAAGAGCAGCTAGTATACATATGTACATATTAATATATATATATACAGTATATACAGTATATATATATATATAGAGAGAGAGAGAGAGAGACACACACACACAGTGTGGAGCATTGTGGTTGGTGAATGTGCAGCAGAAAGTCTAAGCTCTCTCTCCGTGGATGCAGCAGGCCAGCTGGATGTCTTTGGGCATGATGGTGACCCTCTTGGCGTGGATGGCGCGCAGGTTGGTGTCCTCGAAGAGACCCACCAGGTAGGCCTCGCTGGCCTCCTGCAGAGCCATGACGGCGGAGCTCTGGAAGCGCAGGCACCGGGCCTGCAACGGTGAGGCCTGGCGGCCGGAGCGCCTTTTCAAGCAGCCTTGGTGGCTAGCTGCTTCCTGGGGGCTTTTCCTCCAGTAGATTTACGGGCGGTCTGCTTGGTTCTTGCCATCGCTCTTTATTATTCTGTCTTATAGCTCCTGCACGCCGCCCAAACTCCAGCCCGGCACCCGCGTCACTCCCGCTTCAGCTCTCCCGGTATGTCGAGCCTCTCCGTTAGCACCGGGTGGCGGCCGAGTGCTAGCTAGCTCCTCCCCACTGCATCGTCTCCCGCTGTAAACAGAGGCTCCGTCCGCCGACTTGGGAGACCCCCGGGCGCGATCTGTGTGTCCGTGATACACATAGAGTGAAAGGTGTGCCGGATCAGAAAGCCATCACCGGATCAGAAAGAAGAAGGAAGATAAAAAGACTCAGAATTGAGCCGCTGTTGCAAAAGGCAGCCAACTCGTGTGGCGCCGGAACCGGAAGATTAGTGGGTTTTGTACTGAACTGAGAGCCAAATGTGAATCGAAAATCATTTAGAATTGACAATCGATTCTGAATCGAATCGTGACCCCAATCAAATCAAAATTGAATCGTGAATTGAATCAAATTGAATCGTGTG
Source organism: Pholidichthys leucotaenia (assembly GCA_020510985.1). NCBI lineage: Eukaryota > Metazoa > Chordata > Actinopteri > Cichliformes > Pholidichthyidae > Pholidichthys > Pholidichthys leucotaenia. Next base: position 271,997,787 of record CM035844.1, on the reverse strand, counting down.
ACTTGTAAAGATTCATAGCGCTAGAATTTACGTAAGCAACACCATCGATGACGTCTGTTGTGTCCATAATTATAAGGAATAACAAGATAACAATGACTCGGTTAACAAGGCTGTAATACAGGATGCCAACTATGTACAATAAGGCTTATGGCACTCGCCTGCATGCCAGGTGGCTCCCACGAAGAAAGAGGCAGAGCGTCTTCTGCCCACTTCCTTTATACCCTGAGTGGCGTCACTACCGGAAGCCGGCAGTTAGCCACCCCGGTCTAACTCATGTCCAACCCGGCCGCCATCTTGCTGATACCAGCCTTTTACATATGTTACACCCCTCCCCCCCTTTAAAAAAGTATCAGGCACACAAACAACCCTCTCAGATTTGTCACCCTACTCACGCACTAAAAGGGAAAAACATGTACAAAAATAAATAAACTCCTATCCATTCATACAGCTAAGGCTGGGGGCCGGGTAGACTGCCAACGCCCCCTACACGGCTGAACGGGTTATTCTGCCACTAAAAGAGAACAATTTAACAAAACAAAATAAAATAAGGCGGTGTTTCTAACTCCAAAGCAATCCCCATAACAATGCTATATACGTATACAGTGGGGTAAAAAAGTATTTAGTAAAGATTCAAGATTCAAGATTCAAAGGTTTTATTGTCAATACTACCATACATGCAAGACATACGGGAGAATTGAAATTTGACTTGACATTGGGCGTGCTCTATAAGCGCATCCCAGAGCCGCGGCAGCCTTGAAGGCGCCAGTCATAGAGGGTAAAGAAGGGAATGAGGGGGAGGGAAGTGACACAATGGGCAGAGAGAAAAAAACATTGTTAATCAAAATAAAGCTCATTTTATGACCAAAATTGTGATTACATAGAAAAAAACTCTCTAATGCACAATTAGCAGACAATATACTGTAGATCACACAATAACAAAGCAGCGAGAGAGACCAGTGTGTGTAGTCAGCATATGATCAGTATGATGCAGTGTGGATGTGTCAGTTGCTGGTGAACAGCAGAGGGCACCCCCTGGCAACGGATGGATGTTATGATCATGTGTTCTAACACAGATAAGCATGTCCAGAGTCTGTCTCTCCTCGTGCATGCAGATGGCAAAGTTCTGTAAGACACATGATAATGCTGTCCTTGAAGAGCTCAGTCTGCTGAACAACAGCAATTGTTTGTCGATTGTTTGGGTTAAGAGAAGCCAGCCAGACTCTCTTCTACCTTATCTTCATCCAGGAGGAATGTAAACAGGGCACCAAAAACAAGGTCAAATCTGCACAGTGCACTCAGAGCATAAAATTTTCCTCTCTCATGCGATTCTGTGCTTCATAATTTCCATATACAGGCTTAAAAAACATTCCCTGGAGAGCACTAGCGATTTGAGATGTATTCCACCATCTGAATCAGTTACCATTCAGTTCACCATGCCACTATTCGTGCACTCCCCAACTAGTCGAATTTGATGAAGGAGCTTTGCCGGGTCCGCATTTTGATCAGCTCTCCCACCTTCCTCAATTTCTGATACATCAGGAAACTCCAAAGCCAAAGTAGAAGTCCTGTGATCATAGCCAATAGATGTCTTCTGCATCTCTTCATCTTCATCTTCATCTTCATCTCTTCATCATCTCTTCACTTCCGCCCTCCCAAGAGAGCAGACGCTTTTTCCTCTCTCTTGCTCTGACTCCCCCCCCCCCCCAACTACTGGATCCCAGCTTGCTGTTGTCTGTCTGCATCTAACTGCGACCGTCGAAAGAAATTATGGAGTTAATAAGCTGGGCTTTGAACACAATTGACACTATTTTTTCAACAAGGGAAAGTGCTCCGGGGGAAGCTGTCTGCCCCGCAGGAACGGCTCCAGCGGGCTATTTACGTGACACAAGTAATTGGAGGATCTTGTGTCTCACTAATCTCTCTATCGAAGATATTGAAGATTTGTATGTCTTCGTAATAATGGTGATCGGGATCTTTCTGATTGGAACTGGGATTGTCCTGGTGTACTGCAAATTGCTGAAGATGGATACAACCTATCAAAATGCTGGCCAGGCGAGGTGCATCTATCAAATTGAAAAATTGGAGAAGACCCTGATAGCGACAACTGGAGAACTGTCTCGGAAGGTGGATTACATCATGGTCTCGCTTAGGTCTTTCCACGACGGACTTAAAGCCCCACAATGAAGGATTATGTACTGAATCTACAGAAGAAATAAAAAGCCTTCTCTGTGATCAGTCCTATTTGGCTCAATTCCCCATGAAAATTCCTCCTGGCTGTCTGCAGTCTGTGTTTTCAAAATCATCGAGCACAAGGCCTTGGACAGCACCTGCCCAGATAATCGCAAGGACGATTGGCGGCAGCCAGACAAAACATCTCCTGCCAAGTGCCCTTGTTGTTCTCTTATTATCATCAACACTTGCTTCAACAGTGCACACATATTGATCCATGAACTGAATAAAGATACACACACTGCTCTCTTGTGTCCTGTGAATCTTGTCTTGCGAATGTGCATCGAGAGCTTTTTTTTTCCTTGTAATCATAATATTGATTGATTATGCAACCAGTATTCTGAATCAATGATTTTTTTGCTCCTTCCTATTGTTCCTTGTATTATTCTTATTCTTATGCTACCTGTACCCTCTATCCTGTTGGCAGGCGCGTCCCCGATGCAGCCGTGTCACTGGAAATGCAGGTTCATTTTCTGTGTCAAGTCAAATTCTCTCGTATGTTATCAGTGATCTGTTAATGTACTTGGCAATAAATCTTTTTCTGATTCTGATTCTGATTCTGATTCCAGTCGAATCACACAGACACATGAGTTCCCAATGTCCATGAGTCTCCTCCCTTGGGTTCCCCCTAACCCGATCTTCTTTTAAAGTGGTGTCAATCACATTTAAGCCGCTTTCCAGATCCATAATTTCCGTTTGGATTAAGATTCAGCCAGAAGAAAAGCGACAAAAACACAGACAAAAACGCAACATTGCAAGCTGGGATCAGAAGGGAGTAGGATTAGGAAGGAGAGGAGGAGAAAAGCGTCTGCTCTCTCTGAAAGCTGGAAGAAGACGTGTTTGCACAATTGGTGGTAGTCAGCCACCAATTGTGCAAGTTCTCCCACTTAAAAGATGAGAGAGGTCTCCAATTTTCATCATTGGTATACCTCAACTATGAGAGACAAAATGAGAGAAAAAAATCCAGAAAATCACATTGTCTGATTTTTAAAGAATTTATTTGCAAGTTATGGTGGAAAATAAGTATTTGGTCAATAACAAAAGTTCATCTCAATACTTTATTATATACCCTTTGTTGGCAATGACAGAGGTCAAACGTTTTCTGTAAGTCTTCACAAGGTTTTCACACACTGTTGCTGGTATTTTGGCCCATTCCTCCATGCAGATCTCCTCTAGAGCAGTGATGTTTTGGGGCTGTCGCTGGGCAACACGGACTTTCAACTCCCTCCAAAGATTTTCTATGGGGTTGAGATCTGGAGACTGGCTAGGCCACTCCAGGACCTTGAAATGCTTCTTACGAAGCCACTCCTTTGTTGCCCGGGTGGTGTGTTTGGGATCATTGTCATGCTGAAAGACCTAGCCACGTTTCATCTTCAATGCCCTTGCTGATGGAAGGAGGTTTTCATTCAAAATCTCATGATACATGGCCCCATTCATTCTTTCCTTTACACGGATCAGTCGTCCTGGTCCCTTTGCAGAAAAACAGCCCCAAAGCATGATGTTTCCACACCCATGCTTCACAGTAGGTATGGTGTTCTTTGGATGCAACTCAGCATTCTTTCTCCTTCAAACACGACAAGTTGAGTTTTTACCAAAAAGTTCTATTTTGGTTTCATCTGACCATATGACATTCTCCCAATCCTCTTCTGGATCATCCAAATGCTCTCTAGCAAACTTCAGATGGGCCTGGACATGTACTGGCTTAACCAGGGGGACACGTCTGGCACTGCAGGATTTGAGTCCCTGGCGGCGTAGTGTGTTACTGATGGTAGCCTTTGTTACTTTGGCCCCAGATCTCTGCAGATCATTCACTAGGTCCCCCCATGTGGTTCTGGGATTTTTGCTCACCGTTCTCGTGATCATTTTGACCCCACGGGGTGAGATCTTGCGTGGAGCCCCAGATCGAGGGAGATTATCAATGGTCTTGTATGTCTTCCATTTTCTAATAATTGCTCCCACAGTTGATTTCTTCACACCAAGCTGCTTACCTATTGCAGATTCAGTCTTCCCAGCCTGGTGCAGGTCTACAATTTTGTTTCTGGTGTCCTTTGACAGCTCTTTGGTCTTGGCCATAGTGGAGTTTAGAGTCTGACTGTTTGAGGTTGTGGACAGGTGTCTTTTATACTGATAACGAGTTCAAACAGGTGCCATTAATACAGGTAACAAGTGGAGGACAGAGGAGCCTCTTAAAGAAGAAGTTACAGGTCTGTGAGAGCCAGAAATTTTGCTTGTTTGTAGGTGACCAAATACTTATTTTCCACCATAATTTGCAAATAAATTCTTTAAAAATCAGACAATGTGATTTTCTGGATTTTTTTTTCTCATTTTGTCTCTCATAGTTGAGGTATGCCTATGATGAAAATTGGAGACCTCTCTCATCTTTTAAGTGGGAGAACTTGCACAATTGGTGGCTGACTAAATACTTTTTTGCCCCACTGTATATCACACATAAAATCACTAATACGGTTCCAAGGTTGTCATAGCCAGGAGTGGCACTAGGGTTAAGCTCCCAGTGCTCATAAAATGCTCCTTATGGCGTGCGTCTCGAAAAGCCTCTGACAACTAAGTCCAACTCCTAGCCTGCCTGTGTGGTTTAGTCTCTAAGCCCGGCGGAAATGCTTTTACTAATAGGAGAAGGGGCGAGGGCGGATCTCTGGCGCCTTAAAACCAGATGCTTCGGGTAGATGGTGGCTCGTCAACCTGGGAAGGTAGCCCATCTAGGGGAAGGTAAACCCTGATTTCAAACCTCCGCTGCCTTGCGGCATACCCGGTCACGGCAAAGGCTTCGGGAGTCAACCCTGAGGAAAAATTCGGAGTCGGAGCCCCTAAGGCAGTTCTATGTTTTGCTCAACATCGTTCTGGCAGCTCCTGCAACAGCACTGGTGCCAAACTGTAGCAGCCCTGCTGTTCCTTTGGATTCATCAGTGACGTGGAGGGGGGGGACATGCTGCATGGGCAACATCTTGTCCTCCATATCTTCCTGCCCAGGCTTGAATCCTACCAACGCCCAATGCTGGAAGGTAGCACACCGGATCACTGGAGAGGACACTCCAGCTTCGCCTTTGGCGTAGACAAAACACGGGGAATGACAGTTACCGGTTATAAGCCACCGCTCAATTGGCATAGAGCGTGGCGCCAGGGGTTGTTCCCGACGGTGGGAGGGATCGTCGGATCTCACTGGACAGCTACCGCCCGCCTCAAGCTGGGCAGCCCCCAGCCAATAAAGTGTTGTCCCGCCACAGCTTGCTTTCTTCATTGGGTGCATGGGGATGAGGAGAAATCCGAACAGCAGGCTGAGAACCTTCGCACCAGGCAAGACAATAAAACAAAAGAGACCAACTCTAAAACTGGGAACTTGGAACGTCCGCACTATGATGACAGGACTCGCTGCTAACCTCAAGGACATCAACGACACCAGGAAGACTGCCATCATCAATAATGAGCTGAAGAGACTGGGAGTGGATATCGCCACTCTCCAGGAAACACGGTTGGCTGACGCAGGCACACTGAGAGAGAAGGACTACACGTTCTACTGGCAGGGAAAGGGCAGTGACGAACACAGGGAACACGGAGTGGGCTTCGCAGTGAAGAACACATTGCTGAAGATGGTGGAACCGGGCAGCACTGGCTCTGCATGACTCCTCACCCTCAGCCTGAACACCACTCAAGGCCCAGTCACCCTCGTCAGTGTGTATGCCCCAACACTGATAGCCACACCAGAGGCAAAAGACGAGTTCTACGAGAATCTCGCAACAACTGTCAGGATCATCCCCAACTCTGAACAACTCATTCTCCTTGGAGACTTCAATGCCAGAGTGGGTGCTGACCACAACTCCTGGCCCTCCTGTTTTGGACCTTTTGGCATGGGCAGAATGAACGACAATGGACAGTGGCTGCTCGAGTTCTGCACATATCACGATCTGTGCATCACAAACTCGTTCTTCAAGACCAAGCCCCAACACAAGGTTTCCTGGCAACATCCACGCTCAAAGCACTGGCACCAGCTGGACTTGGTCCTGACCAGGCGCACCTCACTGAAGAACGTGCTAATCACCCGTTCGTTCCAGAGTGCAGATTGCGACACAGACCATTCATTGGTGTGTTGCAAGGTCAAGCTGCAGCTGAAGAAATTCCATCATGCTAGACAGCCTGGAAAGGCACGGATTGACACCAGCAAGATGGCTCAACCAGAACTTGTTGAGCAGTTTGCCTCCACCTTTGAGAAGGAACTTGGTATACCACAAGAAGGAGAATCTGTAAAGCAGAAATGGGAAGAGCTGCGAAACACCAGCCACCGCACAGCCTTGGCTACCATTGGGAGGAAGACCTCGAAGTCACAGGACTGGTTTGATGCCAAGTTGACCGAGATGACCCCCGTCATTGAAGCCAAGTGCTCAGCACTTGCTGAGTATAAGAAGTACCCAAACGAGAAGAATCTCCAGATTCTCAGGGCTGCGAGAAGCAAAGTTCAGCAGACTGCTCGGCGCTGTGCCAACGAGTACTGGACTCAGCTCAGCCAAGACATTCAAACCGCTGCCATAACAGGGAACATCCGTGATATGTACGATGGCATCAAGAAAGCACTTGGTCCGGCTCAGAGCAAGACGGCCCCCCTCAAATCCTCCACTGGGGAGATGATCACAGAAAGGAACAAGCAGATGGAGAGATGGGTGGAACACTACTCCGACCTCTACTCCAGACAGAACACCGTGACACCGTCAGCCCTTGATGCCATCGACTGCCTGCCATCCATGGACGAACTTGACGCCGAGCCAACCATCGATGAACTCAGCAAGGCCATTGATAGCTTGGCCACTGGCAAGGCACCCGGCAACGATGGCATACCCCCTGACCTGATCAAGCACTGCAAGACCGCCCTACTGCTGCCATTGCATGACGTCCTCTGCCAGCGTTGGAAGGAAGGTGCCGTACCACAGGACATGGGGGACGCCAAGATCATCACCCTCTACAAAAACAAAGGGGAGAGAAGCGACTGCAACAACTACAGGGGCATCTCCCTCCTCAGCGTTGTTGGCAAAGTCTACGCATGAGTTGTTCTCATTCATCTACAGAAGCTTGCCGAACGTGTCTACCCCGAGTCTCAGTGTGGTTTCCGCGCTGAGCGATCGATGGTAGACATGATATTCTCCATCCGCCAACTCCAGGAGAAATGCAGAGAATAGAACATGCCCCTGTACGTCGCCTTCATCGATCTCACCAAAGCGTTTGATCTGGTCAGCAGAGAGGGCCTTTTCAAAATCCTGCCAAAGATAGGATGCCCACCAAAGTTGCAAAGCCTCATCAAATCATTTCACACCAACATGCAGGGGATAGTGCAGCACGATGGCAACGTCTCAGAGCCATTCAACATACGCAGCGGAGTGAAACAGGGCTGTGTACTTGCGCCAACCCTCTTTGGGATTTTCTTTGCTATGCTCCTGAGGCATGCCTTCAGCACAGCAACAGAGGGAATCTACCTGCACACAAGATCTGACGGCAGGCTTTTCAACCTTGCCCGCCTGAAAGCCAGAACCAAAGTACGCGAGGCTCTAATCAGAGACATGCTGTTCGCAGACGACGCTGCAGTCGCAACCCACACACAGCAGGAGCTTCAGCAAGGACTTCGGGCTTACCATCAGCCTGAAGAAGACTAACATCTTGGCGCAAGGCACGGAAGCACCGCCAACCATCACCATCGACGACTACGAGCTGGAGGTTGTGAATCAGTTCACGTACCTGGGGTCCACGATCAGCAATAACCTCTCCCTTGATACAGAGATCAACAAGAGGATTGGAAAATCAGCCTTCACACTCGCTCACCTCACCACACGAGTGTGGGAGAATCCCAAACTCTCTGTCAAGATGAAGATGGCAGTGTACAACGCCTGCGTCATCAGCACACTGCTCTATGGGAGTGAGACGTGGACAACATATGCCCGGCAGGAAAAGAGACTGAACTCCTTCCACTTGCGCTGCATTCGCCACATCCTGGACATATCCTGGCAGGACAAAGTGCCCAACACAGAAGTTCTGTCCCGCGCCGGCCTTCCCTCCATGTTCACTCTACTCAGGCAGTGCAGGCTCAGCTGGCTAGGCCATGTTCACCGTATGGAGGATGGCAGAATCCCCAAAGACGTCCTCTATGGAGAACTGGCAACTGGCAGGAGAGACGTTGGCCGCCCACAGCTGCGCTTTAGAGACGTCTGCAAGAGAGACATGAAGGCCCTGGAGATCAACACAGAGCGCTGGGAGGACCTTGCAACGGACCGCTCCAAATGGAGAGGCACCCTGACCAGACAGCTCAAGGCGGGTGAAGAGAGACTGACTGCTGCAGCAGATGAAAAAAGGACCCGCAGGAAGAACTGCCACAGACCCAGCAGCACAGAGACCACCCACAAGTGTGACCTGTGTGACAGGGACTGCCATTCGCATATCGGCCTGTTCAGCCACAGGCGGTGCTGTTCCAGCAAAGTAGACGTTTAGGATTCTCTTCCATGGTCATCATAGACCGACGGAGGCCGACGACGATCACTAATACATACACTACTGGTGGCCCCCACCCCAACTCCCACCCCACAATGGGCATTCAAAACAAAATTAAGTTGGGTGTTCAATAAAATAAACCAAACAAACCAGGTGGGCTCAAATTTACCATAAACGTAATTACTTGGCGAGCCACCGCCCCTCTGACTGCAAAATTTAACATATACTGTAAATACCGATTAAACAATAACACTCTCGAACTCAGTGCTAAATCAGGCACACCACCATCCTGGCCAACAAAATTTATTATGCAAACACACAGCCTAAGCTTGCAACTAACAACTTAACATGCCTTCTGAACTTTCTCTTTTCTTTCCCTTTTTTTTTGAAAGTAAATTTACCGGGGCACCAAACAGTGAAACAACATATACAGGACTAGGGTAAACACAACAGACACACAAAACCATAAAAACCCTCAGTCCTTGGATGGATCCCTCTCCAGGCGTCTCCGTCTCTTCACCTCAGGGCTCCTGCTGTGCCGTCTCCTCTCCACCACTGGCAGCCGCAGATCCCTCAGGTGTCTCCAGACCTGAATAGACCTACGCCCATCTGCCTCCATCCAGCCGGGCTCCACCTGGAACCGCCTCTGGTCGTCCCACTGCTCGCTTGGACTGTGATCCCGTCATACTCAAGCATCAACCTCAGTCTTCAAGGGAGCCCTCTTCCTTTCATCCAGATAACCAATCCTGCGACAGGCCTCCGTCACCGATCGCTCCGGCTCATGGGCTCGTTTCGGTCTCCTCTTGGCAGGCCATCGCTGGGAGCACTTTATGATCACCATGCTCTGCAGGTCTAGCCTCTTTTTCTTCTGGCGTTGGCGCGTCATCCTCACAAGCCTCATCAGGGGTCCCGGCGTGCCGTCCGGCACCCTCATCCAGGGCAGCCTGCGTGACAGCATCGGGTCCAGCCCGAGATGGCTCCACGTGGTGCAGCGTGTGCTCTCCCTCTGAAAATTTGTCCAGCCAGTCTGAATCCCACATCTCAGCACCCTCCACGACTGGAACAGGCCGGCCCCACAGTTCACATCCAGACCATTCTTCACCCGACACGTTAGCAATGGAGAATCCAAGACTGTAAAATAGGTTACACCCCATAACGTTAACCCCGGATGCTGAAACATTGATGCGAACACTGGGTGCCACACTGTCCTCATACCGGGCCTCCATCTCCACATAGCCCAAAATAGCCAACCTGTTCCGTCCACAACAATAATACTCTCCATATTGCCTCCTAATCTGCTGGTGGGGAAACAGTCTCTCCATGGTCATCAGGTTCAGGACGGAAATAACCGCTCCAGTATCCACCAAAAGTGGAACATCGACACCATCTAGCGTGACGGTGCAGCCGACCCTCCCTGTCGTCTCTGGGGAGATGGTATGCACCACTGTCGGAGTCTTCTGCACAGCACCTGGTTCACTCCCATGGCTCCTGCGTACGAAGTTATCGCACACCCTGGCAAAATGGTTCAAAACACAGCACTTGCCACAACGCTTTCCTTTCGCCAGGCACACCCTGGACTTATAGCGGTGCTCAGCGGACCCACACCCATAACACTTTGGCATACCTGGGGCAGACCTTATCCTGACCACAGAGGCAAAAGCTTCCTCTCCACATTCGCCATTACAAGGGTTCATGATCAGTGCCTCAGCGTGAGACTCATTCTTCTCCAGAGAAGCCCCTTCAGTAAGTCGTCTCGTGATGGTCTCTGCCGCCTCGAACTGTTGGGCAAGCTCGACAGCCTCAGCTAACGTCATCTCCCCTGGATGTGTCAACAACCTAGACCGGGCCACCAGGCAGCAGATGTGCTCTGCTAGCTGGTCCTGAATCATCTCGTCCTCCAGGGCCCCAAATCTGCATTCCCTCGCCAGCTCATGGAGGTCCGCCAAAAATATTCTCACTGGCTCTCCTGACTGCTGGCGGCACAGTCAAAACTGAATGTGCTTCACAGTGACATTTTCCGGCGCCCTAAAGTACCGCGTTATTAGCTTCACCACTTTGTCAAAACTGTCAGCACCTCCAAGGTTCTCAAGAATCCTCTGCCCTTCCATTCCCAAATTATGTACCAACACAACTCTCACTCGGAGCTTCTCCATCTCACCCAGGTTTAACCCTTAGATTCATAAGTGGGGTCACAATGACCCCTGCGGTTGTTTTTTTGCAATATCTTTGTAATTTTATTTTTTTTATCATTTAATCTTCCATGTATTCCTCAAATAGGTTGTCTTTGACATGAGGCCATTTGGATTTGTATCTAATTGTTATATTTTTTTTAAGTAATTGCATTTTTTGTATCAGTACCATACTTTTCCATATGTGGAGTCAAAAATGACCCCAAGCATTTTCTTTCTCACAACTGTGATTGTCAGATATACATTTACTGTCAATCCACACATCTAATGCCAACAGTCTCACCACTAGTGATGGCGAGATGAAGCTTCATGAAGCAAATCTCTTTCTTGCTGGTTCCATCGCAAAAAAAAAAAAAAAAAGAAAGAAGCTGGAATAGATTGCAAATAAAGTCCCAAGTCCACAAAATGTGAGGGACATTGCGCTTCGCTGTCCCCTTCGAATGTCACCATGTTCATCAGCAACACAAGCCTTGAGAAGTGCTTCACAAAAATCTTCCCGAGTTACTTGACACACGCTTCGAAGACTTTGCACGGAAGGACACATCTACTCACCACCCTGAAGGTTATTTTTACACAGCAACATACATGTAAATATTATCATTTTTATACCTCATAATATATGTGCTGTTATAAATTATGAACTTATTTTTAACGTCCATGAATTTTGTGTGATAGTGTTATGCTATCATCATCAAATTACTACTTTGTAGTTAGCTACAGTAGCTAACTAAGCTAACACTAGTTAGCTGTGTCTGTCATGTTTATAGGACATCATAAGACGGCCTATGAACTCAGGCATCATAGGACTCGCGATGCCATCATAAAAATATGATGTCTATATGACGACACATAGACAAATGTGTCTTTATGATGTCATATAGGCCATCACTCATGATGCCTAGACTAATGTGTCTTTATGATGTCATATGGCTCAAAATTGGCAAGGTGAATAAGTCACAGGGCCAGTCTTTACAGCGCGTTTGTGTTTTCTGCACAACAGATTTCTGCAGCCATGGCCGATTCTACGTTGCCGCGAGCAGACATGCCAGATCAAGCAGTCTTCGTATTGTTGCTCAAGATGAAGAAACTAAGCAAAAGCATTTTTTCTGGGTGCTCAAGTTTCTCGGTTTCTATGGGCATGCATGGGCCTTCCTGAACAGGGTCGAAAAGCCACTTTTTGCTCAGATCTATTTTCATGCCGTCATAAAGATGTCTAGAGACGTCACAGGGACAGTCTTTACAGTGCGTTCGTGTATTTGACGGCACATAAACAAATGTGTCTTTATGATGTCATATAGACCATCACTCACAATGCCTAGACTAATGTGTCTTTATGATGTCATATGGCTCAAAATTGGCAAGGTGAATAAGTCACAGGGCCAGTCTTTACAGCGCATTTGTGTTTTCTGCACAACAGATTTCTGCAGCCATGGCCGATTCTACGTTGCCGCGAGCAGAGATGCCAGATCAAGCAGTCTTCATATTGTTGCTCAAGATGAAGAAACTAAGCAAAAGCATTTTCTCCGGGTGCTCAAGTTTCTCGGTTTCTATGGGCATGCACGGGCCTTCCTGAATAGGGTCGAAAGCCACTTTTTGCTCAGATCTATTTTCATGCCGTCATAAAGATATGTCAAGTGACGTCACAGGGACAGTCTTTACAGTGCGTTCGTGTATTTGACGGCACATAGACAAATGTGTCTTTATGATGTCATATAGACCATCAATCACAATGCCTAGACTAATGTGTCTTTATGATGTCATATGGCTCAAAATTGGCAAGGTGAATAAGTCACAGGGCCAGTCTTTATAGCGCGTTCGTGTTTTCTGCACAACAGATTTCTGCAGCCATGGCTGATTCTATGGGTGCTCAAGTTTCTCGGTTTCTATGGGCATGCACGGGCCTTTTTGCTCAGATCTATTTTCATGATCCTGCCCATGAACCGGAATTACGACACACATCTTGTTAATAACAGCCTTTTACATATGTTACAACGTTAACTAATCAGGGCAGCATTAGTCAGCAGATCTTCAGGATTAAGTGTCTTGTGTGAATGAGTTATTCTTTAAATTGCTGGGGCTTTAATGTAAATTTGATTAAAAAAGTCTTATCAGATCATCTGCTTCATCACTCTGCTTTGGACCCTCAGACCTCTAATCTTTAATGCGTTGGATGCATGAACAGCATGAGCATTCTTGAAGAGGAAGGTATTGTTGTCAGGGTCCTTTATTAGTATATTTTAGTAGCTCATCAATTGATTGAATACTTTACTTTGAACATGTAATAATCACTTAAAATGGCCAACAACAAAAGTGCATTATGAACTGATGAACAAAGGAAAAAACATTGAAATGCCTTTCATACGTACATACAGTAAATGTCTGCATGTATTGAATCAGAATTTCTTTTAGATTAAGAAGTTTTTTAGATCAAGAAATTCTCCAACTTTAAATGTCTTTTTATCTCTAGAATTAGTGATTTCTTCTATAAGTTCTGTTAATGCTAATGATGTAGACCAGTTTGCTCTAAATCCAGACTGATTGTCAGACAGTAGTTTGTGTTGGTCTGTGAACTTTTCTAATCCATCACTGAAGAGATTTTCGAGAATTTCTGACAACTGTGTCAGAAGAGAAATCTGAAGTGTTGCTGGTCACCAAATTTCTACCATGGAATGATTTGTGCAGTTTTAATTTTATTAGGAAATTGTTCTGTTTGGAACGATGAGTTGAAGATGTGAGTTTGGAAATTCCCTCAATGACCTATTTCACTGTTTTCATCTCTGTGACATCACAGTCACTTGATATTTTAACATTTATTAACAATATCTCTGTTTTAGTTTTCTTTTGTTGTTTTAATAAAGATTGAAGATTTCTTTCTGTACAATCAATGTCATTATCTGGATTTTTTTTGTGAAGTTTCCACCAACACTTTGAAAATATCTGTTAAACTTACTATCACTTTCACTTGTTACTGTTGTTTTATTTTTGAATAAAATGTTGAGGTTAATTAACCTGTCAAGAGAAATTCCTGATAACACCTTTTCAATATACTTCATGTACCTTTATTATTATTTTTTACTGTTTTCTAATATTCTACTGTTATAATCTAAGGTCATCAATGATGTCATTTCTTAGTAATCCATTCACCATATTATTGTCTAAACTGTTAGTCAATACAGTCATGTGAAAAAATTAGGATACCCTGTATTAGCCTGTGTGGTTTTCTTTTCCAACTTATTTGGACATATGGATATTTAATATTGCTGTTTAAAATAGTGTTTTAGCGCTCTGCCTCTCACCTGCCACCTCCTGTATCACACCCCCCTTAGCTTGTTGTGTAGCTCTTCCACGTGTCGGCTAGCAGTTCAGTACAGCTACCCTCAACACAGACATGTCCGCTGATCCCTCTTTCCAGACAACAAATGGTGACGAGGATAAAAAACGACAATAGTGCAACCCGTGAAACCGTTCCTCATTCTACCAGGTGAGCCACTGATTCCCTGGCTCCGCTGGCACAAGTCATTCCAGACTTTTATTTTTAACAATCATCAGGACATAATATACCAAAAGACCATACAAACAATAAAAAAAAAAATATAAACAACTCCGACAAGACATCAACAGGAAGAAAACGAAGACAAAAATAAACATATGATGTGCTTACTTAAACTTAATCCTTGCCTGGCCACTTAAGTAACCGTTGCGGCCAGTCGTCAAACAAAATGTTACAACAGAAAAGGAATATCTAAAAAGTGTATGTGTGTATACTGTATATGTGTGTGTCTGTATGTATGTGTGTTGCATGTGCTATGTGGATACTGTATGTGAATGTGTGAGACTATTCAGACCAGAAACTCATTCTTAAAAGAAAATACACATAAATAAAGAGATAAAATAAAATGAACAGTATAATTATTACATATTCAACGATTATGCATACAGTGGTGGGAAAAAGTGTTTGCCCCCTTCCTGATTTCTCATTTTTTTGTATGTTTGTCACACTTAAATGTTTCAGATCATCAAACAAATTTAAATATTAGACAAAGATAACACAAGTAAACACAAAATGCAGTTTTTAAATGAAGGTATTTATTAAGGGAAAAAAATTCAAACCTACATGGCCCTGTGTGAAAAAGTGATTGCCCCCTAAACCTAATAACAGGTTGGGCCACCCTTAGCAGCAACAACTGCAATCAAGCATTTGTAATAACTGGCAATGAGTCTTTTACAGCACCTGTGGAGGAATTTTGGCCCACTCATCTTTGTAGAATTGCTGTAATTCAGCCACACTGGAGGGTTTTCGAGCATGAACCACCTTTTTAAGGTCATGCTACAGGATCTCAATTGGCTTCAGGTCAGGACTTTGACTAGGCCAAAAGTCCAGACCGAAAGTCTTCATTTTGTTTTTCTTACACCATTCACAGGTGGACTTGCTGGTGTATTTTGGATCATTGTCCTGCTGCAGAACCCAAGTTTACTTTCTGCTTGAGGTCACGAACAGATGGCCAGACATTCTTCTTCAGGATTTTTTTGGTCGACAGCAGAATTCATGGCTCCATTTACCACAACAAGTCTTACAGGTCCTGAAGCAGCAAAACAGCCCCAGACATCACACTACCACCACCATATTTTACTGTTAGTATGATGTTCCTTTTCTGAAATGCTGTGTTACTTTTACGCCACATGTAATGGGATACACACCTTTCAAAAAGTTTAATTTTTGTCTCGTCAGTCCACAGAGTATTTTCCCAAAAGTCTTGAGGATCATCAAGATGTTTTCTGGCAAACCTGAGACGAGCCTTTATGTTCTTTCTGCTCAGCAGTGGTTTTCGTCTTGGAACTCTGCCATGCAGGCCATTTTTTCCCAGTCTCTTTATTATGGTGGAGTCGTGAACACTGACTTTAACAGAGGCAAGTGAGGCCTGCAGTTCTTTGGATGTTGTTGTGGGATCTTTTCTGACCTCTTGGATGAGTCGTCGCTGTGCTCTTTGGATAATTTTGGTCGGCCAGCCACTCCTGGAAAGGTTCACCACTGTTCCATGTTTTTGCCATTTGTGGATTATGGCTCTCACTGTGGTTCACTGGAGTCCCAAAGCTTTGGAAATGGCTTTATAACCTTTTCCAGACTGATAGATCTCAATTACTTTGTTTCTCATTTGTTCCTGAATTTCTTTGGAAATTTGCATGATGTTGTCCTCTTGAGGATCTTTTGGTCTACTTCACTTTGTCAGGCAGGTCCTATTTAAGTGATTTCTTGATTGAGAACAGGTGTGGCAGTAATCAGGCCTGGGTGTGGAAAGAGAAATTGAACTCAGCTTTCCAAAGATGCGATAAACCACAGTTAATTTATGTTTTGTTTTGGGTTGTTTTTTTTTGGGGGGGGATAATTTTTTCACACAGGGCCATGCACATTAGGTTTGGATTTTTTTTTTTTTACCCTTAATAATAAACACCTTCATTTAAAAACTGAACTTTGTGTTTATTTGTGTTATCTTTGTCTAATATTTAAATTAGTTTGATGATCTGAAACATTTAATTATTAACTTAACTTAAAGGCAGCACACTCCCGGCTTGATATAATAACATACCACTATAAACACTTAAAAACTTAAAGAAGTGCTACCATGTTAGGAGTGTAACTCAGGAAGTCTCTGAAAGAAGTACCACAATCTCAGAGATCGGCCTCAGGAACACCTTGGCTGTTCCATCTTGGGCAATTCGCACTTCCACCTTGCGGACTCTCCCATCACTGCTTGGCAATGTCTGGATTATTAGTCCCATTGGCCATTCGTTTCTCTGGGCCTGACTGTCTTTTAGTAGGATAACATTCCCTACTTTGACGTTTGGCTTGTCGCTTGTCCACTTCCTGCGGCTCTGCAAAGTGGACAGGTACTCTCCTTTCCATCTCTTCCAGAAAGTGTCAGTGAGACATTGGACCCGCTTCCACTGCTTTCCATACAGCTGAACTGTGTCATACTTTCCAGAGAGGGCTGAAACAGAACTCATTTTCTGGGTGAGGAGCATGGCTGGAGTGAGTATTGATGGCACATCTGGATCGGTGGATACAGACACAAGAGGTCTTGCATTGACAATTGACATTACCTCTGCCATAAACATGCTCTGGACTTCATGTGACAGAGATGTTGGTCCCATTTGAAGGAGCATGGCATCCAGAATGTGTCTGACTGCTCCAATTAGCCTTTCCCAGCTGCCTCCCATGTGGGAAGTGTGAGGGGGATTAAACACCCAGGAGCATCCTCTCTCTTGTAAGTACTCTTTAACTCTTGTTTCCTCTGAGTTTAGGCCCAGCTCTTTGCATGCATCCACAAAATTAGCACCTCTGTCAGACCGCAGAAGTTTTGCTGGACCACGAATGGCGAAAAACCTCCTTAGGGCATTGATAAAGCTGTCTGTAGACAGGGTTTCTAGCAACTGAATATGCACGGCTCTGTAAAAAGCACAGCCCAGCATTTGCTGTCAGCTCCTCCTCCTCTCGTGCGACGAGTTGTAATAGACCACAGTCCAAATACATCAAGGCCAACAGAGGTGAAAGTAGGTTCAGGACTGAATCTGTCGGCTGGCAAATCTGCCATTTTCTGGTCCTCTAACTTTCCTCTTAGTTTGCTCAGGTGACGCACTTGTAGATGACAGAGGAAACCAGACGCTTGCCACCAATTATCCAACATCCAGCTGCTCTGATGCCTCCATCAGTAAAGTGTCACCCTTGGTGAGCTACTTGTTCATGAAAGTGTCTAAAGACTGCCTAAAGACTGTGCTCCCCAAGTTTAAACAATGTGTAGACTTTAAGACCAGAGGAGAGAATATGTTGGACTTAGTGTACACAAACACAGATGCATATAAAGCGATACCCCGCCCCCATTTCGGCCGTTCTGATCACATATCCGTGATGCTGCTGCCTGCCTACAAACCTTTATTGAAGCGCAGCAGGCCAGCAGTGAAACAAATCAGGATTTGGCCAGAGAGTGCAACCCCTGCACTGAAAGACTGTTTTCAGCACACAGACTGGAAGGTCTTCAAAATAGCAGCCTCCCAGGAAGACAGGACAGATGTGGAGGAGTATGCTGATACGGTCACCAGCTACATCGCGAAGTGCACAGAGGATTTCACTACAGTGAAGACCATCACTATGCGGGGTAATCATAAGCCCTGGATGACTGCAGAAGTGCGCTCGCTGCTCACAGCCAGAGATGCAACCTTCAGAGCGAAGGACAGGATCGCCCTCGGCTCAGCCAGGTCTGCGCTTTCAAAGGGAATTAAGGCGGCAAAGCGCGCCTATGCGGAGAAAATCCAGGGACACTTCTGTGACACTAGGAACACCAAGCAGATGTGGCAGGGAGTTCGGACACTGACGGGCTTTAAGTCTAGGCAGGGGGTCGATGATGATGACGCTTCACTTCCAGACAGGCTTAACGACTTTTTTGCACGTTTTGAAGCATCAAACTCGACAATCAGAGGGAGGGCTGGCCCTCCCCCACCATCGGTCGGACCAGCTTTTACCATCAACACAGCGGACACACGGAGGACCCTAACCAGAGTCAACCCACGCAAAGCTGCAGGTCCAGACAACATTCCGGGACGTGTGCTCCGAGACTGCGCGAGCGAGTTGGCGGATGTCCTGACTGACATTTATAACATCTCCCTGAGTCAGGCCATCGTTCCCAGATGCTTCAAGACCTCTATCATTGTACAGGTGGCAAAGAAACTAGTGGTGTCCTGTTTGAATGACTATCGTCCTGTTGCACTGACACCAATTGTGATGAAGTGTTTTGAGTGGCTTGTCAAACCACACATTACAGCCTGCCTCCCTGCATCACACGACCCACTCCAGTTTGCATATCGTTCAAACCACTCCACGGAGGATGCTATAGTCACCACCCTACACTCTGTCATCACCCACTTGGACCAGAAAGACACCTACGCCAGACTCCTGTACATTGATTTCAGTTCAGCATTCAACACCATTATTCCCCAGAGACTGATGGAGAAATTACTCCTTCTCGGTCTGAACACCACCACATGTCTCTGGATCCTGGATTTCCTGACTGAGAGACCTAAGTCTGTCTGGGTTGGAAACAACATCTCCAAGTCTGTCACGCTGAGTACCGGATCCCCTCAAGGCTGTGTACTCAGTCCACTGTTGTTTACACTTCTAACACATGACTGTGTATCCATACACGAGGGGAACCAGATTTTTAAGTTTGCAGATGACACCACGGTGGTGGGACTTATCCAGAGGGATGAGAAATCAATGTACAGGGAAGAAGTGAGAGACCTGGAGGACTGGTGCAGGGAGAACAATCTGGTGCTCAACGTGGACAAAACGAAGGAGATGATTATCGACTTCCGGCGGTCACAGCCTGAGCACCCCCCCCTCAGCATCGGTGGCCGTTTAGTGGAGAGAGTAGAGAACATCAAGTTCCTCGGAGCGCAGATCTCGCAGGACCTGACCTGGAGCAAGAATTCCTTGGAGATCAGGAAGCGGGCTCAGCAGAGACTGCACCTCTTGAGGAAACTCAAACAGGCCTCTCTCCCCATCTGCATCCTCAGGACCTTCTACAGAGGTGTGGTGGAGAGTGTTCTGACGTACTGCATTGCTACATGGTACTCCAGCTGCAGTATGTCAGACAAAAAAGCCATGCAGAGGATAGTCAAGGGGGCGGAGAGGGTAATTGGAGACTCCCTCCCCTCTGTCCAAGAACTTTTTCAGAACCGTTGTAGGAGCAGGGCACTAAACATTGTCAAGGACCGTTCTCACCCTCTGCATAAACAGTTTGAACTTCTTCCATCTGGTAAACGATTCCGGAGCATCAGAGGCAGAACCACCAGACTGATCAACAGCTTCCTTCCACAAGCTGTCAGGATGCTGAACAGTTGACCCGGAATCTCTCATACACACTACTGCACCTACAGACATTTTGTATATTATAGTTAGTTATTCTTTTTTTTTTCCCCCAAGTATGTCTCAGGGATGTGTGAATGGATGGGGGGGTGGGGGGGGAGCTATGTGGGAATGTGTCTTAAATCATGCTGCTTCTTATATGGATGCCGAGAGAAACACAATTTCATCTTGCCTGCACTACAGTTGTATGTACAGCAATATGACAATAAAGTTTGATTTGATTTGATTTGATTTGATTTTGATTTGAGTTTGAGTGTACTTTGCCTTGGTCAAGCTTGTTTGTTTTCAAGACACTTCAGTTCCTCTTGGAAAGCTTTGCGGTGAATAGTACAAATGATCACAACTTTGGCTTGTGAAAGCTCACTTGTGGTGGGCATTTCTCTGAAACATTTTCATCCTTTGTTTTCTGCCTTGTCTGACTTTTCTTTAAAGGATAATGCAACATGAATGTGTTTGACTATGGTTCAGCATAGCATCTTCCAGCTTGAGCATCGTTTGAAATGTGCACCTAACAGTGTCTCTGATATTTTGGTTGTCAGAGCAGTGATGTTGGGACGGATCTCAACATAATGACTTTTCATTTTTGCTAATAGGAGATTAGTGGATTACCTCTTTTACCTCACTGACCTGCACAGCCCGGGGAGCTGGGTTGACAACACTGGCTAACGTTATAGCTCTGGGGGTAAGTACCAACATTTGTTCACACAGTTCCCAGCACTCACAGTCCCGACTTTTTCGGCTAAGGTAATGAAACATGGGGTCGAGCACTTTATAACGACAAAAGGCCCACCGGTGTTCGCACGTCCTCGGAATTTGGACGCAGCTAAACTGGCCAGCGCACGAGAGGAGTTTGCCAACTTAGAGCAGTTGGGCATCGTCAGGCACTCCAACAGCCTGTGGGCATCCCCGCTACACATGGTGCCTAAAGCCGACGGGTCGTGGTGATCGTGCAGCGATTTCCGGCACCTGAATAATGCCACAGAACACGATCATTGTCCCATTCTGCACATCCAGGATTTTTCCGTGCACCTGGCCGGGGTGCGTGTTTTGTTTCGAAAGTGGAGCTGGTTCGCGGATACCATCAGGTCCCAGTGCACGTGGAAGATGTTCCAAAAACAGTGGTAATAACTCCTTTCGGCCTTTTCGAGTTTTTACACACACTGTTCAGATTAAAAGGTGTGGCGCAGACTTTCCAGAGGATGATGGACGCAGTGCTTCGTGACTTGTCTTTCGTTTTTGTCTACTTAGACGACATTCTGGTAGCTAGCGCATCCGAGGAGGAGCACATCGCCCATCTCAAGACAGTTTCCCAGTTGGAGGCACACAGGTTGATAATTAACCCGGCAAAGTGCCAGTTCGGCATGCCAAAGATTGATTTTTTTGGGCCACTGCATTTCGCCGGAGGGCGTGAGTCCGTTACCGGATAAGATACGTGCTGTGGCAGACTTTCCATGCCTGCAGACTGTGAAAGCACTACAAGAGTTTTTGGGAATGGTTAATTTTTATAACCATGTCCTTCCCCGGGCAGCCCAGCTGATGCAGCCGTTGTATGCCGTGCTTAAAAAAAAGAAGCCCGCGGAAACCATCAACTGGATTTCCGAACGAGTCCAGGCTTTTACTAATGCCAAAACAGCGCTTGCAGATGCCGTGTTGTTAGCCCACCCAGATCAGTCTGCATGGATAGTGCTCACAACGGATACTTCTGATGTTGCTTTTGGGACAGTGGTGGAGTAGTGCGTCTCAGGTTCGTGGCAGCTGCTTACATTTTTTAGCTGGACTTTGCGCGACAACAAATGCAAGTACAGCACATTCGATAGAGAATTGCTGGCTCTCCACCTGGTGACACACCATTTCCAGTTCTGGCTGGAGGGGCGCGAGTTCACCACATTTGTGGACCATAAGGTGCTGACGCACGTGATGTCCAAGACCTAGGAACAATGGTTGGCCCGGCAGCAATGGCATTTGGCCGCAATTTCAGAGTTTACTACCGACATTCAACACGTATTTGTATACTTTATTGATCCCCAGAGGGGAAATTGAGGGCATCCACCTGGATGGATGAAGCAGCCATGGTACTGCGCTATCCCTTAACCATTCACACACACATTCACATCTAGGGCCACTTTAGAGTCTCCAATTAACCTAACCTGCATGTTTTTGGCCTGTGGGAGGAAACCAGAGAAATCCCGGAGTAAACCCACACAGACACGGGGAGAACATGCAAACTCCACACAGATCACTGTTGGTCAGGGGCTGGGATTGAACCAGGGATCCCATGGCCAAGTAAACTCAACATCGTTGCCGATTGCCTGTCGCGCGTGTTAATCGACCCGGTCTAAATGGGAATAGATTTCCCTGCCATGGCCGTGGAACAAGCCGGGGACATGGACATTTGCGCACTCCAGTCTGCGCCAACTGGATTAAGGCTGGAGAACAGGGTGGTGTAAGAAGGCTGCCCTCCCTTGCTCTGCGATGTCTCCACCGGCCGCCCACACCCGGTGGTTCCGAGCTCTTAGCACCATCGCGTTTTTGACTCGGTCCACTCTCTTTCGCGTCTGGGAGTGCGCACTTCTGTGAAGCTAGTGGGGGCGAAATTTGTCTGGCTGTGCTTGCGCAAAGACGTGAAAGAGTGGGCTGCAGCTTGCGTCGCGTGCCAGCGGGCCAAAGTGCACAAGCACACCAGAGCCCCCCTTGAGCCGTTCCAAATCCCGGCCAGGAGGTTTGACAATGTCCACGTGGATTTGGTGGGACCCCTTCCGCAGTTACAAGGTTTTACGCACCTCTTAACAATCGTGGACCGCACCACGCGCTGGCCTGAATTGGTCTCGCTGGCTTCTACCACGTCTGCAGAAGTGGCTCGTGCTTTTTTGTTGGCTTGGGTTGCACGTTTCGGATCGTTCGATTTCCATCGGATCGATCGATTTCCATCGGACATCACATCCGACAGAGGTCCACAATTCGTTTCAGAACTCTGGTCCGCTATGGCCCAGAGCCTGGGGGTCAAAATTTACCGCACTACCGTGTACAACCCCCAGGCTAATTGGTTATTCGAGGGTTTTCATAGGTCACTTAAAGCAGCGCTTAGAGCTTCACTCATGGACACAAATTGGGTCGACCGCCTGCCCTGGGTTCTTTAAGGGTTGTGCTCCGTACCTAAGGAGGATTTGGCACCCTCCTCGGCAGAACTTGTTTTCTCTCAGCCGCTGCGGATCCCTAGATAGTTTTTACCGGAAAACCCTGCACCTGAGGCTGATCCGCCCATGCAATTTTTACACAGTACAGAGGTTTTGAGTGTACCGGGCCCAGCCCACCATTGTTTTCCCCACACATTCATCCCAAAAAGCTTGCAGAAGGCCTGTTTAGTTTTTGTCAGGCATGATGTGCACCAGACCCCACTGCGCCCACCTTACAACGGACCATTCAGAGTGCTGGAACCTGGGGCGAAGCATTTCAATCAATCAATTAAGTTTATTGTCAATACCACCATACGTAATACATACATACAGGAGAATTGAAATTTGACTTGGCATTTGGGCGTGCTCTATGTCAGCGCACATCCAAGGCCGGGGCAGCCATTACAGCACCAGTCATAGTGGGGGTAAGAAGGGGGGGGGAATGGAGGGGAATAGAAGGCGGGGGGGGGACACAATAGGAGAGAGAAAAAAGCATTGTTTATCAAAATAAAGTTCATTTATATATGACCGATATTGTGATTACAAGAAAAAAACTCTCAATGCACAATTAGCAGACAATAGAATCCACACAATGACACAAAGAGAGCAGTGAATGAATATGTCTTCGTCAGTATAATGGGTCAGTTGTGTGTGTTGGATGCAATCAGTGGTGCAAATCAGTTAGGAGAACAGCAATAGTCTCTCTCTCAGCAGATGTTATGACTAGTGTCTAAGGCAAAGGCATGTGTCCTTGAGCACGGCAGATGGAATAGTCTGAGCCAGACAGCTGTCCTTGAGAGTCAGATACTGTCCGCCAGTGTTATGAAAAAACAATTATACTGTTGATCATCAGGAGGACTGAATGCTGAGGGGTGCCAAAAAAAAACAGGTCGAATAGCACTGACTTCAGAGAAAAAACTTTCCATTCTCTTACGGATTCAGTGCTCCAATGTGCAGGCTTAAACTGTTTTTCCATGGAAAGCACAGGGCTCCAGATGTATTCCTCCACTGAATCACTGTCATTCAGTTCACCGTTTGCCGCTACTCGTGCCTTCCCCAACTGGTCGAATTTGATGAAGGAGCTTGCCGGGTCCGCTTTGATCAGCTCTCTCATCTTCCTTCAATTTCTGATGCATCAGGGAACTTCACAGCCAAAAATAGAAGTCCTGAGATCATAACCAATAATGTTTCCACAGACGCATGAATTCCAATGTCCATGAGTCTCCTCGCAGGTTCCAATTCTTGGGCTCCCCTTTGGCCCGATTCTTGTTGAGAAAAAGTGACAATAGCACATTTAAGCCGCTTCCAAATCCATAATTTTCGTTGGATGAATCAGCAGTAGAGAGACACGCAGACACAGACAATAGCAAGCTGGGATCCATCAGTTAGGGAGGGAAGACAAGGAGCGGGAGCAGAGAAAAGATGCGACTGCTCTCTTTGGAGGGCGGAAGAGAACTGTGTTAGACTTGGGGGGATGTAAGGAAACCGTCTGCATCGACAGGCTGAAGCCCGCTTTTGTGTTGGCAGACAAGCAGGTGGTGTTGGCCCAAGCTCTCTGGCGCGGATGCCCACTGTTAGTGGCTCCGCAGGTTGGAGATCCCTCAGCAGGAACCTGCTCTCACAAAGATAATGTGTTTCCCCCCGCCTCTCCCTTTTTCCATCCACAGACTGATGTGCCCTCCCGTACACCTCACCACCAGGGCGGTTCGACTGGACCAGCGACCCCCCGCTACAGCCGCTATGGGTGCCAGCTCAAGCCCAAAGGATGGGGGGGTAGTGCTCTTTCTGGGTGTTCGGGGGGGTGCTGTGTGGGGGCACAGTGGGGGGCTTCTCCACCCATAGAGGGCAGGGGGAAGGGGAAACAATGGACCGAAGGAGGAGGTGTCACCGGGGGATATCAGACAGGACTGTTGGGTCTATGCATCCCCCGGGGTCAGTGAGAGCTGTCGGAGCCACTGAGGGTAGAAGGGTGTAAGAGCGGCCCTGGAGTAATGTCATGTTAATGTGCCACACATTCCTTTGTTCAAATGACAGTGTTGGAAGTTCTGGGTCTCGATGCATGGAAATAAAGAGATAAAAGTGGAATGCACAGAGACCCAGAATGGCTGTTTGCTGTACTTGATGTTGGAAAAAGAATAAAGTTTCTGTGTCGCCAGCTTGTTGCTTTGCCTGCCTCCTTTCTCCACACAATCATCATTTAGGACGACTTTGTGTCACGCCGCGCCGTTCATCAGCGGCGCCACCTGCTCACACACCTGATCCTCATCAGCGGCGAGGGATAAAAGCCGCCTCGCCCGGAGGCTCGGCCTGAAGCCGTCAGACTTCGTTTCCTCACCGCCGTGAGCATACCTTTCTTCAGCATCGCTATTTTGGGTAAGAACCCTTACCTCCTTCTCCAGTCTGCTCCCCTGTGCACAGGTGGATTCCCCGGCGGCGGACATCTCCGTTCCATCGCCCATCCTTCGCTGCTGCACGGAGCTCTCCAGGTGGCTGTCTCCCGGGCTACGTTCCCCTTGCTGTGCCAGCTATCCTGACAACTCAAGTAAGATCTTCTCTTGCCATAATTCATCCTGTGTTGGTGTATGCCCGTCACCCTCTCCCTGTGCTCTCTCCATAGGGTTGCTCGGCCGAACGGTCATCTGCCTCTGTGCCTGAAGCAGACGCCACCACCAACACATCTGCATCCCGCAGACACACACTCATTCACCCCTGCTGTTAATAAACTCTTTGAACTACTCTAAGCCTGTGTGTGCGTGTCTCCTGAGCCGTGCGTTATGTCAGTACGGCTTCAGCAGAGCGGCTCGGCGGACGGCGGGCTCGCACACCGGCTTACCACTCTCGAGGCTAGAGTGGATCAAATAGCTTATCAACAGCAGGTGATCCTAAATCAATTGATAATTATCACTGGCCGATTGGACCGCCTGGACCCCCAGCAGCCGTTCCCCCCGGCTCCTCAGGGTGGCGCAGCTCCTGCTGTTCCGGTGGCCGTCCAGCCAGCTCCAGTGGCACCGGCCCGACTCACACCAATTCCGACCCCCGCCCGCTTTAGCGGAAAGCTCGGCGGAGCGCGGGGGTTTGTGATGCAGTGCGAGTCCGTGTTTGACCGTGTGCCCGGAGACTTTCCCTCAGATCACAGCCGGATCGGCTACATAGGGAACCTCCTGGAGGGGCGTGCTTTAACTTGGGCCTACGCTATTATGGCGAGACCCAGTTATGCCACCCTCACCTATGCCGAGTTCGTGAGGCGCTTCCTGGAGGTGTTTGATCACTCCCATTCCGAGGCGGTCCAGGTCGATCGGCTTCTCGCTCTCCAGCAGGGGAGCCGGTCGGCCGCAGATTATGCCATCGAATACCGGGTAGCGGCGGAGGAACTGGGCTGGGAGGAGCGCTCCCTCTGCGGCCTGTTTCTCCGCAGCCTCAATAGTGATCTGAGGGATGAACTGGCTGGACGGGATATCCCCGGAACGTTAGCGGAGCTAACCTCATTAGCAATCAGCTTGGACAACAGGCTGCGCGAGCGCTCCTCAGGATGGAAGCCGTCTGCTTCTCGCCCTCGAGGAGTTCCGCTACGCCTGCCCCAAGCTCGCCCCCTGGCGACGCCGCCACCATCGTGCCCCGAGGAGTCGGAGCCGATGGTGACGGGCTGGGCAAAGCTCTCCTTGGCAGAGAGACAGCGCCGCCGTGAGTTGGGTCTCTGCATGTATTGCGGAGACAATCAACACACGGTAGAGCTTTGCCCACAAAAGCCAAACGGTGGGGTCCGCGAGTCACTGTAGGGGGCCTCGCGGACGTCAATCGGCAAAGTCCCCTCACTCAATTAATGCTGCCCATCCGTTTTTGCCACAATTCCACTGGGCACCTCACCCACGCACTGGTGGATTCGGGCGCAGAGGGCAGCTTCATTTCACAAGGCCTGGCAACCCGATTGGGCATCCGCTGTCAGGCGCTCAAACACCCCATCTCCCTGGTCCATCTCTCCCGTGCCTCCCTTGGGAGAGTTACCCATCAAACCATTCCTGTCCCAGTCATCATCTCAGGGAACCACCGGGAGGAAATGGTTTTCTACGTCCTGCCCAACTCTGTGTCGCCCGTCATCCTGGGGTATCCCTGGCTACGCCTCCACAATCCTGTCCTGGACTGGAGGTCAGCTGGGGTGTCGGCGTGGAGTACCTTCTGCATGGGCACCTGCCTTCAGTCCGCTGCCTGCTCCTCGTCCGCGGCTCCTCCTGTGGCGGATACAGCACCCCCGGACCTGTCACTGGTGCCCCCAGATTTTCACGACCTGGGTATGGTATTCAGCAAGTCAAAAGCTATGTCTCTTCCCCCGCATCGACCATATGACTGTGCCATCAATCTCCGCCAGGGGGCTCCCCTGCCATCTGGTCGGCTCTACAGCCTGTCGGCGCCGGAGAAGGAGACTATGAATACGTACCTGAAGGAATCACTGAGCGCTGGGATTATTCGCCCATCGTCATCACCCGTGGGGGCGGGGTTTTTCTTTGTAGGGAAGAAGGACGGTTCTCTCCGTCCCTGTATTGACTACCGAGCTCTTAATGACATCACTGAGAGGGACCGTTACACCCTGCCCCTCATGGACACTGCCTTCCACTCCCTCCAGGGGGCGACCTGGTTTACCAAGCTGGACCTCCGCAGCGCTTACCACCTCGTCCGGATCCGGGAGGGAGATGAATGGAAAACAGCCTTCCGTACCCCGAACGGCCACTTTGAGTATCTCGTCATGCCGTTCGGGCTGACCAACGCTCCTGCCGTCTTTCAGCGCCTCATCAATGACGTCCTCCGGGATTTCATCGGCCTCTTCGTGTTCGTCTACCTGGACGACATTCTGATCTTCTCTCAGTCCAGAGGCGAGCACCGGATCCATGTGAGGCGGGTCCTTCAAAGACTGCTGGAGAATCGTTTGTACGTGAAGGCTGAGAAGTGCGAGTTTTACGCTAGGACCACATCCTTCCTGGGATTCATCATCGCCCAAGACCAGGTGCTCCCGGACCCAGAGAAGGTGAAGGCGGTGGTGGAGTGGCCTACTCCCGCATCTCGGAAGCAGGTGCAACAGTTTGTTGGCTTCGCCAATTTTTACCGCCGTTTTGTCCCGAATTTCAGCTGGATCGTCGGACCACTGACCCGCCTCACGTCCCCGAAGGTCCCGTTCCGGTGGACCGAAGAGGTCGATGCTGCCTTTAAGGCGCTGAAGGCGGAGTTCTCCTCCCCCCGGGTCCTTCGCCAGGTCGACCCCGCGCTGCAGTGCAT
Source organism: Pholidichthys leucotaenia (assembly GCA_020510985.1). Lineage (NCBI taxonomy): Eukaryota > Metazoa > Chordata > Actinopteri > Cichliformes > Pholidichthyidae > Pholidichthys > Pholidichthys leucotaenia. The sequence continues at coordinate 271,969,531 of CM035844.1, read as the reverse complement.
TGTGGAGGTGGACGCATCGGACACGGGAGTGGGAGCAGTGTTATCCCAGCAATCACCGGACGATGGCGCCAAGCGACCGTGCGCCTTCTTCTCCCGGCGCCTGTCCCCGGCGGAGAGGAACTATGATGTGGGGGACAGAGAGCTCCTGGCCATTAAACTCGCCCTACAGGAGTGGCGCCACTGGTTAGAGGGGGCGGACTTGCCGTTTGTGGTCTTGACGGACCATAAGAATTTAGAGTATCTACGATCTGCCAAGCGCCTGAATGCCCGCCAGGCGCGCTGGTCTCTGTTCTTCGCCAGGTTCCGGTTCTCTATCACCTTCAGGCCAGGCTCCAAGAACGGCCTGCCTGACGCCCTCTCTAGACAGTTCACCCCCGCGGGGGCTGAGGAGACGCCCCACACTATCCTGCCCAGGTCGTGCGTCGTGGGAGCTATCTCTTGGGACATTGTGGACAAGATCCGGAAGGCACAGGAGGTGGAACCTGATCCTGGCGGCGGACCGGAGGGAAGACTGTTCGTTCCGTCTGCGGTCCGAGGAGAGGTCATCCACTGGCTCCACACCTCCCGGCTCACCTGTCATCCCGGCACCTCTCGGATGATCAGCCTCCTCCAACGGTCCTTTTGGTGGCCGGGCCTGCGGAGGGATGCAGCCTGCTACGCCCGGGCTTGTCCAATTTGTGCCACCAGCAAGTCGGGAAACGCCCCTCCAGCGGGTCTGCTCCAGCCTCTGCCCGTCCCTGGCAGGCCATGGTCGCACATCGCACTGGATTTCGTCACCGGGCTCCCAGCTTCCAACTCATTCGACACCATCCTGACCGTCGTGGACCGTTTCTCCAAAGCGGCACACTTCATCCCCCTGCGAGGTCTCCCTACCGCCCTGGAGACGGCGGGCCTCCTCGTCCAACACGTGGTCAGGCTGCATGGGATCCCGGTGGACGTGGTCTCGGACCGGGGCCCCCAATTTTCATCCGAGGTTTGGAAATCCTTTTGTAACGCCATCGGAGCCAAGGTGAGCCTCTCCTCCGGCCATCACCCCCAGTCTAACGGGCAGTGTGAGAGGACCAATCAGGAGCTGGAGGCTGCGCTCCGCTGTGTTGCAAGATCCAAGCCGACATCATGGAGCAACCATCTCGCCTGGGTGGAGTACGCCCACAATACCGCCCGCTCTTCTGCAACGGGGATGTCCCCCTTCAAGGCGTCCCTGGGTTACGACCCCCCGCTGCTTCCAGCGCAGGAGAGCGAGGTAACTGTTCCGTCAGTTAGGGCGCACGTGAGGCAGTTCCGCTCCACCTGGGCCGCCGCGCGTCATGCGCTTTTACGCACAGCGGAGCGCAACAAGACCGTGGCGGACCGGCGTAGAAGACCTGCCCCGGCGTACAGAGTTGGGCAACTTGTCTACGTTTCCACCCAGGACGTCACCCTAAAAGGCGAGAGGAGGAAGCTGGCACAGCGCTTCATGGGTCCCTTCCCCATCACCCGGATCATCAACCCGGTGGCTGTGCGCGTGGCTATTCCCCCCTCCCTCCGCATCCATTCCACCTTCCACGTATCAAAGGTGAAGCTGGCAGTCACCGACCCCCTTTGCCCTCCTCCTGCAGCGCAACCCGCGCCCCGGATGATTGGTGGCCACCCGGCCTGGTCCGTCTCCTCCATCCTGGACTCGCGGCGCCGGGGTCGTGGGTTGCAATACTTGGTGGACTGGGAGGGCTATGGGCCCGAGCATCGACAATGGGTGCCCCCGTCGTTTGTGTTGGACCCATCGCTCATCGCGGACTTCCACCGAGCGCACCCGGATAAGCCATCGCCAGGAGGCGCTGCTAGAGGGGGGAGTACTGTCACGCCGCGCCGTTCATCAGCGGCGCCACCTGCTCACACACCTGATCCTCATCAGCGGCGAGGGATAAAAGCCGCCTCGCCCGGAGGCTCGGCCTGAAGCCGTCAGACTTCGTTTCCTCACCGCCGTGAGCATACCTTTCTTCAGCATCGCTATTTTGGGTAAGAACCCTTACCTCCTTCTCCAGTCTGCTCCCCTGTGCACAGGTGGATTCCCCGGCGGCGGACATCTCCGTTCCATCGCCCATCCTTCGCTGCTGCACGGAGCTCTCCAGGTGGCTGTCTCCCGGGCTACGTTCCCCTTGCTGTGCCAGCTATCCTGACAACTCAAGTAAGATCTTCTCTTGCCATAATTCATCCTGTGTTGGTGTATGCCCGTCACCCTCTCCCTGTGCTCTCTCCATAGGGTTGCTCGGCCGAACGGTCATCTGCCTCTGTGCCTGAAGCAGACGCCACCACCAACACATCTGCATCCCGCAGACACACACTCATTCACCCCTGCTGTTAATAAACTCTTTGAACTACTCTAAGCCTGTGTGTGCGTGTCTCCTGAGCCGTGCGTTATGTCACTTTGTTCTTGTTAATGACAAAAAGAGGACAAAACACTTCTTGTCATATAAGCAAACAAGAAGAAAACTAAATCAACTTAGAATTTGTGTTTGTGTGCAAGTTTGGATAGGGGTTCTTTTTGTATGGCTATAAAGATAGGGAACCTGTAGAAACTCGTAAGATAAAGTGGAATAGAGAAAGAATGTGCCATGGAGGAGCCATGATGTTCCTAAAATCTACTCATTGATGAAGCAAACATTGATGCTTGCATGTGTACCATTAAAAGACGCCATATTAAAAACCAAGCTTTGTCCAGAGGGGTATTGCATCAAAGTAAGGGTAAGAGTAAGGGTCAATGGCACATTGTCTGACCTAAAGTGCTCTTCTACTGGCTCTCCTCAGGGGTGTGTGTTGTCACCACTACTCTTCATCCTGTACACAAACATGTGTCGGAGCAGACATGACAACAGACACATTATAAAGTATGCTGATGACTCAGTCATTGTCAGTCTCCTCCAGGATGGTGAGAGTGGCCACGGCCCAGTAGTTGATGACTTTGTTCACTGGTGTGAGGATTCCTACCTGCAGCTGAATACAACAAAAACGAAAGATATGATTATTGACTTTAGGAGGAAAACTCCCAGGCACAAAGTCACCATACTAAAAGGCCAGACCACCGAATGTGTACAATCGTACAAATATCTTGGGACAATTATTGATAGTGGATTGAACTTTGAGGTGAACTGTGAAAGGGTGTGCAAAAAGGGTCAGCAAAATTTGCATTGTTTGAGGAAACTTGCACGCTTCCAAATTGACCGAACCATAATGACTATGTTCTATCGGGCTTTTATTGAATCTGTTTTATCCTTTTCTTTAATGTCATGGTTTGGTTCGATAAAACTGAAACAGAGGAAATCCTTGGATCAGGTAGTCAGATGGTCCAGTCGTTTGCTTGGTGAGTCACAGCTGAGCCTGACATCCCTGTACACCAGACAAGTACAGAGGATGGCCGACTCGATTTTAAATGATGACTCCCACCCTTTGCACTGCAACTTTCAGCTTCTTCCCTCCAGACGGAGGTTTGCTGTCCCAAAAAGTAGAACCCAGCGCTACAAAAACAGCTTTGTCCCTGCTGCTGTCAAAGAGTTGAACAAGCTATAAAAATTATATTGTACATATTTTATATTTACCTATTTTGTAAGATGTGTGCCTGTGTTTGTGTCTATGTTGAATGTAATTAGTGGCTTGTAAATATGGATGTCACCAACTGCAAAACAAATCTACCTACGGGTACAAATAAAGTAACCTGAACCTGAACCTGAACCTGAAGTAGAATTAAGAAAGCCAAGATAAGTGAAAAATCGTAGCTTGACATAGTTGGACCTGCTCATCCTGGCTCATTCAGTTGCACCATTGTCAGGTCAGGATGAGAAGAGGAAGCTATGCCAAGCCAGGTGTAGGTAGTTGGGATAAGTGCACGTTCATGGCAAACTTAAATAGACCACACGATTGATCACAGAATCACTGATTCTACTGCAGATAAGACAGCAGACAAACACCAGCAGATTTCTCACCAGCAGAACAGAAACTTCTCATGGAAACCTATGAGAAGATGAAGCATATACTGTCTCAAAAAGGAAAAATGGCTGCTGTAAATAAAGAAAAAGTGAAATATTGTAGCATTCTGGAGGAAAGCAACCGCAAAGGCTGATAGAAAATGAGCCACCACCGGAGTGGTGGCTCAGTTGGTAGAGCATCCGCCCCACACCCGGGATGCAGGGGTTCAAATCCCAGCTGGGTCATGCCAAAGACCATATAAAAAAGTGGAACTTCCTGCCATCCAGCTTGGTGCTCAGCAATAATGGAATGGAGGAGGGAAATTTGTGGCAGCGCCTTGCATGGCAGCGGCCCTCTGATTCTACACTTGGCTGTGTGTGATTAACACAGTAGATAGGTAAAACACAATCTCGTTCTACTGTACATGATTGGTTGTACAGTTGAATGACAATAAAGGGTGATTTAATATAAAAAATGTTTAATGTCTAAAAGTGAGCATGTTCTCTTTAAGCAAATTGTGAAAACAAGTTCAAGGGTCAGTTACTGTGCTAAAAGTTTCTTGGTTGAGATAGTTTTTTGTTGCAATTTTTATGTCGGCACCATCAGTGTGAGCGCTGTTGTGGGGAGAATCCCCCCCCCCTCTTTATTGTACTGCTGAAAAGTGAGAATAAAGGGAGATTAAGATGGATGCTGTTTTAGTATTAAATGTGTCCAAAAAAAAAAAAAGATGTGGCATTTATACTGACTGGCATTTGCTTACCTGCAGTGTCTGGTAACAGTTAAACTTCATGAGATGAGGATGATGCTGTGAGTTCTCTAATTAAAATCATAATCATATGATGTCCTGTCAAAACTGTTAATGTAAGTTCTGTTGAATATGGGGGAAGGCGCATCTGCAAGAGTCAAGAGCACATCTGCAGACGAAGAGACTGCTGATTGCTGTTTACTGTTTTTTTTAAGGACAGTGCAAGTTGAACATTGGTATCAGTCAATGTAAACTTACCAGATTTTTTTTTTTTTTTTTTTTTTGTTACTTATTTGTACCCGTAGGTAGACTTGGTTTGCAGTCTGGTGACAAGCCACCGGCTGCTGGTCGCTGTGTGCGCGAGCGCCCTAAACCTACATGTTTTTGGTGTGCGGGAGGAAACCGGAGAAATCCCGGAGTAAACCCGCGCAACACGGGGAGAACATGCAAACTCCACACAGCTCACTGTTGGTCGGGGGCTGGGATCGAACCCACGATCTCATGATCCCCGCGGTCCCCCGGCCGAGGGTAAAACTGTGCTGCCACAGTGCTAAACCACTGCGCCACCGTGCAGCCACGGTGTAGCCAGTAGCTAATTTTCATCTGTTGTCCGTGGGTTACATTTGTTCCTTCTCCCATTCTATGGGGATGGACTCAAGAAGGCAGTAATATAAATGGATATAAATATTAAAAGTGTAACACTGGGCCTGACAGTATTAACCACTACATGGATGACTATGAAAATGGTTGATACAATAAAAGAACAGTGTGCATACCTGAATGACAATGTATCTGTATCATTTTAATGCCAGATTAATTCTTCATCTCTTTGGGTTTCATTCAATGTAGGATAATTAAAATGCTGCAGCATATTACAGTAGACCATTTAATGACAGTGAACAGCACTGATTTCTCATAGGACTGACCCCTGCATTGACAAATAAATCACTAGGATTAATTCTTAGCCTGACTCTTGACCTGTTCTGGCCCAGGCTAGCTCCAGACAATAAATCTCCGTAGCAACTTGGCTGGGCTTAATTAATCCTACTTTTATGCAACCAAGTCAAGTATAGATTAAGCCAGAATTACTTGAAAATCCTGGCTTAATCCCTTGTCTTGGTTTTATGCAATACCCCTCAGGTCAGCTGTCTGCATCCATAAACATAACATGTACGGTAGCTTATATTAATAATTAATCATGTCTGTAGCTACTTCAGCCTAGTTGCTGCACAGAAACACTTTTATGGGAGTGACAACCCCAGCAGAGGAAAAAGCATGACAATAGCACTGACAGGTTACTTTGTAATTACTGTATTGTAATATGTAGCTTAAACCATTTTATCTTTACAGTGTCGACAGGATACTGCTGATGGACCAGGCAGTGTGCACGAGTTGACAAAAGAGGCGATGATGATCTACCAGATGAGGAACCGGTTATGTCTGAAGAATGGGCGGACAGCGACCATGTGCCGAGGTTAACTTTATTCAGCTAGAACACATGAACATACATATAGCCGAGTTGCTGAACTGACTCAAAACCCCACCTTGACGTGCTGACGTCTCCTGCGTGAATGTGCAGCACATCACATACACTACAGAACCCCAGTGCATCAGCCCATGAACTTACCGATGGCATCATAATCGAGTCCTCGGAGGTCTTGGGGATATTGGCAGAGCCCGTTGCTATCTGGTTGGACTGACATATGCCCTCGACCCGAAGTACCCTAAAAAACTCAAATACACCTTTCAGGTCTTCCAGAAAGTTCTACTGGAGCTGGATCCTGGAACACTGTCAAATAAGGCTCAGAGACTGAAAAACTACTTGCATATGTTGAGCAAGATGCTGCTGGGAGGTTTTCCCATTTGCACGTTTGCTTGTTACAACATTTAATTGATTGATGGTAACTTGCAAACGTTTAGTTGAGGCCAAAAAACGTTTACAGAAATTCAGAAATGATCATGATTGTGAAAAAAAAAATTTTTGGAGGGTGCTTTTAAAGTCGTTTTTGTCTGTAGTTAAACATCAAAGCAGTGGAAGTTGGAGCTTTGGAAGAATAAGCACAGCATTGCAGCTGTTTTCATATTTTTGTTTATTCAGCTCACTAGCCGGTGGACAGCTGGAGCAAACAAACCATGAACGATGGCACTTTGTCTGCAGTTGTTTGTTTCAAACATAATTTGTTACTGATGTAACAGTGATGTTGTGGATTTAACTCTAATTTTGCTAATATTGGCATGGTTAACACTTTGAACTCCTGCCATCTGGCAAATGATTCCGGAGCATCAGAGGCAGAACCACCAGACTGATTAACAGCTTCCTTCCACAAGCTGTTAGGATGCTGAACAGTTGATCCGGAATCTCTCATACACACTACTGCACCTACGGACATTATGTACATTATTTGTATATTATAGTTCTGGTTAGTTTTCAAGTATGTCTCAGGGATGTGTGAATGGATGTGGGTGGGGGGGGGGAGGTGTGTGTGTGTGTGTCTTAAATTATGTTCTTTTACTTGAATGGATGCTGAGAGAAATACAATTTCATCTTGCCTGCACTACAGTTGTATGTACAGCAATATGACAATAAAGGTTGATTTGATGGTTATGCCTCTGTTAATAAATGTTACAAAATGTTAGTATATTGCTTTTTTAAAAAATCTGATTTCACTGATTTAAAATTGGCTTAAGGTGCTACTAAGGGTAAATACTGTTTAAAAAATTAAGTGAAAGAAATGTATTTATTTGGATGATTAAGTGTCAGGAATGAGTTAAATTTGAGTGAAAACACTTAGCAGATGCAATAGATTTGCTTAAACCATCATTTTCAGTTATTTAATAGTGTTCACTTAGGGTTTCTATTGCATTAACTTCAGAATTTAATATCTACTCAATTTTATTTGATATTATACTAAATGTAATTTGTAAGATCTACTTGATTTTTTTTTTAACTTATATTTACTCAATTTGTTAAGGATATTTAAAAGATGTGCATTTGCTAAGCTAACGCTAGTCATAGCAGCTAACACCGACACGAAGCGACCTGTCCCCGGTGATTGTGGCTCACCGGAGGAACTAACCGAGGCAACAGTTGGACAGGAGCCGGATTGGAGTTCGGGTGCAGCGGTGGTGGGAGACGGAGACCAGTGGAGGACCACCGGGGCCCCAACCAGACAAGAGCCTGAGTCGGAGCCCCGTTACAACGGCAGGGCTCAGCGGAGGAACTACTGAGGCAGACGGCGGTAGGTGGCGGGGCTCAGCGGAGGATCTACCAGGACCCCAGCTGGACAGAAGCAGGATCGGAGCTCGGCTACAGCGGCGGTGTGCGGCGGGACTCGGTGGAGGAGCTGCTGGTACCCCGGCTGGACAGGAGCTCGATTACGGCGGCGGTAAGCAGCGGGACTAGCAGCGGAGGGGGCTAGCTGAGGCCCAGCTGGAATCGAGGTCGGTTGGATAGGATACCGGCGACACCAGCTGAGATTGTTTTACTATCCACAGGTCAGTAAAAATGCCACCAAAGAAGGAGGAAATGGAAGAGATCAAAAAATCTCTGAACTTCTTGTCAGAAGAAGTGACCAAAGTGGTTAGCCAGCAGGCCAAAATATTAGGCCTAATGGAAGAAGTCCGAGAATTAAAATTAACAATTCAGGAAAAAGACAAAAAAATTACGGACTTGGAGCGACGTGTCGAGGATCTTGAACAATGTTCTCGTATGGCTGATTTAATTATAAATGGACTAGACATCAAATATCAATCATACGCTCATGCTACAACAGGATTGAGAGGTGAGGAGGCTCCCCTGAGTGAATCAGTCTCCCTGGAAAACCAGGTGCTTCAGTTCCTTGATAGTAGAGATATAAAGGTTGAAGCAAATGCAATTTCAGCCTGTTATGCTTTACCCAGAAAAGATAATAAAACAAAGAAATCAATTGTGATGCGCTTTGTGAACAGAAGGGTAAAGAATGACATACTGAGGCAGGCCAGAAAGCTCAGGGGAACAGAAGTTTACCTAAATGAACACCTAACAAAAACAATTGCTGAAATAGCACGGCAAGCACGGATGCTGAAAAGACAAAATAAGATACAGGCAACATGGACAAGAAATTGTAGAGTTTGGATCAAACTCAATGGAACACCTGGGCAAGCAAAGAGCATAATGATCAGAGATGTTACTGACTTAAATAAATACAGATGAACACTGATTAAGAAAATTAAGAAATGATAATCCATATCCACACACACGGCAAGAATAGTTCTTTTGACATACCATGTCAATGTACTTTAAAAAAAAAATAAACAAAACAAACAAAAAACTTATGACTGACTTGAGTAGACATCAATTAACCCCAGTTGGAGGAAGGCGTTTGACACAGAGTGAAGAAACTCAAACTCTGAAAATATGCCATTATGCTGGACATAAACTACAAGAGATGGAGAATGATATTGATCCTGATAACCACTTTTTCAATAATATTCATAACCATTGTGAATATTACACTGAAAAGCAATTCAAAAGTCAAGTGCAACTAGATGGTAAACTATCAATAATACACTTCAACAGCAGAAGTCTGAACAAAAACTTCCCACAGATTCAGGACTATTTAAAACAGCTAGACAGAAAATTTACAGCTATCGCAGTCTCTGAAACTTGGCTTAATGAAGAGCAGGCTCCCCTGATGGCAATAGAGGGATATCAGATGTTTCATATTAACAGATCTCAAAAAAAGGGTGGTGGTGTTGCATTGTATATCGATGACCTGTATAGGTGTAAGCTTGTAAATGGAATGTCCTTTGCACTACCAGGGATTTTGGAATGTGTTACTGTTGAGATTGACCAAGATAAAACAAAAAATCTAATTATAAGTTGTATATATAGAACGCCGGGAACTTGCATTGAGACATTCAGAGATAAATTAGTCGAGCTGTACAATAATATTACTAGTAAGAAAATGGTAGTAATTTGTGGAGATTTCAATATTGATCTACTAAATCCATATCAACAAAATGTAATTACAGAGTTCATGAATTCTATTCAATTCAATTCAATTCAACTTTATTTATATAGCACCATTTCACAACAACAGTCATCTCATAGCACTATCAACTGTAGGGGGGAACCCCCACAGTTGCAGAAAGACCCCAGCAATCAGGTGATCCCCTGTGAGCAAGCACTTGGCGACGGTGGAGAGGAAAAACTCCCTTTTAACAGGAAGAAACCTCCAGCAGAACCAGGCTCAGGGAGGGGCAGTCATCTGCTGCGACTGGCTGGGGGGTGAGGGGACAGAGAAGATGAAAAGAACAGACATGTAGAGAGCAAACAGCACGATGGGGACTCAATCTATGGGAGAGAACAAACAAATGTTAATGACCAGCAAAAAAAAATATTTCATAGAGAGTGAGGAAAGGAGTGAGGCCCAGTGCATTACTGGAGGTCCCCCGGCTGACTAAACCTATTAGCAGCATAGCTAAGGGAGGGTTCAGAAACACATGATCCCTCCCTAATTGTAGGCTATATCAAAAAGGTAGGTTTTAACCCTAATCTTAAAAACAGAGATCGAGTCTGACTCCCGAATCCAGATTGGCAGCTGATTCCACAGGAGAGGAGCTTGATAACTGAAGGCTCTGCCTCCCATTGTACTTTTGGAGATTCTAGGTATTACAAGTAGTCCTGCATTTTGGGAGCGTAGTGCTCTGTTAGGATAATACGGTAGTATCAGATCTTTTAAATAAAAAGGAGCCTGATTGTTTAGAGCTTTGTAAGTAAGAAGAAGGATTTTAAACTTAATTCTAAACTCCATGGGAAGCCAATGAAGGGAGGCCAGAACCGGAGAGATATGATCTCTCTTTCTAGTACCTGTTAAAACTCTTGCTGCAGCATTTTGGATCAGCTGAAGACTTTTTAAAGATGTTTTAGGACAACCTGATAATAAAGAATTACAATAATCTAATCTCGAGCTAACAAAAGCGTGGATCAGTTTCTCAGCATCACTCTGAGACAAGATGCTCCTAATCTTGGCAATATTACGCAAATGATAGAAGGCAGTCTTAGAAACAAATTTAATATGTGAATTGAAGGACAAATCCTGATCAAAAATAACTCCAAGGTTCCTCACAGAGCTATTAAGAGAAAGAGTAACCGCATCCAAACTGAAAGTTTGATTTGGAAAGGAATTTCTAAGGTTTTTTGGACCAACAAGAATGACTTCAGTCTTATCTGAATTTAATAGCAGGAAATTACAAGTCATCCAAGCTTTGATTTTCTTAAGACAGGCTTCTAACTTGGCTAATTGATTACTATCATCTGGCTTCATTGACAGGTATAATTGTGTGTCATCTGCATAACAATGAAAATGTATACAGTGCTTTCTAATAATGTTGCCTAACGGAAGCATATATAAACTAAAAAGAGTAGGGCCTAGCACAGATCCCTGTGGAACTCCATGACTAAGCTTTGAGTTGAAAGAAAACTCATTATTTACATGAACAAACTGGAACCTATCAGATAAATAAGATCTAAACCACTGCAACAAAGTTCCATTAAGTCCAACATAGTGTTCTAATCTATCAAGTAGAATATTATGATCGATAGTATCAAAAGCTGCACTAAGGTCTAAAAGGACAAGTACAGAAACTAGTCCATTATCAGATGCAATGAGGAGGTCGTTAGTGACCTTCGCTAAGGCTGTTTCAGTACTATGATGGATTCTAAACCCAGATTGAAACTCTTCAAGTAAACCATTTCCCTGCAGATGGTCAAATAATTGCGTAGCAACAACTCTTTCTAAGATTTTTGAAATGAAAGGGGGATTAGAGATTGGTCTATAGTTAGCTAAAGCTCCTGGATCTAGCGTTGGCTTTTTGAGTAAGGGTTTAATTACAGCTGTTTTAAAAGCCTGCGGTATATGGCCTAAAGTTAATGAAGAATTGATTATATGAAGAATAAAGCTACCAATAAGTGGGAAGACTTCTTTAAATAACCTAGTAGGAATAGGGTCTAAAAGACAAGTTGAAGGTTTGGATGAGGAAACTATTTTGTCTAACTCACAAAGGTCGATTGGAGTAAACTCATCAAGACAGACATCAAAAGAAGGAGTTGTAGTAGTTACAGTATTTAAGTTAACTGTGGGAAGAATCTGATTGATTTTATCTCTGATGGATGAAATTTTATTATTGAAAAAGTTCATAAAGTCCTGACTAGTAAGCTCTAAGGGAATGCTAGGATTGACAGAGTCCTGACTCTTTGTCAACCTGGCTACAGTACTGAAAAGAAACCTGGGATTATTCTTGTTCTCTTCTATTAATGCAGAGTAATAACTTGTTCTAGCTTTTCTAAGAGATTTTTTATAAATTAAAAGATGGTTTCTCCAAGCTAAATAGATTTCATCTAAATTAGTAGAGCGCCATTTTCTTTCTAATTGACGAGTCTTCTGTTTTAAGCTACGAGTTTCTGTGTTGAACCAAGGAGTTAGAAATCTCTGATTAGACTTTTTCTTTTTTAAGGGGGCCACCAAGTCTAGAGCCTGATGCAGAGAAGCTGAAACACTATCCACCATGTTATCAATTACAGAAGGAGCAAGCTGTCTATAGCTTATTTCCGTTGTGTTGACACATGGCATAGAGGAAACAATCTGCATAAATTTGGAAACAGCATCATCTGAGAGGCATCTACTGTAATAATATTTTTCTTTAGGAGCCAAATAGTCAGAAATGGTAAAATCAAAGGTTAACAGACAATGGTCTGACAGTACAGGGTTATGAGGAGACACTACAAGATTTTCTATTTCAATTCAATTCAATTCAACTTTATTTATATAGCGCCATTTCACAACAACAGTCATATTTGGTTCTGACATATGGCATATTTCTATGCCATATGTCAGAACAAGGTCCAATGTATGGTGGAGGTAATGAGTAGAATTTCCTACTTTCTGAGAAAACCCAATCGAGTCTAATATTGAATTAAAAGCCACATTAAGGCAGTCACTATCTACATCCACATGTATATTAAAGTCCCCTACTATAATTATTCTATCAGATTTCAGCACTAAATCAGCTAAGAAATCAGCAAATTCGGATAAAAATTCTGAGTAGGTTGATGGGGGACGATAAACTATGGCAAATAAAATTGGGTTTAACCTAAAATTGCTAAAGTGCCCAATACTGAGGACCAGGCCCTCAAAGGAATTATAACATGTTTTTTGCTTTACATTAACTAGTAACTTGGAATGGTAAATTGTTGCTACTCCTCCTCCACGACCAGAACTTCTGGGATTTTGACAGTTTAAATAACCAGAGGGAGTTGATTCATTTAAACCAACATAATCCTCTTGCCCTAACCAAGTCTCTGTAAGGGAAATTAAATCAATCTGATGATCAATTAACAGATCATGGACTAACAGAGACTTGGGAGTTAGAGACCTAATATTTAGTAAACCACATTTAATTTTTAAATTATGAGGAGGAACAGAGGCCAAATCATTCAATTTAGAGGCTTTATGTTTAATTTGAGTTTTACCAATGTTTTGCTTTATCACTTTGGGATGCTTATACATTATATTTTTATTTACTTTGGAGGGAGCAGACAACGATTCTCTGATGGGGAAGACAGGGGCTAAGCTGAGGGGTGGCGGATGAAGAGGAGCTGCAGAGAGGCGTGTAAGACTGCGACTCTGCTTCCTGGTCCCAACTCTGAGTAGTCATGGTTTTGGAAATTTGGATAAAAAAGATGCCAGATTGTTAGATAAATGAGAAGCACCATCCAAAGTGGGATGAATGCTGTCTTGTCTCATAAGACCAGGTTTTCCCCAAAAAGAGCTCCAATTGTCAATGTAGCCCACGTCATTTTTAGGACACCACACAGACAGCCAGCGGTTCAAGGATGACGAGCGACTAAACATGTCATCACTGGTCAGATTGGAGAGGGGCCCAGAGAATACTACAGTGGCAGACATCGTTTTTACAAAGTCACACACCGATTCTACATCAAGTTTGGTGACTTCCGACTGCCGGAGACGGATGTCATTAATGCCGGCGTGAATAACAATTGTGGAGTATTTACAGTTACTTTTAGCCAGCATTTTCAGATTTGACTCGATGTCGCCTGCTCTGGCCCCAGGAATGCATTTGACTATGACCGCTGGAGTCTCTAGGTTCACGTTTCTGACTACAGAGTCGCCAATGATCAGAGTTTTTTCCTCAGCGGGTGTGTCATTGAGCGGGGAAAAACGATTAGAAATGTGAACAGGTTGGTGGTGAACCGGGGCTTTGCGACTAGGCTTCCTTCTCTATAATTCTATGTACAGCATGAGTCTATATCCCACAATGACACATCCCAGTAGAATCACAGTTCACACTGCTACACTTATTGACAACCTGTTTGTTAATATTATTGATAAGAAAATAGAAAGTGGATTATCGATAAATGATATAAGTGACCACTTGCCAACCTTTGCACTTATCCATGGCCACACGGGGGCCAATACAGAAAAAATTTTAAAATCGTTCAGATACAAATCACAAAATGCAATCAGTTCTTTTAAAGAGGGCTTGCTGAAGCAAGACTGGACAGAAGTCTATGTATCAGATGTAAATGAAGCCTATGACACATTTATAAACATTGTTACCACTCTTTATGAAAAAAATTGTCCATCAGTAAAGAAAAAGCTTAAACATAAATTTGCCGATAAGCCATGGCTAACCAAAGGATTACAAAAGGCATGTAAAAAGAAAAATTTATTATATAAAGCTTTCCTAAAGAAAAGGACAAAAGAAGCAGAGCAGTGGTATAAAACATACAAAAATAAGTTAACATATATAATAAGATGTAGTAAGAGAGACTATTACAGTAAAGAACTGGAGAAAAACAGAGACAATATTAAAAATACATGGACAATACTTAACAGTATTCTTGGAAATAAAAACAGAAATACAAGCTACCCAACCAATTTTTCAAAAAATAATAAAACGACTCAGAGTGTGAATGCAGCTTCACCTGCAGATGAATTTAATAACTTTTTTGTTAACATTGGTCCTAATTTGGCTCGAGAAATACCCATTACGGCACCTACAGGTGATACAATAAGCAAAAACACTGCTATAAAAGACTCCATTTTCATAAAGAACACAGACGAGAGAGAAGTCATTGAAATTGTTAAATCGTTTAAAAGTAAAACATCTACGGACTGTGATGGTATTGACATGCTCTTAGTCAAAACTATTATTGAATGCTTAGTGAAACCACTGACGTACAGTATATCTGTAACCTGTCTCTCCAAACGGGGAATTCTCAAACTATAGACCAATTTCACTATTGCCGCAATTTTCCAAGATACTTGAAAAAATATTCTGTGAGAGAATTGACAACTTCATACTGAAGAATAATTTATTATGTGAGCAGCAATATGGGTTCAGACACAAGAGGACAACTGCATTTGCTCTAATGGAATTTATAGAAAAAATATCAACTGCCATTGAAAATAGAGTATTCAGTTGGGGTATTCCTGGATCTTAAAAAAAGCATTTGATACAGTGGATCATAATTTATTATTAAAGAAACTACAAAGTTGTGGTATTAGAGGGGTAGCACTGTCCTGGTTATGTAGTTACTTAAAGTATAGATATCAGTATGTATGTGTTGGTAACAAAAACTCACAGTTACTGAAAGTTACTTGTGGAGTCCCACAGGGTTCAGTTTTGGGGCCATTGTTATTCAATATGTATATAAATGATATATGTAAAGTTTCAGAAAAAATGGACTTAATATTGTTTGCCGATGACACTAATCTATTATGCAGTGGAAGCAATTTGGAACAACTTTTGGATACACTCGGAAAGGAATTAGGAAAGCTTAAACTGTGGTTTGATTCAAACAAATTAACGCTCAATTTAAGTAAGACAAAATTTATAGTTTTTAACAACCATCACAACAACTTAGTATCTAAACTCAGTGTAAATGGTGTAGAGATTGAAAGGGTATCCGAAACTAAATTTCTTGGTGTAATAATTGATAATAAACTGTGTTGGAAGTCACATATTAATTATATTATAGGTAAAATATCCAGATCAATTGCAATACTACACTGAGTGAAATATTTGTTGAATCAACCCATACTATATACCTTGTATCATTCATTAATACTCCCATACATGACATATTGTACTGAAGTATGGGGAAATACATATAAAACAAACATATATCCAGTCTTTATGCTTCAGAAGAGAGCTATTAGAATAATAAACAAAGCTGCTTACAGGGAACCAACAAACCCACTTTTTCTTAAACTAAAAGCTCTCAAGTTGAAAGATCTGGTTGACTTTAAAACTGCAGTAATAATGTTTAAAGTGAAGAATCTATCACTGCCCGCAAATATCCAAAAGTTGTTCCAAATAAGGGAGTGTGGCGTAACCCCCCACAACAGACTGGGACAGACACAGCGCTCGACTAGAGCAATTAACTTAACAGTGAAATGTGTGTATTGATGTCTACAGGCAGCCTCGCTTCTTCTGGCTTTTTCCGGTTTTGTACTGTGATGTTAATGCGCCATTCATGTATTGTGTTCATGCATCCTGTTCTTACTGTGTCTCTCAGATGCAAATGTCTCATGCCTGTCTGCAGCCTCTTTGATCATACCAACTGCTGTGAATGCCCTTTCATGTACTGTCTGTAACTGGGTATAAATACTGCACAAGTTCTGTAACTCAGTCTCTCATTCTTCAGCTGCTGCTGCAGACACACACTTTGTGTCTCCTCTCTGAGAGCCTGAGGAATCCCGCTCCAGCCTGCTCACACTATGGGCTGGAGCGGAGATCCTGTGATGGGGGTGTAATTTAATAAACTCTACTTAAAACTCTCAGTTCACAGTTTATTATTTCTTTGCCGCTGCACTGGTGACCCGACGCTGAAAAAAACATGCTGCCGGTGAACGCAGCACCCGGCGGTGATGCTCCGACGACAAGCGAGTGCAGCAGCTGCCTTCTGCTTCAGTGAACTCTCAGGACATCACCCACGACCGGGAAAGCCGCAGCAAACTCCATGGTGGGATCTGCATGCCTAGATTGGCACATCCACGCTGGACCGGCCGCGCTCACAGCTCCTCCACACGAGAGCGCATGCACCTCGTCCCCTCTCCACGACGGCGACCTCCATGGCCGACGGAGAATGCAGCGCGTGGACCTGAACGCACCATGCCGAGCGAGTGACAAAGATCGTCTCCTCCCTCTCACCACTCCAACGCATCTGCACGAGCGCGAGGGACAAAGATCATCTACTTCCTTTCACCGCTCCAACACATTGAACAGGGATGATTATGCTCCCTGACCCTGTCTCCTCTTCAGCTGGCCCAACAACGCACGGAGCCCCGGCACACGCACCGGGGAGTTACGAGGACGGCGCACCACGCACGGGACACATATGGCTCCACAGACCGCCATCATCCTTCGCCGCTGCACACAGAGCCTTCAGGGCTGCTCTCACACCTGGAGGCACACACGCAGCATGCTCGAAGGATTTGTTAACAGTCTCAGCCATGGCACACATGGGGAATTCAGCGGTTTTGTGATCCCCGAGGACTTTAGGACTGCGCCCGCACCTAAAGTCAACATGCCAGTCCCTCTGCTTTTATGTTTTTCTTACAGCCGTCCCTGCTTCTCTTCACGGCCACTATTAATCCTTGCAGGACTTAATCGCGGGAGGAGCCAGTGACTAATTTTTCTTCTTGTGATCTCCGCATGTTCAACGGGACAGCCCCTCGACATCGCGGATCCACAAGCAATTTTTGCGCGGCCCAGACGCTTTCACCGTCTCCGGCCGGCACTTACCACCCCCCACCCCCTCCACCTCCGCCTGCAAAGAGCTTTCACTGCTCGCTGCCAAATCCGGACTATTGAGGTCTCGGCCCCCTGCCGAGCCCTCTGAGGGGGAGCGGTGTGGCGTAACCCCCCACAACAGACTGGGACAGACACAGCGCTCGACTAGAGCAATTAACTTAACAGTGAAATGTGTGTATTGATGTCTACAGTATAGGAGGAAATATATAGAATATTAATAAATAATAATATGATCAGGTATGAATTATTTAATTTATATTGATGTATTGGAATCTGAGATCAAATCTCATTTCATATACATCAGAAAAGTTAATAACACTCGTAAGGGGCACCAGCTTCTATCTTTAAGAAGCAATTTAATCTTTAATTTCACTTTATACCTGTTTAATCACTCAATAAATTAATCAATAATCAGTCTCAAAAATTTTCTGTGAATTCGATACCTGTGCTTGAACAGACTCAGAATGAAATAAATCCTCAACAACTTCTCTCATTTTTACAGATTTATTAAACGAAATGATTAACAGACATTGCAGTAATTTCATTAATCATAAAATCAATCTTGTAAATGATAGATTAACAATGTCAATATTTTCGGAACCAGGGTTAAACTGAGAAACCAATTTCTATCAGTTTGTGTTAACAGATTATGGAAACAACGCAAATTTATGGAGAAAGTTTACTAATTATATGAAAAAGTCCTTGATTCATCTTAAGAAATAAAAACAGAATTTTAATGAAAAGAAGAGTTATGTTAAGGGCTTCTTAATTTGCATCTGATTAGATACACAAATTATTACCGAACCTCAGACGTTTTAATTCAGCAGATGAATTAAAAGTTTGCAGCTCACGTGATCCTCGTTGATGATGGTTCTTTCGTCGTCCTCATGAAGTTTTGAAGTGTTGTTCAGGGGCAAAACCCAGAATATTTGTCCCGCAAATATTCTCTTGACGATGAATGATATTCATGAGATCGTAAGTTGGATCTCGATGGTTGAAATCCTGCAGAAGCGCACTGATTCCTCAGCTGCGCGATGTGGGAGCTGCGTTTTTCTTCCTGGTAGACAAACGGCTGCAGAGGTCTTCGGGAATAATTGAAGATATCTAATCTGATTTCAAATTAGAAAAGAAAACTTTCGGACTTTAGATAAAAATTACAGCTTCTGGTGTGTGGTTGGTCAAGAAAAATATAAAATAAAATAAAATCAAGATTAAAATTTACATTAAAATTAAACAAACGGTGATTTTACAGAAAGTTTAACAAAGAAAAAGTGATGAATAAAAATTGGAGTTTAACTCCGATTAAGAATTGAGCTCAAAGAAATAGGAATTCCTAGGCATTTAAGAGAAAAAAAAATTAAGATACAAAGTTACATAAACAAATTACGAGTTATCTGCTCTTTGTTCAGAAAAGCGGCACGTGGTAGAAGTCTGTTCAGACGGTCCTTTATTCTTCCTTGCTGTGTGTAGACAATGGAGAAGATGATCAGTGAAAGGGGCGAAGAGGAAAGAGGAAGCCGAAAAGACGATCCGGAAAAGAGGCAGAAGCAGGGGTCCCTCTGTTATTTATAAGTTCTGTTGAGCTTCGCGGGCTTCCGGGATCTCAGCCAATGAGTGTCCTTCGTGGGAGGCCCAATGAACCTTTAGTCCAATAACACACAGTCTACAAGGGACCAATGAGATGAAGAAGGTGGGGTCTCTCTGGAGACTGGTGAAACGTGATCCGTCCACAGGAATACACACAATTTTAAATACATTGGAATATACTGTTACACACTTATGTATAACTAAACTAACCTTAGTGTATCTTATAAGCAGTGCTTCTAAATTAACATGCAGGAATAAACATTCATTTAAACATTAACATGCATATATATAAAATCACAGATTAATGCATTTCACACATATTATTGATTTTCCACATTAAAGGCATCAGAGTCCCTTTGCCTTTCATAGTCCTAAAAAGAAGAAGGTTTAGAATTGAGTTTGTAATAATGTACTTTCAAATTCACTGGTTAAATCCAGCGTGTCTCAGAGTTTAAGGAAATGTTATTGAGTTGTGGGTCTGTGTGGCCAGGTCTGTTGCATGTTTTATGGGGGCAATAAAAGCAAAGCCGGACATTGGGGAAATTCCTTAGGTTGGTTTTAACAAAAGAAAGGGGATTTCAACTGTGGCCTGGGGGAAGAAAATCCATTTCTTTGTGTTACTCCTGGATGAAACAAAATGTCTTTAAGCAGAAGAATAATTGTTGCTGAGCCAAAGTGAGATGATGCTACAACAGGCAGCCTCGCTTCTTCTGGCTTTTTTCCGGTTTTGTACTGTGATGTTAATGCGCCATTCATGTATTGTGTTCATGCATCCTGTTCTTACTGTGTCTCTCAGATGCAAATGTCTCATGCCTGTCTGCAGCCTCTTTGATCATACCAACTGCTGTGAATGCCCTTTCATGTACTGTCTGTAACTGGGTATAAATACTGCACAAGTTCTGTAACTCAGTCTCTCATTCTTCAGCTGCTGCTGCAGACACACACTTTGTGTCTCCTCTCTGAGAGCCTGAGGAATCCCGCTCCAGCCTGCTCACACTATGGGCTGGAGCGGAGATCCTGTGACGGCGGTGTGATTTAATAAACTCTACTTAAAACTCTCAGTTCGCAGTTTATTATTTCTTTGCCACCGCAGGAGAAACAATATCATTTCAGAGGAACATGTATATTTCAAAAACCTTCAGTGAGAACTACCACCAAGCAACACTGTGTTTCAGTGCAAGGAGTCAGATTATGGAACGATTTTGGACCGGAATTAAAATCATGTAGAACGCTCGGACAATTTTAATAAAAACTAAAGGAAGAAATACTCCAAACATATATACAAGATGACATGTAAAATCACATAAGGATTGTCATATCCAGTCTGCATTGTGTTGTAGCTTAGTTTTTTTTTGTCACATTTTGTCTTAGCTTTGTTCTGAATAGTAATCGCTCTTGTTTTGTTTTTCTTTGAATTCTTGGATGGAATATGGGTGGGCAATATATAAGCTGCTGCTTCAGCCATCACCCATTTCGGATAACTTATGTTGAACTGTATAATCAGAGGAGTTATTGTCTAATTTGACCTTGTTGGATTTTTTTCTCCCCTTTGTTATATTATTCAGTTTCTTTTAATCTGTACTTTTAATCTATCTGAAAAAAAGATTCTTTCATTCATTCATTCATGTCCCTAATTTTAGATTTACTCAGTATTTTTGAGTGTAAAAATGTTTCACCAATAAAACTGAGTAGAGCCTTGTTAGAGTGATCACAGTGTGGTGGAGCGCCCACAATTCTGTTGTACTGTACAACTGTACAATGACAGTAAAGCCTATTCTGTCCTATCCCAGCATCTCTGGGCGAGAGGCAGAGTCACCCTGGACAGATCGCCAGTCCGTCGCAGTGCCAACACAGAGAGACAGACAACCATTCACTCTCACATTCATACTCAAGGACAATTTAGATTCATCGTGGGTTCGATCCCACCACCTGACCATCAGTGACCCTTCTGTGTGGAGTTTGCATGTTCTCCCTGTGTCTGCGTGGGTTTACTCCGGGCACTCCGGTTTCCTCCCACAACTCAAAGACATGCAGGTTAGATTAACTGGCATCAACCGGGGACCTTAGATTATTACAGAAAAATATTAGAAAACAGTAAAAAGTAATAAAAGTACATGCAATATATTAATATAAGATAAGATAAGCCTTTATTAGTCCCACAATGGGGAAATTCCAGGATTGCAACAGCACAGGGACAGCAGCACAAAACATATAAACCATCATCAGAAATTTCCCTAGACAGGTTAATTAGCCCCAACATTTTATTGAAAATTATAACAATATGAACAAGTAAGGATGATAGTAGGCTTTACAAATATTATGTAAGTGTTGGTGGAAACATCACAAAAAATGCAAATAATTACATTGATTTCACAGAAAAAAAATCTTAGTTCAATCTTTATTAAAACAACTGAAGAAAACCAAAAGAGAGATATTGTTAATAAATGTTAAAACAAAACATGAAGTGATTGTGATGTCACAGATATGAAAACAGTGAAATAGGTCATTGAGGGAATTTTCAAACTCACATCTTCAACTTATCGTTCCAAACGGGACAATTTCCTAATAAAATTAAAACAGCAAACGTCATTATTCCATGATAGAAATCTGGTGACCAGTAACACTTCAGATTTCTCTTCTGACACAGTTGTCAAAGATTCTAGAAAAATTCCTCAGTGATGGATTAGAAAAGTTTACAGACCAACACAAACTACTGTCTGACAGTCAATCTGGATTTAGAGCAAACTGGTCGACATCATTAGCATGAACAGAACTCAGAAAAAAAAATCACTAATTCTAGAGATAATAAAAAGGCATTTAACATTGGAGTATTTCTTAAGCTAAAAAACTTAATTTAAAAGAAAATTTGATTCAGTACATGCACACATTTACTGTATGTACATATGAAAGGCATTTCAGTGTCTTTTTTCCTTTGTTCATCAGTTCACAAGCCACTTTTGTTGTTTGCCATTTTAAGTGAAGAAGAAGAAGCCAACTTTATTGTCTTTCAATCCATACAGTCAATCATGTACAGTAGAACAAAATTACGTTTCTCCTCTCTACAATGTTAATCACATCTAGAATCAGAGGGGTCACTGCCATGCAAGGTGCCGCCACAAACATCTTTTCCTTCCCCCATTCTATTTTTGCCGAGCATTAAGCTAGAAGGCAGGAAGTACCATTTTTATATGGTCTCTGGTATGACCCAGCTGAGGCTTGAACCCACAACCTCCTGGTTGTGGGGCAGATGCTCTACCACTAGATCACTGGAGTGGTGGCTGAGTGATGATTTACATGCTCAAAATAAAGTATTCAATCAATTGATGAGCAACTAAAATATACAAATAAAGGAAATGGCATCTACTAAATTTCATTTTTATGGTGGGGAGGACACTCCAGACCCAGACAACAATGCCCTCCTCTTCAAAAATACTCATGATGTCCATGCGCCCAACACAATAAAGATTAACTAGGCCACCACTCCAGTGGTGACCTCCCGCCCCACAGCCAGGAGATCGTGGGTTCAATCTCCGACTGAGTCATACCATAGACAATATAAAAATGGTACTTCCTGCCTTCTAGCATGGTGCTCTGCCTAATAGAAAGGGTGAAGGAAAAGTTGTTTGTGGCAGCGCCTTGCATGCCAGTGGCCCCTGTGATTCTAGATGTGACTAACATTGTAGATAGGACAAACGTAATTTCGTTCTACTGTACACGATTGGCTGTATGGTTTAAATAACAAAGTTGGCTTCTTCTTCTTCTTAGAGGTCTGAGAGTCCAAAGCAGAGTGATGAAGCAGATGATCTGATAGACTTTTTTTAACCTCTTGCACTCCGGTGTACCGCGGGCGGACACGTCTCTGCGTCCTAGTGCGCCCTTGTGCATCCTAGAGCGCACTGTGCATCTCAGTGCGCACTCAGATGCACAGTGCGCCCTGTGCGTCTGAGTGCACACTGAAAAAAAAAAAGCTGTATGTTCAGCTTTCTTTTCACACAGCTGTGAACAGAAAGCCAAAGGAGTGTATGATTGGTTTAGATTTGATTGACCTCTAATAAGAGCCTTGAATTGGGTTTCTGAAACCTTGAAGAACCAATGACTGAAAACCTAGCAAGAAGGACCTGCCTACCAACGGCTGCGAATACGAGCCAATTGAAGCAGAGAAGTTTGACAGTTGATGTGCGTCTCCCTGCATAAAATCTCTTTTGCCTAAGCCGCTGGGTGACTGACATTGAGACCTGTGTGGAACGGTAGCATCAGCCAGTCTTTTTTGGATTATTTGTTTGGAAAAATGGTTCGCCAAAACCGCAAGCGTGGAAGCGGAGATGCTTTGACCTGGTCGGTTGACCAGAAGCACGAGTCCGTTACAACCGGATCAGCTTCATGTTCTTCTGACAATGAGGAAATTAATGCTGTTGTGGACAGGTAAATGTTATAAGCTAAATTATTCTTTATCGATGAAAATAGTAATAAAAATCACTTTTGATCGATCGGTAATTCCAACGGTGCGTCATGGCCACAAGTTTTTTTGGTGTGCAGAGTTCCTCTGGGGGGGGGGGGGGGGGCGTTATCCTCTGCATTGCAGATAGATATTTTAGCATAATTTTTATTGCACTGTAGGCTATTTTTTCTTGTAAAAAAGGCCACACATTTTTGACGTGGCATGTTTTTGTGTGTGTGTGGGGGGGGGGGGTTGTTTGTTACCCTCTAGAAATGTAATAATGTTTTAGTATAATTTTTATTGCACTTTAGACTATTTTTTCTTGTAAAAAACCAAAAACAAAAAGGGTTGCTGTGCTGTGCATGTGAACTCTGGGAAAATAGGAGAATAGTGAAAAATAAAAATTGAACTTTGTAAATGACTTTATTTTCACATAATAGACAAACTTCAGATGAAGACTCTGGTGAGGAGTGGGTGCCAGACGAGCACTCTGCCAGCAAGCGCAGAAGAAGGGAGCTGCAGGCGAGCTCGTCAGAAGAGGAAACCCCTACCCCAAAAAGAGGGACACCACTGGGGAGAGGAAGAGGAAGGAGAGGAAGAGGGAGAGGAAGAGGAAGAGGAGGTAGCAGGAGAGGAAGAGGAGGCGAGAGTGGTGATGGCAGCCCTCAGCCTGGGACATCGGCCGGCCCTTCATCAGCTGAGGAGAGGTGGCATGATTCCGACACCCCTGACATCAGAATCAGAATCAGAATCAGAATCAGAAAAAGATTTATTGCCAAGTACATTAACAGATCACTGATAACATACGAGAGAATTTGACTTGACACAGTAAATGAACCTGCATTTCCGTGCCGCGGCGCATCTGAAACGCGCCTATCAGCAGGAGGGTACAGGTAGCATAAGGATAATACAATAGGAAGGAGCAAAAAAATCATTGATTCAGAATACTGGTTGCATAATCAATCAATATTGTGATTACAAGGAAAAAAAAAAAGCTCTCAATGCACATCAGCGGACCAAAGATTTCACAGGACACAAAGAGAGCAGTGTGTGGATCTTTATTTATCAGTTCGTGGATCAATATGTGTGCACTGTTGAAGCAAGTGTTGTATCAGAAGAACAACAAGGGCACTTTGGCAGGAGATGTTTTGTCTGGCTGCTCGCCATCGTCCTTGCGATTATCTGAGCAGCTGCTGTCCAAGGCCTTGTGCTCAATGTTTTGAAAAAAACAGACTGCAGACAGCCAGGAGGAATTTTTATGGGGAAATTGAGCCAAATAGAACTGATCACAGAGAAGGAGCTTTTTATTTCTTCTGTAGATTCAGTACTTAATCCTTCATTGCGGGGCGTTGAGTCCGTCGTGGATAGACCTAAGCGTGACCATGATGTAATCCATCACATCATTCCACCACAGCCCATTTTTCATCCCAAAAATCCACCTGGACCTCAGCTAATTACAACAGCTTCATACACCCCCGTTCAGTTGTTTCAGTTATTTTTCACTCCATCTGTGCTAGTCCACATTGTTGAGAACACCAACCTACATGGCTCTGCACACTACAACACACCCACCAGCCCCTGGATTGACCTCACATGCTCCGACCTGCTCTCATTTTTTGGCCTGATTATTTACATGGGTATAGTCAAGTGCAAATCCTTCAATGATTACTGGCGAGGGGGACACCTGTACAGCCTTCCTTTCCCCAAGAGTGTAATGACCAGGACAAAGTTTCTCCTGATCAGCTGGGCCCTTCACCTCAGCAGCCCAGCAGCAGAAGAGGCCAATGAGCAGAAGAGAGGCACGGATATGCATGACCATCTCAGCAAAATCAAGCCTCTCTATGAAGAGATGAGAGAAGCATGCAGGAGAAACTTTCACACTGGTCAGGATGTTGATGAGAGGATGGTTGCATCAAAAGCCTGCATTGGCTTCAAACAGTATATGAAAAACAAGCCAGTGAAGTGGGGCTACAAGCTGTTTGTGTTGGCCGACTCCAGTACTGACTACACCTGGGACTTTTTTGTCTATGAGGGCAAAGCAAAGTAAAGTAGTGGCATAGGACTCAGTTATGAGTCAGTGATGCAGCTACTTGACACACGGTTGCTGGGCACTGGGTACAAACTCTTTGTGGACAATTTCTACACAAGCCCTGCTCTTTTTCAGGATCTCCTGAAAAAGAGGATCTATGCCTGTGGAACCATCCGCACCAACAGGGTCGGCTTTCCCCAGACCAAGGACAACAGCCTGGTTTCCAGCTCTCCACGGGGAAGCATCCGCTGGATAAGGAAGGACTCCCTTCTTTTCCTCCAGTGGCGAGACACAAGGGATGTGTTCATGTGTTCCACAGTACACACTGCCCACTCAGGAGAGACTGTGTCCCGGAGGGTGAAAGATGCACAGGGGCAGTGGTCAAGAAAGGACATCTCCATGCCGCCTTGCGTAAAGGACTACAACAGGTATGTAATGATTTGAACATCTAACAATTGGCTTGAGTAATATATTGAAGTGTTCTAAAAATTACGTTTTTTTGTCCATTCAGGTGCATGGGTGGAGTCGGCCTATCAGATGCCCTGATAGGCTACTACAGTGTTCTCCATAAGACCATGAAGTGGTATAAGAGCTTTTTTTTACCACTTCATGGACATTGCAATCGTCAATGCCTACATCCTCCCCAAGGCACTCACCTCTGGAACAGGAGAGAAGCCACTGAGACAGAAGGCATTTCGGGAGACCCTTGTTACGCAGCTGGCACAGGTGCGCTCTCCATCAGCCACACCCACACCACCTCATCCTACACCCACTGCACATCACAGGATTGTCTTTATCTCAGGGCACCGCACAAATGGACGGGCACGATGTAGGCAATGTGGCAAAAAGACACCACTCAAGTGCTCCACCTGTGATGTGCCTCTCTGTTTGATCCCAAACCGGGACTGTTACAATAACTGGCATATTGGCAATAACCTATAAAGGACTTCATATTCACATTTGTTCCCATTTGTTGTTTGTAAATAGTATGTTTTGTATATGACATTTTTGTTCAGTAAAGCGTGTTTAGATTTGAAACTTCATTTCCTCTGTGTCACTACTACTGACAGTGTTTCTGGATAGCTAACAAGATAGCCCTGAGTGTCACCTTTCATTAGAGCCCAAGATGAAGCTTCTATGTTGAAGCATTCAAAAGTTATAGACGTTTTTCCAAACTGTTTGGGCTGTTTGGGCCAAACAGTTTGGGCCAAACTTTTTGGCACAGTTTGGGCTATCTAAGTGTCACCTTTCATTAGAGCCCGAGATGAAGCTTCTATGTTGAAGCATTCAAACGTTATAGACATTTTTCAGTTCAAAAACGCCTGGGAACAACCTGAGAAAAAAGCTGTGTAATATATTCATTTTTTGTGGTATTGTTACCAAATTTGGACCTCAGCTTGATAACACTTGGTTCTACATTTCTGTTGCATTTTCCAGCCCGGATCTGACAGCTGTGTGTTATTTGCAAGCATTTGTATCCAAAAAAACACCCAGGCGAAATTTATTTTCTTCAAGTTCACTATGTTTAGATGACTGTTACTCAGTGGCAGGAGCACTTAGAGAGATTATGACTGTTTTGCCAAAAAATTCAAAGTGTTTTCTTTTAAATGAGACCAGCCCCATGAAGATGCTGCAAAGGGTTGAAGAACAGCTTTTGATTTACTTTGGGTACATTATTTTTTGGCGTTTTTAGGGAAATTGACCAGAGTGCAAGGGGTTAATCAAATTTATATTTACATTAACACCTCAGCATTTTTTCCCCCCATTCATGGCACCGTAAGGAGAGGCGGCTGAATTAGCAGCAGCTGTGGTGTCTTTGTGTTTTTATTAGCCTATTCTTGTATATAGTGTATGTCTTTTTATCAGGATTCGGTAGGAAGACTGGGATTAATGACTGGACCAAGTTTTTTCCATTTTAGTCCTGGTCTTTTATTTTTCTTTCTCAGGGCAATGGAGAACAATAGAGGTGGGGGCAAACGCATTGTTTACACATGCAACCAGCTGATTACACTGGGGAGGACAGCGCTGCTGCCCGGAGCAAAGCCCCTGATCCCAGATGAGCTGAAGAGGAGATGCCGCAGGCAAAGGGCTACAGCCAAGGTGAGGAGGAGAAGGAAACATAAGCCACCGGTACCGATATTCATCACAGGTAACGTGAGGTCGCTGGGAAACAAGGCGGATGAGCTCACAGCGCTGGTCAGGATGCAAAGGGAATATTGTGAGTGTAGTATCATGTGTTTTACAGAAACATGGTTACACTCACACATCCTGGACAACAACATAGTGATACCTGGGTTTAAGATGATTTGGTGGGACAGGGATGTTATGTTATAAGTAGCAGGATAAAGAGGGGAGGAGGATTGGCACTTCTTGTGAATGAAAGGTGGTGTAATCCTGGACACATTTATGTGAAGGAACACCGCTGCAGCCCAGACATTGAACTGCTGGCTGTGAGTATGTGACCTTATTATATGCCGTGAGAGTTCACATGTGCCATTGTGATTACTGTTTACGTCCCTCCGTCAGCTGATGCAGCGGTGGCCAGTGATGTCATCAGCTCCACAACTGCCACTTTACTGGAACAGCACGCTGATGCATTTACTGTATGCCCCTCACGGGTGATTTTAACCATGTCTCACTGGGCAAAATGCTACCAAACTTCCACCAGTTTGTTGACTGTCCCACCAGGGAAAATAAAACACTGGATCTACTGTATGCCAATGCAAGAGATGCATACAGTGCTACAGCCATACCCCGTCTTGGCAGATCAGATCACAACCTGGTCCTGCTATTACCCAAGTACTTTCCTCTTGTGCAAAGGCAGCCTGCTTATACACAGACTGTGAGGAGATGGACACAGGAGGCTGCTGATGCACTGGACTGGGACGTACTCTGTGAACCAAATGGGGTGGACATAGACAATATGACTGACTGCATCACAGAATACATCAGATTCTGTGAAAACACAGTCATGCCAGCTGAGATCGTGCTCTGTTTCCCCAACAACAAAACATGGATCACCAGTGACCTGGAAGCACTTCTTAACAAGAAGAAGAGCGCTTTTAGGTCCGGAGACAGGGAGGAACTGAGAAGAGTGCAGTGTGAACTGAGAGAGATGCTGAGGAGGTGTAAAGACAAGTACAGGAGGAAGTTGGAGGATAAACTCTGGCAAAGCAATATGAAGGAGAATTGGATGGTAATGAAACAAATCACAGAAGGGGAGACACAGACAGACATCAGGGAGTCTTGAGAGAGCCAATGAGCTGAATCTGTTTTTTAATACGTTCAACTCACCATCTGTCATCCCCACAACACAGCCAGACTCCCACACACCCCTCCCCCATTACCCTCCTGTGCAGCACCCCCCCCCCCCCCCCCACACACACACACCTCTGAGGACATCAGCACCAACCCCAACATCACTGTGACTACAGACCAGGTTAAGAAACAGCTGGAGACTCCATCAGCGGAAGGCTGTGGGCCCTGATGGCATCTCCGCCAGGATCTGAGGACCTGTGCCAACCAGCTATCTCCTGCACTGAAACACATGTACAACCTCAGCCTGAGTTTGGAGAGAGTTCCGGTGCTGTGGAAGACATCCTGCCTGGTTTCTGTTCCCAAGAAGTCGTCTCCATCTGACGTGAATGACTATCGACCAGTTTCCCTGACATCGCATGTGATGAAGGTCCTGGAGAGACTGGTCTAAGCCCACCTGAGGCCACAGGTGAAGACGTGGCTGGACCCCCTGCAGTTTGCATATTAGCCCCACTGAGGAGATGAAGACACTGTCATCTACCTGCTGCAATGAGCCCATTTGCATAGAGGAGACACTGTGAGAATCACATTCTTTGATTTCTCCAGTGCCTTTAACACCATCCAGTCACTGCTGCTGGGAGAGAAGCTGCGCGTGATGGGGTCGACAGCTCTGATCTTCTGGATTATGGAATACCTGACAGGCAGGCCACAGTTTTTCCGGTTGGGCAGTGTCTTGTCTGATGTGGTCATTAGTGATACAGGAGCTTCACAGGGAACTGTGCTCTCTCCTTTTCTCTTCACCTTATACACCACCGACTTTCAGTACAACTCTGAATCATGCCACCTGCAGAAATTCTCTGATGATTTGGCTGTTGTTGGGTGTATAAGAGGGGGAAAGGAGGGGGTGTACAGGGCACTGGTAGACAGATTTGCTGAGTAGAGTGAGCAGAATCAGCTTCAGGCTGAACGTCAACAAGACCAGAGAGATGGTGATTGACTTAAGAAAGAAGAGGACACCTTCATAGCCACTGCAGATTAGGGGGGAGGATGTGGAGCTAGTGAAGGAGTACAAATACCTGTGTATCATGATCAACAGACTGGACTGGAAATCTAACACTGATGGTGTGTACAAGAAGGGGATGAGCAGACCCTACAGTGGTGTTGAAAAGTGTTTGCCCCCTTCCTGATTTCTCATTTTTTTGTATGTTTATCACACTTACACGTTTCAGATCATCAAACAAATTTAAATATTAGACAAAGATAACACAAGTAAACACAAAATGCAGTTAATAAATGAAAGTGTTTATTATTAAGGGGGAAAAAAAATCCAAACCTACATGGCCCTGTGTGAAAAAGGGATTGCCCCCTAAACCTAATAACTGGTTGGGCCACCCTTAGCAGCAAAAACTGCAATCAAGCATTTGCTATAACTGGCAATTAGTCTTTTATAACACTGTGGAGGAATTTTGGCCCACTCATCTTTGCAGAATTGTTGTAATTCAGCCACATTGGAGGGTTTTCGAGCATGAACCACCTTTTTAAGGTCATGCCACAGCATCTCAATAGGATTCAGGTCTGAACTTTGACAGGGCCACTCCAAAGTCTTTATTTTGTTTTTCTTAAGCCATTCAGAGGTGGACTTGCTGGTGTGTTTTGGATCATTGTCCTGCTGTAGAATCCAAGTGCGCTTCAGTTTGAGGTCACGAACAGATGGCCGGACATTTTCCTTCGGATTTTTGGTAGACAGCAGAATTCACCGTTTCATTTACCACAGCAAGTCTTCCAGGTCTTGAAGCAGCAAAACAGCCCCAGACCATCACACTACCACAACCATATTTTACTGTTGGCATGATGTTCCTTTTCAAGTTTTGCCTCGTCAGTCCACAGAGTATTTTCCCAAAAGTCTTGGGGATCATCAAGATGTTTTCTGGCAAAACTGTGACAAACCTTTATGTTCTTTTTGCTCAGCAGTGGTTTTTGTCTTGGAACTCTGCCATGCTGGCCATTTTTGCTCAGTCTCTTTCTTATGGTTGAGTCATGAACACGGACCTTAACTGAGGCAAGTGAGGCCTGCAGTTCTTTGGATGTTGTTGTGGGGCCTATTGTGACCTCTTGGATGAGTCGTCGTTGCACTCTTGGGGTAATTTTGGTTGGCCGGCCACTCCTGGGAAGGTTCACCACTGTTCCATGTTTTTACCATTTGTGAATAATGGCTCTCACTGTGGTTCACTGAAGTCCCAAAGCTTTAGAAATGCCTTTATAACCTTTTCCAGATCGATAGATCTCAATTACTTTCTCATTTGTTTCTGAATTTCTTTGGATTGCAGCATGATGGCTAGCTTTTGAGGACCTTTTGTTCTACTTCACTTTGTTAGGCAGGTCCTATTTAAGTGATGTCTTGATTGAGAACAGGTGTGGCAGTAATCAGGCCTGGGTGTAACTAAAGAAATTGAACTCAGCTTTCCAAAGATGTGATAAACAATAGTTAATTTATGTTTTAACAGGGAGGTGAATCACTTTTTCACATAGGGCCATGTAGGTTTGGATTTTTGTTTTACCCTTTATAATAAACACCTTAATTTAAAAACTGCATTTTGTGTTTACTTGTGCTATCTTTGTCTAATATTTAAATTTGTTTGATCTGAAACATTTAAGGTAGACAAATATAAAAAAAAGAGAAATCAGGAAGGGGGCAAACACTTTTTCACACCACTGTAGCGTCTGCTCATCCCTTTCTTGTACGCAACATCAGTGTTAGCTTTCTAGTCCAGTCCATTGCTGATCACGATACCTAAGTATTTGTACTCCTTCACTACCTCCACATCCTCCCCCCTAATCTGCAATGGCCCGAGGAAGCCAAGATCCTTCAACGTGTGCAACAGGATGCTGGAGCTTTTCTACCATGCTGTTGTCACCAGCGCTATTTTCTTTGCTGCTGTCTGCTGGGGTAGCAGTATCAGAGCCAGCGACACCAACAGACTTGACAAGATTATCAAGAAGGCTGGCTCTGTAATTGGTCTCAGGCCGGAGACCTTTGAGACTGTGGTGGAGAGGAGGAAAATGAACAAACTGCGATCCATCATAGACAAGCCTGATCACCCCCTCCACCACACACAGGACAGTCAGCGGAGCACTTTCTCCAGCAGACTGCAACAGCTTTGCTGCCAAACCGTTCGGAACAGGAAATCTTTCCTGCCACATGCCATTTCACTGTACAATAACTCACTATGATGTTGAATTCTGGTCATAACTATGCTGCCATACTGCACCTTGCAGTCTACTTGGTGCCTCACATCACCCTGCACCTGATAGTCCTGCATTGCACAGTGGGTATGATTCATGTATCTATATGGGTCATCATCTATTTATCTAGGATGTATATGCTATTTAGTCAGTTTTACTTTCCATGGGTAATCTCTTTGTGTGTTTCTGTCATTTTGGTCATCTACTGTCATGCTGTTGCTACACTGTAATTTCCCAGTTTGGGATCAATAAAGTACATCTAACCATCCATCCATCCATCCATCTAAAGAACAATTAATTCACACAAATGAGACTTAGTTCTGAAAATAAAGATCTACAGACAATACTGGCCTACAGCAACTCAACTGTGAGTTTTCATGTTATAAACAGAAACAGTGGATGAAGCATTCCCCGCATATTTTACAATACTACAGCTTCTCACATGTGTGAATTCTCATGTGTCGTTTCAAATTACCATGTTGATTAAATCTTTGTCCACACGTTTCACAAGAAAATGGCTTCTCACCTGTGTGAATTCTCATGTGAGTTTTCAAATGACTATGGTGATTAAATCTTTGTCCACACGTTTCACAAGAAAATGGCTTCTCACCTGTGTGAATTCTCATGTGAGTTTTCAAGTCACAACGGTGATTAAATCTTTGTCCACATGTTTCACAAGAAAATGGCTTCTCACCTGTGTGAATTCTCATATGAGTTTTCAAATCACAATGATGATTAAATCTTTGCCCACATATTTCACAAGAAAATGGCTTCTCACCTGTGTGAATTCTCATGTGAGTTTTCAAATGACTATGGTGATTAAATCTTTGCCCACATGTTTCACAAGAAAATAGCTTCTCACCTGTGTGAATTCTCATGTGAGTTTTCAAATTACCATGGTGATTAAATCTTTTTCCACATGTTTCACAAGAAAATGGCTTCTCACCCGTGTGAATTCTCATGTGAGTTTTCAAAGTACCATATCGATTAAATCGTTTTCCACATGTTTCACAAGAAAATGGCTTCTCACCTGTGTGAATTCTTACATGAGTTTTCAAATTACCATATGTAGTAAAACTCTGCCCACATGTTTCACAAGAAAATAACTTCTCACCTGTATGGATTCTCTTATGAACTGATAAATGACTCTTCTGACTGAATCTTTTCCCGCACGTGTTACAAACATGTGACTTAACTGTGTGATGTTTCTTCTTCTGGGACTCATTTTTACAGTCTTTGTCATTATAAGAACATTTTACGGACTTGTCACCTGTGTCAGTTTCACACTGATTCTCTGACATGGAGGAGTTATCCACATTGTTATGGTCACTTCTGTTTCTGTGAAGTCTCTTCTTTGGCTGTGGCTCTTCACGTTTACTTGATCCTTGGTTTACATTCTTACCTGCTCCCTGGTCTTGGCTCTCAGTGTCAGGAGAGTTGTGAGAGAGAAGCTGTTCACTGTTTGGTTCAATTTCACTCTTTTCATTGTCCTCATCAGTAGGAGTCACCATGAAGGTATCAGTCTCTTGCTTCAGTCCAAAGTCTTCTTCCTCCTGACTGCTACAGAGTTCTTTTTCTTCCTCTTTAACCTGTGCAGCATCTTGTTCCTCCTGGTCCAAACTGGAGTTCCTCTCCTGGTTACAGAGCTGCTGGACAGTGAGAACCTCCTCCTCCTTACAGTCATGTGGCTGTGGAGCATCTGGAGGGACAAAGAGACACAGAACATGCTAGTAATAGAAAAAACACAAAGAATAAATACACTGACTGGACAAAAAGTCACCACCTGGTAACAAATAGTTCTTATCCATCCATCTTCTACCACTTAATCCTTTTTAGGTCGTGGGGACTGGAGGGATGGGGCCGAAGCCTATCCCAGCATCTTTGGGCAAGAGGTGGGGTACACCCTGGGAAGATCACCAGTCCATCACAGGGCCACCAACAGAATGACAACCATTCACTCTCACATTCATACTAAAGGACAATTTAGAATCCCCAGTTGATGCCAATTAACCTAACGCATGTCCTTTGCCTGTGGGAGGAAACCCACGCAGACATGGGAAGAACATGCAAACTCCACACAGAAGGGTCACTGATGGTCAGGGGTGGGATTGAACCCGTGACCTTCTTACTGTGCTGTCACAGTACTAACCACTGCTCCACTGAGTTGCACAGTTCTTATCTTTGCATACGATAATTACAGCAGTCATGAATCTGTTTCAGATTCAACAACTTATTTAAAGGGGACAAAATTATTTTTCCACATGATAACATGGCTCCCTGAGGTCTAAAAGGGGACATAGAATGAAAAAAAAAAACTTTTCAGTGTTTTTACACATGAATTTGTCTATCTGGAGTGGCTATCAATAAAAACACACAAAAAACCCACAACCCTGTCTCTTTGTTAGGGTCCACCATGATCTCACTAGGTCTTGTTCAGTGAACATTTCTGATTGGTCACCAGTTGTGACGTGATGGTAAGCCCGTGCCCAGCACATCAACAGTAGTATAAAATGTACTATTTATCAGTCATTCTGTTTTAGACGTCTTCTAGTTGGTCGTACACACAGCACTGTCCAACTTCTATTTCTGAACATGTCACTATGGTGTTTTTATACACAAATAACCACATACTGCATTGTTTCCTGTTGGAGATGCTAGCAGGGGCTACTGGCTAACTGGCTAGAGCAGACAATTCTTCCACCTGGTACACTGAACCAAAAGAAAAACTCATTTGAAGTGCAAACTGTAACTGTATTGTCAGAGTAAAATTGTTTTTCCACTGGGTTAGATCAGTCAAAGCCAAACACAAACTGAGACCAGTACAAGGACATCTCCAATGGCATCCTCCCCTGCCATCCGATCCAACTCACCACCAGGTGGTGATCAGTTGACAGCTCTGCACCTCTCTTTATCCGAGTGTCCAAGACATACGGTCGCAGGTCTGATGACACGATAACAAAATTGATCATCGACCTGCGAACTAGGGTGTCCTGGTGCCAGGTGCACATATGGACACCCTTATGCTTGAACATAGTGTTCGTTATGGACAAACTGTGGTCAGCACAGAAGTACAATAACTGAACACCACTCGGGTTCAGAATGGGCAGGCCGTTCCTCCCAATCACCCCCTTCCAGGTTTCACTGTTGTTGCCCACATGTGCATTGAAGTCCCCCAGTAGGACAATGGAGTCTCCAAGAGGAGCACTCTCCAGCACCCCAGTCAGAGACTCCAAAAAGGGTGGGTACTCTAAACCATCATTTGGTGCATAGGCACAAATGATGGTCAGGACCTGTTTGCCAACCCAAAGACACAGGGAAATAACCCTTTCATCCACCGGGGAAAACTCCAATATAGAGGCAGCAAGGTGGGTGGATACAAGAATACCCAAACCCTGCTTGTCACCTTTCGCCCGGGACAACTCCAGAGTAGGCCAAGCTCCAGCCCCTCTCCAGGAGACTGTGTTCTAGAACCAGAACTGTGTGTTGAGGTGAGGCCGACTATATCTAGCCGGTATCTCTCAACCTCATGCACCAGCTCAGGCTCCTTCCCCACCAGAGAGGTGACATTTCACGTCCCAAAAGCCAGTTTAGGAAGCTTGGGATTAGACCGCCAAGGTTTCTGCCTTTGACCACCATATGAGCCACATAGCACCAGACCACGTAGCACCTTCAGGACATGGGAAACATAGCCTGAAGTTCAAGTTTCCTTGTTTCATGTACAACTTCAATGAGTCCTTCCACCGTTTGAGCTGTCCTCCATGTTTTCTCTGACTGTGATGGAGTCCGGAAAAGACAACCTGCCTCGGGAATCTTGTGTCAGCCATATGAAGATGGTGGCCAGCCCATTGGAGTTGATGCTTTAGTGTTACTTGCTTCTTCTAGAATGCTTAGGTTAGTTTGATAATCTTCCCAAGAGATGTCCAATATTCTTTGAAGACATCCTTGATGGAATCATTCGAGACTTCTTAGTTGTTAACAATATGTTGTCCATGTTTCCAAACCATAGAGTAGGAAATGTATGAAAACTGCATTGTAAACATCAAGCTTTGTTTTTCTAGTGAGTTGGCTTTTGAACACTCTTTCAAAGGCTGTTCCTGTATTGGAGATTCTACTTTGGATTTCCTGATCAGCGTTATTGACCTGGGTAAGGTGACTTTCCAGGTAGCCTAATAGATCAGGAAGGGGAACTGGTAGCCCACGGGCCGCAAGAGGCCCACCCCCTCATCCACTGTGGCCCGCCAGTCTATTTCCAAAAGTCAACTGTTTATTTATATCACATTTGAAACTGCATTCTTAAATGCAATTGTAGAGTCTGACAGTAGACTGAGCTCTAATTAAAACCTAATGCCACTCTCTGCAAGTGATAGAGCAAGAGTGAGGGAGCCAAGCCACTAGCGGAAGCAGCAGTGACAGTGTGCTGCACACAGGAGTGTTGTCAGGTATGTTTTGCATGTAAGACCACATTAATAGGCTGTAAACAGTTCTAAATGTACAAAGTAGGCTGCTTTTAAACATGAATAAATTGTACAGCTGAGGAGCTGTAGCATTTATTTTGTTTGGCAGGTGAAGCCCATGTCAGCAATAAAAGTTCAGAGACTGGTCATTGTAATCTGCTGATTTTTATTTTTATTTTGTTCATTTATACTAGTGGCTCTTAAACTGTTTTTAATTCCCCATTTTGGGCATTACCAAGCCCACACAGCCATTTCTCTGCCCCTCCACACCCACAATGAATCCATGAGCAAGCAAAGCCTCATCATATTGCCTTTTCTTCTCGGCTTCTTTTTTTAATTATCATCCAGAATTTCTGTTTGCTCATCATTTTGATGGAGAGAGTTTTAAAAATTAGGTCATGATATAATTTTATCCAACCATCCATCCATCCATCTTATACTGCAGGGCTATTCAATTACAAAATCAGCTGGGCCACGACTTGAAATCAAGACATGTAACTGGGCCACACATGTTCAGCGATCTGTTGAATATGACAAATTTCAAACCAACACAAATCAATATGATGAAAAATATACACTTTTTATTCATTGTCTTGGTTTTAAATGTGCACTTGGCACATGACAAAGGCACATCAAAAGTGCATAAAAACACAATAACAGTGCTGGGGTTGAGCAGAACAAAGTAGTAGCAATATTTTTCCT
The DNA here is from genome assembly GCA_020510985.1 of Pholidichthys leucotaenia. Taxonomy (NCBI): domain Eukaryota; kingdom Metazoa; phylum Chordata; class Actinopteri; order Cichliformes; family Pholidichthyidae; genus Pholidichthys; species Pholidichthys leucotaenia. The sequence continues at coordinate 271,932,317 of CM035844.1, read as the reverse complement.
CTTGAATAACAATTAAATAAACAGAATTCAAAAATAAAATTCTGTAAATAACCATTTTGGTCACATCTTACTCAGACATATCTCAAAGCGCATAAAAACTCAATGTGCACTGTTAGTAGCATTAACATCCGTTTCCCTTTTGAAAAAAAAAAAAAGAAATACTACATCCTGGTCATAACTGACTTTGGCACATCACAAAGGGCATTTAGCTGAATAAAAAAGAACTGCCAAACACTTCAGTGCCAAACCCCCCAAGAAAAGATTGATAACATTAACAAATATTGCACAGCCACTATTGTGGTTTGTTTTGTTTTAAATCACCACGTGTGAGTAGGAACCTCAGGGTACATGCTGGACAGATTGCCAGGTTATTGTAGGCCGGATATAATTTTATCAGAAATTTTAATTCTAATATGATAAAACACTGAGCAGCTCTGATTTTCAATTGCATTTTCAGTTTTAATTGTGAAACTTTTAACTTTGAAGGAAAAAATACCCCCACTTCCCCCGGTAGGTTTACATGTAAATCTGGCCCTCCGGAAGTGAGGAAAAAAATTTGTGACCCTCACTACCACCAAGGTTGCCTATCCCTGTAAAGCTGGGTTCACACTGTAATGTTTGGACTGACTTTTACTGACGTTTTAGAAAAATCAGTACAAACATTGGTGAAATTACGTTCGTGAGCAGTTTTTTTTTTTTTTTTTAAATCCAGCGCACACCAACTTTTACAAACTTTTGCCAGCATTTCCTAGCATTGCATTCAGCGTTGTCAAACTTTTGCCAATTTAGGCAAGCATATGTGTAGCAGTTGCCAACTTAGGTTAATTTAAGAGAAGAATATTCAGCGCAGTTCAGCTGACATCAGCGTCAGGTGACCATATAAAGATCAGCATTTATGGAGGCTTCCTGCCATCCTGGACCTGCTTTTTTGGATGGACTCACACAACGTTTGGACCAACTTTTACTGATGTTCTGGCAAACGTCTGGCTCTGCTGGCAAAAGTTGATAAAAGTTAATGATGGTTGGTGTTTGTTGGCAAATGCTAGCGAAAGTTGTATTCGTTGAGAATTTTCAGCATGCTGAAAATCTGCCGACATTTGGAAATAAACGGTGAAAGTTATACTCTGTTTGTCAAAGTTCCTGAGCGCTGGGATAAATTATGCAGAGTTCGCCTAGGTCAGCTTAAGTTAGGCTCTTTTGGCAAACGTTGACTGAAATGCTGGTGGAAGCAGATGATATTCACGAAGGAAAGAGAAATAGAAAGAAGGGAGGATTAAAAAACTAAAATATATATGTAAGAGGACAATGTACAGTATTTATTTGGTGATAAGGTGTGTATGACATTTTTTTTATTTTTTAATGTACAGAATTTTATATACAGTATATACTGTATATTTATTTATTATTATTTCTTTTAACGGGCATTTGATGGTGTGATGGGTGTGGTCTGGTGAGTGGTTTTGTGGGTGGTTTTGTGTCTTTGCAAGTGTTAGTTTTTACACACCTGGACACAGAGGCCAGATGTGTATTTGGACACATTAAGACTGCCACTGTTTGGTCCGAACCAAAGGAACTCTGGTTCACTTCCACGGATAGTATGGTTCATTTGGTGCAGTCTGAATGGGCAGTCCAACTCTGGTGGGCACCAAACAAGCAAACTCTGGTCCACTTGAAAACCAGGGGTCTTGGTTCACTAGTAAGTGAACCCTGGTGCGGTTTGCTTGCAGTGTGAATGCAAACGGACTATCCAGTGGGCCAAAGGGCGAGAGTGCCCCTCGGTGTTTGTGTAACCATAGCAACATGTAGTCTCAGAAGAGGAACTGGCATTTACCGTAGTGCATTTTGGGTGGAAAATAACAACAAAGACAACTGCGCAAATCCGAGAAATCCTTTTACTGGAGAAAGCCAAGGAGAAAAGTAAATTTGTTGCTGCTCCATCATTTGTTTGTGGTGGACAAACAACCCGGCTGAAGGGAGTGGATTTCGGTTTTTGGTCCAGGCCAATTGATGAGGTAGGTTTTCTTCTTCGCCAAGATTTTTTCTTCCTGGTCAGTGGTGGTTTTGGCTACAGCACCCCAATTATTGGTTTCTGTCTACAGATGAGGGGTTTATATGTAGGGATCAGGGACAGGGACAATGGTCACAGAGTCCCAGATGTGGCAACTCAAGACAATATCAGAAGAACATTACAGATTATCAGACATATCACTCAAAATGCTGTGATACTCAAAACGATGTCCAAGCTATGATGGTGAGTTTAGATGCGGAAAAAGCCTTTGATTCTGTGAGATGGAGCTTCTTATTCAAAGTAATGGGAAAATTTGGCTTTAATGAGGCAATAATACAAACATTATATAAAAGTCCATCAGCATGGCTAAAGATAAATGGAGACCTCTCAGAACTCTTTATAATTAAATGATCAACCAGGCAAGGATGCCCATTGAGTCCTCCTCTTTTTGCCATTTTTATTGAGCCCATGGCTCAAGGAATAAGATAAAATGAAGCAATTGAAGGAATCCAAATGATAGATGAACAGAAAATGGCGTTATATGCAGATGACGTATTAATATATCTAAGTAATCCAACACAATCTTTGCCAGCACTAATGACATCCCTAAACAACTATGGCTCATTCTCAGACTATAAATTAAATGTCAAAAAAACACAGGTTCTTAGTTTTAATTACAATCCTCCTCAAGACCTTCATCAGATATACCAGCTAAATTGGGATTAAAGATTTATAAAATATCTAGGAATCCACATCCCTAAAGATCTATCAAGAATAGCGGAAATTAATTATAAACCCCTCAACAAAGAAATTAAAGAAGATATTCATAGATGGAGTTTGATACCATATCTAAGCCTTAGCTCACATATAGAGTCCATCAAAATGAACATTTTTCCAAGGGTCATGTACATTTTCCAGTCAGTACCTATAGATGTATCGGATAAACAACTTCAAGAATGGGACAGATTAATATCTAAATACTTATGGGCTGGGAAAAAGCCAAGGATACAATATAAGATATTACAGCTGCCAAAAAGATAAAGGAGGACTAGCTCTCCAAATTCTGAAAGAATATTACAAGGAAGCTCAACTCAGGCCCTTAATAGGCCTGTGCACCCCTAGCTACAAAGCCAGATGGAAAGATATCAAACAAACAATGGGAAGAGGAATACCAGTTAATGCAATGATTGGAGACCTATCATTACATAAATACCTTAGACAACCCATGGATTATTAACTCATTACAGCTTTGGAATGATTTATTAAAGCAATTCAACTTAAAAGAATCATTTGCTTCCCAGGAGTGGCTGGCTGACCAAAATTACCCCAAGAGTGCAGCGACAACTCATCCAAGAGGTCACAAAAGACCCCACAACAACATCCAAAGAACTGCAGGTCTCACTTGCCTCAGTTAAGGTCAATGTTCATGACTCCACCATAACAAAGAGACTGGACAAAAATGGCCTGCATGGCAGGGTTCCAACACAAAAACCACTGCTGAGCAAAAAGAACATAAAGGCTCATTTATGTTTTGCCAGAAAACATCTTGATGATCCCCCAAGATTTTTGGTAAAATGCTGTGTAGACTGACGAGACAAAAGTTAAACTTTTTAGAAGGTGTGTGTCCCACTACATCTGGTGTAAAATTAACAGCATTTCAGAAAAGGAACATCATACCAACAGTAAAATATGGTGGTGGTAGTGTGATGGTCTGGGCTGTTTTGCTGCTTCAGGACCTGGAAGACTTGCTGTGGTAAATTGAACCATGAATTCTGCTGTCTACCAAAAAATCCTGAAGAAGAATGTCCAGCCATCTGTTCATGACCTCAAACTGAAGCACACTTGGGTTCTGCAGCAGCACAATGATCCAAAACACACCAGCAAGTCCACCTCTGAATGGTGTAAGAAAAAAAAATGAAGACTTTGGAGTGGCCTAGTCAAAGTCCTGACCTGAATCTGATTGAGATGCCGTGGCATGACCTTAAAAAGGCGGTTCATGCTCGAAAACCCTCCAATGTGGCTGAATTACAACAATTCTGCAAAGATGAGTGGGCCAAAATTCCTCCACAGTGCTGTAAAAGACTCACTGCTCAGTTATCGCAAATGCTTGATTGCAGTTGTTGCTGCTAAGGGTGGCCCAACCAGTTACTAGGTTTAGGGGCAATCACTTTCACACAGGGCCATGTAGGCTTGGATTTTTTTCCCCTTTCCCCTAAATTTGTTTGATGATCTGAACCATTTAAGTGTGACAAACATACAAAAAAATGAGAAATCAGGAAGGAACCAAACACTTTTTCACACCACTGTATATTTCATCTATCTCGCTCGTCTTCCTTTTCATTTCTATTTTTAGGTTTGGGTTCAATGAGTTCTTGTGCTGTAATCCTATTTTTTTTTTTCGTTAAGTCTTCATCAGCCTGAAGAAGACTAACGTCTTGGCGCAAGGCACGGAAGCACCACCAACCATCACCATTGACGACTACGAGCTGGAGGTCGTGAATCAGTTCACGTACCTGGGGTCCACGATCAGCAACAACCTCTCCCTTGATACAGAGATCAACAAGAGGATTGGAAAATCAGCCTTCACACTCGCTCGCCTCACCACACGAGTGTGGGAGAATCCCAAACTCTCTGTCAAGACGAAGATGGCAGTGTACAACGCCTGCGTCATCAGCACACTGCTCTATGGGAGTGAGACGTGGACAACATACGCCCGGCAGGAAAAGAGACTGAACTCCTTCCACTTGCGCTGCATTCGCCACATCCTGGACATATCCTGGCAGGACAAAGTGCCCAACACAGAAGTTCTGTCCCGCGCCGGCCTTCCCTCCATGTTCACTCTACTCAGACAGCGCAGGCTCCGCTGGCTAGGCCACGTTCACCGTATGGAGGATGGCAGAATCCCCAAAGACGTCCTCTATGGAGAACTGGCAACTGGCAAGAGAGACGTTGGCCGCCCACAGCTGCGTTTTAGAGACGTCTGCAAGAGAGACATGAAGGCCCTGGATATCAACACAGAGCGCTGGGAGGACCTTGCAACGGACCGCTCCAAATGGAGAGGCACCCTGACCAGACAGCTCAAGGCGGGTGAAGAGAGACTGACTGCTGCTGCAGATGAAAAAAGGACCCGCAGGAAGAACCGCCACAGACCCAGCAGCACGGAGACCACTCACAAGTGCGACCTGTGTGACAGGGACTGCCATTCGCGCATCGGCCTGTTCAGCCACAGGCGGTGCTGTTCCAGCAGAGTAGACGTTTAGGATTCTCTTCCATGGTCATCATAGACCGACGGAGGCCGACGACGAATCCTATTTTTTTAATTCACTATTCAGTTTTTCCTTCCTGTGCTTTTGAAGCTGGGATGCTATAGCAATGAATTTACCTTTCATCACTGCCTTACATGCATCCCACATCACAGCTGGTGACACTTCTCTGTTATCGTTATACCTTAAATACTGTATTCCTATCCTCTACTCCCAGTCTTAAATGTTCAACCAAATCTTTGTTTAGGATGCTAGAGTTCAGCTTCCAGAGGGTTTCTTTAAATCTTGTTCCTATTTTTACTGACATGTCCACTGGGCAGTGCTCTGATACACCCATACATCCTACATGACATCTACTAACCCAGTGTTTGTCTTTCTTAAACATCAAAAAATAATCAATTCTTGAGTATGATGAGTGTGAGGAGGAGAAGTGTAGTCCTTTGTTGTCAGATTACTTTCTCTCCATACATCAATTATGCCTATTTCTGTCATTAGTGTACATATTTTTTCCGTAGTATTTTTGGACTGGAAGATTCTTGGACTGGAGGAATCTTTCTTGGGATTCAAAGTTATATTAAAATCTCCTCCACAGATCATCACACCTTGTGATTCCATTACTATTTTGTCAAAAATTTGTTGGTAAAATTCCCATCCCGCCCCTGGAGGTGCATATATACATTATACATAGTCACTAAAATGCCATCGCTCTTTCCCTTAATGAGGATGAATGTGCCTTCCTTGTTTGTTTTTTGTATTAGATGTTCATAAATAATACTCCCTGAAATCAGAATGGCCACACCTCTATTATGTTTTAACCCATTTGAGGATGAGAACACATGTTTGAACCCCTTCCTTTTTAGTTTATTGTGTTCCATTTCTGTGACGTGGGTTTCTCGTAGGAAGGCTGTCAAGTTTCTCTTTTTGCAATTTAGTTAAAATTTTGTTCCTCTTAGCAGGGTTGAGAATTCCACCAACATTTAAGGTAACTATTTTCACCATATTCCTAATAGAATAAAGTGTGGCGGAAGAATAATAAGCGGCGAACTGAGAGTTTTTGAGGGAGTTTATTATCATTCATCCCGCCATCATTAGAACTCACTCCAGCCCTGTGCAGGTGGGCTGGAGCGGGTCCTCAGGCTCTCGTGAGGAGACACAGAATGCGTGTCGTCAGAAGCAGTGGTAGAGAGAGAATGAACATGAATTTCAGTCAGCTTATATACCCAGTTACAGACAATACATGAAAGGCACACAAGCATCACAGAACAGGAAGCATGAACACCTGCATTTGAGTCACACATATCAAAGTAGATTACTGGCAGGAAGAAGCTAGACAAAAGAGAGGCTGCCTATTGATATCAGTCATTGTTCTGCTAATTGCTCCAGCTGTGCGCTCTGCTAGTCTGTAGGCTGTGGGGGGTCGCCCACAGTACTCCCCCCCAGAGGGCTCAGAGGGGAGCTGAGGCCTCGATAGTCCGGCTTTGGAAGCGAGGTGCGGGGAAGGCTCTGTAGGTGGAGGGAGGGGGTGGGGGTAGCAAGTGCCGGCCCAGGACGGCAAAATTGTTTGGGCCGCGCAAAAATTGCCTGTGGATCCGCGATGTTGAGGAGCTGTCCCGTTGAACGTGGTGGAGGTCCACAGCGGCTGTGCGAAGAAAAATTTGTCTCTGACTCCTCTCGCGGCTATGAAGAAAAACAGGAGCTGCAAGGCTGCGTAGCGGCTGTGAGAAAAAAGGAGCTGCAGCTGTGAGGGACTTGGCGTGTTGGCTTTAGGTGCGCGCGCACGCAGCCCTGAAGCCCTCAGGGACAGCTGACGGCTGAATTCCCTTGTGCGCCGTGGCTGAGACCTGTACAAAATCCTGTGAGCGAGCTGCGTGCGTGCTTCAGGTGTGTGAGCAGCCCTGAAGATTCTGTGTGCAGCGGCGAAGGACGATGGCGGTCTGTGGAGCTGTTATTGTCCCGTGAGTGGTGCGCCGTCCTCGTAAACCCCCGGTGTGCGTGCGGGGTTCGGTGCATGGCAGGTCCGCTGTAGAGGCGAGTCAGGGTCAGGGAGCTTGCTGAAGATCAGCGTTGTCGGCGCCGATGGTCATCCTTGTTGTAGTTGTTGCGTAGTTCGCTGTGTCGGGTCATGGTGCGTTGGAGCAGTGAGAGGGAGGAGATGATCTCTGTCCCTCGGGCTCGTGTCGATGCGGAGGAGCGATGAGAGGGAGTAGGCGATCTCTGTCCCTCGGGCTCATGCAGATGCGTTGGAGCGGTGAGAGGGAGTAGACGATCTTTGTCCCTCGGGCTCATGCAGATGTGTTGGAGCGGTGAGAGGGAGGAAACGATCTCTGTCCCTCGGGCTCGTGTCGATGCGTTGGAGTGGTGAGAGGGAGTAGACGATCTTTGTGTCCCGGCCGGTTCCAGCATGGATGTCCAGGTAAGAAGGTTGCTGCACAAAGTGTGTGCTTTCTTCGGGGTCACCAATGTGGCGGCATGTAATAATATGCAGCGAAGTGAGAGTTTAAAAGGGAGTTTATTATCATTCATCCCGCCATCATTAGAACTCACTCCAGCCCTGTGCAGGCGGGCTGGAGTGGGTCCTCAGGCTCTCGTGAGGAGACACAGAATGTGTGTCGTCAGAAGCAGTGGTAGAGAGAGAATGAACATGAATTTCAGTCAGCTTATATACCCAGTTACAGACAATACATGAAAGGCACACTAGCATCACAGAACAGGAAGCATGAACACCTGCATTTGAGTCACACATATCAAAGCAGATTACTGGCAGGAAGAAGCTAGACAAAAGAAAGGCTGCCTATTGATATCAGTCATTGTTCTGCTAATTGCTCCAGCTGTGCGCTCTGCTAGTCTGTAGGCTGTGGGGGGTCACCCACAAAAGTAACTTAAAACCTCCCTGTGGATTGCACTTCCTGCATTAAACCTTACAAATATAGTTAGGTCTTCACTTTTTCTTGAACAGAACAATTTTCCAACAAAAACAAGAACAATGTCTTCCACAGTTAGAAAAAACCTTATTCCCTTAAAATTTCAGTTGGTGGGCAGGGGGACATTCCTCTTCCAAGGACCCCCCCCCCCCCCCCAGGGGTGCAGTATTCTCTTCCATTCCTCCTTGACATGTCCAACATTAATCAATGTATAATCCAACCAGTTGGGCATTGTTTAGTTCTCAGGTCTTTGCATTATTTACAGTGGTGTGACAAAGTGTTTGTCCCCTTCCTGATTTCTCATTTTTTTGTATGTTTGTTACACTTAAATGTTTCAGATCATCAAACAAATTTAAATATTAGACAAAGATAACACAAGTAAACACAAAATGCAGTTTTTAAATGAAGGTGTTTATTATTAAGGGAAACTAAAATCCAAACCTACATGGCCCTGTGTGAAAAAGTGTTGCCCCCTGTTGGAGATTTTGTATATTTTTATAAGTTTTATCATTTTATTAAACAAAGTGTGTATGTCACTGTTATGAAACTGTGTACGTGCAAATATTAACCTTCATGATGGAAAAGTCCTTCTGTGACTGAAGAAAATAATGATTGCTCAACTTGTTTTGTCCTGTGAAAAATGTGCACAGGGAGTAAATTCTTGATGTTTTGACTGTGCTGTACGCTCTGTAGTCCAATTGTCAGTATGACCTTGTGGAGGTAGTGTGGGAGCGTATAACAGATGTTCAACCAAAAGTGTATAAAAATGCCCAAACATTGAGGCTGCCTCAGTGCATGGCTGAATGTTATCCATTTGCCTGTACTCCTTGCGGCAAGTAAAACTCATGAAAGAATATTCTGCGTCTTGAATCTTTATCGAGGTAACAAACTAAAATACAGTCTTTTTGAGGTTTTTGAGATTCTTGACATACGTGGTCCTTCGGAGCCGGATGGGCAACAGCTAGAGGGCGCTGGAGAAGACAGCTTCCCCAGGTGAAAATCCGTGCACGGTCTGACTTCAGTCAGCATTGACAGCCCGATTTCAGGGGACCTGGTGGAAGACTGAGGCTCCAACGTCTCCTAGTGACGCTCATCCTCGATAAAACAGAAAGTAAGTGACGTTTTTGTTATTGTATTGTGTAAAAAAGAGTAAGAGGTTGAAATACCTAGACTGGGTCTAAAATAGTTTGGGGTTGAAACACCCGGTCCGGGACCGAAATAGCATATCAGGTCGTCCGGGACGTAATGGTAGTGTGTTGATTTAAAAATACACTTTTCCTGGTAAAATACTATAATCCTCGTGGGATTAAAACAGGTTAAAAATGGGCAATTGTGCGGGAAAAGATAAGGAGAAAACTAAAAAAGAACAAAAGAGACAGGAAACAGCGCGTCGCACGGTAAAAAATTATAACAACAAACAAAAAGATCCCTTACCGGATCCAAATAAATATTTGAATAAATGGGAAAAAGAACACAATTTCAAACCAAATCTCGATCCTGCTGAGTGTTCCGTTTTAGCAGCAACAGTTGGGATGAGAAACAAGACCGGAAAAAATACAAAGCCAAATGCCAAAATGCAGTGTGCTAATCTCTAGGCAGCTGCAGCCGTGGATGTGAAAACAAAAGCCGCTGAGGCAAGGAATAAAAACAAACAAAAACAGAAAAAAACAAATTACAAAAACCAGAGCAGTAAGGAACCATTATTAAATCCTGAGGAGGGAAAAGCAAGCGCTCTCCCTCCTCCTTACCCTTCCACGGATCCTAAGCAGGGTCCCTATAACAAATTATTGAAAGAAGCCCAAGAGGTTGAAAACAGATTCCATCCAAAAAATGAAACAGACGGATCCTATCCCTTAATGGAAAGGGTTAAAGAAGAAGATGGAGCCACGAAAAAGATTTTAGTTTATAAACCATGGACACCTTATGAATTGCTACAAGCGTCAAAAGGAGTTATTAAACCAACGGATGACATAGACGGATGTATAAGAGACTTAAAAGATTTTCTGGAGGTCCACCGCTTGGGTGCACCTGAAATGTTGAAATTATTGAAGCTAACTTGTGGGAGTAAAGTTGAACAATTTGTGGAGGAAGAATTTGGCCTGAGGTATATGACGGATTTTAATAATGGTACGGCAAAAGATATGTTAGGGGAATACATGGAAAAAATGACAAAGGTGTTGGAAAAAATAAGAAATCACTACGGACCATCCAGCTCTATGAGCGACGTGTCTTCAATGCGCATGAAACCTGGCAAGGACATGACCGATTACTATGTAAGATTTATGGCAATGTTTAGGAAGACCCTGAGTCTCGGGCAGGGTCCCATAAATGAAGACCCTTTAATAGCTCTTTATAAGTACACATTTATGAAGACATTACCTTCTGATTTGGCCTCAGCCATAAAAGTGAGCTGTGTCACTTTGAAGACTTGTACTTTGCAAGAATTCAAAAATCATGTTCTTCATGTAACTGATGCTAAAATGAAGGAGAAAAAGAGCAGAACAAAATTGATTCCAATGCAAATGCTTGTAGGTACAGAAGAGGAAGAGGAAGTTTTTGTGGCGAGAATGGGTCAGGGCGGGGCCCGACAAAGGATTAGAGGGAGACAGCAAGTGAATAGTCAGGATGAGGATGTGTGATTTAAGTGCGGTCAACCTGGTCACTGGGCCCGTGAGTGCAGGTTTGACCAAAGAGGTGGATTTGGAGGCAGAGGACAAGGTAGGGGTAGGAGGAGATCCCAGAATGATCAGAGGGGAAGGTTTCAGCAAGGTAGAGGAGGTGGAAATCAAAATGACTATGGAAATGAAGACAGACAAGGACCCTCAGGGGGTCAAGGACCTTCAGACAGGAGAGCATGACTAACCGACATTGACAGACTATCTCCTGAGGATAAACAGACAGTACTTGATCAACAAAAAAGATTATCTAAAGTGTTATTAAAGCCAAATGAAACTTTGGACTTGATTATGTACAATAGTACGTTGTCTGCTCCTACAATATTATTACTGGTGAATGGAAAAAAGGTTGAATTTCTTTGTGACACAGGAGCCACACGTACTACTGTTCGTCAAGTTCCTAAAGGTGCTCAATTCACTGGAAGAAAAATTAAAGTTCAAAATGCAGGGGGAGGAACGACCACAGAAAGCCTATATGGCCCCATTACCCTGACAGATATGACAACGGGAAATTTCTGTGTAACGGAAGTTGTTGTGGCCCCCTTGTTCAGACTTGACATTACATTGGGTCCAGACTTGAAAAAAGATGACTACACTGTTTTGAGAAACGCTCAGACGTTTTTTTTTTTTTTACAGACAATGACGAACCTGATGACCTAGGGTGCGGCACTTTGTTTAGTTTTGATCTACCTGACGGCAGTACAGCAGTGACTGCCCTCTGCACACAGAGCACAGCTATAATGTCTGCCCTTTTGCCAGAGGACACACTTGAAAACATGGTGAGACCACAACCATTACATGTCACCATGAAGTACATCAGATGTAATGAACCTTTTGATTCAGCATTAGCTGACAAATTGCAAGAATTTTGTGACATAAATGTGTACACTAGAGATCTGATCTTTGACGATCAAGGAGTGGCGGCAATGTCTTTAAATCTACCCTCAGAGATTTCTCCTTTGCATTGCATGTCCATTCCGCCTCACATGTCTCTTTGGGCACCAGAAGGTTACTTCTGGGCCGATTGTGGTAAAATGATTCAGAAAGCAAATTGTGCCACTGATTGGGTAAATACCTCAGAGCAGAAGGTGTTGCACTCACCTTCCACAGGTCTTTTTAAAACTCCTCTTTAAAACTCCTCCTTTTAAAACCAGTGCGGCGGCATGAAATAAAGCGGCGTGGTTGGAGGTTTTAAGTAGAGGTTTTATTATCATACCGCCGTCACGAGCTCCGCTCCCGGCGCCGTGCATGAGCGCCGAGAGCGAGCCCACGGCTCTCAGTAAAGACACAGAGTGTGTGTCTGCAGCAGAGGTTGAAGAGAGAGTTTGCGTTACAGAGTTGCAGCATATATACTCGACCACAACAATACATCAAAAGGGCATACCCCAGCGGTGGGTATGATCAAAGATATAACAGAACAGGCATAAGACATTTGCATTTGAGAGACATATTGATCTCAGTCCCTAGGTCACAGTGAGGACAGGACGCATGAGTACAATGCATGAAAGGCAACAATTAACATCACAGAGGTGAGCCAGACGAAACGCGTCTGCCTGTAGACATTAATACACATTACACTGTTCTGTTATTTGCTCTAGCCGAGCGCTGTGTTTGACCAGTCTTTTTGTGGAGATTTACCTCAAAGCACATCTACATATGTAAGATGACAAGATGCATGAACACTTTAACTTCACGGCTGTAAACGCAGCATGCAGCGGGAAAACCCAGGAGTGCGAGCTGACTGTCTCTGTGTTCTGTCTGTGTGTTGTGGGGGGTTGAATTAAACCGCTACACTGCTCCCCCCCCAGAGGGAAACGGTAGGGGACCGTGACCTCGATGTTGCAGTCCGGGCAGCGAGCAGGGAAAAGCTCTGAGCGGGGGGGGGGGGGGGGTAGTACGTGCTGACCGGGCGCGGGAAAATCGTTCCAGTCGCGCCAAAAGTGTTTGCTGCTCCGCGATGTCCCGTCTGAACATGCAGAGATCAGAAGAAGAAAAATTAGTCTCTGGCTCCTCTCGTGGCCATGAAGAAAAGCAGGAGCGGCTGTAAGAAAAAATAAACAAAAGCAGAGGGACTGGCGTGTTGGTCTTAGGTGCAGGAGTCATGATGACCCTTCACTTTGATATTCATTACATCTGTGGAACTGAGTGTCCGCCTGATGCTCTGGGGGTAAAATATGCACCATCATACAGTGTCAACCTGAAAACTGGACTCTCTGTCCTCAGGATTGTGGTCTACTGGACAGGCAGATGTAGGCCTCATGAAAAATGCTACTCCCATGGTTATACACTAACAGGAGAGGATTTCCTTACAAAAAACAATACCCTCTGAAACCCGAGGCGCATGAGGGCATTCAACCAATCATTGCAGATCTCTTAAAAAGTTGTGTAATTGTCCACTGCCCTGACTCTCCAGTCAACACCCCATTGTTTCCTGTTAAGAAGGCTCCACCTAGTGTTTGTTGGAGGTTAGTGCAGGACCTTCAAGCCGTAAATGCCGCGGTTATTCCTCGTGCCCCATCTGTTCCCGATCCTCATACATTGTTAAATTCTGTAGGACACGATTCCTCAATTTTTTCAGTTGTAGATCTCAGTAATGTATTTTTTACCATTCCTATTCACAAAGATAGCCAGTTTTGATTTGCGTTCACTTTTAATGGTAAAAGATATACTTACACCAGATTGCCTCAAGGCTATTGTGAAAGCCCAACTATTTTTTCTCAAGAAATATCGTCTTTAATGGCCAAATTTGACCCACCTGCAGGCTCCAAAATTTTACTTTATGTGGATGATGTCCTGGTCGCATCCTCAAGCGACGATCAATGCAAGCAGGAAACCATTGCACTGCTGCAGTTTTTGTACCAAAATGGCCTGAAGTGCAGCAGAAACAAATTGCAGTTTTGTAAGCCTGATGTTAAATTTCTTGGACATATACTTACAGCTGAAGGGAAAAAACTGGAAAAAGACAGAATAAGAACTATTCAGAACATACCCTTACCACAGACAAAAAAGGAGTTAATGTCTTTTTTGGGTACCCTGAATTACTGCCGACAGTGGATACCAAATTATTCTCAGTACACTGCACCACTGTATGCACTGCTTCAGGGCCCCCATGGAAATTTGCATGAAAAAGTGAAAATTACTTCAGTCCATATGCAATCCATCTCTACTCTCAAGAACATGCTGTCATCTATATTTGCTTTGCAAATCCCAAATTATGAAGAACCATTCCATCTGTTTTGTGATGCTGTTTATGGTCACATGTCCACAGTATTGACACAAATTCATGCAGGATAATACAAACCCTTGTCCTATTACTCACGGAAACTTGATTCAGTTGCTGCTGGATTACCTCCCTGCATGCAGGCAGTAGCAGCAACAGCGGATGCAGTGACAGCAGTCCTTGACATAGTTCTATACCACAGTTTGACTGTGCATGTGCCTCATACAGTTGAAGTCTTGCTTTCTGAAAATGGTCATAGCATGCTTTCCAATGCTAGGTGTTTAAGGTATACAATGACATTATTATCTCAACCTCACCTCACCTTCGTCAGATGTACCTCACTGAATCCTGCAACACTGCTTCCCTCTGGTGGTGATACACCAGATTCCTTGGACCATGATTGTATTCGACAATCATTACGGGAATTTCTCCCAAGACCTGATCTTTCACAAACAGTGAAAAAAGAATCCCTTTGGTTATTTACTGATGGCTCATCAGTCAAATTACCTGATGGCAGCACATCCACAGCCTATTCAGTCACCACATCGACAGAAATTTTGCTTGTTGAAAATGTGCCTCAGCCAGCATCTGCCCAAAAGGCAGAACTCCTGGCTCTTATTGCGGCCTTGAAATGGTCTAAGGGTTTGAATGTCACCATCTGTACTGACAGCAAGTTTGCTTTTAATGCTGCACACTCACACACTGCCATGTGGAACATTAGAGGCTTTGTAACTTCTACAGGAAAACCAGTTCAACATTATGACCTTTTGAAAAAACTGTCTCATGTCTTGACACTGCCAAAATCACTGTCAATTGTTCATTGTCCTGCACACACACGAGGAACAGACCTGTTAACTAAGGGGAATGCATTGGCTGATCATGTTGCCCATTGTGCCGCTGAGGGCCACACAGCCACGACATTTTTACAAACACATTCATCACTTGATCTGGACATTTTGCATGACACACAGGGAAAAATGGCACTTCCACCTGCTGCTGTTTTAAATGACAAAAATATTTATTGCACTGCTGACGGTAAAGTCATCCTTCCACCTTCATTGTACCGCTGGGTGGCACTGTTGACCCATGACTCCTGCCATGTGTCAACAGGAGGGATGCTTAAGCAAGCTGAAAAACACTTCTTCTGTCCTGAAATCCAAAAAGAAATGAAAAAAGTTTGCAGTCAATGCACAGTGTGTGTAGAAAACAACGCTCAAGGTGCAATTAGAACAAGGCAAGGAAGCTTCCCACAACCTAAGACACCTTTCTCTCAATGGTGCATGGATTTTATAGAGCTATCGAAAGAGGGCCAGCTCCAATATTGTCTTGTCCTGATTGACACCTTTACAAAGTGGACAGAAATTCATCCCGCCACCAAGGCAGATGCAAAGTTTGTCTGTAAGGTATTACAAAATAATATTTTCCCAACTTTTGGAATACCAGAAAATATCTATGCTGACAATGGCACACACTTTACAGTCCAAATAGTTAAAGATTTGGCTAAAAGTGCCAGCATACAGTTGAAATTCCACACAGCCTATCCCCCACAGAGTGCTGGATTGATAGAAAGAAAAAAATGGTACAATCAAACAAATGCTGGCAAAAACCACACATGGAAGGGGCATTACTTGGCCTGAAGCCCTAAAATTGGTTAAACTAACGATTAATTCTATACCGGACAAAAAGACAGAACTGTCACCTTTTGAATGTGCTTTTCACCGTCCTTATGTTTTGCCTGACCTCTTACCACTAACCACGCCTAATAAATACACAACTCTTAGCAAACACCTTAGAGAATGCTTAAACACCAAAGAATACATTGATTCTGTCAGAGCTCTCTCTATTCCACAGGAAGGACAGGATAATCCATTGCAACCTGGAGATTATGTTTTCATAAAGAACCACCACCATCAGCGCTGGGACTCAGTAAGGTGGCTTAGGCCATATCAGGTGCTGTTAACCACCCCCACTAAGAGTACGTATTGCTGAACAACCATCTTGGATTCATCTTTCACACGTAAAGAGACTACGGGTGCCTGTAAGTGAACTAACCTGCTTCCCCGAGTAAGTCCAGCTACAAAGGGGATACACACTTTGGTGTGTGGGGTAATAGTAGCCCCCTCTATTTAGGGAGATCGTCTCAAACCTGGTGAAGATAGAGGTCAGTGGATACTGATACTCTCTCGGGTAGAAGCATGGCACCAAAAGTACTGATGATTCTGTGTTCCATACTTTTTATGACAGTGGGGTGGTAGTGGTTGGATTCAAGGTCAAGGAACCCACGAAGTACAGACAATGGACAATACATGGATTATACGCATAACCTGTGGTACCAGACAATGGTGGTCTCGGTGAGAGGACTGGGAATCAACACTTCTTGTTATGCGTGTTCATTGTTACCCCATTCACACAAGACTGCAATACCCATGATTCCTGTTCCACTGAGTGAAGAAGAAACTGCTGGAATGACAGTGGCTATGAATTCCCATCTTACTCTGATTAACTCAAGTGATAATGTTATAAGTTGGTTAGTGGGGAATTTATCAAAAGGATATCTTAATAGATTGAACGTTACTGTTACTGATTACACTGGATCTAGGATAAGAATATTTAATACTATGGGAATTGGAACTTCTTTGCTTAAAGTTAGAAAGCCTTTGATGAAAGTAAATCCAACACTCTTTACTTCACCGATTTGTTTCTCTAAAAGTTGTAGTAACAATAATTACAATTTGGGTTTTTCACCAAAATGTAATAACACAAAGAAGGTGACCTGTGGAGTGCGCTTTCACAATTCTGTTTGTAGAAATGCACATCATGTTCCTCATATTGCTGCTGGAAATTTCACCCTAAACAGTAAGAATTGTACTGGGAAATGTAGCAATAATCCTTATGTGTTTTGGCCGAATGATGATGGGTATGGATGCCTGGAAGACCATGTTTGGGTTTGTAGATCTAATGTTTATTCGTTGCTTCCACCAGGATGGTGTGGCAGGTGTTACATGGCAACTTTGTTCCCACATATTTGTTTAAGATCCAATCTTACATATCACATGAAAACGTCTTATTCCCATTATTATCATCCTGAGCAGACTGAAATACACACCAGGGCAAAAAGAAGTACACAAACGGGTATGCAGCAATTAGTGGGAAGACTATCTGGAAAACAAAGAATTAGTGATCTTAAAGGTGTTATGGGTATTATTTTTCCAATGTATGGGAGTGCTCTAGCTGTACACCATATAAATGCATTAGCATGGACTATGGAAAATTTAACTGTATTAATGGAGCAGGGATTCATAGCATTAAATGAAGAACAAAAACTAGCAAGAATGATGACATTACAAAATAGAATGGCTCTAGATTTAACATTGGCTGCACAAGGTGGAGTATGTCATATAGTTGGCCAGGATTGCTGCACTTATATTCCGGATCAATCTCAGAATGTTTCGCACGTTATTAGCCATTTGAATGGCATTCTACACTTACAGCATGCTCTGGATGAAGATAAAGGTTGGGGTCCCTGGGACTGGTTTCAAAGTGGAACTTGGTGGCAGATACTTTTGAAATGGTTAACCCCATTGACTGTAATATTAATCTTATTCTGTGTGCTTTTTATGTGTGTTATTCCTTGCATAAGATCTATGATTACTCAAGCTGTTACACAACATACCTTCATGCTGCAAACTGCTATGTTGAAATTTGAAAGCAAGGGACAATATGAAGCTGTTTCAAAAACTGAGGATGAATACGACCAAAGACAAGACTATGATGACTGTGATTAATCTCCTGTGTAATTGGAATATGATGCAAATGACGGACATGTAGAAAATTGAGAGAAGTTACATGTTACTGATGAATAAAGGCAACTCTAAAAATAAAAAATATAACAAGGGATAAAATGATAAAAACAGGAGGGAAGTGTTGGAGATTTTGTATATTTTTATAAGTTTTATCATTTTATTAAACAAAGTGTATATGTCACTGTACTGTTATCACTACGTGTTATATACACTGAGTATGTTAATGCAGATCAACAGCAAGCCAAACTCGTTTTTCACGAGCCAGGAAACCGAGCGTCCTGCTCCTTTATTTTCAGTCTTCTTAGACAGCTTACAGTATTTTACAACTGTGGCTCGAACCTCGATGAAAAGCCCGAGTGAAACTGAAAAGAAATAAAAACAAAAAATAAATACATACAATTAAGCTAGCGGGCCCCTGGGATAGGACTAATTCCTGGAACACACGGAAAACACAATACACTTGACAAGCTAGCGGGGCCCTGGGATAAGACTAATTACTGAAACAATATATTCTATAAAACGATACCAAATTCACATATAACAAAACTTATAAATCAACAAGACACTAATTGGACTTACAGCTAGGGATGGGCATTCGGTGAAATTTTCTTCACCGATCGTCGGGAGAATTAATGATTAATAATCGGTTAATCATTAACATTTTTAGGTACGTAACAAGGCAGGTAGACTACATTAGAACATCAGGAAACAGCACGGAGAGCCCTCTCTCTGTTCTCGTGTTGGCTCGGCTCGGGAATCTCGCAAGCTGATTGGCCGAGACGTTTCACCCCGCAAGCTGATTGGCCGAGACGTTTTACCCAGCTTCTGTCCCTGCCGAGCGGCCACCCAACAAACGAAGACCGCATTCATTGCTCTATCGTTCGTGTTACTTAGTCTAGCCGCGCAGAACTTTTTGCTGTTCTCTTGTGCCATTTTGTGCGAAATAGTCTTCCCATCGAGCCACTACGCCGCCTCCTGCAGCTTCCCTCGACGTGTGTACACCGAATCTTCATGACCTTCTCAATAAAGTTTCTGAAAAAAAAAAAAGAATCTTCACGACCGCCATTACTCAGCGCGCAACCACTGTTGGCGGTTTCTTCGCGTAATAAGGGTGTTCCATGGACCCTGTCGATGAGGTATATTTGTATGCTGCATTGCAGTGATTGCAGTACACCTGGTCATTTTTTAAATTGAAATGGTCCCACGCAACACTTCGCCGTAACCGCTTCATGATTTGGCGATTGCCCTACGGAAGCCCACATGTATCAACTGAGGCACGCCAGGGTACGGCGATGGTGTAATGTTGCCCCCTGGTGCCCAAATTTTGCCATTGCATTGTTTGAGGACGGCCGTGCACTAGGCCTAATAACCTCGGATTGTTTAAAAAAAAAAAAAAAAAACGGTTTGTCGACGAAAATGAACTTCCTCGGTGAAATTCTTAATGATCAATTATCGGTTAATCGGTAAATTATGCCCATCCCTACTTACAGCCATTGCTTTCGATGGTGTAGAATGGCGTTTAACACACAGGAGGAACGTTTCAGACATTCGCGGGCAGGTTATATTCTCTGCCTTTTTTTTCTCTCTACCGAAGTCCGTTTCTTCTACCCATAAATCATAGCGGCAACTGGCTGCGCTTTCAACATAAAATACGAGCAAATTACTAATAACTATACAGGAATTACTTTTAACACGATTACTATTTTAACATGAATTATTATAAAAGGATTATGACATTTATTATGAACTTATGAACTATATTTTTTAACTCTATAAAACACACACTACTGAGGGCAGAACAGTCACTGTTATGAAACTGTGTATGTGCAAATATTAACCTTCATGATGGAAAAGTTCTTCTGTGACTGTTTGAAGAAAATAATGATTGCTCAACTTGTTTTGTCCTGTGAAAAATGTGCACAGGGAGTAAATTCTTGATGTTTTAACTGTGCTGTATGCTCTGTAGTCTGATTGTCAGTATGACCTTGTGGGGGTAGTGTGGGAGCGTATAACAGATATTCAACCAAAAGTGTATAAAAATGCCCAAACACTGAGGCTGCCTCAGTGCATGGCTGAATGTTATCCATTTACCTGTACTCCTTGCGGCAAGTAAAACTCATGAAAGAATATTCTGTGTCTTGAATCTTTATTGAGGTAACAAACTAAAATACAGTCTTTTTGAGGTTTCAGATTATTGACACCCCCTAAACCTAATAACTAGTTGGGCCACTCTGAGCAGCAGCAACTGCAATCAAGCATTTGCGATAACTAGCAATGAGTCTTTTACAGCGCTGTGGAGGAATTTTGGCCTACTCATCTTTGCAGAATTGTTGTAATTCAGGCACATTGGAAGGTTATCAAGCATGAACCCCTTTTTTAAGGTCATGCCACAGCATCTCAATCGGATTCAGGTCAGGACTTTGACTAGGCCACTCCAAAGTCTTCATTTTGTTTTTCTGAAGCCATTCAGAGGTGGACTTGCTGGTGTGTTTTGGATCATTGTCCTGCTGCAGAACCCAAGTGCGCTTCAGCTTGAGGTCACTAACAGATGGCCGGACATTCTCCTTCACTTTTTTCCACATTTTATGTTAGAGCCTTATTCCAAAATGGATTAAATTCATTTTTTTCCTCAAAATTCTACACACAACACCCCATAATGACGTGAAAAAAGTTTTTGAGATTTTTGCAAATTTATAAAAAATAAAAAAACTAAGAAATCACATGTACAGTCATGTGAAAAAATTAGGATACCCTATTAAATACTCAGTTCTTTATTAAGAAATGTTCACATATCTATGTCTAACCTTGTTTTTGTCTTTATTTGCATTTTTTTTAACATTTATTTTAGCCATTTTAAGTGGGAATGAATGTGGGGGCATCCTAAAAAAAAAGATTGGGGGTGTCTTAATTTATTCCTCACTATTTGTTTAGAATTACATTTTACAGAAAATTTGAAAAAAGTCTTTAATTGATTTTTAATTGTGTAGTTGTATTACATGAATCTCCCAGTATTTTGAACACTGACATTAAATATCCATATGTCCAAATATGTATAAAAAAAAAACAAAAAAAAAACAGGCTCATCCAAGGTGCCCTAATTTTTTCACGACTGTACATAAGTATTCACAGTCTTTGCCAGGAAGCTCAAAACTGAGTTCAGGTGAATCCAGTTTCCACTGATCACCCTTGAGATGTTTCTACAGCTTAATTGGAGTCCACCTGTGGTAAATTCAGTTGATTGGACATGATTTGGAAAGGCACACACCTGTCTGTATAAGGTCTCACAGTTGACAGTGCGTGTCAGAGCACAAACCAAGCATGAAGTCAAAGGAATTGTCTGTAGACCTCCAAGGCAGGATTGTCTCGAGGCACAAATCTGGGGAAGGCTACAGAAAAACTTCTGCTACTTTGAAGGCCCCTATAATAGGGATGTGATTTGGGGTTAGGGAAATTATCTGAAAATTTAGCAGGGGGTCTGGGGGATGCAGTTCCCCAGTGGGATCCGGTGCAGAGCCCTGGTGGGGGGGCAAGGGGGGCGAAGTCCCCCGAAGCTCCCGGGTTTTTATGATTTTTAAGTACCAGAACTGTGCTTAACACTAGAAGACCCAGACATTAGCCCTCTTGTGGCCACTTGATGGTCCCCCTATGGGTTTTCTAGCCAAAAAGGCCAAATGGCCCCTCTCTGGGTCTTCTAGTGTTAAATGACATAAAACAAACAGCTGAATGTCACTTATTACTGTATAATATTGACTTATGTTCCAAGAAGATAGCATTCCTAAAATATTCCAACAAGTATTATCCATCACGTGTGGCATTAAAAATATTTTTTAAATAAAGTCCAAAACATCTTCAGCAGGCAAGATGAAGAAAGGTGAACTCCTGTGGCAGCTAGAAAGGTCTACATTTGACCATGAGAAACTCCAGGTTAGCTGAGTAGTGTCTCCCAACAGTGACAGAGTTCGTGCACCAAGCCTTGTTAATATAAATGCACACTCCCCCACCTCTGGTCTTACCGGAGTCATCAGCTGCTCTGTCTGCCCGGAGAGTGTGCCGTCCGGCCAGCTCGACAGCACCGTCAAGTACTCCACTATGTAGCCATGTTTCCGTGAAAATCATGATATTGCAGTTCATAAGTTTCTTATTGTTGGTGATCCAAAGCCATAGCTCATCCATTCTGTTTGCCACTGACCGTACATTAGCAAGGAAAATGCTGGGTAGAGAAAGCCGGTGCGGTGTTAGCTTTAGCTTAGCTCTTAGCCCTCCGCGCTTCCCCCGCCTTTGTTTACGGTCTCTACGCCGCCTGCAAGCACTTCCGGTCGGCTGGGTAGCTTACCTAGCGTCGGGTGTTCTCCAGAGCTCAGGGATGAAACGTAGGTTGCTGATAAAAAGGTCGTTATTTTGTAATCCAATGTCCAAAAGTTCATTTCGGGTGTAGGATGTAAAAGCGAAGCTGTTCTGAACGAACTGACCCGAAATGAGCAGAAATATCGCTGCTAATCCACAAAATCTGAAGAGACGCTGAGCCTCGCGTTGTGCACGCACCGCCATCTGGTCTGAAAATTTTTGGAAAATAAAAAAAGCGGAATTCCACGAATTAGCGGAAAAATCACACCCCTACTATAAGCACAGTGGCCTCGATCATCCATAACTGGAAGAAGTTCGGAACCACAGGACTCTTCCTAGAGCTCGCCGACCATCTAAACTGAGTGATCGGGGAAGAAGGGCCTTAGTCAGAGAGATGACCAAGAACCCGATGGTCACTCTGTCAGAGCTCCAGTGTTCTTCTGTGGAGAGAGGAGAACCTTGCAGAAGGACAACCATCTCTGCAGCAATCCACCAATCAGGCCTGTTTGGTAGAGTGGCCAGATGGAAGCCACTCCTTAGTAAAAGGCACATGGCAGCCTGACTGGAGTTTGCCAAAAGGTACCTGAAGAACTCTCAGACCATGAGAAGCAAAATTCTCTGGTCTGATGAGACAAAGATTGAACTCTTTGGCGTGATTGCCAGGCGTCATATTTGGAGAAAACCAGGCACCGCTCATCACCTGGCCAATATCATCCCTACAGTGAAGCATGGTGGTGTCAGCATCATGCCTTGGGGATGTTTTTCAGTGACAGGAACTGGGAGACTAGTCAGGATAGAGGGAAAGATGAACGCAGCAATGTACAGAGACATCCTTTTTTTTTTTGTACTTATTTTGTACCCGTAGGTAGATTTGTTTTGCAGTCTGGTGACAAGCCACCAGCTGCTGGTCGCTGCGTGCGCAAGCGCCCCGTATCCCTAACCTGCATGTTTTTAGCATGTGGGAGGAAACCCACACAACACGGGGAGAACATGCAAACTCCACACAGATCACTGTTGGCCGGGGGCAGGGATCGAATCCACGATCTCATGATCCCCGCGATCCCCCGGCCGAGGGTAAAACTGTGCTGCTGCAGTGCTAACCACTGCACCACTGTGCATGAAAACCTGCTCCGGAGCACTCTTGACCTCAGACTGGAGTGATGGTTCATTTTTCAGCAGGACAACGACCCTAAGCACACAGCCAAGATATCAAAGGAGTGGCTTCAGGACAACTCTGTGAATGTCCTTGAGTGGCCCAGCCAGAGCCCAGACTTGAATCCAATTGAACATCTCTGGAGAGATCTGAAAATGGCTGTGCACCGACGCTTCCCATCCCACCTGATGGAGCTTGAGAGGTGCTGTAAAGAGGAATGGGCCAAACTGCTCAAAGATAGGTGTGCCAAGCTTGTGGCATCATATTCAAAAAGACTTGAGGCTAGAATTGCTGCCAAAGGTGCATCAACAAAGTATAAGATAAGATAAGATAAGATAAGATAAGATAAGCCTTTATTAGTCCCACAACGGGGAAATTCCAGGATTGCAACAGCACAGGGATAGCAACACTCAGAGCAAAAAAGCAAGCAAGCAAGAGCAGCTAATATACATATGTACATATTACTATAAATATATATATATACACACAGACACACAGTATAGAGCATTGTAGCTGGATGGGATAAATATATGAGTATATAAACACACAGTACGGAGCATTGCAGCTAGATGGAATAAATATGTAAATATATAAACACAGTGCGGAGCAATGTAGCTAGATGGAATAATATGTAGATATATAAACACACAGTACGGAGCATTGCAGCTAGGTGGAAAAAATATGTAAATATATAAACACACAGTGCGGAGCAATGTAGCTAGATGGAATAATATGTAGATATATAAACACACAGTGCGGAGCATTGTAGCTAGATGGAATGAATATATAGATATATAAATATAAACATAAACATAAACACACCCAGTGCGGAGCATTGTAGCTAGATGGAATAAATATGTAAATGTATAAACACACACAGTGCAGAGCACTGTTGCTAGATGGGATGAAACAGCACAACCGTCTACTTAGTTATCCTACATGGTATGATTATGTGCCCATACATATTCTCACCCTCCGTAGCTACCGGTATTTTCCTAGTTGTATGCCGGAGGGGACCATTGTGTAAGTCTATTGCATCTTTTGCATTCAAAAAACTATTAGGTTGTTACGTCTTTTTGCTATCTCTGCGAGTAGCCCTGCTTAGGTTGTACAGTCTGACAGCCGTTGGTAGGAAGGACCTGCGAAACCTCTCGGTTGTGCACCTGGGATGATGTAGTCTGCTGCTAAATGAGAGTGAATGCCCGCGTAGAGTCCTCTAGGCCTCCCAACACACACACACTGGAGAAATATAGCGGCGGACAGTGCACAGTATTGAGCAAAGGCTGTGAATACTTTTGTACATGTGATTTCTTAGTTTTTTATTTTTAATAAATTTGCAAAAATCTTAAAAAAAAAACTTTTTTCACATTGTCATTATGGGGTATTGTGTGTAGAATGTTGAGGGAAAAAATGAATATAATCCATTCTGGAATAAGGCCATAACGTAACAAAATGTGGAAAAAGTGAAGCGTTGTGAATATTTTCCGGATGCACTGTATCAATGAGACGCTCCACATTTCCCTCCCTTGTCCTAGGATTGGGTATTTTCCCTGCAAAATCTAGTCCAATATTTACAAAGAAATTATTAAAACTGTTCGTGTCATGAGCTCTCCGTGCGCTTCTCCAACAGCGCACTGAGGAGGAGAAAAAGGACGAGGATTTAAATGCAGAGTTACACCACACACACATTTATTAACACAACACAAATAAACACAGAACAGCTCGGATACGCGTAGAGTCCTCTAGGCCTCCCAACACACACACACTGGAGAAATATAGCGGTGGACAGTGCACAGACAGATACTCACAGTGCGGGGGCAGGCCGAGTAGTCACAGCGATGACAGCGAGCAAACACAGACAGTCCTTAGTGACGTGACGGTTGACGGCAGAGAGAAACCATCTAACCCGTACAATGATCCAGCGGCGTCTGTCTAGCGAAGAGCTCCTTAATACAGACACCGCTGGCGTGACAAATAGGAAACACCTTTGCGAGTGTGGGAAAGATGATTACTGGGGCGAACAGCTGGCTGTCAGAAAGAGGGGGGCGTGGCCGGACAGGCCAGAGCGACAGCTACAGGCAGGAACAGAAATGGTGCGTGGAAATGAAAACAACAAGAAATCAAAACACAACTCCACCACATCATAAACCCACTGCCTGAGCCACCAGGATCAATCTGAACCGAGCCCACAAGAAACATGGGCTCGGCTCATGACAGTTAGTTGCAACATCCATATTGTATTCCTTTTTATTATTACACTGGTCAACACCAAATTTATTGTCTAAGTTTGTTTTTTTTTTTAGCTGATTTAGGACAATTTTGATGTGGTGAATCCAAAAATCCCATTGGTTTTGCTCAATCAGGTCAACTTTTTGAATTATGGTCACATGTTGTTTTATACATTTTTGTTTACATGTACAGGTAGTTTCGCTTTATATGATACAAAATTCTTTTTATGTCTTGAAATTCTCTGAATTTTGAACAATGTTGACATAACATTCAATTTACATATATTATATTATATTTATATAAAGGTAAGTACATGCACAGTACTAAGTAAGTACAGGTTTTTACTTAGCACTTGATCGAGAGAAACAGATGTCATATTCGGATTCAGCGGTGCAAAATTGTCTTAAATCAGTTGAAAAAACACAGACAACTTACAAAAAAAATATTTTTGTAACCCTGTGTTGTCAATGAAATAGTCTGGATAACCATTTTTCTTAAATTCATTTTTGATAATACTATATATAGTATTATATATAGTATACATATATATAGTACAGATATACGTATATAGTACACATATATTTTTTATATTGTTTCTATTATTATCCAACATCCTCCTGTAATATCCTTTGTTATCCTTATTATGTTAATTTATTTTTATATTTTTTATATTTAATTTCAGCATCTCTAGTTCTCCATCTTATAAATTCTTCATATAGTGCATTTTTCTTTTTACATGTGTTTTGCAGACCCTTTGTTATCCATGGACATTTAGAATACTTACGTTTAATATTTTATATTGTCTTATTGGAAAGTTTATTATATAATAATAGAAATATTCTCAGAAACTCATCATATGTGTAACACCTTGGGTGTGTGTAACACTACTTTAGGTGCTGTCTTGTACCCTTTTGGTAGTACTGGGTATGGCAGTGTAGTTACCTTTAACCTTACTACATGGATAGAAGGGACACAATTGGGCCAGGTCAGATAGACTCTAGGTTCGTAGGAGCCTGGAGGGCATAAACAGATGACACACACAGAACAGTAGTATAAGAACTTGCAAATATGTATTTTTCTTAACAGTTGTGTACACTTAAACAAAAACACAGCGCTGGTAACAATAATAAAAAAAAATAAAAATAAAATACCCCAAAATATATTTACAATATATACAGTCCTCTAGTGTCCGTTCCAGGTGATCAGTTGGATCACCTCTACCAGTTGTTCAGGTTCGTACTTCGGCTCGCCATCCAGATCTGGAGATCCACGGTCTTCTAAATCCAGTCCAAACAAAAACCTGACCTACAGAATAAGCCAGACAAAAACTTAATCTATGATCTAAGTCAAGTGCATTGGAAGCACTTGACAAGGAAGAAAAAAAAAAAAAGAAAAGTGTGCTAGCACAACAGCTTATCTCAACTGACATTTTTAAACACATATAAACCACAGGTGTAACATGCATTTCTAAGTAAAAATCAATAGCAAGGGAATTGAGACCTTTGCTATTTACCACAGCCTTGAAAAATGAATTAGCATTGGAGGTTAGCATTTTAAGCTAGCGGTTAGCATTTCACATACACAATGAATGGCACTCACCATGCCTAGCAACACATGTGTCAAAGGGGATTCCCGCGCTCACGTGAATTCAAAGCCTTTGGATTCAAATCTTAAAATTTAAAGCAGACGGACAGTGACATTTTTTTATTGAACCAATCAACAGATTGTATGAAAATATTCTATTCTGTCTATTCCCGTGATTTAATATGTGTCACCAGCTTCCATAAATGACCTTATTTGCTCATAGCTCAGCCTTCACTTAGTGAGGCTGCAGTACCGCCATTTCTCAATAGGTGCGGGCATTGGTGACGTCACAACAGCAATAGAAAATGGCAGAACGAGAGCAAAGTGTTTTGGACAGCGATTATTTTCTTGAGTTTGACGACCTCAATATAAATGATGACATTGAAAATGAAGAATCGGATGATAAAGTAGTTTTGGGTGGTGCTGAGGGGGGTATTCAGCCTTATTTGTGGGAAAGAAGTGAGGGTTATGTTGCCTGCCTGTGCGGTGAGCCTCATCAGAGAAACATTCCCATCTGATCACTACAAGGGATTTTGCCTACCAAGATTAGATTTGTGAACAATGATATGTAAATAAAGTTTTGTAAAATCATATATTGAGTTTATTAATGTTCATGTCAATGTTATAATTCTCATAGTTCAGCATTCATCAAAGTCGCATGTCATATACATTTGAATAATTTGAACACACTAAATTCTTCTCAATTTGAAAAGAAATATTACATACTATACCACCTTTGTATGAACATTTGAAAACACAGCAGAAATATACAAAGAAATACAAAAATCAATGGAGTATCACTACAGATTAAGAAAATAACTAGTTTCCAGATATAGCAATTATTATATTCCAATAAATAACATTTCACAGTTATAATGGGCACCATTTTATGGTAGAAAATTGGGGTTCCATTTTTAAAAGCACATTTCTCTTACAATCTTAGGCTTATATTTGTTTTTCTTAGCAAATACATTATGTTGATTCCCTAAAAATTGAAAGCTGAACTGTCATTGGTAATTTCTTCTACTTTTACATGTTTGATTTTGAAAATCATCCATTGCTTGGAATTCATTTAAAATGTTTAGTAAACATTTGCTGTGAATATTAAAAATACAAAACTTACCCTGTTTACTTCTCGTTTTCTGACAGCTGATCGCATCGGTAGATCACCCTTGCTTTTCACGCCACTGTCACTGACACTTGTCTCACAGTCAGACTTGGGAAGCGAGGGATAGATAGTTGGAATAGCCGTTTTCTTTATCACCAATCTTTTCGCAAATTGCATCTTATTCTCGAAATCGCTGTCAACGAAATGTCTACTGCACATGTAGGGCGCTAACGAGGTGCAGGTGTGCGCGCAGCTGAGGCAGATACCTGAGAGCGGCGAGCCGTGACACCTGCAAAATATATGTGGACAAGAAAGACTGACAAACCTGGGTACTATTTCACTGGAGTCTGCTTTAATACAGAAGCTGAAGCAATAGGGAACACTGTATGTCTCTGTAATTGAGAACTTTGCTTCTAAAAAACACAGGAGGATGGACTTCCAATATAAGTAACCGGTGAGTTAAACTGTCTTTCTTCAGCATGTTTTTTCCCCCTAACCGTTCTTATGATCATGAAAATATTTGGTAATTCCAAGAAATATCCGTAATCGCCGATTTTAAAATGTAAACATCAAGTGATGCATGAAGCAAAACACAGCAGGACCATCGCACCTGTAGACAATACAACGCCAAACCATAGTAATTCAAATTCCTGAAATCCTAATCTTCATAAATAATCTATTTGTAATCCACAAGTATTCCGAGAAATATCCGTAATCGCCGATTTTAAGACGTAAACATTAAGCGTTGCATGAAGCAAAACACAGCACTGGCCGCCGACCGTGTGCGTGTGTTTGCCAGTGGTGACGTCACACAGTCAGTGGCCATCTTAGCCGCTGATCGCTTGGCTGGGTCAGACAGCTCTCCACAACAGCGTACTTCAAGAGCGCATTGTCACCTTATGCGACATTTGTTGACACCAAAACATGTGCGGTTCGACTTAGCTCGTCTCAGACAACAATTTGAGATATGAATTAGCGATATTGAATTTTCGTTTGTCCGTCTGCTTTAACAAAAAGAGGTATTAGAATTTGGCAATACAGCAATACCTCGTTTCTCATGTTGGTTTAGGCTTACCAATCTCAAGGGTTTTATCCAGGCAAAGGCTGCTACTAGCACGTTAGCTCACTGTCTCAGTAAGGGATCGCGCTCTCTCGGTCAATGTCTGCTGCGACTGAAAGCGTTCTGCAAGTTACACCAAGACCGAGCGAGGGAGCGCGTGACCCATTTCTGATGCTGCCAACAAACAACACAGCCATTGGTTGGTATTAGCTGATGCTGCCAAACAAACGACACAACCATTGGTTGCTCAATATACCAGACAAAAACACTAGGAACCCCATCAGAGCCCCTAGAAATGTTTTTAACTAGTTATGGATATATTTTTTTGAACTTATATCCATCTATACATTTATCTTCAAAATATTTATTCCCATTGTGAAATGAGTATTTTTTAAAGCGGTATCGATATTTATAATTTTATTCACATTTTTAACACTGGGTTACATATGCACCATTTAAGATAAGATAAGATAAGCCTTTATTAGTCCCACAACGGGGACTAATACATCATTTATCAAATATATTTTATCCCAATTGTGATTCATTAAATCAGTTTTAAAAGCATTTAAGAGATAAGATAACAACTCTTCTGATGTTATCCATCTAAACTGTTTATTTTTGCCCAGTTTATTAATCCTGTATTAATCCTGTAATTCCTATCATAGATTGCAAAAATTGGTAAATGATCACTGATGTCATTTATTAGCAGTCCACTTACTAACCTATTTTCCATGTCATTTGTAAAGATATTATCTAAGAGTGTGGCACAATATCATGTGATTCTAGTAGGCCTGGTGATTTTGGGGTAGAAACTCATGCTGTACATGGTGTTAATAAATGTATCCACCATTTTATGCTTATTTGGATTAAGGAAATTAATGTTTAAAATCTCCACAAATGAAGATTGTTTTATGATTTATTTTTGTAAATGTCTCTTCCATCCAGTCTGAGGGCCTCAACATTAGTACCTGGAGCTCTATATACACAACTAACAATTGTATTCTTATTTTTTTCCATTACAAATTGCTATTGTTATACATTCCAATAAACTGTCAATCACAACTGTCACATAGTCCAACACCTTAAAGCTCAGGGATTTGTGGACATACAGGGCCACTCCTCCAGCACCTTTATTTTGCTTATATTTGTACCTGAATTCGTAAACCTCCAGTTCAAAATCTGTTCCTTTGTCTATATTAATCAAGGTAGTAGCTTGAGTGAGACTTTTGTCTTCTTTTAGTGATTAGTTTTTGGTTTTCTTATTAAAGACAAGGATAAAAAGGAGATGTTTTCAACTGTCCACTGCAGTCTTCCTCAGAAGTGTCAGC
The DNA here is from genome assembly GCA_020510985.1 of Pholidichthys leucotaenia. Taxonomy (NCBI): domain Eukaryota; kingdom Metazoa; phylum Chordata; class Actinopteri; order Cichliformes; family Pholidichthyidae; genus Pholidichthys; species Pholidichthys leucotaenia. Next base: position 271,901,621 of record CM035844.1, on the reverse strand, counting down.
TGATTGCTGGGAAGTGTCATTTATCAGCTGCCTTTTCTAGGTGAGGCCACCCTGATCCATTGGATCTGACAGTTCTGCTGGACTGGCCCTGCCTAGAAAAGGCAGCTGATAAATGACACTTCACAGCAATCAGCTGACACTGAAAAAGACTGCAGTGGACAGTTGAAACATGTAAAAGGTAAAAACATCTCCTTTTTATTCTTGTCTTTAATAAGAAAAATAAAAAAATCATTAAAAAGAAGACAAAATGAACCTACTCGAGATACTATGTGGAAGTTATGCACAAAATTGTATAAAACATTTCCACCAGCTGGAAAAACTGGAGAAAATACAAGCATGCTACAGAAACCACCTGAGCTTTAACCTCTGTTGCAGAGATGAGGATGTTACACCAGCAAGCCTCAACATAAAAAATCCGATCCCAACCAGAAACGCAGAGAAAATAATCAACAAAGCACGGAAAGACCTGATAAAAGAAAGGATAAGCGTGACATTGTTGTCACGCTTATTTATTTACAAATTCAAAAGAATCAACAGCCAAATAAAGGAGAAAATGGGCATTTTCAAGGAACACTACCCAACTAACCAGGAGACGCAGGAGCAGATAAAAGCACATTTAAAACATGCACACGAACATGAATTCACCATAACAAAAAAACACCAAATAAAGAAACTAAAAAAACTCACGGAAAGGAAAAAGGAGAGAAGACAAATACGGAAATGAACGCTAAGTGGGTCAAAAACTTATCACAACGCACACTCACGGACACTGAGAAACAAGTGCTGAGCAGAGGACTAAGTTTCGCCATTACACCAACCAAAATACCCCATGAAGAGTACATCCTCGCAACAAAACTCGCATGTGAAAAATTTGAGGATGAGAGGGAAAAAGCAACACTACGGAACGCAGTCGCAGGAATCCTCAAAATGGCCAAATTACCACAAAGCAACATCACAAAAGAAGAAGAAAAAGTAATAAATTCACTTAAGATAAAACTATCACAATCCTCCCATCAGATAAAGGCAGAACGACAGTAGTAATTGACACAGAAACATATGAAAAACAGATGGAAACCATGTTGGCAAACAGCAGCACGTATGAAATCATAAAAACAAACCCCACAGAAGAAAAGAAAAAAAAATGCTAAAAGCCCTTCTCAAACCCCTATTAGAAAGCAAAAAAAATAAAGGATGTATACAAAAACCTGATACCCACAGCCAGCATCACACCCCGGATCTATGGAACCCAAAAAATACATAAGAAGGACCTCCCACTGCGACCAATAATAAACAGCATCGGATCAGTCACATACAACTTATCAAAAGCCCTTTGAAATCATCAAACATATCTGAACTATTACAATTTGTTGCAAAATCCACCTATTTTCAATACAGAGGAAAAATCTACAGACAAAAAGAAGGATTTGCAATGGGAGACCCACTATCAGCCATCATGAGCAGCTTTTTCATGGCGGATCTGGAAAATAAAGCCATCAACACAGCACCCAAACAATGCAAACCCACCCTCTGGAAGAGATATGTGGACAACATATTGTAGAAAATAAAAAAAGGACACACAAGAACTCACAGACCATGTGAACAGCACAGACAGCACTGGGAACATAAAATTCACACATGAAGAAGAAGAAAATGGCACCATAGCCTTTCTGGACATGAAAATCCACCACAATGATGATGGCAGTAAAAAAATCTCAGTCTACAGAAAACCAGCCCCACGGATCAGTGCCTAGTATGGACACAAGGAACACCCCACAGCACACAAACTATCAGTTGTCAGGACAATGTACGAACGGGCCACCATCATCACAGACCAAGAAGACAGACAGGAGGAGGAAAACCACATAAGACATGCACTCACACGCTGCCAGTATCCGACATGGGCCATAAATAAAGGGAAACAGCAAGTCAAAAACAAAGAAAACAAACAGAAAACAAGACACAGACCAAAAGCTGAAATCAAAAACAAGGACATCATAACCATACAGTGCATCCAAGGGATAACGGAACCAATTCAAAGGATCATGAAAAAAAAAACAAACACAAAATAAACACAGAGGTAAAACTACACAAAAAATTAAGACAGTTATTAGTACACCCCAAGGACAAAATAGAACCAAGCAAAAAATGCAACATAATATATGCAATATCATGTAGATCATGTAACAACACCTACATCGGAGAAACAGGAAGATCATTCACCGCAAGGAAAAAAGAACACCAGAAGGAATGTGAGAAGGAAACACAAGGACGACTCACAAGATCACAAAAAGAAAAGGCAGAACAAGCAATATTAAAATCAGCAATGTCAGATCACTGCAAAAGAAATAATCACATCATGGACTGGGACAACGCAAAAATTATTGGAACGGAGAGCAGCAGACACAAACGCTGGATCAAGGAGGCCATAGAAATCAGGAAGCGGGGAAAGACAGCATGAATCGGGATGAGGGGGCATTTATGCTTTCTCACACCTGGGACTATGTTCTCCAGAGACCATCGGACGGCGGAGGGGTGGGCCAGCTCAGTGGATCTGACAGTTCTGCTGGGCTGGCATATATCTGTCCATATATTCAAATATTTGCAATTCCACTTGATCATAATCAGCAATCCTCTGAAAGATATCACTATTTTCTCCAAAGTTAAATGAATTATTTCTTTCAGTGTGTGTCATAGTTGAGTGTACGTTTGCTTTTTGCTACCTTGTTTACAGCCAGATCATATTGTGACTACATCAGTATCTTTCTACAGTAGCTCCTCCACTTTTCTGATGACCGGCACTTTAGCTTCCTCCAGTGTTCCCGGAGTGGTGGCTCAGTTGGTAGAGCACCCGCCCTACACCCGGGAGGCCGGGGTTCAAATCCTGGCCGGGTCATGCCGAAGACCATATAAAAGCGGAACTTCCTGCCATCCAGCTTGGTGCTCAGCAATAATGGAATGGAGGAGGGAAATTTGTGGCAGTGCCTTGCATGGCAGCGACCCCTCTGATTCTATATATGTGTGTGATAAACATTGTAGATAAGAGAAACATAATTTCGTTCTACTGTACATGATTGGCTGTATGGATGTGAATGACAATAAAGTTGACTTATCCGTTAAGCTTGATAAATATTTCATAGTTTGTAGTCCAGGTGTTCTGAATTTTACCCAGCTTTTTAAGGTACCGGGCTTCTTTTTTTTTTTTTTTGGCTATTTCAGCATTGTATTTAGTTAAATGTTCATTGATGAAAACATCGGAGCCTTTTAATTTTCTTTCTTGCTTCAGCAGCGAATTTTTATGCTTCCTATTGGTGAATTTTATGACAACCATTGGTTTGGCATAAGTGTTTCTCTTGGGCAAAGGATGGCATGCCTTGATGTTATTCTGGTCAATCTCGATCCCTTTTGACTGCAGAAATGCAGCCACCTGTTGTTATGTGGAGTTAGCATCCTGCTCTCCAGGCTCTCCTCCATTATCAGCGACCACCGCGCGAGCGTGGTTTATATGGAGCCCAGTGATGATCACGTTGTTCTTTCTGGAGTACTGCTCTAGGTCTGCAACCTGGCTTTCCAGCTCCACAATTAGTCTCTCCTTCTCCACATTCTGGCTGCAGAGTAACTTCACTTCTTCCGCAATGTGCAAAAACAATTTCTGCTGTAATCTAACAGCAGTAACCTCTTTGGTTAAGAAGTCCAGTAATCTTTTAATATCATCAATCTCCTCAGTTGACGGACTTTTCTTTGGATCCATATCATCATTTATTAAGCAGCCACACTGTGGGTGTAGAATTAATAATTGGCTGGTGACGACCCTCCCCTGCAAGGACTAACTGTAGCACTCCCACGTCAGATGTTCATCTGTGAGTTGTTGTGCTTTGTGCAGAACAAGATGGATAATGTCTCGATGGACTATCTCATGAAATGTGATGTCGACTTCTACAATGAGACTTAGATTGAAGGAGCAAAGAAATTGCTGTTTGAGCAGTGTCCAGAGGGAGCATCGCGGATGAAGAAGAGGCAAGGCCCCAACCGGAAGAGGGATAACATCGCCGACATCTACCACAAGCTGAATGAGGTTGGTCAGCAGGCGCCACACTACGTTGCCCAGAACCTCATGAACTTGCCATCTGCTACGTTGGAGTCACTTGACCTTGCCTGGCTGTCTAATGATTTGTGCTGTGTGATGACTCTTGGAGAGAACATTATTACTGTGTTCAATACGATAACTGCTATCCAGGATGATGTGGCAGCGATAAAGACCAAACTCGGCGACACACCTCCTCCAGCTGACGTTGTGGCTGGGGATGATGTGGACGACAGTATCCAGAGTGAGGGCGGTCCATCACCTGCTGCCACAGCTGATGGTGAGAATGCGGAAGAGGCTACTAACACTGCAGAGGCTCGTGCTGATGATGCTGATGACAGCAGCCCTGCCGGAGATGCCCCCGCCACTGAAGTTGCCGAAGAACGCGAGTTCGAGGAAGTTGAGAGTCATCATACTAAGAAGAAGAAGAAGAGGTCCTACGCCAACGCGCTCCAATCGACTGCTAAGCAGACCGCGAACCAGCTACGGGTTGTCAACAAGGCGAGTTCCCACTCACAGCTACGCGTTGTATCGAAGACTAGTAGGATGTCTGATGGTCATCATGGTCAAGGTCAAGGTCATCAGAAGCACCAAGTCTTCATCAGTCGGCTTGACCCCACCACCAGACCCCATCATGTGCTTTCCTATCTCAAAACTCATTCTAAAATCAATGACAATCTCAAGATTGAGCAATTAGAAACCAAGCATGACGGTTATGCCTCATTCAAAATTACATGTCCTGCCAGTTGTAGCAAGAGGTCGCTTGGAAAAAATGTGTGGCCATCTGGTTTATACTGTAGACAGTTTTTTGAGAAGAAATTAACTATTTGTGATTGTCATTATTGTGTTTGTCAACATATCCATTTAGTAGTAGGACCAACCTAAGAATATGTTCATTCAACTGTCAGAATGTAAAAACTTCAATTAATGAGCTCTCCAGTTTATGTGATAACCATGACATTGTGTTGCTGCAGAAACACTGGTTGTTTAAACATGAATTGTCTATTCTGAGCAGAATACATGGTGATTTTATAGGTCAAGGTGTTTCTTCTATGGATACAGAAGAACGTGTCATTTTAGGTCGCCCTTATGGCGGCGTTGGTATCCTATGGAGGAAGTCACTTGCTGACCGCTGTGTTGTGAAAACTTATGAGTGTGAAAGAGTTACAGGTATTGAAGTTAACCTGGGTGACTTTCACTGTCTTGTGTGTATATTTCCCTTGTGATAGTGTTGAAAACTTGGATGAATATTTGCATTGCATGAGTCTTGTTAAACAAATCACTGAGGATTTTCCAACTCCATATGTGTATATACTTGGTGACTTCAATGCTAATATAGTATGTTCAAGTACCTTTGGACATGAACTGTTGTCTTTTTGTGAGAGATATTCTTTATATATCTCGAACAGGATTATTTTACCAGGTGATACTTTTACTCATGTTAGCATGGCCCATGGTTCTACATCATGGCTTGATCACTGTGTGACTACTTCCTCGGGTCATGATAATGTGTCCAGCATCAGAGTTCTGTATGGTTATGCGAGTTCCGATCATTTACCTTTATCTGTGAATATTGAGGTATCAAGTGTTGTAAGTGGCTCTCGGGGAGCTTCCTCGGCCACAGCAGGTAGTAGGACATACAAATGGCGTGATGCTACAGCGTCAGACTTGTCCAGGTACAAGGAACTTATTCGTAGGAAACTCTGTAACATCCGTGTTCCTACGGATACCATTAGGTGTCAGGACCGTAATTGTGAGGCCCACAAGGATGATATCGATAGGTTTATGGTGATATTGCTGGTGTTTTAAATTTTTGTGTGAGTGAATGCATTCCTAGTCACAATGTATCCACCCAACATAACGTCCCAGGCTGGAATGATGTTGTTAGCGAGGCTCATACAGCTGCTCGGGATGCTTTTTTGTGGTGGAGGAGTAATAGCAAACCACGGTACGGTCCAATATTTGATAACATGAAAAGTTGTAGGGCTAGGTTCAAATATGCTCTGCGTGCATGTAGGCGCAATGAAGAAAATATCAAATGTGACCAGTTAGCTAGTCATATGAGTGAACTGAACATGGTAGAATTCTGGAAACAAATGAAGCGTATGAGTTCTTCCCAGTCTGTTAGATCAAACACTATTGATGGTGTGATTGGTGATGTTAACCCCTTGCACTCCGGGCAATTTTCCTAAAAATGCCAAAAAATAACGTGCCCAAAGTAAATCGAAAGCTGTTCTTCAACCCTTTGCAGCATCTTCATGGGGTTGGTCTCATTTAAAAGAAAACACTTTGAATTTTTTGGCAAAAAAACATAATCTCTCTACGTGCTCCGGCCACTGAGTTACAGTCATCTAAACATACTGAACTTGAAGAAAATAAATTTGGCCACGGTGTTTTTTTGGCTACAAATGCTTGCAAATAACACACAGCTGTCCGATCCGGCTGGAAAATGCAACAGAAATGTAGAACCAAGTGTTATCAAGCTGAGATCCAAATTTGGTAACAATACCACAAAAAATGAATATTTTACACAGCTTTGTTCTCAGGTAGTTCCCAGGCGTTTTGGAACTGTGCCAAATTGTGCCAAATGGCACAGTTTGGAAAAACGTCTGTAACTTTTGAATAATTCAATGTAGAATCTTCATTTTGGGCTCTAATGAAAGGTCACATTCAGCGCTGTGTCTGTGTGTGTGTGTGGGGGGGGGGTTGTCCCCCCCCCGCTACAAAGGACGGAGTTCGGCCCTCACTACATGACGGATTACACTCGTTGCATGTTTCCACAGCAACGCTGTCACAGCGGCTTCCCCCCCCCCTCGCTACTGTGTGTGGGACAGAGGACGGCCATCGCTACATGACGGAATAGACTCATATGCTTCCCCCCGCAGACCGGGGGGCGTTGGGACCGTGAACGCCCCGCCCCCCGCTCCTCTTCTGCAGCGGGGGGGGGGGGGGGCCTTCACGGTCCGAACACGGCAAATGAACCGTTTATCGCGGCGCACGCACTTCGTACTTTGTGCGGTGTACAGTTGTAATTTACCGATCGGTCAAAAGTCAATTTTTGATTACAATTTTCAGGGAGAAATAATAATTTAGCTTATAACACCTTACCTCTTCACAGCAGCAGAGTCCTGGCAAACTTCTCTTCCCCATTGTCAGACGAACGCGACGCTGGTCCGCTCGTGGATCCCGGTCAAAACATAATTCCATTATTGCGGTTTTGGTGGATGATTTACGACTTTTGTCGTCGGCCTCCGTCGGTCTATGATGACGGAAGAGAATCCTAAACGTCTATTCTGCTGGAATGAGTGCAGGTCCCACTTGTGGGTGTTCTCCATGCTGCTGGTTCTGTAGCAAGTTCGTCCAGCGTCCTTTTTTTTCATCAGCTGCAACAGTAAATCTCTCTTCACCCAGCCCGAACTTCTGTGCTTCAATTGGCTCCTGCATTCACAGTAGGCGGGTCCTCCTTCCTAGGTTTTCATTCATTGGTTCTTCAAGGTTTCAGAAACCCAATACAAGGCTCTTAGTAGTCGAATGAGAGGTCAATCAGATGAACTAACCTGTTCACGGCTGTGTCTGCAGCTTTTTTTTTCAGTGGCGCTTGGAGGCCACACCACCTACATCACCACCATCAGTATCTCTATCATGCGTCATGTGTCCGAGGGCGCACGAGTGCGCTTTCGTGCGCCCTCGGACGCAGAGACTTGCCCGCCCGCGGAACAACGGAGCGCAAGTGGTTAATATTGCTTAAAAGTGGAAATGTCACTATGAAGCTATTTTCAACTCAGTTAAGAATGTTTCTATGAAGGATTCTGTTATGCGTGATGTTCACCTGTATGATGACATGTTTGATATCTTTGATATTTCTGTTGTTACTCCTGTTGAAGTTGTTCCCCTGATCAAAGTTCTCAAGAAAGGCAAATCAGCTGGCCCTGATTGTCTCACTAGTGAATGCCTTATCAATGCTGATTTTAATTTGTGTATTCTGTTGTCATTATGTTTTAACTGTATGTTTGTTCATGGTTACATGCCAGATATGTTGATGGATCCTGTTATTATTCCCTTGGTGAAAAACAAGTGTGCTAGTCTGTCTGACATGAACAATTACAGACCTATAGCTGTAAATTGTTAGAGGGTTTACTCCTGAATAAAACTGAGGATTATCTGTGGACAAATGATCAGTTTGGTTTCAAGTCAGCTCATTCAACTGATAAGGCTGTTTATCTACTCCATGAATTTGTTGACTACTTCAGAAGTCAATCCACTAGTGTTTATGTTACGTTTTTAGATGCTAGCAAAGCCTTTGATAAGATTAACCACTGGTGTTTGTTTAAAAAATTGATCGATTGAGGTATTCCTATTTATATTGTTAGCATCTTGTTATATTGGTACAGAAGGCAGTCTATGGTTGTTAGGTGGGGCAATGTTACCTCATCTAAATTTTGTGTGACCAATGGTGTTAAACAAGGTGGTATACTGTCACCCTTGTTGTTTAATGTCTGTTAAAGCTGTTCCAGCTTCTCCCCTCCGGAAGGCGTTTCAGAAGCCTTCGGACTAGAACCAGCAGGTTTAGGAACAGTTTCTTTCCAACAGCTGTCACGTTATTGAACTTAGTTCCCCGCTGACTCTCTTACCATCATCTCTTACCATCCTCACCTGTACATAACTGCCCATCTAACTTATTGTACATTATTTGCACCTAACAGTACTCTTAACTTTCTGCACTGCTGTATATATTTGCATATATTTGCTTAATAAGATAAGATAAGCCTTTATTAGTCCCACAACGGGGAAATTCCAGGATTGCAACTTAAATTGCACATACTGTTAATTACTGTATATACTGCACTGCTGTCCTTTGCACTTCTGATTGGATGCTAAACTGTGTTTCGTTACCTTGTATTCATACATGTGTAATGACAATAAAGGTGAATCTAATCTAATCTAATCTAATGTCTATGTTGATGATCTCAGTGTACTGTTGAACAATACTAATGTTGGTGGCTCCATCAATGGTGCATTGTTAAATCACATTTTCTATGCTGATGATCTTTGTTAAGTTTGTCTACTGCAGCTATGCAACATCTCCTCTCGGTATGTGAGAAATTTGGTGAAAAAAATGACATCTTGTTCAACTGTACTAAATCTATGTGTATGGCATTCAAACCGAAGGGTGTCAAAACTTCGGATCCTGTTATGCCACTTTGTGGTAATAGTTTGAACCTTGTTGAAAAAGCCAAATACCTAGGTGTATGGATTGAATGTGATAAGACCAATGTTGATTGTAATAGGCAACTCAGGGAACTCTATGCTCAAACAAATTTACTGTTGCGGAATTTCCATAGGTGTTCTCCTGATGTTAAATGTATGTTGTTCAAGACTTTCTGTACCTCAATGTATTGCTCGCCTCTTTGGTTTAATAGCAATGTTGCTGTTAGGAACAAAATCCGCATTGCATATAATAATTCCCTAAGAAGGATGTTAGCTATACCTCGTAGGTCGAGTGCAAGCGAGATGTTTGTGTCCTTGAATATTCCGTCTTTTGGCGAGTTGTTACGAAAGAATGTTTATAGTTTTATGAGAAGGTTGCTGGCATGTAACAACTATTTTATATCCGTAATTGTTAATTCGTCACTCACACTTCACTCCAGTATTTGGAAGTGGTGGTGTTCTATTTCATATTGAGTTCATTATTGTATGTTATTGTTGGTATATGAGCGCTGTGTGATTGCTGAATCTTATACATTTTTTTATTTTTTACACGTTTTGTATATACTATGAACCCTGAGTTCGAAATAAACGTTTGAATTGAACTGAATTGAATAAGTAGTATTCTGGTGTACTCTGTTGGCTAGTGTTGGAACCCTGGCGCTAGCTTTAATGGCAAGCATCCCGGGACTCAGCCTGTCGCTGACCTATCGCTCACCAGATAGATTCAGCTAACTCCTTTGTCTTCTGATCAGCACGTTGCTTTTATTTTCTCTGTAGAATAGTTTGCACTTTTCTGTTCCAGATGATTCTTTCAAGCAGCTGAGAATCGAGTCCTTCTCCCCAGCCTCTGGGCTGTCAGTTTGTCACTTCCTTGTTTTGTTTAGCTTGGAGAAATCATCTTTTAATTTATAAAAAATCTCTGAGAAAAGCTAGAACGAGTTATTATTCTGCATTAATAGAAGAGAACAAGAATAGTCCCAGGTTTCTTTTCAGCACTGTAGCCAGACTGACAAAGAGTCAGGACTCTGACAATCCTAGCATTCCCTTAGAGCTTACTAGTCAGGACTTGATGAACTTTTTCAATAATAAAATTTCATCTATCAGAGACAAAATCAGTCAGATTCATCCCACCGTTAACTTAAATACAGTAACTACTACAACTCCTTCAATTGACATCTGTTTGGATCACTTTACTCCAATTGACCTTTTAGAGTTAGACAAAATGGTTTCCTCATCCAAGCCTTCAACTTGTCTTTTAGACCCTATTCCTACCAGGTTATTTAAAGAAGTCTTCCCATTTATTGGTAGCTTTATTCTTCAAATAATCAATTCTTCATTAACTTTAGGCCATGTACCGCAGGCTTTTAAAACTGCTGTAATTAAACCCTTACTCAAAAAGCCAACGCTGGATCCAGGAGTTTTAGCTAACTATAGACCAATCTCTAATCTCCCTTTCATTTCAAAAATCTTAGAAAGAGTTGCTGCTACGCAATTATTTGACCACTTGCAGGGAAATGGTTTATTTGAAGAGTTTCAATCTGAGTTTAGAATCCATCATAGTACTGAAACAGCCTTAGTGACGGTCACTAATGACCTCCTGATCGCATCTGATAATGGACTTGTTTCTGTACTTGTCCTTTTAGACCTTACTACAGTTTTTGATACTATCGATCATAATATTCTACTTGATAGATTAGAACCCTATGTTGGACTTAATGGAACTTCGTTGCAGTGGTTTAGATCTTATTTATCTGATAGGTTCCAGTTTATTCACGTCAATAATGAGTTTTCTTTCAGCTCAAAGCTCAGTCATGGGAGTTCCACAGGGATCTGTGCTAGGCCCTACTCTTTTTAGTTTATATATTGAATGTAACTGTGGTTTGTAAATATGGACGTCACCTGACTGCAAAACAAATCTACCTACGGGTACAAATAAAGTAACCTGAACCTGAATATGTTTGGTGTGAGGATAACAATGTAGAAGCAGAAAAAACACTTAAGGAAAGAAAGCTTTTATTTACAAAATGTGCAAAAACTTTAGACTGCTACATATGAAATATTATGTACACAGCCAAAACTATCAATGCTGTGATAGTTACTTTTTTTTTACAGTCCCTCAAGCACAGACAACGTGTCCCATCAGTCCAACAAGGGTATTGGTCCTGTCCTCCATCTTCTGGATGCTTTGCAGCAAAGCGGAGGTCAGCTGCTCCTCCCTCCTGCTCTGCTCCTGCTGTCTCTCATCTGACCTCTCCAGGTAGTCAAGAAGGAGGTCCATGTCTGTGTCACACTTCTGTTTCCCTGTTTTAAAGTACAAAAATAAGCAATATAAAATAACCACACACTGAAAAATGCAGGAATCGTTAATCCAAGATTGAATGTGTCTATTCAACATCCATTTACTGTTAGTGGCATCACAACACTCAATTCAAGTGTATAATTCTTTTAATTCACTCCCTCCTTTGTGTGAATGGGTCATGATCTGAACATAAATTACCTGATCTGGGTTGATGAGAAGAGGAGGAAGAGCAGGAGGAGGACAAGCTTGGTGCTGGTGAAGGTGAGCTGGACACCACAGGTCTGGCTGGTTCTCCCTCATCATCCAGCTGTGATAAATCTGTAAATACAAAAAAAAGTGTTTTAGCTTGTGCAGTGTCCAACTTCAGCCTTTCATTAAATGTGCTGACATAGAAGGCAATTTTATTCAATATCAACATTAGCAAAGCTTACATGTCTGATTATGGAATAGAAGAATAGGAATAGAAAAGGCTTCATTGTCACTGTACAGGTGTACAGCACAATGACATTGTAGGTGATCCACCAGGCTACTGCGCAATAAAGTAAGAGAAGGATTAGATAAAATACGGCTATACAACACACAATTAAACATGAGTGAAATTTTTTTTAAAAATGGCCTAAGATTATGGAAATATTACCAAAATAGTAAAAAAGACGACGTTACTAGTGTCTGGTAGAAAAATCTCCCATAACACAACGCAAGGCACCCATTCATACACAGTATTCATACCACAAAAAATGTATTTTGCGCTGGATGTCTTTATAAAAAAAAAGTATTCTGTAAGATGCTAAGATTTCTGTTCTAGTTTCTCAAACGTGCATTTCTTTATGGCGAGGAGAAATGTTCGTGGTAAAAACACTGTTAGCTTGTTAGCATAGCTTACTGAAAATACTATTGTCACAAGAGTGACTAAAAAAATATCCGCACTTTGGCCATTACATATCAATACAAGCGAAATACATTTGTCAGCAGAGACGGCCTGTTCATTTCTTTATGGCGAGGAGAAATGTTTGGTCGTAGGAAAAGTACTGTTAGCTTGTTAGCATAGCTAACCGAAAATACACGAGTGACTAAAAAAATAAGATAAGATAAGATAAGCCTTTATTAGTCCCACAATGGGGAAATTCCAGGATTGCAACAGCACAGGGATAGCAACACTCAGAAGGCAAGAGAAAAAACAAGAGCAGCGAGTATACATATGTACACATATATATATACATACATATATATATATTTATATATATACAGACACACAGTGCGGAGCATTGTAGCTGGATGGAATAAATATATGAATACGCTACCGTTCAAAAGTTTGGGGTCACTTAGAAATTTCCTTATTTTTGAAAGAAAAGCACTGTTTTAAAATATCCGCACTTTGGCCGTTACATATCAATATAAGCGGATATACTGTATATGTATACATATATTCGTTAACGTCTGGCATTTTAAAGACAATACACTTACCAGCGTGTTTTAAGCAGTTTGTTGTACGGACTAATCCACGGCAGTGACGATGGTCAGGCTGGCTGGCCTATCCTCCAAAACAGTTCATCACATGAGTGGCCCCCTCCAGCTTATCTTGTACTTCTGTCCTCAATCTGTTTGGTTTTGGAATCCGTCGCGTGCTCCGCTGTTTGGAAAGCAACATGGCGGTCAGCAATGTTTTGAAGTTGGTCAGTTAACCACGCCCATGGCTGTGGACATAAGCAATGTAAACTGGTGCTGCCGCTGGCCCAGCTAGGAGTTGGGGCCATGATAGCCCCACTTTTGAGAGCCTGGGACTGGTGCTTTAGTTGGTGGAAAACCAAAGAACTGGTGCTAATGACGCTCTGGCTCCAGCTCAGCACTGGAACCGGTTTGGTGGAAAGACGCCCGATTGAGTCCCCATCATGCTGTTTGCTCTCTACATGTCTGTTCTTTTCATCTTCTCTATCCCCTCACCCCCCAGCCAGTCGCAGCAGATGACTGCCCCTCCCTGAGCCTGGTTCTACTGGAGGTTTCTTCCTGTTAAAAGGGAGTTTTTCCTCTCCACCGTCGCCAAGCGCTTGCTCACAGGGGATCGCCTGATTGCTGGAGTCTTTCTGCAACTGTGGGGGTTCCCCCTACAGTTGAAAGTGCTATGAGATGACTGCTGTTGTGAAATGGCGCTATATAAATAAAGTTGAATTGAATTGATTACACAAAAACTACTGGATAGATTTGGATGAAATTTTCACCAAGGTGGTTCTTGGGCTACAGAGGAACCCATTATATTTTGGTGAGGATCTGAGAGTGCATACCTCAGCCAAGGCTCTCATCTTCTCACAGTCTGTGAGCAACAACACTCCAAAACTACTGAACAGACTTTGATGCAATTTTGACCAGAAGTGGCTCTAGACCTACACACAAACCCATGACATTTTGGAGGTGATCCATGAGGGACAGAAGGAGTCTTGGTGGAGGTATGCCCTCTATGAGTGATTTTCTACTTTCTTCACTGATTCCAGCAGAGATTCTCACTCCTCATCTTATTTAATTTCACTTTTTCAGCAAACCTGGGGACACCTGTGGGATCCTGTGATCTGTGGCTGCTGATCAGGGCCTGGTTAGGTTCCACCTCTCTGTCTCTTCTCAGCATGGAAGCCATGACTGCAGAACTGCTGTTCACCACCTATAGCTTCTTTCTAAGAAACCTTGTTTAAGTTGTGCTGGTGGGTTGGACTCCTTTATATTGAGCTCTTCAATCCAGCCTGGATTTATGGCCCATCATTGAATATTTAGGTATAGAAAAATGACCAAAATATTATATATTCATTTTATCATTTAACTATCCACGTCATTTACTTTAAAACCTCTTGCACTCCGTTGTACCGTGGGCGGGCAAGTCTCTGCGTCCCAGAGCGCACGAGGGCGCTCTCGTACGCGCGCACCGGCATGTTCGGCCACAGGCGGTGCTTATTTTGCTTTTGTTCCAGCAGAGTAGACGTTATGATTTACTTCCATGGTCATAGATCGACGGAGGCAGACGACGAAGGCTGAGTGACACACACGCGTTTGCCAGTCTTTTTTTAATTACTACTGTTATTTGTTTTGAAAAATCGTTCGCCAAAAACCGCAATCATGGAAGCACAAAACCGCAATAATGGAATTATGTTTTGATCGGGTCGCGAGACCAGAACCACGAGCAGACCAGCGTCACGTTCGTCTGACAATGAGGAAGAGAAGTTCGCCAGGACACTGCTGTGAAGAGGTAAGGTGTTATAAGCTAAATTATTCTTTATCCCTGAAAATTGTAATCCAAAATGACTTTTGACCGATCGGTAAATTACAACTGTGCGGCGCACGAAGTCTGAAGTTCGTGCGCCGTGGTACAAGGGGTTGTTCGCCGCGTCCAGACCGTGAATGCCGCTCCCCCCCCGCTATTCTTCTGTAGCGAGGGGGGGGGGGACCGCTGTGACTGCGCTGCTGTCCCACATTGCCACATGAGGCTAATCCGTCATGTAGCGATGGCCGATGTCCATCCTCTGTAGCAAGGGGGGGGGACAACCCCCCCACACACACACAGAGCCCTGAGTGTCACCTTTCATTAGAGCCCAAAATGAAGCTTCTACATTGAAGCATTCAAAAGTTACAGACGTTTTTCCAAACTGTGCCATTTGGCACAGTTCAAAAACGCCTGGGAACTACCTGAGGAAAAAGCTGTGTAATATATTCATTTTTTGTGGTATTGTTACAAAATTTTGACCTCAGCTGGATAACACTTGGTTCTACATTTCTGTTGCATTTTCCAGCCCGGATCTGAAGCTGTGTGTTATTTGCAAGCATTTGTATCCAAAAAAACACCCAGGCCAAATTTATTTTCTTCAAGTTCAGTATGTTTAGATGACTGTAACTCAGTGGCCGGAGCACTTAGAGAGATTATGACTGTTTTGCCAAAAAATTCAAAGTGTTTTCTTTTAAATGAGACCAACCCCATGAAGATGCTGCAAAGGGTTGAAGAACAGCTTTGGATTTAATTTGGGCATGTTATTTTTGGGCGTTTTTAGGGAAATTGACCGGAGTGCAAGGGGTTAAGTCTGCAGAGTTTCAATTCTATTTTATCACATCATTTTTTGTCTTTTTTGTAAGAACTTTTTGATCTTCAACTACTTTGTCTTTCCTCAGGCTGACTGCCCTCATGTCATTTTTCACTTCACTTCTTCTGTCTCATCAATCACTGAGTGGAACCTTGACCTGCACCAACCTTCATCAAAGGTTTGGGTCTCCTGCTTCAGTCCAAACTGCTCTCCCTCCTGACTGATGCAGACTTCCTCCTGTTCCTCTTTCATCTGGGAACAATCTGCTCCCACTCGAACAACAATAAAGTTTCTCTCCTGGTTCAGAAGCTGCTGCTCATCCACAACCTCCTCCTGTTTAGAGTCATTTTGCTGTGGGACATCTGGAGGGACAAAGAGACACAAGAAAGGTGTTGGAATATGGTTCTGACACAAAGAGAGAAAGTTCATCCTATGAAGCCTCTGAGATAAAAATGTCTTCAGCAGCAGAGACCCACTGCTCCTGTCAGGGATGAGATTGGGGTTTGGGAAAAAAAGAGTAAACTAAGCCGGGGGTCTTAGTTAGGCCTGCGTCCCCCAAGCTGGATCCAAGGCGGAACCTTGGTGGGGGGTCTGGGGGGCAACGCCCCCCAGAAGCTAACAAAATCTGGTGTTTTAGAATGCTCAAATGTGGTCTTATATTTAAAGTTAGAAGTAAGTACAAATGCATTTATAGTTTACCTTTTTAATCTGCTGCTGCATCGCATGTGTAAATTTATGATATCTGAATGGTATGTTGATGTAATAATACTAAATTATATTTTACTACTATTTAATATGTTTAGAATGGTAAATGGCATTCACTTATATAGCGCTTTTTCTCATCTCTGGATGACCAAAGCGCTTTACAGATCCTGCTATCCACACATTCACGCACACATTCACACACTGATGGTGGCAGAGCTGCCATACACACACAGGTGCTAGCCTGGCCACCAGGAGCAACTGGGGGTTCAGTGTCTTGCTCAAGGACACTTTGACATGCAGACTTCAGACAGAGTGGGAATCAAACCCATGACCCTCTGATCAGTTGTCGGTCACACTACACCTGCGCCACAGCCGCCTCTAGAACTGACACAGAATTACATTTACATAGTTCTAGAACAGACAAAATAATTTAACCAAGTAAAATAAATTATAAATATTAACAAAATTCCATCACCAAGTCCATCACCCATTTATTAAAATATACTGACATTCTGCAAACATTTTGATTTATTAATGTGTGCATTTGTTAGTGTTACTAGGAATATAAAAAAGTTGCATATTAGTATATTTTAATCTTTGAAAGATAATCTAAGAAAGTAAGTAAAACCTAAAAGATGTTTAGTGTTTCAAATTATCAAGTGTTTCAAAACAGGCATGACGTCACAACTTACACATGCTATTTCATAACAAATTCATTACGCGAAAATTCTCAAGTACATTACTTATAACGAGAAAAAAATCTTACCTCGGAATGTGTCTAACGATCACTAATTGTTGTAATCGGGGCCGATTGTGATGAACTTTGACTGGCATCTGAATTTAACCGTGTCCATCGATCGTTTTGAACACAGCACGAGCGACTAATTCGATCCCCTTGAAGCCACAATTTTGAGATGTTTCTGTTTTTTTTGAGCCATTCCCAACGAAACTTGTTCCTTATCCCTTTGTCTTCTTGCTTTGTTGTCTTTCGTGAGTTTTAGGTTCACCATTTTCACGAAATCGGGAAAACTCGATTGATTGAATTGTCCGCCATTTGCATTTCGCTCCGCGTGTGGGATATGACAAAGGAATAACAAAATCGTCGATTGGTTGCTTAAATAAGTATCAGCCAATTAGTGGCCTTGTTACATTACATTACTGATCTCGCTGGGTAGCGCGTTCTGCGCGGTGGATTTGAGCAGCCGATCGAAAATACGACTCGCCGCTCATAACAGACCCCCCCCCACCCCAAAAATTTCTCCTCGAATTTAGACTATTCACGAGAATGACCCTAGACATGATCAAATCCGAGGAATTCCTCGGATCCGCGGAGGATTCTCATCCCTGTCCTCTAGTGGAAACACTGTATCGGGGCTAAAGTCTGCTGTCTCTGACTGCCTTGTTACAAGTTGGTGAAGTTTTCTGTTATGAATTTGAGACTTTTGTCAATTTAAAACTGTCTACCTTAAACATAACAGCTTTTTCTCACAAATTGTGAGTTTTATTGTTGGTCAAAATCACATTCTGTCTGAGCAGTAAACAAACCAACAATCTTGTCAAAGCCTCGTTAGTTCTACATACCCAGTCTGTGTGATTTTATAGTGGAAACTGAAGTCATGGTTTCTCTTCGTCCTCACACTTCCACGTCGGTGCTTTGTTCTCCAGCACTCAGCACAGACCATCAATGGCAGGTCTCCACGGAGCTACATCAGCTATTCATCCATAAGGAGCAGAACAGCAGCAGAACCACCCACACCGACCACATGGAAGCTAGATAGGTCCGTCTGTGCTGATTTTCTCCCGCAAAGACCATGAAGAGACTCATCCAGGATTAAAACCGCAGCCTTCTTCCATGGAGGGAGCAGCCAGAGCTAACAGGCTAACATGCTACTGTATTAAAGTCCACTGAAGAATCAGACGGTTTACGGTTCTCTTCGGTTACCGCTTTGAATCTCAATAACAGCCACACGGAGTCATGATGTGAAGAAGTCAGAGAGACAGTCTGAATAATCCGGCATCACTTTCATACATGTGGAGGGATTCACCATGATGAAAACACACGTTCACCATGTTGCTGCTAGCAGCTTCTCTCTTGCTTCTTCTTCTTCGTCTTCTTCCTCTCCTTCTCTCGGTTACTGGCGGATAGCAAGCAACTGAAAGGTGCATACCGCCACCTACTGTACAAGAGGGTGTAACATGTCATTTGAGGCCGACCCCTAAGTTCTATGACTTAATCCTGTTATTTCAAAAAGAAAAGGAGCCCTTCTCCTGATCCTTATTGCCTCTCCATCTCCTTCTGTTCCCAGAATCCCAGTTAAATCCCATTCCCTACCTGCTTCTCTAACTTCAGTTTCCATTCTCTGTCTTTCATTTCCATACTTGTGACAGTGTAAAAAGATGTGCTCTACATTTTCTTTTTCTCCACATTCTCTACATTTGTCACTATTGCTTTTCCCCACGATGAATAAAGTGCTGTTTAAACCTGTGTGATCCAGTCTGAGTCTTGCCATAATGATGTCTTCCCTCCTGTTTGTTCTTTTATAATTCTTTATTGCAATAGATTTTTGTATTTTGTAATACGATCTACCTTTGTAATCTTCAGCCCATCTTTTTGTCATAGCTCAGTTCCTTTTTTCTTGATTACTGTTTTCCCTTCTCCTTTTTTCCTTTTTTCTTTTAACAGGTACTAGAAAGAGAGATCATATCTCTCCAGTTCTGGCCTCCCTTCACTGGCTTACCATAGAGTTTAGAATTAAGTTTAAAATCCTTCTTCTTACTTACAAAGCTCTAAACAATCAGGCTCCTTTTTATTTAAAAGATCTGATACTACCGTATTATCCTAACAGAACACTACGCTCCCAAAATGCTGGATTACTTGTAATACCTAGAATCTCCAAAAGTACAATGGGAGGCAGAGCCTTCAGTTATCAAGCTCCTCTCCTGTGGAACCAGCTGCCAATCTGGATTCGGGAGTCAGACTCGATATCTGTTTTAAAGAATAGGGATAAAACCTACCTTTTTGATATAGCCTACAATTAGGGAGGGATCATGTGTTTCTGAACCCTCCCTTAGTTATGCTGCTAATAGGTTTAGGCAGCCGGGGGACCTCCAGTAATGCACTGGGCCTCACTCCTTTCCTCACTCTTAATGAAATATTTTTTTTGCTGGTCATTAACATTTGTTTGTTCTCTCCCATAGATTGAGTCCCCATCGTGCTGTTTGCTCTCTACATGTCTGTTCTTTTCATCTTCTCTATCCCCTCACCCCCCATCCAGTCGCAGCAGATGACTGCCCCTCCCTGAGCCTGGTTCTGCTGGAGGTTTCTTCCTGTTAAAAGGGAGTTTTTCCTCTCCACCGTCGCCAAGTGCTTGCTCACAGGGGATTGCCTGATTACTGGGGTCTTTCTGCAACTGTGGGGGTTCCCCCTACAGTTGATAGTGCTATGAGATGACTGTTGCTGTGAAATGGGGCTATATAAATAAAATTGAATTGAATTGAATTTTCCAAGAGACAATGGTATAGTTATTTCTTTCCCAAGTGCAGTTTTTGCTTATTTGTCTGCACAGTCATTCCCTTTCAACCCTTCATGTGCAGGAACCCAACAAAACTGAACATCTCCACCACCCCTGTATATCCTAAATAAACTGTGATATAGCTCAATCACCAAGTCTTCCCTTGTAGACTTTAGTGTCTGTATGGTTTTTAAAGCTGCAAGTGAATCTGTGCACACCGCCACCCAGTCCGGTCTGACCTCCTCCACCCACTGCAAACCAACAATTATTGCCACCATCTCTGCTGTATACATGGATGTATTGTTGGAGAGTCTTTTTGAGATGGTCACTTTAAACTCTGGAATATGTACTCCAAAACAGAGCCCTCTTTGTTTTTTGAACTGTCAGTATACTGTAAGTAGTTATAGTAATTATTCCTTAGGTAAATGCTTGTTCAGCATGAACGCTATGTCATTAGTTTGATGTCATTTGACGTATGTGTTCCACGTAGGGATAGGCGGTACCAGAGCCATATAATATGATAGTTGCGACACTCTTTGATGTCACCGCTGCCTGGTCACGTGGTTCATGGAGCTCCAAATAGTTCCAAACAACGGCCTTTCTATAATAGCGTGTGAATGGCAGCTGTGACATTCTCCGGTATTAACAGCATTTTTTTAGCCATATTAGGTAAATATTCAGAATACCTATCAGTAGGTACATTGTTTAAACTTATAATGAACAGATTTAAATGGATTATGATATAAAGAGCAGCTTTAAAAAAACTGCCAATATGTTTTGGAGCAACGGAGAACTGCTGATTCACACTGATGAAAGCTGCAGTGTAAATATCACTGCCTAGCTGTGTGCAGCCTTACCTTATATCATGGCTTTAGGGGACTGATTACTGAATTATTATCTTTTAAATACAATGGGTTATTTGTAAGATTAGGCAGAATAATCTGATTTGAAAATATGTAGTAAAAAACTGCTGTCAGTCAGTTTAATGTGATTTAGCTAAGTTACTAGGGGTTGTGTGTTGTGTAGTTCTTTCTTGTTCATATGTTGTGTTGTGTTTGGAGCTCTTATTTGTGTGGCACGGGGTGGTGGCTCCATGATCCGGTTCTGTCAACCCCGTGCGTATAAGAAGGGCTGCAGGTAGGGGGGCGGTCTCTTCTGCCTTCACC
The DNA here is from genome assembly GCA_020510985.1 of Pholidichthys leucotaenia. Classification (NCBI taxonomy): domain Eukaryota; kingdom Metazoa; phylum Chordata; class Actinopteri; order Cichliformes; family Pholidichthyidae; genus Pholidichthys; species Pholidichthys leucotaenia. Next base: position 271,880,595 of record CM035844.1, on the reverse strand, counting down.
TCTGCCAGTGGTCGTATGTGTGGTCAGGTGCACTGCGCCCTGTGTTATAAATAAACATCTGTTCAGCTCTACTATTGCTCTCCTCCTTGACTCCAGTTCCAGACATAACATTTGGCGATGAGAAGGAAAGTCATGGAAGTGTGTGGAGCACCAATTCGGCCATTTTTGGAGCTCCCAGGTGAGCCGCCTGTGCCGTGGCCTCAGTGGTATGAAGCCTTTAAAACGTATATGGTGGCTTGGACCTGGGAAGGATGGAGAAGCTGAGGGTGCATGCCTTGCTTGTGCACAACCTGGGAATGGAGGGCCAGAGGATTTTGGACAAGCTTGGCGACACGGACAACTATGAAGAAGTGGTCGAGTTAATGGTGCGCCATTTTCAGGGCGCTGGACAACGTCATCGTTCGGAGGATTAAGTTCCAACAGCGCCGCCAAAAGGTTGGTGAACCCATCCAGCAGTTTGTATCGGACTTGAGGCAGCTAGCCACTGAGTGTTGGTTCAGACTGTTGGAGGAAGAAATGGTTCACGACCGGTTGGCAGAACACACCAACTGTGCTGCAGTCTGGTGTCAGCTGCTCACATTTCCGGGTGAGTTGATGCTGGCCAAGGCCGTCGAGTTGGCTCTCCAGCTGGAGGCAGCGGATAAGCTAACTCGGGAGCTACGTGAGTGTCTGCCACCACGAGAACTGGGATCCTCCATGTCTACAAAGATAGTAGACCCAGACAGCAATGGGAGTGTCAAGGATGACGCAGAGAGGGCCAACGCTGTATGGATGAGGCCATATACATTGTGGCCATCTACATCATTTTGCGAGGGTGTGCCAGTCAGCAGAACAAGATAGCCCACACAAGAGCTCAACTCCTGATCGACACGGGGCAGAGAGTTCGCTGCTCAACTGGGCTACAGTTAGAGAATGTTTTCCCCACTAGAGAATTGGAGGTGAATCAGCTCCACTTTGCGGCTATAGAGGAGGATGGTTGGCCATGGTGGGTACCGTCAGACTGACGGCTCGGTACAAGTCGGTGGAGATGGCCGATGTGGAGTTCGTCGTGATGGCCAGCGGCACGAACATCATGAGCTGCAACTTGTTTTATGGCCTCAGGTTTTCCATCAGGAGCAGCGCTGGGGAAGAATGGTTGGGCTGTGGACACTTGGACCGACTGGTTTCGAGAGTTCGGGACAACACTGTGTGGGATGAACAATTGCTGGGCACTCCGGAAAGTGGACAGGCCTTGTCGCACTCAGGGACGCTGCGGGAAGGCCTCGGTGCCAGTGTCCGAGTCGCCCTGGACAAGGGTACCGGGCAGCACGGGGGAGAGCTTGTGGAGGTGAGCGATGCCCAAAAGATGGTCCCAGGTGTTCCCGGAGCACGGCCGTGGCAGGCATGTGAACACGGGGCCACATCAGCAGGGTCCGCAGCAGATTTACAAGCAGTCAGGGCAGGACCGAGTGGCACTGGGAGAGCGAGTGCCAGGTGGAGACACCGCAGGCCGTGCAGGGCCCCGCTTGGAGTCACGGACTGGATTTGGGCTCGGGTGGAAGCGAGGTCCAGAAGGGTGAGAGAAAAGCGGAAAATGGAGCAGTATCAGGGCCGGCTGCAGGTGATGGGCGAGCGGCACGATGGTTACCTTCTGCTGTCGGATGGCTCGTGGTGCCATCCTAATGAGTTCCGGCGTGCCCCGAAGAAGGCAGTTGGGCACGGCCCCAGACGATTGGAGCGCTTGGAGGTGTGGAGGAGAAGGCGCATCGGGACTGAGGTGACCAGCTGTGGCCCGGGAAGTGAGCTACCTCCAGGTGCAGACTGAATGGTGAAGGGTCTGGGGGGCCATGGGTCATCCTTACTGAGCCATGGATGTGTATTTGTTGTTAGTTGTGCACTTTACTCTTAAACCTTTCAAGTAAGGAAAGATTTTCTGTGTGTGAATGTAAATATAGTACATTAGTGCCTCTCAGTAAATTTAAATATTGTGAAAAGATTTTTTTTGTAATTAAAAAAAATAAACTTACATATGTTCAAAATTTATTACAGGCACAAGGAAATATTTCAGGCCTTTTTTAAATTCGATTTTGATTGTAGTTTTTGAAATTAAAATGCAAATCATGATATTGTATATACTGAGATGTACTACTACATAAATATTACACTATACTCTGAAAACTAGTGACCAAGCAGGGTGGAAAATATTAAACTGTCATGAACGGCCCTCTCTGAGGGCAAACAGGATGCCAAACACAGACTTTAAGTTTGTAAATTTATTAACTAAAAAGAAACACAACATACTAACACACAATAACGAAAAACACAGCTTAGAGGCTGGAGCGATAAATGTAAATAAACAGAAACATGAGCAAGACAGAATAAACAATAATTTAACTTGACGAGATGTCCAGGGGATTCCTGACATGAGCCGTGTTGATGCTGCTGCACCAGGGAAATGGTGACCACGGCTTAAATAGGCCACCCCTGATTACAAACACCTGTGAGGTCCTGAGTGGCGATTATTGCTGGCAGCCGTGACAGCCCACAAACAGAATCTGACAGCCAGAAATGACGCGCGAGCTGTCACAGTGCCAGCAACGATCAACACACAAAACCAAAGAAGGAAATCCAGAAACTAATAATGAACTAACCAAAAACAGAAACCAAGTACAGTCAACAAGAAGAACTGAAAAATAAACAAACAGAGAAAGGCAAAATTAATCTAATAACAAAGCACGGCCCCCGCCCGTGCACTGGATCATGACATAAATAAAAGAAGAGGCCTTTGTAACACAATGTAGTCAAGGTGCAACAGTCCGTTTTATGAAAGTATTCAATGTAGTACAAATGCCATGGAATTGTATTCTTTAAAATAAAAATTAATAAAAAAATATAAAGACATGCTCTCATTTTCTCATTTTTCACTCTGAACTTCTGCCTGACAAATTACTGTCAGCTAATACCAGTGAGAAGCATGTTGGCACCATTGCCTCCTCTTCCAGGTGGGACTGGGGTTACATGATTGAATTTAAATAGATAATAACAACACCAGTGATTCAAATAAAAGCAAGCCTATTTTCTATTTTTTATTCATCCATATTGTAACATCACATAATTGTGGAAAATGAATATTTTCCTCCAGTGTCAGAAGGATTTGACTTCATAAATCGTATTTTGATGCCAAAAACAATGAAATCCTAAAATGTTCTCAGCATGATTTTCTGTGCAGCTTATGAATGCACAAATCAAGCTGAGAAAGTGATCCAGATGTTTGGGTTCCAGCACACACAGAAAGGAAAAAAGATGTCTGAGACAAGTGAGCAGAAACACCATGACTTTAACAAAAGATTATAACAACAGAAAACTTTATGCAGTATCTTAATTTCCACAAAAAATTTCCATCTCCAAGCTCAAACATTTATGACTGCACATAAATTGTGATTTTTTTTTTATGCTGAAGTAAAACAATTACATTAAAGGGTAAAAATTAGCTGGTGTATGAAAAAAAGCAATGGTTATGGATATGGAATGGTACCCTTAGAACTGAATTGAATTGAATTGAATTGAATTGAACTGAATTGAATTGAATTGAATTGAATTGAAGAAAATCAATGGAAAGTAATAATTGAGTTTAATCAAGATGGAGGGCATTTTCACCCAATCAAACTTACGAAAGCAATTGAGCAAAAGATTGGTAAAATTAAGTTTGCTAGGTTCATGAATAATGAACGAGTGCTAATCCATGCTGTCAGTGGACAACAGCAGGAAAAGATTCTGAGAATGTCATCTCTTGGTGATGAAAGGATGAAATCCTATGTCCCAGGAGCACTGTCTAAGATAAGAGGAGTAATATCTGGAGTTCCTCTGAATGTGTCGATGTCTGATATCAAAAATGAAACTAAAGGAGGTATAGTAATTGATGCAGCAAGACTCAAAAGGAAGGCAGATAGCTCTTTGAAAGAAACCCTGTCGGTGGTAATTCAGTTTGAGAAAACGCTTCCCAAATCAGTACAGATGGGCTATATAAACTACAATGTGAGACAATTTATTCCCAATCCCCTGAAATGTTATTCATGTCAAAGAATGGGGCATACAGCACAACAATGTAAAAGAAAACCAAGGTGTGCAAGATGTGCAGGCCAGCATGAATATGGGAAATGTGATAAAGATGCCAAGATTAAGTGCTGGAGCTGTGGTAGTGATCACAGTGCTGCATATGGAGGTTGTATGATGCAGAAAGAAGCAAGAGAGGCTCAAAGAGTCAAGATTATGAACACAATCTCATATGCTGAAGCTCTAAAGAAAGTCAGGGAAAACAAAACAACCCTATTCAGTGCTGTGAAAGCATCCCAAAGAGCTACAGCTGTCAGGGGTGACATTGCAACAGGAAATCAGACCCAAACTATAAACCCAATGGCAATTCAGAAAGCATGCACTCACAGTTGTAAGCTTAAAGACGATGCTCTGGTAGTGCGCAAAGCAAAGTTTGTGGCCTTCATTTGCCATACCATAAATGTTACCTCGCAATTGAAAAAGAAAAGTGATAGGATTAGAACAACTGTAACAGTAGCAGTAAAATTCCTGGACATAAAAGACATCAAAGCATGGGCTGCACGATGGCGCAGTGGTTAGCACTGTGGCAACACAGTTTACCCTCGGCCGGGGGATCGCGGGGATCATGAGATCGTGGGTTCGATCCCTGCCCCCGGCCAACAGTGATCTGTGTGGAGTTTGCATGTTCTCCCCGTGTTGCGTGGGTTTACTCCGGGATTTCTCCGGTTTCCTCCCACATACCAAAAACATGCAGATTAGGGATACGGGGCGCTTGCGCATGCAGCGACCGGCAGCTGGTGGCTTGTCACCAGACTGCAAAACAAATCTAACTACAGGTACAAAATAAGTAATAAAAAAAAAAAGCAGACCAGACACATGAATTACTTACAGCAACTGAAGGAAATGTGCATGGTGAGGATTAGGCTTCTCATTATTCAATTCATTTTTATTTATATAGTGCCAAATCACAACACAGGTCATCTCAAGGCACTTTACAGAAAAGAGTGGGTTTAGGCCACCCTCTCAAAATTATAGAACCCAGTAGAGACCCCTACGAGCAAACACTGTGGCGACAAAGGCGAGGAAAAACTTCTCTTTAATGGGCAGAAACCTTGAGCAGAACCATAGCTCATAGAGGATGGCCATCTGCCTCGACTGGCTGTGTTGAAAAAAGAGATAAAAAGTCAGAGGCCTGGCAGTAGCTACATTCAAAACAAACATAACAAATACAATATTCAAAACCAGATATTCCAGTATCAAGCCTTGTTAGGCTGCACATGCGAATGAAGGCCTGGCAGTGACAACATTTTTAACTATAGGCCTTATCAAAGAGAAAAGATTTCAACTTACTCTTGAATAAAGAGAGAGTGTCTGCCCCCAAACTGAACTGGGAAGATAGTTCCACGGGAGGGGAGCTTGATAACTGAAAGCGCTACCTCCCAATCTACTTCTAGAGACCTTGGGGACCACCAGTAGTTTGGATTTTTGGGAGCGCAGAGGTCTGGTTGGATGATAGGGAACTAAGAGTTCTTGCAGGTAAGAAGGAGCCATACCATTAAGGGCTTTATAAATTAGGAGCAATATCTAGAATTCAATTCTATATTTTATTGGGAGCCAATATAAAGAAGCTAAAACTGGGGTAATGTGATCTCATCTCCCTGTTCTCATCAGGATACGTGCAGCTGCATTCTGAATGAGCTGGAGAAACTTTATGGACTTATTAGGACAACCTGATAAAAATGAATTACAATAGTCTAACTCAGAGGTGATAAAGGCGTGAACAAGTTTCTCTGCATCTTTTTGAGACAGGATGGACCTAATTTTAGAAGTATTATGCAGATGGAAGAAGGCGGTCTTAATGGTTTGCTGTATATAAGAGTTGAAAGACATATCTGGGTCAAAGACAACTCCAAGATTCCCAACAGAAAACGTAGAAGCCAGTGCAATGCCATCTAGTGTTGTTATCTTACTAGAAAAAATACTTCTAACATGTTTGGGGCCAAGAACAATGACTTCAGTTTTATCTGTATTCAGCAATAGAAAGTTGTTGTTCATCCAGGTTTTAATATCCTTAAGACACTCCTGGAGTCAACCCAAATGGCTGGGATCATCTGGACTGCTGGATAAATATAATTGAGTGTCATCAGTGTAACAATGAAAATGAATAGAATGCTTCCTCATAATGTCTCCCAAAGGCAGCATGTATAATGTAAACAGTACTTGTCCAAGTACCAGTCCCTGCAGAACTCCATAGCTAACTGTGGTCTGGGTAGAGCAGTGGTCCCGAAAACCTGGGCCGTGGACCGGTACCGGTCCGTGGGTCATTTGCTACCGGTCCGCACAGAAGAAATAAATAACTTACATTACGTCAGTTTTATTTATTATCTGTGTCTGAATGATGTTTTATTTTGAAAAATTACCGGATTCTCTCCATTACATCCGTCTATGGCTCACTCTTTATGCACGTCAAGACGCTTGTCTCGGTGACGTGATATGTTACCGCTAAAATTAAAGGTCATTGCTAGACGGCAGACATTTATGTCTACACTAGTGAATGAAAAGCCCACGTGCAGGAGTGTTTTTGTGCATTTTATTGAACAAAACCCCAAAACGTGTTAATGGGAATGAGTGACATGTGGATGTGTATGTGTGTGAAACAGCCGAGCTGCCAGGTGCCCGAGTGCCCGAGTGCCCGAGCTGTCAGGGAGCGAAGGAACCAAAGGGCTCCCTGATGCGCCTGATGGAAGATAAATAAATATGTGCATTTTTTTAAATATTTTTTTTAACCAAATAACCAAATTATAATGTATTTACTTGTATCATTAGCATATTTTGGTTATCCCGAGGGAGATTGCTGGCCAGAGTGTTTGAATTATGAGAGCTGCTGCAGAGATTTCTCTCAGAAAAAAAGTCACCGCCGGCAGCACATTTCAGTGATGAGGAATGGGTCACAGAACTTGCTTACTTGTGCGACATATTTAGACTGCTCATTCATCTTCATCTTCTTCCGCTTAATCCTTTTTGGGTCGTGGGGGGGCTGGAACCTATCCCAGCATCTTTGGGTGAGAGGCAGGGTACACCCTGGACAGATCGCCAGTCCATCGCAGGGCCAACACAGACTGCTCAATGAACTCAATCTGTTACTTCAGGGGAAAATGACAACTGTCTTCAAGTTGGCAGATAAAGTAGCTGCATTTAAAGCCAAATTGGATTTGTGGGGATGGCGTGTGAATGGAGGTATATTTGACATTTTTCAAACATTAGCGGGGATTTTGGAAGAGACTGAGCCCGAGCCTTCATTCTCCCAGCTGGTGCATGATCACCTGTCTTTGCTTTTAAAAGAGTTCAAGCGCTATTTCCCAATGACAAAAAATACACAACCTGCCAAAGAATGGATGTGCCACCCATTTCTCAACAAACCAGGTGAATCCAATATGTCTGTGCAAGAAGAAGATCAACTGCTGGAGATCGCAAATGACGGCAGCCTTAAAAGTATGTTTGAGACAACAGCTCTGCTGATGTTCTGAATTAAAGTCATGGCTGAATACCCTGAGATCACCACAATAGCACTGAAAACCCTGTTGCCATTTCCGACATCCTATCTGTGTGAAGTGGGGTTTTCTGCAGTTACAGCAACCAAAACAAAATTACGAAGTAGACTGGACATAAGCGACACACTTTGGGTGTCATTGTCTCCCATTACCCCTAGATGGGACCGTCTCGGTGCAGAGAAATAAGCTCAGGGCTCCCACTGATTCAACATTGTGGTGAGTTTTATTTTTCATGCACTTTATATTTGTGTTTATGGTGTATCTTATTTTGAAGGCATGTTTAAACATTACCATAGCGACCAGAGGTTGTGGGCAGAGAGGATGTTACTCATGTTATGTTGTTGTTGTTGTTGCGATGTTAAGAGGACGCTGCTAATAAAGATGCAAATGAGTACACAGTGGATTCACGTTTATTATTATATTTAGAAAATACCACAGTTTTTATGCCCGTCGTATCGTGTTCTTTTGTTGTATTTATCCACCACACCTTAAAGGCCGGTCCCTGAAAATATTGTCTGACATTAAACTGGTCCGTGGCGCAAAAAGGGTTGAGGGCCACTGGGGTAGAGGGCTTGTTATGGACATGAACAAACTGGGAACGGTCTGGTAGATAAGACTGGAACCATCTTAGCTTTGCTCCTTTCAAACCAATTTGCTGTTCAAGTCTCTCTAGCAGAATATGGTGGTCAATGGTGTCAAAGGCAGCACTCAGGTCCAATAAGACAAGGACGGAGACGAGTCCTTTGTCAAATTCCATAATGAGGTCATCAGTAACTTTCACTAAGGCTGTCTCTGTGCTGTGGTGTTTTCTAAAACCTGACTGAAATTTCTCAAATACAGAATTATTTTCTAAAAAAGTGCACAGTTGGTTGGCGATTACTTTTTCGAGGATCTTAGAATGGTAGGGGAGGTTAGATATTGGTCTATAATTGGCCAAAATCCCAGAATCAAGCAAAGGTTTTTTAAGTAGAGGTTTAATTACTGCCACTTTAAAAGACTGCGGTACATGTCCTGTCAATAGAGACATATTAATTATGTTCAAAAGCGGTGGACTAATCAGATATACTGATTCCTTCAGGAGTCTAGGGGGGATTGGGTCTAAGATACAGGTAGTTGGTTTAGAGGCTGACACTATTAGGGCTAGATCAGAGTGACTAATACGAGAAAATTCAGAGAAGGGGAGTTTTGAGCCTGTGGACACAGCAGTGTTGGGTAGAGGCTTGGTATTTTTAAGGGGGCTATTTTTTGGAATAATATTCCTAATACCGACAATTTTATCATTAAAAAAAAATTCAAAAAGTCATCAGTACTAACAGTTGGAGGAATGTAGGGATCTCTGGCATTTTGGCTCTTGGTTAGCTGAGCCACAGTATTAAAAAGAAATCCGTGGTTATTTTTATTTTCTTCTATCAAAGATGAATAGTACTGTCGCCTAGCACTACAGAGAGATTTCTTATAGGTGATAAGGCTGGCATTCCAGGCTGAACATGATTCTTCTGTCTTATTTGCATGCCAAAGACTTTCACAGAATCTAACTTTCTGTTTTAACTCACGAGTGTGGGGGTTGTACCATGGAGCTATTCTCCTATTTTTAATAGTTTTCTTTTTAAGAGGAGCTATGGAGTCAAGTGTTGACTGCAGTGAGGCTGCAGTACTACCAACTAAAAGGTCTAATTCTAACGAATTCAAGCAGTCAGTGCTGTCTGCTATATTGAGACATGGTAATAGAGTAAGTGCTGAAGGGATTAATTCTTTAAAGCGAGCCACAGCACTATCAGGTAAGAATCTGGTAACTATATTTGTACTTGATGCTGTGAAATCAGATAACACAAATTTGAAAGTTATCAAGTAATAGTCAGTCAGTGTAGGATTTTGAGGGATGACAAGCAGCGCATCAATTTCTACACCATAGGCCAAGACCAGGTCAAGGGTGTGATTATGATGATGAGTTGGTTTACTAACACACTGAGAAAAACCAGTTGAATTTAAGAGGGAGAGAAATGCTACGCTATGACTATCCTTATCAACGTCTATATGAATATTAAAATCACCAGCTATGATAATCTTGTCTGAACTAGAACTAAGGTTGTTAAGAACTCAGAAAATTCAGAAATAAATTCAGCAAAAGAAGCACTGGGAGGGCGATATACTGTGGTAAATAAAACAGGCTGGTCTGTCTTCCAGGATGGATGTGCTAAGTTAAAAATTAAGCATTCATTCATTCATTCATTCATCTTCTTCTGCTTAATCCTTTTCGGGTCGCGGGTGGGGGGGGGGGGCTGGAGCCTATTCCAGCATCTTTGGGCGAGAGGCAGGGTCCACCATGGACAGATCGCCAGTCCATCGCAGGGCCAACACAGAGAGACAGACAACCATTCACTCTCACAGTCATACCTAAGGACAATTTAGAATCCCCAGTTTTGATGCCAATTAACCTAACTTGCATGTTTTTGACATGTGGGAGGAAACCGGAGAAATCCCGGAGTAAACCCACGCAGACACGGGGAGAACATGCAAACTCCACACAGATCACTGTTGGTCGGGTGCTGGGATCAAACCCAGGATCCCCCAGTCAAGGGTGAGTTACTGTGCTGCCGTACTGCTAACCACTCTGCCACCGTGCTGCCAAAAGAGATATAATTTGAGTCTAGCTTAGGCTGAGGGTTCGTTGGTAATGTGGATTCATGTATTACCCCGACACCACCACCTTGGCCAGTGTTTCTAGGAATATGAATATTACCATAGCTGAGGGGGTGGCCTCTGATACTAACAAAGTCACTGGGGTGTAGCCATGTTTCTGTAAGACAGAGTATATTTACAGTATATTGTAATCCATGATCACATCATTAATTAAGGTCACTTTATCGGACAGAGATCTTATATTCAGCAGTCCACTTTTAATCATTTTATTTTTCTGTGGTAGATTAAAGTGCTCATGACATGATTTTGACATTTTTTAGCATGTTGTATAAACCCAAAAGTCATTGTAGATGATCAATATAATACTTACAAGGGCACCTGCGTAACATACATCAGAAACATAACATAACATCAGAAAACCACCGCCATTCGGGCAAATTTGACTGGACTGTGGCGCTGCTCACCAAATGAGGAAGGAGGCGGAAATGATGTCAGTGCGAGAACGGACGCCGGTTTTGCTGACAGGAATGCCAGCAGCTTTGTAGCAGACAGTTTCTCTGGTTTCTTGTTTTAGTTTTACGGCTATGCCTTCGCGTTGTGTCGCAGGCTTAGATAAACAGCAGGCCGTGAAAGACAACATCACACGCTTCAGCTCCAACTGTTATAAGCCTCCTCATGCACTTTTACGCAGCGCAAGGAGGAGGGGAGGGATGAATGGATTTACATGCAGGATTCACCACAGCATATGTATTGAACATAAGACTGATGGCAACAGTTCCCAAAAAGGTGAAGACTTACAAAAATAAACAGAAACACTTCCGGTTGGCGTTCAGGGCCGACATCACCCAGAGAATGCATGGAGAGGAGATGTGTTAACCACGGTTACGCCCCACATCGCTTCAAGAGGCGCAACAGAACCACAGCTGTGTGGAGTGGCTAACACGTCGTGATAATGTTGGCAATATTGGCTGGCTGACAACACAGCAGATGATGCACACAAAACACGAACAGCTGACTGTCAAAGAGAGAGGGGGCGTGGTCGGCCCGGCGAATCTTGGACAGTGCCCACCTGAAAGTGGGTCAAAACGGCTGCCCAACAACCGCCGGCCAGAGCGGCGGCTACAGGCATGGAAAAGAAAAGGAACACAGACATAAAAACAACAAGAACTCAAAAGATAATACCCGATGCCTGAGCCACAGAGAACAGTCAGAACCGAGCCTACAGGATAACACGAGCTCAGTTCATGACAACAACTGACTATATTGTATTCATTGGCACTAAATTGGACTTTTTCCTGTTATAATAATTAATTTAATATTTTTGATAGTTATAGTACATCTGTGCTATACCAGTTATGAGGACTGTTACCTCCGCCAAGGAGGTTATGTGATCATTGGCGTTGGTTTGTCTGTCTGTTTGTTTGTTTGTTTGTTTTTTAGCAAGATAACTCAAAAAGTTATGGACGGATTTTCATGAAATTTCCACAGATTGTCAGAAATGGGGTATCCTACAGATGATTAGATTTTGGTGGTGATCTGGATCACCGTCCACAAGAAAACCGCCATTACGTAAAATGCCATTTTCGTGAATAACTACTGAACCACTAATCCTATCATTGTCAATTCAATTGCTTGTCATATGTTTTCATGGTCAAGGAATCTGAAAACGTACACATAAACACTGTATGGGGGGAACTGTGGCGAAAACCCCTATTACGGAAAATGGGATTTTCGTGAATAACTACTGAACCACTAATCCGATCATTGTGAATCCAATTGCTAGTCATATGTTTTCATGGTCAAGGAATCTGAAAACGTACACACAAACACTGTATGGGGGGAACTGTGGCGAAAACCCCCATTACGGAAAATGGGATTTTCGTGAATAACTACTGAACCACTAATCCGATCATTGTCAATCCAATTCGCTGTCATATGTTTTCATGGTCAAGGAATCTGAAAACGTACACACAAACACTGTATGGGGGGAACTGTGGCGAAAACCCCCATTACGGAAAATGGGATTTTCGTGAATAACTACTGAACCACTAATCCACGGTGGCGCAGTGGTTTAGCACTGTGGCAGCATAGTTTTACCCTCGGCCGGGGGACCGCGGGGATCATGAGATCGTGGGTTCGATCCCAGCCCCCGACCAACAGTGAGCTGTGTGGAGTTTGCATGTTCTCCCCGTGTTGCGCGGGTTTACTCCGGGATTTCTCCGGTTTCCTCCCGCACACCAAAAACATGTAGGTTTAGGGCGCTCGCGCACGCAGCGACCAGCAGCCGGTGGCTTGTCACCAGACTGCAAACCAAGTCTACCTACGGGTACAAATAAGTAACAAAAAAAAAAAAAAAAAAAAAAAAAAAAATCCTATCATTGTGAATCCAATTGCTAGTCATATGTTTTCATGGTCAAGGAATCTGAAAATGTACACACAAACACTGTATAGGGGGAACTGTGGCGCTTGGCGGAGGTCTGCACTCTCCGAGTGCTTTTCTAGTTTTTCTTGTGACCAAACTCTTGAAAAAATGAGGACTATCAGTTGCTTCTATTGCTTTTATTATTATTGTTGAAAATCACATGCCAGTTGATACAAGACAAAAGCAGTTAATAAACAAAGACAACAAACAAAACTGCATTTTAATGAGATACAAATAATAGGGAATACATTATTTTTAAGGATATTGCCATCAGTAACACAGAGAATAATTTTAATTTCTAAAGGGGTTTTACAGATAATTGAACTTTAAAATGATAAGTTATGGCCACGAGTACCCTCTAATTTACAAAAAAGAAATATTTATACAATATTTGCTGTCATGAACCCTCCTGTGCGCTTTTCTGTAGCACACGGCAAGGGGTGAAAATGATGGGGATTTACACGCAGGGATACACCCACACACATTTATCAACATAAAGAACCATGACAAATAGTTTCAAAAGGTGAGGACTTACAAAAGGTACGAAAAACACTTACAGTGGGCATTCGAGGGTCGGCATCACCCCACAAATGCATGAGAAGAGACATGTATCCACGCTCGCGTCCCACAGCCGGAATCGCTATGAGAGCGCCAGAGAACCACGGACTGTGCGGAGTGGATACACACTGTATGGAGCTGACAGTTCACTGATACCACACACAAACAGTCAGTCGATCAGCAGTCAAAGACCCAGCAGTGTGTGACTGGCAAAAGGCGCTTAAGTACAAGCACTGCTGGTGATGATATAGTAAATGGCACTTTTCTTCTCATCTAGGATGACCAAAGCGCTTTACAGATCCTGCAATCCACCCATTCACACACACATTCACACACTGATGGCGGCAGAGCTGCCATACACACAAGTGCTAACCAGGCCACCAGGAGCAACTGGGGGTTCAATGTCTTGCTCAAGGACACTTCGACAAGCGGACAGCAGACAGAGCGGGAATTGAACCCATGACCCTCCGATCAGTAGTCGGTCACACTACACCTGCACCACCGCCGCCCTGTGATTAGGAACACCTGGGCAAGGAGCAAGAAGATGGTACACGGGAATGGGAACAGCTGGTGATAATGAGAGAGGGGCGTAGCCGGACAGGCGAGCTGATAGCCGCGCTCACAGAAAGTAACCCAAACTTGGTCCTGTCAGGACCAAGCCAAGGGAAACCAAGCCGGCTCGGCTCCTGACAATTTGCAAAATAAAATAAAAAATTCTATCTCTTGTTCAAATACCCAGGATTGATACAGGACTGCAGCAATGTCCCAATGATGACAACAGTTATGAGATTTTCAAGTATCACACTATAAATATTTTGTAATTTTATTTTCTTGTAAAAATTGACAACAGTTGTGGTCAGATAAATATTTATTGAATGAAAAATAATATTCTGAAAACATAAAGGTAGTTAGTCAGCATAAGTAAAACCAACATGTTGTCCCTCTTGTAGTGGAAAGGTCTCTCTGATCTTGTCAACGACAGAGGCAGGTATTGGCACTCGAACTTTCTCACCAAGGTAGTGGCAGCACCATCGGATGAACTGTCTATACGCTGTATATCGCTTCCAATTGTTCCCAAAATCCACATTCCCATAATGTTTATAGGTGAAGTAGGCCACTTCCAACACATCTTTGTTCAGACACACTGCGAGGAAGTTGTGATGACCAGTGATACACTTTATAGCACCGTCCGGAATTTTCTGCTTCACCTTGTCCTGCTCCTGACAGCCAATACTCTCCTCCTCTGTTGTCATGCTCCTACACAGACCACACTGGCACCTGCAAAAATAAAAAAAAATGGTATCTTTTGATTTGTTTACTTGGGGGGGGGGGTGTTGACAGTATCAGGTAGATGTTTCAATTTTATTATAAATACACTGCTATGATTTTATTGAAAAATAGGGTTTAAACAAATTATATTTATCAACAAATAATTTGTTGCAATATCTGTAACAAAAGCATACCACTCGGTGTTCCCCTGCTGTGTGTTTGCTGCTGCTGCAGGCATGTTTGCCTCATAACTATCACTCTCTGAGTCTGACTCGCTAGGCATGATGTCCGCTTGGCACAGCTCAAACCTATAAGGTCCGATGCCCCCACATTCTTCATTGTCATTCCATTCTTCTGAACTATAATTATCTGAAGATTGAACAACACAAACCAATTCCAGACTCCATGTGCTGGAACCATCATCGATGTTTTCAGCCGCTTCCATCCTGCATGTAGAATGGGCAGCCAACCGCTGTGTTCTCCCGCTGACGTCACAACATGGCCAGGGGATTTTCCAGCCACTGACACAATTGGCGCTGCGGCGCTCTTGGAAACATCAGATATTCGCGTGAAAACAAGCCTGTTTGACTTAGAACTGCACAGACCCACCTGTTTCGTCATATTGTATTATGTGTTTGCAGAATTACATGCGGTCAAAATTGTGTCATCAGCACTTTAATGGTTTTAATCTTTATCAAGTTATGTTGTATTTGTCTTGGTTTGTAATGTTTTAGGTATCAGGGGACAGACACAATCTCTATAGAGTTGTGAATTGAAGACTGATCTAAACAGAGAGAATTATTTGGATTAATAGGAGTAATATGAGAAGTGGAAGCAAAAGAAAGCTGGTTGGCAGACCCAAGCACTTTGGGGTGAGGTGACACACCAGCTTTCAGTCACTGTACTAAAAAATGCTGAATGGAATAAAACAGATTGTCCCTTAAAACATGTGCACCGAGTCTATTTGGATGGATGCCATCTAGCCTCATAAATACTGTAATGGGCAGTTCCAAAACAGGTTGAAATTGTCTATAAAACCAATGTTAAAAGTAGGACATGTTGCGCACAACCAGGAATTAAGGGAAAGAGTTCTGCTGAAATAATTGCAACCTCTTCTAAAAGGAGCAAGTGGTCCAGAAATAAACACAAATCTGCCACAGTTCTTAAGAGTGGACAGAAGGCTCCTGAAGTATCTCTTCAAGATCTCAGACGCTTCGGCTGGGATGTTGTTGCATCCGACATGCACAATAACAGTTTTAGCGTGGGGGCATTCATTTAATAGGTCAGGGATAAGAGCCTCAATGTCTGACACTTCAGCCCCAGGAAAAAAATTTTGTCACACAGTACCTGCTTCTGACATTCCTCATAATGGAATTACCAATTTGCGTTGTCTGGAGGGACTTTGTTGGTGGCTTCTGTAGTGGAAAATATTTGCCGTTGTTGTTGCTGTTGGGGCAGCAGGATGCCAGTGTAGTGGTGATGCGGGGGTTTGAGCTCTCTTCTTTTTGGAGCTGGTGTAAAGTTTGGCACACGTAGGGTAGTTTTAATCCAAGGCTTGTGGGTTTGGGCCTCTGCTGAAGGAGAAGGGGCGGCCATGGGGGGAAGATCAGCGTCAAGGTGGGGGAAATCTTCCAAGGAAAAGGTGTCGATTCTGTTTTCCAATGAGAGGGGAAGGGAGGAGGCACGGCCGTACCTGGTCGATCCCCGACGTTTGCTGTTTGACCCGACCATGGTCCAGGGCTGAGAAGAACTACCCGGGGCTTCAGGTTTAGCTCCGAGCTGAAGCCAGTGTTTAATTAAATTAAATCACCCTTTATTGTCATTCAACTGTACAACCAATCATGTACAGTAGAACGAGATTGTGTTTTACCTATCTACTGTGTTAATCACACACACCCCAAGTGTAGAATCAGAGGGCCGCTGCCATGCAAGGCGCCACCACAAATTTCCCTCCTCCATTCCATTTTTGCTGAGCACCAAGCTGGACGGCAGGAAGTTTCACTTTTTTATATGGTCTTCGGCATGACCCGGCCGGGATTTGAACCCCTGCCTCCCGGGTGTGGGGCGGATGCTCTACCAACTGAGCCACCACTCCGGTGTAATGCTACAGTCCTGGACAGCTGAGGTGACCGGAGTAGGGGTAGAGGTGGATGGTGACATGCTAATTTCACCCAGCTAGGTAGCTGTCTCTGCTAGCTACGAATCCATGGCTGGCGCTGACGTCTGACCAAAAATGATTGTGTCCAGATGATTTTCAGTCTCCCGAATCTTATAGAGGTTAAACAGTCTCAGTTCTAACTAAGAAACCTTCTCTGCCATAGGCAGCAGGACCACGCCCCTCCCATCCTGCCTCATATTCACCAACTCATCACTGCACCTGAGGCAGAAGACACACTTGCACCTGCTCATTAGCCAGCATACTTAAGGAGGCTCTCTCCGCGCAGTCAATACTGGTTCGTCTGGGTGTACTGTCCGTGATTAGGCAAGCTAAATTAAAGTTATAAGTGCTGACACACCATTAACCTTATTTCTCCTCTCTTCTCAGGTTGCTGCCACCCTGTAGGTGTGTCTCTGGGACTGCGTGCGCTCTCCTGCCACATCTCACCATACCTCAGCTTCCACTCCACCCGGTCAGGCACCATCAGCTCATCTTCCCCCCACCCTACTGGTTCGTCTATTCCTTGCTGGGTCCTGCCGGTTCTCCCTGGATTTCCCATGTAAGTGGCAATTTGGCTTGCCCATTTCCCCTTACTCCATTCCTCTGCTCACGGCTCCCGTCTTATCTCCATAGGGCTATTCCTCTGGTGAGTGACTGTTCCTGCAGCTGTGTGCTTTGGTTTTTGCCATTTAATAAAACTTTCAAACGTGCCCTATTGTGTGGTTCCTTCCTGTGCTTTAGCATCATGCACGTGAGCTGTCAATCTTAGTTAGGCATGACATTCTTAGAGAGGGAAACACAGCTGTCACAGGTCGGAGAGGGAGCCATGGCTTTCCAGGCCGGGGTGGCTAACCAAAACAAACAGGTTAGCCTAGCCCGGTTTGTTGACCAAGAAAAATCAAGTGGCAAGAATCCTCGGTCCAGTAAAATTATAAGTGGGTAAAAATCATTGAGAACGACGATGCAGAAATTCCAACTGTTTGACAGCGTCTAGCAGTGTCTGACAGCGCCTGACTTCAGGTACTAAGTCAGATGAACAGAGATACAAGCGCTGCTGTCAGACTCTCATAGTTGCAAAACAAACTTCCAGTGATAGGTGGGTAGCAATGTTAGCTTAGTCAGAGAGTCTGTCTAGAAGCATACTACTGCACCTTGTGTAGTAGTATGCTGTAATATGGTTTTACACATATTACGATGTTGTAGAGGAGCTGAAATAACGAGGCGATTTTTGTATTAAAAACAGGGTTTTTAATGAATAGCTCTTCTATCGAGTCTCATCAGGTGTAGAGCTTGGCAGAAGGCAAGAGAGTGATCTCTGCTCCGCTCGCTGGTTAAATACAAGCACACATAGGGCCACACATTGAAAAAGCTGACATCAGAGCCACACATTGAAAAAGCTGACATCCCCCCGTTATCTTAACCCCCCATTGTTCTGCTATCTCCTCTCCTTGTCTTGGGAGGTGATGGGAACTCCTCCTCTCGCCTTAGGGGGTAAAGGTGTCGAGTCCATCTCCGCCGCCGCGTCTTGGGAGGTCCATTGACTTTAACCCGGCGGGGGAGATCCTTTGTCCTTTCCAGGTGTGAAGTTCCTTACATATGCTGTCACAAAACATTTCCACTTGTTCTAACATATGTAGATATGGGATATAAGAGTCATATATACCACAGGCCCCCCAAACACTAGGAAAGGACACAGAAAGAATCACAGTCTAAGATAATAACTATGAAATACTACTTGTTACAACTGTTGCCACAGGAGACGTTTTCTAGCAGCCATGCTCCTAAGAAAGTTCAGTGGTAAACATAACAGCATAGTGAAATCATAAGTAGCCTTAAACTGTTGTAGCACAATTAGTGAATAATTGCGGGGTGGTTGGTATCAGTCCCTGTGCTGTCTGGGCTTTATTCTTCTCCCAAAACTGCTGTAGGTTGGCTTAGGTGTCCCGCTGGGACCTTCTCGTGGTGAATCTGCATTGTGGGAAGGAAAGAGATTATTTGTTCCCTGCCTGGGGGCTGAGACTTTTCCTCTGGGGGGTCTACCACGCCGAGGTGCTCGTGCCAACTGTGCAGGTTCGTCTCTCAGCAAGAAAGCAGGTTTGAGTCTGTCAACACTGACCACTTCCTTTCTGTCCCCATAATCAAGCACAAAATGTTTGTCACCATTTTCCAGCACTCTGAACGGGCCATCGTAAACTGGGCGTAACGTTGGTTTAATGGCTTCATGCTTAACAAAAACGAACTCAGCGATTTTTAAAGTTTGAGGAACAAAAACTCGTGGAAAAGAGTGATGAGCTGGACCGTGGAGGGAGTCCGGTCCACTGCTGCCTAAAAACCTTGGGACTGGAAGGTGTTCTGGTTCTGGGTTCTCTGGTAAAAATTCTCCTGGGAGTCTGATAGGCTGGGCAAAAACTAATTCTGCAGGAGAAGCGTCTAAATCCTCTTTAGGTGCTGCACGCAACCCCAATAAAACCCAGGGAAGTTTATTTACCCAATTTGTGTTCGTTAGTGAGGCCCTGAGAGCAGCCTTTAAGGACCTGTGAAAACGCTCGCATAACCCATTAGCCTGAGGGTGATAAGCGGTGGTGCGATGAATTGTTGCCCCTAAACTGTTAGACATGGCTGACCAGAGCTCTGAGATAAATTGAGGCCCTCTGTCTGACGTGATGTCTGATGGAACGCCGAAACGTGCCACCCAGTTTGCTAGAAAAACGCGAGCGACTTCCTCCGCTGTGGTTGACGCTAGAGGGACTGCCTCTGGCCAGCGCGTGGTGCGGTCTATCATTGTTAACAGGTGTGTGAAACCTTGGGAGGAAGGTAGCGGCCCCACGAGGTCGACGTGAATGTGGTCAAATCTTCTAGCAGGAATTGGAAAAGGCTCCAGAGGGGTTTTTGTGTGTCTGTGTATTTTGGCGCATTGACAAGGAATGCAAGTTTTTGCCCATTCTTTTACGTTTTTGCGCAGGCCTGGCCACACAAACTTTTCAGCAACCATTTTGACCGAGGCGCGCACACCTGGGTGCGCGAGGGAGTGAATTGCGTCAAAAATACGGCGGCGCCAAGCAGCTGGTACTAACGGGCGAGGTCGGCCGGTTGAAACGTCGCATATTAGGGGGGACACGCCGTCGCGCAACCCTTTTTTCTCCAGCCTTAACCCTGTTGGTCCGGACAGGAGCGCGCGCACGTCTGCATCACTGCTTTGTTCTTCCGCCATGGCTGCATAATCTATTCCATCCTGGATAGGTGCTGCGTATGTGTGCGTTAGTGAAGAGTTCCGCTGCTGAGGCGGTGTAATCTGTCTCCTCGTGCTCTGGCGGTGTCACAGCGCGAGAGAGACAGTCAGCTACAACGTTAAGTTTGCCTGCTACGTGTCGAATGTCTGTGGTGAACTCTGAAATCGCAGCTAGCTGTCTTTGTTGTCTGCCCGACCATGGTTCTGAAATTTTAGCCATAGCAAAAGTGAGCAGCTTATGGTCCACAAAGACCGTGAAACTCCGCCCTTCTAACCAAAACTGGAAGTGGCGGATGGACAAATGAAGCGCTAGCAGCTCTCTGTCGAAAGTGCTGTATTTGCGTTCCGTTGGGTTTAGCGATTTGCTAAAGAATGCCAAAGGTTGCCAGACTCCGCTGACAAGTTGTTCTACAACTGCCCCTATAGCCAGGTCAGAAGCATCTGTGGTCAGAGCAATGCGGGCTGAGGGATCTGGGTGGACTAACATTGTGGCGTTAGCTAAGGCGTTTTTTACTTCCGCGAAAGCGCGTTCGCGCTCCGGGGTCCATTCGACCGCGTTGGAAGCCTTCTTTTTTCTGAGCGCGTCATATAGGGGTTGCATGAGCTGAGCTGCGTGGGGGAGGAAACGGTTGTAAAAATTAACCATCCCCAAAAATTCCTGTAGCGATTTAACCGTTTGAGGCCGTGGAAAACCTTCTATCGCACGAACTTTGTCTGGAAGCGGAAATGCCCCTGTCGGGGAAACCCTATGTCCCAAAAAATCAATTTGCGATACGCCGAATTTGCATTTGGCTGGATTGATTATAAGTCCGTGCTCTTCCAGCCTCTGAAAAACGGTAGTGAGGTGCTGCTCGTGTTCTTCCTCGGATGAGCTGGCTACCAGCATGTCATCGAGGTAGACAAAAACAAAGGATAGGTCACGCAGGACTGCGTCCATCATCCGTTGAAAAGTTTGAGCAGCGCCTTTGAGGCCGAACGGCATTCTTAGGAATTCAAAAAGGCCGAAAGGGGCTATAACCGCTGTTTTAGGAATATCTTCAGCTCGGACTGGGACTTGGTGATAACCGCGGACTAAGTCTATTTTTGAAAAAATGCGCGCACCCGCTAAATGTAGTGAGAAATCCTGAATGTGAGGAATGGGGTAGTGGTCATGCGCTGTAGCGTTGTTTAGCCTGCGGTAATCTCCGCACGGTCTCCAAGAACCGTCGGATTTCGGAACCATGTGAAGTGGTGAAGCCCAGGGGCTCTTCGAGCGTCTAACAATGCCCAATTTTTCGAGAGCTGCAAATTCATCCTTTGCTATGTTGAGCTTGGCCGCGTCTAAGCGGCGAGCTTTGGCAAAAACAGGAGGTCCTGTTGTCGGAATGAAGTGTTTAACCCCGTGTTTGGCTACAATGGCTGAGAATTTGGGGGTTGTGAGTGCTGGAAATTGGGTGAGGAGTTGTTCAAACTTACCTCCCGCTGTGGTGACGTTGGCCTGCACAGGTGGTGGGTAAACTCGAGCTGAACATGGAATAGAAGCAAAAGATAGTGCATTAACCAGGCGCCTATTTGCAAGATCCACTAATAACCCGTGTGCACACAGAAAATCTGCGCCTAACAAGTTAAAGCTCACCGCTGCTACAACAAATGTCCATCTGGAGCTGCGGCCGTGGATGAGGAGGTGCAGGCTCTTTTCCCCGAACGTGTTGATGTCAGAGCCGTTGGCTGCCACTGCTCCGTTGCCCCGGGTGCCCATGGTTCGATCTACGTGGGAGGGCATGACGAAACTCAGCTGAGCTCCCGTGTCGATGAGGAACTGCTTGCCTGTGTATCCATCCGTCACGTATAACAGCTTATTCTTCTCGCCGAGAACCGCTGCTGTTAATGGCCCTCGGCTTTGGCATTTCCACGATATCGTAAACTTGCAGGGGGGAAAGCATTTGCGGGCTTTCTCTGCGAAGCGGTGGTGATAATAGCAGACGTCGTTCTGCTCGTTGCGCTTGGGCCGCGCCGCTGTCACCGTGGGTTGAGTCTCTCCAAGGCTCGGGGTGTCAGTTTTCAGATCTGCAGATGCCGCTGTGAGTGTCCGTTCTCTGCAGGCGTTGACGAGCCGGTAAGCCTCGTTGGCCAGTGTGCGGAAATCCTGATGATTATTGCACTTCATACTGGCGAGTGTCCCTCTCAACTGCGGTGGTAGCGTGCTGAGGAAAATGAATTGGAAAAGGAAATTATCATTATCCTCCTCCTTGAGTTGTAGCAAATCCTCCATGAGGGTCCTCGGATTGCTCCCTCTGTGGCCGTAGACCGCCAGGATCCTCTCGGCTCTTTCCTCCGCTGACGGGACATAATTCGCCACGATGGTCGCCTTGAGTGTCTCATATTTGTCCCGGGCTGGTGGTCGCCGGACCAAGCTCCGCACACACTTCGAAGTGGCGGAGTCGAGTTTGGAGACGATATGGTAAAACTTAATATCGTCTGCTGTGATGCCCACCCGTATAAACTGGGCTTCAGCTTGTTGAAACCAAGAGGCGGGGTTTTCTCGCCAGAAGTCTGGCAGGTTGACAGCAACGGCGTTCGTGCACACCATCACTGTTGTGCCCGCCGGGTGAGAGTGCCTTGCCTCGGCACTCACGGCGGTGCTGGAGCTCGGTTGAGCTCTCTCAGTGCCCTCTGCCGTGGGGAAAAGCTGTCTGCTTGTTCCCTCGTCTGCGTCGTCGCTGGCGTATGCCCGAGTCACCATGGATGAGCAGCTTGAAGAACGCCTCCGGTCCATATTCTCGCGTCAAGGTCACCAGTGTAGAGGAGCTGAAATAACGAGGCGATTTTTGTATTAAAAACAGGGTTTTTAATGAATAGCTCTTCTATCGAGTCTCATCAGGTGTAGAGCTTGGCAGAAGGCAAGAGAGTGATCTCTGCTCCGCTCGCTGGTTAAATACAAGCACACATAGGGCCACACATTGAAAAAGCTGACATCAGAGCCACACATTGAAAAAGCTGACATCCCCCCGTTATCTTAACCCCCCATTGTTCTGCTATTTCCTCTCCTTGTCTTGGGAGGTGATGGGAACTCCTCCTCTCGCCTTAGGGGGTAAAGGTGTCGAGTCCATCTCCGCCGCCGCGTCTTGGGAGGTCCATTGACTTTAACCCGGCGGGGGAGATCCTTTGTCCTTTCCAGGTGTGAAGTTCCTTACATATGCTGTCACAAAACATTTCCACTTGTTCTAACATATGTAGATATGGGATATAAGAGTCATATATACCACAATGTAACCCAAGAAGCCTCGTAGCCAATGGGCAACAGTTCAAAAAGTATATTTATGAGCTTGCTAATGTTCCAAATGTAATATGTGTACAAGAAACTTGGCTACGATCAGAATTGGAGTTTGTAATCCCTGGGTTTAGGTCTATAAGACATGACAGAAGTAACAATCAAACTGGGGAAGGGTGTGCTACCTTTATTAAAGAAGGTTTGTGTAGAAGAGCTTGGAAGAACGAGGCGATGTGATATATAAACCAAAGTTTATTATCAGCTCTTCTAACAAGTCTCATCCTAGTGCAGCAGCAGAAGAAGGAAAAAGAGACCGAACACTTTCGGCTCTATGAACTTATACTTGCACATAACAAAAGACATGCAAATCCAAAGCTGACATCCCTCCTTATCTTAATCCCCCCATTGTCTTTGTACTCCTCCTCATGGCCCTGGGGGGTCAGGGCAGCTCCTCCGGTCTCCACCGCAGTGCCTGGGAAACTCTTTGATCCTCACTGGTGGTTGAGATCTCTTTGTCCTGTTCTGAGGTGTGAAGTCGCCTTACATATGTAATCACCAAACATTCTCACATGCTTCAACATATGTAGGTTATGGAATATATGATAAATATAGACCACAGTTTGGCATATAGGGTGGTTCCTGGTCCCAGTAATGTAGAGTGTGTCATAACTGACATCTGCACTCCTGGAAAAGCTATAAATACTAAGATAATTAATTTTTACAATCCAGGTAGGTTGCTATGGACATGCTAAAAGAGATAGCGGGTAACGTGTCACATAGAAAGGAAATATGGTGTGGAGACTTCAATGAACACAGCAGTTTACGGGGTAGTGATCACACTGACAGTAATGGGGATAAAGTAGAAGAAATGTTTGATGAAAGATCCTTGGTTTTGTCATGCGGTGATCCTCGTGGATCACCATAAGACGTCAAGAGTCCACCGGTGAGTTTTGCAATGATGGTAATTTATTAATAGAACAAGACAAGACAAGATGATGAGCCGCTCAGGGCAAAAACACACATTAAGCAAAACAAGGGCTCGTATGGCTAACCCCAGCCACTACGAGCTAAACTATGACAAGACCAAAGAACACAAACCTGACATGAAGGTCTAACGAGGTTTAGACGAGGTTTAGACGATGTCTGACGAGGATAGTTTGACGATACTCCTGCGAGTTAACTGCCGCTAGTGCCCGCCTTATAAAGGCGAACACTAACGAGCAGTAATGACAAACAGCTGACCAACCTTGACAGGCAGAAGCCCCATCGATCGCCTTCACAATAAGAGCCCGGTGAGGCCAGAATACAACCCACAGCTGTCAAGGCCGGCAGCAAGCTGTGCTTAGCCCGAGCGCGGACAGAACCCAGCGCTCGGGTCATAATAGTACCCTCCCTCCAAGGGCGGGCTCAGAACACCCAAGGACCACCCTGCCCCCCCCCACTCCCCGGGGTGGGTGACTGGGGGTAGGCACGGAGGGAGAGAGACCAAACCCAGAAACAATCAAAACCAGGCAAGAACAACTAAATACAGGACAGTGACAAGAATACCAACTACTCAGATTAAATCAAATGTAGATTAGATTAGATTAGATTAGATAGATACTTTATTTCGAACAAAAAAGTATAACAAAAACAAAACAAATGTCAAATGCAATAAAGTAACAGTATACAGTGTTCGAAAGGGAGAAGGAAGAAGTGAACACTTATTAATTCCATCTCCTCTTTTCTATAAATACACCCATGTGAATTATATACAAATTACCACCTTTAAGACCCCAAGTAAACAATTTACTGTATTTTTTTACATATCAACATTAACACCCATCCATCCTAACATACATTGATGTCCATACATCAAAACCAGCCTCAAACAACACAGATATACACAGTGCTGTTCCACCCACCATTCCATAGTGTCCTATAATGTCCCAGAGTGAGCATAGTGAATCGTACATATAAATACTACCCTTCTAACATACTGTATATCCTTTCAGCAAATAATGTTTATACTGTGGCGGTTTGGGATAACCCCCACAACAGACTAGGGACAGGCACGGCAATGTGTGTATTAATGTCTACAGATCCCCGCTACTTCTGGCTTTTTCCGTTCACTACTGTGATGTTAATGTGCCATTCATGCATTGTGTTCATGCATCCTGCCCTTACTGTGTCTCTCAAATGTAAATGCCCATACCTACTGCTGTGAATGCCTTTCATGCATTGTCTGTAGTTGGGTATATATGCTGCACTATTCTGTAAATCTCTCTCTCACTCTTCAACTACTGCTGCTGACACACACATCCTGTGTCTCTTTGCTGAGAGCCTGAGGACCCCGCTCCAGTCTGCTCACACAAGGGCTGGAGCGGAGTTCCAATGAGGCGGATGATAAAATAAAGGCAGCGAAGTGAAGGTTTTAAGTAGGTTTATTAAATCATACCGCTATCATAGGAACTCCGCTCCAGCCCTTGTGTGAGCAGACTGGAGTGGGGTCCTCAGGCTCTCAGCAAAGAGACACAGGATGTGTGTGTCAGCAGCAGTAGTTGAAGAGTGAGAGAGAGATTTACAGAATAGTGCAGCATATATACCCAACTACAGACAATACATGGTAGGTTTATTAAATCATACCTCCATCATAGGAACTCCGCTCCAGCCCTTGTGTGAGCAGACTGGAGTGGGGTCCTCAGGCTCTCAGCAAAGAGACACAGGATGTGTGTGTCAGCAGCAGTAGTTGAAGAGTGAGAGAGAGATTTACAGAATAGTGCAGCATATATATCCAACTACAGACAATACATGGTAAGTTTATTAAATCATACCGCCATCATGGGAACTCCGCTCCAGCCCTTGTGTGAGCAGACTGGAGCGGGGTCCTCAGGCTCTCAGCAAAGAGACACAGGATGTGTGTGTCAGCAGCAGTAGTTGAAGAGTGAGAGAGAGATTTACAGAATAGTGCAGCTTATATACCCAACTACAGACAATACATGAAAGGCATTCACAGCAGTAGGTATGGGCATTTGCATTTGAGAGACACAGTAAGGGCAGGATGCATGAACACAATGCATGAATGGCACATTAACATCACAGTAGTGAAACAATGCATGAATGGCACATTAACATCACAGTAGTGAACGGAAAAAGCCAGAAGTAGCGGGCTGTCTGTAGACATTAATACACACATTGCCGTGCCTGTCCCTAGTCTGTTGTGGGGGTTATCCCAAACCGCCACACACTCCCCCCCAGAGGGCTCGGCAGGCGGCCGAGGCCTCGATAGTCCAGCTTTGGCACCGAGCAGGGAAAGCTCTGTGCAGGCGAAGGTGGAGGGGGTGGGGGGTAGTAAATGCCGGCCGGGAACGGTGAAATCGTCCGGGCCGCGCAAAAATTGCTTGTTGTTCCGCGATGTCGAGGGGCTGTCCCATTGAACGTGCGGAGATCACAAGAAGAAAAATTAGTCACTGGCTCCTCCCGCGATTAAGTCCTGCAAGGATTAATAGTGGCCGTGAAGAAAAGCAGGGGCGGCTGTAATAAAAAAACAAAGGCAAAGGGACTTGGCGTGTTGACTTTAGGTGCGGGCACAACCTTAAAGCCCTCGGGAACCGCAGACTGCCGAATTCCCTATGTGTGCCGTGGCTGAGACCATTAGCAAATCCTTTGAGCATGCTGCGTGCGTGCCTCAGGTGTACGAGCAACCCTGAAGGGCCTGTGTGCAGCGGCGAAGGAGGATGGGGGTCTGTAGAGCCATATGCGTCCCGTGCATGGTGCACCGTCTTCGTAACTCCCGGTGCATGTGCCGGGGCTCTGTGCGTGGGTGGGCCAGCTGGGGAGGAGAACCAGGGTCAGGGTGCTTAATCATCCCTGTTCATTGTGTTGGAGTGGTGAAAGTGAGTAGACGATCTTTGTCCCTCGAGCTCGTGTAGATGCGTTGGAGCGGTGAGAGGGAGGAGACGATCTTTGTCACTCGCTCGGCCATGGTGCGTTCAGGTGCACGCGCTGCATTCTCCGTCGGCCATGGAGGTCGCCATCGTGGAGAGGGGACGAGGTGCATGCGCTCTCGTGTGGAGGAGCTGTGAGCGCGGCCGGTCCAGCGTGGATGTGCCGATCTAGGTGTTCAGATCTCACCATGAAATGTTCCTCAGCTTTCCCGGTCGTGGGTGGTCTCCGGAGAGTTTCGCCTGGAAACTCTGCATCGAAGTCTCCCTGAAGCAGAAGGGAGGGCAGATCAGTCAGGCTGCCGCATTCGCTTGTTGTCGGAGAATCACCAGCGGGTGCTGCGTTCGTTGTCAATAGGACACCAGCGTGGCTGTCCAAACCAGAAGGTTGTGATGCACAAAGCGTGTGCATTCTCGGGGTCACCAATGAGGCAGATGATAAAATAAAGGCAGCGAAGTGAAGGTTTTAAGTAGGTTTATTAAATATTCTGCCATCATAGGAACTCCGCTCCAGCCCTTGTGTGAGCAGACTGGAGCGGGGTCCTCAGGCTCTCAGCAAAGAGACACAGGATGTGTGTGTCAGCAGCAGTAGTTGAAGAGTGAGAGAGAGATTTACAGAATAGTGCAGCATATATACCCAACTACAGACAATACATGAAAGGCATTCACAGCAGTAGGTATGGGCATTTGCATTTGAGAGACACAGTAAGGGCAGGATGCATGAACACAATGCATGAATGGCACATTAACATCACAGTAGTGAACGGAAAAAGCCAGAAGTAGCGGGCTGTCTGTAGACATTAATACATACATTGCCGTGCCTGTCCCTAGTCTGTTGTGGGGGTTATCCCAAACCGTCACAATACCTCTTTTTGAATTGATTTCTGTTTGTACATAGTTTCAGTTCTGGCTCCAGACTGTTCCACAAATCCACCCCACAGACAGATATGCACATAGTTTTCTTGGTTGTTCGTATCTTGGGTTTTGTAACGTTTAAGTCTCCTCTCAAATTATGATCATTGTCTCTTTTTTAAATATTTTTTGTATATTAGTTGGGAGTTGATTATTAATTGCCCTGTACATTACTTGTGCTGTCTTAAATTTAACTAAATCGATGAACTTTATGACATGTGACTTTAAAAACAACAAATTGGTATGGTCTCTATATCCTACATTGTTTATTATCCTTATAGCTCTTTTTTGTAATGTGCATATTGACTGTAGGTTGGTCTTGTAGGTGTTTCCACAGACTTCTACACAGTAG
This sequence comes from Pholidichthys leucotaenia, assembly GCA_020510985.1. NCBI lineage: Eukaryota > Metazoa > Chordata > Actinopteri > Cichliformes > Pholidichthyidae > Pholidichthys > Pholidichthys leucotaenia. The sequence goes on along the minus strand of CM035844.1, from coordinate 271,852,299 downwards.
TTAAGATAAGGTAAAAGCAGTGAATTGTACAGTAAGACCAATGATTTATAGTCCAAGATGTGTCTTGTCTTCCCCAGTATGCCTATACATTTTGCTAACTTTGCCCGGATGTGACTGATGTGAGGTTTCCAGCAGATTTTACTGTCTAGCGTCACCCCCAGAAACTTATTTTCCTGTACTGTTTCTATTCTGGTATCATCTGTCGTTACCATTATTTCATGATTTATTTTATAATTTCCAAACATCATAATCTTTGGGGGTTTTTTAGATTTAGAGATAATTTATTTTTGCTGAACCACTGCGTTAACTTTTTCATTTCAGTTGTGACCACCTCTAAAACCTGCTGCAAATTCTCACCAGTGCAAAAGATATTTGTGTCATCCGCAAACAAAATAAATTTCAGAATTTTTGATACTTGGCATATGTCATTTATATACAAAATAAAGAGTCTGGGTCCCAAAACTGACCCCTGGGGCACACCACAAGTGATGTCCATGAAGGGTGATTTGTGCTCACCAATTTGTACAAATTGTTGTCTGTTACTTAAATAACTTTCCACCCAACTCAGTCCTACCCCTCTTATCCCATACCTTTCCAGTTTCCTTAGTAGTATTCTGTGGTCAATGGTGTCAAAAGCTTTCTTTAAATCTATAAATACTCCTACAGCAACCTTTTTTTTATCTATACAACTAGTAATTCCTTCTATAAGTTCGATCAGTGCCAAAGATGTAGATTTATCTGCTCTAAAACCATACTGGCTATCTGTAAGGAGGTTAAGATAAGATAAGATAAGATAAGCCTTTATTAGTCCCACAACGGGGAAATTCCAGGATTGCAACAGCACAGGGATAGCAACACTCAGAGCAACAATCAGAAGGCAAGAAAAAAAAAAGCAAGCAAGCAAGAGCAGCTAATATTACTACTTACTATAAAATATATATATACACACACACAGACACAGTGCAGAGCATTGTAGTTGGATGGAATAAATATATGAATATATAAACACACAATGCGGAGCACTGTAGCTAGATGGAATAAATATGTAGATATATAAACACCCACAGTACGGAGCATTGCAGCTAGGTGGAATAAATATGTAAATATATAAACACACACAGTGCGGAGCAATGTAACTAGATGGAATAATATGTAGATATATAAACACACAGTGCGGAGCATTGTAGCTAGATGGAATAAATATATAGATATATAAATATAAACACACCCAGTGCGGTGCATTGTAGCTAGATGGAATAAATATGTAAATATATAAACAAACACAGTGCAGAGCATTGTTGCTAGATGGGATGAAACAGCACAACCGTCCACTTAGTTATCCTACATGGTATGATTATGTGCCCATACATATTCTCACCCTCCATAGCGACCGGTATTTTCCTAGTTGTATGCCGGAGGGGACCATTGTGTAAGTCTATTGCATCTTTTGCATTCAAAAAACTATTAGTTTGTTACGTCTTTTTGCTATCTCTGCGAGCAGCCCTGCTTAGGTTGTACAGTCTGACAGCCGTTGGTAGGAAGGACCTGCAAAACCTCTCGGTTGTGCATCTGGGATGATGTAGTCTGCTGCTAAATGAGCTCCTCAATGCATTCAGTATGTCCTGCATAGGGTGGAACTCGGACTCCAGCAGAGATGACAGTTTAGCCACCGTCCTTCTCTCTCCTATCTCCTCCACCGGATCCAGGCGCTGCCCCAGGACAGAGCTAGCTTTCTTGATCAGTTTGTTCAGTCTCTTCCTATCGGCTGCAGTAATGCCACTGCCCCAGCAGACCACTCCAAAAGTGATGGCTGATGCCACCACCGTGTCATAGAATGTCTTCAGCAGCGCCCCTTGTACACCAAAAGACCTGAGTCTCCTCAGCAGGAACAGCCTGTGCTGTCCCTTCTTGTAGAGTGCGTCAGTATTGTGTGACCAGTCTAGTTTATTGTTCAGATGAACACCCAGGTACTTATAGGATGTCACCATCTCGATGTCTGTTCCCTGTATATTTACTGGTGCTGTGAGGGGTTTCCCATGCCTGCGGCAGTCCACCACCAGCTCCTTAGTTTTCCTCGCGTTGATCTGGAGGCAGTTCCGATGGCACCAGTCCACGAAGTCCTGGATAAGTCCTCTGTACTCAGCTTCATCTCCATTGGAGATGAGGCCAACGATCGCAGAGTCATCAGAGAACTTCTGTAGATGGCAGTGTGTTGTGTTGTGTGAGAAGTCCGCAGTATAAAGAGTGAACAGGAAGGGAGCCGGCACCGTTCCCTGGGGGGGCCCCCGTGCTACCGATGATTGTGTCGGACACACAGTCCCGGGTTCTCACAAACTGAGGCCGGTTCGTGAGGTAGTCCAGGATCCATGATGACAGGTGCTGGTCCACCCCTGTGCGCAGCAGCTTGTCCTTCAGGATCATCGGTTGGATGGTGTTGAAAGCACTGGAGAAGTCAAAGAACATGATCCTCACCATATTCCCGGGCTTCTCCAGGTGGGACAGAGAACGGTGAAGGAGGAAGATCACCGCATCCTCCACCCCAATGCCATGCTGGTAGGCGAACTGGAGTGGATCCATCGCTGGTTCCATCAGGGGGCGGAGGTGAGCAAGGAGCAGTCTCTCCAGGGTCTTCATCAAGTGGGACGTCAAGGCCACCGGTCTGTAGCTGTTCATCTCTTTGGGGTGGGAAGTTTTTGGTACAGGTACCACACAAGATGTTTTCCACAGCTGTGGTACCCTCCCCAGCTTCAGGCTCAGGTTGAAGATGTACGTCACAATCCCACACAGCTGGTCTGCACAGGACTTGAGGAGCTTTGCGCTGATGCCGTCCGGTCCCGACGCCTTCCTCGCCTTGATCTTCCTCAGCTCCGTCCTCACCTGGGTCCTGGTCAGGGTCAGGATGGGGGGCTGTGTGTTGGGACGGGGGGGGGTGTTGGTGGAGTGGGGAGTGGGCAGCAGGACTTGATTTCTTTAGAGGCAGCAGTGGTTGTTGTGCAGTCAGGGAGGAGGGCGGTTGGTCAAACCTATTGAAAAACAGATTCAGGTTGTTCGCCCACTCCCTGCCCCCCGTGGCCTGGGGGGAGGTATTCTGGAGCCCAGAGATGGTTTTGAGGTTTCTCCAGACCCCGCTGATGTCGCTCTATTGCAGCTTGTCCTCCATCTTCTTCCTGAAGCTGTCCTTGCCTTCTCTGATCTTTCTCCTCAGATCCCTCTGTACAGACTTCAGCACCTCCCTATTCCCCGACCTGAAGATCCTCTTCTTCTCTCTCAGAAGTGTTTTTATCTCAGGGCTGATCCAGGGTTTGTTGTTTGAGCAACACCGTATGGTCTTGGTGGGAACGGATTTGTCCACACAGAAGCTGAGGTAGTCCGTGAAGGTGTGTTTGAGGCCATCGATGTCCTCTCCATGTGGATCGCAGAGCTGCTTCCAGGCAGTGGCTTCAAAACAGCCCTTTAGAGTGTCCATTGCCTCCTCAGACCATAACTCCACTGTGCGCATGGCCGGAGGTTGTCTGAGCACTAGGGGTTTGTACACCGGCCGGAGATGAACCAAGTTGTGATCCGATCTCCCGAGTGGAGGGAGTTGTGATGAGGTGTACGCCTCCTTAGTGCTTGCGTAGAATAAGTCCAGTGTTTTATTGTCTCTAGTGTGGCATGTGACATACTGGGTGAACGTGGGTAGAATGGGAGACAGTGAAACATGGTTGAAATCGTCTGAGATGAGGAGAAGAGCATCTGGGTGTTCTGTCTGCAGCCTGCTGGTTACTGAATGGATGACGTCACGCGCTGTTCCAGCGTTCGCCGTCGGATTTGCATAAACAACAATGCAGATCACGTGTGAGTGTTCTCTCGGGAGATATGTAGGCCGCATGCTAACAGCTAGCAACTCAATGTCTTTGCTGCAGTGTCGTTGTTTAACAGTGATATGTCCCGGTCTGCACCAGTTGTTGTTAACATACATTATCACTCCACCGCCCCTTGCTTTGCCACTGTCTGGTGTTCGATCTGCCCGTATCATGTGGAAACCCTCCAGCTCCAGCTCAATGTTAGCATCTGCTGCTAGTTCAGTTAGCCACGTCTCAGAAAACAAAAGGAGAGAGCACTCCCGATATGTGCTATCGTAACGGCAGATAGCCGCTAGCTCATCTACCTTTCCCAGTAACGACCATACATTTCCTATGACAATAGATGGAAGCAAGGGTCTGTACCTTATATTTTTTGTCCTCCACCTTACTCCAGCCCGGCAGCCATGGTGTTTTCGCCTCAGTTCTCTCGGTATGTCGAGTTTTTCCAATGGGACCGGGTGGCGGTTGAATGCTAGCAGCTCTTCCCTGCTGTATCGTATCCTGCTATAAACAGTGGCTCCGTCCACCGGCTCAGGAGACATTTGGGACGATCTGTGTGTCCGTGATATAAGTGGAGTGAAAAAAAGACGGATCAAAAAAGAGAGAGGAAGGGAAAAAGACTCGGAATTGAGCCGCTGTTGCAAAGGGCAGCCGACTCGTGTGGCGCCGGGAGAGAAAAAAAAAAAAGGTTGTGTTTTTCAATGAAATCATCCAGTCTCTTAGTGAAGATTTTTTCAAGTATTTTGAAGAATTGTGAGAGTAAAGAGACTGGCCTGTAATTTGTGAAACAATGACTGTCTCCTGTTTTGTATAGAGGTATTGCTTTTGCTATTTTCATTTTGTCTGGAAATTTACCAGTTTGAAATGACAGGTTACAGATATTGGTGAGTGGCTTAACAATTCCTTCAATTACTTTTTTCACTATTGTCATGTCAATTTCATTCCAGTCCGTTGATTTTTTGTTCTTAAATTTACTCACAGTCTCGATAATTTCCTTTTCAGTAACTGCACCCAAAAAGATTGTGTTTTGATTTCTATCTTCTATTTCATTTACAGAACCACTGTTGTTTGTTTCTGGTGTCACTATTGATTTTGCTAATTCAGGACCAACGTTTACAAAAAATTTATTGAAACCACTGACCACATCCTCCATATTATTTATCAAATTGCCATTTTCAATAAAATATTCTGGATAATTAACATTCTTAGGTCATTACTAATAATCCCATTGAGTACTTGCCATATTTGTCATGACGGCCGCTGGGCCGTCATCTGCCTCATCACCTCCAGCTGCGCACACACCAGCAGGTGCCAATCAGCGGCCTTTAAAGGCCGGTCTCACTGACGGCTCGGCACGGAGTCATCTGTCGTCTTTGCCTGGTAATGAGCCAAGACCACGACCTCAAGCCAAGCCAAGAACGCCACGTCAAGACCGGTCACGTAAGAGCTCTCTGCACTCATCATCTCCTAGCCTTCTCCCCTGTGCACAGGGGAGAAGGCTAGGTCCCCTGGCGATGGACCAGCCTCCCCGACCAACGGGGCATCGCCTCCTCCATCACAGAGTTCCTCCTCACCCCCGCAACTACGGGCACCATCACTACCACGTCGCACGGGCACTCGAAGCCAGCAGAACACTACCTGTGGCACATGCAAGTAAGCCTAATCATCTGCAATTACCCGCCATCGCTGAACAGCTGTAATTGTTTGTGCTTGTATGTTCCAGGGTTGCCAGGTCGCCACCAGAACTGCTCAGCTCCTGTGACCAGACATCAATACTCGCACTCACACACGCACTACACTCACTTTCTATCAATAAAGAATAATTGTCCATGTCTGCTCGTGTCATCGTCTGTCTCCTGGGTCCTGAAACATGTCAGTACGACTCTGTCAAGTTGACCCAGCGGACAGTGCGCTGTCGCGCAGACTAAACACTCTTAGCGCTCGGGTAGATATGTTATCACACCAACAGACGGTTATTCTTAATCAATTGACTCAAATTAATAGCCGGCTGGATCATCTGGAAGGACACCAGACGTTTCCCCCGGCCGCCAGAGCTTCAACCCCTGCGGGTTTATCGCCAGGTCAAGCTAACATATTACCTACACCTCGCCTCACCCCTGTGCCAACTCCTGCCCGGTTTAGCGGAAAACTTGGGGAAGCATGCGGGTTCGTTCTACAAAGCGAATCCGTTTTCCTTCGCGTCCCGGGAGACTTCGCCATTGACTCAAGTAAGATTGGATATATCATCAACTTGTTGGCTAAACCAAGTTATCCTGTGTTAACTTACCAGCAGTTTTTGGCAGAGTTCATGGACGTGTTTGACCATTCAGACAGGGGTGTGGTGTTGACAGAACGGCTGTTGAGCCTGCAGCAGGGCAATAGAGCCGCTGCTGACTACGCCATTGATTTCCGGGTCCTGGCCGCTGAGATTGGGTGGGGGGAGCCATCACTTTGCGATATCTTCCTTAGCAGTCTCAACGCCGATTTGAAGGATGAGCTAGCGGCATGGGATAAACCGGATAATTTAGGGGAATTAATTGCCCTCGCTATAAGCCTAGATAGCAGGTTAAGGGAGCGAGCGGCCGAATGGCGGTCCACTTCCCATTCGATTAAGCCCCGCCCTCGCTCCACTAGCTCTCCTCTGCTCGCTCTACCCACGTCAGAGGAACTTCCGGGTCAAGAGGCTACGGTAATAGGGCAATCTAAAGTGTCAGCGGCTGAGAGACAGCGCCGCAGGGATCTGGGCCTTTGCTTCTATTGTGGGAAGGGGGCTCATGAGGTGTTTGAATGTCCTAGTCGGTTAAAAGGGGAAGTCTGTGGATCGCAGTAGGGGGATTCACGGACAAAAACTTAGAAGAACCCCTCACTAGTTTCCGCATATCCATCAGGCTACTTCACAAGCACACAGAACACTCCACACTGGCTTTAGTTGACTCAGGAGCTGAGCAAAACTTTGTTTCCAGAGACCTGGCAACCCAGATGGGTCTCAGCTGTCAACCTCTGGATCCTCCTGTCAATCTCATCACCCTGTCCAAGGCGTCACTGACCACCGTTTCCCATCAGACGGCCGCTGTATCTGTGATCGTCTCGGGCAACCACATGGAGGAGATTAGGTTTCTGGTCCTGCCCGTCTCTTCCTCACCCGTCATCCTGGGGTACCCCTGGCTTCGGCTCCACAACCCCACCATTGACTGGCAAGCCGGGAGCATTACAGCATGGAGTACATTCTGCCTGAGTGCCTGTCTTCAATCTGCGGCATGTGCCTCTTCTGTCACGGTGCCTCCACTCTCGACGCCACCCCTGGATCTGTCTAAGGTGCCGGAGGTTTACCATGACCTGGGGTCAGTATTTAGCAAGTCACGGGTGTTGTCTCTACCTCCCCATCGACCGTATGACTGTGCTATAAACCTGAAGGCTGGGGCCCCTCTTCCTGCTAGCCGCCTGTACAGCCTATCAGCCCCGGAGCGCGAGGCCATGGACACTTACATTAAGGAATCCTTGGCCTCTGGTATCATCCGCCCGTCGTCCTCGGCCGTGGGTGCCGGTTTCTTCTTCGTTGGGAAGAAGGATGGCTCATTACGCCCCTGCATCGACTTCCGGGGTCTCAACGAGATCACGGTCAAGGACAAGTATACTCTGCCTTTGATGAACACCGCCTTCGACTCCCTCCAGGGGGCGTCCTGGTTTACCAAGCTGGATCTCAGGAATGCCTATCACCTGGTGCGCATCAGAGAAGGTGACGAGTGGAAGACGGCTTTCCGGACCCCAAGCGGACATTTCGAGTACTTGGTGATGCCGTTTGGGTTAACCAACGCTCCGGCCGTCTTCCAACGGCTAATAAATGATGTTCTTTGGGACTTCCTTAACTCTTTCGTGTTCGTGTACCTAGACGATATATTGATCTTCTCACGCACGTTGGAGGAGCACCAGGTTCACGTCCGGAGAGTACTGCAGTGCCTCCTGGAGAACCAACTGTTCGTCAAGGCAGAAAAATGTGAGTTTCACACTGACCAGACCTCCTTCCTTGGGTTCATCATTGCCCGGAATCAGGTGCTCCCCGACCCGGCCAAGGTAAAGGCGGTAGTGGATTGGCCCACACTGACCTCCAGGAAGCAGCTACAGGGGTTCCTGGGCTTTGCTAATTTCTATCGTCGGTTTGTGCCCAACTTCGGGAATATTGCCCTTCCCTTGACTGCTCTCACCTCCCCCAAAACCCCTTTTTGCTGGAGTGAGGAGGCGGCCAGGGCGTTTGAGAAACTCAAGGAGGAGTTTGCCTCGGCCCGTGTACTGACCCAGGTGGACCCTAATCTACAGTGCTTGGTGGAGGTGGACGCTTTGGATTCGGGGGTGGGGGCGGTGCTCTCTCAACGTTCCCCGGAGGACGGCAAGATCCGGCCATGTGCCTACTTTTCCCATCGCCTATCGCCGGCGGAGAGGAATTACAGCATAGGAGACAGGGAGCTGTTGGCAGTGAAGCTCGCCTTGGAGGAATGGAGACATTGGCTGGAGGGGGCTGCTCAGCCGTTCATCGTATGGACTGACCACCGCAACCTGGAGTACCTCAGGATGGCAAAGCGTCTGAACGCACACCAGGCTCACTGGTCTCTCTTCTTCGGTCGATTCAACTTTACCATCACCTATCGACCGGGGAGCAAGAACGGTAAGCCGGACGCCCTCTCACAGCAGTTCGATGCACCATCCACCGAAGATCAGGAAGCACCCATCCTACTGCCCTCCTGTGTAGTGGGCGCTTTGTCCTGAGGTATTTGCAAGAAAGTCCAAAGAGCGCAGAAGACGGAGCCAGATTTGTTCCTCGCTCCATTCGGGGTCAAGTGATCGAGGGGGTCACGCTTCCAAGCTGGCGTGTCATCCGGGAGTGGGTCGGACTGTGGACCTTCTCCAGAGAACCTTCTGGTGGCCAGGGCTGCGGAAGGATGTTTTAAGTTATGTCCGGGCCTGCGCTCAATGCGCCACTGGGAAAACGTCATCATGCCCCCCAGCGGGCCTGTTACATCCTCTGCCCGTTCCTTCTCGCCCCTGGTCCCATGTTGCCATGGACTTTGTGACTGGCTTGCCCCCCTCAGACAACTTCACCACTGTTTTGACGATTGTGGACCGTTTTTCTAAGGCGGCCCATTTTGTGCCCCTTTGGGGGTTGCCTTCGGCTCTGGAAACGGCGGACCTCCTTGTCCAGCATGTGGTCCGCCTTCACGGCATCCCCGCGGACATAGTGTCAGACCGGGGACCACAGTTCATCTGCCAAGTTTGGAAGGCGTTCTGCGCAGCATTGGGAGCCACAGCCAGCCTCTCCTCTGGGTATCATCCACAGAACAACGGCCAGTGTGAACGGGCTAACCAGGAGCTAGAGGCTGTGCTGCGTTGTGTCATCTACTCCTGTTCTTCCTCATGGAGCAAGCATCTACCTTGGATTGAGTACGCCCATAACACCACGGTCTCTTTGGCCATGGGACTTTCCCCCTTCAAGGCGTCGCTTGGTTTTGATCCACCACTGTTCCCTGAGGAGGAGAGGGAGGTAGCGGTCCCTTCTGTACAGACCCACGTCAGGCGCTGTCGGCAGGTCTGGTCCATCGCTCGCAGGGCCCTTCAGAAGACTACTGAGCGCAACATCCAGGTGGCCAACCGTCATAGGAGACCCGCCCCGGACTACAAGGTGGGTCAGAAAGTTTGGTTGTCTACTCGGAACATTGGTGTGCCGGCTGAGAAGCGCAAGCTAACTAAGCGCTTCATCGGCCCCTACACCATCTCTCATATTGTCAATCCTGTATCTGTGCGGTTGTCTCTCCCCCCTTCCATGCGCATCTGCCCCACCTTTCATGTCTCCCAGGTAAAGCCTTACATCTCTGACCCTTTGTGCCCGCCCCCTGCGGCCCCTGCCCCCCCGAGGATGATCGATGGCCATCCAGCCTGGGGGGTGACTGCCATCCTGGACGTTCGCCGGCGGGGCCGAGGTCTTCAGTACTTGGTGGACTGGGAGGGCTTTGGACGGGAGGATCGTTCTTGGATTTGCCCAGCGTTGATCCTGGATAAGCAGTTGATCCGCGACTTCCATCGGGCGAATCCAGGTAGAATTGGGCAGGTGCCTGGAGGCACTGCTAGAGGGGGGAGTACTGTCATGACGGCCGCTGGGCCGTCATCTGCCTCATCACCTCCAGCTGCGCACACACCGGCAGGTGCCAATCAGCGGCCTTTAAAGGCTGGTCTCACTGACGGCTCGGCACGGAGTCGTCTGTCGTCTTTACCTGGTAATGAGCCAAGACCACAACCTCAAGCCAAGCCAAGAACGCCACGTCAAGACCGGTCACGTAAGAGCTCTCTGCACTCATCATCTCCTAGCCTTCTCCCCTGTGCACAGGTGGACCTCCCTGGTGGCGGACCAGCCTCCCCGGCCAACAGGGCATCGCCTCCTCCATCACGGAGTTCCTCCTCACCCCCGCAACTACGGGCACCATCACTACCACGTCGCACGGGCACTCGGAGCCAGCAGAACACTACCTGTGGCACATGCAAGTAAGCCTAATCATCTACAATTACCTGCCATCGCTGAACAGCTGTAATTGTTTGTGCTTGTATGTTCCAGGGTTGCCAGGTCGCCACCAGAACTGCTCAGCTCCTGTGACCAGACATCAATACTCGCACTCACACACGCACTACACTCACTTTCTATCAATAAAGAATAATTGTCCATATCTGCTCGTGTCAGCGTCTGTCTCCTGGGTCCTGAAACATGTCAATATTCCTCTTAAGTTATTTTTGTTATCCTCTAATATTCTGTTGTAATATTCTTTCTTACAGGTCCTCATTATATTAGTAAGCCCATTTTTATATCTTTTATATTTGATCTCAGCTTCCACCGTTCTGCATTTAATGAATTGTTTATATAATGTATTCTTCTTTTTACATGCATTTATTAACCCCTTGGTGACCCAAGGAATATTTTTTTTTTGTTGTTGTCTGTCACTGTATTGTTTTATAGGACAGTTTTTATTGTACAATGATTGAAATATTTGTAAAAAATTATCATATGCTTTATTTATGTCATTTTCATCATAAACTATCTTCCAATCTTGTATTAATAATTCCTTTGTCAGTAAATACATTGATTCTTGGGTTCTTATTCTTTTATATTTAATATTTTTGGTATACTTTTTCTTCCTATACTCACATTGATAGACAACAAAAATCGGCAGGTGGTCACTGATATCATTCAATAAAAGCCCACTCCTGATATTATTTTCCATAATGTTTGTGAATATGTTATCTATTAGTGTGGCACTGTGTGACGTGATTCTGCTAGGTCCGGTAATTGTTGGATGTAAGCCCATACTGTACATTGTGTTGATAAATTCTTCTGTCAAACTATGTTGTTTTGAGTTCATCAGATCTATATTGAAATCTCCACAGATGAACATAACTTTATGAGTTAGTTTTGCAGACATTTTTTCCATCCAGTCCTTAAATAAGTCAATGTTTGATCCAGGTGTTCTATATACACAGCTCACTACTACATTCTTCACATTGTCCAGACAGATTTCTATTGTAATACATTCAAATAAATCATCCACAGTTACCGACAGATTTTCAACAACCTTGTATTTCAAGCTCTTGTCAACATAAATTGCAACTCCTCCTCCTTTTTTCACTTTTCTATTTATATAATTTAATTCATAGCCATCCATGGTAAAATCCACCCTTTCTCTTCACTGAGCCACGTCTCTGATATTGCCACAATATTGAATGGCTCTTTAAACTGATGTAAATAATCTTTAATGTTATTAAAGTTGGCATAGAGACTTCTGTTGTTGAAGTGGATCATAGAAATATTGAAATCAGATGTGACCATTGTGTTAAACTGTTCATCCGTGTAGTAACTACAGTTATTATTGATGGAGCTAAATAAATTATTATCAGGGTCTATGTTATATTCTACGTCCTGTGGGTTGTGATCTGTATATTCAAAAACTTTCAGTTCCTGTTGTTCCTGTTTGCTGATCTTTTGTTTCATGTTGTTAAATGTCTTGTAGCAGATGAGTATAATCCTTCAGTGTCCTACAGTTGGCTGATTGTTGCTGTCAACTCCAGTTCATAACATTCATTGATATTTGTCCAGTTCCATAATATTACGGATGTTAATGACCTTGGCTTCTTCAGGTGATCTGTTTAATTTGATGTATATTCTACAGTTTGATGTCCAGGTGTTTTGAATCTTTTTCTGCTTTCTCAGGTATCTTGCTTTTCTGGCTATTTCTGTGTTTTCTTTTGTGAGGTGCTCGTTTATGTAAATGTTCATTCCTTTCAGTTTCCTACCATGTTTCAACAGTGCAGTCTTGTTATTTATTCACAAACCTCATGATCACAGCCGATTTGTCGCCGTTTTTCCTGGGCAGAGGGTGGCAGGTCTCTATGGTGTTGCAGTCCAGCTGAATTCCTTTGGACTGAATGAAAGCAGCCACTTGTTGTTCCGTGGATTCGTCTTCCAGCTCACCGAGCCTCCCTCCGCTGTCCGCGGCCACCGCTCGCGCGTATGATCGGGGTTTAATGTGGAGCCCCGTGATGAGCACGTTGTTCACCCAGGTGTTCTGCTCCAGTTCCGACACTCTGCTCTCCAGATACGCCAGCCTCTTTTCCTTCTCAGCGTTCTGGATCCGCAGTGCTTTCACCTCCTCGATCAGGTCCAGGATATTTCTTTGCTGCAGCTTAACGGCAGAAATCTCTTCCGCCAAGAAATCCAGCGCTTTTTTAATTTCGTCCACCTCCTCAGTCTGCTGAGCTTTCTTGGGACCCATGATCCCAGCCGATGATCATTGATTGTGATCGTAGGGGGAAAAAAAAAAAAAAACACGTGGGAGAAATCCCTTTGTTCTCCCTGAGCATGAAGGGACTGATAACAATCACAAAAAAATTGCACAGGATAACATGGAGAAGACAAAACAATTACAGGGTCAGAAAAACTAAATACAGGACAATGACAAAATCCCGAATACTCAGATTAAATTAAATACTCAAACACTTACAGCAACAGCACAGGACAGAAAGAGAAAAATAAATCCTTGCCCACATGTTTCACAAAAAAATGGTTTCTCACCTGTGTGAATGCTCATGAGAATTTTCAAATAACCAAATACAAAAAACAGAGCAATTACTGGCTCATACCTAACTGCACACAACACAAACTAGGGCAACTGTAAGACACAACCATAACACAAAGCACACAGGATAGCAAGGAAAAAAAACAGAACAATCACTGGGACACCAGAAAAATGACCACTACCCCCCCCCCCCAACAGTTTATGCCAACCGGCGGAGACCAGGCGCCATAGGAACAGTTCAGGTGGTCTCTCCGCGTCCAATGGCCGGCGGGTGGCCATGGGAGGCGGAACATGACCAGGCGGCTCACCGCAGTCCAACACCCAGCACGTCCGCTCCTCTGGCAGCCGAACCAGGTCGCCCAATGAAACACACAACACGTCGGGTGGCCGACCCGGGGCGCTGAACCGGTGAAGCAGTTCCTCAGGCGGCCGACCCGTGTCCCTCAGCCACCAGTCCCGGGGAAAAACAGCCCGCGGCGGCCTCCCTGACAAGGACAAAACTCGGTAGAGCTGGGGCGAGCAAGCAGGAACCCCCACGGCCCCCGGCGATGATGCGCAGGGGTGATGACTCAGTAGAGGGAAAGGAAGGCAAGGATGAGCCCGTAGTCCGTCCAACGGCGAAAGGTCTGCAGCTCCTCCCCTGTCCGCGGACCACACCGGCGCTGCACCTCCATTGGACCCCGATTGGGTCCCAGCCGCACCCACGTTGGGCCCCGATTGGGCCAGAACCGCACCTGCGGTGGACCCCGATTGAGCCTCTGGCGCACCCACGTCGGACCCCGATTGGGCCAGAACCGCACCTGCGGTGGACCCCGATTGGGCCTCTGGCGCACCCACGTTGGACCCCAATTGGGCCAGAACCGCACCTGTGGTGGACCCTGATTGGGCCTCTGGTGCACCCACGTCGGACCCCTATTGGGCCACAGCAGCCTCCACGATGGACCCCGACTGGGTCGGTGCAGCTCCGCTGACGATCTCCACCCCCGAACCTGAGACCTCCAACCCAGTGATTCCGACTGGTTCCATGCCAGCGACACTGCAACGAGGCTCACAAACAAGAAGAAAACCGGGATCAGAATCACCGGTAGCAACAGAACCCCACGAGACGAGCTCGGGTGCAGCAGACGGCTGCTCCTCACTCGCCTCCCCGAGAGACAGGCAAAAATGCTCCAAAACAGGGGACAGAGACACAAGAGGGAGCACTTGCCTGCACTCGGGTTCTGTTGCCACCCAGGACTTCGACGATCCAGGTTCAGGGCGGCGACTCTCGTCAGCAGGCTCCAACTCAGCTGCGTCGGCCTCCGCAGCTGGCAAGATGTCGTCTGCAGCCTGAGGTTCCTCCCGCGCTGCTGTCCACGCCGATGACCCATATGGCGTGGGGGCAGAGGACACTCGACCCACTGGCTTGGACCGCTCCGGCAAGGAGACCCGGGGACGCTTCATCGTCAGCTCAGGCTCCGGGCCGCAGTCCGCTCTTTTCCTCAGACCCCCTCTTCGTCCGACGACGTTGGCCTGATGTCGTGGACCGCTCAACAGGGGGGACACAGAAGCAGCATGTTTAGGAATAAAAATTACAGCAGGTGGCGGAAGCCTGGGGGGCTGTGGACCCCGAACTCCGGCCCCAGGAGTCAGACAAGGCAGATCATAAACATGATGGAAAGGAACAATTTGCACTTGCCTGTCTCCTGGAGAGTAGGTGGTGCCTGCTGCAGCAGGTGGAGTTGTCCTCTCATCCCTCCGGGAGAAAACGGCAGGCTCCACGGGGCCACGAGGAGGAGCCGCTCGAGGTGGTTTGCTGACCGGCCTCGCCAAAGCACGACTCACAGCATTCCCAGCCACGGGGGGTGACGTCACCGAGGAGGACATGGCAGTCGGGGCGACATGGGCACGAGGAGCTGACTGCGCAGCTGAAACAGATGACCCGTGGGCGGCGGCTGCGGGGATTCCCTTGTGGCGTATATGACACGGCCAACAGGGAGGGTGGGTCCTTCCGACGACCCGGAGCTGGATCCGGACGGGATTCTCATTGGGGCTTAGTAGGAGCACGGCTATGGGGCCTATTGGCCGATGGAGTGGCGAAGGGCCCGGGAACACATGACGTTGAGCGGGCGGCAGGCACTGGAGTCCGATCCACAAGTCCCCTGCCGGGCTTTCCCTCCAGCCGACGAATCTCCACTCTCGCCTGGGACGCTGTCCTCACGGGAGGTGGAGGGGTTCCCAGGAGCACCTTCTAATTCAATGTGCATTATGCAACAATCCATGATAATCTCCTCTTTCCTACTGGAATATAGGTGAGATGATAACGTTGCACAGCCCGCTGTGCGAGGCATAGATAGTGATCAGCCACGTCAGTGAGCATGAGATGGGCGGCTTCCGCCAGATAGCGGTCAATCTCCTCCAGCCACTCCAGGCAATAATCATCCTCGCTGTCGGGCATCTCCCTACCAAGTCCAACTACAGGAGAAAACACCACACAATGGCAAAACTCACGGTGAAAAGGCGTCTCAGTGTGGCATCTCCATTTAGACGTCTGGCAGGAGTATACTGTCATGCGGTGATCCTCGCGGATCACCATAAGACGCCAAGAGTCCACCGGTGAGTTTTGCAATGATAGTAATTTATTAATACAACAAGACAAGACAAGACTATGAGCCGCTCAAGGCAAAAACACACATTAAGCAATACAAGGGATCCTAGGGCTAACCCCAGCCACTATGAGCTAAACTATGACAAGACCAAAGAACACGAACCTGACATGAAGGTCTAATGAGGTTTAGACGAGGTTTAGACAATGTCTGACAAGGATAGTTTGACGATACTCCTGTGATTTAACTGCTGCTAGTGCCCGCCTTATAAAGGCAAACACTAACGAGCAGTAATGACAAACAGCTGGCCAACCTTGACAGGTGGAAGCCCCACCGAGCGCCTTCACAATAAGAGCCCGGTGAGGCCAAAATACAACCCACAGCTGTCAAGGCCGGCAGCGAGCTGTGCTTAGCCCGAGCGCGGACAGAACCCAGCGCTCAGGTCGTAACAGGTTTGTCTTAATGATGGTCAGGGTACAAGAATAGACATGCACGGGGCAAGGTGTCTTGCTCGGATCTCACACTGGTGTCAGACAACATGGTGAATGCATGTGAGTGTTGTGTTTTAAAAGAGTCTACTGTAGGCAGTGATCATTACCCGGTACTCACCAAAGTTAATAAAACTGTATATAGACAGGATCAGTATATTTTCACTAGATGGTGTTTTGATAAAGCAGATTGGGGGTTGTTTAGAGCTTCTTGTGAGGAGTCAGCACTATCGGTATCACTTACTGGGAGCATAGAGGAATGCACATACCAAGTCACAAATCATATTCTAAATGCTGCAGCCATGAGCATCCCAAAAAGAACAACTTTTGGTAGTGCCATGGTGAAACAAGAAATGTAGCAGAGCTATTAAAGAGCAGAACAAAGCATTAAGAGTGTTAAAGAAACGCTTATCACAAGAAAATCTTATAGATTACTAGAGGAAAAGGGCTGTGGCACAGAGGGTAGTCAAAAACTCAATAAAGCAATCATGGAGAGATTTTTGTTCAGCGATTGGCAGAGAAATAAAGTTAGGAGACATATGGTCCATGTTTAAACAAATGTCTGGGAAAAGGAAGTCACCTTGTATTCCAACACTAGTTGATGGTGAGTCACTTGCAGTGACAGATAAGGAGAAGGCCGATCTCTAAGGGAGGGCTTTCGCTGCAGTGCATAGTGGTGACCACCTGGATGACACACACAGGCAAAAGAAAGAGTGTATGCTCAGAGAGAATAAAAATGTAAGGGAGAAGCAGGGGGAGGACTTGACAACTTTAAACATGGACTTCTCAATGTCAGAGCTTAAAATAGCATTACAAGGTACAGGATTTTCAGCCCCAGGGGAGGACCAGTTACGCTACGCAATGTTCAGACAACTACCTGTTGAATCACTTAAGCTTGTTCTCTTATTATTTAATAATATATGACGGAATGGAAAACTGCCAAAGTGCTGGAAAAGAGCAATCATTCTCCCATTCAACAAGCCAGGAAAGGACCCAGCGTACCCAGGTAGCTATAGGCCTATTGCTTTGACATCACATTTATGCAAATGGATGGAGAAATTGATCATTTCACAGCTTTCACATGTACTGGAGCAAAGAGGTTTACCGAGCAGCAATCAGAATGGGTTTCATAAAGGAAGATCTACAATAGATGCTTTAGTTCAAGTTAGTAATGAGGTGGAAAAGGCCCTGAAAATGAAAGAGCTTATGGCAATTGTTTATTTTGACATAGAAAAAGCATATGATTCTTTGTGGAGAGAAGGGCTACTTATGAAGTTAAGCAGACTGAATATAGATGGAAGAACTTGTAACTGGATAATGGACTTCTTTACTGACAGGATATCAGAATCAAGGTTGGGTCAGAAACTTCTAAAGAGTTTAAAATAGAAAATGGTATACCACAAGGGAGTGCAATTAGTCCATTGTTATTTAATATCATTAAATGACATTTTTGCTAATCTAGGTGCAAGCATCAGATCAGCATCATATGTGGACGATGGGGCCATATGGGCTAATGGAAAGAATGAGTCATATGTGCTAGAAAATTTAAAGAAAGCAATCACAAAAGTAGAGAAATTGTGGTGAGCTGCTCTGCGTGCCTGTTGTCTTAATTGTCTCCACAGCTGCGCGCACACTTGCTCTCCTCATTAGGCAGCCCTCTTAAGGAGCGGTGCCTCTTAGTATGCACGGAGACGTCAACGCTCCTTCTGGAAGTAAGAACCCTATGCTAAAGAGTTATCTACTCCTCCAACTAGGGAATTTTGCCTCCTTCATCTTCCCTGCTACGTCAGGTCATCTGGGAGTCTCATTCTCCCCAACACCAAGTAAGCCTTCAAGTTATCATTCCTCTTTGCTCCTCTCCTCTCTCCCCTGTGCACAGGTGGACTCCCTTGGGTAGACCTCCTCCTCCTGGCGGCGGACTGGGACTCCCACCTACACGATGTGAATTTACCGTTCCTTTGTATGAACTTTCTCGCACTGCCACACCAGCACGGACACGCGACAGACTGAGGCAAGTCATGGGGCAGCTTGGATTTTCTGCTGCGCCACTACTCCTCACCTGACCCGTAAGACTGTTTACTACTCGTTAATGCAATTCATTCCCAGAGAGCTCATGCCCTTGTCTCTCTTCTCTCTTACGGCAGCTAGACTGGTCCGTGCTCTGCTTGCTCCGCTGCACTCATTCACACTCACACTTCCACAGGCACACATGCACACATCAATAAAGATAACTGTGTTTATTCTGAGTCTGCATCTGCATCTGGGTTTGTGCAAACATGTCAGAAATGATCAATTGAGTGGGGATTCAAACTCTCAAACAGCAAGTCCTGTTATATGATTTTTACAAACAGGTGCAAGACTGGCGTTGACAAGCTGACACTAAATGGTCAGCCACTAGAGGGTGACTCAATTTAAATACCTGGGACTATGGTTAGATAGTAAATATACATGGAAAGTTCATATTACAAAGTTGGAAGCAAAATGCAAAAAAGTCATCAGTCTATACACAGACCGCTCTAAAAATGAGCAAGATCATGTGGGAATAGGTGTCTTTATCCCTGATTTTAAAATAATGATCCAAGCGGCTTTCAAACCACCTTTCAGTGTATGCAGCAGAAATAGTGGTTATTACGACTCTGCAGTGGGTAGAGGAAGTCAGACCCGACAGGGGGGGTGATCTGCTCTGATTCCCTCGCTGTTTTAGAAAGCATTCAAACAAAAGTTCATGTAGAGAAGATCTTTTAATTGAACTTAACTGCAGCTTGATGAGACTCCACCAGTGTGGTTTAGACATACAGTGTTGCTGGGTGTCAGCACACAAGGGTGTAAAAGGAAACAAATATTCAGATAAACTTGCCAAAACAGCTCTGAGGAAAGACATAACAGTAACTGTGCCACTTGGAAAGGAAGAGGGTAAAGCCATTATCAAGAAGGCTGGAATGAAGGTTTGGTAGGAGATGTGGGAGAAAGATCAGAAAGGAAGGGCCTATTTTACAATTCAAAAATCTATTTCAACAATGAACTATAAAGAAAGAACGAGAAGGGAGGGGGTCACCATGACAAAACTTGGAGTGGATCACACAAACTTAAATAGCACATTATTTGTTATAGGAAAAGGGAATATTGATAATCGTGCACACTGTGGCTGCAAAGAAAATGTCAGTGATATTCTTTTTAACTGCTCATTGTATTCAACTGAATGAGAAGCACTACAGGAGAGGATATGTGAGACAGGACGGGACTGGAATTTAGTGGGGGTTCTGGGATCAGACGGTGAGGGAGTCAGAGCAACTAGGAAGGCTCTATTTAGCTTTATAAATGATACTGGGCTTGTAAGAAGAATATAGCTTTGATAGGAGCTAGGATAAAGTGACATGATGCTGCACACTCTTGTACAGTAGGTGGCGGTATGCACCTATAAGCTGTTTGCAATCCACCAGATGATAGAAGGACTACAGCTCCTGACCAGATAGAGTGATGATATAGAGTGAAGTATGAGGAGACGAAGAAGAGTAATGTCTGAAGATAAAGTTGAGGTTTGATTGGACACAGCAATGATCATAGAAGGACTACAGCTCCTGACCAGATAGAGTGATGATATAGAGTGGCATACGTGGCGGTAATGGACCTGTAAGCTGGTTGCCAACCACCAATCAAATCTTAAAGAAGAAGACAGCTACAGGACTTGGTGGTAAACTGTACGCTGACTGTAACATTATAGCATCTAGCTCTGATGGCTTTGATAAAGATGACATGGAGTGGATACTACCTAGGTCTGGGGGGTGGAAATGACCAGCTAGGGGGGCACCAAGAGCTAGAAGCGGGTCAGATGAGAGTGACGCGGGAGGAAGTAACAATGAAAAGAAAACACGAACTAGCCAACATGGATGGCAGTTTGATGATGTAGGGAATGAGTGGAAGGTTGTCATTGAGTTCAATCAGGGTGGGGGGCACTTTCACCCTGTTAAGCTAACAAAAGCAACTGAGAAAGAAATTGGGAGAGTTAAGTTTGCAAACTTCTTGAATAATAAGCGGTTGTTAATTCATGCATCAAGTAAACAAAAGCAAGAGAAAATACTAGCAATAACATGTCTAAATGGAGCACAAATGAAGGCGCATTTTCCTGGCACAACAGCAAACTTGAGGAGAGTTATATCAGGTGTCCCTTTGAGCAGGTCTATGGAAGAAGTGAAAACGAGATCCAAGGAGGAAAGGTGAAGGATGTGAAAAGGCTAAAGAGAAAAGAGAAAGTTCACTAAACGATACACTGTCTGTAATGATTCAGTTTGAAGAAAAACTCCCTAAATCAGTCCAAATAGGATACCTGTGTTGCAGTGTCAGACAATACGTCCCAAAGCCATTCAGGTGCCACAAATGTCAAAGGATGGGTCACACTGCTCAGAATCAGAATCAGAATCAGAATCAGAAAAAGATTTATTGCCAAGTACATTAACAGATCACTGATAACATACGAGAGAATTTGACTTGACACAGAAAATGAACCTGCATTTCCAGTGACACGGCTGCATCGGGGACGCGCCTGCCAACAGGATAGAGGGTACAGGTAGCATAAGAATAAGAATAATACAAGGAACAATAGGAAGGAGCAAAAAAATCATTGATTCAGAATACTGGTTGCATAATCAATCAATATTATGATTACAAGGAAAAAAAAAAGCTCTCGATGCACATTCGCAAGACAAGATTCACAGGACACAAGAGAGCAGTGTGTGTATCTTTATTCAGTTCATGGATCAATATGTGTGCACTGTTGAAGCAAGTGTTGATGATAATAAGAGAACAACAAGGGCACTTGGCAGGAGATGTTTTGTCTGGCTGCCGCCAATCGTCCTTGCGATTATCTGGGCAGGTGCTGTCCAAGGCCTTGTGCTCGATGATTTTGAAAACACAGACTGCAGAAAGCCAGGAGGAATTTTCATGGGGAATTGAGCCAAATAGGACTGATCACAGAGAAGGCTTTTTATTTCTTCTGTAGATTCAGTACATAATCCTTCATTGCGGGGCTTTAAGTCCGTCGTGGAAAGACCTAAGCGAGACCATGATGTAATCCACCTTCCGAGACAGTTCTCCAGTTGTCGCTATCAGGGTCTTCTCCAATTTTTCAATTTGATAGATGCACCTCGCAATGTAAGGGAAAGTTAAGATGTGCTAGATGTGGAGGGGAGCACGAATATGGCAAACGTGAAAAAGGATGCCAAAGTAAAGTGTTGCAACTGCGGGAGTGACCACAGTGCTTCATATGGAGGATGTGCTGTGCAGAGGGAAGCTAGACAAGCCCATGAAATCAGAATAAGTAAGGAAATCTTGTATGCGAAAGCTCTAAAGACAGAGAGGCAGGAATGGTCAGAAACACAACAGGCCTTCCTCAAAGAAGTTCAGTTCAAAGGGAATCCCAGCCATCAACAAATCCCACACAAGCACAAGATCACTCCGCTGCAAGGAATTTTTGTGCTCACAAATGCAAAATGATGAAGACACATTGATAGTTAAGAGGACAAACTTTGTAGCTTTTATCTGTCACACCATTAATGTTGCAGCACAGCTACAGAAGAAAAGTGACAGAATCAAAACCATTGTGGAAGCAGCAGGAAGATTCCTGGAGGTGAAAGATATCAAAGCTGACCAGATACATGATTTACTGACAGCTGAAACTGGGGAGCATGCACATGTTGAAACTTAATATCTGAATTATGGTACTACACATTACTACAGTGGAATGCGAGGAGTCATAGCAAATGGACAAGAACTCAAGAATTATCTTTACAAACTACAAGTTGTTCCAGAGGTAGTGTGTGTACAGGAGACATGGCTTCAACCTCACTTAGATTTTGTTATTCCAGGATATAGTTCAATCAGACAGGATAGAATCAACAGTGTAAATGGAGGAGGATGTACCACTTTCATTAAAGATGGCCTGGCATATAGGGTGATTCCCTCCTCTGTGTCATGGTCTGGTCTGCTCGTCATTCTCAGCTGCGTGCACACCTGGTCCTCATTTTGCCTGGCCTATATCTTCCACGCTACCCATCACAGCGGTGCGGAGATGACTCTCAACGCTCCTGACGAGCTTATCACCAATTCCTCCTGCTTACCGAAGTTCCAGCCAAAGCCTGCTTCATTGTCGCCAGAGACTCCCTCCAACTGGCCACATACGCTCACATTTTCCAACTCACCTTTGTCTTCAGATCCCCTGTGCACAGGCGGAGTCCATGGCAGTGGAATCTCCCTCCTATCCTCCTGGCGGCAGATTTCTCCTGCACTCCTGCCTCAAAAACTCCACTTGGACACTCACCTGCCGGAGTCACACCACCTATGGAAGGGCACTGTCTCCCTGGCCGCAGGCACCACGCTAACCTGAGCCGCTTCCATCTGCTCTCACAGTAAGCACAGTGTAACTGTTTATTTCCAGCTGTGACTTCCAGTAATCCCCTTTCTCTGTGTGTATTCCTAGGGTTGCCTGACATAACGCACGGCTCAGGAGACGCACACACACAGGCTTAGAGTAGTTCAAAGAGTTTATTAACAGCAGGGGAGAATGAGTGCGTGTCTGCGGGATGTAAATGTGTTGGTGATGGTGTCAGCTCCAGGCACAGAGGCAGGTGACCGTACAGCCGAGCAACCCTATGGAGAGAGCACAGGGAGAGAGTGACGGGCATACACCAACACAGGAGGAATTTATGGCGAGAGAAGGACTTACTTGGTGGGTCAGGACAGCTGGCACAACAAGGGGGTGAGGCCCGGAAGACAGCCACCTGGGGAGCTCCGTGCAGCAGCGAGGATTGGGCGATGGAGAGGAGATGTCCGCCGCTGGGAAATCCACCTGTGCACAGGGGAGAAGACTGAAGAGAAGAGGTAAGTGATCTTCTTACAACAATGGTTACGCTGAAGGGAAGTATGCTCACAACGGTGAGGGACGAAGTCTGACGGCTTCAGGCCGAGCCTCCGGGCGAGACGGCCTTTATCCCTCGCCGCTGATGATTGTCAGGTGCGTGAGCAGGTGGCGCCGCTGATGAATGGCGCGGCGTGACAGTACTCCCCCCTCTAGCAGCGCCTCCTGGCGATGGCTTATCCGGGTGCGCTCGGTGGAAGTCCGCGATGAGCGATGGGTCCAACACAAACGACGGGGGGCACCCATTGTCGATGCTCGGGCCCATAGCCCTCCCAGTCCACCAAGTATTGCAACCCACGACCTCGGCGCCGGGAGTCCAGGATGGAGGAGACGGACCAGGCCGGATGGCCACCAATCATCCGGGGCGCGGGTTGCGCTGCAGGAGGAGGGCAAAGGGGGTCAGTGACTGCCAGTTTCACCTTCGACACATGGAAAGTGGAATGGATGCGGAGGGAGGGGGGAATAGCCACCCGCACAGCCACCGGGTTGATGATCCGGGTGATGGGAAAGGGACCCATGAAACGCTGTGCCAGCTTCCTCCTCTCGCCTTTCAACGTGACGTCCTGGGTAGACACATACACGAGTTGCCCAACTCTGTACGCCGGGGCAGGTCTTCTGTGCCGGTCCGCCACGGTCCTGTTGCGCTCCGCTGTGCGTAAAAGCGCACGACGCGCGGCAGCCCAGGTGGAACGGAACTGCCTAAGGTGCGCCCTAACGGAGGGGACAGTCACCCCGTTCTCCTGCGCTGGAAACAGCGGGGGGGTCGTAACCCAGGGACGCCTTGAAGGGGGACATCCCCGTTGCAGAAGAGCGGGCGGTGTTGTGGGCATACTCCACCCAGGCGAGATGGTTGCTCCAGGACGTCGGCTTGGATCTGGTAACACAGCGGAGCGCAGCCTCCAGCTCCTGATTGGTCCTCTCACACTGCCCGTTAGACTGGGGGTGATGGCCGGAGGAGAGGCTCACCTTGGCTTCGATGGCGTTACAAAATGACCTCCAAACCTCGGACGAAAATTGGGGGCCCCGGTCCAAGACCACGTCCACCGGAATCCCGTGCAGCCTGACCACGTGTTGGACGAGGAGGCCCGCCGTCTCCAGGGCAGTAGGGAGACCTCGCAGGGGAATGAAGTGCGCCGCCTTGGAGAAACGGTCCACAATGGTCAGGACGGTGTCAAAGGAGTTGGAAACGGGGAGTCCGGTGACAAAGTCCAGTGCGATGTGCGACCAGGGCCTGCCGGGGACGGGCAGAGGCTGGAGCAGACCCGCAGGGGGGGCATTTCCCGACTTGCTGGTGGCACAGATTGGGCAAGCCCGGGCGTAGCGGGCTGCATCCCTCCGCAGGCCTGGCCACCAAAAGGACCGCTGGAGGAGGCTGATCATCCGAGAGGTGCCGGGATGACAGGTGAGCCGGGAGGTGTGGAGCCAGTGGATGACCTCTCCTCGGACCGCAGATGGGACGAACAGTCTTCCCTCCGGTCCGCCGCCAGGATCAGGTTCCACCTCCTGCGCCTTCCGGATCTTGTCTTCAATGTCCCAAGAGATGGCACCGAGGACGCACGACCTGGGCAGGATAGTGTGGGGCGTCTCCTCAGCCTCCACGGGGGTGAACTGCCTAGAGAGGGCGTCAGGCAGGCCGTTTTTGGAGCCCGGCCTGAAGGTGATCGAGAAGCGGAACCTGGCGAAGAACAAAGACCAGCGCGCCTGGCGGGCATTCAGGCGCTTGGCAGATCGTAAATACTCTAAGTTCTTGTGGTCCGTCAGGACCACAAACGGCAGGTCCGCCCCCTCTAGCCAGTGGCGCCACTCCTGTAAGGCGAGTTTAATGGCCAGGAGCTCTCTGTCCCCCACATCGTAGTTCCTCTCCGCCGGGGACAGGCGCCGGGAGAAGAAGGCGCACGGCCGTTTGGTGCCATCGTCAGGTGACCGCTGGGATAACACTGCTCCCACTCCCGTGTCCGATGCGTCCACCTCCACAATGCACTGCAGCGCGGGGTCGACCTGGCGAAGGACCCGGGAGGAGGAGAACTCCGCCTTCAGCGCCCTAAAGGCAGCAGCGACCTCTTTAGTCCACCGGAACGGGACCTTCGGGGACGTGAGGCGGGTCAGCGGTCCGACGATCGAGCTGAAATTTGGGACAAAGCGGCGGTAAAAATTGGCGAAGCCAACAAACTGTTGCACCTGCTTCCGGGATGCGGGAGTAGGCCACTCCACCACCGCCTTCACCTTCTCTGGGTCTGGGAGCACCTGATCTTGAGCGATGATGAATCCCAGGAAGGATGTGGTCCTAGCGTAGAATTCGCATTTCTCAGCCTTCACGTACAGACGATTCTCCAGCAGTCTTTGGAGGACCCGCCTCACATGGACCTGGTGCTCGTCCCTGGACCTGGAGAAGATAAGGATGTCATCCAGGTAGACGAACACAAAAAGGCCGATGAAATCCCGGAGGACGTCATTAATGAGGCGCTGAAAGACGGCAGGAGCGTTGGTCAGCCCGAACGGCATGACGAGATACTCAAAGTGGCCGTTCGGGGTACGGAAGGCTGTCTTCCATTCATCTCCCTCCCGGATCCGGACGAGGTGGTAAGCGCTGCGTAAATCCAGCTTGGTAAACCAGGTCGCCCCCTGGAGGGAGTGAAAGGCAGTGTCCATGAGGGGCAGGGTGTAACGGTCCCTCTCAGTGATGTCATTCAGCGCTCGGTAGTCTATGCAGGGGCGGAGGGATCCGTCCTTTTTCCCGACAAAGAAAAACCCTGCCCCCACGGGTGACGACGATGGGCGAATAATCCCAGCGCTCAGAGATTCCTTCAGGTATGTATTCATGGTCTCCTTCTCCGGCGCCGACAGGCTGTAGAGCCGACCAGATGGCAGGGGAGCCCCCTGGCGGAGGTTGATGGCACAGTCATATGGTCGATGCGGGGGAAGAGACATAGCTTTCGATTTGCTAAATACCATACCCAGGTCGTGAAATTCTGGAGGCACCAGTGACAGGTCCGGAGGTGCTGTATCCGCCACAGGGGGAGCCGCGGATGGGGAGCAGGCAGCGGACTGAAGGCAGGTGCCCATGCAGAAGGTACTCCATGCCGATACCCCAGCGGACCTCCAGTCCAGGACAGGGTTGTGGAGGCGTAGCCAGGGATACCCCAGGATGACGGGCGACACAGAGTTGGGCAGGACGTAAAATACCATCTCCTCCCGGTGGTTCCCTGAGATGATGACTGGGACGGGCAGGGTTTGGTGAGTAACTCTCCCAAGGGAGGCACGGGAGAGATGGACCAGGGAGATGGGATGTTTTAATGCCCGACAGCGGATGCCCAATCGGGTTGCCAGGCCTTGTGAAATGAAGCTGCCCTCTGCGCCCGAATCCACCAGTGCGTGGGTGAGGTGCCCAGTGGGGTTGTGGCAAAAACGGATGGGCAGCTTTAATTGAGTGAGGGGACTTTGCCGATTGACGTCCGCGAGGCCCCCTACAGTGACTCGCGGACCCCGCCGTTTGGCCTTTGTGGGCAAAGCTCTATCGTGTGTTGACTGTCTCCGCAATACATGCAGAGACCCAACTCACGGCGGCGCTGTCTCTCTGCCGAGGAGAGCTTTGCCCAGCCCGTCACCATCGGCTCCGACTCCTCGGGGCACGATGGTGGCGGCGTCGCCAGGGGGCGAGCTTGGGGCAGGCGTAGCGGGACTCCCCGAGGGCGAGAAGCAGACGGCTTCCGTCCTGAGGAGCGCTCGCGCAGCCTGTTGTCCAAGCTGATAGCCAGTGAGGTTAGCTCCGCTAACGTTCCGGGGATATCCCGTCCAGCCAGTTCATCCCTTAGATCACTATTGAGGCTGCGGAGAAACAGGCCGCAGAGGGAGCGCTCCTCCCAGCCCAATTCCTCCGCCGCTACCCGGTACTCGATGGCATAATCCGCGGCCGACCGGTTTCCCTGCTGGAGAGCGAGAAGCCGATCGACCTGGACCGCCTCGGAACGAGAATGATCGAACACCTCCAGGAAGCGCCTCACGAACTCGGCATAGGTGAGGGTGGCATAACTGGGTCTCGCCATGATAGCGTAGGCCCAAGTTAGAGCGCGCCCCTCCAGGAGGTTCCCTATGTAGCCGATTCGACTGTGATCTGAGGGAAAGTCTCCGGGCACACGGTCAAACACGGACTCACACTGCATCACAAACCCCCGCGCTCCGCCGAGCCTTCCGCTAAAGCGAGCGGGGGTCGGAATAGGTGTGAGTCGGGCCGGTGCCACTGGAGCTGGCTGGACGGCCACTGGAATAGCAGGAGCTGCGCCACCCTGAGGAGCCGGGGGGAACGGCTGCTGGGGGTCCAGGCGGTCCAATCGGCCAGTGATAATTACTAACTGATTTAGGATGACCTGCTGTTGATAAGCAATTTGATCCACTCTAGCCTCGAGAGTGGTAAGCCGGTGTGCGAGCCCGCCGTCCGCCGAGCCGCTCTGCTGAAGCCGTACTGACATAACGCACGGCTCAGGAGACGCACACACACAGGCTTAGAGTAGTTCAAAGAGTTTATTAACAGCAGGGGAGAATGAGTGCGTGTCTGCGGGATGTAAATGTGTTGGTGATGGTGTCAGCTCCAGGCACAGAGGCAGGTGACCGTACAGCCGAGCAACCCTATGGAGAGAGCACAGGGAGAGAGTGACGGGCATACACCAACACAGGAGGAATTTATGGCGAGAGAAGGACTTACTTGGTGGGTCAGGACAGCTGGCACAACAAGGGGGTGAGGCCCGGAAGACAGCCACCTGGGGAGCTCCGTGCAGCAGCGAGGATTGGGCGATGGAGAGGAGATGTCCGCCGCTGGGAAATCCACCTGTGCACAGGGGAGAAGACTGAAGAGAAGAGGTAAGTGATCTTCTTACAACAATGGTTACGCTGAAGGGAAGTATGCTCACAACGGTGAGGGACGAAGTCTGACGGCTTCAGGCCGAGCCTCCGGGCGAGACGGCCTTTATCCCTCGCCGCTGATGATTGTCAGGTGCGTGAGCAGGTGGCGCCGCTGATGAATGGCGCGGCGTGACATTGCCAGGCCATACGGTGTCCCGCTCTGCCTCCAGCAGTTTCCAGCCTACACTCGCACGCGCCAACACTACACTTGTTGTTAATAAATTTAATTGTATCAATTCTGAGTCCGAGTCTTGTCACTGGGTCATGAACCATGTCACTTTGAGGATATAGAGTGTAATAATATTGAAATATGTAGGCCAAATGGACAAGGAAATATTAAGCTGATTAATTATTACAACCCATGTAGGAAATTAACAGCAGATATTTTCAGTGTTATGGCAGGGGAAGGGCATATAAAAGAGGTATGGTGTGGAGACTTTAATGCCCATAATTGCTTGTGGGGAAGCACACATACAGATAACAATAGAAATGTTGTAGAAGAGATGTTAGATGAAAGATGAAAATTAGTTTGTCTCAACAGTGGTGAAGGTTCCAGGGTGGATGTGCATAGAGACACATCATCATGTAGTCATCATCATGTAGTGTTCATAACCATCCATTCACAGGCGCTCACTAAAGAATCAGATACCAGAGTCAGGTACGCTCTCGTAGCCCTCTCAGAAGAGGACCTTCAGTGCATCTTGTCTGCCTTTGCCAAAGCATACAAACAGCTTGGTTTGGCCATCAATATAAAAAAGACACAAATACTCCACCAGCCATCACCAAACTGCAGTGCAATTGCCATACCCCCAAACATCTCCACTGATAACATCCAACTGGAAAATGTGGACCACTTCTTATATCTTGGCAGCCTCCTCTCATCAAAAGCCGTCATCGATGATGAAATACACCACCGCCTCAGCAATGCCAGTGGAGCTTTCTCAAGGCTAAGGAGGAGAGTCTTTGAGAACCGCGATCTCCAAGTGAATACCAAAATCCTGGTTTATAAAGCTGTGGTGCTCCCCACTCTCCTGTATGGATCAGAAGCCTGGACTACATACAGCAGGCACTTAAAGGCACTTGAGGCACACCATCAGAGATGCCTCTGAAAAATCCTCAGGATTAGTTGGGAGGATAGACGCACCAACACCAGCGTCTTGGAGGAGGCTAACCTTCCCACCATCACTGCCACCATTGCCCAAAACCAGCTCAGATGGACTGGTCATGTTATCCGAATGCCTGACTCTCGCCTCCCAAAACAAGTCCTGTACTCCCAGCTAGCTGAAGGGAAGTGGGCTCCAGGAGGCCAGAAGAAGAGATTTAAGGACAACATAAAAACAAACCTAAAGAAGTGCCACATAGACCTAAAAGCTCGGGAAAATATGGCAACCGACAGGGCGACCTGGAGAAACATTGTCTGTGAGGGTGCCGCACAGTACAACGCTGACCTCCATCATGCTGCACAAGACAAACGCAGACTCAGGAAGGAGAGAGCAACCAACAATCAGGACCAACCCAAACCCACCACCATTACATTCCCCTGCTCACATTGCAGCAGAATAATCGGGTCCAGAATTGGCCTCTATGCCCACCTGAAGACCCACAAGGACCAAGAGGGAGGACAGTCATACTCGACTACGAGTGACCACTGCTGATGATGATGATGTACACTACAACTATGGGAAGTAATCACTTCCCAATACTTACAGTCATTAAAACTGAAGTATGTATACAAGAGGGAAGATGTTTTACGAGATGGTGTTTTGACAAGACAGATTGGAGAAAATTTAGGCAATACTGTGTACAATCATGTCATTTGGTAACATTAGAAGGGGGCATAGAAGAGTGTTCAAGTCAGGTAACCAATCATATTGTGAATGCTGCAATAGCAAGTATACCAAAGAAAGCAACACAGGGTAGGAAGAAGGTTGTACCCTGCTGGAATGAGGAATGTAGAATTGTAATAGTGAGTAGTGTAGTAGTGTAGTTAGTGTAGTATTGTGTTGGCATCTGTTTGTAAACTGTCACCTCCTGTCATGATGCTTTCAAACCGTTATCTTGTCTGTTTTTGTTTGTTGTATTAGGTCTGTTTTAAATTTTTTATCTCTTTATCTCTTTTACTGATATTAACTTTTTACTTAGTGTTACCTTAGTAAATACAACAGCCCAGACGGGCTCACAGGTGAATCAGACCATGGGCAGGGCTGTTCACCGGGTTAGGCTAACCTCTTTTAGCTAGCTAGCTAGCCACTTCTGGCCTGGAATGCCATGGCTCCATCCCCGATTTGTGTCAGCTGTGTTTCTCTCTCTAAGAAGGTTTCTGAGTTGGAATTGAGACTCTCTAACCTCTATAAGGTTCGGGAGGCTGAAAACCACCTGGACACTATTATTTCTGGACAGACACCGGCCCCAGCGATGGACTCGCAGCTAGCAGAGATGGCTACTTACCTGGGTGAAATTAACACATCGCCATCCACTTCCACCCCTGCTCCGGTCACCTCAGCTGTCCAGGACCCCAGCAACAAACACCGGCTTCAGCTTGAAGCTAAACCCAAAGCCCTGGGTGGTTCTTCACAGCCTCAATGCGCACCCTGGACCATGGTTGGGCTAAATAGCAAACGTTGGGGATTGACCAGACACGGTCGCACCTCCTCCCTTCCCCTTTTGCTGTAAAATAGATTCAATATCCTTTCCCTGGAAGATTTCCCCCACCTGGACATCGATCTTCCTCCCTTGGCCACCCATCCTCCTTCAGCAGCGGCCCAAACCCGCAAGCCCAGGATCAAAACTACCTTAGGTGTACCAAACTATACACCAGCTCCAAAAAGAAGAGAGCGCATCCACCTGCATCACCCCCGCATCGGCACCCCACCGCCACTGCAGCAACAACGGCAGAATTATCCACCATTTTACAACCCACCGACAAAGCCCCCCCAGACAACAATGGTAATCGGTGATTCAATAATGAGGAACGCCAGAAGCAGGTACTGTGTTACAAAAATTTTTCCAGGGGCTAAAGTGTCAGACATTGAGGCTCTTACCCCTGACCTATTAAATGAATACCCCCATGCTAAAACTGTCATTGTGCATGTTGGATGCAACAACATCCCAGATGAAGTGAGAGATCTTAAAGAGAGATTTCAGGAGCCTTCTATCCACTCTTATGAACTGTGGCAGATGTGTATTTATTTCTGGGCCACTTGCTCCTTTTAGAAGAGGTTGCAATTATTTTAGCAGAACTCTCAGCCTTAATACCTGGTTGTGTTCAACATGTCCTACTTTTAACATTGGTTTTATAGACAATTTCAACCTGTTCTAGAACTGCCCATCATTTATGAGGCCAGATGGCACCCATCCAAATAGACTCAGTGCACGTGTTCTAAGGGACATCCTGTTTTATTCCATTCAGCATTTTTAAGTACAGTGACTGAAGGCTGGTATGTTAACTTACCCCGAAGTACCTGGGCCTGCCAGCCAGCCCTTTTTTGCTTCCACTTCTCATATTAATCCTATTATTCCAAATAATTCTCTCTGTTTAGATCAGTCTTCAATTCATATCCCCATAGAGATTGTGTCTGTCTCCCGTTACCCAAAACATTATAACCCAAGACAAACACAACATAACTTGATAAATACACACCTCTCTGTAGCTCCTCTTCATCCCCCACCCCTCAACTTAGCCCCTGCCTTCCCCATCAGAGAATCATTGTATGCTCCCTCCAAAGTTAATAAAAATATAATGTATAAGCATCCCAAAATGATTAAACAAAAAGTTGGTAATACTCAAATTAAAATATCAAGTCTCTAAATTTAATGATTTGGCATCTCTTCCTCCTCATAATTTAAAAATTAAATGTGGTTTGTTAAATATTAGGTCTCTAACTCCCAAGTCTCTGCTAGTCCATGATCTGTTAATTGATTATCAGATTGATTTAATATCCCTTACAGAGACTTGGTTAGGGCAAGAGGATTGTGTTGGTTTAAATGAATCAACTTCCTCTGGTTATTTAAACTATCAAAATCCTAGAAGTTCTGGTCGTGGAGGAGGAGTAGCGACAATTTACCATTCCAAATTACTAGTTAATGTAAAGCAAAAAACATGTTTTAATTCCTTTGAGGGCCTGGTCCTCAGTATTGGGCATATTGACAATCTTAGGTTAAACCCAATTTTCTTTGCCATAGTTTATTGTCCTCCTTCAGCCTACTCAGAGTTTTTATCTGAATTTGCCAAATTCTTAGCTGATTTAGCGCTGAAATCAGATAGAATAATTATAGTAGGGGATTTTAATATACATGTAGATGTAGATAGTGACTGTCTTAATAAGGCATTAATTCAATATTAGACTCGATGGGGTTTTCTCAGAAAGTAGAAAACTCTACCCATTATCTCCACCACACATTGGACCTTGTTCTGACATATGGCATAGAAATAGAAAATCTGGTAGTGTCTCCTCATAATCCTGTACTGTCAGACCATTGTCTGTTAACCTTTGATTTCACTATTCCTGACTATTTGATTCCTAAAGAAAAATATTACTTCAGCAGATGTCTTTCAGATGATGTTGTTACCAAATTTATGCAGATTGTCTCCTCTATGCCATGTGTCAACACAACGGAAATAAGCTATGGAGAGCTTGCTCCTTCTGTAATTGACAGCATGGTAGATGGCGTTACAGCCTCTCTGCATCAGACTCTAGACTTGGTGGCCCCTTTAAAAAAGAAAAAGTCCAATCAGAGATTTCTAACCCCTTGGTTTAACACAGAAACTCGCAGGGGGCGGCAGTGGCTCAGGAGATAGAGCAGGTCATCCAATAACCACATGGTTGGCAGTTTGAATCTCACTCTCCCTAGGTATCCTGCCGTTGTGTCCCTGGGCAAGACACTTCACCCCAATTGCTCCTGGTGGGTCTGGAAGCTCCATGTTAGGTAGCATGCCGCCATCAGTGTGTGAATGTGTGTGTGAATGGGTGGATAGCAGGATCTGTAAAGCGCTTTGGTCATCAAGAGATGAGAATAAAAGTGCTATATAAGTGAATGCCATTTACCATTTAGCTTAAAACAGAAGGCTCGTCAATTAGAAAGAAAATGGCATTCCACTAATTTAGATGAAAACTATTCAGCTTGGAGAAATCATCCTTTAATTTATAAAATAATCTCTTTGAAAAGCTAGAACAAGTTATTGCTCTGCATTAATAGAAGAGAACTGTGATGGCCTGCTTGGTTGTGATTATCCTCTCCAGCTGCGCACACACCTGTTTCTCATCACGGCTGAGGCTATATAATCCACGCTGCCCTGGAAGACAGTGCGGAGTCATTTGTCTTTCTCTATGAAGACCTCGCACGCCCTCATCTCCAGAGATCATAGCCTCAGCCTGACTGCTCCCCTGCTGTCCACCTACAACTTGCCTGCACTTGGAAGGAAACTCTCCACCACGCAAGTAAGCCTCAGCCTACCCTCACCATCTCCATATCAGTCCCCTGTGCACAGGTGAAGCTCCATTGCGGCAGACACTGTCCTGCCTGGCGGCGGACTGAACCTCACCCACTCACAAACTACACCTCCACCATCTACACGCTGCAATGGGCTCTGTGGACACTGCCCTCCTGGCCATAGCCCCTGTGCTAACCTGAGCATCGTTACATCTCTACAAACAGTAAGCTGCAGATTAACCAGCACATTTCCAGCTGTGAAGCCACTAATCATCCTGCTTCTGTTTGTCCATAGGGTTGCCAGGTTGAAGGGTGTTCTGCTCACCCCTAGCTGCAGCAAGAACACGCACTCACACATTCACACACTCCACTTTAGCACAATAAAGATAATTGTATCTATTTTGGTCTCCGAGTTTGCTCACTGGGTCAACAAACCATGTCAAGAACGATAATAATCCCAGGCTCCTTTTCAGCACTGTAGCCAGGCTGACAAAGAATCAGGACTCTGTCAATCCTTGTATTCCCTTAGAGCCTACTAGTCAGGACTTTATGAACTTTTCCAATCATAAAATTTCATCTATTAGAGATAAAATAAGTCAGATTCTTCCCACCATTAACTTAAATACAGTAACTACTACAACTCCTTCAAATGATATCTGTTTGGATTAGTTTACTCCAATTGACCTTTGAGAGTGAGATAAAATAATTTCCTCATCCAAGCCTTCAACTTGTCTTTTAGACCTTATTCCAGCCAGGTTATTTAAAGAAGTCTTCCCATTTATTGGTAGCTCTATTCTTCAAATAATCAATTCTTCATTGGCATTAGGCCATGTACCACAGGCTTTTAAAACTGCTGTAATTAAACCCTTACTCAAAAAGCCAACACTGGATCCAGGAGTTTTAGCTAACTATCGACCAATCTCTAATCTGCCTTTCATTTCAAAAATCTTACAAAGAGTTGTTGCTACACAATTATTTGATCACTTGCAGGGAAATGGTTTATTTGAAGAGTTTCAATCTGGGTTTAGAATCCATCATAGTACTGAAACAGCCTTAGTGAAGGTTACCAATGACCTCCTTATCAGATCTGACAATAGACTTGTTTCTGTACTTGTCCTTTTAGACCTTAGTGCAGCTTTTGATACTATCGACCATAATATTCTACTCGATAGATTAGAACACTATGTCGGACTTAATGGAACTTCGCTGCAGTGGTTTAGATCTTATTTATCTGATAGGCTCCAGTTTTGTTCATGTCAATAATGAGTTTTCTTCCAACTCTAAGCTCAGTCATGGAGTTCCACAGGGATCTGTGCTAGGCCCCACTCTTTTTAGTTTATATATGCTTCCGTTAGGCAACATCATTAGAAAGCACTGTATACATTTTCATTGTTATGCAGATGACACAATTATATCTGTCAATGAAGCCAGATGATAGTAATCAGTTAGCCAAGTTAGAAGCCTGTCTTAAGGAAATCAAAGCTTGGATGTCTTGTAATTTCCTGCTATTAAATTCAGATAAGACTGAAGTCATTCTTGTTGATCCAAAAAACCTTAGAAATACCTTTCCAAATCAAACTTTCAGTTTGGATGCTGTTACTCTTTCTCTTAATAGTTCTGTGAGGAACCTTGGAGTTGTTTTTGATCAAGATTGACATAGTGTTAGGCCCAGGGAACACGCACGCAGGCTCAAGTGAGATTTAAAGGGCAACCCTAAGGGCAGAGCAAAGACAGAGATGAGAGCAGGCCTTCACTATGCAGGGTGAATGTATAGGTGTGGCTTACATGCAGATGTTGTGGTGGCTGGCGTCGGCAAGTGAAGCTCCGGCCTGGAGGACAGCGCCCAGCTGCGTGCTCGGCGGCAAGAGGGAGAAGAGGACGAGGAGGAGGCGAGGATGGAAGAAATCCGCCGCCGGGAGGATCCACCTGTGCACAGGGGAGAGACTGTCGGGCAGGTGAGGAAAAAATACAGCTTACTTGCTGGGAGATGAGATGAGTGGCGCAGGTCAGGAATAACTGATCTTGCGCTGGGTATGGGGAGCGTTGGCGAACAGACCGCTCCAGACCGAAGCTCTGGGCCGAGCGGGCTAAATAGCCAGCAACTGATGACGCGCAGGTGTGCGCGCAGCTGAGGCAGATGACTGGCGAAGATGAGTTGTGACAGTACTCCCCCCGCCCGAGCAGCGCCTCCTGGTGCTGGTTTATCCGGGTGCGCCCAGTGGAAGTCCGTGGTGAGATGCTTATCCAGCACAAGGGAGGGGTGCACCCAGGATCTCCCGGAGTGGAGATTTTTTTTTTTTTTTTTTTTTTTTTTCTCTCGGCGCCACACGAGTAGGCTGCCTTTTGCAACAGCGGCTCGATTCCGAGTCTTTTTCCCTTCCTCTCTCTTTTGATCCGTCTTTTTTTTTCACCCCACTTATATCACGGACACACAGATCGTCCTAAATGTCTCCTGAGCCGGTGGACGGAGCCACTGTTTATAGCAGGATACGATACAGCAGAGAACAGCTGCTAGCATTCAACCGCCACCCGGTCCCATTGGAAAAACTCGACATACCGAGAGAACTGAGGCGAAAACGCCGCGGCTGCCGGGCTGGAGTAAGGCGGAGGACAAAAAATATAAGGTACAGACCCTCCCTTCCATCTGTTGTCATGGGAAATGTACGGTCGATACTGGGAAAGTTAGATGAGCTAGCGGCTATCTCCCGTTATGATAGCACATACCGGGAGTGCTCTCTCCTTTTGTTTACTGAGACGTGGCTAACTGAACTAGCAGCAGATGCTAACATTGAGCTGGAGGGTTTTCACATGATACGAGCTGACCGAACACCAGACAGTGGCAAGGCTAGGGGCGGTGGAGTGATAATGTATGTTAACAACAACTGGTGCAGACCGGGACATATCACTGTTAAACAACGACACTGCAGCAAAGACATTGAGTTGCTAGCTGTTAGCATGAGGCCTACATATCTCCCGAGAGAACACTCACACGTGATCTGCATTGTTGTTTATGCAAATCCGACGGCGAACGCTGGGACAGCACGTGACGTCATCCATTCAGTAACCAGCAGGCTGCAGACAGAACACCCAGATGCTCTTCTCCTCATCTCAGGCGATTTCAACCATGTTTCACTGTCTCCCATTCTACCCACGTTCACCCAGTATGTCACATGCCACACTAGAGACAATAAAACACTGGATTTATTCTACGCAAACACTAAGGAGGCGTACACCTCATCACAACTCCCCCCACTCGGGAGATCGGATCACAACTTGGTTCATCTCCGGCCGGTGTACAAACCCCTAGTGCACAGACAACCTCCGGCCATGCACACTGTGGAGTTATGGTCTGAGGAGACAATGGACACCCTAAAGGGCTGTTTTGAAGCCACCGCCTGGATGCAGCTCTGCGATCCACATGGTGAGGACATCGATGGCCTCATTCACACCTTCACGGGCTACCTCAGCTTCTGTGTGGACAAATCCGTTCCCACCAAGACCATACGGCGTCACTCAAACAACAAACCCTGGATCAACCCTGAGATAAAAACACTTCTGAGAGAGAAGAAGAGGATCTTCAGGTCAGGGAACAGGGAGATGCTGAAGTCCGTACAGAGGGAGCTGAGGAGAAAGATCAGAGAAGGCAAGGACAGCTTCAGGAAGAAGATGGAGGACAAGCTGCAACAGAGCGACATCAGCGGGGTCTGGAGAAACCTCAAAACCATCTCGGGGCTCCAGAATACCTCCCCCCAGGCCACAGGGGGCAGGGAGTGGGCGAACAACCTGAATCTGTTTTTCAATAGATTTGACCAACCGCCCTCCCCCCTGACTGCGCAACAACCCCTGCTGCCTCTAAAGAAATCAAGTCCTGCTGCCCACTCCCCACTCCACCAACACCCCCCCACTCCCAACACACAGCCCCCCATCCTGACCCTGACCAGGACCCAGGTGAGGACGGAGCTGAGGAAGATCAAGGCGAGGAAGGCGCCGGGACCGGACGGCATCAGCGCAAAGCTCCTCAAGTCCTGTGCAGACCAGCTGTGTGGGATTGTGACGTATATCTTCAACATGAGCCTGAAACTGGGGAGGGTACCACAGCTGTGGAAAACATCTTGTGTGGTACCTGTACCAAAAACTTCCCACCCCAAAGACCTGAACAGCTACAGACCGGTGGCCTTGACGTCCCACTTGATGAAGACCCTGGAGAGACTGCTCCTTGCTCACCTCCGCCCCCTGGTGGAACCAGCGATGGATCCACTCCAGTTCGCCTACCAGCATGGCATTGGGGTGGAGGATGCGGTGATCTTCCTCCTTCACCGTTCTCTGTCCCACCTGGAGAAGCCCGGGAATATGGTGAGGATCATGTTCTTTGACTTCTCCAGTGCTTTCAACACCATCCAACCGATGATCCTGAAGGACAAGCTGCTGCGCGCAGGGGTGGACCAGCACCTGTCATCATGGATCCTGGACTACCTCACGAACCGGCCTCAGTTTGTGAGAACCCGGGACTGTGTGTCCGACACGATCATCAGTAGCACGGGGGCCCCCCAGGGAACGGTGCTGGCTCCCTTCCTGTTCACTCTTTATACTGCGGACTTCTCACACAACACAACACACTGCCATCTACAGAAGTTCTCTGATGACTCTGCGATCGTTGGCCTCATCTCCAATGGAGATGAAGCTGAGTACAGAGGGCTTATCCAGGACTTCGTGGACTGGTGCCATCGGAACTGCCTCCAGATCAACGCGAGGAAAACTAAGGAGCTGGTGGTGGACTGCCGCAGGCATGGGCAGCCCCTCACAGTACCAGTAAATATACAGGGAACAGACATCGAGATGGTGACATCCTATAAGTACCTGGGTATTCATCTGAACAATAAACTAGACTGGTCACACAATACTGATGCACTCTACAAGAAGGGACAGCGCAGGCTGTTCCTGCTGAGGAGACTCAGGTCTTTTGGTGTACAAGGGGCGCTGCTGAAGTCATTCTATGACACGGTGGTGGCATCAGCCATCACTTTTGGAGTGGTCTGCTGGGGCAGTGGCATTACTGCAGCCGATAGGAAGAGACTGAACAAACTGATTAAGAAAGCTAGCTCTGTCCTGGGGCAGCGCCTTGATCCGATGGAGGAGATAGGAGAGAGAAGGACGGTGGCTAAACTGTCATCTCTGCTGGAGTCCGAGTTCCACCCTATGCAGGACATACTGAATGCACTGAGGAGCTCATTTAGCAGCAGACTACATCATCCCAGGTGCACAACCGAGAGGTTTCGTAGGTCCTTCCTACCAACGGCTGTCAGACTGTACAACCTAAGCAGGGCTGCTCGCAGAGATAGCAAAAAGACGTAACAAACTAATAGTTTTTTGAATGCAAAAGATGCAATAGACTTACACTATGGTCCCCTCCGGCATACAACTAGGAACATACCGGTCGCTATGGAGGGTGAGAATATGTATGGGCACATAATCATACCATGTAGGATAACTAAGTAGACGGTTATGCTGTTTCATTCCATCTAGCAACAATGCTCTGCACTGTGTGTGTTTATATATTTACATATTTATTCCATCTAGCTACAATGCTCAGCACTGGGTGTGTTTATATATTTATATATCTACATATTATTCCATCTAGCTACATTGCTCCGCACTGTGTGTGTTTATATACTTGCATATTTATTCCACCTAGCTGCAATGCTCCGTACTGTGGGTGTTTATATATTTACATATTTATTCCATCTAGCTACAATGCTCTGCACTGTGTGTTCATATATTCATATATTTATTCCATCCAGCTACAATGCTCTGCACTGTGTGTCTGTGTGTGTGTGTATATATATATATTTTATAGTAATACGTACATATGTATATTAGCTGCTCTTGCTTGCTTGTTTTTTTCTTGCCTTCTGATTGTTGCTCTGAGTGTTGCTATCCCTGTGCTGTTGCAATCCTGGAATTTCCCCGTTGTGGGACTAATAAAGGCTTATCTTATCTTATCTTATCTTACCCTCCCAATCCACCAGATACTGTAGCCCGTGACCTCGGCGTCGGGAGTCCAGGATGGAGGTGACCCTCCATGCTGGGTCACCGTCGATCATCACGGGAGGGGGAGGCGCCCTAGGAGGAGGACAGAGTGGGTCAGAGATCATGGGTGTAACCTGGGACACGTGAAATATGGGACAGACGCGGGGGGAGGGGGGGAGGGCCAAACACACAGCCACCGGGTTAATTACCTTGGTGATCGTGAAGGGACCGATGAAACGTGGCGCCAGCTTCCTCTTCTCCGCCTTGAGATTGATATCCCAGGCCGGTAGCCAGACCCGCAGGCCCACCTGGTAACCGGGAGTGGCTTTCCTGTGGCGATTAGCTGTACTGGTGTTGCGCGCCGCTGTGCGTGAAAGCGCTTGGCGCGTCCTGGCCCATAGGCTCCTGCAGCGCCTCAGATGTGCCTGGATGGATGGAACTGCCACCTCGCCCTCCTGCTCGGGGAAAAATGGGGGGTCGTATCCCAACGGCACCCGGGGACATCCTGATGGCAGATGACAGCGTAGAATTATGGGCGTATTCCACCCAAGTCAGGTGAGATGTAACCCAGTGTTAAAAACGTAGATTAAATTATAAATATTGATGCCATTTTTAGAAAAGAAAAATATCCATTTCACAATGGGAATAGGTGATTTGAATATGAATATTTAAATAAATATATGTTCATAAATAGTTAAGAACATTTTCTGGAAAGTTCTGATAATCATTGGGTATACTGAGCGACAAATGGCTGCGTCTTTTGTTGGGCAGCAACAGCCAATGGGGCCACGCCAGCCAATGGGGTAACACCAGCCAATGGCGTAACGCCAGCCAATAGGGTCACGCGCTTCCTCGCTCGGTTTTGATGTGATCTGCAGAACAATTTCAGTCACGGCAGAGACACCGACGAGGAAGCGCGACTCCTTACTAGACGGAGAGCTAACGTGCTAGTAGCGGCCTTTGCCCGGATAAAACCCTTGGAATTGATTGGAATACAAAGGCTGTCGACGCCGTTGAGCACGGGAATCCCATTGACACACGTGTCAATTAGCGTGGTCAGGTTTTTTGTTTTTGTTGGACTGGTTGGACCAGAAGAACTGATTCTCCAGATCTGGATGGCGAGCCGAAGCCCGAACACGGTCAACTGGTAAAGGTGACTCCACTAGTCACCTGGAACAAACTTGATAGGACTGTAAATTTTGTAAATATATATCTGGGGTATTTTATTTGTATTTGTTTTCTTTCTTTATTATTGTGCCAAGTGCTGTATTTTTGTTTATGTGCACATACTTTTGAAATATATATAGTTCCAAGTTTTATACGGATGTGTGTGTCATCTGTTGTTGCACCTCCCAGGCTCCTACGAACCTGTAATCTTCTGATCTGGCCCAATTATCTTTTTCTTTGGCACTACACCTAAAGTGAGTAGGTGTTAGTGAGGGTTACACACAGTTACAAAAATTTGGCGAGCACAGCTAGGAGCCTGGAGCGTTGCACAACAGATGTGGATTCTGGTTTGACCCCTGACTAAACAGTTTATATACTGCCAAAATGGATTTTGTGGAAAAACTTGGTGTTAAAATTCCTAATGCAGTCATTGTCAGTGGTGTTGTTGATAAAGAAAGAGACACAGACATTTTTGAGTTCCTAGAGCAACATGGCACTATCTGTAGTGTGCTTGGCATTAATGATAACTCATCTGACTTTGACAAAAGTCATATTGTAGAGTTTGAGTCTGGATTAACCATTGAAGCATTAGCACCTACGTTGCCATGCTCCTTTCCATCCACTGACAATCCTGAGGTTAAGTACTGCATTCAAGCTCTAACTGATATCTACACTAAAACTGTAGGGGGCAGTGTTACTGAGGCTTATCTTAGCAACCTAAGGGGTTTAGCTAAGCTAAGTGGAAAAGGTTTTGAAGAGGTGTTGCGGGAGGTTATGTCCACAATAGGGAAGTCTATTGAAGCTGCTGAGACAGCTGAAACAGTCTCTGCTGACGTTGATCATGCTGTCCCTACTGTAGAACCCACACAAAGTGGAGTCTCTCCTCCACTCCAAGTTGAAGTGCCTCGCACCCCTAAAACCACTCAAGCACTCTTTCAAAGCCCTCTTAGACCAAACTTAACACCTCAAATGTTGAGCCCAGCTGATTTTAACCCACCCGAGGTTCAGAAAATCATAGTCGAGCATGTCATTAAACATGCAGAGAAGCCGTCAAATGCCCATTCCCCTTGGAGAATCAGAGCTTTCTCTGGCAAAACGCCAAGACCGTATACTGAAGCTGATTATGAAACATGGCATTCACATGTTGACCTGATGATGGAAGATACTTCTTTGTCTGACTTGGAAAAATCTCGCAAGATCTTTGAAAGTCTTCTTGCTCCTGCATCTGATGTTATTCGCTCTCTTGGGCCTGAAGCCACCTCTGCCAACTATCTTAAGCTTTTGGATTCAGCTTTCAGGACTGTTGAAGACGGTGAGGAACTGTTTTTGCGATTCATGAACACTTTCCAAGATTATGGAGAAAAACCCTCTGCATATCTGCATCGTTTGCAGGTGGCGCTCAATCTCACAGTGCGTAGAGGCGGTCTAGAGCCACAGGAAGTGAACAAACAGCTTCTCAAGCAGTTTAACAGAGGCTGTTGGGATGATAATCTGCTAAAAGAGCTACAGCTGGAACTAAAAGATAAACATCCACCTGCGTATGCAGAGTTATTGCTTCACCTTCGCACTGTTGAAAACAGACAAGAAGTTAAAAACACCCGCATGAAAAAACACTTGGGCGCCACAAAACCAAAAGCAGCCTCCTACGAACAAACAACAACAGCAAAAAACCTGACCATTCCAAACCTGAAAACTTACCTTCGTTCAGCCATCCCAATACTAGGCCCAAACCATGGTATTGCTTCCGATGTGGCGAAGATGGGCATATTGTAGCCACTTGTGAGTCAGAGCCAAACCCTGCACTTGTAGCTGCAAAACGTAAAGAACTAAGAGTAAAAAGACAGATTTGGGACAGTCGGAACCCCCAATCTTCTTTAAAGTGGAAGTCTACCCCTGTTGCGGGACAAACAGAGACTAGTTCAGAGATGACCCATCCAAAACCAAAAGCTCCATTCAAGACACTTGCTAAACTGAAGTTGCATTACAAAACAGACCCCTTTAACTTTCCTAATGGTCTAATTGGTACAAAAAGTACAGCACAAGTGAAAGTGAATGGCTGTACTGTGAGCTGTTTGTTAGATACAGGCTCCCAGGTGACTACTGTCCCTGAATCCTATTACAGACAGTACTTATCCAACCATGAGATTAAGCCACTTTTTGAGCTGTTAGAAGTGGAGGGAGCTAACGGTCAGAGTGTACCTTACTTAGGCTACACTGAAATGCATGTCACTTTCCCAAAAGACTTTCTCGGTATTGAAGCCGAAGTGCCAACACTTGCCTTAGTGGTCCCTGATGTACGTGCAGCTGATCGGTCCTTAGTGTTAATAGGGACAAACACATTAGATGTACTTTACTAGCTGTACTCTGATGCATGTTCTGAACTGCAGCCAACCATGTCACTTGGTTATAAGGCAGTGTTAAAAGTCCTTGAGCTACGGCACAGACAGTCCAAAGACACTAGCCTTGATTTAGTGACCATGCGCAACAAAGAGCCACAGTTAGTTCCTGCAGGCCAAACAGTCGTTCTAGATGATGCTGTAGCTGTGTCAGCCGGCAACAGTGAAAAATCTGTCTTGTTAGAACACCTGGTAATGTCAGCTTTACCTGGTGGTATCCTGGTAAAACCATGTCTCATAGACTTACCTGAAAGAGCACCTTACCTTGTTCCAGTTATACTCACCAATGAGTCGGAACATGACGTGACAATCCCTCAAAAGTGTGTCATTGGAGAAATTTGTGCATATCAATGAGTCCTATCGCAAGAACACTCGGTGAAAGTTACAAAGTCCAAAACTGAACCAAAGTCCACTCTGAAGTTCAACTTTGACTCTTCACCCATTAGCGCTGAATGGAAAGAGCGCCTAACAGAAAAATTCAGTCAAATGCCCGAAGTATTTGCACAAAACGATCTTGACTTTGGCAAAATGGATCAAGTGAAACACACAATCAAATTATCAGATGAAACACCGTTCAAACACAGAGCACGTCCCATACATCCAAATGACCTGGAAGCTGTCCGTAAGCATCTCAAAGAACTCCAGCAAGCAGGCGTGATAAGAGAGTCCAATTCCCCATTTTCTTCGCCTATTGTAGTGGTGCAAAAGAAAAATGGCGATGTCCGCCTTTGTATTGATTACAGGAAGCTTAACATGCAGACTGTAAAAGATGCTTACGCCCTCCCCAACTTGGAGGAAACATTTTCCACCTTGACTGGTTCGCAGTGGTTCTCCGTCCTCGATTTAAAGTCGGGGTACTACCAAATTGAGGTAGAGGAGCTGGACAAACCAAAGCCGGCGTTCGTATGTCCCATGGGCTTTTGGGAATTCAATAGAATGCCCCAAGGCATTACAAATGCCCCCAGCACGTTCCAGCGCCTTATGGAGAAA
Organism: Pholidichthys leucotaenia; assembly: GCA_020510985.1. Classification (NCBI taxonomy): domain Eukaryota; kingdom Metazoa; phylum Chordata; class Actinopteri; order Cichliformes; family Pholidichthyidae; genus Pholidichthys; species Pholidichthys leucotaenia. Next base: position 271,808,458 of record CM035844.1, on the reverse strand, counting down.
TGCATGGGTGACATGAATTTGCATGAGGTGATTGTGTTCCTCGATGACATCATTGTATTCTCCAAGACGCCCGAAGAACATGAGGCTCGCTTAATGAAAGTTCTTAATTGCCTAAAAGAGTACGGGCTTAAACTCTCCCCTGAGAAATGCAGATTTTTTTCAAACTTCTGTCAGATACCTCGGCCACATTGTGTCCAGTAAAGGAGTTGAGACCGACCCCGAAAAAGTGAAAGCCCTAAGTACCTGGCCTGTGCCCCGTGATCTCAAACAGCTCTGCTCGTTCTTATGCTTTTCAGGGTACTATAGGCGATTCATTAAGAACTATTCCAGCATCGTTAAGCCCCTCACTGACTTGACAGCAGGCTACCCTCCTTTGCGAAAAAGCCCAAAGCCCAAAGCTAAGCCTGCCCAGTACCATGACCCAAAGACACTGTTTGGCGAGCGATGGACTTCTTCCTGTGATCTTGCATTCAAAACCATCATTGAAAAGCTCAGTACTGCGCCTGTCCTGGGTTTCGCTGATCCTCAGTTGTCATATACACTCCATACTGTTCCATGTTAAATGTTGCAGCATTGCACCGAGACAAATTCCTAGTTTGTGTACTACATGAACAATGGCAATAAATCTCATTCTGATTCTGATTCTGATTCTGATTCTACTGACGCCAGCACTACAGGGCTTTGCGCCGCCCTCTATCAAGAGCAGGAAGGCCAGACTAGGGTCATAGCTTATGCAAGCCGGGGGTTGTCTAGAAGTGAGTCCCGTTACCCCGCCCATAAATTGGAATTTTTAGCTCTAAAGTGGGCAGTAACGGAGAAGTTTGCAGACTATCTATATGGCAACCATTTTACTTTCGTGACAGACAGTAACCCCCTGACGTACATCTTAACTACTGCTAAGATGGATGCCATGAGTTATAGGTGGCTAGCTGCTCTGTCGACGTTTAACTTTAAGCTCCAATACAGAGCAGGCAAGCTTAACTCAGATGCAGACGGCCTCTCCAGACGGCCACATGGCGAGTTACTTAATGACGCAGTGTCCCAAAAGGAGTTCAACCGCATACAGCAGTTCACTCAAACTCACTTGTCTCTTCCTGAAAGCAGTTTACGTTCCGAGGTAGTGTCTGCTGTATGTGAAAAACACCTTGTCTGTAGCTCTCCAGACAACACCTTCTCTTTGGTTCACTCATTAGCCCTCTCTGTAGCCATCATTCCAGATGACTACGCCAATGAAGATGGCTGTGGTGGTCTTCCAGTTGTATTCTACATGACTCCTGAACAGATCAAAAATGAACTAAGAACTGACCCCGTTTAAGGGAAGTGATTGCACAAATTGAAACTGGGCTAAAACTTCCACCAACTGTACGAACTGAACTTCCTGACATTAACTTGTTACTCCGAGAGCTCAGTCAACTTGAAATGTGCAATGACATCCTCTACCGCACTCGTCAAGACAGAGGAAATGTTACTTACCAGCTTGTCTTACCTGAACAGCTCCACGATTCAGTCTTTCAAAGCCTCCACTGTGACATGGGCCATTTAGGCACAGAGCGTACTTTGGATCTCACCAGAACATGGTTCTATTGGCCTCGCATGGCGGTGGCTATTGAAAAGAAGATCAAGATATGTAATCGCTGCGTAAGACGTAAAACTGCTCCAGAACGAGCTGCTCCGCTTGTTAATATCAAGTCCACCCGACCGCTCGAACTCATTGGTATGGATTTCCTGTCTATTGAGCCCAATCAAAGCAACACAAAGGATGTGCTCGTGTTAACTGATCATTTCATGAAATACGCTATAGCCATCCCTACCAGCAATCAGAAAGCTCAGACCGTTGCAAAGGCACTTTGGGACAACTTTATAGTCCACTATGGGATACCCGAACGATTACATAGTGATCAGGGTCCCGATTTTGAGTCCCATATTATAAAAGAACTTTGCAAAATCATGGGCATTCGCAAAATCCGGAAGACACCCTATCAACCCAGAGGTAACCCGGTAGAACGTTTCAATAGAACGTTATTGAGCATGCTGGGTACTTTGGAGGAAAAAACAAAACTCATTGGCACAACTATGTGAAACCACTTGTACATGCGTACAATTGTACAAAGAATGACACTACTGGTTTTGCCCCGTTGAGTTAATGTTCGGTCGTCAGCCGAGATTGCCCATCGACCTTGCATTTGGGCTCCCAGTTCACAACAAAAGTTTCAAGTCACATTCCCAGTACATTGAAAAACTGAAGACAACTCTACAAGAAAGCTACAAACTAGCAACAGAAAATGCTAACAAGATGGCTGAAAGAAACAAACAAGATTTGATATGTGAGTGAAACCCTCAAAACTAGAACCAGGTGACAGAGTTTTGGTACGTGCAGTCCGCCTCAGAGGAAAGCACAAACTAGCAGACAGGTGGGAAGCTGAAATTCACATTGTGGTGAGCCAAGTAGGTGACTTGCCTGTTTACACTATAAGACCTGAGACAAAAGATGGTCCAGTTCGCACCGTTCACCGCGACCTCCTGCTTTCCTGTGATTTTCTTGCCCCTGTTGAAGAACAACCTGTCCAACCAAAACATGTCCGCAAACCTAAGACAAGACAATCATCTGAACAAAGTGAGGAATGTGAGAATTCAGAACCGGAAAATGAAGATGTCTATTGGTACAGAGAAGAACCAATCCAAACGCCCATAAAGCTCACTTGAGTTTATGAAATTCCCCCTCCAAAGACATCCTTTAAAGGAGACATTCCTGCTGAAACTCACTCACCTGAGAATGACAACCAAATAGAAAATGTCACTTCACCTAGATGCAACAACTTACCGAACGATGGAAACCTAGAGGAAACTGAAACAAATGTGGAACCATCGAACAATGAGAATGGAACTGAAAGTGAAACCAACTGACCTGATAAAAGTACCTGTGATGAACCTGTGGAAGAAAAAGAACCTGAAAAAGAAGTCCCACAGACTGTGAGACGTTCCGAGAGGACAACCTCCCAGCCAGAAAGACTACAGTATAGTCACTTGGGAAACCCTCTCATAACTGTTGCCCAGTCCCTGTTTCAAGGACTAAACCTGGCTTTTACCAGAGCCTTAACAGAGACAGATCCTAAGATTATTCCCATGAACACTGGTTCCCTTGTCTTTACTATCTAGCTAATCCCACGCAAAGGGACTTGCATGATTCTAAGGGGGGATAGTGTAACCCAGTGTTAAAAACGTAGGTTAAATTATAAATATTGATGCCGTTTTTAGAAAAGAAAAACACCCATTTCACAATGGGAATAGGTGATTTGAATATGAATATTTAAATAAATATATGTTCATCAATAGTTAAGAACATTTTCTGAAAAGTTCTGATAATCATTGGGTATACTGAGCGACAAATGGCTGCGTCTTTTGTTGGGCAGCAACAGCCAATGGGGTAACGCCAGCCAATGGGATAACGCCAGCCAATAGGGTCACGCGCTTCCTCGCTCGGTTTTGGTGTGATCTGCAGAACGATTTCAGTCACGGCAGAGACACTGACGAGGAAGCGCGACTCCTTACTAGACGGAGAGCTAACGTGCTAGTAGCAGCCTTTGCCCGGATAAAACCCTTGGAATTGATTGGAATACAAAGGCTGTCGATGCCGTTGAGCACGGGAATCCCATTGATGCACGTGTCACCTAGCGTGGTCAGGTTTTTTGTTTTTGTTGGACTGGTTGTACCAGAAGAACTGATTCTCCAGATCTGGATGGCGAGCCGAATCCCGAATACGGTCGACTGGTAAAGGTGACTCCACTAGTCACCTGGAACGGACATGAGAGGACTGTAAATTTTGTAAATATATATCTGGGGTATTTTATTTTTATTTGTTTTCTTTCTTTATTATTGTGACAAGCACTGTATTTTTGTTTATGTGTACATACTTTTGAAATATATATAGTTCCAAGTTTTATATGGGTGTGTGTGTCATCTGTTGTTGCACCTCCCAGGCTCCTACAAACCTGTAATCTTCTGATCTGGCCCAATTATCTTTTTCTTTGGCACTACACCTATAGTGAATAGGTGTTAGTGAGGGTTACACACACTTACAGAGAGCTCCAGGAAGAAGGGTTAGAGGAGGTGACACAGCGCAGGGCAGCCTCCAGCTCCTGATTGGCGTGCTCGCACTGCCCATTGGATTGAGGATGGTGACCGGAGGAGAGACTCACCGTGGCCCCCAGGGCCCCAGGGCATTGCAAAAACACCTCCAGACCTTGGACACAAACTGGGGCCCCCGATCAGATACGATGTCGGTCGGAATCCCGTGTAGCCTGACCACATGCTGGACTAGGAGATCGGCCGTCTCCCGTGCCGTGGGAATACCATGGAGGGGCACAAAGTGAGCGGCCTTGGAGAATCAGTCCACAATGGTCAGGATGGTGTTGTACGAATTGGCAACGGGGAGGCCGGTGACGAAGTCCAGGGCTACATGGTACCAGGGTCTGCCAGGGACCGGTAGGGGATGGAGCAGCCCTGCTGGAGGTGAGTTTGGGGTCTTATTCGTTGCGCACTGGGGGTAGGCACGGGCATAGTTGGCAGCGTCCTTCTGAAGTCCGGGCCACCAGAAGGAGTGTTGAAGAAGGTCCACCAGCCGGGAGACGCCAGGGTGACAGGCGAGTTTGGACATGTGAACCCAGTGGGTGACGTCACCCCGGACCGATGATGGTACGAAGAGCCTTCCCGCCGGACCGCCGCCAGGGTCAGGTTTGGTTTCCTGTGCCTTCTGGATCTTGTCCCTGATGGACCAGGAAACAGCCCCCACGACACACAAGGTGGGCAAGATGGTGTGGTCTCGCTCCTGCGGGGTCTCAGGAGCGAACTGTCTGGACAGCGCATCAGGTTTACCATTCTTGGAGCCTGGATGGTAGGTGATCGTGAACCTGAACCCCATTTTTGCTTCATCCAATAGTTTTTTGTAAGGACCCTTGGACTCGGCAGGGTAGGGCGGTGGCACCTCCGCCGTATCCCCCCGATCCGGTTTGGAAAGGAGAGGTTTTTCACTCATTTGGGTTTTAACGCATCTTGACTCATTCCTTTTTCCCTGTTGGCTTTTCTTATTTTTGTTTTGTATGTCTGTTGCTGCGTTAAGCCATAGCGTCGCACATTGAACTACTGGATTACTTTTACCCATCTTTTCACTGTTCTTATGTTTCTGTTCAACGGTAGCCACTAAAATGGAGCACTCGTCGACATTCAGTGTAGGTTCAAATCCATATTGATTTCTCCAATTAGTAAGATATTTCTCAGGATTTTTTTACATTGCATTTTTGTCTCTCATTGTAATTTTTCATGGTGCGAGTCACTGTTTCTTTTCGTCTTTTTTGTTTTCCCGTCTCCCGGGAATTTTTGCCACAACAACCTCCCATTTTATTTTATTCGTTATGAACAATAAAAGTTTTTACCAGGAAAAATGTATGTATCTTACTTTACATTACCATTACATCCCAGATGACCTGATATTCTATTTTAGACCCAGTCTAGGTGTTTCAACCTATATTTTATGGACCCCGTCCATTATTCTCTTATTTTGGACCCTGTCCAGGTATTCCAACCTCTTCGGAGCCTGTCCGGCAACCTCAAATATACCAAAAATGTGCACTTACTTCTTATCCGAGGATGGATGTCACTAGGAGATGATGGAGCCTCAGCTGTCCACCAGGTCCCTGAAGTCGGGTAGTCAAATGACTGACGAAGTCAGACCGTGCACGGATTTTCACCTGGGGATGCGTCCTCTCCAGTGACCCCTCGTTGTCATCATCCGACTCGAAGGACCACGTATGTCAAGAATCTGAAACCTCAAAAGACTGTATATTAGGTCCGTACGTCAATAAAGATTCAAGACACAAAGAATTCTTTTATGAGTTTTACTTGCCGCAAGGAGTGCAGGCGATGATTACATTCAGCACTGCACTGAGGCAGTCTCAGTGTCGTACAGCATTTATACAAGCAGTGTACATGAGTCATACAGGCAGTTTCTGAGTCATACAGGCAGTTGTCCAATATTTGAACAATCAAGTTCACAGTATTTTTCCACTACTTACATATCAATGGTCATATAAAATGAAAAATGCAAAGCAAGTATGTACATTTTCTGACAGGTACCCGTCCCATAAACCCACAGAATATACCCATACATGTAAACAGGGCACTCTCAAAAATAAAGACAAAAACGCAGTTTCACAACATGGGCAATAAAACTCCATTCACACTTAGGTGTTACTGCACCTCACTCACACAACAGTCATACAAACACTCACAACAGGTGTTCGTGCTAATTAAATGACTCACCCTAACACAAAGGAAATTATGTCCCTAATGAGACCACCCACAGCCATAAAGGCTCGACATGTGAAAGGGGAATCTCCTCAGCAACTCGTGCTGGAAGTAAAAGAAAAATACAACACTGTACCAAAAGATGCATTACTGTACATCTATACCCTGACCATATGGTAACACGTACCCACAGGTCACCCCACAGAAAACACATCCTAACAGTTGCATTTTCTTCCTCTTTTTTTTTTCAACACAGAACAATCAACTCCAAAACAGAACAGTGAGGCGGCTGACAAAATAAAGGCAGCGTTGGTGTAGGTTTTAAGCAGAGTTTTATTAAATCATACCGCCTTCACAGGATCCCCGCTCCGATGCAAGTGTGAGCATGCCGGAGCGGGATCCTCAGGCTCTCAGAGAGGAGAGGACACAGAGTGTGTGTCCAGCAGCAGTTGAAGAGTGAGTGAGAGTGAGAGAGAGAGCATGGATTTCATCCATCCATCCATCCATCTTCTTCCGCTTAATCCTTTATGGGTCTCGGGGGGGCTGGAGCCTATCCCAGCATCTTAGGGCGAGAGGCAGAGTCCACCCTGGACAGATTGCCAGTCCATCACAGGGCCAACACAGAGAGACAGACAACCATTTACTCTCACAGTCATACCTAAGGACAATTTAGAATCCCCAGTTTGATGCCAATTAACCTAACCTGCATGTTTTTGGCATGTGGGAGGAAACTGGAGAAATCCCGGAGTAAACCCATGCAGACACGGAGACAACATGCAAACTCCACACAGATCACTGTTGGTCGGGGGCTGGGATTGAACCCAGGATCCCCCAGCCAAGGTGAGTTGCTGTGCTGCCGCAGTGCTAACCACTCCACCACCGCGCCGCCCGAGCATGGATTTCAGTGCAGTATATATACCAAACTCAGACAATACATCAAAGGGGTATTCCCAGCAGTTGGTATGATCAAAGAGATTGCAGAACAGGCATGAGACATTTGCATTTGAGAGACATACATCACAATAGGCAGATTGCTGGCCTCTGCTCCAGCTGCAGGATAAAGAGGTTACAAGGCACATCTACATATTGATCTCAGTCTCTAGGTCACAGTAAGGACAGGACGCATGAACACAATGCATGAAAGGCACATTAACATCACAGAAGTGAGCCAGAAGAAGCGGGGCTGCCTGTAGACGTTAATACACACATTTCACTGTTCTGTTAATTGCTCTAGCCGAGCGCTGTGTCTGTCCAGTCTGTTGTGGGGGTTACACCAACCAGCCACACGCTCCGTCCCAGAGGGCTCAGCAGGCGGCCGAGGTCTCGATCATGCAGCTTGGGCAGCGAGCAGGAGAAGCTCTGTGAAGGCGGGGGGTGGGGGGTAAGTGCCGGCCGGGAGCGGTGAAATCGTCCTGGCCGCGCAAAAATTGCTTGTTGTTCCGCGATGTCGAGGGGCTGTCCCGTTGAACTTGCGGAGATCACTAGAAGAAAAATTAGTCTCTGACTCCTCTCGTGGCCATGAAGAAAAGCAGGAGCGGCTGTAAGAAAAAAAAAGAAAGAAAGCAGAGGGACTGGCGTGTTGACTTTAGGTGCAGGCGTAACCCTAAAGCCTCGGGAACCGCAGACAGCTGAATTCCCCTTGTGTGCCGTGGCTAAGACCATAAAATCCAGTGAGCAAGCTGCGTGCCTCAGGTGTACGAGCAAGCCTGAAGGGCCAGTATGCAGCAGAAGGAAGGCGGTCAGTGTAGCCGTATGTGTCCTGTGCGTGGTGCGCCGTCCTCGTAACTCCCCGGTGCGTGCGCCGGGGTTCCGTGATGGGTGGGCCAGCTGGAGAGAAGAACCAGGGTAAGGAATCTTGGTGGAGATCGGCGCAGTCGGCGCCGAAAAACATCTAAGATGAGCTGTGGCTGCAGATTAGTCATGGTGCGTTGGAGCGTTGAGGGGAGATAGACGATCTTTGTTCCTCAGGCTCGGGTAGATGAGTAGGATTGCTGAGAGGGAGGAGTAGTGGTGAGAGGGAGAAAATGTTCTGTGTCCCTCGGCTGGTCCAGCGTGGACGTCCCGATCTCAGGCGAGGGTTGCGCCATGACATTTTCTGCAGTTTTCCCGGTCGTGGGTGATGTCCGGAGAGCAGCTCGCCTGTGTTGGCTCCGTGTCGAGGTCTCACTGAAGCAGAAGGGAGGGCAGCTCGTTTGCGTCAGGCTGCTGTGTTTGCTGGCAGCGTGTCTTTTTTTCAGCGTCGGGTCGCCAGCGTGGCCGTCCAGACCAGAAGGTTGCGTTGCACAAAGCGTGTGCATTCTTGGGGTCACCAGTGAGGCGGATGACAAAATAAAGGCAGCGTTGGTGTAGGTTTTAAGCAGAGTTTTATAAAATCATACCGCCTTCACAGGATCCCCGCTCCGATGCAAGTGTGAGCATGCCGGAGCGGGATCCTCAGGCTCTCAGAGAGGAGAGGACACAGAGTGTGTGTCCAGCAGCAGTTGAAGAGTGAGTGAGAGTGAGAGAGAGAGCATGGATTTCAGTGCAGTATATATACCAAACTCAGACAATACATCAAAGGGGTATTCCCAGCAGTTGGTATGATCAAAGAGATTGCAGAACAGGCATGAGACATTTGCATTTGAGAGACATACATCACAATAGGCAAATTGCTGGCCTCTGCTCCAGCTGCAGGATAAAGAGGTTACAAGGCACATCTACATATTGATCTCAGTCTCTAGGTCACAGTAAGGACAGGACGCATGAACACAATGCATGAAAGGCACATTAACATCACAGAAGTGAGCCAGAAGAAGCGGGGCTGCCTGTAGACGTTAATACACACATTTCACTGTTCTGTTAATTGCTCTAGCCGAGCGCTGTGTCTGTCCAGTCTGTTGTGGGGGTTACACCAACTCGCCACAACAGAATAATAAATTGCACATTAGACACCCTGTTAGCCCCATGCATTCAGCCCGGGTGTTTCACAGCCCCCCCCCCCCGTCATGCGGCCCACTTCTAGAGCATCTCCATTTTGTTGAGATTGGAGACGGACTGTATTGACGCGCTAATGTGCTGACGTCGCAGCTCATTGGGATGCCTGTTTTACCTATCCGTCAGTTTCAAGTAGCCGTCGCTGCCGGACTGGACCACCCACAGATCATCCTGTCCCAATTCTGGAAGTGCGCACCCGACCAAGCCGAGGCTCAACCCTAGGGCGCACACTATCACCCTCACCCAGGGGAGCACTCACTGGCTTTCTCCGTCTTCTGCGCTGTGATTTGGCTCCTTTATGACTCAGTCCATGTCCCTCGCCTTGGTTAACGGCACGGTTGGGGTCTGCACCGTCTGGTGTTGCCCCGAACACCAGATGATGGTGTGTCGGAGCGGTATCAGTCACTGGTGGCTCAGCAGCTGGAACCTGTCGGCTGCTGGAGCCCTGTAGCTCACACTCTTTGGACCTTTCCACCTCTGCAGGGATCAAATCATGCCGTTAAAGTCCGTCCTCCGCTGGACCACAAACATTGGCACGGGACCCCTGTCTTATCGGTGTACTAAGGTGCTGGCGGTGTCCCTCTTCACCTGGAATGGGCCACCTAAAGTTCCACACTTCTTTGCCACTTCCCACGTAGAACACAACACTACCCATAAGATCACTACCTTCTTGAGACAATATAATGTCAAGGGGATCATTGCCATAACCACAACATGCAGTGTGCGTTTTACTCAAATTGTGGTGGGGAAAACACCGTCTTACAATTTCCAAGTTCAAAATGGAGGTTGCCGACTCTGAGTCCTCCAACATTGGCACCGGTGTCCTGTCTGTGCTGGGAGAGACAGCATGGGAAACTGTAGGCTTTTCCCTTTCCCTAGCAGACCTCTGTTCTTCCTTGTCGAAACTGAGGTAAAGTCTGGCAAAGTGATGGAGCAGACCGGACCGTCCACAACGCTCGCCCCTCGCCGTACACTCCCTGGCTCGATAACGGTGCTTAGCAGATCTGCAGCCATAGCCTCGTGGTGTCCCTGGGGTGGACCACACTTTGAAGATGGCCGCGTACTCGTCGTTGCTGCCCTCATCCGAATCCAAAGCCAGGATCGTCCCGTGTGCTCCGCTCTTCTGAGGAGTTTCTTTGCGGCTACGGTGATTGGTCAGCTGCTCTGCTGCCTCGTTTTGTCATGCTAGCTCCATGGCTGCTACCGGTGCTAGCTCACCAGCGCGAGTTAGCAGGCCTTTTGCTGGGGGGCCGGCGCATGTTCTGCTAACTGGCTGCGGCCCAACTCCTCCTCCAAAGTCCCAAGCCTGCACTCACCCACAAGCCGTTGAAGGTCTGCCACAAACCATAGAACCGATTCTCCGGGTTGCTGGCTCCGCTGTTTGACTTGCATGCACCGTCTGATGATGTCTTTAGTGGCGCGAAAGTAGCCCGCCATGAGCCCAGTCACATGGCTGAATAAGTCACCTTCTCCAAATATGCTCAGGACTCTTCAATTCTCCTCATCCAGGTTATGGACCAGGATAACCCGTGCGCATAATTTATCAAGGTCACCGAGGTCTAACGCAAGTAAATAGTGTTTGAAGGCCACCTGCCACCTGGTCCACAGGACCAACGGCTCACTCGGAGCCTGCAGCACAAAGCGCAGTGCAGCAGCAGCCCTCTCCATTTCCAATTTTCCTCATCACCAAATGTAGTGTCCGAAATAATGAGGAGGTGAGGTGACGTTTATAATGTTTATTACTAAGAACTATAACACTAACTAACTAACTACTAACTAACCTGCACTTATATAGCGCTTTTCTAGTCACAAAGACCACTCAAAGCGCTTTCACTAGTACTAACCCTCTACTCTAAGGGCCTATAGGAAACAGATGTCTAGGGACAATTTAGAACAACCAATTAACCTAACATGCATGTCTTTGGATTGTGGGAGGAAACCGGAGCCCCCGGAGTAAACCCACGCAGCACAGGGAGAACATGCAAACTCCATACAGAAAGGTTCCACCTCCTGCCAGCCTGGGGATTTGAACCAGGAACCTTCTAGCTGTAAGGCAACAGTGCTAACCACTGCACCACCGTGCTGCCCAACACACAATGGGAGACCCTATCGCGAGTACGGGAGTGTGTCCTCAGGCTTTTATAGCACAGGTGATGCCACCTCCCAAAGGCAGGGCATCACCACTCACAGCCTAGGGCACCGCCATACTAATATATTGTGACGTAGGCGAGGTCCACACAAAGAAAGGGAGCAGATGGCTACGACACAACAGGCTTTATTAAACACAACACACAATCACAGACAGGAGGGGAGGTCATTCTCACCGACCTCCGTTTATATCAGGGTTACACACACATAATCACTCCTGCTCTAATTCTACCTATAACACTGCTGGGTCATTATAATGCAGTTATAATGACACAGCAGTATAATAGCACAGTAATAACATTAATGGAATTTCCCTGTTGTGGGACTAATAAAGGCTTATCTTATCTCTTATCTCTTAAACACACACGAAAATAAAGTCTCTACTGGCAAGGCATGCTGGGAAAAAGCCCCGATGTTACACTGCCCTCCCCCCCGGACTGGTTTCTGTCCCCAGAAAATGAAAGTCCAACTCAAAAGTCCAACACGAACCCGTCCAGGTGTCGAGGCGGCCTTTGATGCCGACGACCAGCACGTACAGGCCCGCCAGTGTCCATCTGAGACTCGGTCGGAGTATCTGTTCAGGATGAAGACTCCGGTTTGAAAGCCAGCGGGGCGGATGGCTGGTACGGTGCAAGACGGTCACGGTGAAGTACCATGACCCGGTCCCTTTTCTTTTTTTATTTCTTTAAGTTTTTGTAAAGGGTATACATGTCATTACAGCATTGCATTGTTTACATTTTCATCACATATTTCCCCTTTTTTACCTCCGCCAAGGAGGTTATGTGATCATCGCCGTTGGTTTGTCTGTTTGTTTGTTTGTTTGTTTGTTAGCAAGATAACTCAAAAACTTATGGATGGATTTTCATGAAATTTTCACAGATTGTCAGAAATGGGGTATCCTACAGATGATTACATTTTGGTGGTGATCCGGATCACCGTCCAGAAGAAAACCGCCTTTACGGAAAATGCCATTTTCGTGAATAACTACTGAACCACTAATCCTATCATTGTCAATCCAACTGCTAGTCATATGTTTTCATGGTCAAGGAATCTGAAAACGTACACACAATGTGATCATCGGCGTTGGTTTGTCTGTTTGTTTGTTTGTTAGCAAGATAACTCAAAAACTTATTGACGGATTTTCATGAAATTTTCACAGATTGTCAGAAATGGGGTATCCTACAGATGATTACATTTTGGTGGTGATTCAGATCACCGTCCACAAGAAAACCGCCATTACGCAAAATGACATTTTCGTCAATAACTACTGAACCACTAATCCTATCATTGTCAATCCAATTGCTAGTCATATGTTTTCATGGTCAAGGAATCTGAAAACGTACACACAAACACTGTATGGGAGAACTGTGGCCGTCATTACGAAAATGCCATTTTCATGAATAACTACTGAATCACTAATCCTATCATTGTCAATCCAATTGCTAGTCATATGTTTTCATGGTCAAGGAGTCTGAAAACGTACACACAAACACTGTATGGGGGAACTGTGGCCGCCATTTCGGAAAATGTCATTTTCGTGAATAACTACTCAACCACTAATCCTATCATTGTCAATCCAATTGCTAGTCACATGTTTTCATGGTCAAGGAATCTGAAAATGTACACACAAACACTGTATGGGGGGAATTGTGGCGCTTGGCGGAGGTCTGCGCTCTCCGAGTGCTTTTCTAGTTTTGTTTTTTGACAACATTGGAAAAAATTATTACAACACCCTTTTTTTTGAAGTGAAAGAAAAAGAGAAATAAAAAAAGAACAAAAAACAAAACAAATAAAAAACAAAACAAAAAAAAGGGCAAAAAAATAAAAGAGCATCTGAGTAGCATTGGAACAAAGAGAGGTGTCATTATTGAAATGGTATTTGTCAAAGACTAGATCTGATGGAAGACACATAGGCGTTCCAGGGTTGCCAAAATTCGAGAACCCATCCATGTCCTGTCTCAGTGCAAATGTCAACTTTTCCATCGAATAAATGTCCTGGATCACGTTAATCCAATCTTCAGGTGTAGGACAGTCTTTCAACATCCATTTCTTTGTTAGAGCTTTTTTACTTGCCAATATTAAAACAGTGAATAAGTATTTTTCTCCTTGTCTTTCCAGTGATTCCGGTAGTAAACCCAAATACAAAGTTACAAAAGAAAGGGAACTGTTACTTTGAATATTTTCCCCAATATTGTCTGTACATTGGTCCAGGATAACTGGGCATGACCAAAACACATGAAAATGATTTGCAGTCTTTTCACCACACAAGCGCCAACAATTCAACCCTTTACGAGTAAATTTGTTTTGTACCGATGTTCTGAAAAATCTTACCAAATTTTTCCATCCAAATTCTCTCCACAGCAGGAATGAAGTACTTTTCCATTGTTGTTTATTTAGCTTTTCCCTTATTTCCAGTTGTAAAGTGAAATTCCCCTCTTTTTCCCATCTCTCTTTTATATATGATGTGTTGTCTCATTTTAGGTCTTGAAGACCATGGTATATTTTAGAAATGTGTCTGATCCCTGGGATCCCTTTATATGCCGTTAAGAAGACCTTCAGAACACCTGACTGGGCCCTTTCCAAATCCTCCTTTTTAAGTATTTTGTTTATGTGGTGTCTAAGCTGAAAGAACCTGTAAAGGTTCTTTCTGTAAAGAAAGAAAGAACCTAAAGTAAAGTGAACCTGTAAAGGTCTTGATTTACTAGACCTTGTTTTTTCAAATCTTCAAAACTTCTTAAAGTTTGCCCTTTAAAAAAATTGCAATATTTTATCAGTCCGTTCTTGTTCCACTTTTTAAATCTAGTGTCTGTTTTATTAGGAGTAAAGTCCTGATCATGGGAAATCCATTGCAATAATCGATAGGATTCTTTAGTTTGATTCTCTCTGACTATCTTAAACCAAATTTTTAGCGGGGTCTCTATCCACGGGTTAGTGTTATTCAAAATTTTACGTAAGGCATTGTTCCCTATTATCGCCTGTAGGGGGATGTCACTTGTTATTTGGCCTTCCATCTCCTTCCATTGTGCAGTGTAGACTGGGTTACATATCTCTACTAAAGTTTTAATTTGTGCTGCTTTAAAATAGTCCCTGATATTTGGCAGCGCGAGCCCACCTTTGTCTTTGTTTAGTTGTAGGGTTCTATATCTGATTCTAGGTCTCTTGCCCTGCCATATGAATCTTGAGATCCTTCTGTCCAGTTCTTGTCATGTTTTTTTGGGAGGTTCTACCGGTATTGTTTGGAAAAGGTATAGAAGACGTGGAAGTATATTCATTTTGACTGCTTCAATTCTTTGTGCAGTACCTAAGAATGGTATCATATTCCATCTTGTTAGATCAGATTTTATTTTTGCCATCAGTGGATCATAGTTTAGTGTTATAATTTTGTTGAGTTGTTTCAGGATATTGACCCCCAGATATTTCATAGATTCCATCTCCCAGTTACTTTTGAGTTTGCTTAGTAAATATTGATTTGGGTCATAGTTGAATGTTAAAATTTGGGTTTTATGCATGTTTAATTCGTACCCCAATAACTCTCCATACTCTGAAAAAACTGAAATTAGTTCTGGAAAAGAGGTGTCCGGCTGCCCCAGGTATACTAAAATGTCATCAGCAAAGAGTGCTATTTTATGTTCCTTCTGACCAAGTGTAATACCTTGAATTTTTTGATTCTGTCTTATCCATTGGCTCAGAGGTTCTATGAAGATTGCAAAGAGCAGTGGAGACAAGGGGCAGCCCTGACGACATCCTCTTTCCAGTTCAAAAGATGATGATAGTTTACCGTTAATCCTTATTTTAGCTGTTGGTTTTTTATATAATGCCTGGATAGTTCTAATGAAGTTGTTATGAAAATTGAAACTGGATAAGATTCTATATAGGAAAGACCAGTCAACTGAATCAAATGCTTTTTCAGCATCTAATCCCAATATGGCTGTATTTAAATTATATTTTTTATATGATGAATTATGTGTAAAGTGCGTCTAATGTTATCTTGTGTCTGTCTTTGTCTTATAAAACCTGTTTGGTCTAAATGAATTAAGTCTGTCTGTACGTATATTTTCTAACCTTTTGGCAAGGATAGTGGTAAAAGGCTTATAGTCCTGATTTAACACACTGATTGGTCTGTAGTTAGAGCAGTGTAGTTTATCCTTTTCAGGTTTAGGTATGACTGAAATGACCCCTTCTCTCCAGGAGAGGGGGATTTCCCCTGTGTGGAGGACATAGTTAAATGTTTTCAGGAGGAGAGGAGATAGTTGCTGTTTAAAGGTTTTGTACCACTCTGCTGTATAGCCATCTGCTCCTGGAGATTTGTTAGCTTTAAGTTTCATAATTGCTTTTTCTAATTCTTTAGGTTGTATTTCTGACAGTAGTGTTTTGGGACCTTGGGGAAGTCAGGTTATTTGGCACCTCAGACAGAGACAGGGAATAAGCATGGGAGAACAATGCCTAGGAAAGACTGAGGGGGTTGAATGCAGTGTAGGGTAAATATCATGCTGTGTGAGGCGAAGTGCTATGAAACTTGTGAAGTGTGACTTGGGATATAGAGAGGAGAGCTTGCTGTAACCATTCAGTCCATTCTGTGCTTGTGAGATGTGAGTGTGTAATAAATCATCTGTCATGAATCTGCCTCTTCATTTACACACTCCACACTGGTGACCCAAGACGTATTATGGAACACGAGGCAAGAACCCCGGAGCTGGCCCGGTCAGGAAGCCCCAGTGACGCAGCAGCCATTCCACAGACAGCCCGGACTGGAACCCCCAGCAACGCATGTGCGGTTTCAGTCAAGATACCAGATTTCTGGCAGCACAACCCGCGCTCTTGGTTCGCTCTCCCACCGGGGAGTAACGGCAGATGACACCAAGTTCTACCATGTGGTAGCAGCGCTGGACTCCCGCAGAGCCCAGGAGGTAGCGAGCCTGCTGGATCAGCCACCAGCCCACAACAAATATGAGGCGCCCAAGGCTGCACTCACCCGGCGTTACACGCTCTCGGAATGTGAGAGAGCGGAGAGGATCCTGGCGCGGACAGAGTTAAGAGATGGGTCGGCCGTCGACCTGATGGAGAAGATGCTGGCGTTAATGGGCACAGACGACAGGCACTTTCTGTTTGCCCACCTTTTCCTCCAGAACCTTCCAACAGAAGCGAGAGCGGTTCTGGCCAATTCGTCGCTGCTGGCCGCGCGTGACTACCATGCGCTAGCCCAGGAGGCAGACAGGATCATCCTCACCACCAGGGCGATCACAGTCAATGCGGCGGCGGTGGAGCCCAGCGAGGCAAACAGAGGAGGCTAGGAGCCACCGACGGTAGCAGCAGCGGGAGGCCAAGGAGCGCAAGAAAGACACGCTCTGTTTCTACCACCGCCGCTTCGGAGAGAACGCACGCAGATGTGCGCCACCGTGCCAATTCAAGCGCTCAAGAAAACGCCAAGGCCGGCAGTCGGCAGCAGCTGCGACCCTTGGTGAAGAGAACAAGCTGCTCTACATGACGGACGCGCGCTCGGGGAGGCGTTTCCTCATGGACACCGGAACCCAGAGGAGCATCATCCTGCCGACCTACGCTGACCGGCTGGCAGGACCTAGCGGCCCCGGGATGTTGGCAGCAAACGGCTCAGAAATTAAGACCTTTGGTGAGAGGACACTGATCTCATCTCTACACGGCTGTACATACGAGTGGACTTTTGTCGTAGCAACACTGAATTACCATATCCTGGGGGCTTATTTTCTGTGTGCACATGGTTTACTGGTTGATGTTGCTAACAGGCGCCTGGTTAATGCACTGTCCTTTGACTCTCTCCCCTGTATAGCTTGAGCGACCCAACCAACAGCACAAGCCAACATCACAGCTACAGGCGGTAAGTTCCACACACTGCTCACTCAGTTTCCAGCACTCACGGTCCCGATGTTTTCGCCGGCCATCGCTAAACACGGGGTGGAGCACTTTATCCCCACCACCGGGCCGCCCGTTTTCGCAAGACCTCGGCGCTTGGACACAGCTAAACTGGCCATAGCGCGCGAGAAGTTCGCCAACCTGGAAAGGTTGGGCATCATCAGGCGTTAGAACAGCCCATGGGCATCCCTGCTACACATGGTCCCTAAGGCTGAGGGATCGTGGTGACCGTGCGGTGATTGAACAACGCCACAGCGCACGACCGCTACCCAATTCCTCACATACAGGATTTTTCCGTTCGCCTCGCCGGAGCACGCATTTTTTCCAAAATAGACCTGGTCCGCAGTTACCACCAAGTCCCAGTGCGCACGGAGGATGTACCCAAAACAGCGGTAATAACTCTGTTTGGTTTATTCGAGTTCCTGCGCATGCCATTCGGGTTAAAAGGCGCAGTACAGATGTTTCAGCGCATGATGGATGCAGTGCTGCATGATCTCCCATTCGTGTTCGTCTACCTGGACGATATCCTGGTAACCAGTACGTCCGAAGACGAACACGAAACCCACCTCAGGACGGTTTTCCAGAGGTTGGAGGAGCACGGGTTGATAATCAACCCGGCAAAATGCCAGTTCGGCATGACAGAGATTGATATTTTGGGCCACCGCGTCTCTCCGGAAGGAGCGATCCCATTGCCCGACAAAGTGCGCGCCGTGGCAGATTTTCCCCGGCCTCAGACGGTCTGGGCACTGCAGGAATTTTTGGGGATGGTGAACATTTATAACTGTTTCCTTCCCCGTGCTGCACAGCTCATGCAACCATTGTACGCCGCGCTCAAGAGACAGAAACCCGCGGATGGAGTCGAAAGGACCCCGGAGCGAGAGGTGGGCGTTCTCGGAGGTTAAAGCAGCCCTGGCAAACACCGTACTGCTGGCGCATCCGGACCCGACGGCTCGGATAGCACTCACCACCGACGCTTCAGACGTGGCCATAGGGGCTGTCGTGAAGCAGCATGTCGCCAGGGCTTGGCAGCCGCTCACCTTTTTCAACAGAACTTTGCGCGACAGCGAACGTAAATACAGCGTGTTCGACAGGGAGTTGCTGGCTCTCCACCTGTCAGAATCAGAATCAGAATAAGTTTATTGCCAAGCACATTTACAAGTAAATAACAGGTAAATATACGAGGAATTTGACTTGACACTGAAAACGTCATACATGACATTCTCAATGACGCGGCGAGCCGTGGAGGCGCCTGTCAGCAGGAGGGGAACAGTAGGCAGTGGGGGGAAGGGGGAGGGTGGACACAGTAGGAGATAGAAAAAAGCATTGTTGATCAGAATAAAGTTCATATATGACTGATATTATGATTACAAGAAAAAAACTCTCAATGCACAATTAGCAGACAATAGAATCTACACAATGACACAAAGAGAGCAGTGAGTGAATGTCTTCATCAGTCAGTATAAATGGATCAGTATGTGTGAGTTGGGTGCAATCAGTGGCAAATCAGTTAGGTGGACAACAATAGTCTCTTCCTCAGCAGATGTTATGACTACAGTCTGAAGCAAAGGCACGTGTCCTTGAGCACGGCAGATGGAATAGTTGAGCCAGACAGCTGTCCTTGAGAGTCAGATGCTGCCCGCCAATGTTATGAAAAAACAATTATACTGTTGATTATCAGGAGGACTGAATGCTGAGGGGTGCCGAAAAAAAACAGGTCGAATAGCACTGACTTCAGAGAAAAAACTTTCAATTCTCTTATGGATTCAGTGCTCCACACTGGCTTTAAATTCATATCATTCCCTGGACAGCACGAAGCGACTCCAGATGTTTCCCCTTCTAAACACAGATAAACATGTCCGGTAGAGTCCATCTCTCTACAGTGCATGCAGATGGTAAATTCCATGTTGGTCGTTTGCCGCTATTTGTGCACTCCCCATCTGGTCGAATTGTTGAAGAAGCAGCTACGCCGGGTCCGCATTTTGATTAGCTCTTCCAGTTAAATTTTCAATACACCAGGAGAACTCCAGAGCCAATCAGCAGAAATCCTGTGATCGTAAAGCCAAAACAGGTAGATGTTTTCCACATCTTCAGTCGAATCACACAGACACATGAGTTCCATTCCATGGGTCTCTCCACATTTGGGCTCCCCCGGGCCTGATTTTCTGTTTGAAAAGATTTGAAAAAGTGGTGTCAATTGCGTTTAAAGCCCAGCTTATATCCATAATTTCGTTAGATAAATCAGCAGTAAAGACACGCAGACACAGACGATAGCAAGCTGGGATCCAGTCAGTTAGGGAGGGAGAGAGAGATAGGGAGCCGGAGCGGGGAAGAAAAGCGTCTGCTCTCTTTGGAGGGCGGAAGTGAAGTGGAAGTCGGAAGTGAGGGGAAGTGAAGTCCATACGCCACTTCCAGTTCTGGCTGGAAGGGCGCAGCTTCACCGCGTTCGTAGACCACAAGCCACTAACGTTCGCGACGGCCAAGGTTTCAGAACCGTGGTCGGGCAAGCAGCAGAGACAGCTGGCCGAGATCTCAGAGTTTAGTACCGATATTCAGCATGTGTCGGGTAAACTGAATGTGGTGGCGGACTGCCTCTCGCGCGTCGTGGTGGCCCCAGTCTACGTGGGGATAGATTACGCAGCCATGGCCGCAGAGCAGATTAGTGATGCAGACGTGCGCGAGCTCCAGTCTGGACCAACAGAGTTAAGGCTGGAGAGCAGGGTGCTGCAAGATGGTCCCCCCCCCCAATCTGCAATGTCTCCACGGGATGCCCGCATCCAGTGGTCCCGGTTGCGTGGCGCTGCCGCGTGTTTGAGTAGGTTCATACTCTGGCGCACCCAGGAGTGTGCCTGTCAGTCAAAATGGTGGAAGAGAAGTTTGTGTGGCAGAGCCTACGCAAACAAGTAAAAGAGTGGGCTGCAGCCTGCATGGCGTGCCAACGAGCCAAGGTACTCAGGCACACGAAGGCTCCTTTGGATCCTTTTCCAGTACCGGCTAAAAGGTTCGACCATGTGCACGTGGACCTCGTGGGCCCCCTCCTGCCATCACAGAGGTGCACGCACCTCCTGACAGTGGTGGACCGCACCACACGCTAGCCAGAAGCAGTCCCGCTAGTGGCAACCACGTCCGCGGACGTAGCACGCGCTTTTTTAACAGCATGGGTGGCGCGTTTTGCAGTCCCGTTGGACATTACGTCTGACAGGGGCCCTCAATTTGTTTCCGAACTCTGGTCTGCGATGGCCCGCAGCCTGGGTGTTACAATTCATCGCACAATTGCGTACAACCCACAGGCCAATGGGTTATGCGAGCGTTTTCATAGATCACTGAAAGCAGCACTGAGGGCTTCACTGATGGATGCAAATTGGATAGACAGGTTGCCGTGGGTTTTATTGGGGTTGCGCTCCGCGCCAAAAGAGGATTTGGAACTTTCGCCGGCAGAGCTCGTTTTTGTGCAGCCCCTACGGCTGCCCGGGGAATTTCTACCAGATAATGCCTTGCCGGGCAGCTGCCGGTCTCAGCTTTTGCAGCGTAGCGCAAACACAGGCAGGCCGCCGGGCCCTGCCCACCACAGTTTTCCGCATGCCTTCATGCCTAAAACTTTGAAGAACGCGGAGTTCATGCTCATCAGACACGACGCCCACCACCCCCATTGCGCCCACCCTATGATGGACCGTTCAGAGTGTTGAAAACAGGGGATAAGCATTTTGTGCTAGACTTGGGGGGTAGATGGGAGAAAATTGGCATAGACAGACTCAAACCCGCCTTTGTAGTGGCGGATGAGCAAGTGCTGTTGGCTGGGGCCCCTCGGCGTGGAGGACCAGCACGGAGAACTCCCCAGGGAAACGATTCACCAGAGCAGCCACACGGGCAGAACGAAGTCCCCCCCCCCCCCACGGCTCACCCACAGTCAGACATGCTCCCAGCAGCCCCCCACCGGCACAGCAGCGCCACGGAGGTGGTAAACCCCAGTTACAGCAGATATGGGAGGAGACTGAAGCCAAAAGCGAGTGTGGACTAATGTCTGGGGGGGGGGGGGGACCTTGGGGAAGTCAGGTTATTTAGCACCTTAGACAGACACAGGGAATAAGCATGGGAGAACAATGCCCAGGAAGGACAGAGGGGGTTGAATGCAGTGTAGGGTAAATATCATGCTGTGTGAGGCGAAGTGCCATGAAACTTGTGAAGTGTGACTTGGGATATAGAGGGGAGAGCTTTTTTTTTGTTTTGTTTTTGTTTTTTTTTGTTACTTATTTGTACCCGTAGGTAGATTTGTTTTGCAGTCTGGTGACAAGCCACCAGCTGCCGGTCGCTGCGTGCGCAAGCGCCCCTTAACTCCCTAACCTGCATGTTTTTGGCATGTGGGAGGAAACCGGAGAAATCCCGGAGTAAACCCACGCAAACACGGGGAGAACATGCAAACTCCACACAGATCACTGTTGGTCGGGGGCTGGGATCGAACCCATGATCTCCGCGCTCCCCCGGCCGAGGGTAAAACTGTGCTGCCACAGTGCTAACCACTGCGCCACCGTGCAGCTTGCTGTAACCATTCAGTCCATTCTGTGCTTGTGAGATGTGAGTGTGTAATGAATCGTCTGTCATGAATCTGCCTCTTCATTTACACACTCCACACTGGTGACCCAAGACGTATTCTGGAACACGAGGCAAGAACCTCGGAACCGGCCCGGTCAGGAAGCCCCAGCGACGCAGCAGCCATTCCACAGACAGCCCGGACTGGAACCCCCAGCAACGCATGTGCGGTTTCAGTCAAGCTACCAGATTTCTGGCAGCACAACCCGCGCGAGTCATTAGAATGAGTGTTGTCTTTGTGCTCTTTTTCTAGTTTCTTAAGTTCTGACTCTAATGTGATTAGTTTTTCTTGTCTCAGTTTCTTTTGGATTGCCAGTTTTGCAATAATCTTTCCCCTTATTACAGTTTTGCATGCATCCCACAGTATTAAAGGGGATACTTCTCCATTATCATTTTCTTCCAAATATCTGAGAATATCTGATTCCAATTCATCTTTCAGTGGTCCTTTCAGCACATTTGAATTTAACCTCCAAGAAAATGTATTATTTGTGTATTTTGGGGTATTTAAGTCCATATAGATCGGACTGTGGTCAGAGAGATCCATCAGTCCTATTTTACACGTTTTTCCTCTTCCAGTGTCTCTATTAAACATAAAAAAATAGTCAATCCTTGAATATGATGAATGTGGTGCTGAGTAAAATGTATAATCTTTTACACTGGGGTTGAATTCCCTCCACACATCACAGATTCCCATTTCTTTTAGTAGCATCCGAGTTTTTCTACTTTGAGTGTTATTTTGATGTGGAGAATTACCTGATGCATCCCAGTATGGATTCAGTCTTAGATTGAAGTCTCCCCCACATATCACTAAACCTTGGGCTTTAGTTATCATTAGGTCAAATACATTTTTATAAAATTTCCAGTTAGCCCCTGGAGGTGCATATACATTCAGCAGAGTGATATCTTCTCCCTCTAGCCGACCAAGTACCATGCTAAATCTCCCTTCTTTATCTTTGTGTTCTGAATTTTTTTCAAATATAATTTTGGTTGAGATCAATGTCACTATCCCCCTCCTCCTCCCTGACTTATATGAAGATGAAGAGATCAGTTTAAACCCTTGTCTATTAAGTTTAGTGTGCTCCAAGTCTGTTAGGTGGGTTTCCTGTAAAAATATTATTCCTGCTTTGTCTTTTTTCATTTTGCCAAGAATCTTGGATCTTTAAACTGGATTCAGGATCCCTTTTACATTATATGAGACTATTTTGGTTACACCCTGTTTCTCCATTGTGTTGTCTTATTTAGTATAACAGTGTAGCGGCCCTCTTTTATGCTACTCAGAAACTGAAAGAACATTAAGAACATAAAAAACATTAAGAACATAGTATATAAAACTTTAAAACAAAAAACTGTCAAAAAGATCTTCCTGAGCTGAGGTCTTTTTAGCGACCTTAGAAAAGCCTTGTTGGTGTGTTGGCTCTGAGGGAAATTCCTCAAACTTTGTTACGTGTTGAGGGCCCTCTTTTACCCCTGTAAGTTGTCCCATGTTTTTAACGTGAATTTCAGATCCCAATCCGAACTTGTAATGATTTTTTTTTTTATGCCTATAACCTATGAAATTGTGTGCTACCTCCCACCACCGTCACAGCAAACAATCACGTTGATAGATAGATAGATAGATAGATAGATAGATAGATAGATAGATAGATAGATAGATAGATAGATAGATAGATAGATAGATAGATAGATCTTTAATTGCCATTGTCACAGGTACAACGAAATTCAAAGTGCTTTCCAGTCAGTGCCCCATTAATACAGTATTTGTTAATGTGGAGAGTTCATGGTTCATTGTCACACAGCCACTGCCGAGCCCGGGAAATGACTGGATCTCTGTCCTGCTCGCTCTGCAGCTGCTGCGTGCTGAGGTCCTCTGTGACGTCATCGCTGGGGGGGAGCTGCCTGATTATCCGAGGGGAACTGTGTACCGCTGTGTTATTCCTGCTCACAGCGGTCCGGAGAGCAGAAACCTGTGGGACGGCCTGGTCTCGATCCTCTGCCCGCTGGCAGTGACGACAGTCCAACAGCTCCTGCAGCTGTCGTGTCTGTTCCGATTCCAGCCCGCTGCAGCTCTGCTGGAATAATTCCTCGACCACCTGCTGTGTCCTTGCCAACACGTTGACCCCTCCCCTTGCTGTCCCTGTGTGTGCTCGTGCTCCCTCTGCTCGTGCTGGTGGCGCCGTTGTGTCCAGTGGCCCGCCTGGTCCGGTCCATCCCGGCGGTCCCTCCATCGCGCAGGCCTCCATGTTTCTTCTCTGGGTTTTGCTGCGGAGCGTGATGGTCTGGGTTCCCAGCTGGAGGGACGGTCTGGCGGTGTCGATCTTGGCATTCCACACTGTGAGCAGGTCAAGTCCAATAATACAGGGGTCTTGGATGTTAGCCAGCCAGAACAGGTGTTTTATGTTCTGACCGGCCACCCCCACAACGAGAACTCTCCGCCCCCCCCCAATCTGGCGCGCTCACCGGTAGCTGTGGTGACGTGGCGCTCGTTGGGTTCCCACCCCTGTGGTGTTATCTCGTCTGTGCCCGGCAGCACACCGGGTCGGACCAAGGAGATAGTGGAACCGGTGTCAATCAGAGCCCGGATTGGCATTTTGTCCAGGCTGCATTATAAATACATGCCTGGCGAACGTCCAATTCCGCCCACACACGGTGGCAGGTCATCGGTTTGTCGTGGGGTGGGTGCAGGGCAGTACCGCGCAATGTGTCCTGGCTCCCCGCAGCAGAAGCACCCTTCCTCGCACCGCCACGGCCGTCTTCTCCGTGAACGTGCTGCTGTGGTCCGCCGTAGCTCCTCCTCACTCTCAGCCATAGCCTGGAAGGCTCTTTGTCTTGGCTCAGCTGTACGATTCATCAGCGGCTCCACCCGCTCTGCTTCTGCCACCGCAGTCTCCCAGTTGCTCGCAGTGTTAATCCGGACATGGTTCTGGAGCTGGGCCAGGCGGAGACCTTGGATGAAGTTCCAGAGGGCGAGCTTCTCCACTACCTCCGGTTCGAAGTCTGAGTAGCTGTGCCATGTTTGCAGCCGTATGTCCGCCGCGTAGGCTCATAGTCTCTCCTTGCTGCCTCGACGGCAGTTGGCCAGCTGTTCCTGGGCGTGCTCAGCGTTGGCCGTTCTCCCAAACCGTCTCCGGAGCGCTCCCTGTAGCGCTGGCCAGCTGCAACGCTCCTTGGACCGGAGGTCAGACAGCATGCAGAGGGCTCTCCCTTCCAAGGCCAGCGTCACCTGCACAGCAGTTTCTTCTGGTGGCCAGTCGTTCAGCGAGGCAGCCAGCTCGACCTGGACCAGTTAGTCATCCAGCAGGGTCTCGCCATTGAAGCAGAGAATCTTGATCAGCTGCCGGGTGGATGGGACGGTCACCGCCCCTGGTCGCAGTGGAATCACCGGCCCGTCCTGCCCTGAAAAGGGCGGGGAGCGGGGCTGGTTTGCTCTGCTCCACCCGCCCTGCCTTGAAAAACACAGAAAGCGGGGTACGCTGGTCCCGTCGGGTCTGCTGCTCCGTTCATCCTGGCGAGCAACTCTGGGGGTCGGTGTCTCAGCTCTGTCATCCATCCCCAGCTGAGCGATGAATTGCTCCAGCTGCTGGATCTCCGCTCGGATCCTGGCTTCCATCTGCTCCATATCCCACTTCTGACACCAGTGTGACGTAGGCGAGGTTCACACAAAGAAAGGGAGCAGATGGCTGCGACGCAACAGGCTTTATTAAACACAACACACAATCACAGACAGGAGGGGAGGTCATTCTCACCGACCTCCGTTTATATCAGAGTTACACAACACATAATCACTCCTGCTCTAATTCTACCTATAACACTGCTGGGTCATTATAACACAGTTATAATGACACAGCAGTATAATAACACAGTAATAACATTAAACATTTTCCGGTTCTGGCTCTGCCGGACCGGCGGCGCCACACGAGTCGGCTGCCTGTTGCAACAGCCTTTTTTTTTATCTTCCTTCTTCTTTCTACACCTTTCACTCTGTACATATATATCACGGACGCACGGATCGCCCCGGGGGTCTCCCGGGTCGGCGGACGGAGCCACGGTTTGCAGCGGGAGACGTTACAGCGGGGAGGAGCTAGTGCTAACTAGCACTTGGCCGCCGCCCGGTGCTAATGGGAAACTCGACATACCGGGAGCTGTAGCGAAAACGAAGCGGGTGCCGGGCTGGAGTTTAGGCGGCGTGCAAGAAATATAAGACAGAATAATAAAGAGCGATGGCAAGAACCAAGCAGACCGCCCGTAAAATCTACTGGAGGAAGAAGCCCCCCAGGAGACAGCTAGCCACCAGGGCTGCTCGGAGAGGCGCTCTGGCCACCGGCAGAGTGAAGAGGCCTCGCCGTCACAGGTCCGTGGCTCTGAGAGAGATCCGTCGCTACCAGAAATCCACGGAGCTGCTCATCCGTAAGCTGCCCGTCCAGCGCCTGGTGAGGGAGATCGCTCAGGACTTCAAGACCGTCCTGCGTTTCCTGAGTTTCGCCGTCATGGCTCTGCAGGAGACCAGCGAGACCCACCTGGTGGTCTCTTCTTCGCTAAGGGGGTCACCATCATGCCCAAAGACTTCCAGCTGGCCCGCTGCATCCGCGGAGAGAGAGCTTAGACTTTCTGCTGCACATCCACCAGCCATAATGCTCTGCACTGTGTGTCTATATATATACATTTATAGTAATATGGACATATGTTTGCTAGATGTTGTTTTTTCTTGCCTTCTGATTGTTGCTCTGAGTGTTGCTGTCCCTGTGCTGTTGCAATCCTGGAATTTCCCCATTGTGGGACTAATAAAGGCTTATCTTATCTTATCTTATCTTAAACACACATACGAAAATAAAGTCTACTGGCAAGGCATGCTGGGAAAAAGCCCCGATGTTACAATATTATATAATATTCCTATCCTGCAGACATCATTATGGCAAGACAGACTGGATTATACAGGTTTAAACAGCACTTTATTCATCATGGGGAAAAGTGATAGTGACAAATGTAGAGAATGTGGAGTAAAAGAAAATGTAGAGCACATCTTATTACACTGTCACAAGTATGGAAATGAAAGAGAGAGGATGGAAAATGAAGTTTGAGAAGCAGGTAGGGAATGGGATTTAACTGGGTTTCTGGGAACAGAAGGAGATGAAGAGGCAATAAGGATCAGGAGAAGGGCTCTTTTTTCTTTTTAAAATAATACAGGATTAAGTCATAGAATTTTGGGGTCGGGCTTAGATGACATAATGTTACACGCTCTTGTACAGTAGGTGGCGGTATGCACCTTTCAGTTGTTTGCTATCGGCCAGTAACCAAGAGAAGAAGAAGAAGACGTATCGTTCACGCTTCCTCAATCAAGAAGAAACTGCTAGCAGCAACGTGTGTTTTCATCATGGTGAATACCTCCACATGTATGAAAGTGATGCTGGATTGGGAGAAGGATCAGAAAGGAAGGGCCTATTTTAAAATTCAAAAATCTGTTTCAACAAAGATCTATGAAGAAATAACTAGAATGGAGGATGTCATCATGACAAGACTTGGAGTGGATCACACAAGCTTAAATGGTACATTATTTGTTGTAGGAAAAAGGGAAAATGATAATTGTGCACATTGTGACCGTAAAGAAAATGTCAGTCATGTTCTTTTTAACTTCTCATTATATTCAGCTGAAAGAGTAGCACTACAGGAGAGGATACGTGAAGCAGGACGGGAGTGGAATTTAATGGGGGTTCTGGGATCAGACGGAGAGTCAGAGCAACCAGGAAGGCTCTGTTTAGCTTTATACATGATACTGGGCTGAGAAGAAGAATAGAGCTTTGATAGGAACTTGGATAACGTGACATGATGCTGCACACGCTTGTTCAGGAGGTGGCGGTATGCACCTATAAGCTGTTTGCAATCCGCCAGTTAACCGAGAGAAGAAGCAACATGGTGGTGGACATGTGTTTTCATCATGGTGAATCCCTCCACATGTATGAAAGTGATGCCGGATTATTCAGACTGTCTCTCTGACTTCTTCACATCATGACTCCGTGTGGCTGTTATTGAGATTCAAAGTGGTAACCGAAGAGAACCATAAACCGTCTGATTCTTGATTGATTGATTGATTGATTCTTCAGTGGAGTTTAATACAGTAGCATGTGCTGCCCAGTGTCAGACAGCTTGGTCTCAGTCGTAGGTCATGGGTCTTGCAAGAGGATAATGACCCAAAACACAGCTAAAAACACCCAAGAATGGCTAAGAGCGAAACACTGGACTTGTGGCACATATGTTGGTTACATATTATCCACAAATGTATTGCTGTATGTTTATTGTGTGTTTCACGTCTCATGGAACAAAAGGGGACTGAGACTCTGGGATTCAGCAGAAGAGTGTGAGTTTCGGCCTTTGTTTCAGGAAGACGGCCTGGGGAGATGTCCGGACCACCAAGAGACTAGAAGACAATGGTGTGAGATCAAAGGGGTTACTTTGTGACTGGGATTAAGTACCATGTGACTGTATGTTTGATTAAACACCATGTGACTGCTGTTTCGTGTCCGGGGTACATAAGCCCTGTTATGAGATGAAAATTTCCTCTTGACTTGCTTTGAGATTGTTGGAGATGTGATCTGTGAATAAAGCTGAATCTGAGGAATAAACTCAGCCTCATCCTTGAACACATTCTCCACACTGGTGACCTTACGACGTAAAATGAGCAGAAATAATTCTCCAGAGCGGGGCTCGGCAGAAACCAGCCTGATGGCTGCCTCCACACTCCGGCTGCCCGACTTCTGGCAGCATAGTCCGCGCTCCTGGTTTAGCGCGGTCGAGGTGCAGTTCAACCTCCGGAGAATCTCGAAGGACGACACGAAATTCTACCATGTGGTGGCGAAGCTGGACAGCCACACAGTTCGGAGGGTGGAAGACCTGGTCAATCACCCACCGGACAGTGACAAATACAGCGCATTGAAAGCTGCGCTTATCAGCCATTTCACTCCCTCGGTGCAACAGCGAGCAGAGGGGCTCCTGACATTGACGGAGTCGGAGAACGACAGTCCCGTAGACCTGATGGTGAAAATGCTGAGGCTGAAAGACTTCGTCGGTAGCGGCTGCGACCCTCGGAGAGGAAAACAAGCTGCTTTACCTGACAGATGCACGTTCAGGGAGACGATTCCTCGTGGACACAGGCTCCCAGATGAGCTTCATCATGCCTTTCTACACGGACCGGCTGATGCCGTCCAAGGTTCCCTGGGTGTCAGTGTCAGCAGCGAACGGCTCAGCTATTAAGACCTTCGGTGAGAGGACTCTGCTTCTGTCTTTGCAGGGCCGTTCATTTGAGTGGACTTTTGTTGTAGCTGCAGTCAGTTTCAACATGTTAAGGGCTGATTTCTTGTGCTCACATGGTTTATTGGTTGATCTTACTAATAGACGTCTTTTCACTCTATTCCCTGCACAGCACGAGTGGCACCGCCAACTGCACAAGCCAACGTCACTACTGCGGGTGATAAGTTCCACGCACTCCTCACTCAGTTCCCAGCACTAACAGTCCCAACGTTTTCGGCGACAGTGGCCAAACATGGGGTGGAGCATTATATCACTACCACCGGGCCTCCCGTTTTTTGCAAAAGCTCGGCGCCTGGACTCAGCTAAACTGACCATAGCACGCGAGGAGTTTGCCAACCTGGAAAAACTGGGCATCATCAGACGTTCGAAAAGCCCCTGGGCTTCACCATTGCACATGGTCCCAAAGTCTGATGGCTCGTGGTGACCTTGTGGTGATTTCCGCAGGTTGAATAACGCCACTGCACATGACCGTTACCTGATCCCCCACATCCAAGATTTTTCGGTTCATTTGGCGGGGGCGCGCATTTTTTCTAAAATAGATTTAGTGCACGGCTACCATCAGGTTCCAGTGCGCGCCCAGGACATACCCAAAACAGCGGTAATAACTCCTTTCGGGCTTTTTGAGTTTTTGCGCATGCCTTTTGGACTCAAGGGGGCCGCGCAGACGTTCCAGCGCATGATGGACGCGGTGCTACGTGACCTCCCTTTCGTGTTCGTCTACTTGGATGACATTTTAGTAGCCAGCACGTCCGAGGATGAACATGAAAGCCACCTCACGGCAGTTTTCCGGAGGCTGGCAGAGCACGGGTTAATAATTAACCCAGCGAAGTGCCAGTTCGGGGCAGCGCAGATTGATTTTTTGGGGCATCGCGTTTCGCCTGAAGGAGCGGTCCCTCTGCCCAATAAAGTGCGCGCAATAACAAATTTCCCCCAACCTCAAACGGCTAAAGTGTTACAGGAGTTTTTGGGAATGGTTAATTTTTATAACCATTTCCTCCCAAGCGCAGCGCAGCTCATGCAACCATTGTACGCAGCACTAAAAAAAACAAAAACTCATGAATAATATCGAATGGTCTCCTAAGCGGGAGCGCACATTCTCTCAAGTCAAAACAGCCCTGGCAAACGCAGTTTTGTTGGCACATCCAGTTCCAACAGCCCGCATGGCTCTCACCACTGACGCGTCTGATTTAGCAGTGGGGGCGGTCGTTGAACAGTTTGTAGCGGGGACCTGGCAACCGCTTGCGTTTTTCAGCAAAACCTTGCATGATAGCGAGCGAAAATACAACGCATTTGACAGGGAGTTGTTGGCTCTACACTTGGCCATCCGCCATTTCCAGTTCTGGCTGGAAGGGCGCCGTTTCACCGCGTTCGTGGACCACAAACCGCTGACTTTTGCGATGGCCAAGATTTCGGAACCTTGGTCGGGCCAGCAGCAAAGACAGCTGGCCGCTATATCAGAGTTCACCACCGATATCCAGCATGTCGCAGGTAAACTTAATGTAGTGGCAGACTGCCTCTCGCGTGCTGTGCCGGCGCCAGGCCCCGTGGGGGCAGACTCTGCAGCCATGGCCGCAGTCTAGGGTAGCGACGCGGAAGTGCGCGTGGCCCCGGTCCACGTCGGGGTAGATTATGCAAACATGGCCGCGGAGCAGGTTAGTGATGCAGACGTGCGCGCGCTCCAGTCTGGACCAACAGGGTTAAGGCTGGAGGACAGAGTGCTGCAAATGGGTATGCCTCCCCTAATCTGGAATGTCTCCACGGGACGGCCGGGTCCCATGGTGCCAGCTGCGTGGCGCCGCCGCGTTTTTGACTCGATCCATTCTCTCACCCGGGGGTGCACGCATCGGTCAAAATGGTGGGAGAGAAATTTGTTTGGCCGGGGTTGTGCAAACAAGTCAAAGAATGGGAGACAGCCTGCGTAGCGTGTCAGCGAGCCAAAATACACAAACACACTAAAGCTCCTTTGGAGCCTTTTCACATTCCGGCTAAGCGCTTTGATCATGTGCATGTCGACTTGGTAGGCCCCCTTCCGTCGTCACAGGGGTACACACACCTTTTAACGATGGTGGACCGCACCACGCGTTGGCCAGAAGCGGTTCCTCTGGCATCCACCACAGAGGAGGAAGTGGCACGCGCGTTTTTAACAGCTTGGGTAGCGCGTTTTGGAGTTCCGTCAGACATAACGTCTGACAGAGGTCCTCAATTTGTTTCCGAACTCTGGTCATCGATGGCCCGCAGCCTAGGGGTAAAGATTCACCGCACCACCGCGTACAACCCCCAGGCTAACAGTTTATGCGAGCGTTTTCATAGGTCATTGAAAGCGGCCCTCAGAGCGTTGCTTACGGATACAAATTGGGTTGACAAACTACCATGGGTCTTATTGGGGTTGCGTTCTGCACCTAAGGAGGATTTGCAAGCCTCCCCTGCTGAGTTAGTGTTTGCACAGCCTCTCCGTCTGCCCGGGGATTTTCTCCCTGATACTCCTGCGCCAAATTGCCCCCCCTCCCCCCGCTCAGCTGTTGCAGAGCGACACAGGATCAAACACGCTTCCTGGCCCGGTTCATCACAGTTTCCCATGCGTTTTTGTGCTGAAGGCTTTAAAAAATGCGGAGTTTGTTTTTGTTCGACATGATGCTCATCGCCCCAACTTGCGCCCGCCTTACGACGGGCCGTTCAAGGTGCTGGAAATAGGAGAGAAGCATTTTCAAATTCAAATTCAAACGTTTATTTCAAACTCAGGGTTCATATAAAATGCAGAACTAGAACGAGTAGAAAATAAATAAATAAGAAAAATAAAAGTATATACAGATCAGCAGACACTCGGCGCTCTTGTAACAACAATAACATACAATATTGTGTTGCGTGAATTGGTTAATAATAAAATATTTGTCATAAGGTACAGGAATTATTTATTTTGTTTAATAGTGGGTGTGAAAGGGGGCGGAGTTAAACCGTCACTTCTACACCCGCTAAATTAAATAAAAGCACTCGTGAAAGGGGGCACCAGTCCTATCGGACATTAATATTAACTTTAATTTTAATTAATTTTGTACCTTCAATTACTTAATGAATCAGTCTTAAAATTTCAGTGAATTCTTGTCCTGTCGTGATTAGGAAACAGATATATGCGAAAGAAAAATGCTTCAACTTCTCTTATTCACCCTTTTATTAAACTCATTCAGGTTACATGGCATGGCGTTCAAATGATGGATAAACAGATTTAAATGATGACAGCGTAATATATCACATCAACTGATATTGGATTCCTGAACATAAAATCCAGCATTACACCTCTGTAGAACCAAGGAGGAACCAGACTTAATGTTTCAACGGTAAATGAGGCTGAAATGTTTTAACAAAACAACGCAATTTTATGGGGAAAATTCATAAGCTAATTATCTAAAAATGACTTCTGAATTAATCTACAAAAATTTAAGGGCAGTTACTTAAAAATGACTAAGATGTTTTCCTTCAGTTTACAGCTTTATCCTGTGGCTGAGAGACTAATTGAGCCCTGAAATACGGGCCATATTCAATTGTAATTTAATTGTTAGGACATCACGTTTTAACCCAGGAGATAAGAAAAGTAGGAGCTTCACTCACACAACAGCTGTAGGTCCACGTTTCCGCGGGTCGGTACCGCTGGGTTTTGAAGTTAGGACGTCGGAGGAAGCGGCTGCTGTCCTCACAGCCGTGGAGGTGATAACTCAGCTGGGGGGCCCTTCAAGGAGACAGTGGCAGCCGTGGATGGTTTGTCTCAGGGCGGCGTGAAAAGTCCTTGGAAAAGAGTCCAAATTTGAGGTCTCTTGTAGCGGGATAGACCAAAAAAACTGAAGGAGAAACTTTTCAGTCTCTGTTCACTTTAATTTAGGCAAATTAAAGGTCCACTTTAATGGCGTGAAAAGTCATGGAAAAAAATGAGAAAAACATTT
The DNA here is from genome assembly GCA_020510985.1 of Pholidichthys leucotaenia. Lineage (NCBI taxonomy): Eukaryota > Metazoa > Chordata > Actinopteri > Cichliformes > Pholidichthyidae > Pholidichthys > Pholidichthys leucotaenia. The sequence goes on along the minus strand of CM035844.1, from coordinate 271,775,336 downwards.
ACTAGGATAAGAATGGTTTCTGAGGTGAAGGAAAAAGTTTGAGAATTTGATTCTCTAAAAGGATCGAGCTCTAAAGAAAAAATGGTTTCTCCTCAGTAACCAGAAAATAACGAAAGACTTGACAAACTTCACAAAGAACAGAATAAAACTTCACAGGACCTTGAAATGGTGGAATAAAATCTTCTGAGATCTAGATTACTATTCTGCTTCTTTAATCTTAATTTAGTTCCTAATCTTTCTCAAAATCTCCTTCTTTCTTCTTTCTGTGTTTCTAATTCTTAATTCTCTCACCATTCTCTTTTTCTTGCTACTTGTTACATTGTTACTTTACTTCTTGCTAATCTTCCTGCTTTTTTTTCTGATCTAAAACTCAAATCTAACTTCTCTCTTTTAAAGTTACCTCGCCGGGTCGTAAAATGATGATGTCAATCGCAAGACTGACCAATCGACTTTTTCAGGAGCAGTTTGAAATGGCTGACATCCAATGTGAGAACATTTCTTTGTTTGACAGCAGCCAATCAAACGAAGACACCATCCCATGAAATTGCAGAGGAAAAATCAACACTCAGTCAGTTCTTATGAAATTAGGTGCTCCATATAAAATCTAACTAAATTAAATGACTTGGCTAATATTTGGCGATCATGCATTTATACCATTACTCCAATATTACATTTGTTTGAATAACACTCAGGAATATAACATTTCTTATACATAATTATAATACATGCATTCATATTTAGATCAAAACTTAATGTAGTACAGCAAATCCTGGTTGGTGATAAAAGAGGGATGATTTTCAGTGTCCTTAGGATCCAAGAATAAGGATACGCTGAAAGAAACAATGTTTAGAACAAATTAAAAGTCATCCTAAGTACTGAAACACATTTCGTAGGTATCCGCTAGGAGGTACTGTTGAGCTGTGGATGATTTCCTTTAGGTCCATGGTATCTGGGGAGGAAACCTGGGTAGTATTGTGGGGCTATAAACCCATCGGATTAAGCCGTTTATGACTCTTTTAGGAACATTGGTTTCCTGTGAAAGGTACGTTATCAAATGCAGTGTTCACGTTGGAGGTCGGGTCTCCTGAGTTTTATGTTCCTTTGAGCCTTTAAAAGCAAATTCTGATCCTTACAATCTCTGCAAGAGGCAACTATTTACATTGGGGTCCTGGGAAAGCAAGCATCTTTGGTCAGGCCTGGAAGAGGCCTGGATGGATCGACATGAAAGCCAGTGATATTCCTGAAAAAGGCAGAAAAGTGGTATTCCTGTATAAGGAATAAAGTCAAATTCCTGTAAAATGGAGAGAAGTGATCTTCTGTCTTGGTTTGAGGAGACGATGACGCTACAATTGGGCTCAGTATAAAATGGAACGCCACCACTTCCAAATGCTGGAGTGAAGTGTGAGTGACAAATTGACAATTGCTGATATAAGATGATTGTTACATGCCAGCAACCTTCTCATAAAACTGTAAACATTCTTACGTACCAACTCGCCAAAAGATGGAATGTTCACAGACACAAACATCATGCTTGCACTCGACCTTCGTGGTACATCTAACAACCTTCTTAGGGAGTTATTATATGCAATGTGGATTTTGTTCCTAACAGCAACATTGCTATTAAACCATAAAGGTGAGCAGTACATTGAGGTACAGAAGGTCTTGAACAACATACATTTGACATCAGGAGAACATCTATGGAAATTTCGCAACAGTAAATTTGTTTGAGCATATAGTTTCCTGAGTTGCCTGTTACAATCAAGATAAGATAAGATAAGATAAGCCTTTATTAGTCCCACAACGGGGAAATTCCAGGATTGCAACAGCACAGGGATAGCAACACTCAGAGCAACAATCAGAAGGCAAGAAAAAAACAAGCAAGCAAGAGCGGCTAATATACATATGTACATATTACTATAAAATAAATATATACACACACACACACAGACACAGTGCAGAGCATTGTAGCTGGATGGAATAAATATATGAGTATATGAACACACAGTGCAGAGCATTGTAGCTAGATGGAATAAATATGTAAATATATAAACACCCACAGTACGGAGCATTGCAGCTAGGTGGAATAAATATGCAAGTATATCAACATTGGTCTTATCAGATTCAATCCACACACCTAGGTATTTGACTTTTTCAACAAAGTTCAAGCTATTACCACAAAGTGGCATAACAGGATTCAACGTATTGACACCCTTCGGTTTGAAAGCCATACACATAGATTTAGTACAGTTGAACAAGATGTCATTTTTTTCACCAAATTTTTCACATACCGAAAGGAGATGTTGCATCGCTGCAGTAGACAAACTTAACTAACAGAGGTCATCAGCATAGAAAATGTGATTTAACAGTGCACCGTTAAAGGAGCCACCCACATTAGTATTGTTCAACAGTACACTGAGATCATCAACATAGACATTAAACAACAAGGGTGACAGTATACCACCTTGTTTAACACCATTGGTCACATGAAATTTGAATGAGGTGACATTGCCCCATCTAACAACCATAGACTGCCTTCTGTACCAGTATAATAGGATGCTAACAATGTAAATAGGAATACCTCTATCGATCAGTTTTCTGAACAAACACCAGTGGTTAATCCTGTCAAAAGCTTTGCTAGCGTCTAGGAACGTAGCATAGACACTAGTGGATTGGCTTCTGAAGTAGTCAACAAATTCATGGAGTAGGTAAACAGCCTTGTCAGTTGAAAGAGCTGACTTGAAACCAAACTGATTGTCGTTTGTCCACAGATAATCCTCAATTCTGTTCAGGATTAAACCCTCTAACAGCTTAGATATAACATTTGCAATAGCTATAGGTCTGTAGTTGTTCATATCAGACAGACTGGCACACTTGTTTTTCACCAAAGGAATAATAACAGAGTCCATCAACATATCTGGCATGTAACCATGGACAAACATACAGTTAAAACACAATTGACAGTTTGACAGTGTCAATTGAAACACAATTGACACAAATTGAAATCAGCATTGATGAGGCATTCACTGGTGAGGCAGTCAGGGCCAGCTGATTTGCCTTTCTTGAGAACTTTGATCAGTGAAGCAACTTCAACAGGAGTAACAGCAGAAATATCAGAGGCATCAAAGATGTCGTTATACAGGTGAATATCGTGCATAACAGAATCCTTCATTGAGACATTCTTGACTGAGTTGAAAATAGCTTCATATTGACATTTCCACTTTTCAGCAATATTAACATCACCAGTCACACCATCAATAGTGTTTGATCTAACAGACCAGTGGGAGTTCATAGCCTTCATTTGTTTCCAGAATTCTACCATGTTCAGTTCACTCATGTGACTAGCTAGCTGGTCACATTTGATACTTTCTTCATTGCGCCTGCATGCTCGTAGAGCATATTTGAACCTAGCCCTACAGTTTTTCATGTTTTCAAATATTGGACCAGAGCGTGGTTTGCTATTACTCCTCCACCACAAAAAAGCATCCCGAGCAGCTGTGTGAGCCTCGCTAACAACATCATTCCAGCCTGGGACGTTATATTGGGTGGCCACACTGTGACTAGGAATGCATTCACTCACACAGTAATTTAAAGCATCAACAATATCACTGTAAAACCTGTCGATATCGTCCCTGTGTGCCGCACAATTATGGTCGTGACACCTGATGGCGTCCGTAGGAGCACGGATGTTACAGAGTTTTCTACGGGTAAGTTTCTTATATCTGGACAGGTCTGACGCTGTGGCATCACGCCATTTGTTTGTCCTACTGCCCGTTGTGGCTGAGGGAGCTCCCCGGGGGCCACTTACAGCACTAGATACCTCAATATCCATAGATAAAGGTACATGATTGGAACTCACATAGTCATATAGAACTTTGATATTGGACACGTTGTCATGGCCTGAGGATGTAGTCACACAGTGATCAAGCCATGATGTAGAGCCATGAGCCATGCTAACATGAGTAAAGGTATCACCTGGTAGGATAATCCTGTCCGAGATGTGTAAGGAGTAACTCTCACAAAAAGACACCAGTTCATTTCCAAAACAACTTGAACGTGCTGTGTTAGCATTGAAGTCACCAATTGTGAACACATATGGAGTTGGAAAATCCTCAGTGATACGTTTAACAAGACTCAGGCAGTGCAAGAATTCATCCAAGTTTTCAACACTGTCACAGGGGAAATATACACACAATATAAGACAGTGAAAGTCACCCAGGTTGACTTCAATACCTGTAACTCTTACGCACTCGTAAGTTTTCACAACACAACTGTTCGCAAGTGACTTCCGCCATAGGATACCGACGCCGCCATAGGGGCGACCTAAGATAACACGTTCTTCCGTATCCATAAAAGAAACACCTTGACCTATAAAGTCACCATGTAATCTGCTCAGAATAGACAATTCGTTTTCGAACAACCAGTGTTCCTGCAACAACACAATGTCATGGTTGTCACATAAACTGGAGATCTCATTAGATGAAGTTTTTACATTCTGGCAGTTGAATGAACATATTCTAAGGTTGGTCCTACTACTGAATGAGTATAATGACAAACACAATAATGACAATCACATGTAGATCATTTCCTCTCAAAAAACTGTCGAAGGTATAAACCAGATGGCCACACATTTTTTTCAAGCAACTTCTTGCTGCGACTGGCAGGACATGTAATCTTAAAAGAGGCATAACCATCATACTTGGTTTCTAGCTGCTCAATCTTGAGATTGTCATTTAATTTAACATGAGTTTTGATATAGGAGCGTACATGATGGGGTCTGGTGGTGGGGTCGAGTCGACTGATGAAGACTTGGTGCTTCTTATGACCTTGACCTTGACCCTGATGACCGCCAGACCTCCTACCAGACTTCGGTACAACGCGTAACTGTGAGTGGGGGCGTGTCTTGTTGACAACCTGTAGCTGGTTCGTAGTCTGCTTGGCAGTCGGTTGGTTGTCAGACGATTGGAGTGCATTGGCGTAGGACCTCTTCTTCTTCTTGGAACGGCGACTCTCAACTTCCTCGAACTCAAGCTCGCGTTCTTCAGCAATTACAGCAACTTTGGCAGCTTTGGCAACCCCAGAAGGGCTGCTGCCAACAGCATCATCAGTACAGGCCTCTGTAGAGTTGGCGACCACGTCCGCATTCTCACCGTCGGCCGTGGCAGTAGGTGGAGGACCACGGGCTGCATTGGAGACCGAGGCGTGGTCGACAGCTGCTACCACAGTCTCCTCATCGCTGGTGATGTTGACAGCACTCTGAGTACTGCCAGCCTCATCCTCACCTTCCTCGACCAGGACGTCAGCTGGAGGGGGTGTGTCGCCAAGTTTAGACTTTATTGCTGCCACGTCGACCTGGATAGCAGATATCGTTTTGAACACAGTGGCAATGCTCTCTCCAAGGGACATCACACGGGACACATCATTAGACAGCCTGGCAAGGTCAAATGACTCCAGCGAAGCTGGTGGCAAATTCTTGAGGTTCTGTATTGTGGCGCCTGCTGACCAACTTCATTCAGCTTGTGGTAAATGTCGGTGATGTTGTCTCTGTTCCGGTTGGGGCCGATCCTCTTCCTCATCTGCGATGTTCCCTCTGGACACTGCTCGAACAGCAACTTTTTTTGCTAGATTTGGGTGACAGAAAAGAGTTGATTTGTATTAACAGACTCAAACCCGCTTTTGTGTTGGCGGATGAAGGAGTGCAGTTGGCGAGAGCCCCCCGTCGCGGCAGACCCCCTAGAGCAGGGGTGTCCAACCATGTGCCATGGAGAGCCAAGACCCTGCAAGTTTTACCTCCAACCAGTGTCTTCAACAGCAGATTTCAGTGAACTTCTTCCCACTGATTGCTGATAAGTGAAAACACCTGCTGAAGAGACTGGGTAGAAGAGAAAACCTGCAGGGTCTTGGCTCTCCATGGCACATGGTTGGACACCCCTGCCCTAGAGGGCATTCTACAGAACACCCGCAGAGATTGACTAACAGTTCTAATCCACAGGAGGACGCTGCAGAAGCAGCAAAGCTGGCTTTCAGCAGATACGGCAGGAGACTGAGAGTTAAGCAACTGGTGGATTGATATGTAGTAATGTTATTATGTCATGTGTCTCTGGTTATATTTGTCCCATTTTAGACGTTTGGGGGGGGCATGTGGCACATATGTTGGTTACATATTATCCACAAATGTATTGCTGTATGTTTATTGTGTGCTTCACGTCTCATGGAACAAAAGGGGACTGAGACTCTGGGATTCAGCAGAAGAGTGTGAGTTTCGGCCTTTGTTTCAGGGAGACGGCCTGGGGAGATGTCCGGACCACCAAGAGACTAGAAGACAATGGTGTGAGATCAAAGGGGTTACTTTGTGACTGGGATTAAGTACCATGTGACTGTATGTTTGATTAAACACCATGTGACTGCTGTTTCGTGTCCGGGGTACATAAGCCCTGTTGTGAGATGAAAATTTCCTCTTGACTTGCTTTGAGATTGTTGGAGATATGATCTGTGAATAAAGCTGAATCTGAGGAATAAACTTAGCCTCATCCTTGAACACATTCTCCACAGACTATTCTAAAGTGGCCTTCTGTGAGCCCTGATCTAAATCCTATTGAACATCTGTGGAAGGAGCTGAAACATGCCGTCTGGAGAAGGCACCCTTCAAACCTGAGACAACTGGAGGCAGTTTGCTCATGAGGAGTGGGCTAAAATACCTGCTTAGAGGTGCAGAAGTCTCATTGACGGTTACAGAAATCGTTTGATTGCAGTAATTGCCTCAAAAGGTTGTGCAACAAAATATTAAGCTAAGGGTACCATCATTTTTGTCCAGGCCTGTTTCATGAGTTTGTTTTTTAAAATAATTCTGTTGAACCACAATTCAAAAGCACTGTTTAATTTTCATTGGTTAATTTTCATAGAATTTTTATTTATTACCACTTTTGTCAGATTCAAGTTATTTATGTGACCATTGTGGGTTTTTCTTTCATTAACAGAGGGGTACCAACAATTTTGTCCACGTCTGTATATATAAGATAAAGAGTTTGGGTCCCAAAACTGACGCCTGGGGAACACCACAAGAGATGTTCATGAAGGGTGATTTGTGCTCACCAATGTGTACAAATTGTTGTCTGTTACTTAAATAACTTTTCGCCCAACTCAGTCTGACCCATCTTATCCCATACTTTTCCAATTTCCTCAGTAAAATTCTGTGGTCGATGGTGTCAAAAGCTTTCTTTAAATCTATAAATACTCCAACAGCATACTTTTTTTTATCTATACAACTAGTAATTTCTTCTATAAGTTCGATCACTGCCAAAGATGTAGATTTGTCTGCTCTGAAACCATACTGGCTGTCTGTAAGGAGGTTGTGTTTTTCAATGAAATCATCCAGTCTCTTAGTGAAGATTTTTTCAAGTATTTTGGAGAATTGTGAGAGTAAAGAGACCGGCCTGTAATTTGTGAAATAATGACTGTCTCCTGTTTTGTATAGAGGTATTACTTTTGCTATTTTCATTTTGTTTGGAAATTTACCAGTTTGAAATGACAGGTTACAGATGTGGGTGAGTGGTTTAACAATTCCTTCAGTTACTTTTTTCACTATTGTCATGTCAATTTCATTCCAGTCAGTTGATTTTTTGTTCTTAAATTTACTCACAGTCTCGATAATTTCCTTTTCAGTAACTGCACCCAAAAAGATTGTGTTGTGGCGGGTTGATTCAACCCCCCCACAACACACAGGACAGTCAGCTCTCTTCTCTTGGTTTTTCCCGCTGCACTACTGAGATGTAATGTGCCATTCATGTATTGTGATGTAATGTGCCATTCATGTATAGTGTTCATGCGTCCTGTCCTTACTGTGACCTAGAGGCTGAGATCAATATGTAGATGTGCCTTGTAACCTCTTTGTCTTGCACCTGGAGCACAGGCTAGCAAGTCTGCCTATTGTTATGTAGGTCTCTTAAATGCAAATGTCTCATGCCTGTTCTGCAGTCCCTTTGATCGTACCAACTGCTGTGAATCCGCTTTGATGTATTGTCTGAGTTGGGTATAAATACTGCACAGGTTCTGTAACTCGCTCTCTCAATTACACTTCCTCAACTGCTGCTGCTGGACACAGACTTTGTGTCCTCCTTCTCCGAGAGCTGCTGGGCTCGCTCCCGGCGCCGTGAATGCGCGCCGGGAGTGGAGCTCGTGACGGCGGTTTGATTTAATAAACTCTACTTAAGGGACACAAGGGGACACAAGTAATTGAGGGACACAAGTAATTGGAAACTCTTGTGCCTGTCTGATCTTTCTATCAAAGATGTCGAAGATTTGTACGTCTTCGTAGCAATGGTCATCGGGATCGTTCTGATTGGATCTGGGATTGTCCTGGTGTACCGTAAATTGATGAAGATGGACATAGCCTATCAAAATGCTGGCCAGGCGAGGCTTAACCATCAAATCGAAAAAATGGAGAGGACTCTGACAGCGGCAAATGGGGAACTGTCTAGGAAAAGGGATTACATCATGATCACGCTGAGAGCCGTCCATGAAGGATTCAACGTCCAGCACTGAAGGATTAAAGTACTGAATCTATAAGAGAACATAAAGTCTCTTTCTCTGGGATCAGTACTATTCGACTAATCTGACCCCCTCACACAAGTCCTCCAGATTATCTGCAGTTTTTTGTTTCCAAAACATTTGAGCTGCATTGACTCTACGGACAGCCAGCTGCATGGCTCAAGGACAAATGCCAGCCGCTAAGACAAAACATCTCCTGCCAAAGAGACTTTGTTGTTCTTAACCACTTGCACTCCGTTGTTCCGCGGGCGGGCAAGTCTCTGCGTCCTAGGGTGCACGAGGGCGCACGAGAGCGCACTCGTGCGCCCTCGTGCACATGACACATGATAAGGATATTGATGGTGGTGGTGTAGGTGGTGTGGCCTCCAAGCGCCACTGAAAAAAAAAATCTGCAAACACAGCCGCGAACAGATTAGTTCATCTGATTGACCTCTCATTCGACTAATAAGAGCCTTGAATTGGGTTTCTGAAACCTTGAAGAACCAATGAATGAAAACCTAGGAAGGAGGACCCGCCTCCCAACGCTTTGAATGCAGTGAGCCAAGTTCGTGAGCTGTTTTTTTTTTAAGGCTGGGTGAAGACTGGCTGCTGCAGCGGATCAAAAAAGGACACAGGAAGAGCTCCACAGACCCAGCAGCATGGAGACCATCCACAAATGCAACCTGTGTGACAGGGAGTGCCATTCGTGGATCGGCATGTTCGGCCACAGGCGGTGCTTATTTTGTATTGGTTCCAGCAGAGTAGACGTTATGATTTCTTCCATGGTCATTATAGACCGACGGAGGCTGACGACGAAGGCTGAGTGAAACACACGCCTTTGCCAGTCTTTTTTTAATTACTACTGTTATTTGTTTTGAAAAATCGTTCGCCAAAAACCACAATCATGGAAGCACAAAACCGCAATAATGGAATTATGTTTTGATCGAGTCGCCAGACCAGAACCAGAGCGGACCAGTGTCGCATTCGTCTAACAATGAGGAAGACAAGTTCGCCAAGACTCCGCTGTGAAGAGGTAAGGTGTTATAAGCTAAATTATTCTCTATCCCTGAAAATTGTAATCCAAAATGACTTTTGACCGATCAGTAAATTACAGCTGTGCGGTTCACGAAGTCTGAAGTTCGTGCGCCGCGGTACAAGGGGTTGCTCGCAGTGTACAGGCTGTGAACGCCCCCCCACCCCCGCTATTCTTCTGCAGCGAGGGGGGGGGAGCCGCGGTGACTGCACTGCTGTCCTACATCACCACATAAGGCTAATCCGTTGTGTAGCGATGGCTAAAGTCCATCCTCTGTAGCGAGCGAGGGGGGGGACAACCCCCCCCCCCCACACACACACAGTAGCGAGGGGGGGGGGAGCCACTGTGACAGCGTTGCTGTGGAAACATGCAACGAGTGTAATCTGTCATGTAGCGAGGGCCGAACTCTGTCCTTGATAGCGGGGGGGGGGACGACCTCCCCCCCCACACACACACACAGACACAGCCCTGAGTGTAACCTTTCCTTTGAGCCTAAAATGAAGCTTCTACATTGAATTATTCAAAAGTTACAGACGTTTTTCCAAACTGTGCCATTTGGCACAATTTGGCACAGTTCCAAAACGCCTGGGAACAGCCTGAGAACAAAGCTGTGTAAAATATTCATTTTTTGTGGTATTGTTACCAAATTTGGATCTCAGCTGGATAACACTTGGTTCTACATTTCTGTTGCATTTTCCAGCCGGATCGGACAGCTGTGTGTTATTTACAAGCATTTGTATCCAAAAAAACACTGTGTCCAAATTTTTTTTCTTCAAGTTCAGTATGTTTAGATGACTGTAACTCAGTGGCGGGAGCACGTAGAGAGATTATGTTTTTTTTGCCAAAAAATTCAAAGTGTTTTCTTTTAAATGAGACCAACCCCATGAAGATGCTGCAAAGGGTTGAAGAACAGCTTTCGATTTACTTTGGGCACGTTATTTTTTGGCATTTTTAGGAAAATTGCCCGGAGTGCAAGTGGTTAACTGATACAAACACCTACACTCAACACTACACCCACACTGACTCAAATGAACTGATGAAAAAGATCATTCACTCACTGCTCCCTTTGTGTCTTTGTGTACATTCTTGTCTGCTAATTGTGCATTGAGGGCTTTTTTTCTTGTAATCATAATATTGATCATATATGACCGGTATTCTGACAATCAATGGTTTTTTTGCTCTTTCCTATTGTGTTATCCTTTTCTTCCCTATGCATCCTGTACCCATCTGATGACAGGCGCGTTTTTCAGACGCTGCCGCGTCACCGGAAATGCAGGTCGTTTTCTGTGTCAAGTCAAATCCCTCGTATGTTATCAGTTGTTTACTGTTAATGTACTTGGCAATAAATCCTTTCTGAGTTCTGAGTTCTAAAACCACAGCATCGCTGCTTATTTTTTCATGCCGCTGCACTGGTGACCCCGAAGACACACACGCTTTGTGCGACGCAAACTTTTGGTCTGGACATCCACGCTGAACCGGCCGAGGGACACAAGACGTCTCCTCCCTCTCACCGCTCCAACGCACCATGACCTGAAGGCAGAAAAGAACACGCTGCCAGTGAACGCTTCACTGGCGACCCCGAACATGCACACGTTTTGTGCAAAGCAACCTTCTGATCTGAACAGCTACACTGGTGACCCGTTCTTCATGATGAGATCTGCACGTCTGAGATCTGCTCATCCACGCTGGACCGGCCGCGCTCGCAGCTCCTCCACACGAGAGTGCAGGCACCTCGTCCCCTCTCCACGACGGCGTCCTCCATGGTCGGCGGAGAATGCAACAAGTGGACCTGAATGCACCACGGCCGAGCGGTGCCAAAGATCGTCTATTCCTTCCCACCGCTCCAACGCATCTGCACGAGCGTGAGGGACAAAAGATCGTCTATTTCCTCCCACCGCTCCAACGCACCATGGCCAAGCTGCAGCCACAGCTCAAACCTGGATTTTATCGGCGCCGTCTGCGCCGATCTCCACCAAGATTCTGCACTCTGGTTCTCCTCTCCAGCTGGCCCACCCACGCACGGAACCCTGGCACACGCACCGGGGAGTTACGAAGACGGTGCACCACGCACGGGGTAATAACGGCTACAGAGACTGCCATCGTCCTCCGCCGCTGCACATGCACGAGAAAAACGGCTGATCGCCACCCTCGGAACCTTCAGGGCTGCCCGCTCACCTGAAGCAAGTACGCAGCTCGCCACTGAATTTTCTAATGGTCTCAGCCACGGCACATAAGGGATTTCAGCCGTCAGCTGTTCCCGGGGGCTTTAGGGCTGCGCCCGCACCTAAAACCAACAAGCCAAGTCCCCCTGCTTCTTTTTTTCTCACAGCCGCTACGCAGCCTCGCCGCTCCTGTTTTCTTCATGGTCACGAGAGGAGTCAGAGACTAATTTTTCTTCTTGTGATCTCTGCACGTGCAACGGGACACCCCCTCGACGCGCGGAGCAACAAGCAATTTTTGCGCGGCTCAGATGATTTCACCGTCCCCCTGCCGGCACTTACTACCCCCCCTCCCTCCCCCTCCTCCTGCAGCGAGCTTCTCCCACAGCTCGCTCCCATAGATGGATTATCGAGGTCTCGGCCCCCTGCCGTGCCCTCTGGGGGGGAGCGTGTGGCGGGTTGATTCAACCCCCACACAACACACAGGACAGTCAGCTCTCTTCTCTTGGTTTTTCCCGCTGCACTACTGAGATGTAATGTGCCATTCATGTATTGTGATGTAATGTGCCATGCATGTGTTGTGATGTAATGTGCCATTCATGTATTGTGATGTAATGTGCCATTCATGTATAGTGTTCATGCGTCCTGTCCTTACTGTGACCTAGAGGCTGAGATCAATATGTAGATGTGCCTTGTAACCTCTTTGTCCTGCACCTGGAGCAGAGGCTAGCAAATCTGCCTATTGTTATGTAGGTCTCTTAAATGCAAATGTCTCATGCCTGTTCTGCAGTCCCTTTGATCGTACCAACTGCTGTGAATCCGCTTTGATGTATTGTCTGAGTTGGGTATAAATACTGCACAGGTTCTGTAACTCGCTCTCTCAATTACACTTCCTCAACTGCTGCTGCTGGACACAGACTTTGTGTCCTCCTTCTCCGAGAGCCGCTGGGCTCGCTCCCGGCGTGCATGCACGGCGCCGGGAGCGGAGCTCGTGACGGCGATATGATTAATAAAACCTGCTTAAAACCTTCAACAACGCCGCTTATTTTTTCATGTCGCTGCAGTGTTTGGATTTCTATCTTCTATTTCATTTACAGAACCACTGTTGTTTGTTTCTGGTGTCACTATTGATTTTGCTAATTCAGGACCAATGTTTCCAAAAAATTTATTGAAACCACTGACCACATCCTCCATATTATTTATCAAATTCCATTTTCAATAAAATATTCTGGATAATTAGCATTCTTTGATTGGTTATTAATAATCCCATTGAATACTTGCCATATTCCTCTTAAGTTATTCTTATTACCTTCTAATATTCTGTTGTAGTATTCTTTCTTACAAGTCCTCATGATATTAGCTTGTTTTTATAGCTTTTATATTTGATCTCAGCCTCTACCTTTCTGCACTTAATGAATTGTTTATATAATGTATTCTTCTTTTTACATGCATTTATTAACCCCTTGGTGACCCATGGAATATTTTTGTTTTGTTGTCTGTCACTGTATTGTTTTATAGGACAGTTTTTATTGTACAATGATTGAAATATTTTTTTAAAAAATGATCATATGCTTTATTTATATCATTTTCATCACAAACTATCTTCCAGTCTTGCATTAATAATTCCTTTGCTAGTAAATACAGAGATTCTTCAGTTCTTATTCTTTTATATCTAATATTTTTGGTATACATTTTCTTCCTATAATCACATTGATAGACAACAAAAATCGGCAGGTGGTCACTGATATCATTCAATAAAAGCCCACTCATGATATTATTTTCCATAATGTTTGTGAATATGTTATCTATTAGTGTGGCACTGTGTGATGTAATTCTACTAGGTGTGGTGGTTGTAGGGAGTAAAAGCTGTACTACCATGAACACTACTCCGATATGCCAACATCACATAAAGCAAGAGTGTATCTCAGTTCAACTGGTTTTCATCAATGACAGATCAAAATGGCTTATAAACTATATCTCAACAACAAAGAAAACTAGGGTCACCAAACCTGGTACACAAGTTCACTCTGAGACCCTGACCTTCGACTACAGGTTTGGGGTCAAAGGTCAAGGTCTCCACTCCCTATGCTCTCTAACATGTAAAGCTGTCTAGGGTCACCAAACTTGCTACACAGGTTCACCTCGGGATCCTGACCTACAACTGTGGGTTGTCTACTTTGTTGTATATTCATGGATGATGGGCTTATCATGATTTGGTTCGACCACAGTAATTATATTGAAAAGTTGAAAACTGCTCTGTCAGGAAGTATTAGGATCTTCAAAGTAAACTGAGGTGGTGGATATTGCACTCACATCAGAGTGCTCTTGTTACATACACTACCGTTCAAAAGTTTGGGGTCACTTAGAAATTTCCTTATTTTTGAAAGAAAAGCACTGTTTTTTTCGATGAAGATAACTTTAAACTAATCAGAAATACACTCTGATATCTAATATACATTGCTAATATGGTTAATGACTATTCTAGCTGCAAATGTCTGGTTTTTGGTGCAATATCTACATAGGTGTATAGAGGCCCATTTCCAGCAACTATCACTCCAGTGTTCTAATGGTACAATGTGTTTGCTCATTGCATCAGAAGGCTAATGGATGATTAGAAAACCCTTGTGCAATCATGTTAGCACAGCTGAAAACAGTTTAGCTAGTTAGAGAAGCTATAAAACTGACCTTCCTTTCAGCAGGTTGAGTATCTGGAAAAAATTATTATTTCAAATACAAATCATTATTTCTAACCTTGCCAATGTCTTGACTATATTTTCTATTCATTTTACAACTCATGGCGGTAAATAAGTGTGACTTTTCATGGAAAACACAAAATAATTGTCTGGGTGACCCCAAACTTTTGAACGGTAGTGTACACTAAGTGCATTTTTACAGTTACCTATTTAGGTAGCATTGGCCTTTGGCAAAGAGCAGATATCTTCAGGTGGTGACCAACCTTCTTTAAACATTTCGGCCCTCAGCCACTACGCTTTCCAGATGGTGGGCCTTCAGTGACTGGCCAGATCACTGTCTGTCTGCTCCTATAAGATAAGATAAGATAAGATAAGATAAGCCTTTATTAGTCCCACAATGGGGAAATTCCAGGATTGCAACAGCACAGGGATAGCAACACTCAGAGCAACAATCAGAAGGCAAGGAAAAACAAGAGCAGCAAGTATACATATGTACATATTACTATAAATATATATATATATAGACACACAGTGCGGAGCATTGTGGTTAGTGGATGTGCAGCAGAAAGTCTAAGCTCTCTCTCCGCTGATGCGGCAGGCCAGCTGGATGTCTTTGGGCATGATGGTGACCCTCTTGGCGTGGATGGCGCACAGGTTGGTGTCCTCAAAGAGACCCACCAGGCGGGCCTCGCTGGCCTCCTGCAGAGCCATGACGGCGGAGCTCTGGAAGCGCAGGTCGGTCTTGAAGTCCTGAGCGATCTCCCTCACCAGGCGCTGGAAGGGCAGCTTACGGATGAGCAGCTCCGTGGATTTCTGGTAGCCACGGATCTCTCTCAGAGCCACGGTACCGGGCCTGTAACGGTGAGGCTTCTTCACTCCGCCAGTGACCAGAGCGCTTTTTCGAGCAGCCTTGGTGGCCAGCTGCTTCCTGGGGGGCTTTTCCTCCAGTAGATTTACGGGCGGTCTGCTTGGTTCTTGCCATCGCTCTTTAATTCAATTCAATTCAATTCAACTTATTTTTTTATTATTCTGTCTTATATTTCTTGCATGCCGCCTAAACTCCAGCCCGGCACCCGCGTCGTTTTCGCTTCAGTTCCCTGGTATGTCGAGTTTCTCCGTTAGCACCGGGTGGCGGTTGAGTGCTAGCTAGCTCTTCCCTGCTGTATCGTCTCCTGCTGTAAACAGAGGCGCCGTCCGCCAACTCGGGAGACCTTTGGGGCGATCTGTGTGTCCGTGATATATATAGAGTGAAAGGTGTGCCGGATCAGAAAGTTATCACCGGATCAGAAAGAAGAAGGAAGATAAAAAGACTCAGAATTGAGCCGCTGTTGCAAAAGGCAGCCAACTCCAAGTTCTCCTCATCCATCTTACTCCAAAGCCAACAGAAGGCTTGCTCTGCTCCTCCCCCATCTTGCGAGCAGTGGGATTTTTGCTCCTTTCATCAAGGCCAAGAGCTGACAGCATCTGCCATATTGATTTAGCTGGGAAACCCCTGCAGCCGACCTCCACAGGGAAGAGCCACACTTGCCAGTCCTTGTCCCTACAATCCTGTACTAAGGACTGGTACTTCAAGGCCTTCCTCTTGTGGGCCTCCTTGCAGCCTTCCTCCCATGGTACCATAAGTTCAACTAGAATCATCTTTCTGGTCTTTTGCTGACCAGAGCACAATATCTGGTTGAAGAGTTGTGTGCACCACCTCTGGGAACTCAGCCTTCTTCCTACATCTACCACCATCTCCCATGAACTAGTGGTTTGCAACAGGCTGGCTTTTGTCTTCTCAATTGAGAAGGGCCGTACTCCCTCCTTGACGAAGGAAACCATCTTCTTCAGGGTTGTACTAATCGGTCTCTTTTTGGTTCTCTCCCATTCTAGTGTGTCAGCAAGGGATAGGAGGTCTCTATCATGGCGTTACCTTTACCGTCCTTGGGATAGCGCTGTTTTGCACCCAGATAGAATGTGGGCCAGTGTCCCTCTCTGGCCACAAAGCTTACAAAGTGGATCCTCTCTCAGTCCCCATGTGTGCAGATTAGAAGGCAAGGGGAGGGTGTTGTAAAGAGATTGCAGGAGGAAGGGAATAAGAGAGGGCTCCAGTCGTCACAGTTCTGCCCATGTGATTCTGCGCTTAGGCAGATCCCATTTTGTCCAAGAGCACTGTGAGCCTTGTTCCACTGCTCTTGACATCTGCTTCTCTTCCTCACGAGTTCAAATTTCCGCCTGGATCATATCGTGCTGAGCTGTTTCATTTGCGTTTCCCCATTATTGGAAAGATACTGAGCCAAGACCTTGCCATTGTAGACATTGGTTGCCAATGATGTCACACAACTTCATTATTTAACTTATGATTTCACAAAGTGCTAACAAGTGCTTTCTTTAGTGCAAAGGGTGTATAGTGTCAAGTGAACACCCCAGGGTAAGTAAACAAACTGAATGCATGAAGCATGTAGACATAATCTCACTGTATTTCAGCCTCTCCTGGATTTTGCCGGCTGTTTCCGTTATTGTTGTGGCCCAAAAAGCCTGAATTTGTCAGAGCTTTTCCAAAACTTTGCGCTAAAACATTTTTTAGAGGTTTTTTGCACTGAAAGTTGTGTGAGGAAGTACAGATTTTAAAATGGGTGCTTTTTCCGTAATTTACAGTGATGCCATTCTATGTAACACCACAAGAAAAGCACAGGATTGCCAAGAATTTTCTGTTAAACAGTGATTTATTCAGAAGTAAATGCTCAGTAAAATTGTCACAAAATGACCAACATTTTATTCTTGCTGAGAACTTAAATAAAAAAGATGAATGAAATAATTAGCCATTATAACAACTAAATTGCATTGAAGGCATGTTAGAGTATGGAGAAAATTCTGGCAGCACCTTGTTGAATGTTGAATGTGAAAACTAAGACCTTGAAAAATGTGAGGTCTTCTTCTGTGCTGAAATCCCCATGAAGCAGGGATGCTCGTCCACTGACAACCTCTTCCGTTCAGAAGGTCTCAGTGCAGGATGGATCTTGGAGTGGAAACCCAGTCTTCACACATCTGAAGGGAGATGGAAAGAAGAAGAGATTTCAAAGTAAAATTTATCATATTTTTAAATCCCCACACCACAGTAGGGTTTAATAATTCAGTTTCCTTTATTTTTTTGTTGTTTATATTTTAATTATAAAGTAACTTTCAATTTTTGAAAAGGATTTCACTTCATTTCCTGTGAAGATTTGTTCATTTCAGTTTAGTTCTACTGAGTAAAAATGGCTCATTGTACTGCAGCCTTTAGTCGTTTTGCTATTTTCATTTTATTGTGCTTATTATTATTACCATCTTCAAATCTCTCAAGTGCTAAAGTCCAAAACTGATTGTCATTCAATACAAATGTTTCTTGAAGGCAGCTGCCTCTGTCATGAAACCCTGAAGTCCTGACTAAAAACACATCCAACTTTTCATTATATTCTGCTCTCATAGAATATACATTTATTCTGCATTTATTTACAGCTCTTAACCAACAGTTAACTACTGTCTCCATAGTTTGTAACAGAAAACATCATCATGCTGGTGGGATTATTAATTTATGACAAATGGGTTGTTTTTTTAAAAAAAAAAAGACAATATTTTACTTCCTCCAGCAGCTGCAACAGTCTTCCTCTCTATCTGGTTCGTTGTCCATTCTCCATGTTTGTTTTCTCTTTGAAAAGTGTTTATCAGTCGGTGACTTTTGTTTACGTTCCAACACAACGCTGCACGTAGTACAAAAGAATTTTTCCCTGCTTTAAGAAAAATATTCAGAAATTGTTGAGCACAGTCTTTAGTGGTGACTTTTGTTGATAAATTAAAACACGTTATGACACACGTCAGCAATTTCGCTCATGTAAACACGGAAGTAAAGATGTGAGCGTGCGGCACAGGGAATTCTCATGTGATTGTTCAATCATGTGAGACTTCAGTTGGCCGATTGCATTTTATGTTTCACAAATGTAAGAGCATTATATTAAAAGACTGATCCTCAAATTTTGTGGATCAATATCGGCTCAATCAAATGTGAATTGATTCAAATCTGAGAATAAACTTTTTGATCTTTGAGCGCCCCCTTCATAAGTACAAGAAGAACAATGGACATGATATTTGTTGCAAGACAAATACAGGAAAAATCTCAAGAGCAGAACCAGGACTAGTTTATGGCCTTCACCGACCTATCCAAGGCCTTTGTTTCTCTAACTCATGAGGCACTCTGGACTATTCTGCAGAGAATTGGCTATTCCACGAAGTTCATCACCGTTTTGAGACTTCTACACGATGATATAACATCAGTTGTCAAACACAACAACTCATTATCAGCAGCATTTCCAATTCAAATCAAAGTTAAATGGCTGTGTAATTGCTCTATGTTTGCTCAACATCCATCTCACTGTCTTACTGTTACTTATCCACAACAATCTTTCAAACAGAGTTGATCTTCACTATTGAATGGATGGCAGCTTGTTCAATCTTCAGACTTGAATTCGAATTAAAAGTCACCCAATTCAGTGTCCTCGAGCTTCAGTATGCCAATGATGGCATGTTGTGTACACACAACTTCCATGACACTTTTTTTTACTTACATACCTTTTGTTCTTATTAAAGACAAAAATAGAAAGGAGATATTTTTACCTTCTTTACATGTTTCAGCTGTGCACTGCACAGTGAACTGCAGCCTTCATCAGAAGTGTCAGCTGATTGCTGCCAAGTGTCATTTTATCAGCTGACTTTTGTAGGCGGGGCCAGCCCAGCAGACCTGTCAGATCCACTAAGCCAGCCCCGCTTTCCGCCGTCCGATGGTCTCTGGAGAATGTGGTCCCAGGTGTGGGAAAGCATAAAGGCCCCCTCATCCCGGTTCACGCTATCTTTTCCCCGCTTCCTGATTTCCGGCTCTCCTCAGCAGCGAGGAGACTGGGTGGGTGACAGTGAGAAGGAAGCCTAGTCGCAAAGCCCCGGTACACCACCAACCTGTTCACGTTTCTAATCGTTTTTCCCCGCTCAGCGACACACCCGCTGAGGAAAAAAACTCTGATCATTGGCGACTCTGTAGTCAGAAACGTGAACCTAGAGACTCCAGCGGCCATAATCAAATGCATTCCTGGGGCCAGAGCAGGCGACATCGACTCAAATTTGAAAATGCTGGCTAAAAGTAACTGTAAATACTCCACAATTGTTATTCACGCTGGCATTAATGACATCCGTCTCCGGCAGTCGGAAGTCACAAAACTTAATGTAGAATCGGTGTGTGACTTTGCAAAAACGATGTCTTTTTTTTTTTTTTTTTTTTTTTTTTGTTACTTATTTGTACCCGTAGGTAGATTTGGTGTCTGCCACTGTAGTATTCTCTGGGCCCCTCCCCAATCTGACCAGTGATGACATGTTTAGCCGCTCGTCATCCTTGAACCGCTGGCTGTCTGTGTGGTGTCCTGCAAATGACGTGGGCTACATTGACAATTGGAGCTCTTTTTGGGGAAAACCTGGTCTTATGAGACGAGACAGCATTCATCCCACTATGGATGGTGCTTCTCATTTATCTAACAATCTGGCATCTTTTTTTATCCAAATTTCCAAAACCCTGACTACTCAGAGTTGGGGCCAGGAAGCAGAGTCGCAGTCTTACACGCCTCTCTGCAGCTCCTCTTCATCCACCACCCCTCAGCTTAGCCCCTGTCTTTCCCATCAGAGAATCATTGTCTGCTCCCTCCAAAGTAAATAAAAATATAATATATAAGCATCTCAAAGTGATTAAGCAAAATATTGGTAAAACTCAAATTAAACATAAAGCCTCTAAATTGAATGATTTGGCCTCTGTTCTTCCTCATAATTTAAAAATTAAATGTGGTTTATTAAATATTAGGTCTCTAACTCCCAAGTCTCTGTTAGTCCATGATCTGTTAATTGATCATCAGATTGATTTAATTTCCCTTACAGAGACTTGGTTAGGACAAGAGGATTATGTTGGTTTAAATGAATCAACTCCCTCTGGTTATTTAAACTGTCAAAATCCCAGAAGTTCTGGTCGTGGAGGAGGAGTAGCAACAATTTACCATTCCAAATTACTAGTTAATGTAAAGCAAAAAACATGTTATAATTCCTTTGAGGGCCTGGTCCTCAGTAGTGGGCACTTTAGCAATTTTAGGTTAAACCCAATTTTATTTGCCATAGTTTATCGTCCCCCATCAACCTACTCAGAATTTTTATCCGAATTTGCTGATTTCTTAGCTGATTTAGTGCTGAAATCTGATAGAATAATTATTGTAGGGGACTTTAATATACATGTGGATGTAGATAGTGACTGCCTTAATGTGGCATTTAATTCAATATTAGACTCGATTGGGTTTTCTCAGAAAGTAGGTAATTCTACTCATTACCTCCACCATACATTGGACCTTGTTCTGACATATGGCATAGAAATAGAAAATCTTGTAGTGTCTCCTCATAACCCTGTACTGTCAGACCATTGTCTGTTAACCTTTGATTTTACAATTTCTGACCATTTGGCTCCTAAAGAAAAATATTATTACAGTAGATGCCTCTCAGATGATGCTGTTACCAAATTTATGCAGACTGTTTCCTCTATGCCATGTGTCAACACAACGGAAATAAGCTATAGACAGCTTGCTCCTTCTGTAATTGATAACATGGTGGATAGTGTTACAGCTTCTCTGCATCAGACTCTAGACTTGGTGGTCCCCTTAAAAAAGAAAAAGTCTAATCAGAGATTTCTAACTCCTTGGTTCAACACAGAAACTCGTAGCTTAAAACAGAAGACTCATCAATTAGAAAGAAAATGGCTCTCCACTGATTTAGATGAAATCTATTTAGCTTGGAGAAATCATCTTTTAATTTATAAAAATCTCTTAGGAAAGCTAGGGTGAGTTATTATTCTGCATTAATAGAAGAGAACATAAACAATCCCAGGTTTCTTTTCAGCACTGTAGCCAGGTTGACAAAGAGTCAGGACTCTGTCAATCCTAGCATTCCCTTAGAGCTTACTAGTCAGGACTTTATGAACTTTTTCAATAATAAAATTTCATCCATCAGAGATAAAATCAATCAGATTCTTCCCACAGTTAACTTAAATACTGTAACTACTACAACTCCTTCTATTGATGTCTGTCTTGATGAGTTTACTCCAATCGACCTTTGTGAGTTAGACAAAATAGTTTCCTCATCCAAACCTTCAACTTGTCTTTTAGACCCTATTCCTACCAGGTTATTTAAAGAAGTCTTCCCAATTATTGGTAGCTTTATTCTTCATATAATCAATTCTTCATTAACTTTAGGCCATGTACCGCAGGCTTTTAAAACGGCTGTAATTAAACCCTTACTCAAAAAGCCAACGCTAGATCCAGGAGCTTTAGCTAACTATAGACCAATTTCTAATCTCCCTTTCATTTCAAAAATCTTAGAAAGAGTTGTTGCTACGCAATTATTTGACCACCTGCAGGGAAATGGTATACTTGAAGAGTTTCAATCTGGGTTTAGAATCCATCATAGTACTGAAACAGCCTTAGCGAAGGTCACTAACAACCTCCTCATCGCATCTGATAATGGACTGGTTTCTGTACTTGTCCTTTTAGACCTTAGTGCAGCTTTTGATACTATCGATCATAATATTCTACTTGATAGATTAGAACACTATGTTGGACTTAATGGAACTTCATTGCAGTGGTTTAGATCTTATTTATCTGATAGGTTCCAGTTTGTTCATGTAAATAATGAGTTTTCTTTCAACTCAAAGCTTAGTCATGGAGTTCCACAGGGATATGTGCTAGGCCCTACTCTTTTTAGTTTATATATGCTTCCGTTAGGCAATATTATTAGAAAGCACTGTATACATTTTCATTGTTATGCAGATGACACACAATTATACCTGTCAATGAAGCCAGATGATAGTAATCAATTAGTCAAGTTAGAAGCCTGTCTTAAGGAAATCAAAGCTTGGATGACTTGTAATTTCCTGCTATTAAATTCAGATAAGACTGAAGTCATTCTTGTTGGTCCAAAAAACCTTAGAAATTCCTTTCCAAATCAAACTTTCAGTTTGGATGCGGTTACTCTTTCTCTTAATAGCTCTGTGAGGAACCTTGGAATTATTTTTGATCAAGATCTGTCCTTCAATTCACATATTAAATTTGTTTCTAAGACTGCCTTCTATCATTTGCGTAATATTGCCAAGATTAGGAGCATCTTGTCTCAGAGTGATGCTGAGAAACTGATCCACGCTTTTGTTAGCTCGAGATTAGATTATTGTAATTCTTTATTATCAGGCTGTCCTAAAACATCTTTAAAAAGTCTTCAGCTGATCCAAAATGCTGCAGCAAGAGTTTTAACAGGTACTAGAAAGAGAGATTATATCTCTGTGGTTCTGGCCTCCCTTCATTGGCTTCCCATAGAGTTTAGAATTAAGTTTAAAATCCTTCTTCTTACTTACAAAGCTCTAAACAATCAGGCTCCTTTTTATTTAAAAGATCTGATACTACCGTATTATCCTAACAGAGCACTACGCTCCCAAAATGCAGGATTACTTGTAATACCTAGAATCTCCAAAAGTACAATGGGAGGCAGAGCCTTCAGTTATCAAGCTCCTCTCCTGTGGAACCAGCTGCCAATCTGGATTCGGGAGTCAGACTCGATCTCTGTTTTTAAGAATAGGGCTAAAATCTACCTTTTTGATATAGCCTACAATTAGGGAGGGATCATGTGTTTCTGAACCCTCCCTTAGTTATGCTGCTAATAGGTTTAGTCAGCCGGGGGACCTCCAGTAATGCACTGGGCCTCACTCCTTTCCTCACTCTCAATGAAATATTTTTTTTGCTGGTCATTAACATTTGTTTGTTCTCTCCCATAGATTGAGTCCCCATCGTGCTGTTTGCTCTCTACATGTCTGTTCTTTTCATCTTCTCTATCCCCTCACCCCCCAGCCAGTCGCAGCAGATGACTGGCCCTCCCTGAGCCTGGTTCTGCTGGAGGTTTCTTACTGTTAAAAGGGAGTTTTTCCTCTCCACCGTCACCAAGTGCTTGCTCACAGGGGATCGCCTGATTGCTGGGGTCTTTCTGCAACTGTGGGGGTTCCCCCTACAGTTGATTGTGCTATGAGATGACTGTTGTTGTGAAATGGCGCTATATAAATAAAGTTGAATTGAATTGAATTGAATTGAATTTCTATGGCCTCCTTGATCCGACGTTTGTGTCTGTTGCTCTCTGAGCCAATAATTTTTGTGTTGTCCCAGTCCATGATGTGATTATTTCTTTTTCAGTGATCTGATATTTCTGATTTTAATGTTTCTTGTTCTGCCTTTTCTTTTTGTGATCTTGTGAGTCGTCTTTGTGTCTCCTTCTCACATTCCTTCTGGTGTTCTTTTTTCCTTGTGGTGAATGATCTTCCGGTTTCTCTAATGTAGGTTTTGTTGCATGATCTGCATGATATATTACATTGCATTTTTTGTCTTGTTCTATTTTGTCCTTGGGGTGTACTAATAACTGTCTTAATTTTTTGTGTGGTTTTACTGATGTGTTTATTTTGTATTTTTTCATGATCCTTTGAATTGGTTCTGTTATCCCTCGGATGTATGGTATAGTTATGGTGTCCTTGTTTTTGATTTCAGCTTTTGTTCTGTGTCTTGTTTCCTGTTTGTTTTCTTTGTTTTTGACTTGCTGTTTCCCTTTGTTTATGGCCTATACTGGATATTGGCAGCGTATGAGTGCATGTTTTATGTGGTTTTCCTCCTCCTGTCTGTCTTCTTGGTCTGTGATGATGGTGGCCCGTTCATATAATGTCCTGACTACTGATAGTTTGTGTGCTGTGGGGTGTTCTGATGTCCATAGTAGGTATTGGTCTGTGTGGGTTGGTTTCCTGTAGACTGTGATTTTTATACTTCCGTCATCATTGTGGTGGATTTTGATGTCCAGAAAGGCTATGGTGCCATTTTCTTCCTCTTCGTATGTGAATTTTATATTCCCAGTGCTGTCCATGCTATTCAGATGGTCAGTGAGTTCTTGTGTGTGTCCTTTCCTTATTTTTTCCAGAATGACGTCCACATATCTCTTCCAGAGGGTGGGTTTACATTGTGTAGTTGCTGTGTTGATGGCTTTGTTTTCCAGATCCTCCATGAAAAAGCTGCTCATGATGGCTGATAGTGGGTCTCCCATTGCAAATCCTTCTGTCTGTAGAATTTTCCTCAGTATTGAAAATAGGTGGATTATGCAACAAATTGTAATAGTTCAGATATGTCGTGAACTGTGAGATTGGTGCGTCTTTTTAGGGTTCTGTCATTACTGAGGCGTTCTTGCACTATGTATAGCATGACATCAACAGGGGTCTTTGTGAATAATGAAATGACATCATGTGAAATGAGGATCTCGTCTGATTCTATTTTCATATTTTTGAGTTCTTGTGCCAGCTCTTTTGAATTTTTGCAGTGGTATTCTGATAGTCCAAGGAGAGGTTTGATGATTTCAACCAGGGCTTTTGATAAGTTGTTTGTAACTGATCCGATACTGTCTATTATTGGCCGCAGTGGGATATCCTTATGTATTTTTGGGGTTCCTTAGATCCGGGGGGTGATGCTGGCTGTGGGTATTTTCCCACACCTGGGACTACATTCTCCAGAGACCATCAAATGGCAGAAAGCGGGGCCGGCTCGATGGATCTGACAGGTCTGCTGGGCTGGCCCCGCCTACAAAAGTCAGCTGATAAAATGACACCTGGCAGCAATCAGCTGACACTTCTGATGAATGCTGCAGTGCACAGTCAAAACATGAAAAGAAGGTAAAAACATCTCCTTTCTATTTTTGTCTTTAATAAGAACAAAAGGTAAATAATTAAAAGAAGACAAAATGAACCTACTTGAGCAACTTCTATGACATGCAAAGGTCAATGAGTGTCTTCAACATCGGCTTCAAGAAACTTGGTCTTAATCTTAACATTTCAAAAACCAAGGTCCTTGTTTAACCTCGGCCAGGGAAGAACATTACCTTCCTGACTATGAATCCAGTCACTGTAGATGGAGAACCACTTGAATTTGTTGATCTATTATGTTACCTGGGAAGTCACCTTACCCAGGTCAATAACGTTGATAAGGAAATCCAAAGTAGAATCTTCAGTACAGGAGCAGCCTTTGCCAAATTGAAAAAAAAAAAGAGTGTTCAAAAACAGAACTCACAAGAAAAACAAAGCTTGATGTTTAATTTGCGGTTATATACCTGTCCTACTCTATGGTTCTGAAACATGGACAGCATGTTGTAAACAACTAAGAAATCTCAAATGATTCTATCAAGTGTGTCTTTGAAGAATATTGAACATCTCTTGGGAAGATTATCACAGTAACCTAAGCATTCTAGAAGAAGCAAGTTACACTAGTATAGAAGATCACATCAAAAGGCATCAACACCAGTGGGCCGGCCATATCTTCATATGGCTGACACAAGACTCCGGAAGCAGGTCGTCTTTTCCTAACTCCATCAGTCAGAGAAATGTGGAGGACAGATCAAACGATGGAAGGACTCATTGAAGTCGTGCATGAAACAAGGAAACTTGAACTTAAGGACATGGGAAACACAAGAACCTGACCAAAAGCAGTGGAAAAACATTGGCACCCACCGTTGGCGAATGTCTTTGCTCGTTCCGCTCCCAAATGCCAACTTTTCTCCTTTTTTGCAAAGTTGCTGTTCTTTCTACAGTGCATGGAGGTCATGCACTGCAAACATGTGACCGACGGACACTACTAGATAGCACCAAGTCAAGCAGCCACATGTAGTTTACTGGATTTATACCACCCGACCTGCAATGCATCGCCCGCCTCCGCGGGGACCATCAGCACCTCCAGGAAGGCCCCAAAGCACCGAGCCCACGTGAGCATGCTAACCCCAAGAGAGCACGTTGGAGGTGGGGGTCGAAGGTGCCGAAGGCGAGACAGGAGAGGAAGGGTACATGCTAGGCTAAAGGCTCACTCTAGCTGGCCACCGCTACCCAGTCTCTTAATTGCAAACGTTTGGTCTTTGGAAAATAAGCTAGACAAACTAAGAGCAAGGATTGAAGACCAGCTGGAGACAAGAGAGTGTTGTGCCCTAATTTTCTGTGAGACCTGGCTTTCAGACAGAGTCCCGGAGAGTGCTATTGACCTCCAGACACACTCAACAGGTGTATGAGGGTGTATGTGTGCGTATTTATAAACCATTCATGGTGTGAAGATGTACAAACCGTTTACAAGCACTGCTTGCCCGACGTGGAGTTTTTACTGATGAAATGCCATCCCTATTATTTACGGAGGGAATTTACCGCTGTGTTTTTGGCCACTGTATACATCTGTCCACAGAGCAACTACACAGTAGCGCTAAGCAAACTCCACGACGTCATCAGCGCAGTAGAGACGAAACATCCTGATGTTGTTTTTATTGTTGCTGGTGACTTTAACCAGTGCAATTTACGGACCGTACTCCCCAAATATTACCAGCATGTGGACATTCCCACCCATGATAAAAGCACATTGGATCATGTTTATTCCAACACAAGTGGTGCCTACAGAGCGGCACCCCGCCCCCACTTTGGACAGTCAGACCACATCTCACTGTTTATGTACCCAGCCTCTAGACAAAAGCTGAAACAAACAAACCCAGTTGTTAAGTAAATTAAGCACTGGACTCCAGAGACTGAAAGAACCCTGCAAGACTGTTTTGCCTACACAGACTGGGATTTGTTTAAAGCTACAGCCACCTGAGAGGACTCTTCTGTAAACATACAGGACTACGCTAAATACGTGACTGGGTACATCAGCACGCGCGTTGATACCATTGTACCGACCATACAGGACAGGAAGTTAGTCAACCAGAAGCCCTGGATCAACAGTCAGGTATGTTAGATACTGCGTGCTCGCCCTCGTGCATTTAAATCAGGCTGTGAGGTCGAGTACAAAGCTGCAAAGTATGGACTGAGGAAGGCTATAACAACAGCCAAGAGACAGTACAGAGAAAAGCTGGACAGCCTCTACTCCACTCCTGACCCGGGGCGCATGTGGCAAGGCCTGCAACACATCACAGACTACAAGAGGACCAACAGCAGCACCACTAGCTCTACAGACAGCCTGCCGGACGATCTCAACATCTTTTCCACCCACTTCGAGACCACCAGCTACAGTGCAGAGAGGAGACACACACTCACGCACCCCCTCCACCTACTAAGAGTCTCACTAGGCCAGGTAAACAAAGCACAGGAATATCAACCCCCGCAAGGCAGCAGAACCAGACAACATACCTGGGTGGGCCCTCGGAGCATGCGCTGCAGAGCTGACTGACGTTCTCACAGCAATCTTCAATCTCTCCCTCAACCAGAACATAGTCCCCTCCTGCTTCAAAACGACAACCATCATCCCCCTCCCCAAAAGAAGCCCGCCAACCTGTTTGAATGATTACAGACAGGTAGCACTCACTCCAATCATCATGAAGTGCTTCAAGAGAGTGGTAGTGTCCCTCATTCAGGACAGCATATCGTGCACCCTGGACACCCTGCAGTACTCCTACCGGCCCAACAGGTCCACCTGAGATGCTATAGCTGCAGCACTCCATTATTCTCTCTCCCACCTGGAAGGTAAAGACTCCTACATTAGGATGATCTTTGTTGACTACAGCTCCGCCTTCAACATGATCATCCCCCACAAACTCACCCACAAATTCTTCACTTGGCCTGCACCCCACCCTCTGCGACTGGCTACTGGACTTTCTAACTGGCAGGCCCCAGTCTGTCAGGTTGGGTAACAGGACCTCAGCCAGCATCATCACAAATACAGGTGTCCCACAGGGTTGTGTTCTCAGCCCCATCCTCTACAGCCTCTTCACCCATGAGTGTGTTGCCTCCCACAAAGACAATATCATTCTCAAGTTTGCGGATGACACAGCAGTGATAGGACGCACTGCTGGTGATGATGAAGCATCCTACAGGAGGGAAGTGACCAACCTGGTGTCATGGTGTGAGGACAACAACTTCACCCTCAACACAGACAAGACAAAGGAGATGATAGTGGACATGAGGAAAGGGAGGAGGAGACCTCATCGGCCACTGTTCATCCGGAAGCTTGAGGTGGAGAGGGTGAGCAGCTTTAAATACCTGGGCATCCACATCAGCGAGGACCTTAAATGGACACACAACACCGCAGAGCTGGTCAAGAGAGCTCAACAGCGACTGTACTTTCTGAGGAGGCTGAAGAAGTTTGGCATGTCTTCCAGGATCCTCAACAACTTCTACAGCTGCATCATCGAGAGCATCCTGACCAACTGCATCACTGCATAGTACGGAAACACCACTGCCCTGGAGCGTAAACGCCTGCAGAGAGTGGTGAAGACAGCGGAGGAAATCGTCAGGACTCCACTCCCCTCTTTGCAGAGCATCTACCACCGCAGAGTCCAAAAGAGAGCTGACGCCATCATCTGGGACCCCACCCACCTCCAACACAGACTGTTCACACTTCTACCCTCAGGCCGAAGGTACAGAAGTGTGAAATGCAGGACAACCAGACCTGAAAAACTCTCTTTCCCACTGCCATCAGACTCCTGTACAGATAACTCCCAAAACTCTGTAACACAGCTTGGCATATAGGAACTCACACACCGGCTGCTAAATTTGCACACTGCTCACCTGTACAGTAGATATAGTATCACCTGTCTGATGTCCATATCATCTCTGTTGCTACTTACAGCAATAACAGTGATGACGACTCTCGGACTTCAAAGACTCTGTGAGAATGAAACAGCTAAAAATGTTCAGGGTGAGTCTTTGAGTAACTGTCCTAAAATAAAATAATAATATTAAAGTAACATTTCCAGTAACTCCATAAATGTGACGTACTTGTACTGGTCTCAGTTTGTGTTTGACTTTGACTGATCTAACCCAGTGGAAAAACAATTTAACCTCTTTGACTATACAGTTATAGTTTGTACTTCAAATTAGTTTTTCTTTTGGTTCAGTGGACCAGGTGGAGGAATTGTCTGCTCTAGCCAGTTAGCCATTAGCCCCTGCTAGCATCTCCAACAGGAAACAATGCAGAATGCGGTTATTTGTGTATAAAAACACCATTGTGACATGTTCAGAAATAGAAATTGGACAGTGCTGTGTGTACGACCAACTAGAAGAGGCGTCTAAAACAGAATTACTATTAAATGATACATTTTATACTACTGTTGATGTGCTGGGCATGGATGGGCTCACCATCACGTCACAGCCGGTGACAAATCAGAAATGTTCAATGAATGAGACCTAGTGAGATCATGGTGGATTCTAACAAAGCAACAGGGTTGTGTTTTTTTTTTTTTTTAGTGTTTTTATTGATAGCCGCTCCAGACAGACAAGTTCATGTGTAAAAACACGGAAAAAGTAAAATTTTCATCCTGTGTCCTTTTAGACCTCAGGGATCCATGTTAGCATGTGGAAAAATAATTTTGTCCAATTTAAATAACTTGTTGAATCTGAAACAGATTCATCACTGCTGTAATTATCACATACAGGGATAAGAACTGGGCAGCTCGGTGGAGCAGTGGTTGGTACTGTGGCAGCACAGTAAGAAGGACACAGGTTTCATCCCACCCCCTGACCATCAGTGACCCTTCTGTGTGGAGTTTGCATGTTCTCCCCGTGTCTGCGTGAGTTTTCTATGGGTACTCTGGTTACCTCTCACAGACAAAAGACATGTAGGTTTGGTTAATTCTAAATTGTCCTTGGGTATGGATGTGAGAGTGAACGGTTGTCTGTCTCTCTGTGTTGGCCCTGTGATGGACTGGTGATCTGTCCAAAGTGTACCCCGCCTCTTGTCCAGAGACGCTGGGATAGGTTCCAGACCACCCACCCCCTGCGACCTGAAAAGGATTAAGCAGTACAAGATGAATGGATGGATGGATAGATGGAAAGATGAGAACTATTTGTTGCCAGGTGGTGACTTTTTGGCCAGTCAGTGCATTTATTCTTTCTGGTTTTTCTATTACTAGCATGTTCTGTGTCTCTTTGTTCCTCCAGATGCTCCACAGCTACATGACTGTAAGGAGGAGGAGGTTCTCACTGTCCAGCAGCTCTGTAACCAAGAGAGGAACTCCAGTCTGTACCAGGAAGAACAAGATGATGCACATGTTAAAGTGGAAGAAGAACTCTGTAGCAGTAAGGAGGAAGAAGACTTTGGACTGAAACAAAAGACTGATACCTTCATGGTGACTCCTACTGATGAGGACAATGACAAGAGTGAAACTGAACCAAACAGTGAGCAGCTTTTCTCTCACAACTCTCCTGACACTGAGAGCCAAGACCAGGGAGCAGGTAAAAATGTAAACCCAGGACCAAGTAAACATGAAGAGCCACAGCCAAAGAAGAGACTTCACAGAAAGAGAAGTGACTGTAACAATGTGGACAACTCCTCCATGTCAGAGAATCAGTGTGATACTGACACAGGTGATAAGTCTGTAAATGTTCTGTTAATGACAAAGACTGTAAAAATGAGTCACAGAAGAAGAAACATCACACAGTTAAGTTACATATTTGCAACATGCGTGGGAAAAGATTCAGTGAGAAAAGTCATTTATCAGTTCATGAGAGAAGTCACACAGCTGAGAAGCCATTTTCATGTGAAATATGTGGTCAAAGATTTAATGAGCATAGTAATTTGAAACGACACATGAGAATTCACACAGGTGAGACCTGGAATCTGCAGGAAGCAAACATAATACCTGTGGTGGCCTTTTCCCTCAGGCTAGTCTGGTGGCCTTTTCCCTCAGGCTAGCCAGCGCGTCCCCCGGGTCGCGGATGGGGGTACCCCCTCAATATGAGTAATCAATGGCGAGGGTAGCTTTGAATGACCAATAAGAAGCCGTGGACGATGAGGAACCCAATATGAAAAATGAATAATACAGGAAAAAGATGCTGGAAAGGTACTGACCAGGATAAAACGGTCCCCTCAGCTCGTCTCTGCACTAGGCGGGCTGTTGAGAGCGATGGTGCAGCTTCGTCTTCGAGTGTCACAAACACTCAACCGGGATCCCCATCAGACCAGCACAGATCTGGTCCTGGGCCCCAACAAGATCAAAAAAGGACTAAACGGTATACAAGAAAAGAAGAAACTGTAAAATGGTCCCTTGATGCGAAGAAAATTATTCTGTCCTGCTACGCCTATTCAAGGTAGGAGAAGTGGGGCAGAAGGAAAAAGCACATATTTGAGGAGAAGATCAGAGAATCCGAGCTACCACCAGGAAAGAAAGCAGCCACCACCACCTCCAAATTAACATCTATAGTCTCTCAGGTCTCAAAATACTTAAGACAAGAAGAAATAGAAAAGATCAAATATGAAGCTCAAGCCCAAGCAATAAAAGATTATCAAGATGCCAACCTATTTGAACAACAAGAATACAAACAAAGTCAGTGGAGCATGGAGGAAAGATGGGTTTTAATATGGGCAACCGAGTACGCCAAGATGAAACACAGCAACCAGCGGGAACGATGCAATGAGTGGCAGCGAATCTTTTTCCATCACTGCCCGGATAAAGCTGGCGTACCCCGAGCCAAACTCACAACCCAGAGACACAACTTCCTCACCCAAAGGTACTTCACAGAGCAACAAGTGGAGTACATGCACACTGAAATAGGAAAAAATGGCACAGAATAACATCTGCCCAGTTGAGTGTCCACTACCACTACCACAAATTGAAAAACCTCTGGAACAACCTTGTCAAACACACCCTACAGAGGTGCCACCAGGCCACCCAGGTGAATCCCCTGCAACTTCTGGCTCAGAATCAGAACATCCTGATGAAGCAACAAGGGGGAGTGTAGACCAGGATCCAATAAGGAAACAGATCAACCCCCAAATAGAAATGAGCCAACATCAACTAGAAATGGAAGAGGAACTTGCCAACAAAATAGAAGAAACCAAAAAAATGACAATGAAAGAACGTCCTAAATTAATTAAGCTTAAAGAGAATAAAGAATTCAAATTACTACTGCAAAAGGTCAACAGAGGCCTATGTGAACTTGTACCTCTGGGGGTCAGTCTGACAGAGCTTAACTGCATAAACTTTGGTGCAGCGTGGTATGTGCAGAGTAAGCTAGCTCCACAGCATAAAGAAAAAACTGAACGTCAAACCAAAACAAAAATCTCCACACCCATTTGGAAAAATAAACTTCAAGGAAAAATTAATCAATTTAGGGCAGAAATTTCTCAAATGACTTATTACATACAGAACCAAAACTGCACTACTAAATTACTGAGAGTAATCAACAGAATCCAAGAAAAATGCAACATTAGGAAAGAGCAAATAATAGGAAAAATAGCAGAGCACCAGGCGCAAGTCAAGGCCCTAGCAGCTCAAATCAGCAACAGGCAACGGAGAGAGAACTCAAAACTGATAAATAAATTATTTGCACAGAACCCAAAGCAAGTCTACAGGCGGTTGATAGATGAAACTATTGAAGTAGAGGTACCTCCTGAGAAAACCCAACTGGAAACATTCTGGAGAAATCTGTTTGAGGACCCAGTTCAACATAAAAATAATAATTGGATTCAAACCATTGCTGAGAAAAATAAAGGAAAACAACAGATGCCCTCATTAAAAATCACAGAAGAAACAGCTCAAGAAAAAATCAGGAAATACCTTAACTTCAAATCCCCTGGAATAGATAAAATACCAAGCTTCTGGCTCAAAAAGATAAAAGCACTACATAAACACTACGCAGAGGCATTTAACCGACTTGTTGGGGGAGAGGAAGAAGCACCAGAGTGGCTCACATATGGAAACACCATACTCCTGCCCAAGAGTCTTGAAACCCAACAAGTCAATAAATACAGACCCATCTGTTGCCTCCCGACCACATACAAATGGCTGACAGGAATCATTACTGAGGCCATTTATGAACATCTGGATACAGAAAACTACTTGCAACCACAGCAAAAAGGCTGTATAAGAAATAAGCTGGGAGCCAAAGAACAACTACTCATTAATAAAACCATCCTGGAAGACTGCAAGAGGCGTGAGAGAAACTTAAGCATGGCGTGGATTGACTACAAAAAGGCATTCAACAGCATCCCCCACTCCTGGATAATACGCTGTCTGGAGCTGTATAACATCAGCCCAGAGATTAAAACTTTTCTGGAGGTCCAGATGGCTAAGTGGAAAACTACAATTACGCTTAACCACAAAGAAGGACAAATAACAATCCCAGATATCAGGATCCAGCGAGGAATATTCCAGGGGGACAGCCTCTCGCCACTGCTCTTCTGTCTGTGTATTGACCCCTTAAGCAAAATCTTATCAGACCTTGACATCGGGTATGATTTAAGCAAAGGCAGAACAAGAAAAGGGAGCAAGAGAGTGAATCATCTGCTCTACATGGACGACCTCAAGCTCTATACAGAAACTGATCAGAAACTGAATCAACTTGTCAGTACTGTTCACATGTTTTCAAAAGACATCTGCATGGAATTTGGACTTGACAAGTGTGCAAAATGTACAATAAAAAAAGGAAAGAAAACGGCATCAGAAAATATCCAAATAGAAGACAATAAGCATATCAAAGTCCTGGCAGGGGAATCGGCATATAAATATCTGGGCATAGAAGAAAGCACAACTATTGAACACAGAAAAATGAGGGAAATGGTCAAAAAAGAATACCAACATCGCCTAAAGAAAATCTGTAAATCAAATTTAACACCTAAAAATAAGATCACTGCAATAAACCAGTTGGCAGTACCAGTTGCCACATATGGATTTGGGGTGATAGACTGGCCACAGGGGGAACTGGATAAGTTGGATGTTCGGACCAGGAAGACCCTAACCCTTCATAAGGTAACATACAGAAACCAATGCCTAGATAGGATATATATGCCACGCAAAGAGGGAGGGCTGGGCCTAATTGAAATGAACCAGGCCTACAGGGCAACAATAATAAGCATTGGTCAATACCTAAAAAGCGCTAATGATGAGACGATGGAAAAGGTCACCCAACATCATGAAACCCTCAGTATTAACACATCTATAACTAAACAAGCCGAGACCTTTGCAGCAGATTTATTAGATAACATGAAAGCCAGTCAGCAAAACCCAGCAACAAAAATAGCTAGAAAGACGAGAGAAAAATACAGCAAAAGAACACAGGAGGAAAGAAAAGAAAGATGGAAACAACATAAGCGAGCAGGACGTTTCCAGGAGGAAATCAATAGGGATTATATTGATAGGGAAGAGACATTGCGCTGGATCAGGAATGGAGATCTGGGGTACGACGAGGAGAGACTAGTGGTTGGAGCACAAGACCAGGGACTTCTAACCAATGGTTTTAAAAAAAAATGGCAGGATTGTCACAGAGTGACAAATGTCGATTCTGTCATGTAGCGGTGGAGAGTGTAAGCCACCTACTCTCCGGCTGCCAGGTCCTCATGGCCGATGGACACTACACTGCTCGCCACAACAAGATCTGCCGTTATATACACTGGAAAATATGCAAAGAATTCAAAATAGAAGTACAAGGACCAGTATGGGAGCACGATCCAGAGCCAGTTAGCTCCAACGGAGATATTACCATCTTTTATGACAAGGAAATCCCAACTGGAAGACACATTGAAGGAGGAGCAATAAAACCGGACATAGTTATCTTGAACAAAAAGGACAAAACTGCCAAATTAATCGATGTAACCATACCAAACGACTACGGCCTCAACAGAGCAGAAAGAGAAAAAATAACAAAATATCAAGACCTCAAAAACGACCTAAGGAGCACCTGGAATCTGCAGGATGCAGATATTATACCTGTGGTGGTGGGAGCAACTGGGATGGTTAAGAAGAACTTGAAAAAATATCTACAAGCAATACCTGGCTGCCCTAGCATCTGTGAAATACAGATCTCAGCAATCAGAGGAACAGTCTCTATCTTAAAGAGAGCCCTTGGATACAAAGCTTTTTGATTTAAAGTGTAATCATAGACCCCTGGTTGGGGCCCATTGCACTTGTAAGGAAATGAGATGCAAATAAATAAAACAGTGAGACCTGGAATCTGCAGGAAGCAGACATAATACCTGTGGTGGTATTAAAAAACTGATCAATAAATTATTTGCAGAGAACCTATAACAAGTCTACAGGAGGTTTATAGATGAAACTATTGAAGTAGAGGTACCTCCTGAAAAAACCCAACTGGAAACGTTCTGGAGAAATCTGTTTGAGGACCCAGTTCAACATAAAAATAATAATTGGATTCAAACCATTGCTGAGAAAAATAAAGGAAAACAACAGATGCCCTCATTAAAAATCACAGAAGAAACAGCTCAAGAAAAAATCAGGAAATACCTTAACTTCAAATCCCCTGGAATAGATAAAATACCAAACTTCTGGCTCAAAAAGGCAACAGCACTGCACAAACACTACGCAGAGGCATTTAACCGACTTGTTAGGGGAGAGGAAGCACCAGAGTGGCTCACATATGGAAACACCATACTCCTGCCCAAGAGTCCTGAAACCCAACAAGTCAATAAATACAGACCCATCTGTTGCCTCCCGACCACATACAAATGGCTGACAGGAATCATTACTGAGGCCATTTATGAACATCTGGATACAGAAAACTACTTGCAACCACAGCAAAAAGGCTGTATAAGAAATAAGCTGGGAACCAAAGAACAACTGCTCATTAATAAAACCATCCTGGAAGACTGCAAGAGACGTGAGAGAAATTTAAGCATGGCGTGGATCGACTACAAAAAGGCATTCGACAGCATCCCCCACTCCTGGATAATACACTGTCTGGAGCTGTATAACATCAGCCCAGAGATTAAAACTTTTCTGGAGGTCCAGATGGCTAAGTGGAAAACCACAATTACACTTAACCACAAAGAAGGACAAATAACAATCCCAGACATCAGGATCCAGCGAGGAATATTCCAGGGGGACAGCCTCTCGCCACTGCTCTTCTGTCTGTGTATTGATCCCTTAAGCAAAATCTTATCAGACCTTGACATCGGGTATGACTTAAGCAAAGGCAGAACAAGAAAAGGGAGCAAGAGAGTGAATCATCTGCTCTACATGGACGACCTCAAGCTCTACGCAGAATCTGAACAGAAACTAAATCAACTTGTCAGTACCGTTCACATGTTTTCAAAAGACATCTGCATGGAATTTGGACTTGACAAGTGTGCAAAATGTATAATTAAAAAAAGGAAAGAAAACAGCATCAGAGAACATCCAAATAGAAGACAATAAGCACATCAAAGACCTGGCAGGGGAATCAGCGTATAAATATCTGGGCATAGAAGAAAACACAACTATTGAACACAGAAAAATGAGGGAAATGGTCAAAAAAGAATACCAACATCGCCTAAAGAAAATCTGTAAATCAAATTTAACACCTAAAAATAAAATCACTGCAATAAACCAGTTGGCAGTACCAGTTGCCACATATGGATTTGAGGTGATAGACTGGCCACAGGGGGAACTGGACAAATTGGATGTTCAGACCAGGAAGACCCTAACCCTTCATAAGGTAACATACAGAAACCAATGCCTAGATAGGATATATATGCCACGTAAAGAGGGAGGGCTGGGCCTAATTGAAATAAACCAGGCCTACAGAGCAACAATAATAAGCATTGATCAATATCTAAAAAGCGCCAATGATGAGACGGTGGAAAAGGTCACCCAACATCATGAAACCCTCAGTATTAACACATCCATAACTAAACAAGCCGAGACCTTTGCTGGAGATTTATTAGATAACATGAAAGCCAGTCAACAAAACCCAGCAACAAAAATAGCTAGAAAGACGAGGGAAAAATACAGCAAAAGGACACAGGAGGAAAGAAAAGAAAGATGGAAACAACATAAGCGAGCAGGACGTTTCCAGGAGGAACTCAACAGGGAGTACATCGATAGGGAAGAGACATTGCGCTGGATCAGGAACGGAGATCTTGGGTACGACGAGGAGAGACTAGTGGTTGGAGCACAAGACCAGGGACTTCTAACCAATGGCTTTAAAAAAAAATGGCAGGATTGTCACAGAGTGACAAATGTCGATTCTGTCATGTAGCGGTGGAGAGTGCAAGCCACCTACTCTCCGGTTGCCAGGTCCTCATGGCCGCTGGACACTACACTGCTCGCCACAACAAGATTTGCCGTTACATACGCTGGAAAATATGCAAAGAGTTCAAAATAGAAGTAAAAGGACCAGTATGGGAACACGATCCAGAGCCAGTCAGCAGCAACGGAGATACTACCATCTATTATGACAAAGAAATACCAACTGGAAGACACATTGAAGGAGGAGCAATAAAACCGGACATAGTTATCTTGAACAAAAAGGACAAAACTGCCAAACTAATAGATGTAACCATACCAAACGACTACGGCCTCAACAGAGCAGAAAGAGAAAAAATAACAAAATATCAAGACCTCAAAAATGACCTAAGGAGCATCTGGAATCTGCAGGAAGCAGATATTATACCTGTGGTGGTGGGAGAAACTGGGATGGTGAAGAAAAACCTGAAAAAATATCTACAGGCGATACCCGGCAGTCCTAGCATCTGTGAAATACAGATCTCAGCAATAAGAGAAACAGTCTCTATCTTGAAGAGAGCCCTCGGATATAAAGCTTTGTGATTTAAAGTGTAACCATAGACCCCTGGCTGGGGCCCATTACACTTGTAATGAAATGAGATATAAATAAATAAAACAGTGAGAATGTGGCGGATGAAATAAGGGAACCCATTGTGGAGGCACGGAATAAGTGCAGGCAGGACATGGCGAACTGAAGTTTAAAAGGGTGTTTATTTCATCCTCCAGCACGAGAGTCACTCCAGCGCTGTGGGAGGGCGCTGGAGCGAGCCCTGTGTATCTAGTCAGCAGCAAGTCATCAGAGTGGTCAAAAGAGAGTGAGAGAGAGCAAGCGATATGCAGTTCACTTAAATACCCAGCTACAGACAATGCATGCATGGCATATTAGCATCACAGTACAGCAGGAATGCATGGGACATTTACATGAGAGTCACACATATCAATAGCAGGATTATTGGCACCGGAATTCTTCTCTGCTCTGAAGCTGTAGGACAAAAGAGGTTGCAAGGCACATCTACATATTGATATCAGTCCATACATCTCACTGTTCTGCTAATTGCTCCAGCTGAGCACTCTGCTTGTCCGTAGGCTGTGGGGATCACCCACATACTCCTCCCCAGAGGGCTCAGCAGGGGGCTGAGGCCTCGATCATCCGGCTTTGGTAGCGAGCTGCGGGAAAAGCTCTGTTCAGGCGGAGGTGGAGGGAGGGGGGTGGGGGTAGCAAGTGCCGGCCCGCGACGGCGAAATTGTCTGGGCCGCGCAAAAATTGCATGTGGATCCATGATGTTGAGGGGCTGTCCCGTTGAACGTGGCGGAGATCCACAGCGGCTGTGAGAAGAAAAATTTGTCTCTGACTCGTCTCGCGGCTCAGTTCTGCGAGGATGAGTAGCGGCCATGAAGAAAAACAGGAGCTGCAGCTGTGTGAGGAACTTGAAGTGTTGGCTTTAGGTGTGCGCGCAGCCCTAAAGCCTTCGGGGACAGCTGACGGCTGAATTCCCATTGTGCGCCGTGGCTGAGACCCATACAAAATCCTGTGTGCGGGCTGCGTGTGTGATTCAGGTGTGTGAGCAGCCCTGAAGGTTCCGAGGATGGCGGTCGGCCGTGTTTCTCGGGCGTGTGCAGCGGTGGAGGACGATGGCGGTCTGTGGAGCCGGTATTGTCCCGTGCGTGGTGCGCTGTCCTCGTAACTCCCCGGTGTGCGTGCGGGGGTTCGGTGCGTGGGTGGTCCGCTGTTGAGAGGTGAGTCAGGGTCAGGGAGCTTGCTGGAGATCAGCGTCGTCGGCGCCGATGGTCGTCCCTGTTCGGGCTGTTGCTGTCGTTCGCTCGTGCCGGGTCATGGTGCGTTCTGGTCCACGCGCTGCATTCTCCGTCGGCCCTGGAGGTCACTGTCGTGGAGAGAGGACGAGGTGCGTGCGCGCTCGTGTAGATGCGGAGGAGCGGTGAGAGGGAGTAGACGTTCTGTGTCCCTCGGCCGGTCACAGCGTGGATGTCCCGATCTCAGGTGAGGGTCGCACCATGACGCTTTCTGCAGCCTTCCCGGTTGTGGATGATCTCCGGGGTGTTTGCCTGGTGTTGGTTCTGCGTCGAGGTCTCCCGTGTGGCAGAAGGGAGGGCAGTCCATTTGCGTCAGGCAGCTGCATTCGTTTGCCGTCAGCGTGTTCTTGTATTCGGGGTCACCAGTGTGGCGGATGAAATAAGGGAACCCAGTGTGGAAGCACGGAATAAGTACAGGCAGGACATGGCAAACTGAAGTTTAAAAGGGTGTTTATTTCATCCTCCAGCACGAGAGTCACTCCAGCGCTGTGGGAGCGCGCTGGAGCGAGCCCTGTGTATCTAGTCAGCAGCAAGTCATCAGAGTGGTCAAAAGAGAGTGAGAGAGAGCAAGCGATATGCAGTTCACTTAAATACCCAGCTACAGACAATGCATGCATGGCATATTAGCATCACAGTACAGCAGGAATGCATGGGACATTTACATGAGAGTCACACATATCAATAGCAGGATTATTGGCACCGGAATTCCTCTCTGCTCTGAAGCTGTAGGACAAAAGAGGTTGCAAGGCGCATCTACATATTGATATCAGTCCATACATCTCACTGTTCTGCTAATTGCTCCAGCTGAGCGCTCTGCTTGTCCGTAGGCTGTGGGGGTCGCCCACAAGAAGCCATTTTCTTGCCAAACATGTGGGCAGAGTTTAACTACATGTGGCCATTTGAAAACTCACGCAAGAATTCACACAGGTGAGAAGCCGTTTTCTTGTGTAACATGTAGGCAAAGATTTAATCAACATAGTAATTTGAAAACTCACATGACAGTTCACACAGGTGGCCTTTTCCCTCAGGCTAGCCAGCGCGTCCCCCGGGTCGCGGATGGGGGGTACCCCCTCAATATGAGTAATCATGGCGAGGGTAGCTTCGAATAACCAATAAGAAGCCGTGGACGATGAGGAACCAAATATGAAAAATGAATAATACAGGAAAAAGATGCTGGAAAGGTACTGACCAGGATAAAACGGTCCCCTCAGCTCGTTTCTGCACTAGGCGGGCTGTTGAGAGCGATGGTGCAGCTTCGTCTTCGAGTGTCACAAACACTCAACCGGGATCCCCATCAGACCAGCACAGATCTGGTCCTGGGCCCCAACAAGATCAAAAAAGGACTAAACGGTATACAAGAAAAGAAGAAACTGTAAAATGGTCCCTTGATGAGAAGAAAGTTATTCTGTCCTGCTACGCCTATTCAAGGTATGAGAAGTGGGGCAGAAGGAAAAAGCATGTATTTGAGGAGAAGATCAGAGAATCCGAGCTACCACCAGAAAAGAAAGCAGCCACCACCACCTCCAAATTAACATCTATAGTCTCTCAGGTCTCAAAATACTTACAACAAGAAGAAATAGAAAAGATCAAATATGAAGCTCAAGCCCAAGCAATAAAAGATTATCAAGATGCCAACCTATTTGAACAACAAGAATACAAACAAAGTCAGTGGAGCATGGAGGAAAGATGGGTTTTAATATGGGCAACCGAGTACGCCAAGATGAAACACAGCAACCAGCGGGAACGATGCAATGAGTGGCAGCGAATCTTTTTCCATCACTGCCCGGATAAAGCTGGCGTACCCCGAGCCAAACTCACAACCCAGAGACACAACTTCCTCACCCAAAGGTACTTCACAGAGCAACAATTGGAGTACATGCACACTGAAATAGGAAAAATGGCACAGAATAACATCTGCCCAGTTGAGTGTCCACTACCATTACCACTAACTGAAAAACCTCTGGAACAACCTTGTCAAACACACCCTACAGAGGTGCCACCAGGCCACCCAGGCGAATCCCCTGCAACTTCTGGCTCAGAATTAGAACATCCTGATGAAGCAACAAGGGGGAGTGTAGACCAGGATCCAATAAGGAAACAGATCAACCCCCAAATAGAAATGAGCCAAGATCAACTAGAAATGGAAGAGGAACTTGCCAACAAAATAGAAGAAACAAAAAAAATGACAATGAAAGAACGTCCTAAATTAATTAAGCTTAAAGAGAATAAAGAATTCAAATTACTACTGCAAAAGGTCAACAGAGGCCTATGTGACCTTGTACCTCAGGGGGTCAGTTTGACAGAGCTTAACTGCATAAACTTTGGTGCAGCGTGGTATGTGCAGAGTAAGCTAGCTCCACAGCATAAAGAAAAAACTGAACGTCAAACCAAAACAAAAATCTCTACACCCATTTGGAAAAATAAACTTCAAGGAAAAATTAATCAATTTAGGGCAGAAATTTCTCAAATGACTTACTACATACAGAACCAAAACTGCAATACTAAATTACTGAGAGTAATCAACAGAATCCAAAAAAAATACAACATTAGGAAAGAGCAAATAATAGGAAAAATAGCAGAGCACCAGGCGCAAGTCAAGGCCCTAGCAGCTCAAATCAGAAACAGGCAACGGAGAGAGAACTCAAAACTGATAAATAAATTATTTGCACAGAACCCAAAGCAAGTCTACAGGAGGTTGATAGATGAAACTATTGAAGTAGAGGTACCTCCTGAGAAAACCCAACTGGAAACATTCTGGAGAAATCTGTTTGAGGACCCAGTTCAACATAAAAATAATAATTGGATTCAAACCATTGCTGAGAAAAATAAAGGAAAACAACAGATGCCCTCATTAAAAATCACAGAAGAAACAGCTCAAGAAAAAATCAGGAAATACCTTAACTTCAAATCCCCTGGAATAGATAAAATACCAAACTTCTGGCTCAAAAAAATAACAGCACTACACAAACACTACGCAGAGGCATTTAACCGACTTGTTGGGGGAGAGGAAGAAGCACCAGAGTGGCTCACATATGGAAATACCATACTCCTGCCCAAGAGTCTTGAAACCCAACAAGTCAATAAATACAGACCCATCTGTTGCCTCCCGACCACATACAAATGGCTGACAGGAATCATTACTGAGGCCATTTTTGAACATCTGGACTCAGAAAACTACTTGCAGCCACAGCAAAAAGGCTGTATAAGAAATAAGCTGGGAGCCAAAGAACAACTACTCATTAATAAAACCATCCTGGAAGACTGCAAGAGGCGTGAGAGAAATTTAAGCGTGGCGTGGATCGACTACAAAAAGGCATTCGACAGCATCCCCCACTCCTGGATAATACGCTGTCTGGAGCTGTATAACATCAGCCCAGAGATTAAAACTTTTCTGGAGGTCCAGATGGCTAAGTGGAAAACTACAATTACACTTAACCACAAAGAAGGACAAATAACAATTCCAGACATCAGGATCCAGCGAGGAATATTTCAGGGGGACAGCCTTTCGCCACTGCTCTTCTGTCTTTGTGTCGACCCCTTAAGCAAAATCTTATCAGACCTTGACATCGGGTATGACTTAAGCAAAGGCAGAACAAAAAAAGGGAGCAAGAGAGTGAATCATCTACTCTACATGGACGACCTCAAGCTCTATGCAGAATCTGAACAGAAACTGAATCAACTTGTCAGTACCGTTCACATGTTTTCAAAAGACATCTCCATGGAATTTGGACTTGACAAGTGTGCAAAATGTACAATAAAAAAAGGAAAGAAAACGGCATCAGAAAATATCCAAATAGAAGACAATAAGCATATCAAAGACCTGGCAGGGGAATCGGCGTATAAATATCTGGGCATAGAAGAAAACGCAACTATTGAACACAGAAAAATGAGGGAAATGGTCAAAAAAGAATACCAACATCGCCTAAAGAAAATCTGTAAATCAAATTTAACACCTAAAAATAAGATCACTGCAATAAACCAGTTGGCAGTACCAGTTGCCACATATGGATTTGGGGTGATAGACTGGCCACAAGGGGAACTGGATAAGTTGGATGTTCGGACCAGGAAGACCCTAACCCTTCATAAGGTAACATACAGAAACCAATGCCTAGATAGGATATAT
Source organism: Pholidichthys leucotaenia (assembly GCA_020510985.1). Taxonomy (NCBI): domain Eukaryota; kingdom Metazoa; phylum Chordata; class Actinopteri; order Cichliformes; family Pholidichthyidae; genus Pholidichthys; species Pholidichthys leucotaenia. The sequence goes on along the minus strand of CM035844.1, from coordinate 271,731,935 downwards.
ATGCCACGTAAAGAGGGAGGGCTGGGCCTAATTGAAATGAACCAGGCCTACAGGGCAACAATAATAAGCATTGGTCAATACCTAAAAAGCGCTAATGATGAGACGATGGAAAAGGTCACCCAACATCACGAAACCCTCAGTATTAACACATCTATAACTAAACAAGCCGAGACCTTTGCAGCAGATTTATTAGATAACATGAAAGCCAGTCAGCAAAACCCAGCAACAAAAATAGCTAGAAAGACGAGAGAAAAATACAGCAAAAGGACACAGGAGGAAAGAAAAGAAAGATGGAAACAACATAAGCGAGCAGGACGTTTCCAGGAGGAACTCAATAGGGATTATATTGATAGGGAAGAGACATTGTGCTGGATCAGGAATGGAGATCTGGGGTACGACGAGGAGAGACTAGTGGTTGGAGCACAAGACCAGGGACTTCTAACGAATGGTTTTAAAAAAATGGCAGGATTGTCACAGAGTGACAAATGTCGATTCTGTCATGTAGCGGTGGAGAGTGTAAGCCCCCTGCTCTCCGGCTGCCAGGTCCTCATGGCCGATGGACACTACACTGCTCGCCACAACAAGATCTGCCGTTATATACACTGGAAAATATGCAAAGAATTCAAAATAGAAGTACAAGGACCAGTATGGGAGCACGATCCAGAGCCAGTTAGCTCCAACGGAGATATTACCATCTTTTATGACAAGGAAATCCCAACTGGAAGACACATTGAAGGAGGAGCAATAAAACCGGACATAGTTATCTTGAACAAAAAGGGCAAAACTGCCCAATTAATCGATGTAACTATACCAAACGACTACGGCCTCAACAGAGCAGAAAGAGAAAAAATAACAAAATATCAAGACCTCAAAAACGACCTAAGGAGCACCTGGAATCTGCAGGATGCAGATATTATACCTGTGGTGGTGGGAGCAACTGGGATGGTTAAGAAGAACTTGAAAAAATATCTACAAGCAATACCCGGCTGCCCTAGCATCTGTGAAATACAGATCTCAGCAATCAGAGGAACAGTCTCTATCTTAAAGAGAGCCCTTGGATACAAAGCTTTTTAATTTAAAGTGTAATCATAGACCCCTGGCTGGGGCCCATTGCACTTGTAAGGAGGTGAGATGCAAATAAATGAAACAGTGAGAAGCCATTTTCTTGTGAAACGTGTTCAAAGATTTAATCATCATGGTAATTTGAAACGACACGAAAATTCACACAAGTGAGAAGCTGCAGTCTTGCAAAATATGTGGGAAACGCTTCACTCCCAGTTGAGGTGCTGTAGTCCAGTAACGCCTGTAGTAGTGCTGTCCTAAACGATTATTTTTATGATTAGTCAACTAATCTAACAACTAATTTTGCAATTCATTTGATTTTTTTATTGGTCATTTAATATAGACTAATTTACAAAATATAAAATCTTCTCTCCTTTAAATTCCTGTCTTTATTTAATTACCTTAGCATGAAATCTCAGATCTTTCAAAAAAAAAAAAAAAGATTCAAGCAACAAAGCAAAACAGTTCCACAATGGTCTCTCTAGTGACCGGCCCAAGTTACAGTGAATCTGGAAAGTATTCACAGCGCTTCACTTTTTCCACATTATGTTACAACCTTATTCCAGAATGGATTAAATTCATTTTTTTTCCCCTCAAAATTCTACACACAATACCCCATAACAATACCCCAACTGAGCCATACCGGAGTGGTGGCTCAGTTGGTAGAGCAACTGCCCCACACCCGGGAGGCAGGGGTTCAAATCCCGGCCGGGTCATGCCGAAGACCATATAAAAGTGGAACTTCCTGCCATCCAGCTTGGTGTTCAGCAATAATGGAATGGAGGAGGGAAATTTGTGGCGGCACCTTGCATGGCAGCGGCCCTCTGATTCTGCACTTGGGGTGTGTGTGATTAACACAGTAGATACACTACCTTTCAAAAGTTTGGGGTCACTTAGAAATTTCATTATTTTTGAAAGAAAAGCACTGTTTTTTTTCAATGAAGATAACTTTAAACTAATCAGAAATACACTCTAATATCTAATATCTAATATACATTGCTAATGTGGTAAATGACTATTCTAGCTGCAAATGTCTGGTTTTTGGTGCAATATCTACATAGGTGTATAGAGGCCCATTTCCAGCAACTATCACTCCAATGTTCTAATGGTACAGTGTGTTTGCTCATTGTGTCAGAAGGCTAATGGATGATTAGAAAACCCTTGTGCAATCATGTTAGCACAGCTGAAAGCAGTTTAGCTGGTTAGAGAAGCTATAAAACTGACCTTCCTTTGAGCAGGTTGAGTATCTGGAAAAAAATATTATTTCAAATACAAATCATTATTTCTAACCTTGACAATGTCTTGACTATATTTTCTATTCATTTTACAACTCATGGTGGTAAACAAGTGTGATTTTTCATGGAAAACCCAAAATAATTGTCTGTGTGACCCCAAACTTTTGAACGGTAGTGTAGGTAAAGCACAATCTCGTTCTACTGTACATGATTGGTTGTACAGTTGAATGACAATAAAGGGTGATTTAATTTGATTTAATTTAATAATGACAATGTGAAAAGAGTTTTTTTTTGTTTTTTTTTAGATTTTTGCAAATGTATTAACCCCTTGCACTCTGGTCAATTTCCCTAAAAATGCCAAAAAATAACGTGCCCAAAGTAAATCAAAAGCTGTTCTTCAACCCTTTGCAGCATCTTCATGGGGTTGGTCTCATTAAAAAGAAAACACTTTGAATTTTTGGGCAAAACAGTCATAATCTCTCTAAGTGCTCCAGCCACTGAGTAACAGTCATCTAAACATAGTGAACTTGAAGAAAATAAATTTCGTCTGGGTGTTTTTTTGGATACAAATGCTTGCAAATTCAATTCAGTTCAATTCAATTCAATTCAATTCAATTCAACTTTATTTATATAGCGCCATTTCACAACAACAGTCATCTCATAGCACTATCAACTGTAGGGGGGACCCCCACAGTTGCAGAAAGACCCCAGCAATCAGGCGATCCCCTGTGAGCAAGCACTTGGCGACGGTGGAGAGGAAAAACTCCCTTTTAACAGGAAGAAACCTCCAGCAGAACCAGGCTCAGGGAGGGGCAGTCATCTGCTGCGACTGGCTGGGGGGGTGACGGGATAGAGAAGAAGAAAAGAACAGACATGTAGAGAGCAAACAGCACGATGGGGACTCAATCTATGGGAGAGAACAAACAAATGTTAATGACCAGCAAAAAAAAAAAATATTTCATAGAGAGTGAGGAAAGGAGTGAGGCCCAGTGCATTACTGGAGGTCCCCCGGCTGACTAAACCTATTAGCAGCATAACTAAGGGAGGGTTCAGAAACACATGATCCCTCCCTAATTGTAGGCTATATCAAAAAGGTAGGTTTTAGCCCTATTCTTAAAAACAGAGATCGAGTCTGACTCCCGAATCCCGATTGGCAGCTGATTCCACAGGAGAGGAGCTTGATAACTGAAGGCTCTGCCTCCCATTGTACTTTTGGAGATTCTAGGTATTACAAGTAATCCTGCATTTTGGGAGCGTAGTGCTCTGTTAGGATGATACGGTAGTATCAGATCTTTTAAATAAAAAGGAGCCTGATTGTTTAAAGCTTTGTAAGTAAGAAGAAGGATTTTAAACTTAATTCTAAACTCTATGGGAAGCCAATGAAGGGAGGCCAGAACCGGAGAGATATGATCTCTCTTTCTAGTACCTGTTAAAACTCTTGCTGCAGCATTTTGGATCAGCTGAAGACTTTTTAAAGATGTTTTAGGACAGCCTGATAATAAAGAATTACAATAATCTAATCTCGAGCTAACAAAAGCGTGGATCAGTTTCTCAGCATCACTCTGAGACAAGATGCTCCTAATCTTGGCAATATTACGCAAATGATAGAAGGCAGTCTTAGAAACAAATTTAATATGTGAATTGAAGGACAAATCCTGATCAAAAATAACTCCAAGGTTCCTCACAGAGCTATTAAGAGAAAGAGTAACTGCATCCAAACTGAAAGTTTGATTTGGAAAGGAATTTCTAAGGTTTTTTGGACCAACAAGAATGACTTCAGTCTTATCTGAATTTAATAGCAGGAAATTACAAGTCATCCAAGCTTTAATTTCCTTAAGACAGGCTTCTAACTTGGCTAATTGATTAGTATCATCTGGCTTCATTGACAGGTATAATTGTGTGTCATCTGCATAACAATGAAAATGTATACAGTGCTTTCTAATAATGTTGCCTAACGGAAGCATATATAAACTAAAAAGAGTAGGGCCTAGCACAGATCCCTGTGGAACTCCATGACTAAGCTTTGAGCTAAAAGAAAACTCATCATTTACATGAACAAACTGGAACCTATCAGATAAATAAGATCTAAACCACTGCAACGAAGTTCCATTAAGTCCAACATAGTGTTCTAATCTATCAAGTAGAATATTATGATCAATAGTATCAAAAGTTGCACTAAGATCTAAAAGGACAAGTACAGAAACTAGTCCATTATCAGATGCAATGAGGAGGTCGTTAGTGACCTTCGCTAAGGCTGTTTCAGTACTATTGTAGGAGCATGCTCAAATAACGAGGCTGAGTTTCAGTCATAAACCAGCTTTATTTGACAGAACACAAGCTCCTAGCATTCTCAAAGCAGGAAAAAGAAAGAATCATACTTCAACCCCCTTTTATACATTTCCAGCATCAGAATTCAAGTCACATGGTGTCTTCAGTCAACAAACAGTTACAAAGCATCCCTTTGAAGCTTCACCATTGTCTCTCATTTCTTGATGAACCGGAATACCCTCCGGGGCGTCTTCTGTGGGACAAAGAGACAAATCTCACACTTCTTTGTTACCTCCTGTAGATTTGAGTCCTCAGTCCTTGCAGACGTGACACTCCACAAGACACATTCAGTTCTGTCTCTGTGGCAGCGTGAGCCCACAATGTGTGTCGGCCACACTACCCCCCCCCCCCAAACGTCGAGTAAGGCAAAATCTGCATGGCATAACAAAAAGAGAAACACAAAGCACTCCATACATCGCTAATTCAATCCACCAACTGCCCTAGGGTTTTAATCTTCTGCCGAATCTGCTGCAACTTGGCTTGGCTGCCTCTGCAACATCTCTCTGCACCTGTGGATTAAAGCTGTTAGCACCTCTCTGTGAAGACTTTGGAGAATGTCTTCTCGCGGGCCTGCCCCGGCGGGGGGGCCTCGCGAGCTGCACCTCCTCGTCAGCCAGAACAAAAGCGGGTTTGAGCCTGTTAATGCAAATCAGCTCCCTTCTGCCCCCTAAATCTAGCAGAAAATGCTTCTGCCCGGTCTCCAGCACTCGAAACGGTCCGTCGTAAAACGGCCGCAAACTTGGACGCTGGGCGTCATGTTTAACAAAAACAAACTCTGCATTTTTTAAAGCCTTGGGCACAAAAACGTGTGGAAACTGTGATGGACCGGGCCAGGAAGCGTGTTTGTTCCTGAGCCGCTCTGCCACGGCTGAGCGGGGGGGCCATTAGGTGCGGGATTATCAGGAAGAAATTCCCCGGGCAAACGGAGCGGCTGAGCGAAAACTAATTCAGCCGGGGAAGCATGCAAATCTTCCTTAGGTGCAGAACGCACCCTAATAACACCCATGGAAGTTTGTCTACCCAATTTGTATCCGTTAGCGACGCTCTGAGGGCTGCTTTCAATGACCTGTGAAAGCGTTCGCATAAACCATTGGCCTGGGGGTTATACGCGGTAGTGCGATGAATCTTCACCCCCAAGCTGCGGGCCATCGATGACCATAGCTCGGAAATAAATTGGGGACCCCTGTCGGACGTTATGTCCGACGGTACACCAAAACGCGCAACCCATGCTGTTTAAAATGCTCGCGCAACTTCTTCCGCTGTGGTTGATGTCAGAGGAATCGCCTCTGGCCAGCGCGTGGTGCGGTCTACCATCGTCAAAAGATGTGTGTGCTCGTGTGATAACGGAAGCGGGCCGACCAGGTCAATATGCACGTGATCAAAACGCTTAGCGGGGATGTGGAAAGGTTCGTACGGGGCCTTAGTGTGTCTGTGTATTTTAGCTCGCTGACACGCTACGCAGGCTGCTGCCCATTCCTTGACCTGTTTGCGCAACCCGGGCCAAACAAATTTCTCCCCCACCAATTTGATCGATGCGCGCACCCCCGGGTGCGCGAGAGAATGGACCAAGTCAAAAACACGGCGACGCCACGCGGTTGGCACCACAGGACGGGGCCGTCCCCATGGAGACATCGCAGATTAGCGGGGGCATACCGTTTTGTTGCACCCTGTGCTCCAGCCTTAACCCTGTTGGTCCAGACTGGAGCGCGCGCAACGTCCGCGTCGTTAACCTGCTCTGCAGCCCATGGCTGCATAATCTAACCCAACACAGACCGGGGCTGCGCGCGCGCTCCCGCGTCGCTGCCCGGGCCCGCGGCCATGGCTACAGAGTCTGCCCCTATAGGGCTTGGCGGTGCTATTGCACGCGAGAGGCAGTCTGCTACAAACATTGTGTTTACCCCGCGACATGCTGAATATCAGTAGTAAACTCCGATATTGCGGCTAGTTGCCTTTGTTGCCGGCCTGACCAGGGTTCTGAAATTTTGGCCATCGCAAACGTTAGCGGTTTATGATCCACAAAAGCGGTGAAACGTCGCCCCTCTAACCAGAACTGAAAATGACAGATGCCAAGTGTAGGGCCAAAAGCTCCCTGTCAAATGCGCTGTATTTCCCGGTTCACTATCGCGCAAGGTCCCTGCTGAAAAAACGCGAGGGGTTGCCAGGTACCTGCCACAAACTGTTCAACTACCCGCCCCCACCGCTACATCGGAAGCGTCAGTGTGAGCGCCATGCGGGCCGTTGGAACTGGGTGCGCTAACAAAACTGCATTTGCCAGGGCTGATTTGACCTGGGCAAAAGCGCGCTCCCGCTCCGGAGACCATTCAACTTTATTTGCGGGCTTTTGTTTTTTTAACGCGGTGTACAATGGCTGCATGAGTCGTGCTGCGCTTGGGAGGAAACGGTTGTAAAAATTAACCATCCCTAGAAACTCCTGAAGCGCCTTAACCGTTCGAGGTTGCGGAAAATCTGTTATGGCACGCACTTTATTTGGAAGGGGAACTGCTCCTTCTGCTGAAACGCGATGTCCCAAAAAATCAATCTGTGCCACCCCAAACTGGCATTTCGCTGGGTTCACTATTAACCCGTGCTCTGCCAACCTCTGGAAAACTGCTGTGAGGTGTTTTTCATGTTCGCCTTCGGACGTGCTGGCTACCAAAATATCGTCCAAATAAACGAACACGAAAGGCAGGTCGCGTTAAAAACTGCATCCATCAGTGCGTTGGAAAGTCTGCGCGGCCCCCTTGAGGCCAAAAGGCATGCGCAAGAACTCAAAAAGGCCGAAAGGAGTTATGACCGCTGTTTTGGGTACATCCTGCGCACGCACTGGAACCTGGTGATAGCCGCGCACCAAGTCTATTTTAGAAAAAATGCGCGCCCCCGCCAAATGAACAGAAAAATCCTGAATGTGCGGTATCGGGTAGCGGTCATGAGCTGAAACGTTGTTCAACCTGCGGAAATCGCCGCAAGGCCGCCACGAGCCGTCAGCCTTTGGGACCATGTGTAACGGCGAAGCCCAAGCGCTCTTGGAGCGTCTAACGATGCCTAGTTTTTCCAGATTAGTGAACTCCTCGCGCGCGATGGCCAGTTTAGCTGGGTCCAAGCGCCGAGCCTTTGCAAAAATGGGAGGGCCTGTGGTTGTTATGAAATGTTCTACCCCATGTTTGGCCACCGTTGCTGAAAAAGTGGGGACTGTGAGTGCTGGAAACTGAGCAAGCAGAGTGTGAAACTTACCACCCGCGGCTGAGACGCTGGCATGTGCAGTTGGCGGGGCCACCCGAGCTGTGCAGGGAATAGAATGAAAAGACAGTGCATTAATCAGACGTCTATTAGCAAGATCAACCAATAAACCATGTGAGCACAAAAAATGAGCCCCTAACATGTTGAAACTGACTGCTGCTACAATAAATGTCCACTCAAATGAACGGCCTTGTAAGGACAGAAGCATGGTCCTCTCACCAAACGTTTTAATTGTGGAGCCGTTCGCTGCTGACACTGACACCCAGGGAGCTTTAGAAGGCGACAGCCGCTCCGCGTAGGTGGGCGTGACGAAGCTCAGCTGCGAGCCCGTGTCCACGAGGAACTGTTTCCCCGAGCGTGCATCCGTCAGGTTAAAGCAGCCCTGTTCTCATTGCCGAGAGTCGCGGCTGCTACCGGCCCTCGGTCCTGGCGTTTAAAATTGCATGGTGGGACGCACCTGTGCGCTCTCTCTGCAAAACGGCGGTGGTAGAAGCACGAGCCGTTCTCCGCTCCGCGTCGTCTGGCTCCGGTCGCCGCCGCTGTTGGTGCATCTGGTGCCGCTGGACCCAAGCTGTCTCTGGACGCCGTTCCCGAACTAGCCGCCGCGGCCGAAACCGCGTTCTGCTTGTGGGCGTCGACCAACTTCTGCGCCTCCTTGCTCAACCCATGGTAGTCTCGCTTGGCCAATCGGGGTGACTCTGCCAGGACCACTCTCACTGCTGGTGGCAGGGTTCGAAGGAATAGGTGGGCGAAAATGAATTCGCCATCCTCGGAGGCTTTGAGCTGCAGCATCTTCACCATCAGGTCCGCAGGTCTATCGTTTTCTGCCTCCGTCAGCGCCAGGAGCCCCTCTGCTCTTTGTTGGACTGAGGGGGTGAAATGGCTGATCAGCGCGTCCTTCAATGCGCTGTACTTGTCACTGTCTGGTGGATGATTAACCAAATCCTCCACTCTCTGGACCGTGTCGCTGTCCAGTTTTGCTACCACGTGGTAGAATCTTGTGTCGTCGTTGGAGATTCTCCGGAGGTTGAACTGCGCCTCGATGCGCTTAAACCATGAGCGCGGGCTGTGCTACAGAAATCGGGCAGCCGGAGCGTGGAGGCGGCCATCAGGCTGGCTTCCACCGAGCCCGGTTCGGAAGAATTCTCATTGCTCATTCTCCGTCGTAGGTCACCAGTGTAGGAGCATGCTCAAATAACGAGGCTGAGTTTCAGTCATAAACCAGCTTTATTTGACAGAACACAAGCTCCTAGCATTCTCAAAGCAGGAAAAAGAAAGAATCATACTTCAACCCCCGTTTATACATTTCCAGCATCAGAATTCAAGTCACATGGTGTCTTCAGTCAACATACAGTTACAAAGCATCCCTTTGAGCTTCACCATTGTCTCTCATTTCTTGATGAACCGGAATACCCTCCGGGGCGTCTTCTGTGGGACAAAGAGACAAATCTCACACTTCTTTGTTACCTCCTGTAGATTTGAGTCCTCAGTCCTTGCAGACGTGACACTCCACAATACACATTCAGTTCTGTCTCTGTGGCAGCGTGAGCCCACAATGTGTGTCGGCCACACTATGATGGATTCTAAACCCAGATTGAAACTCTTCAAGTATACCATTTCCCTGTAGGTGGTCAAATAATTGCGTAGCAACAACTCTTTCTAAGATTTTTGAAATGAAAGGGAGATTAGAGATTGGTCTATAGTTAGCTAAAGCTCCTGGATCTAGCGTTGGCTTTTTGATTAAGGGTTTAATTACAGCCGTTTTAAAAGCCTGCGGTACATGGCCTAAAGTTAATGAAGAATTGATTATATGAAGAATAAAACTACCAATAAGTGGGAAGACTTCTTTAAATAACCTGGTAGGAATAGAGTCTAAAAGACAAGTTGAAGATTTGGATGAGGAAACTATTTTGTCTAACTCACAAAGGTCGACTGGAGTAAACTCATCAAGACAGACATCAATAGAAGGAGTTGTAATAGTTACAGTATTTAAGTTAACTGTGGGAAGAATCTGATTGATTTTATCTCTGATGGATGAAATTTTATTATTGAAAAAGTTCATAAAGTCCTGACTAGTAAGCTCTAAGGGGATGCTAGGATTGACAGAGTCCTGACTCTTTGTCAACCTGGCTTCAGTACTGAAAAGAAACCTGGGATTATTCTTGTTCTCTTCTATTAATGCAGAGTAATAACTCATTCTAGCTTTTCTAAGAGATTTTTTATAAATTAAAAGATGATTTCTCCAAGCTAAATAGATTTCATCTAAATTAGTAGAGCGCCATTTTCTTTCTAATTGACGAGTCTTCTGTTTTAAGCTACGAGTTTCTGTGTTGAACCAAGGAGTTAAAAATCTCTGATTAGACTTTTTCTTTTTTAAAGGGGCCACCAAGTCTAGAGCCTGATGCAGAGAAGCTGAAACACTATCCACCATGTTATCAATTACAGAAGGAGCAAGCTGTCTATAGCTTATTTCCGTTGTGTTGACACATGGCATACAGGAAACAATCTGCATAAATTTGGAAACAGCATCATCTGAGAGGCATCTACTGTGACAATATTTTTCTTTAGGAGCCAAATAGTCAGAAATAGTAAAATCAAAGGTTAACAGACAATGGTCTGACAGTACAGGGTTATGAGGAGACACTACAAGATTTTCTATTTCTATGCCATATGTCAGAACAAGGTCCAATGTATGGTGGAGGTAATGAGTAGAATTTCCTACTTTCTGAGAAAACCCAATCGAGTCTAATATTGAATTAAAAGCCACATTAAGGCAGTCACTATCTACATCCACATGTATATTAAAGTCCCCTACTATAATTATTCTATCAGATTTCAGCACTAAATCAGCTAAGAAATCAGCAAATTCGGATAAAAAATTCTGAATAGGTTGATGGGGGACGATAAACTATGGCAAATAAAATTGGGTTTAACCTGAAATTGCTAAAGTGCCCAACACTGAGGACCAAGCCCTCAAAGGAATTATAACATGTTTTTTGCTTTACATTAACTAGTAATTTGGAATGGTAAATTGTTGCTACTCCTCCTCCACGACCAGAACTTCTGGGATTTTGACAGTTTAAATAACCAGAGGGAGTTGATTCATTTAAACCAACATAATCCTCTTGCCCTAACCAAGTCTCTGTAAGGGAAATTAAATCAATCTGATGATCAATTAACAGATCATGGACTAACAGAGACTTGGGAGTTAGAGACCTAATATTTAATAAACCACATTTAATTTTTAAATTATGAGGAGGAACAGAGGCCAAATCATTCAATTTAGAGGCTTTATGTTTAATTTGAGTTTTACCAATATTTTGCTTTATCACTTTGGGATGCTTATACATTATACATTATACAAATAACACACAGTTTCAGATCCAGCTGGAAAATGCAACAGAAATGTAGAACCAAGTGTTATCCAGCTGAGGTCAAAATTTTGTAACAATACCACAAAAAATGAATATATTACACAGCTTTTTTGTCAGGTTGTTCCAGGTTCCAGGTTTTTGAACTGTGCCAAATTGTGCCAAATGGCACAGTTTGGAAAAACGTCTGTAACTTTTGAATGATTCAATATAGAAGCTTGATCTTGGGCTCTAATGAAAGGTGACACTCAGGGCTGTGTGTGTGTGGTGGTGGGGGGGTTGTTCCCCCGCTACAGAGGACGGACATGGCCCGTTGCGCAGGCGGTCATGGTGCGCCGTGGTCTACTACGCACAGCTGTAATTTACCGATCGGTCAAAAGTCATTTTTGATTACAATTTTCAGGGATAAAGAATAATTTAGCTTATAACACTTACCTGTTCACAACAGCAGCATAGCTGGCGAACTTCTCTTCCTCATTGTCAGACGAACGTGACGCTGGTCCGCTTGTTACGGACTCGTGGTTCTGGTCTCGCGACCCGGTCAAACCATAATTCCATTATTGCGGTTTTGCGCTTCCATGATTGCAGTTTTGGCGAACGATTTTTCAAAACAAATAAGAACAGTAGTTAGAAAAAAAGACTGGCGAATGCCTGTGTGTCACCCAGCCTTACACAAAACAGCTTTCAAACTTCTGTGCTTCAATTGGCTGGCTGTATTCACAGCCGTTGGTAGGCGGGTCCTTCTTGCTAGGTTTTCAGTCATTGGTTCTTCAAGGTTTCAGAAACTCAATTCAAGGCTCTTATTAGTCGAATGAGAGGTCAATCACATCTAAACCAATCAAAGCACTCCTTTGGCTTTCTGTCCGCGGCTGTGTCTGTAGTGGAAGAACGGAACTGCAGGTGTTTTTTTTTTTCAGTGCCTCCTAGGACGCACAGTGTGCGTACTCGGATGCCCTCATGCGTCCTAGGACACAGAGACGTGCCCGCCTGCGGTACACCGAAGTGCAACAGGTTAAAAGTAAAATACTAAGAAATCACATGTACATAAGTATTCACAGTCTTTGCTCAGTACTTTGTTGGTGCACCTTTGGCAGCAATTACAGCCTGATGTCTTTTTGACTATGATGCCACAAGCTTGGTACACCTATCTTTGGGCAGTTTCGCCCATTCCTCTTTGCAGCACCTCTCAAGCTCCATCAGATTGGATGGGAAGCATTGGTGCACAGCCTTTTTCAGATCTTTCCAGAGATGTTCAATTGGATTCAAGTCTGGGCTTTGGCTATGCCACTCAAGGACATTCACAGGTGTAGCGTGACCTTGAGTTCCAATTTATAAATTATTCTTTGCTGAAGAATTTTTTTTTCAACTCAAAAGTCTGACCTTTGAGACTGCTTCTCTCACCCAAGAACTAGAGCTGTGACCCTATCCATTGGCCATAAAGTGGAAGTTAATCCCTTTCTCCAAGACTCTTTGGCAAAGGAATGTTCTAATTGACAGTTTTATGATCGACATAGTCAAGACTTTGGAAGCCAAGACTCTCCAGTAAACAACCTGTTTCACTGTGCCATCTGGTGGATGAATCAGGAATATTTAAATTTTTCCTTTGCAGTGGAATTTATGCCTTATGGACTGTGAACTAACTCATATTCTTTCTCTTAAGACAGTATCTGCCCACAAAGACCTGATTGAACTCTGGGACGGACAATGGGTTTCAAATGTTTTTATTGATATGATTCCAGTTGATATGATTGTGATATGTTCTGCTATTTTCAGGAAGAAATTAATGTTTGCATGCTTATTATCACAAGTTAATTACAGTAGATGTAGATGCATTTTATGCTCCTTTATTGAGTAGAATATCTTAGTCACTAAAGTTTAAGGAATGTATGCTTTTTTTTTCAGCAACATGTGTCTTAAAAGGGGTCTCACTTCTCAGATCAAATGCCTCTTCCCCTCCTCATTCTTCAGGAGACCATAGCTGCACTTTAACTGAAAAATAGAGTTCAAAGCTTCATTGCATTTCCCTTTTTAGGTTGAGTTTATGATCCTTGTGGGAAGAAGCTCAAATATAATTGGGCCACCTCAGGTCTCATGAAGTTTTGGGACCACCCTGCAACACTAGAGAAAGTGTAAGTTTTATTGCTCTTTGTTCAGAGTCTGCTCGGGTGTGGTTGGTCAAAGCTGTGAGCAGCTTTGTCTGCTTCTCCAATTTTTCTCCTATCTTTTTGAAAAGGGCCCAGAGTCTGTCATGCTCTGTGTAAATCCTGTTTCTTTTCTTTAAAATTCATTTTTCTTATTTTATTCTTCTTCTTTAACCCCTTGCACTCTGGTCAATTTCCCTAAAAACGCCTAAAAATAACATACCCGAAGTAAATCAAAAGCTGTTCTTCAACCCTTTTTTACATCTTCATGGGGTTGGTCTCATTTAAAAGAAAACACTTTGAATTTTTTGGCAAAACAGTCATAATCTCTCTAAGTGCTCCTGTCACTGAGTAACAGTCATCTAAACATATTGAATCTGAAGAAAATAAATTTCACCTAGGTGTTTTTTTAGATACAAATGCTTGCAAATAACACACAGCTGTCAGATACTGGCTGGAACATGCAACAGAAATGTAGAACCAAGTGTTATCCAGCTGAGGTCAAAATTTTGTAATAATACCACAAAAAATGAATATATTACACAGCTTTTTTGTCAGGTTGTTCCCAGGTTCCCAGGTTTTTGAACTGTGCCAAATTGTGCCAAATGGCACAGTTTGGAAAAACGTCTGTAACTTTTTAATGCTGAAACATAGAAGCTTGATCTTGGGCTCTAATGAAAGGTGACACTCAGGGCTGTGTGTGTGTGTGTGTGTGTGTGTGTGTGTGTGTGTGTGTGTGTGTGTGTGTGTGTGTGTGTGTGTGTGTGTGTGAATGAATGAATGAACAAACAACAATGAATCATGAATCATGAACAATGAAACAATGAATCATGAATGAACGAATGAACAAACAAGCCCCCCACACACAAAGAAACATGCCCCGTAAAAAATGTGTGGCCTTTTTTTACAAGAAAAAATAACCTAGAGTGCACTAAAAATTATACTAAAATATCTGCAATGTAGCGGATAACAACTCCCCCCCCCACCCCCGCTACAGATGAGCTCGGCGCACAAAAAACGTCCATCCGTCAAGTGGCCATGACGCACCGTTGTAATTACCGATCGGTCAAAAGTCATTTTTATTACTATTTTCATTGATAAAGAATAATTTAGCTTATAACACTTACCTGTCCACAACAGCAGTGTCGTTGGCGAACATCTGTTCCTCATTGTCAGACAAACATGACGCTGGTCCGCTTGTAACAACTCATGGTTCTGGTCACACGACCCGGTCAAACCATCTCCTCCATGATTGCAGTTTTTGCGAACGATTTTTCAAAACAAATAAGAACAGTAGTAATAAAAAAGACTAACGTTAGGTAAGGTTAACGCTACCGTTACACAGGTCTCAATGTGTGTCACCCAGCAGCTTATTGACAAAACAGATTTTACGCACGGGACGCACGCATTTCAATCGTCGAACTTCTCTGCTTCAACTGGCTCGTTGTATTCGCGGTCGTTGGTAGGCAGGTCCTTCTTGCTAGGTTTTCAGTTATTGGTTCTTCAAGGTTTCAGAAACCCAATTCAAGGCTCTTATTAGTCGAATGAGAAGTCAATCAAATCTAAACCAATCAAAACACTCCTTTGGCTTTCTGTTCGCCGGCTGTGTCTGTCCTGGAAGATGATGAGATAAAATGATCAATATAACCATATAACAGTTATCTGTGTGATTTAAAATACAGTATGTGTGTGATCGATATAACCACATAGTAGTTAGTTGTGTGCTTCAAAATATATGTGTGTTCAATATAATCATATAACAGTTGTTTGTGTGACTCAAAATGTTTGTATTCTGCTCATATCTAGGTAAAATGACCAATATACCATAATGGAATATACTGTATATTGCCAAGTGTGTGCTTCATTCTCTGCAAAATAGTGGACCTTTGTCTCACCACAGAGGATAACAAACGCCTGGGATTTATGGAAAGGAGGCACAGTTGCGATAAGGAATGGCTGAGCCTGGACTACGCTGACCTGGGAGGCGAAGTGGCCTTCAGTGGATACATTCGGCGCCAGGAACGAATCCTCCCGTGGACCATACACCTGGACCTCATCTTGATAATGTATGCTTTCTTCTTTGTTCATTTATGTATAAATATTCCGGGTCAGGGCTAGGACAGCCAGTCAGACTTCATGAACTGACACGATCTATTGCTGTCAGGGCGAGAATGTTTGACCCGGCGCTGTAAACTATTATATTCAACTTGCTTGCTTAATAAATACATGTTCCAAGTAAACTCAATCTCTTCCTTGAAAAACGAATCTGGGTAAACCATCTACACACATAAACAAGCTTTGAAGAGTAGACTTAGATGGTTTTCTACTAAATTTTTAATCCTAACAAAGAACAGAAATGCAGCTTTTTTTTTTTCAGTGCGCACTGAGACTCAGAATGCGCTCTGAGGCGCACTAGGACGCAGAGACGTGACCGCCCGTGGTATCCCGGAGTGCAAGAGGTTAAATCATCATGCAAGAAGATTTTGTTAAATTTTTTTAAAGCTTAAACCAGCTCATTTCAACCACCATCATCGGAAGAAATGAGTTTGTGATGTAATTTGACTTTCTGATGAGACTTTGCACCGTAAACTAATTCTCTAATAAACTAATAATCTACATTCTTTTTCAGAGTAAAACAAATTTTCTAATTTTTACCTCCACCAAGGAGGTTATGTTTTCATCGGCGTTGGTTTGTCTGTCTGTCTGTCTGTCTGTCTGTCTGTCTGTTTGTTTGTTAGCAAGATAACTCAAAAAGTTATGGACGGATTTTCATGAAATTTTCACAGATTGTCAGAAATGGGGTATCCTACAGATGATTACATTTTGGTGGTGATCCGGATCACCATCCACAAGAAAACCGCCATTACGCAAAATGCCATTTTCGTGAATAACTACTAAACCACTAATCCTATCATTGTCAATCCAATTGCTTGTCATAAGTTTTCATGGTCAAGGAATCTGAAAACGTACACACAAACACTGTATGGGGAGAACTGTGGCGCTAAACCGCCATTACGGAAAGTGCCATTTTTGTCAATAACTGTAGAAGAGCTTGGAAGAACGAGGCGGTGTGATATATAAACCAAAGTTTATTATCAGCTCCTTTAACAAGTCTCATCTAAGTGCAGAAGCAGAAGCAAGAAAAGAGACCGAATACCTCCGGCTCTGTGAACTTATACTTGCACATAACAAGAGACATGCATATCAAAGGCTGACATCCCTCATTATCTTAATCCCCCCATTGTCTCCGTACTCCTCCTCATGGCCCTGGGGGGTGAGGGCAGCTCCTCCGGTCTCCACCACAGTGTCTGGGAACGTCTTTGTTCTTCATTGGCGGTTGAGAGTCTTTGTCCTTTCTGAGGTGTGAAGTCGCGTTACATATGTAATCACCAAACATTCCCACATGCTTCAACATATGTAGGTTATGGAATATATGATTAATATAGCCCACAATAACTACTGAATCACTAATCCTATCATTGTGAATCCAATTGCTAGTCATATGTTTTCATGGTCAAGGAATCTGAAAACGTACACACAAACACTGTATGGGGGGAACTGTGGCGCTTGGCGGAGGTCTGTGCTCTCCGAGTGCTTTTCTAGTTTAATAAAGTTAATTATCATTTTCTTCATAAAATTGCATTCACTTTTCTCAACCAATGCTATTTTATGGTTTTCCAATTTCCAGTATACTGACAAATTAAACTATGCTTCATGTGGTTACACAAATGCTTGATTCATAAGTAACTCAGTAACGGTCTATGATGCCCATGATACATGTAAATTCTCTGTTTTAAAGTTATGCAAATATGTTAACCTATTCTGACATTTCTTATTAAATCATTGAAAGACATATGGGAGTTATTGTTTGATTTCATGTCCATCTTCTTGATCATCAGAGACAAGAACTCACACAAGGTTTTATTATGAGACTTGATCAAATATTTTCAATAGGATTATTAACTAAGGCTTAACTTACCATTTGCTAAATTCTTAAGAGTAAGTCTTTGTGCATAAGAGTTTCCACCTCAATAAAATGTGGATGGTGCCCTAACGAGGAATTGAGTGTGATGAAAGTAAATCTTCATTCCTACTCACATTCATATTTACACTAATACGTGTACCAACATTAAATTACCTATAAAACCCTTTAATTTCACTACATTTTATGGTGCTGCCCAATTGAGGCTCTGATGAAAACTGAAATTGACATGAAATTATGATTTCATAAGCTGTGTGGTATAGTTTGATCTCCTGCTCGAAAAAACTTTTTTTTTTCCTTCTCTGTATCTGGCTGCCCAGCCAGGTGCATGTGTTTGGCCTCCCTTGCTCTTATCAGCTCAGTGTGTGTGTGTGTGTGTGTGTGTGTGTGTGTGTGTGTGTGTGTGTGTGTGTGTGTGTGTGTGTGTGTGTGTGTGTGAGAGAGAGAGAGAGAGAGAGAGAGAGAGAGAGAGAGAGAGAGAGAGAGAGAGAGAGAGAGCACAAAGGGGAGGAGGTGAATTCACACCCCACTTGCCCCACTCAGCTGAGTGTCTGTGTGTAGAAGCGCAAGGAGGAGGCGTCGTAGACCCCCCGCTCGCTGCTCCAATGATCACTTTTTTTTTTAAAGCATGCCATAACTTCAGTAAAGCATTATTACATGCTGAATAATTAAAATAGGCCTGGAAACAAATAGCGAAGAAATCCTATTTGTTTTCCTGTCGGTTCAAATCTACAGGAGAAGGAATCCCTGTGAAATCAATTGAACTGACCATTGTGTAAACTAGTCTTCAATGAATAAAGTTTTAAGGAGATTTAAGCTCTCCCGCTTTTGAAAAACAAGGCGTGCTTTGTTGTCGCGACAACGAATATGCCCACATCTGCGCGCCACTAAATGGCTTTACACTGCGCATGTGCGGGATCAGCTGAGCAACGCCATCTTAAGTCCACTTAAAGTGAAGTGCCCTTAGCCGCCATCTTAGAGTAGAGACCCCAGACCCTTAGTGACGTCACTGGGTTTCCTCTTCCAGGAGTGCAGACGAAAACTGCCTCAATCTTTTGGTCAAGCATAGGGACTGCATCTTTTATTTAAACTTTTAATCTTTAAAGCTAATTTATAACCAAATTAAGTCCTCAAAGTAACTTCAAAGCAATCCATATTATTCGGAATAACCTAAATTTAACACCAATTTAAAGTTTCTATGCCAAAAAAAGCGAAAAAGAAACTTGTTGGGTGCTGAAAGCATTCAGTTGTGGGCTCCATTCACTGCATAGATATACTGTACATACAGTAGGAACTGCAGCAGATGATAAAAAATAAGCTGCGATGCTGTAGGTTTTAAGTAGAGTTTTATTATATCATACCGCCGTCACGAGCTCCGCTCCCGGCACAGTGCATGCGCGCCGGGAGCGAGCCCACGGCTCTCGGAGAAGGAGGACACAAAGTCTGTGTCCAGCAGCAGCAGTTGCAGAAGTGAGATTGAGAGAGGGTTTGTGTTACAGAGTTGCAGCATATATACCCAACTACAACAATACATCAAAGGGCATTCCCCAGCAGTTGGTATGATCAAAGAGATAATAGAACAGGTATGAGACATTTGCATTTGAGAGACATATTGATCTCAGTCCCTAGGTCACAGTAAGGACAGGACGCATGAACACAATGCATGAAAGGCAACATTAACATCACAGAAGTGAGCCAGAAGAAACGGGTCTGTCTGTAGACATTAATACACATTTCACTGTTCTGTTAATTGCTATAGCCGAGCGCTGTGTCTGTCCAGTCTGTTTGTGGGGGTTTACACCAAAGCACATCTACATATTGATCTCAGCCTCTAGGTCACAGTAAGGACAGGACGCATGAACACTATACATGCATGGCACATTACATCACAATACATGCGTGGCACATTACATCAAAATACATGAATGGCACATTACATCTCAGTAGTGCAGCGGGAAAAACCAAGAGAAGAGAGCTGACTGTCCTGTGTGCTGTGGGGGGTTGAATCAACCCGCCACATGCTCCCCCCAAGAGGGCACGGCAGGGGGCCGAGACCTCGATAATCCATCTATGGGAGCGAGCTGTGGGAGAAGCTCGCTGCAGGCGGAGGGGGAGGGAGGGGAGGGGTAGTAAGTGCCGGCAGGGGCAGTGAAATCGTCCGAGCCGCAAAAAAATTGCTTGCTGCTCCGCGACATCGAGGGGCTAGCCCGTTGCGCGTGCGGAGATCACAAGAAGAAAAATTTGTCTCTGACACCTCTCATGGCCATGAAGAAAAGCAGGAGCGGTTGTAAGAAAAAAAATAAAAGCAGAGGGACTGGCGTGTTGACTTTAGGGCAGGCGCGACCCTAAAGCCTCGGGAACAGCAGACAGCTGAATTCCCCTTGTGTGCCGTGGCTAAGACCATAAAATCCAGTGAGCAAGCTGCGGGCCTCAGGTGTACAAGCAAGCCTGAAGGGCCAGTGTGCAGCAGAAGGAAGGCGGTCAGTGAAGCCATTATTGTCCCGTGCGTGGTGTGCCGTCCTCGTAACTCCCCGGTGCGCGCGCGGGGGTTCCGTGCTTGGGTGGGCCGCTGGAGTGGCGAGTCAGGGTGCAGAATCTTGGTGGAGATCAGCGCAGACGGCGCCGATAAAATCCAGGTTTGGGCTGTGGCTGCAGCTTGGCCATGGTGCGTTGGAACGGTGGGAGGAAATAGACAATCTTTTGTCCCTCAGGCTCGTGCAGATGCGTTGGAGCGGTGGGAGGGAATAGACGATCTTTGGCACCGCTCGGCCGTGGTGCGTTCAGGTCCACGTGTTGCGTTCTCCGCCGGCCATGGAGGACGCCGTCGTGGAGAGGGGACGAGGTGCCTGCGCTCTCGTGTGGAGGAACTGCGAGCGCGGCCGGTCCAGCGTGGATGAGCAGATCTCAGACGTGCAGATCTCATCCTGAAGAACGGGTCACCAGCGCAGCTGTCCAGATCAGAAGGCTGCCTCGCACAAACGTGTGCATGATCGGGGTCGCCAGTGAAGCGTTCACTGGCAGCGTGTTCTTTTCTGCCTTCAGGTCATGGTGCGTTGGGGCGGCGAGAGGGAGGAGACGTCTTGTGTCCCTCGGCCGGTTCAGCGTGGATGTCCAAACCAGAAGGCTGCGTCGCACAAAGCGTGTGCGTCTTCGGGGTCACCAGTGCAGCGGATGATAAAAAATAAGCTGCGATGCTGTAGGTTTTAAGTAGAGTTTTATTATATCATACCGCCGTCACGAGCTCTGCTCCCGGCGCCGTGCATGCGCGCCAGGAGCGAGCCCACGGCTCTCGGAGAAGGAGGACACAAAGTCTGTGTCCAGCAGCAGCAGTTGCAGAAGTGAGATTGAGAGAGGGTTTGCGTTACAGAGTTGCAGCATACAGTATATACCCAACTACAACAATACATCAAAGGGCATTCCCCAGCAGTTGGTACGATCAAAGAGATAACAGAACAGGTATGAGACATTTGCATTTGAGAGACATATTGATCTCAGTCCCTAGGTCACAGTAAGGACAGGACGCATGAACACAATGCATGAAAGGCAACATTAACATCACAGAAGTGAGCCAGAAGAAACGGGTCTGTCTGTAGACATTAATACACATTTCACTGTTCTGTTAATTGCTCTAGCCGAGCGCTGTGTCTGTCCAGTCTGTTTGTGGGGGTTTACACCAAAGCACATCTACATATTGATCTCAGCCTCTAGGTCACAGTAAGGACAGGACGCATGAACACTATACATGAATGGCACATTACATCACAATACATGAATGGCACATTGCATCACGATACATGAATGGCACATTACATCACAATACATGCATGGCACATTACATCTCAGTAGTGCAGCCGGAAAAACCAAGAGAAGAGAGCTGACTGTCCTGTGTGTTGTGGGGGGGTTGAATCAACCCGACACAGGAACATATAAAAGGCATCCACATCGTATTTAAGCACTTATGGAACCACATGTTCAGGTTCAGGCTACTTTATTTGTACCCGTAGGTAGATTTGTTTTGCAGTCAGGTGACATTCATATTTACAAACCACAATTACATTCAACATGAACACAAACACAGGCACACATGAGGCTGACTATAAACATGATAAAAGTACTCAAGGCTCCACCAATCAGAACATAGGACAAAGAGATAAGAGAAAAAACAAAGCGATAAGAGAGAAGGGTCATATTAAAAAGTTAAAGACTAGACAAAGAGGTTAAAAACTCAAAAGTCTAAAACCCAATAAAAGATTTAGAATCCCAATAAAAAACCTACAAAAATAAGTGAATATAAAATCAAATTAATAAATGGGTAACTAAATTATGTGCAATATATTGTTACATCTTGTTCAACTCTTTAAAACCTGCTGGAACAAAGCTGTTTTTGTAGCGCTGGGTTTTACTTTTGGGGACAGCAAACCTCCATCTGGAGGGAAGAAGCTGAAAGTGGCAATGCAAAGGGTGGGAGTCATCATTTAAAATGGAGGTAGCAATCCTCTGTTACACCTCGCTCTCACCAGTCATCAGCACCAGCGGCGCACACACCTGCGCCTCATCAGCCTCAGCCTATATAACCCCCTCTGTCCTCTGCTTCAGCCTGGAGTCGTCTGCTCGACAACACTCCCAAAACCTCCAGCGCCTGTCCGGTTTGTTACCGACCAGTGCATCTCTCTCCAAGCACGTAAGCTGCACTTTTCGTCTTACCTTCTCTCCAGCTTCTCCCCTGTGCACAGGTGGACCTTCAGGGTGGCAGAATTCCTCCTTCTCGCCTCTCCTCGGCCACACTCTCTCCAGCATGTCGAGAGCGTGCAGCCGCGCTGTCCTCCAGGCAACAGCTGCATCGCCAACGCCAGCCACCTTCTCGCCTGCACGTAAGCAGTACATTGTGGTTATTTTCCCACGGGGTGTGTGACTGTAGCTAATTCTCTGCTCTGCTCTGTCCTCAGGGTTACCTGGCTGCACGGCGAGCTGTTCCGCCCTTGACGCACGCTGTTCACCCACACCACATCCACACTTCCATTCACGCACTCAAACACCACCAGTTGTTTGAATAAAAGCCTTAAGTCTTCTCGAGCCTGTGTGTGTGTTCCCTGAGCACATCATTATGTCAGTACGACTCCAGCAAAGTGGCTCAGCGGACAGCGGGCTCGCACACTGATTTTCCACCCTCGAGGCTCGAGTGGATTTTATTGCTCATCAGCAACAGGTGATTTTCAATCAACTTACCCAAATTATCCAACGATTAGACCGCCTGGATCCTCCACAGGCCTTCCCTCCAGCATCTTTCGGTGGGCCAGCTTCGGTTCCCTCCTCGGCTAGCTCAGCTAGCTCGGGACCGCTGACCCGACTCACTCCCATTCCTACCCCCGCAAGCTTCAGCGGGAAACTCGGTGAGATGCGTGGGTTTCTCCTGCAGTATGAGTCGGTGTTTCAGCATGTTCCCGGGGACTTTCCTTCAGATCATAGTCAAATTGGGTATGTGGCTAATCTCCTGGAAGGGCGAGCGCTAGCTTGGGCTTATGCCGTTATGGCGAGGCCCAGCTACGCGAACCTGACCTACGCCCAATTCGTGCATGATTTTAAGGAAGTTTTTGATCACTCGGACCGAGATAATGTCTTAACCACCCGGCTGCTTAACCTCCACCAGGGTAGCCGGTCGGCCGCCGACTACACTGTCGACTTCGGAGTGGTTGCGACGGAAGTCGGGTGGGGCGAAGCTGCGCTCAGCAGCATCTTCGTCTGCAGCCTAAATTCATCTTTACAGGACGAGCTGGCCTCCTGGGATATGCCGGACCGGTTATCCCATCTAATTTCCCTTACCATAAATTCGGATAATAGGCTGCGGGAACGGGCCGCAGAGCGGAGGGCTTCCGGCCGCTCAAGCGGAACTTCCGCCCAGGTCCCTCAGTCTCGCCCCCTGGTGTTACCCACTCCGGGGTCCGCCGACAACACTGAGGCAATGCTGGTCGGTCAGGCTAGACTGCCACCAGCGGAAAGACAGCGCCGCAGAGAGTTGGGCCTCTGCATGTATTGCGGGGGTGACCAGCACTCTGTGGAGGACTGCCTGATTCGGCCAAAAGGGGACGTCTGCGAGTCGCTGTAGGGGGCCTCGCGGACGCGTCCCATTCAAATCCCCTCACTAAGTGCCTCCTCCTGGTTAGATTCTGTCGTAACTCCACGGGTCACGTCACACACGCACTGGTGGATTTGGGGACAGAACAGAATTTTATTTCTCAAAGCCTGGTAACCCGCTTGGGCATCCCCTGTCAAGCGCTGCCAGCCCCTATTAACCTGGTCACTCTCGCCCATACACCTCTAGTGAGAGTCACCCACAGAACCAAACCGGTCCCAGTTATCATCTCCGGCAACCATAGGGAGGATCTCAGCCTGGTTGTATTACCCACCTCGGCTTCTCCTGTCATCCTGGGTTATCCCTGGCTGCGGCTCCATAATCCCACCTTCGACTGGCAGTCCGGCAGCGTCCTCTCCTGGAGCACCTTTTGCATGAGCACCTGCCTCCAATCCGCTGCTTGTGCTCCGTCGTTGTCACTCCCAGCTCCTGACTGTCCACCTCCGGACCTCTCCTTGGTACCCCCGGAGTTCCACGACCTGGGCCCGGTTTTCAGTAAGTCAAAAGCACTGTCTCTCCCCCTCCACCGCCCCTACGACTGCACCATTAACCTCCGCCCGGGGGCGCCGTTACCATCTGGCTGCCTCTACAGCCTGTCTGCCCCGGAGCTTGAGGCCATGGACGCTTATATTAAGGAGTTGCTCAGCGCAGGCATCATTCGGCCATCCTCGTCCCCGGTTGGAGCCGGATTTTTCTTCGTGGGCAAGAAGGACGGGTCCCTGCGGCCGTGTATCGACTTCTGGGCGCTCAACGACATCACAGTTAGGGACAAGTACATGCTGCCCTTGATGGACTCGGCCTTCAACTCCCTCCAGGGGGCCACCTGGTTCACCAAACTGGACCTGCGCAGTGTGTACCACCTCATTCGGATCCGGGAGGGTGATGAATGGAAGACGGGGTTCCGGACGCCCAGCGGCCATTTTGAGTATCTGGTCATGCCGTTTGGGCTCAACAACGCTCCGGCCGTCTTCCAACGCCTCATCAACGATGCTCTTCAGGATTTCCTGGGGGTCTTCGTGTTCGTGTATCTGGATGACATCTTGATCTTCTCCCGGACTAGAGAGGAGCATCAGGTCCATGTGAGGCGGGTCCTTCAGCGCCTTCTGGAGAACAGGCTGTACGTTAAAACGGAGAGGTGTGAGTTTTACACCAACCAGACCTCCTTCCTGGGTTTCATCATTGCTCACAATCAAGTTCTCCCTGACCTGGCCAAGGTCAAAGCGGTGGTGGAGTGGCCCACCCCCTCCTCCAGGAAGCAGGTGCAACAGTTCCTCGGCTTCGCCAACTTCTACCGCCGCTTCGTGCCGACGTACAGCACCATCGCCACTCCCCTGACCCGCCTCACCTCTCCCAAGGTGCTGTTCCAGTGGACCGAGGATGCTGCGTCGGCCTTCAAGATCCTGAAGACGGAGTTCGCTTCCTCCCGGGTCCTCACCCAGGTGGACCCAGCACTCCAGTGCCTGGTTGAGGTGGACGCATCCGACACGGGGGTGGGGGCAGTGCTGTCCCAGCGCTCACCTGAGGATGGGCAGGTGCGTCCCTGCGCCTTCTTCTCCCGACGCCTCTCCCCTGCTGAACGAAATTACGATGTCAGGGATAGGGAGCTCCTAGCGGTGAAGCTAGCTCTTCAGGAGTGGCACCATTGGCTGGAGGGAGCAGCCCAGCCGTTTGTGGTCTGGACCGATCACAAGAATTTGGAGTATCTGAGGACGGCCAAGTGCCTGAATGCCCGCCAGGTGCGTTGGTCATTGTTTTTCGGTCGCTTCAAGTTCACCATCACTTACCGCCCCAGGTCCAAGAATGGGAAACCAGATGCGCTGTATAGACAGTTCGGGCCCGAAGACCCAGAGGATCGAGAACACACCATCCTGCCCACCTCGTGCTTCGTGGGGGCCATCTCATAGGGGATTAAGGCCAAGGTCCGGAAGGCACAGGAGGCTGAACCCGACCCTGGCGGTGGTCCGGTCGGGAGACTATTCGTTCCATCTTCAGTCCGGGGTGATGTCATCCACTGGACTCACACAGCTAAGTTCGCCTGTCACCCTGGTATCTCCCGGCTGGTGGAGCTCCTCCAATGGTCCTTAGAAGTGACGTCACCAACTACGTCTGTGCCTGTCCCCAGTGCGCAACGGCTAAGACCTCCACATCCCCTCCAGCGGGTCTCCTACACCCACTACCGATCCCCGGGAGGCCCTGGTCCCATGTGGCTCTAGACTTTGTCACCGGTCTCCCCAAGTCCTACTCTTATGACACCATCCTGACCATCGTCAACCGGTTCTCCAAGGCGGCCCATTTCATGCCTCTCCGTGGGCTTCCTTCGGCACGAGAGACGACCGACTTATTGATCCAACACGTCGTCAGGTTGCACGGGATCCTGGTAGATGTTGTCTCGGATCGGGGGCCTCAGTTTGTGTCCTAGGTGTGGAAGTCCTTCTGCAACGCACTGGGGGCCACGGTGAGTCTGTCCTCTGGTCACCATCCTCAAACTAACGGCCAGTGTGACCGCCCTAACCAGGAGTTGGAGGCAGCCCTGTGCTGCGTCACCTCTTCTAGCCCCTCTTCATGGTGTGCCTGCCTACCCTGGGTTGAGTACGCCCATAATTCTAACTTATCCTCAGCCATCGGTATGTCCCCCTTCCGGGTGTCCCTGGGGTATGATCCGCCTTTGTTCCCTGAGGAAGAGGGTGAGGTGGCGGTCCTGTCTGTCCAGGCTCATCTGAGGCGCTGCCGGCGTATTTGGACCAAGACGCGCCAGGCACTTTTACGCACGACGGAGCACAATTCTCAGGTCGCCAATCGCCGCAGGAGGGCCGCTCCCGAGTATCAGGTGGGTCAACGAGTTTGGCTTTCTACTAAAGACATTAAACTGAAGGCTGAGAGGAAGAAGCTGGCACAGCGCTTCATCGGGCCTTATCCTATTACCAAGATAATCAATCTGGTGGCTGTGCGCTTGGCTCTCCCCCCCTCCCTCTGGGTCTGCCCGACGTTTCACATCTCTTGTATTAAACCTGTGGTGTCTGACCCTCTTTGTCCTCCTCCCAGAACTCCTCCTCCCCCCAGGATGATCGACGGTGATCCGGCATGGGGTGTCACGGCCATCCTGGATGCCCGCCGCCATGGCCGCGGCCTCCAGTACTTGGTGGATTGGGAAGGGTATGGCCCTGAGTGCAGATCCTGGGTGCCCGCGTCCTGGGTGCTGGATAAGAACCTCATCACGGAGTTCCACTGGGCACACCTAGGTAAGCCAGCGCCGGGAGGCGCTGCTCGGCGGGGGGGGGGGGGGGAGTACTGTTACACCTCGCTCTCGCCAGTCATCTGCACCAGCAGTGCGCACACCTGCACCTCATCAGCCTCGGCCTATATAACCCCCTCTGCCCTCTGCTTCGGCCTGGAGTCGTCTGCTCAACAACACTTCCAAAGCCTCCAGTGCCCGTTTGGCTCATTACCGACCAGCGCATCTCTCTCCAAGCACGTAAGCTGCCCTTTTCATCTTACCTTCTCTCCAGCTTCTCCCCTGGGCACAGGTGGACCTCCAGGGCGGCGGAATTCCTCCTTCTCGCCTTTCCACGGCCACACTCTCTCCAGCACGTCGAGAGCGCGCAGCCGCGCTGTCCTCCAGGCAACAGCTGCATCGCCAACGCCAGCCACCTTCTCGCCTGCACGTAAGCAGTACATTGTGGTTATTTTCCCACGGGGCGTGTGACTGTAGCTAATCCCCTGCTCTGCTCTGTCCTCAGGATTACCTGGTTGCACGGCGAGCTGTTCCGCCCTTGACGCACGCTGTTCACCCACACCACATCCACACTTCCATTCACGCACTCAAACACCACCAGTTGTTTGAATAAAAGCCTTAAATCTTCCCGAGCCTGTGTGTGTGTTCCCTGAGCCCATCATTATGTCATCCTCTGTACCTGTCTGGTGTCAAGGATGTCAGGCTCAGCTGTGACTCACCAAGCAAGCGACTGGACCATCTAATAACCTGATCCAAGGATTTCCTCTGTTTCAGTTTTGTCTGACCAAACCATGACACTAAAGAGAAGGATAAAACAGATTCAATAAAAGCCCGATAAAACATTGTCATTATGGTTCGGTCAGTTTGGAAGCGTGCAAGTTTCCTTAAACAATGCAAATGTTGCTGATGTTGTTTTTATATTGTAAAATTTTAAGTTAAAAACAAACATAATTACACACTTTTAAGCAAAAATTGCAAACTTTTAAGCTATATTTGTGTTTCTTTGGCCATTTTTAAATGTGACATGGTGTGATTCCTTTCCACAGAAAACTCATTTTAGCTTAAGGATTCTAATGCTGATACTTACTCGAGTGATCTTAAAGTAGGATTAAACCTATGCGCTTTAACAAATAGATTTAGTGATTCACTGAATATTTATAAAATTTTCTTTCAAAATTTAGGAAACCACATTAAGCGATTTAACACTTAAAAGAAGCTCTAGGTGTTATTTAAACTCATTGTGTCATTTCTTGGTTCACGCTTTATCCACAGGAAAAGGAAAACATTTAACCAACTAATATATATATTTTTTTCCAGGATTTAAGAAAAAAAGTCAAAAGGTGCAAACACCAATTATTCTGTAAATAAGAAATTTTATAGATAACAATTAAACAAGTCACCACTAGCATTAATTCTAAGAAATCCTTGGTCATCAAAATATTCAAACAATTCACTTGTTTTTAATCTGTAAATATTTAAAACATTTAATGCTTCAAATGAAAATAGGCTTTAACAAATAAAACAAAAGGAAAGTCTTAACTTTAAAAGAAAGTGGAAACTTATAACTTTAAATCTCTAAAGCATTTAACCTCTTTTGTTTTTGTATTTCTTTTGGTAAATAAATTTCTCACTTTCAAAATGATAATCGGCAAAATTCCAAAGCTAGTTATTGATGAGAAATTCCAATACTAGACTTTGACAATCAAGGTAAAGAAGTCAATCCACCCAATTTAAATTTTTGTTTTCTTTTGTGAAACACAAATTCAACTCAATTTCAATTCAACTTTATCTATCAACATACAGTTTCAACAAATTAATTGAAATATCTCCACATTTCTAAATAATTTCAAAATTCTACTACCCATCTTGCAAACGTACAAGTTGGAACAAATTCTAAAACAACTTTTAAGTAACACGGTTGTAAAATAAAACACTCAAGGTTAACCCTAGTCTAACAAATTAACTAATCAACAAGTTGATTTTTTTTATTTTTTTTTTTTGCTAAATAACAACAACGGTAAAACATGACAACTCAACAGACAACCGACCGATTTACCAAGCTGGATGACCTTGAAGCAACATTGTAAGGATGGACTTCTGATTTTATTTCTAGCTTCACAACACGGGTCAAGAAAACAGCCCAAAGATCTGAAGCAACTCACTGAAGACCTTTTGGATTAGCACACTGAAAAGCCACCGGAAAGAAAGGACCTCACCAGTGTGTTAGGTAAGTTCACGCTAGCATTAGTCGCGAGATTAAAGGTAGCCAAGAACGAGCTAGCAAATCAACAAACAACAATCCTATCTCTCCAAGAAGAGAATGAAACACTGAAAGAAAATTTGGAACAATCTCAAGAGAAGAATGACAAAACTCAAGATCAATTTGACAAGGCGTTACAAGATTTGGACTGTGCAGAGTCAGGAAATAAACGGTTGATGCATGACAATGACGTGCTTCACCAAGACAACAATGAACTTGAAGATGCCCTTCAAGGCACAAAGAAGGAACTCAGAAGAGTTGAAAGTCAACTTGAAAATGTGAAGAATGACTACAAGGAATGTCAACTCTACTCCTAAAGGAAGTACATAAAGACTGGGATGTCCGCCGCTGTCCCTCGCCCAATTCCTGTTTTCAGTACGGACGACCGCATGGACAGCGTGTGTGTGTGTGTGTGTGTGTGTGTGTGTGTGTGTGTGTGTGTGTGTGTGTGTGTGTGTGTGTGTGTGTGTGTGTGTGTGTGTGTGTGCCCCTTCAGACCGTGACCTTGACAAGATCGCGTGAAATGTCACGAAATTTGATCCAGGTCCTACGGGTTCACCTGAGGCCGAAGTCTATTTACAGGACATTGATTACTACCTGCATAAGTATCCTAATGAGACGGTTGACAATCGCATCTATTTGATTAAACAAACATCTAACAGGTCAGTATCAAAATTCATAGACAGTCGGCAAACATCAAAGTCGACTACATGCTGCTCTGCGAAGCCATCAAAAAGGAGTTCTCCAACGACTGCCTACAGGCAGGGCTAACCGCAGCCCTAGCCATGAAGCAAGGACACTCAAAGCTGACACAGGCCTACTACCAGCGGCGATTCCTTGCATATTTCGGATCTCAAAACACAAAAGCGTAAAATGACATACAACGCTCCCAAGGCTGTATTTCAAAAACATTTGGACTGATTCGCCAAACGACACAAAGTGTACAACAACCAAAGACTCTTGCATGACAAACTGCAAAGGGAGGGACGAGGTCTTCCACCCCACATTTGTACCGCAAACACCAGAAATCAATTTACAGGAAAGGAAAATCACTCCTAAATTCCTACCTGAGTGGATGAATCCACACATTATCAACAACAAACTATGGCCACTCGAGTGCCAAATCCAAGATCCCATTTTCAAATGGGCTCATCAAAATCAGAGTAAACTTTACCAAAACCCCATGGGACTTGTCGGGTACAACACTGTCAAAGTAAGTCCATAAATAAGATTAAAATCAAGCCTATGTCTGAGAAATAACTGTAGCTAACTACTAGCCTCAGGTACACTCAGTCAAATTTCTCCAAACAATCAGTTAACTGCATCAAAACTTCCAAAAAGAAAAGGGTAAATTAAAACCAAATTATCTCTTCAACTAATTTCAAAGGCCTCCGTAAAATTAATAAATTTCAGTCAACTTACTAGTATCAAATATTACACACGAAACATTCAACATCATTAGTTTGAGCTAATAACATCAAAATTTCCACTAAATGACAAAAACAAGCTAAGGTTTAGAGTTCAGTCTCCAAAAGAAATTGTTCCACCTCTGAGAATAATTTTCATTTGCCAAACAGGTATCTAAAGAAAAATCAACAAGAAGATTAAGATCCAAAATCACTCACTTTTATCTGTTTGCCAGGATGATGGCCCTCCTGTTTATCAGTTTAGCCATCTGCCTAGCAATCACACCTACTGTTTAGTCCAGCTAAACCAATTCAATTTGAACCTCCTTGAGTTACTTCAATATTGATTAGTCTAAACCTCTACCTCAAATGTCAGAAATAATTTTTGTACTTCTGTTTTTGATCTTGATTCCTAGAATTTTTGAGTAAATGCATGCGTATATGCAAATATATATATTCTTTGCACTCTATTTTGATTTTTGTGCACTTCAAACTATTTTTGAATGATTTTAATAGCTGTTTATGTTAAACCCAAAACATTTATCTCAGGTATGTCAAAACTACACACTTTTCAGTTTTGTACTTTTGTAACCAGAATTTTTGAGTCTTTACAGGCATATACATTTAGTATATTTTAGACAATTTTACAATGTTTATATTTGTCCATATTCAAATTATTTTTGAAAATTTCTAGAAGGTTTTTTTTTTTTTTTTTTTTGTAAACCAAACCCAAAGATCTACACTCAGGAATAGATTTTGTTTACAAGCTATTGCTTATGGACATCAAAACCATTAGCTCAGCAGTTGAGTCAAGAACCGCCAATTGGATCTAGCTGCCAAGGATGTGTGCCAAAGCTGACCGAAGCTCACCATTGCTATAAAGGGGGGGATATGTAGCGTGACCTTGAGTTCCAATTTATAAATTAGTCTTTGCTGAAGAATTATTTTTTTTTCAACTCAAAAGTCTGACCTTTGAGACTGCTTCTCTCACCCAAGAACTAGAGCTGTAACCCTATCCATCAGCCATAAAGTGGAAGTTAATCCCTTTCTCCAAGACTCTTTGGCAAAGGAATGATCTAATTGACAGTTTTATGATCGACATAGTCAAGACTTTGGAAGCTAAGACTCGCCAGTAAACAACCCGTTTCACTGTGCCATCTGGTGGATGAATCAGGAATATTTAAATTTTTCCTTTGCAGTGGAATTTATGCCTTATGGACTATGAATTAACTCATATTCTTTCTCTTAAGACAGTATCTGCCCACAAAGACCTGATTGAACTCTGGGACAGACAATGGGTTTCAAATGCTGTTATTGATATGATTCCAGTTGATGTGATTGTGATATGTTCTGCTATTTTCAGGAAGAAATTAATGTTTGCATGCTTTTTATCACAAGTTAATTGCAGTAGATGTAGATGCATTTTGTGCTCCTTTATTGAGTAGAATATCTTAGTCACTAAAGTTTAAGGAATTTATGCTTTTTTTTCAGCAACATGTGTCTTAAAAGGGGTCTCACTTCTCAGATCAAATGCCTCTTCCCCTCCTCATTCTTCAGGAGACCATAGCTGCACTTTAATTGACCAATAGAGTTCAAAGCTTCATTGCATTTCCCTTTTTAGGTCAAGTTTATGATCCTTGTTGGAAGAAGCTCAAATATAGTTGGGAAACCTCAGGTCTCATGAAGTTTTGGGACCACCCTGCAACGCTAGAGAAAGCGTAAGTTTTATTGCTCTTTGTTCAGAGTCTGCTCGGGTGTGGTTGGCCAAAGCTGTGAGCAGCTTTGTCTGCTTCTCCAATTTTTCTCCTATCTTTTTTAAAAGGGCCCAGAGCCTGTCGTGCTCTGTGTAAACCCTGTTTCTTTTCTTTAAAATTCATTTTTCTTATTTTATTCTTCTTTTTCTTTAAATCATTGTGCAAGAAGATTTTGTTTAATTTTTTTTAAAGCTTAAACCAGCTCATTTCAACCACCATCATCGGAAGAAATGAGTTTATGATGTAGTTTGACTTTCTGATGAGACTT
This sequence comes from Pholidichthys leucotaenia, assembly GCA_020510985.1. Lineage (NCBI taxonomy): Eukaryota > Metazoa > Chordata > Actinopteri > Cichliformes > Pholidichthyidae > Pholidichthys > Pholidichthys leucotaenia. The sequence continues at coordinate 271,699,529 of CM035844.1, read as the reverse complement.
TGCACCGTAAACTAATTCCTTCTTCAGTGCATCAGAGAAGACCTCACCCAGCCTGCTGGAGACCAGCCTTTGTGATCCCGGGAGGAGGCCCTAACAGTGGTATGGAGTCTCCCCACAGACCCACACTGGTCCAGTGAAACAGAATCCAGTGGACCCACACTTGTCTTCAGAACATTCCTGGTTTAAATTCTTTGATCCTAATTTTATGCAAACACCCATCAGAGTCTCAAAATGCATGTTGTCTTTCATTAATCTACATGTAAATTCTCTGTTTTAAAGTTATGCAAATATGTTAATCTATTCTGACATTCCTTATTAAATCATTGAAAGACATATGGGAGTTATTGTTTGATTTCATGTCCATCTTCTTGACCACAGAGACAAGAACTCACACAAGGGTTTATTATGAGACTGATCAAATATTTTCAATAGGATTATTAACTAAGGCTTAACTTACCATTTGCTAAATTCTTAAGCGTAAGTCTTTGTGCATAAGAGTTTCCACCTCTATAAAACGTGGATGGTGCCCTAACAAGGAATTGAGTGTGATGAAAGTAAATCTTCATTCTTACTCACATTCATATTTACACTAATATGTGTACCAACATTAAATTACCTATAAAACCCTTTAATTTCTCTACACAGAGTTGTCCTGAATCCACTCCTTTGATATCTTGGCTGTGTGCCTATGGTTGTTGTCCTGCTGAAAGATGAACTGCCACCCTAGTCTGAGGTCAAGAGTGCTCAGGAGCAGGTTTTCATTGAGTATGTCTCTGTACATTGCTGCATTCAATGGAAAAAAATCTTCCAGCGCCATGCAAGTCAGCAGCCTTTTTGCAGCAGCACCTGAGTTCTGAGTTTTCCTTCTCATTTTTGCTTACTATCCATTTTTTCTTTGCCACAGCTTTTCTGATCTTGTTACCCCGTATCCATCACAGACACCAAGGACACAAATATTGCTGCACTGGCATTGATATTGGAAGTCTTTCTACTTGTATCGCCAATGACTACTGACCTGGTGAGTGGAGGAGCCATTGTTTACAGTAGGAGTCAATTGTTAGCTTTTTGTGGCTCTACAGTACTAGCTGAGAGACCCAGGCGAAAATGACTGATGTTGAGCTGGAGTGAAGCGATGCACGAGGAAGACAAGGTGCAAGCCCGTTCTACCATCCGTTATTATGGAAAATGTGAGATCGCTGCTTAATAAGATGGACACACTAATGGTTATGTCCCGGTATGAGAGTGTCTTCAGAGAGGTTAGCATCATGCTAGTCACTGAAACGTGGTTAACAGCGCTAACAACCGATACTAACATCGGACTTGAGGGTTTCCACTTCATACGTCCTGATCGGACAACAGATAGCGGCAAGAGCAGAGGCTGGTGATGTTCATGAACAACAGATGGTGTAATCCTGGGCACATCACAGTTAAAGAACAACACTGTAGCAAGGACATTGAGTTGTTAGCCATTATTAGTATGTGACCGGCATACCTCCCCAGAGAGTTCTCACATGTCATCGTGATTATTATTTATGTACCCCCCCTCCGTGAGCGCTGAGGCAGCATGTGACATCATGCACACAGTCACCAGCAGACTACAAACGCAACACACCATTGCTCTCCAGCTCATCTCTGTAATTTTAACCATGTCCTCCATTCTGCCCACTTTCACCCAGTATGTCACGTGCCACACCAGAGACAATAAAACACTGGACTTTTGTTATGCAAACACCAAGGAGGCTTACACCACATCACCCCTCCTCCCGCCCCCCGGGAAGATCTGATCACAACCTGGGGCACCTCCTGCCTGTGTATAAACCCCTGGTACACAGACAACCTCCTGTTGCCTGCACAGTGAAGATATGGTCCAAGGAGCTGGAGGACACTCTGAAGGACTGTTGGAATCTACTGTGTGGCAGCAGCTCTGGGATCCACATGGTGAGGACATTGACAGCCTTACACGCACCATCACAGACTACATCAACGTCTGTGTGGAGAACATTGTACTCACCAAGACCATGTGGTGTTTCTCAAACAACAAACCCTGGATCAACCCTGAGATAAAGACACTGCTGAAAGAGAAGAAAAGGATCTTCAGGTTGGGAAACAAGTCCATACAGAGGGAGCTAAGGAGGAAGATCAGAGAGGGGACAGACAGCGTCAGGAAGAAGATGGAGGACAAGCTGCAGCAGAGTGACGTCAGCGGTGTCTGGAGAGGCCTCAAAACCATCTCTGGGCACCAGAATACCTTCTCTCAGGCTATGGGGGGTAGGGAATGGGTGAACAACCTGAACCTGTTCTTGAACAGGTTTGACCAACCGCCCTCTTCTCCGCCTGCCCACTAACCACCGGTGCCTCCACAGAATCAGAATCAGAATCAGAATCAGGTTTATTGCCATTGTTCATGTAGTACACAAACTAGGAATTTGTCTCGGTGCAATGCTGCAACATTAAACATGATAAGATAAAAGAATAAACTATACATGCAATAAGTGTAGAATAAGAGTAAGTGATATTGGTCAGCAGTTAAAATATATTAGCGAGCAGCAGATACTGTGGGGCTGCACGGTGGCGCAGTGGTTAGCACTGCGGCAGCACAGTTTACCCTTGGCCGGGGGATTGTGGGGATCGTGGGATCGTGGGTTCGATCCCAGCCCCCGACCAACAGTGATCTGTGTGGAGTTTGCATGTTCTCCCCGTGTTGCGTGGGTTTACTCCGGGATTTCTCCGGTTTCCTCCCACATGCCAAAAACATGCATGTTAGGTTAATTGGCTGTTCTAAATTGTCCCTAGATATCTGTTTCCTATAGGCCCTTAGAATAGAGGGTTAGTATTAAAGAAAGCGCTTTGAGTGGTCTTTGTGACTAGAAAAGCGCTATATAAGTGCAGGTTAGTTAGTTAGTTAGTTAGAACTATATAGTGCAGTCGGTAATGCAGGAAGAAAACAGTGATGATTGACATGAGTCTGGTTGAGCTGCTGTACATAGTGCACGAGAGTCAATAAGTCACTTAGTGTTCAGCAGTCTGATGGCAGAGGGGAAGAAGCTGTTCATGTGCCGGGAGGTTTTAGTCTGGATGGACCGAAGTCTTCTACCAGAGGGGAGGGGGGCAAACAGTACGTGACCAGGGTGTGAGGGATCGGCTATGATCCGGCCAGCACGCCTCCGGGTCCTGGAGATGTACAGATCCTGGAGAGATGGGAGCTTGCAGCCGATCACCTTCTCAGCAGTGCGCACGACGCGCTGCAGCCTTAGTCTGTCCCTGGCAGTGGCTCCTGCGTACCACACGGTTATGGAGGTGGTGAGGATGGACTCGATGATGGCTGTGTAGAACTGCACTAACATCTTGGTGGGTAGCTTGAGCTTCCTCAGCTGCCGCAGGAAGAACATCCTCTGCTGGGCTTTTTTGATGAGTGAGCTGATGGTCGGCTCCCATTTGAGGTCCCTGGTGATGGTAGTGCCTAGGAAGCGGAAGGAATCAGCAGTGGTGATGGGAGAGCCTGAGAGGGTGAGGGGGGGCAGAGGGGTTGTGACTTTCCTGAAGTCTACAATCATCTCCACTGTCTTCAGAGCGTTCAGCTGCAGGTTGTTATTGTTGCACCAGGACGCCAGCTGGGCCACCTCTCTCCTGTAGGCGGACTCGTCGCCGTTGGAGATGAGCCCGATGAGGGTGGTGTCGTCCGCAAACTTGATCAACTTGACAGACTGGTGGCTGGAGGTGCAGGAGTTGGTGTAAAGGGAGAAGAGTAGGGGGGAAAGTACACAGCCCTGGGGTGATCCGGTGCTGATGCTAGTAGAGTCTGAGACAGTCTTTCCCAGCTGCACATGCTGCCTCCGGTCCGTCAGGAAGTCGGTGATCCACCTGCAGAGGGAGTCAGGCACGTTGAGCAGGGACAGCTTGTCCCGGAGCAGAGCGGGGCGGATGGTGTTGAATGCGGAGCTGAAGTCCACAAACAGGATCCTGGCGTAGGTTCCCGGGGAGTCCAGGTGCTGCAGGATGGAGTGGAGGGCCAGGTTGACTGCGTCGTCTACAGACCTGTTGGCTCGGTAGGCAAACTGCAGCGGGTCCAGGAGAGGGGTGGTGATGGACTTGAGGTGGGGCAGGACCAGGCGCTCAAAGGACTTCATGACTACAGAGGTGAACGCTACAGGTCTGTAGTCATTAAGTCCAGTGATCCGTGGATTCTTGGGGACAGGGATGATGGTGGAGGATTTGAGGCAGGACGGCACGTGGCATAACTTAAGGGAGGTGTTAAAAATGTCTGTGAAGACAGGAGCCAGCTGTTTCGTACAGTGTCTCAGGGTGGAGGGAGACACGCCGTCCGGGCCGGGGGCCTTGCGCGGGTTCAGTCTGGAGAACTGTTTGAGCACATCCTGCTCACTGATGATAAGGGCAGGGGGGGAGGAGGGGGGGGTGCCTTTAATGAAGTAGGGATTGTGGAGGCTGTGGAGCTGGAGGGAGGGGGGGAGTTGGACACAGATGACGAGGTGTCAAAACGGGCATAGTGTTGGGACAGTCTTTGACAAAGGGCTTTGTCATCCTGACCTTTAGGAGCCTGAGGCCGATAGTTGGTGATTTGCCTCAGTCCTCTCCACACGGAAGCCGAATCATTAGCAGTGAACTGCTGCTGGAGTCTCTCTGAATACACAGATTTAGCCCTCTTCAGCTCTCTGTTAAACCGGTATTTAACCTCCCTGTAGCAGTCCCTGTCTCTACTTTTCAGCGCTGCTTCCTTCTCCTTCCTGATCTGTCTGAGCTTAGCTGTGAACCAGGGTTTGTCATTAGAGTAACTCACCCTGGTGCGTGATGGAAGAATGATCTCTTCACAAAAGTGGATATATGAGTTCACAGTGTCCGTGTACTCATCCAGATCATGCGTGGCTCCTTTAAACATGCCCCAGTCAGATATTTCCATGCACGTTTCCAGCTTCTCCTCAGCTTCACTGGTCCGTTTCTTCGTAGTGCTCACGACAGGTTAAGTGAGCTTCAATCTCTGTCTGTATGTGGGAATGAGGTGAACCATCACGTGATCAGATAATCCCAGCGCAGCTCGAGGGACAGCGCGATATGCGTCTTTCACTGTGGTGTAACAGTGATCCAGTGTGTTTAATCCTCTGGTGGGGCATTTAATAAACTGTTTGTAGCGGGGGAGATCGTGGCTCAGATTGCACTGATTAAAGTCGCCAGCCACAATAATCAGCGAGTCTGGAAAAATCCGCTCTGTGTGTTGAATGTGATCCGCGAGCACGCGCTGAGCTTCGCGCGTGTCCGCGTCGGGAGAGGCGTACACAGCGATGAGTATAAAAGAAGCAAACTCCCGCGGGGAATAAAAAGGCTTGCAGTTGATGACAAGAAATTCCAGGGCGGGAGAACAGTGTTTGGAAATTACCGTTACATCAGAGCACCAGCTGCAGTTGATGTAGAAGCAGACTCCGCCTCCTGTGGTCTTGCCGGAAAGCTCTGTGTCACGATCAGCACGAAAGAGCTGGAAGCCGTCGAGGCGCAGCGCACTGTCCGGTATATTTTCCCGGAGCCAGGTCTCAGTGAAACAGAGGGCAGCCGAGGAGGCGAGGTCCCTAAAACGCATCAGCAGTCTCAGTTCATCTACCTTGTTAGAGAGAGAGTTGGTATTGGACAGAAATATGCCAGGCAGCGCCGTTCGCGAGCCTCTCCTGCGAAGCCGCACGAGAGCGCCCGCTCGTCTACCTCTCTTCCGCTGTCTCACTTTTCGAGCCAAGCAATGAACCAGATCGGCGGCAGGGGCTAAAAAAACTGGGAGGAGGTCCGTGGGGGTGAAAGTCCTGATATTTAGAAGTTCTTCACGGGTATAAGTGCAAGCAGACACACAAAAACAATTGACAAACAAAAACAAACAAAGGGCGCAGCGAAGCACCATGTCGACCGCTGTGGGCGCCATCTTGGTCTTAATCAAGACCTTAATCAAGACTCACCTTCATTGAGTCCCGCTGTCCACTGCCCTCCCTTCACCCCCTCTCTTACATCCCCTGCTGTTTTTCCCCTCTCAGACCCAACATCCCTCCCTTCCAGTACACAGCCACCCTGCCCTAGCCTGACTCTCACTAAGACCCAGATGAGAGCTGAGCTGAAGATCAAGGTCAGGAAGGCTACAGGTGCGGCCGGCATTAGCTCAAGGCAGGATCGTGGAGCACATCTTCAGTCTGAGCCTGAAGCTGGGGTGGGTACCACAGCTGTGGAAAGCATCCTGTGTGGTACCCGTACTGAAGACTCCACACCCCAAGGACCTGAACAGCTACAGACCAGTGGCCCTCACATCACACCTAATGAAGATCCTGGAGAGGCTGCTCATCACCCACCTCTGCCCCCTGGTGGGACCAGCGGTGGACCCACTCCAGTTTGTTTACCAGCATGACATCGGGGTGGACGATGCAGTGATCCTTCTCCTGCATCACTCCCTGTCCCACCTGGAGAAGCCTGGGAGCACTGTGATTTCTCCAGTGCTTTCAGTACCATACAACCAGTGATCCTGAGGGACAAGCTGTTGTGTGCAGGGGTGGACCCGCACCTGTCATTGTAGATCCTGGATTACATCACAGACTGACCACAGTTTGTGAGAACCCAGGACTGTGTGTCTGACACAATCATCTGGAGTTCACGGTGCCCCCCAGGGAACAGTTCTGGCTCCCTTCCTGTTCACCCTCTACCCTGCTGACTTCACACAATACATCACACTACCATCTACAGAAATTTTCTGATGACTCTGCAATTGTCGGCCTCATCTCTGATGGGGTGATGCGGAGTACAGAGGACTTATCCAGGACTTTATGGACTGGTGCCTGTGGAACTGCCTCCATATCAATGCAAGGAAAACCAAGGAAATGTTGGTGGACTGCTGCAGGCAAGGACAACCCCCCACAGCACCAGTAAATATCCATGGAACAGACATTGAGATGGTGACATCTTACAAGTATCTGGGTGTTCACGTGAATAATAAACTGGATTTTTCACACAACACCAACGAGCTCTACAAGAAGGGGCAGTGCAGGATGTACCTCCTGAGGAGACTCAGGTCTTTTGGAGTACAAGGGGCACTCCTGAAGACCTTCTATGATTCGGTGGTGGCATCAGCCGTCACATTTGGAGTGGTCTGCTGGAGCAGCAGCATCAAGGCAGCCAACAAGAAGAGACTAAACAGGCTGATCAAAAAAGCTAGCTCTGTTCTGGGGCACCCCCTCAACACTGTGGAAGAGAGAGAAGGATGGTGGCTAAGCTGTCATCTCTGCAGGAATCAGAATCCCACCCCATGCAGGACATGCTGAACGCAGAGGGGTTCACTTAGCGGTAGGCTGTGCCATCTTAAGTGCTCGAGGGAGAGGTTCCGCAGGTCCTTCCTACCTATGGCTGTCAGACTTCATAATCTAAATACTAAACATCACAACTTTGCTTTGGGTAGCTCGGTGGTGCAGTGGTTAGCACTGTGGCAGCACAGTAAGAAGGTCACAGGAATGATTTCACCTCTGACCATCATGGGTTCGATCCCACCCTCTGACCATCGGTGACCCTTCTGTGTGGAGTTTGCATGTTCTCCCCATGCAAATTTTCAAAAAAATCAAAGAATATTTAAGTCAGTTCACTAAACCATTTAATGTGATTGCTATCTCAAAAATGTGGCTTAGTTCAGAGAAGGGGATGGACTTTGATTTGAAAGGCTATAAGATGAATTTCAATAATAGAAAGAATAAAATAGGAGGGGGTGTAGCTTTATATATTGATAAAAGTATCAACTATAAAGTAGTGGAAAATTGACATCAACCATTGATGATTTAACGGAATGCATTACAATAGAAATCTAGATGAAAAATAAGAAAAATGTAATTGTTAGTTGTGTATACAGAACACCTAATTCCAGGATTCAAATATTTAAAAATAATATGGAACTCCTGTTTGCAAAGTATAATCAGAAGGTTGCGTTCATTTGTGGAGACATGAATATAGACATGTTGAATCCCCATAAGCATGGGATGACAGGTGAGTTTGTTGCAACCATGTATAGTATGAGTCTATATCCACTTATTACTTAGCCAAGTAGAATAACATTGCATAGTGCAACATTAATAGATAATATTTTTACAAATAATGTGGAAAATAATATAGTGAGTGGGTTATTACTGAAAGATATTAGTGACCCTTTGCCAGGTTTTGTGATGTACAATTGTGGTTATAATAGGAAAAGTAATGAATGTAAAACTGGATATAGGAGAGTAAGAACAGAAGAATCCTTGAATGCATTTAGAAGTGAATTATTATCACAAGACTGGAAAAAAAAAGTTCATGATATTGATATAGCCTATGATTCCTTTTTGAAAATATTTAAATCATTATATGATAAAAACTGTCCAATCCAGCAATACAAGAAAAAAATGAATTATTTGGATTGGCCATGGATGACAAAGGGGTTGAAAAATGCTTGCAGAAAAAAGAATACCCTATATAGGATGTTTCTGAAATATAGAACAATAGAGGCAGACAATAGATATAAAAATAAATTGACTAATATTATAATGATATATAAAAAGGATTATTATAATAAATTATCTGTCCAGGGTGTACCCTGCCTCTCTCCCAAAGATGCGGGGATAGGCTCCAGCCCCCCCGCGACCCGAAAAGGATTAAGCGGAAGAAGATGGATGGATGGATGGATGGATGGATGGATGGAAAATAATTTAAAAAAATATATTAAGGGAACATGGAAGGTATTAAATAGAATTACTAGAAATGGACTAACCAATACTAGTTGTCCTGATTATTTCACTGATGGTGGTAATATAATTAATAATATGAATGAAGTAGTAGATAGGTTTAATAATTTTTTTGTAAGTGTTGGACCTAAAGTGGCTGATCAAATAGACGACCCTGACATAATGTCTGGCTCAGGAAACACGCACGCAGGCTCAGGGAAGATTCAATAGCTTTATTCAACAAGCAGGTATGTATGTATGGATGTATGAGGTATGGGTATGTGATGCGGGTGAACGCAGATGCACAGGAACAGAGCAGTACGCCATACAGCCAGGCAACCCTATGGAGAGAGCAGAGGACAAGGGTAAAGGGCACCACACCAAGACAGGTACAATGAGCGATGTGCTGCTTACTTGTAGGTGACGGGTGGCTGGCGTTGGCCAAGGGTGAAGCCCGGGAGACAGCGTCCTGCTGAGCCAGTGACGACGATGAGGGAAGGGATGGCGATGACAGGGTAATCCGCCGCCAAGGAATCCTCCTGTGCACAGGGGAGAAGACTTGCAGAGAGGTAAGGAGAATGATGCTTACGTGGAAGCGTAGTTCAGCTGACGTGGAGAGACGATCCAGCTGGGAGAGAGTGCCGATGCGAACAGACGGCTCCAGACCGCCGCACTGGGCTGAGTGGGCTAAATAGCCCGTGGCTGACGAGGCGCAGGTGTGCGCGCAGCTGAGGCGGATGATGAGCGGCGAGTAGTGACAGACCCACAGCTTAGAGAGGGAGGTGTTATTAATGATCATGGAGACAGAAATCCTAGCTCAATGATTTTCAGGGCTGTGGATAAAAATGAAATTATAGATATTGTTAGCAAATGTAAAAATAAAACATCTAAGGATTGGAATGATATTGATATGGCTCTCGTGAAAAAAGTAATTGATTGTATTGTTCAACTATTAGAGTATTCTCTAATAGTTCTCTTCAATCTCTTCAATTTGTCATTCAATACGGGTATATTTCCATGCAAAATGAAAACTGCAAAAGTTATCCCATTGTATAAAGCAAGAGACAAACATCAGTTTTCAAATTACAGGCCTGTATCCCTACTTTTCAAGTTCACTAAAATGCTGGAAAAACTCTTTGTTGCAAGATTGGACAGTTTCATTGAAAAACATAATTTATTAATGGACAGTCAGTATGGGTTCCGGACAGATAGATCAACATCAATGGCACTGAAAGAGATGATCGAGGAAATTACCAATTCTATTGACAATAAGAAGCATGCTGTGGGTGTGTTTATAGACTTGAAAAAAGCATTTGACACAATAGATCATGACATTTTACTTAAAAAATTGGAGGAATATGGTGTAAGAAGGATCGTCTTAAATTGGCTTAGGAGTTATATTAACCTCTTGCACTCCGCGATACCACGGGCGGTCACGTCTCTGCGTACTAGTGTGCCCTCGTGCGCACTAGGATGCACACTGTGCGTCCTAGAGCGCACTGAAAAATAAAGCTGCATTTCCGTTCTTCCACTACAGACACAGCCGCGAACAGAAAGCCAAAGGAGTGCTTTGATTGGTTTAGATTTGATTGATCTCTCATTCGACTAATAAGAGCCTTGAATTGGGTTTCTGAAACCTTGAAGAACCAATGACTGAAAACCTAGCAAGAAGGACTCGCCTACCAATGGCTGCGAATACAGCGAGCCAATTGAAGCAGAGAAGTTCGACGATTGAAAGCATGCGTCCCGTGCATAAAATCTGTTTTGTGTAAGCCGCTGTGTGTGATGGTAGCGTTCGCCAGTGTTTTTTTCTTACTACTGTAAGAAAAAAACACCGTTCCCCCAGGGAACGGTGCTGGCTCCCTTCCTGTTCACTCTTTATACTGCGGACTTCTCACACAACACAACACATTGCCATCTACAGAAGTTCTCTGATGACTCTGCGATCGTTGGTCTCATCTCCAACGGAGATGAAGCTGAGTACAGAGGGCTTATCCAGGACTTTGCGGACTGGTGCCATCGGAACTGCCTCCAGATCAACGCGAGGAAAACTAAGGAGCTGGTGGTGGACTGCCGCAGGCATGGGCAGCCCCTCACAGCACCAGTAAATATACAGGGAACAGACATCGAGATGGTGACATCCTATAAGTACCTGGGTATTCATCTGAACAATAAACTAGACTGGTCACACAATACTGACGCACTCTACAAGAAGGGACAGCGCAGGCTGTTCCTGCTGAGGAGACTCAGGTCTTTTGGTGTACAAGGGGCGCTGCTGAAGTCATTCTATGACACGGTGGTGGCATCAGCCATCACTTTTGGAGTGGTCTGCTGGGGCAGTGGCATTACTGCAGCCGATAGGAAGAGACTGAACAAACTGATTAAGAAAGCTAGCTCTGTCCTGGGGCAGCGCCTTGATCCGATGGAGGAGATAGGAGAGAGAAGGACGGTGGCTAAACTGTCATCTCTGCTGGAGTCCGAGTTCCACCCTATGCAGGACATACTGGATGCACTGAGGAGCTCATTTAGCAGCAGACTACATCATCCCAGGTGCACAACCGAGAGGTTTCGTAGGTCCTTCCTACCAACGGCTGTCAGACTGTACAACCTAAGCAGGGCTGCTCGCAGAGATAGCAAAAAGACGTAACAAACTAATAGTTTTTTTGAATGCAAAAGATGCAATAGACTTACACAATGGTCCTCTCCGGCATACAACTAGGAACATACCGGTCGCTATGGAGGGTGAGAATATGTATGGGCACATAATCATACCATGTAGGATAACTAAATAGACGGTTATGCTGTTTCATCCCACCTAGCAACAATGCTCTGCACTGTGTGTGTTTATATATTTACATATTTATTCCATCTAGCTACAATGCTCAGCACTGGGTGTGTTTATATTTATATATCTATATATTTATTCCATCTAGCTACAATGCTCAGCACTGTGTTTTTATATATCTACATATTATTCCATCTAGCTACATTGCTCCGCACTGTGTGTGTTTATATATTTACATATTTATTCCATCTAGCTACAATGCTCAGCACTGGGTGTGTTTATATTTATATATCTATATATTTATTCCATCTAGCTACAATGCTCCGCACTGTGTTTTTATATATCTACATATTATTCCATCTAGCTACATTGCTCCGCACTGTGTGTGTTTATATACTTGCATATTTATTCCACCTAGCTGCAATGCTCCGTACTGTGGGTGTTTATATATTTACATATTTATTCCATCTAGCTACAATGCTCTGCACTGTGTGTTCATATATTCATATATTTATTCCATCCAGCTACAATGCTCTGCACTGTGTGTCTGTGTGTGTGTGTGTATATATACAGTATATTTTATAGTAATATGTACATATGTATATTAGCTGCTCTTGCTTGCTTGTTTTTTTTCTTGCCTTCTGATTGTTGCTCTGAGTGTTGCTATCCCTGTGCTGTTGCAATCCTGGAATTTCCCCGTTGTGGGACTAATAAAGGCTTATCTTATCTTATCTTATCTTATTTGTTTTGAAAAATCGTTCGCCAAAACCGCAATCATGGAAGCGCAAAACCACAATAATGGAATCATGGTTTGACCGGGTCGCGTGACCAGAACCACGAGTCGTAACAAGCGGACCAGCGTCATGTTCGTCTGACAATGAGGAAGAGATGTTCGCCAGCTACACTGCTGTTGTGGACAGGTAAGTGTTATAAGCTTAATTATTCTTTATCCCTGAAAATTGTAATCAAAATGACTTTTGACCGATCGGTAAATTACAACTGTGCGTCATCGCCACATGACGGACCGCGAGAACGGGGAGGGGGTGAACCGAGAACGGTTCCCCCCCCCACCCGCTACTCCTCTGTAGCGGATTGCAGATATATTGCAGACATTTTAGAACAACTGTGCGTAGTAGACCGCGGCGCACGGTCCGTTATGTGGCGATGGACGATGTCCGTCCTCTGTAGCAGGGCTTGGGGGGTGGGAGTTGTTATCCTCTACATTACAGATATTTTAGTATAATTTTTATTGCACTGTAGGTTATTTTTTCTTGTAAAAAAAAAAAAAGCCACACATTTTTTATGTGGCATGCTTCTTTGTGTGTGGGGGGTTGTTTGGTCATTCATTCATTCATGGATGAATAAACAACCCCCCCCCACACACACACACGCACAGCCCTGAGTGTCACCTTTCATTAGAACCCAAGATCAAGCTTCTATGTTGAATCATTCAAAAGTTACAGACATTTTTCCAAACTGTGCCATTTGGCACAATTTGACACAGTTCAAAAACCTAGGAACCTGGGAACAACCTGACAAAAAAGCTGTGTAATATATTCATTTTTTGTGGTATTCTTACAAAAGTTTGACCTCAGCTGGATAACACTTGGTTCTATATTTCTGTTGCATTTTCCAGCCCGTATCTGACAGCTGTGTGTTATTTGCAAGCATTTGTATCCAAAAAAACAACCAGGCAAACTTTATTTTCTTCAAGTTCAGTATGTTTCGATGACTGTTACTCAGTGGCAGGAGCACTTAGAGAGATTATGACTGTTTTGCCAAAAAACTGAAAGTGTTTTCTTTTAAATGAGACCAACCCCATGAAGATGCTGCAATGGGTTGAAGAACAGCTTTTGATTTACTTTGGGTACGTTATTTTTAGGTGTTTTTAGGTAAATTGACCAGAGTGCAAGGGGTTAAAAACAGACAACAGTTTGTGCAGTTGGGTGAATTTAGATCAAGTCAGTTAGAAATTACATGTGGAGTTCCCCAAGGGTCAGTATTAGGCCCCAAACTGTTTATTTTGTATATTAATGACATTTGCAAGGTATCAGATATTTTGAAACTAGTAGTTTTTGCGGATGACACTAATGTCTTTTGTGCTGGTGAGAATTTGCAGCAGTTGTTGAATGTGGTCACAAATGAATTGGGCAAATTACAATTATGGTTTGACAAAAATAATCTTTAAATTTGGATGAAACTAAATTTGTTGTTTGGAAATTGTATTATACATGAACAAGTGAAAGTGATGATTAATAATGTATTGATAGAGTATATGAAAGTAAGTCCTTGGGGGAAATACTAGACCACAAACTGCTGGCAAGCTCACATAAAACACCTGAGCTCAAAGTTGGCTAAGAATATTGGACTTTTGGGTAAAGTTAGGCAGATTCTAAACCACAACGCACTGTATACACTGTACTGTTCATGTGTTTTACCATATCTGCTTTATTGTGTTGAAGTCTGGGGTAAAACCTTCAAAAGCACCCTACAGAAATTATGTACATTACAAAAGAGAGCAATAAGAATAGTAAACAATGTAGGCTACTATGATCACACTAATGTTTCGTTCTTAAAGTTAAAATTATTGAAATTTATGGATCTGGTGAAATTAAAAACTGCAAATAGTTTATAAAGCAAGAAATAATTTACTCCCTGGCAATATACAGAAATTGTTTCTGGAGAGAAAGAGAGAGTATGATTTGAGAGGAAGATTTAATGTAAAAGTTCCTTGTTTTCAAACTACGCAGAAAAGTTTGTGCATTTCAGCTAGTGGGGTAATTTTGTGGAATGGTTTGGATGAGGACATTAAACAGAGTAACAATGCCATACGGTTTAAGAAAAAGTACAAAAATATTCTTGAAAGGTAGAGACTTGAGGAAGGGAATTGTTTTGCTCCCTAATGGGGAAGAAATAATGATATACATTGTTTTTCATGTGTTTTTATTGTTTTTCTTCATTCTGGATTGGTCTGTATAGGTGGCAGCTTGTTTACATTTAAGTATTAAGTATATATATATAGTATTGAGGGGTAGGACTTGAAAAGCTTTTGCTTCTTCCTACTCTTTTTCGGGCAATCAAGGAAAGGGTTTCATCACTTTGCATTGTTTTCTGTATCTTTTGGTGTATTTGTTGGATGTTCTTTTTTGTTTCCTTTTGTCTGAAATAAATAAATGTCTGCATGAGTTTACTCCAGGTACTCTGGTTTCCTCCCACAGGCCAAAAACATGCAGGTTAGGTTAATTGGAGACCCTAAAGTGACCCTAGGTGTGAATGTGGGTGTGAATGGTGAAGGGATTGGCGCCGTACCGTGGCTGCCTCATCTATCCAGGTGGATGCCCTGAATTTCCTTCTGGGATTAATATAATATACATAATCAAAAATAGATATTGTCCCCTCCAATACACAGCTAAGACAGTTTCAATTTCTTATCAAGGTTGGCAACAACACTGTTGATTCAAATGTGAAATATACAGTGGGGTAAAAAAGTATTTAGTCAGCCACCAATTGTGCAAGTTCTCCCACTTAAAAGATGAGAGAGGTCTCCAATTTTCATCATAGGTATACCTCAACTATGAGAGACAAAATGAGAAAAAAAATCCAGAAAATCACATTGAAGGATTTTTAATGAATTAATTGGTAACTTCCTCGGAAAAATAAGTATTTGGTCAATAACAAAAGTTCATCTCAATACTTTGTTATATACCCTTTGTTGGCAATGACAGAGGTCAAACGTTTTCTGTAAGTCTTCACAAGGTTTTCACACACTGTTGCTGATATTTTGGCCCATTTCTCCATGCAAATCTCATCTAGAGCAGCGATGTTTTGGGGCTGTTGCTGGGCAACACGGACTTTCAACTCCCTCCAAAGATTTTCTATGGGGTTGAGATCTGGAGACTGGCTAGGCCACTCCAGGACCTTGAAATGCTTCTTACGAAGCCACTCCTTTGTTGCCCGGGCGGTGTGTTTGGGATTATTGTCATGCTGAAAGACCCAGCCAAGTTTCATCTCCAATGCCCTTGCTGGTGGAAGGAGGTTTTCCCTCAAAATCTCGCAATACATGGCCCCATTCATTCTTTCCTTTACACGGATCAGTCGTCCTGGTCCCTTTGCAGAAAAACAGCCCCAAAGTATGATGTTTCCACCCCCATGCTTCACAGTAGGTATGGTGTTCTTTCTCCTCCAAACACGACAAGTTGAGTTTTTACCAAAAAGTTCTATTTTGGTTTCATCTGATCATATGACATTCTCCCAATCCTCTTCTGGATCATCCAAATGCTCTCTAGCAAACTTCAGACAGGCCTGGACATGTACTGGCTTAAGCAGGGGGACACGTCTGGCACTGCAGGATTTGAGTCCCTGGCGGCGTAGTGTGTTTCTGATGTAGCCTTTGTTACTTTGGTCCCAGCTCTCTGCAGGTTATTCACTAGGTCCCCCCATGTGGTTCTGGGATTTTTGCTCACCGTTCTCGTGATCATTTTGACCCCACGGGTGAGATCTTGCGTTGAGCCCCAGATCGAGGGAGATTATCGGTGATCTTGTATGTCTTACATTTTCTAATAATTGCTCCCACAGTCGATTTCTTCACTCCAAGCTGCTTACTTATTGCATATTCAGTCTTCCCAGCCTGGTGCAGGTCTACAATTTTGTTTCTGGTGTCCTTTGACAGCTCTTTGGTCTTGGCCGTAGTGGAGTTTGGAGTCTGACTGTTTGAGGTTGTGGACAGGTGTCTTTTATACTGATAACGAGTTCAAACAGGTGCCATTAATACAGGTAACGAGTGGAGGACAGAGGAACCTCTTAAAGAAGTTGTTACAGGTCTGTGAGAGCCAGAAATCTTGCTTGTTTGTAGGTGACCAAATACTTATTTTACTGAGGAATTTACCAATTAATTCATTAAAAATCCTTCAATGTGATTTTCTGGATTTTTTTTTCTCATTTTGTCTCTCATAGTTGAGGCATACCTATGATGAAAATTGGAGACCTCTCTCATCTTTTAAGTGGGAGAACTTGCACAATTGGTGGCTGACTAAATACTTTTTTGCCCCACTGTACGGTCTGGGTACATACAGTGCATCTGGAAAGTATTTACAGTGCTTCACTTTTTCTACATTTTGTTATGTTACAGCCTTATTCCAAAATGGATTAAATTCATTTTTTTCCTCAAAATTCTACACACAACACCCCATAATGACAACAAGAAACTTTTGGGGGTTTTTTTTAGATTTTTGCAAATTTATTAAAAATTTAAAAAAAAAAAAAAACAACAACGAAGAAATCACATGTACATAAGTATTCACAGCCTTTGCTCAATACTTTGTTGATGCACCTTTGGCAGCAATTCCAGCCTCAAGTCTTTTTGAATATGATGTCACAAGCTTGGCACACCTATCTTCGGGCAGTTTCACCCATTCCTCTTTGCAGCACCTCTCAAGCTCCATCAGGTGGGATGGGAAGTGTCGGTGCACAGCCATTTTCAGATCTCTCCAGAGATGTTTAATTGGATTCAAGTCTGGGCTCTGGCTGGGCCATTCAAGGACATTCACACAGTTGTCCTGAAGCCACTCCTTTGATATCTTGGCTGTGTGCTTGGGGTCGGTGTCCTGCTGAAAGATGACCCGTTGCCCGAGTCTGGGGTCAAGAGTGCTCTGGAGCAGGTTTTCATCCAGGATGTCTCTGTACATTGTTGGATTCATCTTTCTCTCTATCCTGACTAGTCTCCCAGTTCCTGCTACTGAAAAACATCCCCATAGCATGATGTTGCCACCACCATGCTTCACTGTAGGGATGGTATTGGTGTGGTGATGAGCGGTGCCTGGTTACCTCCAAACATGACGCCTGGCATTCATGCCAGAGTTCAATCTTTGTCTTATCAGACCAGAGAATTTTGTTTCTCATGGTCTGAGAGTCTTTCAGGTGCCTCTTGGCAAACTCCAGGTGGGCTGCAATGTGCCTTTTACTGAAGAGTGGCTTCCATCTGGCCACTATACCATACAGGCCTGATTGGTGGATTGCTGCAGAGATTGTTGTCCTCCTGGAAAGTTCTTTTCTCTCCACAGAGGAAGGCTGGAGCTCTGACAAAGTGACCACTGGGTTCTAGGTTACCTCCCTGATTAAGTCCCTTCTCCTCTGATTGCTTAGTTTAGCCTGCCAGCCAGCTCTAGGACAAGTCCTGGGGGTTCCGAACTTCTTCCATTTACGGATGTTGGAGGCCACTGTGCTTATTGGGGCCTTCAAAGTAGCAGAAGTTCTTCTGTACCCTTCCCCAGATTTGTGCCTTGAGACAATCCTGCGTCGGAGGTCTATAGACAATTCCTTTGACTTCATGCTTGGTTTGTGCTCTGACATGCACTGTCAACTGTGGGACCTTATATAGACAGGTGTGTGCCTTTCCAAATCATGTCCAATCAACTGAATTTACCACAGGTGGACTCCAATTAAGTTGCAGAAACATCTCAAGGATGATCAGTGGAAACAGGATTCACCTGAGCTCAATTCTGAGCTTCATGGCGAAGGCTGTGAATACTTATGTGCATGTGATTTGTTAGTTTTTTATTTTTAATAATTTTGCAAAAATTAAAAACTTTTTCACATTGTCATTATGGTGTATTGTGTGTAGAATTTTGAGGACAAAAATGAATTTAATCCATTTTGGAATAAGGCTGTAACATAACAAAATGTCAAAAAAGTGAAGAGCTGTGAAGACTTTCTGGAAAGTCTCCTCCGGAATGTTTTCACATGACTGCATTCTGCTGTGTAATTTAACTAACCCTAATGTTGTTGATACCATCTAGTTGTAATGCTCTTGCACTGTGTATATAACTGTGTACATAGGTATATTTATTTACTGCTTTGGCTAAATAGTATCAGAATCAGAATCAGAATCAGATTTATTGCCATTGTTCATGTAGTACACAAACTAGGAATTTGTCTCGGTGCTACGCTGCAACATTAAAAACATGATGAGATAAAGAGATAAACTAAAAAACTAAAAGACTAAAAACATGCAATAAGTGTAGAATAATAAGTAATAATAATAATAATAATAATAATAATAATAATAATAATAATGAGTAATACTAGTCAAGGCAGTTTTAAATAAATTAGCAAGTAGCAGATAATATGGGGTACCACAGTGCAGTCGATAATGCAACAGAAAAACAGTGATGAATGACATGAGTCTGGTTGAGCTGCTGTATATAGTGCACGAGAGTCAATAAGTCACTTAATGTTCAGCAGTCTGATGGCAGAGGGGAAAAAGCTGTTCATGTGCCGGGAGGTTTTAGTCTGAATGGACCGAAGTCTTCTACCTGAGGGGAGGGGGGCAAACAGTATGTGACCAGGGTGTGAAGGATCGGCCATGATCCGGCCTGCACGCCTCCGGGTCCTGGAGAGATGGGAGCTTGCAGCCGATCACCTTCTCAGCAGTACACACGACGCGCTGCAGCCTTAGTCTGTCCCTGGCAGTGGCTCCTGCGTACCACACGGTTATGGAGGAGGTGAGGATGGACTCGATGATGGCCGTGCAGAACTGCACTAACATCTTGGTGGGTAGCTTGAGCTTCCTCAGCTGCCGCAGAAAGAACGTCCTCTGCTGGGCCTTTTTGATGAGGGAGCTGATGGTTGGCTCCCATTTGAGGTCCCAGGTGATGGTGGTGCCCAAGAAGCGGAAGGAATCAACAATGGTGATGGGAGAGCCTGTGATGGTGAGGGGGGGCAGGGGGGTTGTGACTTTCCTGAAGTCCACGATCATCTCCGCTGTCTTCAGAGCGTTCAGCTGCAGGTTGTTGTGGCTGCACCAGGACACCAGCTGGGCCACCTCTTTCCTGTAGACGGACTCGTCGCCGTTGGAGATGAGCCCGATGAGGGTGGTGTCGTCCGCAAACTTGATCAGCTTAACAGACTGGTGGGAGGAGGTGCAGGAGTTGGTATAAAGGGAGAAGAGTAGGGGGGAAAGTACACAGCCCTGGGGTGATCCGATGCTGATGCTAACAGAGTCCGAGACAGACTTCCCCAGCCGCACATAGTTCTTATCTTATTATCTTATCCCTTTGCTGCTGCAATCCCGGGATTTCTCAATTATGGGACTAATAAAGGCTTATCTTTTCTTGTCTCTTATTCATCTTTCCCTCGATCCTGACTCGTCTCCCAGTTCCTGCCACTGAAAACCATCCACATAGCATGATGCTGCCATCACCATGCTTCACTGTAGGGATGGTATTGGCCTGATGATGAGTGGTGTCTGGTTTCCTCCAAACATGATGCCTGGCATTCATGTCAGTGAGTTCAATCGTTGTCTTGTCAGACCAGAGAATTTTGTTTCTCATGGTCTGAGAGTCCTTCAGGTACCTTTTGGCAAACTCCAGGTGGGCTGCCATGTGCCTTTTCTTAAGGAGTGGCTTCCATCTGACCACTCTACCATACAGGCCTGATGGTGGATTGCTACAGAGATGGTTCTCCTCCTGGAAAGTTCTTTTCTCTCCACAGAGGAAGGCTGGAGCTCTGACAAAGTGACCACTGGGTTCTAGGTTACCTCCCTGATTAAGTCCCTTCTCCTCTGATTGCTTAGTTTAGCCTGCCAGCCAGCTCTAGGACAAGCCCTGGGGGTTCCGAACTTCTTCCATTTACGGATGTTGGAGGCCACTGTGCTTATTGGGGCCTTCAAAGTAGCAGAAGTTTTTCTGTACCCTTCCCCAGATTTGTGCCTTGAGACAATCCTGCGTCGGAGGTCTATAGACAATTCCTTTGACTTCATGCTTGGTTTGTGCTCTGACATGCACTGTCAACTGTGGGACCTTATATAGACAGGTGTGTGCCTTTCCAAATCATGTCCAATCAACTGAATTTACCACAGGTGGACTCCAATTAAGCTGTTGAAACATCTCAAGGATTTTATTTATTTATTTATTTATTTAGCGAATGCAAAGTCCTTAAGCCAAGCAGTTGCCTCCTGGTTTGCTGTATGGAGGGTGTGTAATCCTCCTTCCAGTCTTTGGAGCGGGCAAGCCTCTACGATGTGTTCCATAGTTTGCTCCTCTCCACATGCGCACAGTGGGCTAGGGCTCTCAAGGATGATCAGTGGAAACAGGATTCACCTGAGCTTAATTCTGAGCTTCATGGCAAAGGCTGTGAATACTTATGTACATGTGATTTCTTTGTTTTTTTATTTTTAATAATTTTGCAAAAATTAAAAACTTTTTCACATTGTCATTATGGTGTATTGTGTGTAGAATTTTGAGGACAAAAATGAATTTAATCCATTTTGGAATAAGGCTGTAACATAACAAAATGTCAAAAAAGTGAAGAGCTGTGAAGACTTTCTGGAAAGTCTCCTCCGGAATGTTTTCACATGACTGCATTCTGCTGTGTAATTTAACCAACCCTAATGTTGTTGATACCATCTAGTTGTAATGCTCTTGCATTCTGTATATAACTGTGTACATAGGTATATTTATTTACTGCTTTGGCTAACTAGTTCTTATCTTATTATCTTATCCCTTTGCTGCTGCAATCCCGGGATTTCCCCATTATGGGACTAATAAAGGCTTATCTTTTCTTATCTCTTATTCATCTTTCCCTCGATCCTGACTCGCCTCCCAGTTTCTGCCACTGAAAACCATCCACACAGCATGATGCTGCCACCACCATGCTTCACTGTAGGGATGGTATTGGCCTGGTGATGAGCGGTGTCTGGTTTCCTCCAAACATGATGCCTGGCATTCATGTCAGTGAGTTCAATCGTTGTCTTGTCAGACCAGAGAGTTTTGTTTCTCATGGTCTGAGAGTCCTTCAGGTACCTTTTGGCAAACTCCAGGCGGGCTGCCATGTGCCTTTTCTTAAGGAGTGGCTTCCGTCTGACCACTCTACCATACAGACCTGATTGGTGGATTGCTACAGAGATGGTTGTCCTTCTGGAAGGTTCTTCTTTCTCCACAGAGGAACGCTGGAGCTCTGACAGAGTGACCATCAGGTTCTTGGTCACCTCCCTGACTAAGGCACTTCTCCCCCGATCATTCAGTTTAGATGGCTGGCCAGTTCTAGGAAGGGTCCTGGTGGTTCTAAACTTCTTCCATTTACAGATGATGGAGGCCACTGTGCTCATTGGGACCTTCAAAGCAGCAGAATTTTTTTCTGTACCCTTCCCTAGGTTTGTGCCTCGAGACAATCCTATCTCGGAGGTCTACAGACAATTCCTTTAGCTTCATGCTTGGTTTGTGCGCCGACATGCACTGTCAACTGTGGGACCTTATATAGACAGGTGTGTGCCTGGGGTGTGTGCCTTGGGGCGGCAGTGGCTCAGGAGGTAGAGCAGGTCGTCTAATAACCCGATGGTTGGCGGTTCGAATCCCGTTCTCCCCAGATATCCTGCCGTTGTGTCCCTGGGCAAGACACTTCACCCGCATTGCCTCCAGTGTCAGTAATCAGTAATCAGTTAATACGTCTGTGTGTGTGGGGGTGGTTGTATCTGTCAGTCTGTCTGTTACCAGCTTTTCAGCTCACCCAGTCAAAATTAAGTGCAACTAAAGTCTTGTATCATTGCATCGCCATATTTTCTTTACTTTTAGTTTGCCAGAATTCCAAGATAAGGCTTTGTTTTCGAAATAAAAACAAATTTAACTCACCTTTAATGTCAATGAAGATAGATAGATAGATAGATAGATAGATAGATAGATAGATAGATAGATAGATAGATAGATAGATAGATAGATAGATAGATAGATAGATAGATAGATAGATAGATAGATAGATAGATAGATAGATAGATAGATAGATAGATAGATAGCGTCTTTTGGAGCAATGCGTCGAGGATCTTGAACAAGGTTCTCGTATGGATGACCTAGTTATAAGTGGACTAGACATCAGATATCAGTCATACGCCTATGCCACAACAGGACTGAGTGGTGAGGATGCTCCCATGAGTGAATCAGTCTCCCTAGAAAATCAGGTGCTTCAGTTCCTTAATAATAGAGATATTAAGGTAGAAGCTAATGCAATTTCAGCCTGTTATGCTTTACCGAAGAAAGATAACAAAACAAAGAAATCAATTGTGATGCGCTTTGTGAACAGAAGGGTAAAGAATGACATACTGAGGCAGGCCAGAAAGCTACGGGGAACACAAGTTTACCTAAATGAACATCTGACAAAAACAAACGCTGAAATAGCACGGCAGGCACGGATGCTGAAAAGACAAAATAAGATACAGGCAACCTGGACAAGAAATTGTAGAATTTGGATTAAGCTAAATGGAACACCTGAGCAAGCAAAGAGTATAATGATCAGAGATGCTACTGACTTAGAGAAATGCAGATGAACACTGATTAAGAAAATTATGAGCCAATGATAATCCATATTCACACACACGGTAAGAATAGTTCTTTTGATACACCATGCCAAAGTACTTTAAAAAAAAATAAGCAAAACAAACAAAAACTTATGACCGACTCGAGTAGACATCAATTATCCCCAGTTGGAGGAAGTCATTTGGCACAGAGTGAGGAAACTCAAACTCTGAAAATATGCCATTATGCTGAACATAAACCACAAGAGATGGAGAATGATATTGATCCTGATAACCACTTTTTCAATAATATTCATAACCATTGTGAATATTACACTGAAAAGCAATTCAAAAGTCAAGTGCAATTAGATGGTAAACTGTCAATAATACACTTCAACAGCAGAAGTCTTAACAAAAACTTTCCACAGATTCAGGACTATTTAAAACAGCTAGACAGAAAATTTACAGCTATTGCAGTCTCTGAAACCTGGCTTAATGAAGAGCAGGCTCCCCTGATGGCAATAGAGGGATATCAGATGTTTCATATTAACAGATCTCAAAAAAAGGGTGGTGGTGTTGAACTGTATATTGATGACCTGTATAGGTGTAAGCTTGTAAATGGAATGTCCTTCGCACTACCAGGGATCTTGGAATGTGTCACTGTCGAGATTGACCAAGATAAAACAAAAAATCTAATCATAAGTTGTATATATAGAACGCCGGGAACTTGCATTGAGACATTCAGAGATAAATTAGTCGAGCTGTACAATAATATTACTAGTAAGAAAATGGTAGCAATTTGTGGTGATTTCAATATTGATTTACTGAATCCACATCAACAAAATGTAGTTACAAAATGTAGTTACAGAGTTCATGAACTCTATGTACAGCATGAGTCTATATCCCACAATAACACATCCCAGTAGAATCACAGTTCACACTGCTACACTTATTGACAACCTGTTTGTCAATGTTATTGATAAGAAAATAGAAAGTGGATTATTGATAAATGATATAAGTGACCACTTGCCAATCTTTGCACTTATCCATGGCCACACGGGGGCCAATACAGAAAAAATTTCAAAATCGTTCAGATACAAATCACCAAATGCAACCAGTTCTTTTAAAGAGGACTTGCTGAAGCAAGACTGGACAGAAGTCTATGTATCAGATGTAAAAGAAGCCTATGACATATTTATAAACATTGTAACCACTCTTTATGAAAAAAACTGCCCATTAGTAAAAAAAAAGCTTAAACATAAATTTGCTGATAAGCCATGGTTAACCAAAGGACTACAAAAGGCGTGTAAAAAGAAAAATTTATTATATAAAGCTTTCCTAAAGAAAAGGACAAAAGAAGCAGAGCAGCGGTATAAAACATACAAAAATAAGTTAACATATATAATAAGATGTAGTAAAAGAGACTATTACAGTAAAGAACTGGAGAAAAACAAAGACAATATTAAAAATACATGGACAATACTCAACAGTATCCTTGGAAATAAAAGCAGAAATACAAGCAACCCAACCAATATTCCAAAAAATAATAAAACGACTCAGAGTGTGAATATAGCTTCACCTGCAGATGAATTTAATAATTTTTTTGTTAACATTGGACCTAATTTGGCTCGAGAAATACCCACTACGGTGCCTACAGGTGATACAATATGCAATAACACTGCTGTAAAAGACTCCATCTTCATAAAGAACACAGACGAAAGAGAGGTCATTGAAATTGTTAAATCGTTCAAAAGTAAAACATCTACGGACTGTGATGGTATTGACATGCTCTTAGTCAAAACTGTTATTGAATGCCTAGCAAAACCACTGACGTATATCTGTAACCTGTCTCTCCAAACAGGTACAGTGGGGTAAAAAAGTATTTAGTCAGCCACCAATTGTGCAAGTTCTCCCACTTAAAAGATGAGAGAGGTCTCCAATTTTCATCATAGGTATACCTCAACTATGAGAGACAAAATGAGAAAAAAAAATCCAGAAAATCACATTGTCTGATTTTTAAAGAATTTATTTGCAAATTATGATGAAAAATAAGTATTTGGTCAATAACAAAAGTTCATCTCAATACTTTGTTATATACCCTTTGTTGGCAATGACAGAGGTCAAACATTTTTTGTAAGTCTTCACAAGGTTTTCACACACTGTTGCTGGTATTTTGGCCCATTCCTCCATGCAGATCTCCTCTAGAGCAGTGATGTTTTGGGGCTGTCGATGGGCAACACGGACTTTCAACTCCTTCCAAAGATTTTCTATGGGGTTGAGATCTGGAGACTGGCTAAGCCACTCCAGGACCTTGAAATGCTTCTTACGAAGCCACTCCTTCGTTGCTCGGGCGGTATGTTTGGGATCATTGTCATGCTGAAAGACCCAGCCACGTTTCATCTCCAAAGCCCTTGCTGATGGAAGGAGGTTTTCCCTCAAAATCTCGCAATACATGGCCCCATTCATTCTTTCCTTTACACGGATCAGTCGTCCTGGTCCCTTTGCAGAAAAACAGCCCCAAAGCACAGTGTTTCTACCCCCATGCTTCACAGTAGGTATGGTGTTCTTTCTCCTCCAAACATGACAAGTTGAGTTTTTACCAAAAAGTTCTATTTTGGTTTCATCTGATCATATGACATTCTCCCAATCCTCTTCTGGATCATCCAAATGCTCTCTAGCAAACTTCAGACAGGCCTGGACATGTACTGGCTTAAGCAGGGGGACACGTCTGGCACTGCAGGATTTGAGTCCCTGGCGGCGTAGTGTGTTACTGATGGTAGCCTTTGTTGCTTTGGTCCCAGCTCTCTTCAGGTCATTCACTAGGTCCCCCCGTGTGGTTCTGGGATTTTTGTTCACCGTTCTCGTGATCATTTTGACCACACGGAATGAGATCTTGAGTGGAGCCCCAGATCGAGGGAGATTATCAGTGGTCTTGTATGTCTTTCATTTTCTAATAATTGCTCCCACAGTTGATTTCTTCACACCAATCTGCTTACCTATTGCAGATTCAGTCTTCCCAGCCTGGTGCAGGTCTACAATTTTGTTTCTGGTGTCCTTTGACAGCTCTTTGGTCTTGGCCATAGTGGAGTTTGGAGTCTGACTGTTTGAGGTTGTGGACAGGTGTCTTTTATACTGATAATGAGTTCAAACAGGTGCCATTAATACAGGTAATGAGTGGAGGACAGAGGAGCCTCTTAAAGAAGAAGTTACAGGTCTGTGAAAGCCAGAAATCTTGCTTGTTTGTAGGTGACCAAATACTTATTTTTCACCATAATTTGCAAATAAATTCTTTAAAAATCAGACAATGTGATTTTCTGGATTTTTTTTTCTCATTTTGTCTCTCATAGTTGAGGTATACCTATGATGAAAATTGGATACCTCTCTCATCTTTTAAGTGGGAGAACGTGCACAATTGGTGGCTGACTAAATACTTTTTTGCCCCACTGTATATTTCCCAATGCAATGAAAATAGCTAAAGTAATTCCGATATACAAGACGGGCGACAGAGGGGAACTCTCAAACTATAGACCAATTTCACTATTACCGCAATTTTCCAAGATACTTGAAAAAATATTCTATGAGAGAATTGACAACTTCATACTGAAGAATAATTTATTGTGTGAGCAGCAATATGGGTTCAGACACAAGAGGACAACTGCATATGCCCTAATGGAATTTACAGAAAAAATATCAACAGCCATTGAAAATAAAGAGTATTCATTTGGAGTATTCCTGGATCTTAAAAAAGCATTTGATACAGTAGATCATAATTTATTATTAAAGAAACTACAAAATTGTGGTATTAGAGGGGTAGCACTGTCCTGGTTAAGTAGTTACTTAAAGAATAGATATCAGTATGTATGTGTTAGCAACAAAAACTCACAGTTACTGAAGGTTACCTGTGGAGTCCCACAGGGTTCAGTTTTGGGACCATTATTATTCAATATGTATATAAATGATATATGTAAAGTTTCAGACAAAATGGACTTAATATTGTTTGCCGATGACACTAATCTATTATGCAGTGGAAACAATTTGGAACAACTTCTGGATACACTCGGAAAGGAATTAGGAAAGCTTAAACTGTGGTTTGATTCAAACAAATTAACGCTCAATTTAAATAAGACAAAATTTATAGTCTTTAACAACCATCACAACAACCCAGTACCTAAACTCAGTGTAAATGGTGTAGAGATTGAAAGGGTATCTGAAAATAATTTTTTGGAGTAATAATTGATAATAAACTGTGTTGGAAGTCACATATTAATTATATTAAAGGTTAAGTATCCAAATCAATTGCAATATTACACAGAGTGAAATATTTGCTGAATCAACCCACACTATACACCTTGTGTCATTCATTAATACTCCCATACATGACATATTGTAATGAGGTATGGGGAAATACATATAAAACAAACATATATCCACTCTTTATGCTTCAAAAGAGAGCTATTAGAATAATAAACAAAGCAGCTTACAGGGAACCAACAAACCCACTTTTTCTTAAACAAAAAACTCTCAAGCTGAAAGATCTGGTTGACTTTAAAACTGCAGTAATAATGTTTAAAGTGAAGAATTTATCACTGCCCGCAAATATCCAAAAGTTGTTCCAAATAAGGGAGAAACGATATCGCTTCAGAGGAACATGTATATTTCAAAAGCCTACAGTGAGAACAACCACCAAGCAACACTGTATTTCAGTGCAAGGAGTCAGATTATGGAACGATCTTGGACCTGAATTAAAATCATGTACAACGCTTGGACAATTTAAACAAAAACTGAAAGAAGAAATACTCCAAACATATATACAAGACGACATGTAAAATCACATAAGGATTGCCATATCCAGCCTGTGTTGTGTTGTAGCTTAGTTTTTTGGGGGGTTTTTTCCTGTCACATTTTGTCTTAGATTTGTTTTTGAATAGTAATCGCTTAACTTAACTTAGCTTTGTTTTTTTTTTTGTTTTTTTCTCTGTCACATTTTGTCTTAGCTTTGTTTTGAATTGTAATCGCTCTGGTCTGTTTTCTCTTTTTTCTCTTTCGAATTCTTGGATGGAATATGGGTGGGCAATATAAGCTGCGGCTTCAGCCATCACCCATTTCTGATAACTTACGCTGAATTGTATAATCAGAGGAGTCATTGTCTAATTTGACCTTGTTGTTATATTATTCAGTTTCTTTTAACCTGTACTGTACTATCCGAAATAAATTCATTCATTCATTCATTCATTCATTCATTCATAGATAGATAGATAGATAGATAGATAGATAGATAGATAGATAGATAGATAGATAGATAGATAGATAGATAGATAGATAGATAGATAGATAGATGTACTTTATTGATCCCAAACTGGGAAATTACAGTGTAACAGCAGCATGACAGTTGACAACCAAACAACAGAAACACACATGACAGACAAAAGGATTACCCATGGAAAGTAAAAACTAACACGACTATAAAACCTATATACATCATAGCTTAATATATGATCACCTGTATAAACACATGAATCATCCCATTGCACAAAGAAGGACTATCAGGAGCAGAGTGAAAAAGTGATGTACCAGTTAGTCTGTAAGATGCAGTGTGGCAGCATAGCTATGCCCAGAATACAACATCATAGTGAGTTATTGTACAGTGAAATTGCCTGTGGCAGAAAAGATTTCCTGTACCTGGCTGTTCGACAACGAAGCTGTAGTAATCTACTGGAGAAAGTGCTTCGCTGTCTATCTAGTGTGTGGTGGAGGGGGTGATCAGGATTGTCCATGATGGATCGCAGTTTATTTAGTGTTCTCCTCTCCATCACTGTCTCAAAGGTCTCTGGTCAGAGACCAATTACAGAGCCAGCCCTCTTGATAATCTTGTCAAGTCTGTTGGTATCTCTGGCCCTGATACTGCTACCCCAACAGACCGCAGCAAAGAAGATGGTGCTGGCGACAACAGTCTGGTAAGACTGGTCAGGAAGTAGAGTCTGCTCATCCCCTTCTTGTGCGCAGCATCGTTGTTGGATCTCCAGTCCAACCCGCTGCTGATCCTGACACCCAGATATTTGTAGTCCTCATCCACTCCCACATCCTCCCCCTAATCTGCAGTGGCTGAGAAGGGGCCTTCCTGGGGGAAAAGCTGGGGGAAAAGGTATTGTAACAACTATGCCGGGCCTCTAGAGGCAGCAGTGTGACTTTTACAGCACAGCACAGCAAAATAGCAGTTACTGGGGAAAAAAAATGCATTCAGCAAGGACACCATTTATTCATCACATCGATTGTTTTCACACTGGTTTTGCTGTTTAGTTTTGCAGAGGAAGGACAAGATAAAACTCGTTAAAAACTCACTAAAAACTCAATGTGTCGACATTCCTCAACCACAAATGGTCGCAGTGAACTCTGCATGTACCCTGAAACTCCCACCACAGAGAAGTACTGAGCAATCTGCCAGTACTGGGTGAACAAATGTCCGTCTTTTTGCCCGTCTCTTTTGTTTGTCTGCCACTAAACAGCAAAAGCTCCTGTTCGTCTTGATTGTCATTGTATTCACGTACCCCCATCACTTCCGCCATTTAAAACATCTGCCACCATGCTCTTCTTTTGTTTGGATTGCAGCTGCTTAAATCAGTTTGTTGGCTCTTGGCTGTCACCGACAGTACAGGCATGTGAACTGCAGATTATTTTCACTACGCATGCATGTGTTCCACAACCACTGGATGGATTTGGATGAAATTTTCACAAGAGATGGCCCTTGGGCTAGAGAGGAACCCATAACATTTTGGTGACGATCCGAGAATGCATACCTCCTCCAAGTCTCTGGCACCGAGTCATCACCACCTTGCATCACCTTCATTGCATCAAGCAATAAACATTAACAAAACCTGAAGTGGAAGAAATGTAGTCATTCTTGTATAAACTATGGCAAAAAAAAAAAAAAAAAAAAAAACGAAGTGTAAAACATTGACTCACATGAGTGCAATCACATTCAAACAGATTTTCAAAAAAGTTTTAGAAAAGTTTTCCAACTGGATCAACTAAAATACAGTCTCTTGCAGACGGAAAGTTAGGCATTAAAGTACAGGAATGTGAATATGTCTACATGCTCAAAAGTCAGGCTTGCTCTTTTTTTGGTCACGATGTTTCCAACAGCCAAGAAGAGGCGTACAGATGGAGATGATGTTAAGGGAACAGCCAGGTATTATTTGGCCAGCAGAACCAGGGTGGGGAATCTTGCTGCATTTAACTTTTACCACTGTAGTGGATTCTTGTCCTTTTTACAAGTGTGTTCACCAAAATACCAGAGCACCTCCTTCCTCACCATTTCACCATCATGTTCCTGGCCATTGTCTCCCTCATTGTTATCATCTGAGTCTGAGTCCATCAGTATGTCCAGCAGAGACCTCCCCTCCTTGATGGAACGCTCTCCCTCTAGCTGGTCAGCCTGCTCCATACCTGCTTGTAGCTGTTCCTTCTCCCTTCGCTTTGCTTCAAGTGCAAGACCCTGAAGTTTAACTTGCACTTTTAGGATCTCATCTGGTGACAGGAACTTGGGTTCCCAAGTACTTGGTACGTATCCTGATTTACTGGTACGCACATCAGAAGATGCTGGTGAAATTGGGGAAGAGTCATTCATCCCCATTTGGTGTGAGCAGTGGTGTCAGACAGGGCAGTATATTGTCCCCTATTCTATTTAATCTTTATATGGATGATTTGTCAAAACAACTGAATGCCTGTAAAACTGGGTGTTTAATAGGGAATAAGTTAGTGAATCATTTTATGTATGCTGATGATCTAGTTATTGTCAGTCCAAGTAGTGCTGGTCTTCAGGAGTTATTAAGAGTGTGTACTGCTTATGGAGAGGAAAATGACATAAAATATAATACAAATAAGAGTTGTGTGCTGATTTGCCGCACTAAAGAAGATTTGTTAATGAAATTCCCTGTCTTTGATTTGGCAGGCAGGGAATTAATTGTCAGGGATAAAATTAAATATCTGGGACATTTTATTAATGATAGAATGACTGATGATGATGATATTTTCAGACAACACTGCAAAATCTACATGCAAGCAAATATTCTTGCACACAGGTTTGGTTTTTGTTCAGATGAGGTGAAACTGGTTCTTTTTAAAACCTATTGTACACCTTTATACACTGCTCATTTATGGATAAATTATACGAAACAAAGTATGCAGAAATTACAGGTTGCTTACAATGATGCTTTAAGAATTTTACTTAAAAAGCCTCGATGGTGCAGTGCTTCCGAGTTATTTGTCTCATTACGTGTAAATACACAGCATGCAGTAATAAGGAATCTTATGTATAAATTCATCTGTCGGCTTGATGTATCTAGAAATGAAATCATTCAAGTCATGTCTAGCATTAAGCTCAGTTCTATTTGCTGTCAGTCACAGTTTAGAAGGCACTGGTACAGTAGTCTTTTTAAGTCTTTTTAAAGTCTGTTTTATTTGTACTTCTTTTAGTAGTTGTGTCTTATTGTTTTGTAACCTTTTGATTGTTTTTCTTATTAACTGTTTTCAACTGTCTTGTTTTATTTTATTTTATTTTATTTATTTTATTTTATTTTATTTTTGATGGACCATGAGTCTGGAATAAAGTCTTTGATTGATTGATTGATTTAGCTTGCAGTACCTGTAATAAAAAATAATATACAAAACTTTCAAAACAATATTACAATGTGGTATGCTTATTATAAAGCACAGAAAAGGCAAGAGAAGAGTAACAATTAAGAATAGAAAACAAAAAGAAATTAATCAGCAAATGGTAATAAAACAGGAAAACAAGTTTGCATATAACAGACGATAATTATATAAATTCAAAACAAACCTGGGGTCAAGGGCAGCAGCAAGCAGAGACACATTGTGGCCATCCTTGCTGAATGTACTGGTCAATCTTGAAGCCATCTGCTCTTCTGCAGTTTTCTGGAAAGAGCTGATTGGCGCACTCAATCTGTTCTGTGTGAACGTCTGGAGGTCATTCACCAGTTGGGATAGTGTGGAGATAGTCACATAATTCTGTGCACTTAAGAAGACAGTGGCTTCCTCAAAGGGCTTGAGAACTTGCTCCAGTTCCTCCAGTAGGGTCCACTGGCCAGTCTTCAGATCCAGGTAGTGAAATAACATCAGCATTGCTTATTTAAATTATCCCCATATCTGCTGGCATATTTCATTTTCACTGCCATTCACTGGCTCAGAGACTGCAACATGATGAAGAAATACTACATAATATGCTATTACAACTATTTAAATAAGGTAATTTATTTATTTATGAACCATATTGCATATCCCTGTTCAGTAATGTGTTGATTAAATATCATCACTGATCACCTTTCTCTCCTAGTGCACATGTATTTATTGTTAAATTCTGGCTTTTGTTCCTACATCACAAAACTGGTTCACAGGAACCATCATAAGGAAATATCTGCAGGCAATATAGAGTGATGTTACCAGATATATGGGAGGTGGAGAAACCACTTAGCATAGACCCTGCCAGGTTACGGCCAAGATATATAGAGTGATGATATAGACTGAAGTATGTGGCAATCATGCACCTGTAAGCTGGTTGCCAACCGCCAATCAAATCTAAAAGAAGAAGAAGAAGTACATCATAAAACTGCAGAGGATATGGCCACAAAAATCCATCCTCCCTATCCCCTCACCCCCAGCCTGTCGCAGCAGATGACTGCCCCTCCCTGAGCCTGGTTCTGCTAGAGGTTTCTTCCTGCCAAATGGGAGCTTTTCCTCTCCACTGTCGCTTAGTGCTTGCTCATAGGGGATCGTCTGATTGCTGGGTTTTTCTGAGACTGTGGGGTTTTTCTCTGCACTCTGGCCCCATGAGATGGCCTCTGTTGTGTTGTGGCACAGTATAAATAAAGCTGAATTGAATTGAATTGAAAAAGGGTAATAGCTGTTAAATCTAAAAGAAGAAGACGAAGAAGTCAATCTTGACCCAGATACAGACTGTACCCAGTAGCATCCTTCTTGATACAGGGTCAGGGGAAGCGATTCCAATGAAAACTAGCATCTCCGTCAAGAAAATCAATTATTAAACTCCGACCTCTCAGGACCTGTTATCTTTAGCTCTCCGTATCACAATGGACAGATGTAGAGCTAAGTATTTTTTTCCTCTAGAATAGGAGGTGAATGGGCTAAATAGAATCTACACGACAAAGATTTTTGCATTTTTCAAAATGTAAAAATCTTAAGAAGAGGAAGAAGATATTTCAGTGCAACTTGGATTAACTACAAAAGCACTCGGAGAGTGCAGACCTCCGCCAAGCGCCACAGTTCCCTCCATACAGTGTTTGTGTGTACATTTTCAGATTCCTTGACCATGAAAACATATGACTAGCAATTGGATTGACAATGATAGGATTGTGGAGAATGTAGAAGTGACGAGGCTGAGTTTATCTCACGAGTCAGGTTTATTCACATTCTCCAACATCATCCAACACAGAAAAGAGAATGAAACCCCTGTGGCACATATGTTGGTTACATATTCCCCACAAATGTATTGCTGTATGTTTATTGTGTGCTTCACGTCTCATGGAACAAAAGGGACTGAGGCTCTGGGATTCAGCAGAAGAGTGTGAGATTCGGCCTTTGTTTCAGGGAGACGGCCTGGGGAGATGTCCGGACCACCAGGGACTAAAGGACAATGGTGTGAGATCAAAGGGGTTACTTTGTGTTTGGGATTGAGTACCATGTGACTGTACGTTTGATTAAACACCATGTGACTGCTGCTTTGTGTCCTGGGGACAAAACCCTGATGTAAGATGAAACTTCCTCTTTCCTTGCTTTGAGATCGTTGGAGTATGTGTTCTGTGAATAAAGCTGATTCTGAGGAACAAACTCAGCCTCATCCTTGAGCACATTCTCCACACTGGTGACCTTACGATGTAAAATGAGCAGAAATAATTCTCCCGAGCGGGGCTCAGCAGAAGCCAGCCTGATGGCTGCCTCCACACTCCGGCTGCCCGACTTCTGGCAGCATAGTCTGGGCTCCTGGTTTAGCGCGGTCGGGCGCAGTTCAACCTCCGGAGAGTCTCGAAGGACGACACGAAATTCTACCATGTGGTGGCGAAGCTGGACAGCCACACAGTCCAGAGGGTGGAAGACCTGGTCAACCACCCACCGGACAGCAACAAATACAGCGCATTGAAAGGTGCGCTTATCAGCCATTCCACCCCCTCGGTGCAACAGCGAGCTGAGGGGCTCCTGGCATTGACGGAGTCGGAGAACGACAGACCCGTAGACCTGATGGTCAAAATGCTGAGGCTGAAAGACTCCGAGGACTGCGAATTTATCTTCGCCCACCTTTTCCTCCGAACCCTGCCGCCAGCGGTGAGAGTTACCCTGGCAGATTCACCCCGGTTGGCCAAGCGAGACTACCACAGGCTGAGCAAGGAGGCGCAGCGACTTGTCGACGCCCACAAGCGGAGCGCAGTTTCGGCTGAAGCAGCGGAGCTAGGAGCGATGCCCGGAGACGGCATGGGGCCAGTGGTTGCAGCACCAGACGCGACGACGACGGCAGCAGTCAGCACCAAGCGACACGGAGCAGGTGACGTCCTTTGCTTCTATCATCGCCGCTTTGCAGAGAGGGCACACAAGTGCCTCCCACCGTGCCACTTCAAGCGTTCGGGAAACGCCAAGACCGAGGGTCGGTAGCGGCTGCGGCCCTCGGGGACGAGAACAAGCTGCTTTACCCTGACGGATCCGTTCGGGGAGACAATTCCCTCGTGGACACAGACTCCCAGATGAGCTTCATCACGCCTTCCTACACGGACCGGCGATGCCATCCAAGGTCCCTGGGTGTCAGTGTCAGCAGCGAACGGCCTCAGCTATTTAAGACCTTCGGTGAGAGGACTCTGCTTCTGTCTTTGCAGGGTCGTTCATTTGAGTGGACTTTTTGTTGTAGCTGCAGGCCAGTTTCAACATGTATAGGGGCTGATTTCTTGTGCTCACATGGTTTATTGGTTGATCTTGCTAATAGACGTCTTTTCACTCTATTCCCTGCACAGCACGAGTGGCACCGCCAACTGCACAAGCCAACGTCACAGCTGCGGGTGGTAAGTTCCACGCACTCCTCACTCAGTTCCCAGCACTAACAGTCCCAACATTTTCGGCGACAGTGGCCAAACATGGGGTGGAGCATTATATCACTACCACCGGGCCGCCCATTTTTGCAAAAGCTCGGCGCCTGGACTCAGCTAAGCTGACCATAGCGCGCGAGGAGTTCGCCAACTTGGAAAAACTGGGCATCATCAGACGTTCGAAAAGCCCCTGGGCTTCACCATTGCACATGGTCCCAAAGAATGATGGCTCGTGGTGACCTTGCGGTGATTTCTGCACACGATTTACTGCACACGACCGCTACCCGATCCCACACATCCAAGATTTTTCGGTCCATTTGGCGGGGGCGCGCATTTTTTCTAAAACAGATTTAGTGCACGGCTACCATCAGGTTCCAGTGCGCGCCCAGGACATACCCAAAACAGCGGTAATAACTCCTTTCGGGCTTTTGGAGTTTTTGCGCATGCCTTTTGGACTCAAGGGGGCCACACAGACGTTCCAGCGCATGATGGACGCGGTGCTACGCGACCTCCCTTTCATGTTCGTCTACTTGGATGACATTTTAGTAGCCAGCACGTCCGAAGACGAACATGAAAGCCACCTCACGGCAGTTTTTCGGAGGCTGGCAGAGCACGGGTTAATAATTAACCAGCGAAGTGTCAGTTCGGGTGGGTAGCGCAGATTGATTTTTTGGGGCATCGTGTTTCGCCAGAAGGAGCGGTCCCTCTGCCCGATAAAGTGTGCTCAATAACAAATTTTCCCCAACCTCAAACGGTCAAAGCGTTACAGGAGTTTTTGGGAATGGTTAATTTTTATAACCGTTTCCTCCCAATCGCAGCGCAGCTTATGCAACCATTGTACGCTGCACTAAAAAAACAAAAACCCACGAATAAAATCGAATGGTCTCCTGAGCGAGAGCGCGCATTCTCTCAAGTCAAAACAGCCCTGGCAACCGCGGCTTTGTTGGCACATCCCGTTCCAACAGCCTGCATGGCCCCTCACCACTGACGCGTCTGATTTAGCGGTAGGGTGGTCATTGAACAGTTTGTAGCCGGGGACCTGGCAACTGCTCGCGTTTTTCAGCAAAACCTTGCGCGATAGCGAGCGGAAAGTACAGAGCGTTTGACAGGGAAGTTGTTGGCCCTACACTTGGCTATCCGCCATTTCCAGTTCTGGCTGGAAGAAGGGTGCCGTTTCACCGCGTTCGTGGACCAACCAAACCCGCTGACTTTTGCGATGGCCAAGATTTCGGAACTTGGTCGGGCCGGCAGCAAAGACAGCTGGCCGCGATATCAGAGTTCACCACCGATATCCAGCATGTCGCAGGAAACATAATGTAGTGGCAGACTGCCTCTCGCGTGCTGTGCCGGCGCCAGACCCCGTCGGGGCAGACTCTGCAGCCATGGCTGCGGGCCAGGGTAGTGACGCGGAAGCGTGCGCGGCCCCGGTCTGCGTAGGGTTAGATTATGCAGCCATGGCCGTGGAGCAGGTTAGCGATGCGGACGTGCGCACGCTCCAGTCTGGACCAACAGGGTTAAGGCTGGAGGACAGGGTGCTGCAAATGGGTATGCCTCCCCTAATCTGCGATGTCTCCATGGGACGGCTGCGTCCCGTGGTACTGGCTGCGTGGCGCCGCCGCGTTGTTGACTCGATCCATTCTCTGGCGCACCCGGGGGTGCGCACATCGGTCAAAATGGTGGGAGAGAAATTTGTATGGCCGGGGTTGCGCAGACAGGTCAAGGAATGGGCGACAGTCTACGTAGCGTGTCAGCGAGCCAAAATACACAAACACACTAGAGCTCCTTTGGAGCCTTTTCACATTTCCGGGCTAAGCGCTTTGATCATGTGCATGTCGACTTGGTAGGCCCCCCTTCCGTCGTCACAGGGGTACACACACCTTTTGACGATGGTGGGACCGCACCACGCGTTGGCCGGAAGCGGCTCCCCTCTGGCATCAACCACAGCGGAGGAAGTGGCGCTGCGGCATTTTTAACAGCTTGGGTAGCGCGTTTTGGAGTTCCGTCAGACATAACGTCTGACAGAGGTCCTCAATTTGTTTCCGAACTCTGGTCATCGATGGCCCGCAGCCTAGGGGTAAAGATCCACCGCACCACTGCGTACAACCCCCAAGCTAACGGTTTATGCAAGCGTTTTCATAGGTCATTGAAAGCGGCCCTCAGAGCGTTGCTTACGGATACAAATTGGGTTGACAAATTACCATGGGTCTTATTGGGGTTGCGTTCTGCACCTAAGGAGGATTTGCAAGCCTCCCCAGCTGAATTAGTTTTTGCACAGCCTCTCCGTCTGCCCGGGGAATTTCTCCCCGATAATCCTGCCCCAAATTGCCCCCCCCCGCTCAGCTGTTGCAGAGCGGCACAGGATCAAACACACTTCCTGGGCCAGTTCATCACAGTTTCCCACGCGTTTTTGTGCCGAAGGCTTTAAAAAATGCGGAGTTTGTTTTTGTGAGATATGATGCTTATCGCCCCAACCTGCGCCCGCCTTACGATGGGCCGTTCAAGGTGCTGGAAACAGGAGAGAAGCATTTTTTGCTAGATTTGGGAGACAGGAAAGAATTGATTTGTATAAACAGACTCAAACCCGCTTTTGTTTTGGCGGATGAAGAGGTGCAGTTGGCGAGAGCCCCCCGTCGCGGTAGACCCCCTAGAGAGCATTCTACAGAACTCCCACAGAGATTGACTAACAGTGCTAATCCACAGAAGCAGGAGGACGCTGCGGAAGCAGCAAAGCCGGCTTTCAGCAGATACGGCAGGAGACTGAGAGTTAAGTAACTGGTGGATTGATATGTAGTAATGTTGTTATATCATGTGTCTCTGGTTATGTTTGTCCCATTTTAGACGTTTGGGGGGGGTCATGTGGCACATATGTTGTGTGCTTCACGTCTCATGGAACAAAAGGGACTGAGACTCTGGGATTCAGCAGAAGAGTGTGAGATTCGGCCTTTGTTTCAGGGAGACGGCCTGGGGAGATGTCCGGACCACCAGGGACTAAAGGACAATGGTGTGAGATCAAAGGGGTTACTTTGTGAATGGGATTGAGTACCATGTGACTGTATGTTTGATTAAACACCATGTGACTGCTGCTTTGTGTCCTGGGGACAAAACCCTGATGTAAGATGAAACTTCCTCTTTCCTTGCTTTGAGATCGTTGGAGTATGTGTTCTGTGAATAAAGCTGATTCTGAGGAACAAACTCAGCCTCACCCTTGAGCACATTCTCCACACCCCCATACATTTGTCCTTTTATACCCCAGGACATCAAAGCACACAGTCACATTGTATTTAATCCCAAGTCACAATGCGTCTTCTTTCAGGTCTTATCATCTCCACCTAAAGCCACTGGCAGCCAGGAAATCCCCCAGGCCATCTCCTTGCATAACAAAGGCCACATCTCACATCCTCCTGTTATCTCTAGGAGGATCAGTCCTTTTGTTCATCTGAGACGTGAAGCATACAGTAATATACATATGAATCACATGAAACCCACATATGTGTTCCACATGACCCCCACCAAACGTCTAAGATGGAACAACATAATAACAGTCTGCATGTCACGGTAAAATCACACACAATAGTCCACATGCTGCTTTGGTCTCAGTCATTCTCCCGTATCTGCTGGTAAGCGGGCTTTACCACCCCTGCGGCCGCCCTCCCTGCTGGGGAACTGTTGTCTGAGGATGAGAACTGTTAGTCAATCCTGTGGGAGCTCTGGGAATGCTCCCTAGGGGGTCTGCCGCGCCGAGGAGACCCCTAGCCAACGTGCACATCCTTCGTCAGCCACCCACAAAAGCGCGGTGGTTAAAGCCATGTTTATGCCAATCATTTCCTTTCTGTCCCAAATACTAGCAAAAAGTGCTTATCTCCTGTTTCCAGCACTCTAAATGTAGTCCATCATAACGGTGGTCGCAAAGGTGGGCGATATGGTCGTCATGTCTGACCAAAACTCAAACTCCGCATTTTTTAACAGCCAGGAGGCGCACCGGATCTCAATGCCAGCAAATGGCGCACGTCACCACCACAGCAGCGATGGAGTGCGGCGCGACAGCAGAGACGGCGAGGGGCCAGAGACGGCGGTAGCAGACCCCAACGACAACGGCCGGCGGCGGGGGCCAAGGATCGCGGAGGCGACAACCCTCTGTTTTCTACCATCGTCGCTTTGCAGCGAAGGCCACGCAAATGTATACCACCGTGCCATTTTCAAGCGTTCAGGAAACGCCAAGACCTGGGGTCGGATAAGCAAGCTTCGGCCCTCGGGGAGAAGAACAAGCTGCCTCTAACTTGAAGGTACACGCCTCGGGAGGCATTTACCTCGTGGACACAGGCTCCCCAGTGAGTTTTCATCAACACCTTCCTCCAACTGACCGGCTGGCGCCTTCCGGTGGTCCCAGGGGTCCTGGGTGTCAGCAGCGAACGGCCGGCGATTAAGACCCTTTGGTGAGAGGACTCTGCTTCTGTCCCTACACGGCCGTACATTTGAATGGACTTTTGTCAAGCTGCCAGTCAATTTCAACTATGTTGGGGGCCTGATTTTCTAAGTGCTCACATGTTTGTGGTTGATCTTGCTAACAGGCGCCTGGTTAATGCACTCTCTTTTTATTCTATTCCCTGTACAGCTCGAGTGGCCCCGTCAACAGCACAAGCCAACGTCACAGCTGCAAGTGGTAAGTTCCACACACTGCTCACTCAGTTCCCAGCACTCACGGTCCCAACATTCTCGGCGACCGTGGCTAAACACGGGGTGGAACATTTTGTTACTACCACTGGACCGCCCGTTTTTGCAAAAGCTCGGCGCTTGGATCCAACTAAACTGACCATAGCGCGCGAGGAGTTCACCAACCTGGAAGAGTTGGGCATCATCAGGCGTTCGAAAAGCCCATGGGCTTTGCCGCTCCACATGGTCCCGAAAGCTGATGGCTTGTGGCGACCTTGCGGTGATTTCCGCAGGTTGAATAACACTACGGCGCACGACCGCTACCCAATCCCGCATATCCAAGATTTTTCAATTCATTTGGCGGGGGCGCGCGTTTTTTCTAAGATAGACTTGGTACGCGGTTACCACCAGGTCCCAGTGCGCGCTGAGGACATACCTAAAACAGCAGTAATAACTCCGTTCGGGCTATTCGAGTTTTTGCGCATGCCATTTGGGCTTAAAGGCGCGGCGCAGACGTTCCAACGCACGGTGGACGCGGTGTTATGCGATCTCCCCTTCGTGTTCGTCTACCTGGACGACATATTGGTAGCCAGCGCCTCCGAGACGAACACGAAAAACACCCCACGACAGTTTTCTGGAGGTTGGGAGAGCACGGGTTAATAATCAACCCAGCGAAATGTCAGTTCGGGGTGATGCAGATTGATTTTTTGGGGCATCGCGTCTCTCCAGAAGGAGCGGTTCCTCTGCCTGACAAAGTGCGCACAGTAACAAATTTTCCCCAGCCACAAACGGTCAAAGCGTTACAGGAGTTTTTGGGGATGGTGAATTTTTATAACCGTTTCCTCCCCTGCGCAGCGCAGCTCATGCAACCATTGTATGCTGCACTAAAAAAACAAAAACCCACAAATAAAATCGAATGGTCTCCGGAGCGAGAGCGCGCATTCTCGGAAGTCAAAACAGCCCTGGCAAACGCTGCATTATTAGCACATCCGGTCCCAACGGCCCGCATAGCGCTCACTACTGACGCGTCAGATGTGGCCATAGGAGCGGTTGTGGAGCAGTATGGAGCTGGAGCTTGGCAACCGCTCACCTTTTTCAGCAGGACCTTGCGCGATAGTGAACGAAAATACAGCGCATTCGACAGGGAGTTGTTAGCTCTCCACTTGGCCATTCGCCACTTCCAGTTCTGGCTGGAAGGACGCCGTTTCACCGCATTCGTTGACCACAAGCCGCTGACTTTCGCAATGGCCAAGGTTTCTGAACCGTGGTTGGGCCGGCAGCAAAGACAGCTGGCCGCGATCTCAGAGTTTACTACCGATATCCAACATGTGGCGAGTAACTTAATGTAGTGGCAGACTGCCTGTCGCACGCCGTGGCGGCTCCGGCCCGCGTAGGGGTAGATTTTGCAGCCATGGCCGCGGACCGGGTTAGCGACGCGGAAGTGCGCGTGGCCCCAGTCCGCGTAGGGATAGATTATGCAGCCATGGCCGCGGACCAGGTTAGCGACGCGGACGTGCGCGCGCTTCAGTCTGGACCAACAGGGTTAAGGCTGGAGAACAGGGTGCTGCAAGACGGTATGCCCCCCCTAATCTGCGATGTCTCCACTGGGCGACCTCGTCCTGTGGTTCCGGCCGCGTGGCGCCGCCGCGTTTTGGACTCGATCCATTCTCTGGCAGCACCCGGGAGTGCGCGCGTCGGTCAAAATGGTGGGAGAAAAATTTGTATGGCCGAGCCTGTGCAAACAAGTTAGAGAGTGGGCGGCAGCCTGCATGGCTTGTCAACGAGCCAAGGTACACAGACACACGAGAGCTCCCTTGGAGCTGTTTCACATCCCGGCTAAGAGGTTTGATCACGTTCACGTGGACCTCGTAGGCCCCCTCCCGCCCTCACAGGGGTGCACACATCTTCTGACAATGGTTGACCGCACCACGCGCTGGCCAGAAGTGATCCCTGTGTTGTGAACCACAGCCTAGGAGGTGTCGCGCCCATTTTTAACGGCATGGGTAGCGCGTTTTGGAGTTCCGTCGGACATTATGTCTGACAGAGGTCCTCAATTTGTCTCCGAACTTTGGTCAGCGATGGCCCGCAGCCTGGGGGCAACGATCCACCGCACGACCACGTACAACCCGCAGGCTAACGGGTTATGCGAGCGTTTTCACAGGTCATTGAAGGCGGCCCTCAGAACGTCACTTACGGATGCAAATTGGGTGGACAGGCTACCATGGGTTTTATTGGGGTTGCGTTCTGCACCTAAAGAGGATTTAGAAGCCTCCCCGGCTGAACTAGTTTCCGCACAGCCACTTCGGCTGCCCAGGGAATTTCTTCCAGAGTGCTCCCCAGCTCAGCGGTTGCAGAGTGGCACGGAAGCGAGCACACTACCTGGCCCCGTTCACCACAGTTTTCCGCGTGTTTTTGTGCCTAAAGCTTTAAAAAATGCGGAGTTTGTTTTTGTCAGACATGACGCCCATCGTCCGCCTTTACGCCCACCTTATGACGGACCATATAGAGTGCTGGAAACAGGGGATAAGCATTTTTTGCTAGATTTGGGGGGCAGAAAAGAAATGATTGGCATTAACAGGCTCAAACCCGCTTTTGTGGTAGCTGACGAAGCTGTGCAGTTGGCTAAGGCTCCTCGACGTGGCAGACCCCCTAGAGAGCATTCCCCAGAACACCCACAGAGGTTGACTAACAGTTCTCACCCCCAGGCAGCAACTCCACAGCAGGAAGACGCCGCGGAAGTGGTGCAGCCTGCTTACAGCAGATAGGGAAGAAGGTTGAGACCCAAGCGGCACGTGGACTGATATGTAGTGATTTTATCATGACATGCAATCTGTGGTTATGTTGTTCCATCTTAGACGTTTGG
The DNA here is from genome assembly GCA_020510985.1 of Pholidichthys leucotaenia. Lineage (NCBI taxonomy): Eukaryota > Metazoa > Chordata > Actinopteri > Cichliformes > Pholidichthyidae > Pholidichthys > Pholidichthys leucotaenia. The sequence goes on along the minus strand of CM035844.1, from coordinate 271,657,135 downwards.
GGGGGTCATGTGGTGCACATATGTGGGTTCCATATGCTTCACATGTGTATTACTGTATGCTTATTGTGTGCTTCATGTCTCAGAGGAACAAAAGGTCTGAACTTCCTAGGGGTAACAGGAGGATGTGAAGTCTGGCCTTTTGTATGCAGAGAGACGGCCTTGAGGGATTTCCTGACCACCAGGACTTCAGGTGAAGACGAGAAGACCTGGAGGGGGATGCATTGTGATTTGGGATTAAAAGACCATGTGACTGTGTGTTTTGATGTCCCGAGGTATTAAAGGGACAAATGTGGGGGGATTCCTCTCTCTTCTGTTTTTGGATGTTGGAGAATGTGAATGTAAAATAAAACTGGTCTTGAGAAATAAACTCAGCCTCGTCCTTCCACATATCTCCACAACATAACCTCCCCCGAGAGCACATCTGCAGACGAAGAGACTGCTGATTGCTGTTTACTGTTTTTTTAAGAACAGTGCAAGTTGAACATTGGTATCAGTCAATGTAAACTTACCAGATCATAGCCAGTAGCTAATTTCCATCTGTTGTCCGTGGGTTACATTTGTTCCTTCTCCCATTCTATGGGGATGGACTCAAGAAGGCAGTAATATAAATGGATATAAATATTAAAAGCGTAACACTGGGCCTGACAGTATTAACCACTACATGGATGACTATGAAAATGATTGATACAATAAAAGAACAGTGTGCATACCTGAATGACAATGTATCTATATCATTTTAATGCTGTGGCACATATATTGAGTTCATATTTCCCCACAAATGTATGGCTGTATGTGTATTGGGGGCTTCACGTCTCGCGGGACAAAGAAGGCCTGGGTCTGCAGAGATCTACAGGAGATGACGAGGAGGTGCGAGTTTTGCCCTTTGTCTCAGAGTGGATGCCCCAGGAGGATTCCCGGAACATCAAGGGATAAGAGACGGACATCAAAGAGTTGCATTGTGACTGGGAATTAAATTGCACCGGGCTGCACGGTGGCGCAGTGGTTTAGCACTGTGGCAGCACAGTTTTACCCTTGGCCGGGGGATCGCGGGGATCATGAGATCGTGGGTTCGATTCCAGCCCCCGACCAACAGTGAGCTGTGTGGAGTTTGCATGTTCTCCCCGTGTTGCGTGGGTTTACTCCGGGATTTCTCCGGTTTCCTCCCGCATACCAAAAACATGTAGGTTTAGGGCGCTCGCGCACACAGCGACCAGCAGCCGGTGGCTTGTCACCAGACTGCAAACCAAGTCTACCTACGGGTACAAATAAGTAACAAAAAAAAAAAAAGAAAAAAATGCCATGTGATTGTATGTTTGCTGAAGCACCATGTGACGGGCAGTATAAGAGTGTGGTATTTCATTGCTCGGTCTGTTTTTCGTGTTGAGAGATTGCGAGAGATGTGTTCTCTAAATTAAGCCGAACCTGAGAAATAAACTCAGCCTCATCTTTGAACGCATTCTCTACACTGGTGACCCGACGACTAATTATGGCCGGGGACGATCTTCCCGCACCGGACTCATCAGGAGCCAGCCAGGCTAACGCAGCTAGCGCAGTCCAGCTACCCGATTTCTGGCAGCATAGCCCGCGCTCTTGGTTCAACACGGTCGAGGCGCGGTTCCACCTTCGGGGAATTTCGGCGGATGCGACGAAGTTCTACCATGTAGTCGTAAAGCTGGACAGCCTCACAGCCCAGTGGGTGGAGAGCCTGACTAACCACCCACCAGATGACGACAAGTACGGCGCGTTGAAAGCCGCTCTCATCCGTGCTTTCACCCCCTCGCTGGGAGAGCGAGCAGAGAGGCTCCTGGCGTTGACTGAAGGCGAGGCAGACAGCCAGCAGACCTGATGGCGAGGATGCTGAGCCTGAGAGGCAATGATGATGACGGCTTTATCTTCGCCCATCTTTTCCTCAGGACACTACCGTCAGCGGTGAGAGTCACCCTGGCCGGTTCACAGCTGCTGACCAGCCGAGATTACCACGAGCTGGGCCAGGAGGCACAGCGACTCGTCGACGCCCATAGACGCCACACAGCCATGACGGCGGCAGTGGAGCTGAGCGCAACGCCCGGAGATGACAGGAGGCCAGAGGCTGCAGCACCAGAGTCGCTGACGTCAGCAGCGGCAGAGGCCAGGAGACGCGGAGCGGGCAACATCCTCTGCTTTTATCACCAACGTTTCGCCGAGAGGGCACGCAGGTGCATTCCGCCGTGCCAGTTCAAGCGCTCGGGAAACGCCAAGACCGGGAGCCGGTAGCAGCCGCGGCTCTCGGCGTGAAGAACAGGCTGCTCTACCTGACGGACGCGAAAATCGGGGGAGACAGTTCCTGGTGGGACACAGGCTCCCAGCTGAGTTTCATCACACCGTCCTATGCTGATCGGCTGGCACCTTCCAGCGGACCCCTGGTGTTGGCGGCGAACAGCTCGACGATCAAGACCTTCGGGGAGAAGACCCTCCCCCTGTCTTTCCACGGTCGGACATTCGAGTGGACTTTCGTTGTAGCGGCAGTCAGTCATAACATGTTAGGTGCTGATTTTTTGTGCTCGAATGGTTTATTGGTTGATCTTGCTAATAGACGTCTGGTTAATGCCAACGTCTTTCCACTCTATTTCCTGTACAGCCCGGGTGGTCCCGCCGACTGCACAGCCCAACGTCACAGCTGCGGGTGGAAAGTTCCAAGCACTACTCACTCAGTTTCCAACACTCACAGTCCCAACGTTTTTGGCATCAGTGGCTAAACATGGGGTGGAACATTTTATAACTACCACTGGACCCCCCGTTTTTGCAAAAGCTCGGTGCTTGGACTCAGCTAAACTGGCCATAGTGCGCGAGGAATTCGCCAACCTAGAAAAACTGGGCATCATTAGACGCTCTAACAGCCCCTGGGCTTCACCGCTGCATATGGTCCCCAAGGCTGATGGCTCGTGGCGGCCTTGCGGTGATTTCCGCAGTTTGAATAACGCTTCAGCACACAACCGCTACCCGATTCCGCACATCCAGGATTTTTTGGTGCATTTAGCGGGGGCGCGCATTTTTTCTAAAATAGATTTGGTGCGTGGGTACCATCAAGTCCCAGTCCGCGCTCAGGACATACCCAAAACAGCGGTTATAACTCCTTTTGGGCTTTTTGAGTTTTTGCGTATGCCGTTTGGGCTCAAGGGGGCTGCGCAGACCTTCCAGCGCATGATGGATGCAGTTTTACGCGGCCTCCCTTTCGTGTTCGTCTACTTGGATGATATTTTGGTAGCCAGCACGTCCGAAGACGAACACGAAACCCACCTCACAGCGGTTTTTCGAAGGCTGGCAGAGCACGGGTTAATAATTAACCCAGCAAAGTGCCAGTTTGGGGTGGCGCAAATCGATTTTTTGGGGCACCGCGTTTCGCCAGAAGGAGCGGTCCCGCTGCCCGATAAAGCACGCGCAATAACAGATTTTCCCCAACCTCAGACGATCGAAGCGTTGCAGGAATTTTTGGGAATGGTTAATTTTTATAACCGTTTCCTCCCAAGCGCAGTGCAGCTCATGCAACCATTGTACGCTGCACTTAAAAAACAAAAACCTGCGAATAAGATCGAATGGTCCCCGGAGTGGGAGCACGCATTCTTCCAAGTCAAATCAGCCCTGGCGAATACCGTTTTGTTGGCACACCCGGTGCCAACGGCTCGCATGGCGTTCACCACGGATGCTTTCGATTTAGCGGTGGGGGCAGTCGTTGAACAGTTTGTGGCAGGGAGCTGGCAGCCGCTAGCATTTTTCAGTAAAACCTTGCGCGATAACGAGCAGAAATACAGCGCGTTCGACAGGGAGCTGTTGGCCCTGCATTTGGTCATCCGCCATTTCCAGTTCTGGCTGGAGGGGCGCCGTTTCATCGCATTTGTGGACCACAAGCCGCTAACATTCGCGATGGCCAAGATTTCAGAGCCTTGGTCAGGCCGGCAGCAAAGTCAGCTGGCCGCGATATCGGAGTTCACCACCGACATTCAGCATGTCGCGGGCAAACATCATGTAGTGGCAGACTGTCTTTCGCGTGCGGTAGCAGCACCAGGCCCTGTGGGGGCAGACTCGGCAGCCGTGGCCGTGGGCCAGCTTTGCAGAGCGGAAGCGCTCGCAGCCCCGGTCCGCGTAGGTTTGGATTACGCAGCCATGGCTGCGGAGCAGGCTAGCGACGCGGATGTGTGCGCGCTCCAGTCTGGACCAACAGGGTTAAGGCTGGAGCACAGGGTGCAGCAAACAGGTATGCCCCCTCTAATCTGCGATGTCTCCATGGGGCGGCCTCGCCCTGTGGTCCCAGCTGCGTGGCGCCGCCGCGTTTTTGACTCAATCCATTCCCTGGCGCACCCGGGGGTGCGCGCGTTGATTAAAATGGTGGGGAAGAAATTTGTTTGGCCGGGGCTGCGTAAACAGGTCAAGGAGTGGGCAGCAGCCTGCGTGGCGTGTCAGCGAGCCAAGATACACAAGCACACTAGAGCCCCTTTGGAGCCTTTTCACATCCCGGCTAAGCGTTTTGATCATGTGCATGTTGACTTGGTGGGCCCCCTTCCGTTGTCGCAGGGGTGTACACACCTTTTGACGATGGTAGACTGCACCACACGTTGGCCAGAAGTGGTCCCTTTGGCATCAATGGCAGCGGCAGACGTTGCACGCGCGTTTTTAACGGCTTGGGTCGCGCGTTTTGGAGTTCCGTCGGACATAACGTCCGACAGAGGTCCCCAATTTGTTTCCGAACTCTGGTCATCGATGGCCCACAGCCTAGGGGTGAAGATTCACCGCACTACAGCGTATAACCCCCAGGCTAACGGTTTGTGCGAATGCTTTCATAGGTCATTGAAAGCAGCCCTCAGAGCGTCTCTTACGGATGCAAATTGGGTGGATAAACTTCCATGGGTTTTATTGGGGTTGCGTTCCACACCTAAGGAGGATTTGCAGGCTTCTCCGGCTGAATTAGTTTTTGCGCAACCCCTCCGTTTGCCAGGGGAATTTCTTCCCGACAACCCTGCGCCAAATTGCCCCCCTGCTCAGCTGTTGCAGAGCGGCACAGGATCAAACACCCTTCCTGGCCCAGTTCATCACAGTTTTCCACGCGTTTTTGTGCCAAAGGCTTTAAAAAATGCGGAGTTTGTTTTTGTTAGACATGATGCCCAACGCCCAGGCTTGCGACCGCCTTACGACGGGCCGTTCAGAGTGTTGGAAACGGGAGAAACATTTTTTGCTTGATTTGGGAGGCAGAAAAGAGTTGATTTGCATTAACAGACTCAAACCCGCCTTTGTTCTGGCTGATGAACACGTGCACTTGGCTAGGGCCCCCTGCCGTGGCAGGCCGCCGAGAAGGCATTCTTCGCAGCCCTCACAGAGATGTGCTAATGATTCTGATCCACAGATGCAGCAAGCCGGGGCAGAAGGCACCAAGCCGGCTTACAACAGATATGGAAGGAGGTTAAAACCCAAGCATTCGGTGGACTGATTGGTGGCATACAGTGATGTTTTTTGTCATGCATCTCTGATTATGTTTTGTCCCTTAAATAGACGTTTGGGGGGGGTTATGTGGCACATATATTGAGTTCATATTTCCCCACAAATGTATGGCTGTATGTGTATTGGGGGCTTCACGTCTCGCGGGACAAAGAAGGCCTGGGTCTGCAGAGATCTACAGGAGATGACGAGGAGGTGCGAGTTTTGCCCTTTGTCTCAGAGTGGATGCCCCAGGAGGATTCCCGGAACATCAAGGGATAAGAGACGGACATCAAAGAGTTGCATCGTGACTGGGAATTAAATGCCATGTGATTGTATGTTTGCTGAAGCACCATGTGACTTAGGCAGTATAAGAGTGTGGTATTTCATTGCTCGGTCTCTTTTTCGTGTTGAGAGATTGCTAGAGATGTGTTCTCTAAATAAAGCCGAACCTGAAAAATAAACTCAGCCTCATCTTTGAACGCATTCTCTACAATGCCAGATTAATTCTTCATCTCTTTGGGTTTCATTCAATGTAGGATAATTAAAATGCTGCAACATATTACAGTAGACCATTTAATGACAGTGAACAGCATTGATTTCTCATAGGACTGACCCCTGCATTGACAAATAAATCACTACGATTAATTCTTAGCCTGACTCTTGACCTGCTCTGGCCCAGGCTAGCTCCAGACAATAAATCTCCGTAGCAACTTGGCTGGGCTTAATTAATCCTACTTTTATGCAACCAAATCAAGTATAGATTAAGCCAGAATTACCTGAAAATCCTGACTTAATCCCTTGTCTTGGTTTTATGCAATACCCCTAAGGTCAGCTGTCTGCATCCACAAACATAACATGTACGGTAGCTTATATTAATAATTAATCATGTCTGTAGCTACTTCAGCCTAGCTGCTGCACAAAAACACTTTTTTGGGAGTGACAACCCCAGCAGAGGAAAAAGCATGATGATAGCACTGACAGGTTGCTTTGTAATTACTGTATTGTAATATGTAGCTTAAACCATTCTATCTTTACAGTGTCGACAGGATACTGCTGATGGACCAGGCAGTGTGCACGAGTTGACAAAAGAGGCGATGACGATCTACCAGATGAGGAACCTGTTATGTCTGAAGAATGGGCGGACAGCGACCATGTGCCGAGGTTAACTTTATTCAGCTAGAACACATGAACATACATATAGCTGAGTTGCTGAACTGACTCAAAACCCCACCTTGACGTGCTGACGTCTCCTGCATGAATGTGCAGCACATCACATACACTACAGAACCCCAGTGCATCAGCCCATGAACTTACCGATGGCATCATAATCGAGTCCTCAGAGGTCTTGGGGATATTGGCAGAGCCCGTTGCTATCTGGTTGGACTGACATATGCCCTCGACCTGAAGTACCCTAAAAAACTCAAATACACCTTTCAGGTCTTCCAGAAAGTTCTACTGGAGCTGGATCCTGGAACACTGTCAAATAAGGCTCAGAGACTGAAAAACTACTTGCATATGTTGAGCAAGATGCTGCTGGGAGGTTTTCCCATTTGCAAGTTTGCTTGTTACAACATTTAATTGATTGATGGTAACTTGCAAACGTTTAGTTGAGGCCAAAAAACGTTTACAGAAATTCAGAAATGATCATGATTGTGAAAAAAATTTTTTTGGAGGGTGCTTTTAAAGTCGTTTTTGTCTGTAGTTCAACATCAAAGCAGTGGAAGTTGGAGCCTTGGAAGAATAAGCACAGTATTGCAGCTGTTTTCATATTTTTGTTTATTCAGCTCACTAGCCGGTGGACAGCTGGAGCAAACAAACCATGAACGATGGCACTTTGTCTGCAGTTGTTTGTTTCAAACAATTTGTTACTGATGTAACAGTGATGTTGTGGAATTAACTCTAATTTTGCTAATATTGGCATGGTTAACACTTTGAACTCCTGCCATCTGGCAAACGATTCCGGAGCATCAGAGGCAGAACCACCAGACTGATCAACAGCTTCCTTCCACAAGCTGTTAGGATGCTGAACAGTTGATCCGGAATCTCTCATACACACTACTGCACCTACGGACATTATGTACATTATTTGTATATTATAGTTCTGGTTAGTTTTTAAGTATGTCTGAGGGATGTGTGAATGGATGTGGGGAGGCAGGGGTGAGGATGAGGGGTGTGTGTGTAAGATAAGATAAGGTAAGCCTTTATTAGTCCCACAATGGGGAAATTCCAGGATTGCAACAGCACAGGGATAGCAACACTCAGAGCAACAATCAGAAGGCAAGAAAAAAAAACCAAAAAAAAGCAAGAGCAGCTAATATACTGTACATATGTACATATTACTATATATATATATATATATATGTATATACACTCACCGGCCACTTTATTAGGTACACCATGCTAGTAACGGGTTGGACCCCCTTTTGCCTTCACAACTGCCTGAATTCTTCGTGGCATAGATTCAACAAGGTGCTGGAAGCATTCCTCAGAGAGTTTGGTCCATATTGACATGATGGCATCACACAGTTGGCGCAGATTTGTCGGCTGCACATCCATGATGCGAATCTCCCGTTCCACCACATCCCAAAGATGCTCTATTGGATTGAGATCTGGTGACTGTGGAGGCCATTTGAGTACAGTGAACTCATTGTCATGTTCAAGAAACCAGTCTGAGATGATTCCAGCTTTATGACATGGCGCATTATCCTGCTGAAAGTAGCCATCAGAAGTTGGGTACATTGTGGTCATAAAGGGATGGACATGGTCAGCAACAATACTCAGGTAGGCTGTAGCGTTGCAACGATGCTCAATTGGTACCAAGGGGCCCAAAGAGTGCCAAGAAAATATTCCCCACACCATTACACCACCACCACCAGCCTGAACCATTGATACAAGGCAGGATGGATCCATGCTTTCATGTTGTTGACGCCAAATTCTGACCCTACCATCCGAATGTCGCAGCAGAAATCGAGACTCATCAGACCAGGCAACGTTTTTCCAATCTTCTATTGTCCAATTTCGATGAGCTTGTGCAAATTGTAGCCTCAGTTTCCTGTTCTTAGCTGAAAGGAGTGGCACCCGGCGTGGTCTTCTGCTGCTGTAGCCCATCTGCCTCAAAGTTCGACGTACTGTGCGTTCAGAGATGCTCTTCTGCCTACCTTGGTTGTAACGGGTGGTTATTTGAGTCACTGTTGCCTTTCTATCAGCTCGAACCGTCTGGCCATTCTCCTCTGACCTCTGGCATCAACAAGGCATTTCCGCCCACAGAACTGCCGCTCACTGGATATTTTTTCTTTTTCGGACCATTCTCTGTAAACCCTAGAGATGGTTGTGCGTGAAAATCCCAGTAGATCAGCAGTATTTGCCACGTTCAAAGTCACTCAAATCACCTTTCTTCCCCATACTGATGCTCGGTTTGAACTGCAGGAGATTGTCTTGACCATGTCTACATGCCTAAATGCACTGAGTTGCCGCCATGTGATTGGCTGATTAGAAATTAAGTGTTAACGAGCAGTTGGACAGGTGTACCTAATAAAGTGGCCGGTGAGTGTATATACACAGACACACAGTGCAGAGCATTGTAGCTGGATGGAATAAATATATGCGTATATAAACACAGTGCAGAGCATTTTTTTTTTTTTTTTTTGTTACTTATTTGTACCCGTAGGTAGATTTGGTTAGTCTGGTGACAAGTCACCGGCTGCTGGTCGCTGCGTGCGCGAGCGCCCTAAACCTACATGTTTTTGGTATGCGGGAGGAAACCGGAGAAATCCCGGAGTAAACCCACGCAACACGGGGAGAACATGCAAACTCCACACAGCTCACTGTTGGTCGGGGGCTGGAATCGAACCCACGATCCCCGCGATCCCCCGGCCAAGGGTAAAACTGTGCTGCCACAGTGCTAAACCACTGCGCCACCTAGCATTGTAGCTAGATGGAATAAGTATGTAAATATATAAACACACAGTGCGGAGCATTGTAGCTAGACGGAATAATATGTAGATATATAAACACACAGTGCGGAGCATTGTAGCTAGATGGAATAAATATAGAGATATATAAATATAAACACACCCAGTGCGGAGCATTGTAGCTAGATGGAATAAATATGTAAATATATAAACACACAGTGCAGAGCATTGTTGCTAGATGGGATGAAACAGCATAACCGTCTACTTAGTTATCCTACATGGTATGATTATGTGCCCATACATATTCTCACCCTCCATAGCGACCGGTATTTTCCTAGTTGTATGCCGGAGGGGACCATTGTGTAAGTCTATTGCATCTTTTGCATTCAAAACTATTAGGTTGTTATGTCTTTTTGCTATCTCTGCGAGCAGCCCTGCTTAGATTGTACAGTCTGACAGCCGTTGGTAGGAAGGACCTACGAAACCTCTCGGTTGTGCACCTGGGATGATGTAGTCTGCTGCTAAATGAGCTCCTCAGTGCATTCAGTATGTCCTGCATAGGGTGGAACTCGGACTCCAGCAGAGATGACAGTTTAGCCACCGTCCTTCTCTCTCCTATCTCCTCCACCGGGTCAAGGCGCTGCCCCAGGACAGAGCTAGCTAGCTTTCTTGATCAGTTTGTTCAGTCTCTTCCTATCGGCTGCGGTAATGCCACTGCCCCAGCAGACCACTCCAAAAGTGATGGCTGATGCCACCACCGTGTCATAGAATGTCTTCAGCAGTGCCCCTTGTACACCAAAAGACCCGAGTCTCCTCAGTAGGAACAGCCTGCGCTGTCCCTTCTTGTAGAGTGCATCAGTATTGTGTGACCAGTCTAGTTTATTGTTCAGATGAACACCCAGGTACTTGTAGGATGTCACCATCTCGATGTCTGTTCCCTGTATATTTACTGGTGCTGTGAGGGGTTGTCCTTGCCTGCGGCAGTCCACCACCAGCTCCTTAGTTTTCCTTGCGTTGATCTGGAGGCAGTTCCGATGGCACCAGTCCACGAAGTCCTGGATAAGTCCTCTGTACTCAGCTTCATCTCCATTGGAGATGAGGCCAACGATCGCAGAGTCATCAGAGAACTTCTGTAGATGGCAGTGTGTTGTGTTGTGTGAGAAGTCCACAGTATAAAGAGTGAACAGGAAGGGAGCCAAAACCGTTCCCTGGGGGGCCCCCGTGCTACCGATGATCGTGTCGGACACACAGTCCCGGGTTCTCACAAACTGAGGCCGGTTCGTGAGGTAGTCCAGGATCCATGATGACAGGTGCTGATCCACCCCTGCGCGCAGCAACTTGTCCTTCAGGATCATCGGTTGGATGGTGTTGAAAGCACTGGAGAAGTCAAAGAACATGATCCTCACCACATTCCCGGGCTTCTCCAGGTGGGACAGAGAACAGTGAAGGAGGAAGATCACCGCATCCACCACCCCAATGCCATGCTGGTAGGCGAACTGGAGTGGATCCATCGCTGGTCCCACCAGGGGGCGGAGGTGAGCAAGGAGCAGTCTCTCCAGGGTCTTCATCAAGTGGGATGTCAAGGCCACCGGTCTGTAGCTGTTCAGGTCTTTGGGGTGGGAAGTTTTTGGTACAGGTACCACACAAGATGTGTTCCACAGCTGTGTGTCTTAAATTATGTTCTTTTACTTGAATGGATGCCAAGAGAAACACAATTTCATCTTGCTTGCACTACAGTTGTATGTACAGCAATATGACAATAAAGGTTGATTTGATTTGATGGTTATGTCTCTGTTAATAAATGTTACAAAATGTTAGTGTATTGCTTTTTTAAAATCTGATTTCACTGATTTAAAATTGGCTTAAGGTGCTACTAAGGGTAAATACTGTTTAAAAAAATTAAATGAAAGAAATGTATTTATTTGGATGATTGTCAGGAATGAGTTAAATTTGAGTGAAAACACTTAGCAGATGCAATAGATTTGCTTAAACCATCATTTTCAGTTATTTAATAGTGTTCACTTAGGGCTTCTATTGCATTAACTTCAGAATTTAATATCTACTCAATTTTATTTTATATTATACTAAATGTAATTTGTAAGATCTACTTGATTTTTTTTTTTAAACTTATATTTACTCAATTTGTTAGGGATATTTAAAAGATGTCCCTAATTTTAGATTTACTCAGTATTTTTGAGTGTAAAAATGTTTCACCAATAAAACTGAGTAGAGCCTTGTTAGAGTGATCGCAGTGTGGTGGAGCGCCCACAATTCTGTTGTACTGTACAACTGTACAATGACAGTAAAGCCTATTCTGTCCTATCCCAGCATCTCTGGGCGAGAGGCAGAGTCACCCTGGACAGATCGCCAGTCCGTCACAGTGCCAACACAGAGAGACAGACAACCATTCACTCTCACATTCATACTCAAAGACAATTTAGACTCTCCAGTTGATTCATCGTGGGTTCGATCCCACCACCTGACCATCAGTGACCCTTCTGTGTGGAGTTTGCATGTTCTCCCTGTGTCTGCGTGGGTTTACACCGGGCACTCTGGTTTCCTCCCACAATCCAAAGACATGCAGGTTAGGTTAACTGGCATCAACCGGGGACCTTCGATTATTACAGAAAAATATTAGAAAACAGTAAAAAGTAATAAAAGTACATGCATATATTAATATAAGATAAGATAAGCCTTTATTAGTCCCACAATGGGGAAATTCCAGGATTGCAACAGCACAGGGACAGCAGCACAAAACATATAAACCATCATCAGAAATTTCCGTTGACAGGTTAATTAGCCCCAACATTTTATTGAAAATTATAACAATATGAACAAGTAAGGATGATAGTAGGCTTTACAGATATTATGTAAGTGTTGGTGGAAACATCACAAAAAATGCAAATAATTACATTGATTTCACAGAAAAAAAATCTTAGTTCAATCTTTATTAAAACAACTGAAGAAAACCAAAAGAGAGATATTGTTAATAAATGTTGAAACAAAACATGAAGTGAATGTGATGTCACAGATGTGAAAACAGTGAAATAGGTCATTGAGGAAATTTCCAAACTCACATCTTCAACTTATCGTTCCAAACGGGACAATTTCCTAATAAAATTAAAACAGCAAACGTCATTATTCCATGATAGAAATCTGGTGACCAGTAACACTTCAGATTTCTCTTCGGACACAGTTGTCAAAGATTCTAGAAAAACTCCTCAGTGATGGATTAGAAAAGTTTACAGACCAACACAAACTACTGTCTGACAGTCAATCTGGATTTAGAGCAAACTGGTCGACATCATTAGCATGAACAGAACTCAGAAAAAAAAAATCACTAATTCTAGAGATAAAAAGACATTTAACATTGGAGTATTTCTTAAGCTAAAAAAACTTAATTTAAAAGAAAATTTGATTCAGTACATGCACACATTTACTGTATGTACATATGAAAGGCATTTCAGTGTCTTTTTTTCCTTTGTTCGTCAGTTCACAAGCCACTTTTGTTGTTTGCCATTTTAAGTGAAGAAGAAGCCAACTTTATTGTCTTTCAATCCATACAGTCAATCATGTACAGTAGAATGAAATTACGTTTCTCCTCTCTACAATGTTAATCACATCTAGAATCAGAGGGGTCACTGCCATGCAAGGCACCGCCACAAACATCTTTTCCTTCCCCCATTCTATTTTTGCCGAGCATTAAGCTAGAAGGCAGGAAGTACCATTTTTTAATGGTCTCTGGTATGACCCAGCCGGGGCTTGAACCCACAACCTCCTGGTTGTGGGGCAGATGCTCTACCACTAGATCACTGGAGTGGTGGCTGAGTGATGATTTACATGCTGAAAATAAAGTATTCAATCAATTGATGAGCAACTAAAATATACAAATAAAGGAAATGGCATCTACTAAATTTCATTTTTATGGTGGGGAGGACACTCTAGACCCAGACAACAATGCCCTCCTCTTCAAAAATGCTCATGATGTCCATGCGCCCAACACAATAAAGATTAACTAGGCCACCACTCCAGTGGTGACCTCCCGCCCCACAGCCAGGAGATCGTGGGTTCAATCTCCGGCCGAGTCATACCATAGACAATATAAAAATGGTACTTCCTGCCTTCTAGCATGGTGCTCTGCCTAATAGAAAGGGTGAAGGAAAAGTTTGTGGCAGCGCCTTGCATGCCAGTGGCCCCTGTGATTCTAGATGTGACTAACATTGTAGATAGGACAAACGTAATTTTGTTCTACTGTACACGATTGGCTGTATGGTTTACATGACAAAGTTGGCTTCTTCTTCTTCTTAAAGGTCTGAGAGTCCAAAGCAGAGTGATGAAGCAGATGATCCGATGGACTTTTTTTAATCAAATTTATATTTACATTAACACCTCAGCATTTTTTCCCCCCATTCATGGCGCCGTAAGGAGGGGCAGCTGTATTAGCAGTAGCTGTGGTGTCTTTGTGTTTTTATGAGCCAATTCTTGTATATAGTGTATGTCTTTTCATCAGGATTCGGTAGGAAGACGGACCAAGTTTTTTTCCATTTTAGTACTGGTCTTTTATTTTTCTTTCTCAGGGCAATGGAGAACAATAGAGGTGGGGGCAAACGCATTGTTTACACATGCAACCAGCTGATTACACTGGGGAGGACAGCGCTGCTGCCCGGAGCGAAGCCCCTGATCCCAGATGAGCTGAAGAGGAGACGCCGCAGGCAAAGGGCTAGAGCCAAGGTGAGGAGGAGAAGGAAACATAAGCCACCAGTACCGATATTCATCACAGGTAACGTGAGGTCGCTGGGCAACAAGGCGGATGAGCTCACAGCGCTGGTCAGGACGCAAAGGGAATATTGTGAGTGTAGTATCATGTGTTTTGCAGAAACATGGTTACACTCACACATCCTGGACAACAACATAGCGATACCTGGGTTTAAGACGATTCGGTGGGACAGGGATGTTATAAGTAGCAGGATAAAGAGGGGAGGAGGACTGGCACTTCTTGTGAATGAAAGGTGGTGTAATCCTGGACACATTTATGTGAAGGAACACCGCTGCAGCCCGGACATTGAACTGCTGGCTGTGAGTATGTGACCTTATTATATGCCGTGAGAGTTCACATGTGCCATTGTGATTACTGTTTACGTCCCTCCGTCAGCTGATGCAGCGGTGGCCAGTGACGTCATCAGCTCCACAACTGCCACTTTACTGGAACAGCACCCTGATGCATTTACTGTATGCCCCTCACGGGTGATTTTAACCATGTCTCACTGGGCAAAATGCTACCAAACTTCCACCAGTTTGTTGACTGTCCCACCAGGGAAAATAAAACACTGGATCTACTGTATGCCAATGCAAGAGATGCATACAGTGCTACATCCATACCCCGTCTTGGCAGATCAGATCACAACCTGGTCCTGCTATTACCCAAGTACGTTCCTCTTGTGCAAAGGCAGCCTGCTTATACACAGACTGTGAGGAGATGGACACGGGAGGCTGCTGGTGCACTGGACTGGGATGTACTCTGTGAACCAAATGGGGTGGACATAGACAATATGACCGACTGCATCACAGAATACATCAGATTCTGTGAAAACACAGTCATGCCAGCTGAGATCGTGCTCTGTTTCCCCAACAACAAAACATGGATCACCAGTGACCTGAAAGCACTTCTTAACAAGAAGAAGATCGCTTTTAGGTCCGGAGACAGGGAGGAACTGAGAAGAGTGCAGTGTGAACTGAGAGAGATGCTGAGGAGGTGTAAAGACAAGTACAGGAGGAAGTTGGAGGATAAACTCTGGCAAAGCAATATGAAGGAGAATTGGACGATAATGAAACAAATCACAGAAGGGGGGACACAGACAGACATCAGGGAGTCTTGACAGAGCCAATGAGCTGAATCTGTTTTTAATACGTTCAACTCACCATCTGTGTTTAATACGTTCAACTCACCATCTGTCATCCCCACAACACAGCCAGACTCCCACACACCCCTCCCCCATCACCCTCCTGTGCAGCACCCCCCCCCCACACACACACACCTCTGAGGACATCAGCACCAACCCCAACATCACTGTGACTACAGACCAGGTTGAGAAACAGCTGGAGACTCCATCAGTGGAAGGCTGTGGGCCCTGATGGCATCTCCGCCAGGATCCTAAGGACCTGTGCCAACCAGCTATCTCCTGCACTGAAACACATGTACAACCTCAGCCTGAGTTTGGAGAGAGTTCCGGTGCTGTGGAAGACATCCTGCCTGGTTTCTGTTCCCAAGAAGTTGTCTCCATCTGACCTGAATGACTATCGACCAGTTTCCCTGACATCGCATGTGATGAAGGTCCTGGAGAGACTGGTCTAAGCCCACCTGAGGCCACAGGTGAAGACGTGGCTGGACCCCCTGCAGTTTGCATATTAGCCCCACTGAGGAGATGAAGACACTGTCATCTACCTGCTGCAATGAGCCCATTTGCACAGAGGAGACACTGTGAGACTCACAGTCTTTGATTTCTCCAGTACCTTCAACACCATCCAGTCACTGCTGCTGGGTGAGAAGCTGCGGGTGATGGGGTCGACAGCTCTGATCTTCTGGATTACGGAATGCCTGACAGGCAGGCCACAGTTTTTCCGGTTGGACAGTGTCTTGTCTGATGTGGTCATTAGTGATACAGGAGCTTCACAGGGAACTGTGCTCTCTCCTTTTCTCTTCACCTTATACACCACCGACTTTCAGTACAACTCTGAATCATGCCACCTGCAGAAATTCTCTGATGATTTGGCTGTTGTTGGGTGTATAAGAGGGGGAGAGGAGGGGGTGTACAGGGCACTGGTAGACAGATTTGCTGAGTAGAGTGAGCAGAATCAGCTTGAGGCTGAATGTCAACAAGACCAGAGAGATGGTGATTGGCTTCAGAAAGAAGAGGACACCTTCATAGCCATTGCAGATTAGTGGGGAGGATGTGGAGCTAGTGAAGGAGTACAAATACCTTGGTATCATGATCAACAGACTGGACTGGAAATCTAACACTGATGGTGTGTACAAGAAGGGGATGAGCAGACCCTACAGTGGTGTTGAAAAGTGTTTGCCCCCCTCCTGATTTCTCATTTTTTTTGTATGTTTATCACACTTACACGTTTCAGATCATCAAACAAATTTAAATATTAGACAAAGATAACACAAGTAAACACAAAATGCAGTTAATAAATGAAAGTGTTTATTATTAAGGGGAAAAAAAATCCAAACCTTTATGGCCCTGTGTGAAAAGTGATTGCCCCCTAAACCTAATAACTGGTTGGGCCACCTTTAGCAGCAATAACTGCAATCAAGCATTTGCGATAACTGGCAATTAGTCTTTTATAACACTGTGGAGGAATTTTGGCCCACTCACCTTTGCAGAATTGTTGTAATTCAGCCACACTGGAGGGTTTTTGAGCATGAACCACCTTTTTAAGGTCATGCCACGGCATCTCAATAGGATTCAGGTCAGGACTTTGACTGGGCCCCTCCAAAGTCTTCATTTTGTTTTTCTTAAGTCATTCAGAGGTGGACTTGCTGGTGTGTTTTGGATCATTGTCCTGCTGCAGAACCCAAGTGCGCTTCAGTTTGAGGTCACGAACAGATGGCCGGACATTTTCCTTCAGGATTTTTGGTAGACAGCAGAATTCATGCTTTCATTTACCACAGCAAGTCTTCCAGGTCTTGAAGCAGCAAAACAGCCCCAGACCGTCACACTACCACAACCATATTTTACTGTTGGCAAGATGTTCCTTTTCAAGTTTTGCCTCGTCAGTCCACAGAGTATTTTCCCAAAAGTCTTGGGGATCATCAAGATGTTTTCTGGCAAAACTGAGATGAACCTTTATGTTCTTTTTGCTCAGCAGTAGATTTTGTCTTGGAACTCTGCCATGCTGGCCATTTTTGCTCAGTTTCTTTCTTATGGTGGAGTCATGAACACGGACCTTAACTGAGGTAAGTGAGGCCTGCAGTTCTTTGGATGTTGTTGTGGGGTCTATTGTGACCTCTTGGATGAGTCGTCGCTGCACTCTTGGGGTAATTTTGGTTGGCCGGCCACTCCTGGGAAGGTTCACCACTGTTCCATGTTTTTGCCATTTGTGAATAATGGCTCTCACTGTGGTTCACTGAAGTCCCAAAGCTTTAGAAATGGCTTTATAACCTTTTCCAGATTGACAGATCTCAATTACTTTCTCATTTGTTTCTGAATTTCTTTGGATCGCAGCATGATGGCTAGCTTTTGAGGACCTTTTGTTCTACTTCACTTTGTCAGGCAGGTCCTATTTAAGTGATGTCTTGATTGAGAACAGGTGTGGCAGTAACCAGGCCTGGGTGTAACTAAAGAAATTGAACTCAGCTTTCCAAAGATGTGATAAACAATAGTTAATTTACGTTTTAACAGGGAGGTGAATCAGTTTTTCACATAGGGCCATGTAGGTTTGGATTTTTGTTTTACCCTTTATAATAAACACCTTCATTTAAAAACTGCATTTTGTGTTTACTTGTGTTATCTTTGTCTAATATTTAAATTTGTTTGATCTGAAACATTTAAGGTGACAAACATAAAAAAAATGAGAAATCAGGAAGGGGGCAAACACTTTTTCACACCACTGAAGCATCTGCTCATCCCTTTCTTGTACGCAGCATCAGTGTTAGATTTCTAGTCCAGTCCGTTGCTGATCACGATACCCAAGTATTTGTACTCCTTCACTACCTCCACATCCTCCCTCCTAATCTGCAATGGCCTGAGGAAGCCGAGATCCTTCAACGTGTGCAACAGGATGCTGAAGCTTTTCTACCATGCTGTTGTCACCAGCGCCATTTTCTTTGCTGCTGTCTGCTGGGGTAGCAGTATCAGAGCCAGTGACACCAACAGACTTGACAAGATTATCAAGAAGGCTGGCTCTGTAATTGGTCTCAGGCCGGAGACCTTTGAGACTGTGGTGGAGAGGAGGAAAATGAACAAACTGCGATCCATCATAGACAAGCCTGATCACCCCCTCCACCACACACAGGACAGTCAGCGGAGCACTTTCTCCAGCAGACTGCAACAGCTTTGCTGCCAAACAGTTCGGTACAGGAAATCTTTTCTGCCATATGCCATTTCACTGTACAATATCTCACTATGATGTTGAATTCTGGTCATAACTATGCTGCCATACTGCACCTTGCAGTCTACTTGGTGCCTCACATCACCCTGCACCTGATAGTCCTGCATTGTACAGTGGGTATGATTCATGTATCTATATGGGTCATCATCTATTTATCTAGGATGTATATGCTATTTAGTCAGTTTTACTTTCCATGGGTAATCTCTTTGTGTGTTTCTGTCATTTTGGTCATCTACTGTCATGCTGTTGCTACACTGTAATTTCCCAGTTTGGGATCAATAAAGTACATCTATCCATCCATCCATCCATCTAAAGGACAATTCATTCACACAAAAGAGACTTAGTTCTGAAAATAAAGATCTACAGACATTACTGGACTACAGCAACTCAACTGTGAGTTTTCATGTTATAAACAGAAACACTGGATGAAGCATTCCCCGTATATTTTACAAGACTACAGCTTCTCACATGTGTGAATTCTCATGTGTCGTTTCAAATTACCATGTTGATTAAATCTTTGTCCACATGTTTCACAAGAAAATGGCTTCTCACCTGTGTGAATTCTCATGTGAGTTTTCAAATGACTATGGTGATTAAATCTTTGTCCACACGTTTCACAAGAAAATGGCTTCTCACCTGTGTGAATTCTCATGTGAGTTTTCAAGTCACAATGGTGATTAAATCTTTGTCCACATGTTTCACAAGAAAATGGCTTCTTACCTGTGTGAAGTCTCATATGAGTTTTCAAATCACAATGATGATTAAATCTTTGCCCACATATTTCACAAGAAAATGGCTTCTCACCTGTGTGAATTCTCATGTGAGTTTTCAAATTACCATGTTCATTAAATCTGTGTCCACATGTTTCACAAGAAAATAGCTTCTCACCTGTATGAATTCTCATGTGAGTTTTCAGATGACTATGGTGATTAAATCTTTTTCCACATGTTTCACAAGAAAATGGCTTCTCACCCGTGTGAATTCTCATGTGAGTTTTCAAAGTACCATATCGATTAAATCGTTTTCCACATGTTTCACAAGAAAATGGCTTCTCACCTGTGTGAATTCTTACATGAGTTTTCAAATTACCATATGTAGTAAAACTCTGCCCACATGTTTCACAAGAAAATAACTTCTCACCTGTATGGATTCTCTTATGAACTGATAAATGACTCTTCTGACTGAATCTTTTCCCGCACGTGTTGCAAACATGTGACTTAACTGTGTGATGTTTCTTCTTCTGGGACTCATTTTTACAGTCTTTGTCATTATCAGAACATTTTTCAGACTTTTCATCTGTGTCAGTTTCACACTGATTCTGTGACATGGAAGAGTTGTCCACATTGTTACGGTCACTTCTGTTTCTGTGAAGTCTCTTCTTTGGCTGTGGCTCTTCACGTTTACTTGATCCTGGGTTTACATTCTTACCTGCTCCCTGGTCTTGGCTCTCAGTGTCAGGAGAGTTGTGAGAGAGAAGCTGCTCACTGTTTGGTTCAGTTTCACTCTTGTCATTGTCCTCATCAGCAGGAGTCACCATGAAGGTATCAGTCTCTTGCTTCAGTCCAAAGTCTTCTTCCTCCTGAATGCTACAGAGTTCTTTTTCTTCCTCTTTAACCTGTGCGGCATCTTGTTCCCCCTGGTCCAAACTGGAGTTCCTCTCCTGCTTACAGAGCTGCTGGACAGTGAGAACCTCCTCCTCCTTACAATCATGTGGCTGTGGAGCATCTGGAGGGACAAAGAGACACAGAACATGCTAGTAATAGAAAAAACACAAAGAATAAATACACTGACTGGACAAAAAGTCACCACCTGGTAATAAATAGTTCTTATCCATCCATCTTCTACCACTCAATCCTTTTTAGGTCGTGGGGACTGGAGGGATGGGGCCAAAGCCTATCCCAGCATCTTTGGGTGAGAGGTGGGGTACACCCTGGGAAGATCACCAGTCCATCACAGGGCCAACAACAGACAGACAACCATTCACTCTCACATTCATACTAAAGGACAATTTAGAATCCCCAGTTGATGCCAATTAACCTAACATGCATGTCCTTTGCCTGTGGGAGGAAACCCATGCAGACCTGGGAAGAACATGCAAATTCCACGCAGAAGGGTCACTGATGGTCAGGGGTGGGATTGAACCCGTGACCTTCTTACTGTGCTGCCACAGTGCTAACCACTGCTCCACTGAGCTGCACAGTTCTTATCCTTGCATATGATAATTACAGCAGTCATGGATCTGTTTCAGATTCAACAACATGGTTCCCTGAGGTCTAAAAGGGGACACAGAATGAAAAAAAAAAATTTCAGTGTTTTTACACATGAATTTGTCTATCTGGAGTGGCTGTCAATAAAAACACACAAAAAAGCCACAACCCTGTTGCTTTGTTAGGGTCCACCATGATCTCACTAGGTCTTGTTCAGTGAACATTTCTGATTGGTCACCAGTTGTGATGTGATGGTGAGCCCGTGCCCAGCACATCAACAGTAGTATAAAATGTACTATTTATTAGTCATTCTGTTTTAGACGTCTTCTAGTTGGTTGTACACACATCACTGTCCAACTTCTATTTCTGAACATGTCACTATGGTGTTTTTATACACAAATAAACACATACTGCATTGTTTCCTGTTGGAGATGCTAGCAGGGGCTACTGGCTAACTGGCTGGAGAAGACAATTCTTCCACCTGGTACACTGAACCAAAAGAAAAACTCATTTGAAGTGCAAACTGTAACTGTATTGTCAGAATAAAATTGTTTTTTCACTGGGTGAGATCAGTCAAAGCCAAACACAAACTGAGACCAGTACAAGGACATCTCCAATGGCATCCTCCCCTGCCATCCGATCCAACTCACCACCAGGTGGTGATCAGTTGACAGCTCTGCACCTCTCTTTACCCGAGGGTCCAAGACATATGGTCGCAGGTCTGATGACACGATAACAAAATTGATCATTGACCTGCGAACTAGGGTGTCCTGGTGCCAGGTGCACATATGGACACCCTTATGCTTGAACATGGTGTTCATTATGGACAAACTGTGGTTAGCACAGAAGTACAATAACTGAACACCACTCGGGTTCAGATCGGGCAGGCCGTTCCTCCCAATCACCCCCTTCCAGGTTTCACTGTTGTTGCCCACATAAGCATTGAAGTCCCCCAGTAGGACAATGGAGTCTCCAAGAGGAGCACTCTCCAGCACCCCAGTCAGAGACTCCAAAAAGGGTGGGTACTCTGAACCATCATTTGGTGCATCGGCACAAATGATGGTCAGGACCTGTTTGCCAACCCAAAGGCGCAGGGAAACAACCCTTTCATCCACCAGGGAATACTCCAATATAGAGGCAGCAAGGTGGGTGGATACAAGAATACCCAAACCCTGCTCATCACCTTTCGTCTGGCGCAACTCCAGAGTAGGCCAAGCTCCAGCCCCTCTTCAGGAGACTGTGTTCTAGAACCAGAGCTCAGGGATGGCAACAGGAAATTCTGATTTCAGCTGAAATCTAATTTGGTCGATTGATTTATGGGGGGGGGAGCTGCGCCCCCCTGAAGCTGGGAGGTTTTCAGTAAAACAGAAGTAATTTAGACTGAAAAAAATGATAAAAAAAAAATGAAATACTAGACTTAGATAAATCATTAAATTTAATGAAAAGTTAACTTACTTTTTCTTCAATGTTGTCTCACTGTCTTTAGTCCAACATATTTAACAGTTCTATAAGAGTTTATTACACTATTTACACTGGTCACCAAGTCACTTCTAATGTGAAACTTTCTTCCTTTTGGCAGCAAGCTGTATCAGTCTCTGAACTTTGAACTTCATCTCCTTTTCTGGTTTCTTCAGAAACTGTCTGAGTGTTTCTGTTACCTCATCGAACTTTGAGCCAATTTTCACCTTTACTGTCACTTTTCTCTCAAGCCAATTACATCGGAACTTATTTTTGACACTTTTGTCTATTTCTAGCACTGATGACTCCTGATCCTTCGATAAAAATCTCATAATTCCGCTGAAAACAATACCGAAAGCTCAGAATTCCAACATGAACCAGGGATGTGATTTGGGGTTGGGGAAATTATCTGAAAATTAAGCAGGGGGTCTGGGGGACGCATTCCCCCAGTGGGGTCTGGGGTAGAGCCCCGGTGGGGGGGTGAAGCCCCCCCAAGCTCCTGGGTTTTTATGATTTTTAAGTACCAGAACTGTGCTTAAATGACTTAATACAAACAGCTGAATGCCACTTATTACTGTATAATATTGACTTATGTTCCAAGAAGATAGCATTCCTAAACTAGAAGAGCACTCATAGAGCGCATACCTCCACCAAGGCTCTTTCCGTTTGCCATGGATCACCTCCAAAATGTAATGGGTTTGTGTGTAGGTCAATAGCCACTTGTGGTGAAAATGGCGTCAAAGTCTGTCCATCAGTGTTGGAGCATTGTTGCTAACACACTGTGAGAAGATAAGAGCCTTGGCTGAGGTATGCATTCTTAGATCATCACCAAAAAAAATTAAAAAAAAAATAAAAATAAATATATATATATATATATATATAAATAATGGGTTCCTCTCTAGCCCAAGAACCACCTCTGGTGAAAATTTCATCCAAATCCATCCAGTAGTTTTTGTGTAATCCTGCTGCACAAATACAAACAAAGCCCTTGGTGGAGGTATGCACTCTCAGAAATCTAATAATCTAATAATCTAATAATCACCAACTCACCAAAATCTAATAATCTGTTCCTCGTGACATTACACACCTTTCCTGAAAATTTCATCAAAATCTGTCCATAACTTTTTGAGTTACCTTGCTAACAAACAGACAGACAGACAGACAAGCCAACGCTGATGAAAACCTAACCTCCTTGGCGGAGGTAAATATTCCAACAAGCATTATCCATCACATGCTTTAACACTTGATCAAATCAAAATCAGTTAATTTTATCTATTCCATAATAGAAATAAAATTCCAACATACCATTACTTTTTATAATTTCAGCATTCATTAGTACATACCTCCGAATGTACCTGTCTATCGACAAGAGGTGTTAATGGAGCAGAGTCGTTGTTTGGTTCAGCCAAAGTCCCCCAGTGTGTAACATCTTTGACTGCTTTATCCACTGTCGAAGATTGTTTCAAAAACGCTGATCCCAAAGAATAGTTGCTCCGCCGAATGGCAAGGTAGTGGGCATGTTTCTTCACTTTTGATGCATGGTCTGACAGCGCCACACATCCACGCAATCCATAGTTAATCAGCTCTTTACAATACACACAAAAAGCTTTTCCTGCCACGTCTGGTTTCTTCAGAAATTGTCCGAGTGTTTCTGTTACCTTGTCAAACTTTGAGCCAATTTTCACTTTTACTGTCGCTTTTCTCTCAAGCCAATTCCATCGAAACTTATTTTTGACACTTTTGTCTATTTCTGCCACTGATGACTCCTGATCCTTCGATAAATTCATAATTTCATAATTCTGCTGAAAACATTACCGAAAGCTCAAAATTCCAACACCAACACACTGCCATGAATTTTTGACAAAGCATACAACAAACCATTTGATTGGTCCAAATTTGCAATTATCCAATCGCAGGGCCGTTTACACATAACATCCGGGTTATCGCGGGAGACTCACCTGGGAAAACGCCGAGCGCTGATGTAATTGTGTTGATTTTCGCTAAAATCGATGACAATAAGTTACCTTACCATCCATCTTCCATCTTCTACCGCTTTTCCGGAGGTCCGGGTCGCGGAGGCAGCAATTCAAGCAGAGGAGCCCAGACTTCCCTCTCCCCAGCCACCTGCTCCAGCACCACCATGAATTTTTGACAAAGCAACAACGAGCCATTTGATTGGTCCAATCATTTGCAACTATCCAATCGCAGGGCCGTTTTCAGCAGTAGCATGAGTACATAACATCCGGGTTATCGCGGGAGACTGTCACTCAGGGAAGCGCTAAGCGCTTATGTAATCGTGTTGATATTCGCTAAAATCATAAATCGGCGGAAATCCGCGGATCGGCGGAAAATTGCCATCCCTGAGAGCTGTGTGTTGAGGTGAGGCCAACTATATCTAGCCGGTATCTCTCAACCTCATGCACCAGCTCAGGCTCCTTCCCCACCAGAGAGGTGACATTTCACGTCCCAAAAGCCCCGGTGGTGCAGTGGTTAGCACTGTTGCCTTACAGCTAGAAGGTTCCTGGTTCAAATCCCCAGGTTGACAGGGGTAGGAACCTTTCTGTGTGGAGTTTGCATGTTCTCCCTGTGCTGCGTGGGTTTACTCCGGGGGCTCCGGTTTCCTCCCACAATCCAAAGACATGCATGTTAGGTTAATTGGCTGTTCTAAATTGTCCCTAGATATCTGTTTCCTATAGGCCCTTAGAATAGAGGGTTAGTATTAGTGAAAGCGCTTTGAGTGGTCTTTGTGACTAGAAAAGTGCTATATAAGTGCAGGTTAGTTAGTTAGTTAGTTAGTAGTTTAGGAAGCTTGGGATTAGACCGCCAAGGTTTCTGCCTTTGACCGCCATATGAGCCACATAGCACCAGACCACATAGCACCTTCAGGACATGGGAAACATATCCTGAAGTTCAAGTTTCCTTGTTTCATGTACAACTTCAATGAGTCCTTCCACCGTTTGAGCTGTCCTCCATGTTTCCTCTGACTGTGATGGAGTTCGGAAAAGACAACCTGCCTCGGGAATCTTGTGTCAGCCATATGAAGATGGTGGCCAGCCCACTGGAGTTGATGCTTTATGATGCAAGCTTCTATACTAGTGTTACGTACTTCTTCTAGAAAGCTTAGAATGCTTAGGGGCAAAAGCTGATAAAAGTTAATGATGGTTGGTGTTTGCTGGCAAATGCTGGTGAAAGTTATATTCATTGAGAATTTTCAGCATGCTGAAAATCTGCCAACATTTGGAAATAAACGGTGAAAGTTATACTCTGTTTGTCAAAGTTCCTGAGCGCTGGGATAAATTATGCAGAGTTCGCCTATGTCAGCCTAAGTTAGGCTTTTATATATTATATATATATATATATATATATATATATATATATATAATTTTTTTTTTTATAATTTTTTATTTTTTACCGGGCATTTGATGGTGTGATGGGTGTGGTCTGGTGAGTGGTTTTGTGGGTGGTTTCATTTCTCTGCAAGTGTTATTTTTTACACAGCTGGACACAGAGGCCAGATGTGTATTAGGACACATTAACACACCAACATGCAGGGGATAGTGCAGCACGACGGCAACGTCTCAGAGCCATTCAACATACGCAGTGGAGTGAAACAGGGCTGTGTACTTGCGCCAACACTCTTTGGGATTTTCTTTGCTATGCTCCTGAGGCATGCCTTCAGCACAGCAACAGAGGGAATCTACCTGCACAGAAGATCTGACGGTAGGCTTTTCAACCTCGCCCGCCTGAAAGCCAGAACCAAAGTACGCGAGGCTCTAATCAGAGACATGCTGTTCGCAGACGACGCTGCAGTCGTGACCCACACACAGCAGGAGCTTCAGACCCTGATGGACCGCTTATCCCAGGCATGCAAGGACTTCGGGCTTACCATCAGCCTGAAGAAGACTAACGTCTTGGCGCAAGGCACGGAAGCACCACCAACCATCACCATCGACGACTACGAGCTGGAGGTTGTGAATCAGTTCACGTACCTGGGGTCCACGATCAGCAACAACCTCTCCCTTGATACAGAGATCGACAAGAGGATTGGAAAATCAGCCTTCACACTCGCTCGCCTCACCACACGAGTGTGGGAGAATCCCAAACTCTCTGTCAAGACAAAGATGGCAGTGTACAACGCCTGCGTCATCAGCACACTGCTCTATGGGAGTGAGACGTGGACAACATACGCCCGGCAGGAAAAGAGACTGAACTCCTTCCACTTGAGATGCATTCGCCACATCCTGGACATATCCTGGCAGGACAAAGTGCCCAACACAGAAGTTCTGTCCCGCGCCGGCCTTCACTCCATGTTCACTCTACTCAAGCAGCGCAGGCTCCACTGGCTAGGCCACGTTCACCGTATGGAGGATGGCAGAATCCCCAAAGACGTCCTCTACGGAGAACTGGCGAATGGCAGGAGAGACGTTGGCCGCCCACAGCTGCGCTTTAGAGACGTCTGCAAGAGAGACATGAAGGCCCTGGAGATCAACACAGATCGCTGGGAGGACCTTGCAACGGACCGCTCCAAATGGAGAGGCACCCTGACCAGACAGCTCAAGGCGGGTGAAGAGAGACTGACTGCTGCAGCAGATGAAAAAAGGACCTGCAGGAAGAACCGCCACAGACCCAGCAGCACGGAGACCACCCACAAGTGCGACCTGTGTGACAGGGACTGCCATTCACGCATCGGCCTGTTCAGCCACAGGCGGTGCTGTTCCAGCAGAGTAGACATTTAGGATTCCCTTCAATGGTCATCATAGACCGACAGAGGCCTATGACGAAGACTGCCACTGTTTGGTCCGGACCAAAGGAACTCTGGTTCACTTCCACGGATAGTATGGTTCTTTTGGTGCAGTCTGAATGGGCAGTCCAACTCTGGTGGGCACCAAACCAGCAAACACTGGTCCACTTGAAGACCAGGGGTCTTGGTTCACTAGTAAGTGAACCCTGGTGCGGTTTGCTTGCAGTGTGAATGCAAACGGACTATCCAGTGGACCAAAGGGCGAGAGTGCCCCTCGGTGTTTGTGTAACCATAGCAACATGTAGTCTCAGAAGAGGAAGTGATGTTTACCGTAGTGCATTTTGGGTAGAAAATAACAACAAAGACAACTGTGCAAATCCGAGAAATCCTTTTACTGGAGAAAGCCAAGGAGAAAAGTTAATTTGTTGCTGCTCCATCATTTGTTTGTGGTGGACAAACAACCCGGCTGAAGGGAACGGATTTCGGTTTTTGGTCCTGGCCAGTTGATGAGGTAGGTTTTTCTTCTTCACCAAGATTTTTTCTTCCTGGTCAGTGGTGGTTTTGGCTACAGCACCCCAATTATTGGTTTCTGTCTACAGATGAGGGGTTTATATGTAGGGATCAGGGACAGGGACAATGGTCAGAGAGTCCCAGATGTGGCAACTCAAGACAATATCAGAAGAACATTACAGATTATCAGGCATATCACTCAAAACGATGTGATACTCAAAACGATGTCCAAGCTATGATGAGTTTAGATGCGGACAAAGCCTTTGATTCTGTGAGATGGATCTTCTTATTCAAAGTAATGGAAAATTTTTTTGGCTTTAATGAGACAATAATACAAACATTATATAGAAGTCCATCAGCATGGCTAAAGATAAATGGAGACCTCTCAGAACCCTTTATAATTAAATGATCGACCAGACAAGGATGCCCATTGAGTCCTCTTCTTTTTGCCATTTTGAGCCCATGGCTCAAGGAATAAGATAAAATGAAGCAATTGAAGGAATCCAAATGATAGATGAACAGAAATTGGCGTTATATGCAGATGACGTATTAATATACCTAGGTAATCCAACACAATCTTTGCCAGCACTAATGACATCCCTAAACGACTATGGCTCATTCTCAGACTATAAATTAAATATCAAAAAAACACAGGTTCTTAGTTTTAATTACAATCCTCCTCAAGACCTTCATCAGAAATACCAGCTAAATTGGGATTAAAGATTTATAAAATATCTAGGAATCCACATCCCTAAAGATCTATCAAGAATAGCGGAAATTAATTATAAACCCCTCAACAAAGAAATTAAAGAAGATATTCATAGATGGAGTTTGATACCATATCTAAGCCTTAGCTCACATATAGAGTCCATCAAAATGAACATTTCTCCAAAGGTCATGTACATTTTCCAGTCAGTACCCATAGATGTATCGGATAAACAACTTCAAGAATGGGACAGATTAATATCTAAATACTTATGGGCTGGGAAAAAGCCAAGGATACGATATAAGATACTACAGCTGCCAAAAGATAAAGGAGGACTAGCTCTCCAAATTCAGAAAGAATATTACAAGGAAGCTCAACTCAGGCCCTTAATAGGCCTGTGCACCCCTAGCTACAAAGCCAGATGGAAAGATATCGAACAAACAATGGGAAGAGGAATACCAGTTAATGCGATGATTGGAGACCTATCATTATATAAATACCTTAGACAACCCATGGATTATTAACTCATTTCAGCTTTGGAATGATTTATTAAAGCAATTCAACTTAAAAGAATCATTTGCTTCCCAGGAGTGGCCGGCCGACCAAAATTACCCCAAGAGTGCAGCGACAACTCATCCAAGAGGTCAGAAAAGACCCCACAACAACATCCAAAGAACTGCAGGTCTCACTTGCCTCAGTTAAGGTCAATGTTCATGACTCCACCATAACAAAAAGACTGGGCAAAAATGGCCTGCATGGCAGAGTTCCAACACAAAAACCACTGCTGAGCAAAAAGAACATAAAGGCTCTTTTAATGTTTTGCCAGAAAACATTTTGATGATCCCCCAAGATTTTTGGTAAAATACTGTGTGGACTGTGGAAGGTTAAACTTTTTAGAAGGTGTGTGTCCCATTACATCTGGTGTAAAAGTAACAGCATTTCAGAAAAGGAACATCATACCAACAGTAAAATATGGTGGTGGTAGTGTGATGGTCTGGGGCTGTTTTGCTGCTTCAGGACCTGGAAGACTTGCTGTGGTAAATTGAACCATGAATTCTGCTGTCTACCAAAAAATCCTGAAGAAGAATGTACAGCCATCTGTTCATGACCTCAAACTGAAGCGCACTTGGGTTCTGCAGCAGGACAATGATCCAAAACACACCAGAAAGTCCACCTCTGAATGGCTTCAGAAAAACAAAATGAAGACTTTGGAGTGGCCTAGTCAAAATCCTGACCTGAATCTGATTGAGATGCCGTGGCATGACCTTAAAAAGGCAGTTCATGCTCAAAAACCCTCCAATGTGGCCGAATTACAACAATTCTGCAAAGACGAGTGGGCCAAAATTCCTCCACAGTGCTGTAAAAGACTCATTGCTCAGTTATCGCAAATGCTTGATTGCAGTTGTTGCTGCTAAGGGTGGCCCAACCAGTTACTAGGTTTGGGGGCAATCACTTTCACACAGGGCGATGTAGGCTTGGATTTTTTTTTCCCTTAATAATAAACACCTTCATTTAAAAACTGCATTTTGTGTTTACTTGTGTTATCTTTGTCTAATATTTAAATTTGTTTGATGATCTGAAACATTTAAGTGTGACAAACATACAAAAAAATGAGAAATCAGGAAGGAGCCAAACACTTTTGCACACCACTGTATATTTCATCTATCTCGCTCTTCTTCCTTTTCATTTCTATTTTTAGGTTTGGGTTCAATGAATTCTTGTGCTGTAATCCTAGTTTTTTTAATTCACTATTCAGTTTTTCCGATTTTTCCTTCCTGTGCTTTTGAAGCTGGGATGCTATAGCAATGAATTTACCTTTCATCACTGCCTTACATGCATCCCACATCACAGCTGGTGACACTTCTCCGTTATCGTTATACCTTAAATACTGTATTCCTATCCTCTAATTCAGATTAGAGCTTCAGCTCAATTAGAGCTTCAGCTCAGTGTCTGAGTAAGATTGACTCTGTATATCATGCTGTTTTGAGGTTTGTTACAAACTGTAGAGCCTTGACCCATCACTGTGAACTGTATTCTAGAGTGGGATGGCCTTCTTTGTCCACCAGGAGGTTGACTCACTGGTACATTTTTATTTATAAGGCCATGCTTGGACTGCTGCCTCCTTACATCTGTAATTTAATCACACTGAGAAGTGTTGATTCTTATGTTCTGCGTTCTAACGATGATTTGTTGCTTTCTGTTCCTTTTGCCCAAACTGAGGTGGGAAAAAGAGCTTTCATGTTCTCAGCCCCCTCTACATGGAACATGTTGCAAAAAGACTGGAAACTAATGGTACTTGATTCATTGAACGACTTTAAATCCAGATTGAAAACACTTGAGACGGCCTCACTAATTTTTAACTGTTTTATATGATTTGTATGTCATTGTAAGTGTAATTGTGATTTTTTTTGCTGCCTCTTGGCCAGGACTCCCTTGAAAAAGAGGTTTTTAATCTCAATGGGATTTTCCTGGTTAAATAAAGGTTAAAATAAAAAATAAAAAAAATAATTCCAGTCTTAAATGTTCAACCAAATCTTTGTTTAGGATGCTGGAGTTCAGCTTCCAGAGGGTTTCTTTAAATCTTGTTCCTATTTTTACTGACATGTCCACTGGACAGTGCTCTGATACACCCATATATCCTGTATGACATCTACTAACCCAGTGTTTGTCTTTCTTAAACATCAAAAAATAATCAATTCTTGAGTATGATGAGTGTGGGGAGGAGAAGTATAGTCCTTTGTTGTCAGATTACTTTCTCTCCATACATCAATTATGCCTAATTCTGTCATTAGTGTACATACAGTATTTTTTCCCTAGTATTTTTGGACTGGAAGATTCTTGGACTGGAGGAATCTATCTTGGGATTCAAAGTTATATTAAAATCTCCTCCACAGATCATCATACCTTGTGATTCCATTACTATTTTGTCAAAAATTTGTTGGTAAAATTCCCATCCCGCCCCTGGAGGTGCATATATACATTGTACATAGTCACTAAAACGCCATCGCTCTTTCCCTTAATGAGGATGAATGTGCCTTGTTTGTTTTTTGTATTAGATGTTAATAAATAATATTTCCTGAAATCAGAATGGCCACACCTCTATTATGCTTTAATCCATTCGAGGATGAGAACACATGTTTGAACCCCTTCCTTTTTAGTTTATTGTGTTCCATTTCTGTGAGGTGGGATTCTCGTAGGAAGGCTATGTCAATTTTGTCATGTGGTGATCCTCGCGGATCACCAAGAGACGCCACAGAGTTCACCAGAGAGTTTGGCAAGATGTTATTTATTTCCAGACGTGACAAAACACAAACAACTATGAACCCCTTAGGGCTAAACACACACATGACGAGACTTGGGCTCGTAGGGCTAACCCAGCCGCTACGAGCTAACTGTGACATGAGTATGATGAACAACTATGAACCCCTTAGGGCTAAACACACACATGACGAGACTTGGGCTCGTAGGGCTAACTCAGCCGCAACGAGCTAACTGTGACATAACGATGACAGACCTGACATGAAGGTCTGTGGCACTCACAGGTATGACGAGGCGCAGACCCAGGGCTTGGCAGGACGAAGCCACTTTGACGTAACGTTGACCAATGTCGACCGATACTCCTGCGTCTTACCGTCGTCAGTACTGGGCTTAAAAGGGCGAAGCACTAACGACGGTAATGACAATCAGCTGACCGGCCGTTGACAGGCGGAAGCCCCACCAAGCACTTTCACAATAAGAGCCCGGTGAGGCCAGAATACAGCCCGCAGCTGTCAAGGCACATAACTTAGCCCGAGCGCGATCAGAACCGGCGCTCGGGTCATAACAGTACCCTCCCTCCACGGGCGGACTCCGAACGCCCCAAGGAACCACCCTGCCCCCCCCCGCCCCCCCAGGGTGGGAGGTTGGGGGACAGGTGCGGAGGGAGAGAAACCAACCCATGAGACTAACCAAGACAATGACAAGACTAAAAAACCATACAAGACAATGACAAGACAAACAAGAAAAAATGTACAAAGGAAAACAAAAACCAGAACTACAGGCTCAGATAAACTAGATACAAGAACACATTACCTGCTCATACCAGACTTAACATGAAAAAACAAAAAAAACAGAGCATTACCTGCTCATACCAGACCTAACATGAAAAAACAAAAAACAGAGCATTACTCGCTCATACCAGACTATACATAAGCCAGCAGGGCTACTGCAAACACACATGAAGCAATCTAACATTGCTTAGCATAACTCTACTATGGCTAGACTGTGGCTTTCAAAAACACAAGAGGCAATCTAAAATTGCTTTGACATAACATGACTGACTTGACTGTGGCTTTCAAAACCCCCCCCAAAAAAAAGCACAAATACTGAGACAAACCCAGGGACCACTACCACCCCCCGACAGTTTATGTCGGCCGATGGTCAACGGAGGCGGACCAGGCGGCTCACCAGAGTCCAAAGTCCCGCACGTCCACTTCTCCGGTGGTCGAACTAGGTAGCCCCATGGCACACATAACAGGTCGGGTGGCCGAACCGAGGCGCCGAACCGGCGAAACAGTCCCTCCGGCGGCCGACCCGTGTCCCTCAGCCACCAGTCCAGGGCATCAACAACCCGCAGCGGCCTCCCTGACGAGAATGAAACTCGGGAGAACCGGGGCAAGCGAACAGGGACCCCCATGGCCCCCGGCAATGATGAAAACGGGCGGTTATTCTGAGGGGATTGATGAGCAGGACGAGCCAAGAATCCGCTCCGCGAAGAAGGGTCTGCAGCTCCTCCTCCGCCAATGGACCATGCTCGCGCTGCATCACTGCTAGACCCAGATTGGGTCCCAGCTGCACCCATGTTGGGTCCCAATCGGGCCAGAACCGCGCCCGCGGTGGACCCCGATTGGGCCTCCGACGAACCCACGTCGGACCCCGATTGGGCCGAAACCGCCCCTGCGGTGGGACCCAATTGGGCCTCCGGTGCAGCTCCGCTGACGAACTCCACCCCCGAACCTGGGACCTCCACCTCGGTGACACCGACCCGTTCCCCGCCGGCGACACTAAAACAAAGCTCGGGGACAGGAAAACCGGGATCAGCATCACCGGTAGCAACGGAACCCAGCGAGACGAGCTCGGGCGCAGCAGATGGCTGCTCCTCACTCGTCTCCCCGAGAGGCAGGCAAAAATGCTCAACAAAAGAGGACAGAGACATAAGAGGGAGCACTTGCCTGCACTCGGGTTCCGTTGCCACCCGGGACTCTGACGATCCGGGTTCAGGGCGACTCTCGTCAGCTGACTCGGACTCAGCTGCGTCGGGCTCCGCAGCTGGCACGACGTCATCAGCAGCCTCAGGTTCCTCCCACGCTGTCGTCCACGCCAACGACCCGTATGGCGTGGAGGCAGGGAACCCTTGACCCACTGGCTCGGACCGCTCCGGCGAGGAGACCCGGGGACGCTTCTTCGTCGGCTCAGGCTCCGGGCCGCAGTCCGCTCCTCTCCTCCGTCCAAGACGTGACTGCAGGGCCGGATGCAGGCTATCCAGCACTGCAGGGGCCCTCTTCGTCCGGCGACGCTGGCCTGGCGTCGCGGACCGCTCAATGGGGGAGAACACAGAGGCAGTAGGTTTAATAATTTTATCCACAGCAGGTGGAGGGAGCTCGGGGGGCTGCGAACCCCGAACTCGCCCCCAGGAGTCAGACAAGGCAGATCATTATTAAGATGTGACAAACAAACGATCACTTGCCTTCCTCCTGGGGCAGAGATGGATCCTGCTGTGGGGGACGTCGTTCCTCCTTCTCCCCGCTGGATGGCGACAGAGGGCCCCCTAGGAAAACGAGGTGAGGCCGCTCTCGAAGGTTCGCTGATGGGATACGCCAGCAGCGAGTCCAGCCGGGGATTCCGCTGAGGACTGCCCGCGCCGTTACGCCGACGTCCTCGTCGGCCCCCAGACAACGCGTACTCCTGGACCTGCTCTGGGACGGGAACGGGACACCAACGCGGGGAGCGAGGATGCCTCCTCCTCTGCTTCCCGCTCTCTTCCTCCTCCAGCCCACGAAGAACCTCGCGCTGAGCGGCGAGTTCCTCCCACCTCGATATCACCTCCGGATGATCGTCATAGTCGAGGGGAAGGCTGTCCAGATATTCCTCAGCGACGCCCAGATGCCAACGCATGAAACTGGAGGTGTCGTCAAACGTAGCGGCGAGGAGCGCCCCATCGGCGTATTCCAGCGCGCTCGCTACCTCTTGGTCCAGGCGCCGGCCGCGGCCCCTGGATGACGGCATTCTCCCAGATGCTGACACCCGAGCGAGAAGAAACAACAGTCCAAAAAGGGCACAAACTCCCGGTGAAACGGCGTCTCAATGCGGCGCCCCCGTTTGGACGACCTGGCAGAAGTATACTGTCCTGTGGTGATCCTCGCGGATCACCAAGAGACGCCACAGAGTTCACCAGAGAGTATGGCAAGATGTTATTTATTTCCAGACGTGACAAAACACAACTATGAACCCCTTAGGGCTAAACACACACATGACGAGACTTGGGCTCGTAGGGCTAACCCAGCCGCTACGAGCTAACTGTGTCATGACTATGATGAACAAGTATGAACCCCTTAGGGCTAAACACACACATGACGAGACTTGGGCTCGTAGGGCTAACCCAGCCGCTACGAGCTAACTGTGACATGACTATGATGAACAACTATGAACCCCTTAGGGCTAAACACACACATGACGAGACTTGGGCTCGTAGGGCTAACTCAGCCGCTACGAGCTAACTGTGACATAACGATGACAGACCTGACATGAAGGTCTGCGGCACTCACAGGTATGACGAGGCGCAGACCCAGGGCTTGGCAGGACGAAGCCACTCTAACGTAACGTTGACCAATGTCGACCGATACTCCTGCGTCTTACCGTCGTCAGTACCGGGCTTAAAAGGGCGAAGCACTAACGACGGTAATGACAATCAGCTGACCAGCCGTTGACAGGCGGAAGCCCCACCGAGCACTTTCACAATAAGAGCCCAGTGAGGCCAGAATACAGCCCGCAGCTGTCAAGGCCAGCAGCGAGACATAACTTAGCCCGAGCGCGATCAGAATCGGCGCTCGGGTCATAACAAATTTTCTCTTTTTGCAATTTAGTTAAAATTTTGTTCCTCTTAGCAGGGTTGAGAATTCCACCAACATTTAAGGTAACTATTTTCACCATATTCCTAATAGAATAAAGTAACTTAAAACCTCCCTGTGGATTGCACTTCCTGCATTAAGCCTTACAAACATAGTTAGGTCTTCACTTTTTCTTGAACAGAACAATTTTCCAACAAAAACAAGAACAATGTCTTCCACAGTTAGGGAAAACCTTATTCCCTTAAAATTTCTGTTGGTGGGCAGGGGGACATTCCTCTTCCAAGGACCCCCCCCCCCCCCAGGGGTGCAGTATTCTCTTCCATTCCTCCTTGACATGTCCAACATTAACCAATGTATAATCCAACCAGTTGGGAATTGTTTAGTTCTCAGGTCTTTGCATTATTTACAGTGGTGTGAAAAAGTGTCTGCCCCCTTCCTGATTTCTCATTTTTTTGTGTGTTTGTTACACTTAAATGTTTCAGATCATCAAACAAATTTAAATATTAGACAAAGATAACACAAGTAAACACAAAATGCAGTTTTTAAATGAAGGTGTTTATTATTAAGGGAAACAAAAATCCTGTGTGAAAAAGTGATTGCCCCCTAAACCTAATAACTGGTTGGGCCACCCTCAGCAGCAACAACTGCAATCAAGCATTTGCGATAACTGGCAATGAGTCTTTTACAGCGCTGTGGAGGAATTTTGGCCCACTCATCTTTGTAGAATTGTTGTAATCCAGCCACATTGGAGGGTTTTCGAGCATGAACCACCTTTTTTAAGGTCATGCCACAGCATCTCAATCGGATTCAGGTCAGGACTTTGACTAGGCCACTCCAAAGTCTTCATTTTGTTTTTCTGAAGCCATTCAGAGGTGGACTTGCTGGTGTGTTTTGGATCATTGTCCTGCTGCAGAACCCAAGTGCGCTTCAGCTTGAGGTCACTAACAGATGGCCGGACATTCTCCTTCACTTTTTTCCACATTTTATGTTAAAGCCTTATTCCAAAATGGATTAAATTCATTTTTTTTCCTCAAAATTCTACATACAACACCCCATAATGACAATGTGAAAAAAGTTTTTGAGATTTTTGCAAATTTATAAAAAATAAAAAAACTAAGAAATCACATGTAGTCATGTGAAAAAATTAGGATACC
This sequence comes from Pholidichthys leucotaenia, assembly GCA_020510985.1. Classification (NCBI taxonomy): domain Eukaryota; kingdom Metazoa; phylum Chordata; class Actinopteri; order Cichliformes; family Pholidichthyidae; genus Pholidichthys; species Pholidichthys leucotaenia. Next base: position 271,620,780 of record CM035844.1, on the reverse strand, counting down.
CCATTAAAGACTCAGTTCTTTATTAAGAAATGTTCACATATCTATGTCTAACCTTGTTTTTGTCTTTATTTGCATTTTTTTAACATTTATTTTAGCCATTTTAAGTGGGAATGAATGTGGGGGCGTCCTAAAAAAAGACTGGGGGTGTCCTAATTTATTCCTCACTATTTGTTTAGAATTACATTTTACAGAAAATTTGAAAAAAGTCTTTAATTCATTTTTAATTGTGTAGTTGTATTACATGAATCTCCCAGTATTTTGAACACTTGATATTAAATATCCATATGTCCAAATATGTAAAAAAAAAAAAAAAAAAAAAAACCCAGGCTCATCCAAGGTGTCCTATTTTTTTCACGACTGTACATAAGTATTCACAGCCTTTGCCAGGAAGCTCAAAATTGAGTTCAGGTGAATCCCGTTTCCACTGATCACCCTTGAGATGTTTCTACAGCTTAATTGGAGTCCACCTGTGGTAAATTCAGTTGATTGGACATGATTTGGAAAGGCATACACCAGTCTGTATAAGGTCTCACAGTTGACAGTACGTGTCAGAGCACAAACCAAGCATGAAGTCAAAGGAATTGTCTGTAGACCTCCAAGGTAGGATTGTCTCGAGGCACAAATCTGGGGAAGGCTACAGAAAAACTTCTGCTACTTTGAAGGCCCCTATAAGCACAGTGGCCTCCATCATCCATAACTGGAAGAAGTTCGGAACCACAGGACTCTTCCTAGAGCTCGCCGGCCATCTAAACTGAGTGATCAGGGAAGAACGGCCTTAGTCAGAGAGGTGACCAAGAACCCGACGATCACTCTGCCAGAGCTCCAGCGTTCTTCTGTGGAGAGAGGAGAACCTTGCAGAAGGACAACCATCTCTGCAGCAATCCACCAATCAGGCCTGTATGGTAGAGTGGCCAGATGGAAGCCACTCCTTAGTAAAAGGCACATGGCAGCCTGCCTGGAGTTTGCCAAAAGGTACCTGAAGAACTCTCAGACCATGAGAAGCAAAATTCTCTGGTCTGATGAGACAAAGATTGAACTCTTTGGCGTGAATGCCAGGCGTCATGTTTGGAGGAAACCAGGCACCACTCATCACCAGGCCAATATCATCCCTACAGTGAAGCATGGTGGTGTCAGCATCATGCCTTGGGGATGTTTTTCAGTGACAGGAACTGGGAGACTAGTCAGGATAGAGGGAAAGATGAACGCAGCAATGTACAGAGACATCCTGGATGAAAACCTGCTCCGGAGCACTCTTGACCTCAGACTGGGGTGATGGTTCATCTTTCAGCACGACAACGACCCTAAGCACACAGCCAAGATATCAAAGGAGTGGCTTCAGGACAACTCTGTGAATGTCCTTGAGCGGCCCAGCCAGAGCCCAGACTTGAATCCAATTGAACATCTCTGGAGAGGTCTGAAAATGGCTGTGCACCGACGCTTCCCATCCAACCTCATGGAGCTTGAGAGGTGCTGTAAAGAGGAATGGGCCAAACTGCTCAAAGATAGATGTGCCAAGCTTGTGGCATCATATTCCATAAGACTTGAGGCTGGAATTGCTGCCAAAGGTGCATCAACAAAGTATTGAGCAAAGGCTGTGAATACTTACACTACCGTTCAAAAGTTTGGGGTCACCCAGACAATTATTTTGTGTTTTCCATGAAAAGTCACACTTATTTACCACCATGAGTTGTAAAATGAATAGAAAATATAGTCAAGACATTGACAAGGTTAGAAATAATGATTTGGGTATTTGAAATAATAATTTTTTTCCTTTAAACTTTGCTTTTGTAAAAGAATCCTCCATTTGCAGCAATTTCAGCATTGCAGACCTAACATGATTGCACAAGGGTTTTCTAATCATCCATTAGCCTTCTGACACAATGAGCAAACACATTGTACCATTAGAACACTGGAGTGATAGTTGCTGGAAATGGGCCTCTATACACCTATGTAGATATTGCACCAAAAACCAGACATTTGCAGCTAGAATAGTCATTTACCACATTAGCAATGTATAGAGTGTATTTCTGATTAGTTTAAAGTTATCTTCATTGAAAAAAAGTGCTTTTCTTTCAAAAATAAGGACATTTCTAAGTGACCCCAAACTTTTGAATGGTAGTGTATGTACATGTGATTTCTTAGTTTTTTATTTTTAATAAAAAATCTTAAAAAAAAAACTTTTTTCACATCGTCATTATGGGGTATTGTGTGTAGAATGTTGAGGAAAAAAATGAATATAATCCATTCTGGAATAAGGCCATAACGTGGAAAAAGTGAAGCGTTGTGAATATTTTCCGGATGCACTGTATCAATGAGACGCTCCACATTTCCCTCCCTTGTCCTAGGATTGGGTATTTTCCCTGCAAAATCTAGTCCAATATTTACAAAGAAATTATTAAAACTGTTCATGTCATGAGCTCTCCGTGCGCTTCTCCAACAGCGCACTGAGGAGGAGGAAAAGGACGAGGATTTAAATGCAGAGTTACACCACACACACATTTATTAACACAACACAAATAAACACAGAACAGCTCGGATACGCGTAGAGTCCTCTAGGCCTCCCAACACACACACACTGGAGAAATATAGCGGCGGACAGCGCACAGACAGATACTCACAGTGCGGGGGCAGGCCGAGTAGTCACAGCGATGACAGCGAGCAAACACACAGTCCTTAGTGACGTGACGGTTGACGGCAGAGAGAAACCATCTAACCCGTACAATGATCCAGCGGCGTCTGTCTAGTGAAGAGCTTCTTAATACAGACGCCGCTGGCGTGACAAATAGGAAACACCTTTGCGAGCGTGGGAAAGATGATCACTGGGGCGAACAGCTGGCTGTCAGAAAGAGGGGGGCGTGGCCGGACAGGCCAGAGCGGCAGCTATAGGCAGGAACAGAAACGGTGCGCGGAAATGAAAACAACAAGAAATCAAAACACAACTCCACCACATCATAAACCCACTGCCCGAGCCACCAGGATTGATAAGAACCGAGCCCACAAGAAACATGGGCTCGGCTCATGACAGTTAGTTGCAACATCCATATTGTATTCCTTTTTATTATTACACTGGTCAACACCAAATTTATTGTCGAAGTTTTTTTTTTAGCTGATTTAGGACAATTTTGATGTGCTGAATCAAAAAAAATCACATTGGTTTTGCTCACTCAGGTCAACTTTTTGAATTATGGTCACATGTTGTTTTATACGTTTTTGTTTACATGTACAGGTATTTTCGCTTCATATGATACAAAATTCTTTTTATGTCTTGAAATTCTCTGAATTTTGAACAATGTTGACATAACATTCAATTTACATGTACTTACCTTTATATAAAGGTAAGTACATGCACAGTACTAAGTAAGTACAGGTTTTTACTTAGCACTTGATCGAGAGAAACGGGATGTCATATTCGGATTCAGCGGTGCAAAATTGTCTTAAATCAGTTGAAAAAACACAGTCAACTTCCAAAAAAATATTTTTGTAACCCTGTGTTGTCAATGAAATAGTCTGGATAACCATTTTTCTTAAATTCATTTTTGATAATACTATTAAGTATACATATATTTTTCATATTGTTTCTATTATTATCCAACATCCTCCTGTAATATCCTTTGTTATCCTTATTATGTTAATTTATTATTATATTTTTTATATTTAATTTCAGCATCTCTAGTTTTCCATTTTATAAATTCTTCATATAGTGCATTTTTCTTTTTACATGTGTTTTGCAGACCCTTTGTTATCCATGGACATTAAGAATACTTACGTTTAATATTATATTGTCTTATTGGAAAGTTTATTATATAATAGAAATATTCTCAAAAACTCATCATACGCACCATTTACATCATTTATCAAATATATTTTATCCCAATTGCGATTCATTACATCAGTTTTAAAAGCATTTAAGAGATAACAACTCTTCTGATGTTATCCATCTAAACTGTTAATTTTTGCCCAGTTTATTAATCCTGTATTAATCCTGTAATTCCTATCGTAGATTGCAAAAATTGGTAAATGATCACTGATGCCATTTATTAGCAGTCCACTTACTAACCTATTTTCCATGTCATTTGTAAAGATATTATCTAAGAGTGTGGCACAATATCATGTGTTTCTAGTAGGCCTGGTGATTTTGGGGTAGAAACTCATACTGTACATGGTGTTAATAAATCGTCGGCCTCCGTCAGTCTATGATGACCATGGAAGAGAATCCTAAACGTCTACTCGGCTGGAACAGCACCGCCTGTGGCTGAACAGGCCGATGCACGAATGGCAGTCCCTGTCACACAGGTCGCACTTGTGGGTGGTCTCTGTGCTGCTGGAGCTGTGGCGGTTCTTCCTGCGGGTCCTTTTTTCATCTGCTGCAGCAGTCAGTCGCTCTTCACCCACCTTGAGCTGTCTGGTCAGGGTGCCTCTCCATTTGGAGCGGTCCGTTGCAAGGTCCTCCCAGCGATCTGTGTTGATCTCCAGGGCCTTCATGTCTCTCTTGCAGACGTCTCTAAAGCGCAGCTGTGGGCGGCCAACGTCTCTCCTGCCAGTCGCCAGTTCTCCGTAGAGGACGTCTTTGGGGATTCTGCCATCCTCCATACGGTGAACATGGCCTAGCCAGCGGAGCCTGCGCTGCCTGAGTAGAGTGAACATGGAGGGAAGGCCGGAGCGGGACAGAACTTCTGTGTTGGGCACTTTGTCCTGCCAGGATATGTCCAGGATATGGCGAATGCAGCGCAAGTGGAAGGAGTTCAGTCTCTTTTCCTGCCGGGCGTATGTTGTCCACGTCCGACTCCCATAGAGCAGTGTGCTGATAACGCAGGCGTTGTACACTGCCATCTTTGTCTTGACAGAGAGTTTGGGATTATCCCACACTCGTGTGGTGAGGCAAGCGAGTGTGGAGGCTGATTTTCCAATCCTCTTGTCGATCTCTGCATCAAGGGAGAGGTTGCTGCTGATCGTGGACCCCAGGTACGTGAACTAATTCATGACCTCCAGCTCGTAGTCGTCGATGGTGATGGTTGGTGGTGCTTTTGTGCCTTGCGCCAAGACGTTAGTCTTCTTCAGGCTGATGGTAAGCCCGAAGTCCTTGCATGCCTGGGATAAGCGGTCCATCAGGGTCTGAAGCTCCTGCTGTGTGTGGGTCACGACTGCAGCGTCGTCTGCGAACAGCATGTCTCTGATTAAAGCCTTGCGTACTTTGGTTCTGGCTTTCAGGTGGGCGAGGTTGAAAAGCCTGCCGTCAGATCTTGTGTGCAGGTAGATTCCCTCTGTTGCTGTGCTGAAGGCACGCCTCAGGAGCGTAGCAAAGAAAATCCCAAAGAGGGTTGGCGCAAGTACACAGCCCTGTTTCACTCCACTGCAAAAGTTGAATGGCTCTGAGACATTGCCGTCGTGCTGCACTATCCCCTGCATGTTGGTGTGAAACGATTCGATGAGGCTTTGCAACTTTGGTGGGAATCCCATCTTTGGCAGGATCTTGAAAAGGCCCTCTCTGCTAACCAGATCGAACGCTTTGGTGAGGTCGATGAAGGTGACGTACAGGGGCATGTTCTGTTCTCTGCATTTCTCCTGGAGTTGGCGGATGGAGAATATCATGTCTACCATCGATCGCTCAGTGCGGAAGCCACACTGAGACTCGGGGTAGACACGTTCGGCAAGCTTCTGTAGAAAAACAAGAACAACTTGTGCGTAGACTTTGCCAACAACGCTGAGGAGGGAGATGCCCCTGTAGTTGTTGCAGTCGCTTCTCTCCCCTTTGTTTTTGTAGAGGGTGATGATCTTGGCGTCCCTCATGTCCTGTAGTACGGCACCTTCCTTCCAGCACTGGCAAGAGGATGTCATGCAATGGCAGGAGTAGGGCGGTCTTTCAGTGCTTGATCAGGTCGGGGGGTATGCCATCATTGCTGGGTGCCTTGCCAGCGGCCAAGCTATCAATGGCCTTGCTGAGTTTGTCGATGGTTGGCTTGGCGTCAAGTTCGTCCATGGATGGCAGGCAATCGATGGCATCAAGGGCTGACGGTGTCACGGTGTTCTGTCTGGAGTAGAGGTCGGAGTAGTGCTCCACCCATCTCTCCATCTGCTTGTTCTTTTGAGATGAGATGAGATTCAACTTTATTGTCATTACACATGTATGAATACAAGGTAACGAAACGTGACTTGGCATTTGGGCACGCTCTGCAGAGCACATCCAAGGCCGGGGCAGCCGCTAGGCGTCAGTCAGATGATCACAGCCAGTTTTCTGTGATCATCTCCCCAGTGGAGGATTTGAGGGGGGCCGTCTCGCTCTGAGCTGGACCAAGTGCTTTCTTGATGCCATCGTACATACCACGGATGTTCCCTGTTATGGCAGCGGTTTGAATGTCTTGGCTGAGCTGAGTCCAGTACTCGTTGGCACAGCGCCGAGCAGTCTGCTGAACTTTACTTCTCGCAGCCCTGAGAATCTGGAGATTCTTCTCGTTTGGGCGCTTCTTGTACTCGGCAAGAGCTGAGCACTTGGCTTCAATGACGGGGGTCATCTCGGTCAACTTGGCATCAAACCAGTCCTGTGACTTCGAGGTCTTCCTCCCAAAGGTAGCCAAGGCTGTGCGGTGGATGGTGTTTCGCAGCTCTTCCCACTTCTGCTTTGCAGATTCTCCTTCTTGTGGTACACCAAGTTCCTTCTCAAAGGTGGAGGCAAACCGCTCAACAAGTTCTGGTTGGGCCATCTTGCTGGTGTCAACCCGTGCCTTTCCAGGCTGTCTAGCACGATGTAATTTCTTCAGCTGCAGCTTGACCTTGCAGCACACCAATGAATGGTCTGTGTCGCAATCTGCACTCTGGAACGAACGGGTGATTAGCACGTTCTTCATTGAGGTGCGCCTGGTCAGGATCAAGTCCAGCTGGTGCCAGTGCTTTGAGCACGGATGTCGCCAGGAAACCTTGTGTTGGGGCTTGGTCTTGAAGAACGAGTTTATGATGCACAGATCGTGATAAATACAGAACTCGAGCAGCCGCTGTCCGTTGTCATTCATTCTGCCCACGCCAAATGGTCCAAGACAGGAGGGCCAGGAGTCGTAGTCAGCACCCACTCTGGCATTGAAGTCTCCAAGGAGAATGAGTTGTTCAGAGTTGGGGATGATCCTGACAGTTGTTGCGAGATTCTCGTAGAACTCGTCTTTTGCCTCTGGTGTGGCTGTCAGTGTTGGGGCATACACACTGACGAGGGTGACTGGGCCTTGGGTGGTGTTGAGGCGGAGGGTGAGGAGTCGTGCAGAGCCATTGCTGCCTGGTTCCACCATCTTCAGCAAGGTGTTTTTCACTGCGAAGCCCACTCCGTGCTCCCTGTGTTCGTCACTACTCTTTCCCTGCCAGTAGAAGGTGTAGCCCTTCTCTCTCAGTGTGCCTGCGTCAGCCAACCGTGTTTCCTGGAGAGTGGCGATATCCACTTCCAGTCTCTTCAGCTCATTATTGATGATGGCAGTCTTCCTGGTGTCGTTGATGTCCTTGAGGTTAGCAGCGAGTCCTGTCATCATAGTGTGGACTTTCCAAGTTCCCAGTTTTAGAGTTGGTCTCTTTTGTTTTTTTGTCTTGCCTGGTGCGAAAGTTCTCAGCCTGCCATTCGGACTTCTCCTCATCTCCATGCACCCAATAAGGAAAGCAGGCTGTGGCAGGACAACACCTTATTGGCTGGGGGCTGCCCAGCCTGAGGCGGGCGGTAGCTGTCCAGTGAGATCCGATGATCTCTCCCACCGTCGGGAACAACCCCTGGCGCCGCGCTCCACGCCAATTGAGCAGTGGCTTATAACCGGTAACTGTCATTCCCCGTGTTTTGTCTACGCCAAAGGCGAAGCTGGAGTGTCCTCTCCAGTGATCCGGTGTTCTACCTTCCAGCGTTGGGCGTTGGTAGGATTCAAGCCTGGGCAGGAAGATATGGAGGACAAGATGTTGCCCATGCAGCATGTCCCCCCTCTCCACGTCACTGATGAATCCAAAGAAACAGCAGGGCTGCTACAGTTTTGCACCAGCGCCGTCGCAGGAGCTGCCATAACGATGTTGAGCACAACAGAGAACTGCCTTAGGGACTCCGACTCCGGATTTTTCCTCAGGGTTGACTCCCGAAGCCTTTCCCGTGACCGGGTGTGCTGCAAGGCAGCGGAGGTTTGAAATCAGGGTTTACCTTCCCCTAGACGGGCTACCTTCCCAGGTTGACGAGCCACCATCTACCCGAAGCATCTGGTTTTAAGGCGCCAGAGATCCACCCTCGCCCCTTCTCCTATTAGTAAAAGCAGTTCCGCCGGTCTTAGAGACTAAACCACACGGGCACGGGTTAATAAATGTATCTACCATTTTATGTTTATTTGGATTAAGGAAATTAATGTTTAAAATCTCCACAAATGAAGATTGTTTTATGACTTATTTTTGTAAATGTCTTTTCCATCCAATCTTTGAGGGCCTCAACATTAGTACCTGGAGCTTTATATACACAACTAACAATTGTATTCTTATTTTTTTCCATTACAAATTGCTATTGTTATACATTCCAATAAACAGTCAATCACAACTGTCACATAGTCCAACACCTTAAAGCTCAGGGATTTGTGGACATACAGGGCCACTCCTCCAGCACCTTTATTTTGCTTATATTTGTACTTGAATTCATAAACCTCCAGCTCAAAATCTGTTCCGTTGTCTATATTAATCCAGGTAGTAGCTCAAGTGAGACTTTTGTCTTCTTTTAGTGATTAGTTTTTGGTTTTCTTATTAAAGACAAGGATAAAAAGGAGATGTTTTCAACTGTCCACTGCAGTCTTCCTCAGAAGTGTCAGCTGATTGCTGGGAAGTGTCATTTATCAGCTGCCTTTTCTAGGTGAGGCCACCCTGATCCAGTGGATCTGACAGTTCTGCTGGACTGGCCCTGCCTAGAAAAGGCAGCTGATAAATGACACTTCACAGCTATCAGCTGACACTGAAAAAGACTGCAGTGGACAGTTGAAACATGTAAAAGGTAAAAACATCTCCTTTTGTATCCTTGTCTTTAATAAGAAAAATAAATAATCATTACAAAGAAGACAAAATGAACCTACTCGAGATACTATGTGGAAGTTATGGACAAAATTGTATAAAAGATTTCCACCAGCTGGGAAAAACTGGAGAAAATACGAGCATGCTACAGAAACCACCTGAGCTTTAACCTCTGTTGCAGAGATGAGGATGTTACACCAGCAAGCCTCAACATAAAAAATCCGATCCCAACCAGAAATGCAGAGAAAATAATCAACAAAGCACGGAAAGACCTGATAAAAGAAAGGATAAGCGTGACAACAAACAAATTCAAAAGAATCAACAGCCAGATAAAGGAGAAAATGGGCATTTTCAAGGAACACTACCCAACTAACCAGGAGACGCAGGAGCAGATAAAAGCACATTTAAAACATGCACACGAACATGAATTCACCAAAACAAAAAAACACCAAATAAAGAAACTAAAAAAACTCACGGAAAGGAAAAAGGAGAGAAGACAAATACGGCATGTTTCAACTGTCCACTGCAGTCTTTTTCAGTGTCAGCTGATTGCTGTGAAGTGTCATTTATCAGCTGCCTTTTCTAGGCAGGGCCAGTCCAGCAGAACTGTCAGATCCACTGGATCAGGGTGGCCTCACCTAGAAAAGGCAGCTGATAAATGACACTTCCCAGCAATCAGCTGACACTTCTGAGGAAGACTGCAGTGGACAGTTGAAAACATCTCTTTTTTATCCTTGTCTTTAATAAGAAAACCAAAAACTATGAACATGTAGGTTTAGGGCGCTCGCGCACGCAGCGACCAGCAGTCGGTGGCTTGTCACCAGACTGCAAATCAAGTCTACCTACGGGTACAAATAAGTAACAAAAAAAAAAAAAAAAAAAAAAGGGGTCAAAAACTTATCACAACGCACACTCACGGACACTGAGAAACAAGTGCTGAGCAGAGGACTAAGTTTCGCCATTACACCAACCAAAATACCCCATGAAGATGGCAGCACAGTTTACCCTCGGCCGGGGGATCGCGGGGATCGTGAGAGCGTGGGTTCGATCCCTGCCCCTGACCAACAGTGATCTGTGTGGAGTTTGCATGTTCTCCCCGTGTTGCGTGGGTTTACTCCGGGATTTCTCCGGTTTCCTCCCGCATACCAAAAACATGCAGGTTAGGGATACGGGGCGCTTGTGCACGCAGCGACCGGCAGCTGGTGGCTTGTCACCAGACTGCAAAACAAATCTACCTACGGGTACAAAATAAGTAATAAAAAAAAAACAAAAAAAAAAAAACCTGCATGTGAAAAATTCGAGGATGAGAGGGAAAAAGCAACACTATGGAACGCAGTCGCAGAAATCCTCAAAACGGCCAAATTACCACAAAGCAACATCACAAAAGAAGAAGAAAAAGTAATAAATTCACTTAATATAAAACTATCACAATCCTCCCATCAGATAAAGGCAGAACGACAGTCGTAATGGACACAGAAACATATGAAAAACAGATGGAAACCATGTTGGCAAACAGCAGCACGTATGAAATCAGAAAAACAAACCCCACAGAAGAAAAGAAAAAAAAATGCTAAAAGCCCTTCTCAAACCCCTAATAGAAAGCAAAAAAATAAAGGATGCATACAAAAACCTGATACCAGACTTCCGGTCTGGACGCCATGGTGATAGCAGCTTAACACTGAAGCTCCCAGACCTAATCCAGGAAAACATCTTCAAAATCAGACTTAACGGATTTTTGGAAGAGTAAAAATCATAAGACAAGAACACCATGCCTAAACAAAAACAGAAGAAACTGACATTTCCCTGGCTAGGACACGCATCGGCCGGAGAATCTGAACCTGAGGACCTCCGTTCAGACGACGAGGAGCTGAACGTAGCTAACAAGAAGGTTAGCTTGAAATCATTATTTGAAGAATTACGATGATTTCGGGCCGAATTTCGTGAATTCAGAGAGGAATTAAAAAGGACGAACAGCAGAATGGACCAGGCCGAGAACCGAATCTTGGAAGCTGAAGAAAGAATAAAAGTGCTTGAAGATTCCATGCTGGATTTACACAAAAGACAGTCAAGACTGGAGGCTAAGCTAACCGACCAAGAAGGAAGACAGAGAAGAGACAACATTAGAATTCATGGTCTGAAAGAAGGAGCCGAAGATGGTTTCAACACAATGGCGGAATGCGTGGAATCCTTACTGAGAGAGAAGTTGGATATTCCACAAACCACTGATTTGAAGATAGAAAGGGCTCATTGTACATTAGCCGCAAAGACAGCGGCGGAAGCGCCCCCACGTTCTGTGGTGGTGAGATTCGCCAATTTCAAAATAAAACAAGAGGTTGTAAGACGGGCTTGGCAGAAAAAAGGATTTATGCACCAAGAGAGAAAAGTCTTCGTGGAACACGATTACGCCCCGGAGGTTCTTAAAAAGCGCCGGGAATACGACGACGCTAAAAAGGTGCTACGTGAACAGAAACTGCGCTTTCAGACGCCATTTCCTGCGAAGTTAAGGGTCTTTTACGGTGAAGAATCATGTCTCTATAATTCGGCGGAAGAAGCAACAATTGACATGGCGAGAAGAGGGCTCCCGGTAACGGTGTTTAAACCCACAGCAGACCCGAGCGATAGGATCAAGGCTCAAACGTGGTCCACACAGAGACCTTCAAAATCCACGGGCCAGCAGCGGGAAACCCAGCGCCAGAGCTACAAGGATAAGCCTGCCAGTTTCAGGAGGGAATAGCGACCTTTTTTTTTTTTTAGTCATTCTGCACTTCCAACCCCCCTCCTACAAGGTAACAAACATTAAAGGAGATGCAGAATCAGCATGTGGTAAAACCTTTCATGGATCAGTCATAGCATTAGAAACAAATGTCTTTTTAATTAAAAAAAAAAAAAACTTGTTAAAATAGAAATGTGACAATGACCCACATGTTCTCCCCACACTAACAAATACTGTATTAGAGTGAATGTTTGCTGTGATGGGGGTGGGAGGGTGGACACAATTTCATAGGGTATAGGCATAAAAAAAAAAAAAAATTAAAAAAAATCATTACAAGTTCGGATTGGGATCTGAAATTCACGTTAAAAACATGGGACAAATTACAGGGGTAAGAGAGGGCCCTCAACACGTAACAGAGTTTGAGGAATTTCCCTCAGAGCCTACACTCCATCAAGGCTTTTACAGGGTCTTTAAAAAGACCTCAGCTCAGGAAGTTCTTTTGACAATTTTTTGTTTTAAAGTTTCGTACACTATGTTCTTAATGTTTTTTATGTTCTTAATGTTCTTTCAGTCTCTGAGTAGCATAAAAGAGGGCCACCACACTGTTATACTAAATAAGACAACACAATGGAGAAACAGGGTGTAACCAAAATAATCTCATATAATGTAAAAGGGATCCTGAATCCAGTTAAAAGATCCAAGATTCTATGCAAAATGAAAAAAGACAAAGCAGAAATAATATTTTTACAAGAAACCCACCTAACAGACGTGGAGCACACTAAACTCAATAGACAAGGGTTTAAAATGATCTCTTCATCTTCATATAAGTCAGGGAGGAGGAGGGGAGTAGCGACATTGATATCAACCAAAATTACATTTGAAAAAAAATCAGAGCACAAAGATAAAGAAGGGAGGTGAGGCGGATGATAAAATAAGCAGCGATGCTGAGGTTTAAGTTGGTTTTATTAATCATACCGCCGTCACGAGCTCCGCTCCCGGCGCCGTGCATGCGCGCCGGGAGCGAGCCCACGGCTCTCGGCAGAGGGACACCAAATGTGTGTGTCCAGCAGCAGCAGTTGCAGAAGTGAGATTGAGAGAAGGTTTGAGTTACAGAGTTGCAGCATATATACCCAACTACAACAATACATCATAGAGCATTCCCCAGCAGTTGGTATGATCAAAGAGATAACAGAACAGGCATGAGACATTTGCATTTGAGAGACATATTGATCTCGGTCCCTAGGTCACAGTAAGGACAGGACACATGAACACAATGCATGAAAGGCAACATTAACATCACAGAAGTGAGCCAGAAGAAGCGGGGCTGCCTGTAGACATTAATACACATTTCACTGTTCTGTTAATTGCTCTAGCTGAGCGCTGTGTCTGTCCAGTCTGTTTGTGGGGGTTTACACCAAACCGCCACACGCTCCCTCCCAGAGGGCTCGGCAGGAGGCCGAGGTCTCGATCATTCAGCTTGGGCAGCGAGCAGGAGAAGCTCTCTGCAGGAGGAGGGGGAGGGAGGAGAGAGGTAGCACGTGCCGACCGGGACGGTGAAATCGTCCGAGCCGCGCAAAAATTGCTTGTTGCTCCGCGAGGTCGAGGGGCTGTCCCGTTGAGCGTGCAGAGATAACAAGAAGAAAAATTAGTCTCTGACTCCTCTCATGGCCATGAAGAAAAGCAGGAGCGGCTGTAAGAAAAAAAGGAACAACAGCAGAGGGACTGGCGTGTTGACTTTAGATGCAGGCGCAACCCTAAAGCCTCGGGAACCGCAGACAGCTAAATTCCCCTTGTGTGCCGTGGCTAAGACCATAAAATCCAGTGAGCAAGCTGCGTGCCTCAGGTGAACGAGCAAGCCTGAAGGGCCAGTATGCAGCAGAAGGAAGGCGGTCAGTGTCCCATGCATGGTGCGCTGTCCTCCTGACTCCCCAGTGCGTGCGCCGGGGTTCCGTGATGGGTGGGCCAGCTGGAGAGGAGAACCAGGGTCAGGAAACTTGGTGGAGATCGGCGCAGTCGGCGCCGAAAAACATCTATGATGAGCTGTGGCTGCAGATTAGTCATGGTGCGTTGGAGCATTGAGGGGAGATAGACGATCTTTGTTCCTCAGGCTCGGGTAGATGAGTAGGATCGCTGAGAGGGAGGAGTAGCGGTGAGAGGGAGAAAACATTCTGTGTCCCTCGGCCGGTCCAGCGTGGACGTCCCGATCTCAGGCGAGGGTCGTGCCATGACGTTTTCTGCAGTTTTCCCGGTCGTGGGTGATGTCCGGAGAGCAGCTCGCCTGTGTTGGCTCCGCGTCGAGGTCTCCCTGAAGCAGAAGGGAGGGCAGATCGTTTGCATCAGGCTGCTGTGTTCGCTGGCAGCGTGTTTTTTTCAGCGTTGAGTCGCCAGCGTGGCCGTCCAGACCAGAAGGTTGCGTCGCACAAAACGTGTGAGTCTACGGGGTCACCAGTGAGGCGGATGATAAAATAAGCAGCGATGCTGTGGTTTTAAGTAGGTTTTATTAAATCATACCGCCGTCACGAGCTCCGCTCCTGGCGCCATGCATGCGCGCCGGGAGCGAGCCCACGGCTCTCGGCAGAGGGACACCAAATGTGTGTGTCCAGCAGCAGCAGTTGCAGAAGTGAGATTGAGAGAAGGTTTGAGTTACAGAGTTGCAGCATACAGTATATACCCAACTACAACAATACATCAAAGAGCATTCCCCAGCAGTTGGTATGATCAAAGAGATAACAGAACAGGCATGAGACATTTGCATTTGAGAGACATATTGATCTCGGTCCCTAGGTCACAGTAAGGACAGGACACATGAACACAATGCATGAAAGGCAACATTAACATCACAGAAGTGAGCCAGAAGAAGCGGGGCTGCCTGTAGACATTAAAGCGTACCTGTGGTGGTCGTGAAGACGCATTTGACTTGAAAACATTATGAAAAAGTATTTCTTATTTTGGTAAATAATTTTTGCCAGCCATATACCACCAGACATATATTCAAATAGGACCTTGGCCATGGGCAGCCAATGAAAACTGTGGGCGCAGCCATGACACATGCGGATGTGACGTCACTTCATTGATACTCAACAGTCAATGCTCCGCCTGTATGAGAGACTAGGGTGCTGTTGTCAGTGTTTTTATTCTATTATGGCTGAATTGTCGGACTCTGAGGAAGAATTTGTCCAACATGGCTACAGGTTTGAGCCAGAAAGGTCTTCTGAGGGTTAAAGTGACGAAGTGGTCCTCACACACAACGCAATTTCGTCTGAAATTATTCATCTGTGCCCTGTTTCCGCTCCGATCTTCTGACAAGGTGAGCTGGGTTTGGGTACACAAAAAAAGTGTTTCTTTGTTTTTTTCGCTTATTATTCAGACATCCAAAGGCTTTACATTCCGCCATGTTGCGATATCCATATAGCATTGTATGTTTTTGTTTTTACAAGAGCACCGAGTGTCTGCTGCTCTGTATATAGTTTTAGAATCATCTTCCGTGTTGCGGCAATTACGAGATCAGATGAGACAAGCCGCTGAATTTAAGCATTTATTTATTTATTTTCTACTCGTTTTAGTTCTGCATTTAATATGAATCCTGAGTTTGAAATAAACGTTTGAATTTTGGTCCTCACACAACGCAACGCACTGTCTGCCGCTCTTTATAGCGGCGAGGGAAGAGCCGAATTAATCTGCCGTTTTGCGGCTGTTAACGACCTCAGATCAGACAATAGGACCCGCCGAATTTAAGCCTTTATTTATTTATTTTCTACTCGTTTCAGTTCTGCATTTAATATGAACCCTGAGTTTGAAATAAACGTTTGAATGTTGGTCCTCATACAACGCAACGCACTGTCTGCCGCTCTTTATAGCGGCGAGGGAAGAGCCGAATTAATCTGCCGTTTTGCGGCTGTTAACGACCTCAGATCAGACGAGACGACCCGCCGAATTTAAGCATTTATTTATTTATTTTCTACTCGTTTCAGTTCTGCATTTAATATGAACCCTGAGTTTGAAATAAACGTTTGAATTTGAATTAGAATATCCCCAAAGCCGCTGCACATCCGGGTACTCGAGGCTCAGCCAATACTGATCCAGATCGCGGTAGCCACGAAATTACGTCACAGGAAGCGTCCTGGAAGGCCATGTAGCCGCTAGTATGGCTGTACCCATGTTTTGCTGACATAGCTGAACCAGTACATCAGCAATGGATTTATAACAAATTGCTTTGAACGTGAATTTCAACTTAAACTTGAACTAGAACGTGAGACAGGGGCTCAATATAATATCTTTTTTTTCACGACCACCACAGGTACACTTTAATACACATTTCACTGTTCTGTTAATTGCTCTAGCCGAGCGCTGTGTCTGTCCAGTCTGTTTGTGGGGGTTTACACCAAACCGCCACAGAGGTACAGTTTGATAATTGGGCGGCTAGAGGGAGAAGATATCACCCTGCTGAATGTATATGCACCACCAGGGGCTAAATGGAAATTTTATAAAAATGTATTCGACCTAATGATAACTAAAGCCCAAGGTTTAGTGATATGTGGTGAAGACTTCAATCTATGACTGAATCCATACTGGGATGCAACAGGTAATTCTCCACATCAAAATAAAACTCAAAGTAGGAAAACTCGGATGCTACTAAAAGAAATGGGAATCTGTGATGTGTGGAGGGAATTCAACCCCAATGTAAAATATTATACATTTTACTCAACGCTACATTCATCTTACTCAAGGATTGATTACTTTTTTATGTTTAATAGAGACATTGGAAGAGTAAAAACATGCAAAATAGGACTGATGGATCTCTCTGACCACAGTCCGATCTATATGGACTTAAATATCCAAAAATACACAAATAATACATTTTCTTGGAGGTTGAATTCAAATGTCCTGAAAGGACCACTGAAAGATGAACTGGAATCAGATATTCTCAGATATTTGGAAGAAAACGATAATGGAGAAGTATCACCTTTAATACTGTGGGATGCATGCAAAGCTGTAATAAGGGGAAAAATTATTGCAAAACTGGCAACCCAAAAGAAACTGAGACAAGAAAAACTAATCACATTAGAATCAGAACTTAAGAACCTAGAAAAAGAACACAAAGGCAACACTCATTCTAATGACTCGCTCTAGATTAAGGAAATTAAAAATCAAATAAATGAGATCTACACAATAGAAATCCAGAAGAAACTTACATTTCTGAAACAAAAACACTATGAAGCAGGCAGTAAATCGGCAAAATTACTAGCCTATAAATTGAGGAAACAACAAACAGAAAGAGCAATCTACAAAATCAGAGACCCAGTATCAAAGGAAATAAAATTCAGAATTCAGGATATTCTTAAAAGCTTCGAGAATTACTATAAGAACTTATACTCCCACAAGAAACATAAAAACGCATCCGAGGCACTCCTAAACACATTAAACCTTCCCCAACTTACGGAGTCACAAAATAAAACACTACTGTCAGAAATACAACCTAAAGAATTGGAAAAAGAAATTATGAAACTTAAAGCTAACAAATCCCCAGGAGCAGATGGCTATACAGCAGAGTGGTACAAAACCTTTAAACAGCAACTATCTCCTCTCCTCCTGAAAACATTTAACTATGTCCTCCACACAGGGAAATCCCCCCCTCCTGGAGAGAAGGGGTCATTGCAGTTATACCTAAACCTGAAAAGGATAAACTAGACTGCTCCAACTACAGACCAATCAGTGTGTTAAATCAGGACTACAAGCTTTTTACCACTATCCTTGCCAAAAGGTTAGAAAATATACTGACAGACTTAATTCACTTAGACCAAACAGGTTTTACAAGACAAAGACAGACACAAGACAACATTAGACGCACTTTACACATAATTCATCATATAAAAAAATATAACTTAAATGCAGTCATATTGGGATCAGTCCGCCAAGGTCTCCGCCTTTGACAGCCGGAAAAAGGTGGATTGTCCTCTCCGGGTTGGGGACAGGCTCCTGCCCCAAGTGGAGGAGTTTAAGTATCTTGGGGTCTTGTTCACGAGTGAGGGGAAAATGGAGCGAGAGATCGACAGACGGATTGGAGCAGCATCTGCAGTGATGCGGACGTTGTACCGGTCTGTTATGGTGAAGAGGGAGCTTAGTTCTAAGGCAAAGCTGTCGATTTACCAGTCAATCTACGTTCCTACTCTCACCTATGGTCACGAGCTTTGGGTAATGACCGAAAGAACGAGATCGCGGATACAAGCGGCTGAAATGAGCTTTCTCCGTAGGATTGCTGGACTCACCCTCAGAGATAGGGTGAGGAGCTCAGTCATCCGGGAGAGGCTCAGAGTAGAACCGCTGCTCCTCCACATTGAAAGGAGTCAGTTGAGGTGGTATGGGCATCTGATTAGGATGCCTCCTGGACGCCTCCCACTTGAGGTGTTTCAGGCACGTCCCACTGGGAGGAGACCCCGGGGCAGACCCAGGACTCGGTGGAGAGACTATGTCTCCCAGCTAGTCTGGGAACGCCTTGGTATCCCCTCTGAAGAGCTGGAGCAGGTGGCTGGGGAGAGGGAAGTCTGGGCTTCTCTGCTTGAACTGCTGCCTCCGCGACCCGGACCTCCGGAAAAGCGGTAGAAGATGGATGGATGGATGGATGGCAGTCATATTGGGATTAGATGCTGAAAAAGCATTTGATTCGGTTGACTGGTCTTTCCTATATAGAATCTTATCCAATTTCAATTTTCATAACAACTTCATTAGAACTATACAGGCATTATATAAAAAACCAACAGCTAAAATAAGGATTAACGGTAATTTATCATCTTCTTTTGAGCTGGAAAGAGGATGTCATCAGGGCTGCCCCCTGTCTCCACTGCTCTTTGCAATCTTCATAGAACCTCTGAGCCAATGGATAAGACAAAATCAAAAAATTCAAGGTATTACACTTGGTCAGAAGGAACATAAAATAGCACTCTTTGCTGATGACATTTTAATATACCTAGGGCAGCCGGACACTTCTTTACCAGAACTAATCTCAGTTTTGTCAGAGTATGAAGATTTATCGGGGTACAAATTAAACATGTATAAAACCCAAGTTTTAACATTCAACTATGACCCAAATTATTTTTCACTAAGCAAACTCAAAACTAACTGGGAGATGGAATCTATGAAATATCTGGGGGTCAATATCCCGAAACAACTCAACAAAATTATAACACTAAACTATGATACACTGGTGACAAAAATAAAATCTGACCTAGCAAGATGGAATATGATACCATTCTTGGGTACTGTACAAAGAATTGAAGCAGTCAAAATGAATATACTTCCACGTCTTCTATATCTTTTCCAAACAATACCGGTAGAACCTCCCAAAAAAACATGGCAGGAACTGGACAGAAAGATCTCAAGATTCATATGGCAGGGCAAGAGACCTAGAATCAGATATAGAACACCACTGTGCTTGGGGCAGCACAGTGGTGCAGTGGTTAGCACTGTTGCCTTACAGCTAGAAGGTTCCTGGTTCGAATCCCCAGGCTGGCAGGGGTTGGAACCTTTCTGTATGGAGTTTGCATGTTCTCCCTGTGCTGTGTGGGTTTACTCCGGGGGCTCCGGTTTCCTCCCACAATCCAAAGACATGTATTTTTTTTTTATTTTTTTTTTATTTTTTTTTTTTTTGTTACTTATTTGTACCCGTAGGTAGACTTGGTTTGCAGTCTGGTGACAAGCCACCGGCTACTGGTCGCTGCGTGCGCGAGCGCCCTAAACCTACATGTTTTTGGTATGCGGGAGGAAACCGGAGAAATCCCGGAGTAAACCCGCGCAACACGGGGAGAACATGCAAACTCCACACAGCTCACTGTTGGTCGGGGGCTGGGATCGAACCCACGATCTCATGACCCCCGCGGTCCCCCGGCCGAGGGTAAAACTGTGCTGCCACAGTGCTAAACCACTGCGCCACCGTGCAGCCGTGCAGTATGTTAGGTTAATTGGTTGTTCTAAATTGTCCCTAGATATCTGTTTCCTATAGGCCCTTAGAATAGAGGGTTAGCATTAGTGAAAGCGCTTTGAGTGGTCTTTGTGACTAGAAAAGCGCTATATAAGTGCAGGTTAGTTAGTTAGTTAGAACCTTACAGCTAAACAAAGACAAAGGTGGGCTTGCGCTGCCAAATATCAGGGACTATTTTAAAGCCGCACAAATTAAAACTTTAGTACAGATATGTAACCCAGTCTACACTGCACAATGGAAGGAGATCGAATGCCAAATAACAAGTGACATCCCCCTACAGGCGATAATAGGGAACAATGCCTTACCTAAACTTTTGAATAACACTAACCTGTGGATAGAGACCCCGCTAAAAATTTGGTTTAAGATAGTCAGAGAGAATCAAACTAAAGAGCCCTATCGACTTCTGCAATGGATTGCCTATGATCAAGACTTTACTCCTAATAAAACAGACACTAGATTTAAAAAGTGGAAAGAGAAAGGGCTGATAAAATATTACAACTTTTTTAAGGGGCAAACTTTAAGAAGTTTTGAAGATTTGAAAAAACAAGGTCTAATAAATCAAGATCTTTACAGGTTCTTTCAGCTTAGACACCACATAAACAATATACTAAAAAAGGAGGATTTGGAAAGGGCCCAGTCAGGTGTTCTGAAGGTCTTCTTAATGGCATGTAAAGGGATCCCAGGGATCAGATACATTTCTAAAATATACCAAGGTCTCTAAGACTTAAAAGGAGACAACACATCATATATAAAAGAGAGATGGGAAAAAGAGGGGAATTTCACTTTACAACTGGAAATATGGGAAAAGCTAAATAAACAGCAATGGAAAAGTACCTCATCCCTGCAGTGGAGAGAATTTGGATGGAAAAATTTGGTAAGATTTTTCAGAACACCTGCACAAAACAAATTTACCCATAAGGGGTTGAATTGTTGGCGCTTGTGTGGTGAAAAGACTGCAAATCATTTTCATGTGTTTTGGTCATGCCCAGTTATCCACCAATATTGGACCAATGTACAGACAATATTGGGGAAAATATTCAAAATAACAGTTCCCTTTTCTTTTGTAACTTTGTATATGGGTTTACTACCGGACTCACTGGAAAGGCGAGGAGAAAAATACTTATTCAATGTTTTAATACTGGCAAGTAAAAAAGCCCTAACTAAAAAATGGATGTTGAAGGACTGTCCTACACCTGAAGATTGGTCTAACGTGATCCAAGACATTTACTCGATGGAAAAGTTGACATTCGCACTGAGACAGGACATGGATGGGTTCATGAACTTTTGGCAACCCTGGATCGCATATGTGTCTTCCATTAGATCTAATCTTTGACAAATACCATTTCAATAATGGTTTCGCTCTTTGTTCCAACGCTACTCAGATGCTCTTTTACTTTTAATTACTTATTTTTCTTTTTGTTTGTTTTTTGCTGTTTTGTTTGTTTGTTTGTTTTTTTATTTTATTTTCTTTAATTTCACTTTTTCTTTCACTTTTAAAAAAAAAAGGGGGTGTTGTAATAATTATTCTTCCAATGTTGTCAAATAGCAAAAAATAAGGGAACATGTGATGAAAATGTAAACAATGCAATGCTGTAATGACCTGTATACCCTTTACAAAAACTTAAATTAAAAAAAAAAAAAAAAAAAACCCTGATACCCACAGCAAGCATCACCCCCCGGATCTATGGAACCCAAAAAATACATAAGAAGGACAACCCACTGCGACCAATAATAAACAGCATTGGATCAGTCACATACAACTTATCAAAAGCCCTGGTTGAAATCATCAAACATATCTGAACTATTACAGTTTGTTGCAAAATCCACCTATTTTCAGTACAGAGGAAAAAAATTTACTGACAAAAAGAAGGATTTGCAATGGGAGACCCACTATCAGCCATCATGAGCAGCTTTTTCATGGCGGATCTGGAAAATAAAGCCATCAACACAGAACCCAAACAATGCAAACCCACCCTCTGGAAGAGATACTTGGACAACATATTGTAGAAAATAAAAAAAGGACACACAAGAACTCACAGGCCATGTGAACAGCACGGAAAGCACTGAGAACATAAAATTCACACACGAAGAAGAAGAAAATGGTACCATAGCCTTTCTGGACATGAAAATCCACCACAATGATGATGGCAGTAAAAAAATCTCAGTCTATAGAAAACCAGCCCCACGGATCAGTACCTAGTATGGACACCAGAACACCCCACAGCACACAAACTATCAGTCGTCAGGACAATGTACGAACGGGCCACCATCATCACAGACCAAGAAGACAGACAGGAGGAGGAAAACCACATAAGACATGCACTCACACGCTGCCAGTATCCGACATGGGCCATAAATAAAGGGAAACAGCAAGTCAAAAACAAAGAAAACAAACAGAAAACAAGACACAGACCAAAAGTTGAAATCAAAAACAAGGACATCATAACCATACAGTGCATCCAAGGGATAATGGAACCAATTCAAAGGATCATGAAAAAAAAAAAAACCACAAAATAAACACAGATGTAAAACCACACAAAAAATTAAGACAGTTATTAGTACACCCCAAGGACAAAATAGAACCAAGCAAAAGCTCATTCACCACAAGGAAAAAAGAACACCAGAAGGAATGTGAGAAGGAAACACAAGGACGACTCACAAGATCACAAAAAGAAAAGGCAGAGCAAGCAATATTAAAATCAGCAATGTCAGATCACTGCAAAAGAAATAATCACATCATGGACTGGGACAACGCAAAAATTATTGGAACGGAGAGCAGTAGACACAAACGCTGGATCAAGGAGGCCATAGAAATCAGGAAGCGGGGAAAAGACAGCATGAATCGGGATGAGGGGGCATTTATGCTTTCCCACACCTGGGACTATGTTCTCCAGAGACCATCGGACGGCGGAGGGCGGGGCCAGCTCAGTGGATCTGACAGTTCTGCTGGGCTGGCATATATCTGTCCATATATTCAAATATTTGCAATTCCACTTGATCATAATCAGCAATCCTCTGAAAGATATCACTATTTTCTCCAAAGTTATATGAATTATTTCTTTCAGTGTGTGTCATAGTTGAGTGTACGTTTGCTTTTTGCTACCTTGTTTACAGCCAGATCATATTGTGACTACATCAGTATCTTTCTACAGTAGCTCCTCCACTTTTCTGATGACCAGCACTTTAGCTTCCTCCAGTGTTCCTGGAGTGGTGGCTCAGTTGGTAGAGCATCCGCCCTACACCCGGGAGGCCGGGGTTCAAATCCTGGCCGGGTCATGCCGAAGACCATATAAAAGCGGAACTTCCTGCCATCCAACTTGGTGCTCAGCAATAATGGAATGGAGGAGGGAAATTTGGGGCGGTGCCTTGCATGGCAGCGACCCCTCTGATTCTATATATGTGTGTGATGAACACTGTAGATCAGAGAAACATAATTTTGTTCTGCTGTATGGATGTGAATGACGATAAAGATGACTTATCCGTTAAGCTTGATAAATATTTTGCAGTTTGTAGTCCAGGTGTTCTGAATTTTACCCAGCTTTTTAAGGTACCGGGCTTTTTTTTTTTTTTTTTTTTGGCTATTTCAGCATTGTATTTAGTTAAATGTTCATTGATGAAAACGTCGGAGCCTTTTAATTTTCTTTCTTGCTTCAGCAGTGCATTTTTATGCTTCCTATTGGTGAATTTTATGACAACCGCTGGTTTGGCATTAAGTGTTTCTCTTGGGCAAAGGATGGCATGCCTTGATGTTATTCTGGTCAATTTCGATCCCTGTTGACTGCAGAAATGCAGCCACCTGTTGTTATGTGGAGTTAGCATCCTGCTCTCCAGGCTCTTCTCCACTATCAGCGGCCACCGCACGAGCGTGGTTTTATATGGAGCCCAGTGATGATCATGTTGTTCATTCTGGAGTACTGCTCTAGGTCTGCAACCTGGCTTTCCAGCTCCACAATTAGTCTCTCCTTCTCCACATTCTGGATGCAGAGCAACTTCACTTCTTCCGCAATGTGCAAAAACAATTTCTGCTGTAATCTAACAGCAGTAACCTCTTTGGTTAAGAAGTCCAGTAATCTTTTAATATCATCAATCTCCTCAGTTGACGAACTTTTCTTTGGATCCATATCACCATTTATTAAGCAGCCACACTGCGGGTGTAGAAGCAATAATTGGCTGGTGACGACCCTCCCCTGCAAGGACTAACTGTAGCACTCCCACGTCAGATGTTCGTCTGTGAGTTGTTGTGCTTTGTGCAGAACAAGATGGATAATGTCTCGATGGACTATCTCGTGAAATGTGTTGGCGACTTCTACAATGAGACTCAGATTGAAGGAGCAAAGAAGTTGCTGTTCGAGCAGTGTCCAGAGGGAGCATCGCGGATGAAGAAGAGGCAAGGCCCCAACCGGAAGAGGGATAACATCGCCGACATCTACCACAAGTTGAATGACGTTGGTCAGCAGGCCCCACACTACGTTGCCCAGAACCTCATGAACTTGCCATCCACTACGTTGGAGTCACTTGACCTTGCCAGGCTGTCTAATGATTTGTGCCGTGTGATGATTCTTGGAGAGAACATCATTACTGTGTTCAATACGATAACTGCTATCCAGGACGATGTGGTAGCGATAAAGACCAAACTCGGCGACACACCTCCTCCAGCTGACGTTGTGGCTGGGGATGATGTGGACGACAGTATCCAGAGTGACGGCGGTCCACCACCTGCTGCCACAGCTGATGGTGAGAATGCAGAAGAGGCTACTAACACTGCAGAGGCTCGTGCTGATGACGCTGATGACAGCAGCCCTGCCGGAGATGCCCCTGCCGCTGAAGTTGCCGAAGAACGCAAATTCGAGGAAGTTGAGAGTCATCATACTAAGAAGAAGAAGAACAGGCCCTACGCCAGCGCGCTCCAATCGACTGCAAAGCAGACCGCGAACCAGCTACGGGTTGTCAACAAGGCATGCTCCCACTCACAACTACGCGTTGTATCGAAGACTGGTAGGATGTCTGGTGGTCATCATGGTCAAGGTCATCAGAAGCACCAAGTCTTCATCAGTCGGCTTGACCCCACCACCAGACCCCATCATGTACGTTCCTATCTCAAAACTCATTCTAAAATCAATGACAATCTCAAGATTGAGCAATTAGAAACCAAGCATGATGGTTATGCCTCATTCAAAATTACATGTCCTGCCAGTTGTAGCAAGAAGTTGCTTGGAAAAAATGTGTGGCCATCTGGTTTATACTATAGACAGTTTTTTGAGAAGAAATGAACTATTTGTGATTGTCATTATTGTGTTTGTCAACATATCCATTTAGTAGTAGGACCAACCTAAGAATATGTTCATTCAACTGTCAGAATGTAAAAACTTCAATTAATGAGCTCTCCAGTTTATGTGATAACCATTTATTTAGCGAATGCAAAGTCCTTAAGCCAAGCAGTTGCCTCCTGGTTTGCTGTATGGAGGGTGTGTAATCCTCCTTCCAGTCTTTGGAGCGGGCAAGCCTCTATGATGTGTTCCATTGTTTGCTCCTCTCCACATGCGCACAGTGGGCTAGGGCTACTGGAGGGCAATGGATCAGCGTTCTCGTCGCGCCCTCCGCCAGTACCCGGGCTCGCCTGGGGAAGCTAATGATCCTACCAGCAGACTAAATTCGAAGAGATGACGCCTCTGTGCCAAGTCAAAGAAGAATCCTAGTCACAGTCCTAAAGCCGAAAGCATGTGATAACCATGACACTGTGTTGCTGCAGGAACACTGGTTGTTTCACTGGTTGTTTAAACATGAATTGTCCATTTTGAGCAGAATACATGGTGATTTTATAGGTCAAGGTGTTTCTTTTATGGATACAGAAGAACATGTCATTTTAGGTCGCCCCTATGGCGGCGTTGGTATCCTATGGCGGAAGTCACTTGCTGACTTTTGTAAAAACTTATGAGGGTGAAAGAGTTACAGGTATTGAAGTTAACCTGGGTGACTTTCACTGTCTTATATTGTGTGTATATTTCCCCTGTGATAGTGTTGAAAACTTGGATGAATATCTGTATTGCATGAGTCTCGTTAAACAAATCACTGAGGATTTTCCAACTCCATATGTGTATATACTTGGTGACTTCAATGCTAATATATTACGTTCAAGTAGTTTTGGACATGAACTGTTGTCTTTTTGTGAGAGATATTCTTTATATATCTCGGACAGGATTATTTTACCAGGTGATACTTTTACTCATGTTAGTATGGCCCATGGTTCTACATCATGGCTTGATCACTGTGTGACTACTTCCTCGGGTCATGATAATGTGTCCAGCATCAGAGTTCTGTATGGTTATGTGAGTTCCGATCATTTACCTTTATCTGTGGATATTGAGGTATCAAGTGTTGTAAGTGGCTCTCAGGGAGCTTCCTCGGCCACAGCAGGTACTAGGACATACAAATGGCGTGATGCTACTGCGTCAGACTTTTCCAGGTACAAGGAACTTACTCATAGGAAACTCTGTAACATCCGTGTTCCTACGGATGCCATTAGGTGTCAGGACCATAATTGTGAGGCCCACAAGGATGATATCGATAGGTTTTATGGTGATATTGTTGGTGTTTTAAATTTTTGTGTGAGTGAATGCATTTCTAGTCACAATGTAGCCACCCAATATAACATCCCAGGCTGGAATGATGTTGTTAGCGAGACTCATACAGCTGCTCGGGATGCTTTCTTCTGGTGGAGGAGTAATAACAAACAATGTTACGGTCCAATATTTGATAACATGAAAAGTTGTAGGGCTAGGTTCAAATATGCTCTGCATGCATGTAGGCGCAATGAAGAAAATATCAAATGTCAAATCAAATCAAATCAAATCAAACTTTATTGTCATATTGTTGTACATACAACTGTAGTGCAGGCAAGATGAAATTGCGTTTCTCTCGGCATCCATATAAGAAGCAGCATGATTAAGACACACTCCCACATAGCTCCCACCCCCCCATCCATTCACACATCCCTGAGACATACTTGGGGAAAAAGAATAACTAACTATAATATACAAAATGTCCATAGGTGCAGTAGTGTGTATGTGAGATTCCGGGTCAGCTGTTCAGCATCCTGACAGCTTGTGGGAGGAAGCTGTTGATCAGTCTGGTGGTTCTGCCTCTGATGCTCCGGAATCGTTTACCAGATGGAAGAAGTTCAAAGTGTTTATGCAGAGGGTGAGAACGGTCCTTGACAATGTTCAGTGCCCTGCTCCTACAACGGTTCTGAAAAAGTTCTTGGACAGAGGGGAGGGAGACTCCAATTACCCTCTCCGCCCCCTTGACTATCCTCTGCAGGGCTTTTTTGTCTGACATACTGCAGCTGGAGTACCATGTAGCAATGCAGTACGTCAGAACACTCTCCACCACACCTCTGTAGAAGGTCCTGAGGATGCAGATGGGGAGAGAGGCCTGTTTGAGTTTCCTCAAGAAGTGTAGTCTCTGCTGAGCTCGCTTCCTGATCTCCAAGGAATTCTTGCTCCAGGACAGGTCCTGCGAGATCTGCACTCCGAGGAACTTGATGTTCTCTACTCTCTCCACTAAATGGTCGCCGATGCTGAGGGGGACGTGCTCAGGCTGTGACCGCCGGAAGTCGATAATCATCTCCTTTGTTTTGTCCACGTTGAGCACCAGATTGTTCTCCCTGCACCAGCCCTCCAGGTCTCTCACTTCTTCCCTGTACATTGATTCCTCATCCCTCTGAATAAGTCCCACCACCGTGGTGTCATCTGCAAACTTAATAATCTGGTTCCCTCGTGTTTGGATACACAGTCATGTGTTAGAAGTGTAAACAACAGTGGACTGAGTACACAGCCTTGAGGGGTTCCGGTACTCAGTGTGACAGAGTTGGAGATGTTGTTTCCAACCCGGACAGACTGAGGTCTCTCAGTCAGGAAATCCAGGATCCAGAGACATGTGGCGGTGTTCAGACCGAGAAGGAGTAATTTCTCTATCAGTCTCTGGGGAATAATGGTGTTGAATGCTGAACTGAAATCAATGTACAGGAGTCTGGCGTAGGTGTCTTTCTGGTCCAGGTGGGTGATGACAGAGTGTAGGGTGGTGACTATAGCATCCTCCGTGGAGCGGTTTGAATGATATGCAAACTGGAGCGGGTCGTGTGATGCAGGGAGGCAGGCTGTGATGTGTGGTTTGACAAGCCGTTCAAAACACTTCATCACAATTGGTGTAAGTGCAACAGGACGATAGTCATTCAAACATGACACCACTGGTTTCTTTGCCACCGGTACAATGATAGAGGTCTTGAAGCATCTGGGAACGATGGCCTGACTCAGGGAGATGTTATAAATGTCAGTCAGGACATCCGCCAACTCGCTCGCGCAGTCTCGGAGCACACGTCCCGGAATGTTGTCTGGACCTGCAGCTTTGCGTGGGTTGATTCTGGATAGGGTCCTCCATGTGTCTGCTGTGTTAATGGTAAAAGCTGGTCCGACCGATGGTGGGAGTGGGCCGGCCCTCCCTCTGATTGTCGAGTTTGATGCTTCAAAACGTGCAAAGAAGTCGTTAAGCCTGTCTGGAAGCGAAGCGTTGTCATCATCGACCCCCTGCCTAGACTTAAAGCCCGTCAGTGTCCGAACTCCCTGCCACATCTGCTTGGTGTTCCTAGTGTCACAGAGGTGTCCCTGGATTTTCTCCGCATAGGCGCGCTTTGCCACCTTAATTCCCTTTGAAAGCGCAGACCTTGCTGAGCGGAGGGCAATCCTGTCCTTCACTCTGAACGCTGCATCTCTGGCTTTAAGCAGCGAGCGCACCTCTGCAGTCATCCAGGGCTTATGATTACCCCGCATAGTGATGGTCTTCACTGTAGTGACATCCTCTGTGCACTTCGCGATGTAGCTGGTGACCGAATCAGCATACTCCTCCACATCTGTCCTGTCTTCCTGGGAGGCTGCTATTTTGAAGATCCTCCAGTCTGTGTGATGAAAACAGTCTTGCAGTGCAGAGGTTGCACTCTCTGGCAAAATCCTGATTTGTTTCACTGCTGGCCTGCTGCGCTTCAATAAAGGTTTGTAGGCAGGAACCAGCATCACGGACATGTGATCAGAATGGCCGAGATGGGGGCGGAGTAACGCTTTATATGCATCTGTGTTTGTGTACACTAAGTCCAACATATTCTCTCCTCTGGTCTTAAAGTCTACACATTGTTTAAACTTGGGGAGCACAGTCTTTAAGCTGGTGTGGTTAAAATCCCCCGCAACCACCACAAAATTGTCCGGGTGTGACGTTTGGATTTTACTGATTGCATTGTGCAGTTCCCCGAGTGCCTTCTTAGCATTAGCTTTAGCATTAGCGCTCGGCGCTATGTAAACACATAATGTGACCAGTTAGCTAGTCATATGAGTGAACTGAACATGGTAGAATTCTGGAAACAAATGAAGCGTATGAGTTCTTCCCAGTCTGTTAAATCAAACACTATTGATGGTGTGACTGGTGATGTTAATATTGCTGAAAAGAGGAAATGTCACTATGAAGCTATTTTCAACTCAGTTAAGAATGTTTCTATGAAGGATTCTGTTATGCATGATGTTCACCTGTATGATGACATGTTTGATATCTTTGATATTTCTATTGTTACTCCTGTTGAAGTTGTTTCACTGATCAAAGTTCTCAAGAAAGGCAAATCAGCTGGCCCTGACTGTCTCACTAGTGAATGCCTTATCAATGCTGATTTTAATTTGTGTATTCTGTTGTCATTGTGTTTTAACTGCAAGTTTGTTCATGGTTACATGTCAGATATGTTGATGGATTCTGTTATTATTCCTTTGGTGAAAAACAAGTGTGCTAGTCTGTCTGACATGAACAATTACAGATCTATAGCTGTTGCAAATGTTATATCTAAATTGTTACAGGGTTTACTCCTGAATAGAATTAAGGATTATCTGTGGACAAATGATAATCAGTTTGGTTTCAAGTCAGCTCATTCAACTGATAAGGCTGTTTATCGACTCCATGAATTTGTTGACTACTTCAGAAGTCAATCCACTAGTGTTTATGTTACGTTTTTAGATGCTAGCAAAGCCTTTGATAAGATTAACCACTGGTGTTTGTTTAGAAAATTGATCGATCAGGGTATTCCTATTTATATTGTTAGCATCTTGTTATATTGGTACAGAAGGCAGTCTATGGTTGTTAGGTGGGGCAATGTTGCCTCATCTAAATTTTGTGTGGCCAATGGTGTTAAACAAGGTGGTATACTGTCACCCTTGTTGTTTAATGTCTATGTTGATGATCTCAGTGTACTGTTGAACAATACTAATGTTGGTGACTCCATCGATGGTGCATTGTTAAATCACATTTTCTATGCTGATGATCTTTGTTAAGTTTGTCTACAGCAGCTATGCAACATCTCTCGGTATGTGAGAAATTTGGTGAAAAAAATGACATCTTGTTCAACTGTACTAAATCTATGTGTATGGCATTCAAACCGAAGGGTGTCAAAACTTCAGATCCTGTTATGCCACTTTGTGGTAATAGTTTGAACTTTGTTGAAAAAGCCAAATACCTAGGTGTATGGATCGAATGTGATAAGACCAACGTTGATTGTAATAGGCAACTCAGGGAACTCTATGCTCAAACAAATTTACTGTTGCGGAATTTCCATAGGTGTTCTCCTGATGTTAAATGTATGTTGTTCAAGACTTTCTTACCTCAATGTATTGCTTGCCTCCTTGGTTTAATAGCAATGTTGCCGTTAGGAACAAACTCCACATTGCATATAATAATTCCCTAAGAAGGATGTTAGCTATACCTCGTAGATCGAGTGCAAGCGAGATGTTTGTGTCCTTGAATATTCCGTCTTTTGGCGAGTTGTTACGAAAGAATGTTTATAGTTTTATGAGAAGGTTGCTGGCATGTAACAACTATTTTATATCCGTAATTGTTAATTCGTCACTCACACTTCACTCCAGTATTTGGAAGTGGTGGCATTCTATTTTATATTGAGTTCATTATTGTATTTTATTGTTGTTATATGAGCGCTGTGTGATTCCTGAATCTTATACATTTTTTTTTTTTTTTTTTTTTTTTTTACACATGTTTTGTATATACTATGAACCCTGAGTTAAAAATAAACGTTTGAGGGACTTCCGGTCTGGACGCCATGGCGACTGCAGCTTAACACTGAAGCTCTCAGACCCAATCCAAGATAACACCTTGAAAATCAAACTTAACGGATTTTTGGAGGAGTGAAAATCAAAAGACAAAATCATCATGTCTAAAGGAAAACAGAAGAAACTGAAATTCACCAGGCCAGGACACGTATCGGCCGGAGAATCTGAACTGGAAGATCTCCGTTCAGAAGACGAGGAACTGGTGGTAGCTAACAAAAAGGTTAGCCTGAAATCACTATTTGAAGAGCTACGACGATTTCGCCGAGAGGTTACGGCCGAATTTCGGGAATTCAGAGAAGAATTGAAAAGGACAAACAGCAGAGTGGACCAGGCCGAGAACCGAATCTTGGAAACAGAGGATCGAATAAAAGTGCTCGAAGATTCTGTGCTGGACCTACGCAAAAGACAAGCATCTATAGAGGCTAAGCTAGCCAACCAAGAAGGAAGAGATAGAAGAGACAATATAAGAATTCATGGTCTGATAGAAGGAGCCGAAAACGGTTTTAACTCAATGGCAGAATGCGTGGAATCTTTACTAAGAGAGAAATTGGATATTCCACAAACCACCGACTTAAACATAGAAAAGGCACATCGTTCATTAGCCGCTAGGCCAGCGGCGAAAGCGCCCCCACGTTCGGTGTTGGTAAGATTTTCCAATTTCAAAATAAAACAAGAGGTGGTAAGACTGGCTTGGCAGAAAAAAGGATTTATGCACCAGGAGAGAAAAGTCTTCGTGGAACACGATTACGCCCCGGAGGTCCTTAAAAAGCGCAGGGAATACAATGACGCGAAAAAGGTGCTAAGAGAGAAGAAACTGCGCTTTCAGACGCCATTTCCTGCGAAGTTAAGGGTCTTCTACGGTGAAGAAACATGTCTCTATAATTCGGCGGAAGAAGCAACAGCTGACATGGCGAGAAGAGGGCTCCCGGTAACGGTATTTAAACCCGCAGCAGACCCGAGTGAGAAGATCAAAGCGCAAACATGGATAACACAAAGACCTTCAAAATCCACGGGCCAGCAGCGGGAAACCCAGCGCCAGAGCGTCGCGGATAAACTGTCCGTTTTCAGGTTGGAATAGCGACCTTTTTTTTTTTTTTTTTAAAATCAATCTGCACATCCAACCCCCCTCATACAAGGTAACAAACATTAAAGGAGATGCGTATTCAGCATGTGGTAAAACATTTCATGGAACAGTCATAATATTTGAAACAAATAAGTCTTTTTAATTAAAAAAAAAAACTTGTTAAAATAGAAATGTGACAATAATCCACATGTTCTCCTCACACTAACAAATACTGTTTTTGCGTGAATGTTTGATGTGATGGGGGTGGGAGGGTGCACACAATTTCACAGAGTATAGGCATAAAAGGAAAAAAAAAAAATCATTACAAGTTCAGATTGGGTTCTGAAACTCACGTTAAAAGCATGGGACAACTTACAGGGGTAAGAGAGGGCCCTCAGCACGTAACAGAGTTTGAGGAATTCCCCTCAGAGCCTTCACTCTATCAAGGCTCTTCCAGGGTCTTTAAAAAGACCTCAGCTCAGGAAGTTCTTTTGACAGTTTTTTGTTTTAAAGTTTTATACACTATGTTCTTAATGTTTTTCTTGTTCTTAATGTTCTTTCAGTTTCTGAGTAGCACAAAAGAGGGCCACCACACAGTTATACTAAACAAAACAACACAATGGAGAAACAGGGTGTAACCAAAATAATTTCATATAATGTAAAAGGAATCCTGAATCCAGTTAAAAGATCCAAGATTCTACGCAAAATGAAAAAAGACAAAGCAGGAATAATATTTTTACAAGAAACCCACCTAACAGACGTGGAACACACTAAACTCAGTAGACAAGGGTTTAAAATGATCTCTTCATCTTCATATAAATCAGGGAGGAGGAGGGGAGTAGCGACATTGATATCAACCAAAATTACATTTGAAAAAAAATCAGAACACAAAGATAAAGAAGGGAGATACAGTTTGGTAACTGGGCGGCTAGAGGGAGAAGATATCACCCTGCTGAATGTGTATGCTCCCCCAGGGGCTAACTGGAAATTTTATAAAAATGTATTTGACCTAATGATAACTAAAGCTCAAGGTTTAGTGATATGTGGTGGGGACTTCAATCTCAGACTGAATCCATACTGGGATGCTTCTGGTAATTCTCCACATCAAAATAACACCCAAAGCAGGAAGACTCGGATGCTACTAAAAGAAACGGGAATCTGTGATGTGTGGAGGGAATTCAACCCCAGTGTAAAAGACTATACATTTTACTCAACTCCACATTCATCTTACTCAAGGATTGACTATTTTTTTATGTTTAATAGAGACATTGGAAGAGTAGAAACATGTAAAATAGGACTGATGGATCTCTCTGACCACAGTCCGATCTACATGGACTTAAATATCCAAAAATACACAAATAATACATTTTCTTGGAGGTTAAATTCAAATGTCCTGAAAGGACCATTGAAAGATGAATTGGAATCAGATATTCTCAGATATTTGGAAGAAAACGATAATGGAGAAGTATCCCCTTTAATACTGTGGGATGCATGCAAAGCTGTAATAAGAGGAAAGATTATTGCAAAACTGGCAACCCAAAAGAAACTAAGACAAGAAAAACTATCCACATTAGAGTCAGAACTTAGGAACCTAGAAAAAGAACACAAAGGCAACACTCATTCTACTGACTCGCTCAAGATTAAGGAAATTAAAAACCAAATAAATGAGATCTACACAATAGAAATCCAGAAGAAACTTACATTTTTGAAACAAAAATACTATGAAGCAGGCAGTAAATCGGCAAAATTGCTAGCCTATAAATTGAGGAAACATCAAACAGAAAGAGCAATCTACAAAATCAGAGACCCAGTATCAAAGGAAATAAAACTCAGAATTCAGGATATTCTTAAAAGCTTCGAGAATTACTATAAGAACTTATACTCCCACAAAAAACATAAAAACGCATCCGAGGCATTCCTAAACACATTAAACCTTCCCCAACTTACGGAGTCACAAAATAAAACACTGCTGTCAGAAATACAACCTAAAGAATTGGAAAAAGCAATTATGAAACTTAAAGCTAACAAATCCCCAGGAGCTGATGGCTATACGGCAGAGTGGTACAAAACCTTTAAACAGCAACTATCTCCTCTCCTCCTGAAAACATTTACTTATGTCCTCCACACAGGGGAAATCCCCCCCTCCTGGAGAGAAGGGGTCATTGCAGTTATACCTAAACCTGAAAAGGATAAACTAGACTGCTCCAACTACAGACCAATCAGTGTACTAAATCAGGACTATAAGCTTTTTACCATTATCCTTGCCAAAAGGTGAGAAAATATACTGACAGACCTAATTCATTTAGACCAAACAGGTTTTATAAGACAAAGACAGACACAAGACAACATTCGACGCACTTTACACATTATTCATCATATAAAAAAATATAACTTAAATGCAGTCATATTGGGACTAGATGCTGAAAAAGCATTCGATTCGGTTGACTGGTCTTTTCTATATAGAACCTTATCCAGTTTCAATTTTCATAACAACTTCATTAGAACTATACAGGCATTATATAAAAAACCAACAGCTAAAATAAGGATTAACGGTAATTTATCATCATCTTTTGAACTGGAAAGAGGATGTCGTCAGGGCTGCCCCCTGTCTCCACTGCTCTTTGCAATCTTCATAGAACCTCTGAGCCAATGGATAAGACAAAATCAAAAAATTCAAGGTATTACACTTGGTCAGAAGGAACATAAAATAGCACTCTTTGCTGATGACATTTTAATATACCTAGGGCAGCTGGACACTTCTTTACCAGAACTAACCTCAGTTTTTTCAGAGTATGGAGATTTATCGGGGTACAAATTAAACATGCATAAAACCCAAATTTTAACATTCAACTATGACCCAAATCATTATTCACGAAGCAAACTCAAAACTAACTGGGAGTCGGAATCTATGAAATATCTGGGGGTCAATATCCCGAAACAACTCAACAAAATTATATCACTAAACTATGATCCACTGGTGACAAAAATAAAATCTGACCTAGCAAGATGGAATATGATACCATTCTTAGGTACTGCACAAAGAATTGAAGCAGTCAAAATGAATATACTTCCACGTCTTCTATACCTTTTCCAAACAATACCGGTAGAACCTCCCAAAAAAACATGGCAGGAGCTGGACAGAAGGATCTCAAGATTCATATGGCAGGGCAAGAGACCTAGAATCAGATATAGAACCTTACAGCTAAACAAAGACAAAGGTGGGCTCGCGCTGCCAAATATCAGGGACTACTTTAAAGCTGCACAAATTAAAACTTTAGTAGAGATATGTAACCCAGTCTACACTGCACAATGGAAGGAGATCGAATGCCAAATAACAAGTGACATCCCCCTACAGGCGATAATAGGGAACAATGCCTTACCTAAGCTTTTGAATAACACTAACCCGTGGATAGAGACTCCGCTAAAAATTTGGTTTAAGATAGTCAGAGAGAATCAAACTAAAGAGCCATATCGACTTCTGCAATGGATTGCCTATGATCAAGACTTTACTCCTAATAAAACAGACACCAGATTTAAAAAATGGAAGGAGAAAGGGCTGATAAAATATTACGATTTTTTTAAAGGGCAAATTTTAAGAAGTTTTGAAGATTTGAAAAAACAAGGCTTAATAAATCAAGACCTTTACAGGTTCTTTCAGCTTAGACACCACATAAACAATATACTTAAAAAGGAGGATT
The DNA here is from genome assembly GCA_020510985.1 of Pholidichthys leucotaenia. NCBI lineage: Eukaryota > Metazoa > Chordata > Actinopteri > Cichliformes > Pholidichthyidae > Pholidichthys > Pholidichthys leucotaenia. Next base: position 271,585,190 of record CM035844.1, on the reverse strand, counting down.
TGGAAAGGGCCCAGTCAGGTGTTCTGAAGGTCTTCTTAATGGCATATAAAGGGATCCCAGGGATCAGATACATTTCTAAAATATACCAAGGTCTTCAAGACTTAAAAGGAGACAACACATCATATATAAAAGAGAGATGGGAAAAAGAGGGGAATTTCACTTTACAACTGGAAATATGGGAAAAGCTAAATAAACAGCAATGGAAAAGTACCTCATCCCTGCAGTGGAGAGAATTTGGATGGAAAAACTTGGTAAGATTTTTCAGAACACCTGCACAAAACAAATTTACCCATAAGGGGTTGAACTGTTGGTGCCTGTGTGGTGAAAAGACTGCAAATCATTTTCATGTGTTTTGGTCATGCCCAGTTATCCACCAATATTGGACCAATGTACAGACAATATTGGGGAAAATATTCAAAATAACAGTTCCCTTTTCTTTTGTAACTTTGTATTTGGGTTTACTACCGGAATCACTGGAAAGACGAGGAGAAAAATACTTATTCAATGTTTTAATATTGGCAAGTAAAAAAGCTCTAACTAAAAAATGGATGTTGAAGGACTGTCCTACACCTGAAGATTGGATTAACGTGATCCAAGACATTTGCTCGATGGAAAAGTTGACATTCGCACTGAGACAGGACATGGATGGGTTCATGAACTTTTGGCAACCCTGGATCGCATATGTGTCTTCCATTAGATCTAATCTTTGACAAACACCATTTCAATAATGGTTCCGCTCTTTGTTCCAACGCTACTCAGATGCTCTTTTACCTTTATTTACTTACTTTTTCTTTTTGTTTGTTTTTTGCTGGTTTGTTTGTTTTTGTTTTTTGGTTTTTTTTTGTTTGTTTTTTCTCTTTAATTTCACTTTTTCTTTCACTTTTAAAAAAAAGGGGGTGTTGTAAGAATTATTCTTCCAATGTTGTCAGATATCAGAAAATAAGGGAACATGTGATGAAAATGTAAACAATGCATTGCTGTAACGACCTGTATACCCTTTACAAAAACTTAAATAAAAAAATAAATAAATAAATAAACGTTTGAATTGAATTGAATAAGTAGTATTCTGGTGTACTCTGTTGGCTAGTGTTGGAACCCTGGCGCTAGCTTTAATGGCTAGCATCCCAAGACTCTAAGCCTGTCGCTCACCAGATAGATTCAGCTAAGTCCTTTGCCTTCTGATCAGCACGTTGCTTTTATTTTCTCTGTAGAATAGTTTGTACTTTTCTGTTCCAGATGATTCTTTTGAGCAGCTGAGAATCGAGTCCTTCTCCCCAGCCTCTGGGCTGTCAGTTTGTCACTTCCTTGTTTTGTTTAGCTTGGAGAAATCATCTTTTAATTTATAAAAAAAAAAAATCTCTGAGAAAAGCTAGAACGAGTTATTATTCTGCATTAATAGAAGAGAACAAGAATAGTCCCAGGTTTCTTTTCAGCACTGTAGCCAGGCTGACAAAGAGTCAGGACTCTGACAATCCTAGCATTCCCTTAGAGCTTACTAGTCAGGACTTTATGAACTTTTTCAATAATAAAATTTCATCTATCAGAGACAAAATCAGTCAGATTCTTCCCACCGTTAACTTAAATACAGTAACTACTACAACTCCTTCAATTGACATCTGTTTGGATCAGTTTACTCCAATTGACCTCTTAGAGTTAGACAAAATAGTTTCCTCATCCAAGCCTTCAACTTGTCTTTTAGACCCTATTCCTACCAGGTTATTTAAAGAAGTCTTCCCATTTATTGGTAGCTTTATTCTTCAAATAATCAATTCTTCATTAACTTTAGGCCATGTACTGCAGGCTTTTAAAACTGCTGTAATTAAACCCTTACTCAAAAAGCCAACGCTGGATCCAGGAGTTTTAGCTAACTATAGACCAATCTCTAATCTCCCTTTCATTTCAAAAATCTTAGAAAGAGTTGCTGCTACGCAATTATTTGACCACTTGCAGGGAAATGGTTTATTTGAAGAGTTTCAATCTGAGCTTAGAATCCATCATAGTACTGAAACAGCCTTAGTGAAGGTCACTAATGACCTCTTGATCGCATCTGATAATGGACTTGTTTCTGTACTTGTCCTTTTAGACCTTACTGCAGTTTTTGATACGATCGATCATAATATTCTACTTGATAGATTAGAACACTATGTTGGACTTGTCTGTTAACCTTTGATTTCACTATTCCTGACTATTTGATTCCTAAAAATGAATATTACTACAGCAGATGTCTTTCAGATGATGTTGTTACCAAATTTATGCAGATTGTCTCCTCTATGCCATGTGTCAACACAACGGAAATAAGCTATGGAGAGCTTGCTCCTTCTGTAATTGATAGCATGGTAGGTAGCGTTACAGCCTCTCTGCATCAGACTCTAGACTTGGTGGCCCCTTTTAAAAAAGAAAAAGTCCAATCAGAGATTTCTAACCCCTTGGTTTAACACAGAAACTCACGGGGGGGGCAGTGGCTCAGGAGGTAGAGCATGTCATCCAATAACCACATGGTTGGCAGTTCAAATCTCGCTCTCCCCGGGTATCCTGGGGAGAAATCAAAGCTTGGATGACTTGTAATTTCCTGCTATTAAGTTCAGATAAGACTGAAGTCATTATTGTTGGTCCAAAAATCCTTAGAAATACCTTTTCAAATCAAACTTTTAGTTTGGATACAGTTACTCTTTCTCTTAATAGCTCTATGAGAAACCTTGGAATTATTTTTGAACAAGAGCTGTCTTTCAATTCACATATTAAATTTGTTTCTAAGACTGTATTCTATCATTTGTGTAATATTGCCAAGATTAGGAGCATCTTGTCTCAGATTGATGCTGAGAAACTGATCCATGCTTTTGTTAGCTCTAGATTAGATTATTGTAATTCTTTATTATCAGGTTGTCCTAAAACATCTTTAAAAAGTCTTCAGCTGATCCAAAATGCTGCAGCAAGAGTTTTAACAGGTACTAGAAAGAGAGATCATATCTCTGCGGTTCTGGCCTCCCTTCATTGGCTTCCCATAGAGTTTAGAATTAAGTTTAAAATCCTTCTTACTTACAAAGCTCTAAACAACCAGGCCCCTCTTTATTTAAAAGATCTGATACTACCGTATTATCCTAACAGAGCACTACGCTCCCGAAATGCAGGATTACTAGTAATACCTAGAATCTCCAAAAGTAGAATGGGAGGCAGAGCCTTCAGTTATCAAGCTCCTCTCCTGTGGAACCAGCTGCCAATCTGGATTCGGGAGTCAGACTCGATCTCTGTTTTTAAGACTAGGGTTAATACCTTCCTTTTTGATATAGCCTACAATTAGGGAGGGATCATGTGTTTCTGAACCCTCCCTTAGTTATGCTGCTAATAGGTTTAGTCAGCCAGGGGACCTCCAATAATTGCACTGGGCCTCACTCCTTTCTTCACTCTCAATGAAATATATATATTTTTTTTTTTTTTGCTGGTCATTAACATCTGTTTGTTCTCTCCCATAGGGCCTCCTTCCACCAAACCGGTTCCAGTGCTAGTTTGGTTCTGGGACTGGTGCTAGTGCTTAACCAGTTCTTCTGGAGTGGCTTATAAGAACCAGTTGGTTTTCCACCGATATGGAGCTAGTCAGCGATTACGTCAGGGCTACGTCATTACATAGTGTGAAGCGCCCAACCCCCGCAGAACACCAGAGAAGACGGAAGGTGGCGGTATGCACCTCTCACTTGTTTGCTATCCACCAGTAACCGAGAGAAGAAGTAGCAGCGCTAGCTTGTCAACATGTAGGAGTTTGTTGTGTCTTTGGGAGTGCTGCTTTTATTATTCCAAACCTGTATTACCATCCAAAAACAGTTTTATTCTCAATGGCAGAGAACTGCGGCTACATTTAAGGAGAGCGGTAATTGTCAATATTTCAGTTATCAGCCGTTGTTACATCAAATCTGTAGCGCGAGCATTGACGACACTTTTAAACATAATGTTTATGTCATTTCTGTAATAGGTGGCGTTATGGCGCATTACGAGACGGAGGTCGCCTGTTATGTCATGCCAAAAAGTGATCAGCTGTCCAAAAATGATCGCCAGGGGCCATATTGTTATGGGTCTATATTAGCCGTTATATATACTGTATATTTCAACAGATAAACAGTACTTAGTTAGGTATAACAAGATATATTTAACACTTATGATGCATTTTGAACCCTAAAAAAACTTGATCTGGGATTAAAAGTAATTAAAATAATGCAGTCACAAGGTTACATGGAAAAATGTATAGATTTACTGCATATATACATGAAGATACTGTATAAATACATATTCTATGTACCTCCAAACAACAGAGTTGTGAAAGGTATACACCTTCTGTACTTCTATGTCATCTATTCTGGTTAAAGTACTGATTCAAGTTTTTATTCATGTAGGGGTAACAAGAGACAGACTGTCAAGTGTACAAGTTAAAAGTACTTTCCCCAGAAATGATCTTGTCCAGAGCTGATAGAATGTCATGTGGTACGTTGTCAAAAGAATATAAACATATCATTTTTCAAGCTGGCAACTTGGAACATTTTCCACAGAAAAAGTGCATAGATTTAAAGTTTGTTGCTGCTTGTTCTTTAGACGATGTGAAAAAGTTGTCAAAAATATAAATAAGTCCACAAATACTTGATATATCAGCCAATACCTGGAAAAATGAACTTAAGTGCAGTAACTCAGTACTTGTACTTTCACTTCCCACCACTACAAGGTTACAGTGATTTGCATTGTCCTAAATAACTTTACATTTCATGCATATGAAATGTAAAGTCTTTAACTATTCTTTAACTTTTTATTATGACCCTTCTCTCTTATCTCTGTTTTTTCTCTTATCTCTTTGTCCTATGTCCTGATTGGTGGAGCCTTGAGCACTTTTATCATGTTATAGTCAGCTTCATGTGTGCCTGTGTTTGTGTTCATGTTGAATGTAACTGTGGTTTGTAATTATGGACGTCACCTGACTGCAAAACAAATCTACCTACTGGTACAAATAAAGTAACCTGAACCTGAATATGTTTGGTGTGAGGATAACAATGTAGAAGCAGAAAAACACTTAAGGAAAGAAAGCTTTTATTAACAAAATGTGCAAAAACTTTAGACTGCTACATATGAAATATTATGTACACAGCCAAAACTATCAATGCTGTGATAGTTACTTTTTTTTACAGTCCCTCAAGCACAGACAACGTGTCCCATCAGTCCAACAAGGGTATTGGTACTGTCCATCTTCTGGATGCTTTGCAGCAAAGCGGAGGTCAGCTGCACCTCCCTCCTGCTCTGCTCCTGCTGTCTCTCCTCTGACCGTAGTCAAGAAGGAGGTCCATGTTTGTGTCACACTTCTGTTTCCCTGTTTTAAAGTACAAAAATAAGCAATATAAAATAACCACACACTGAAAAATGCAGGAATCGTCAATCCAAGATTGAATGTGTCTATTCAACATCCATTTATTGTTAGTGGCATCACAACACTCAATTCAAGTGTATAATTCTTTTAATTCACTCCCTCCTTTGTGTGAATGGGTCATGATCTGAACATAAATTACCTGATCTGGTCTGATGGGAAGAGGAGGAAGAGCAGGAGGAGGACAAGCTTGGTGCTGGTGAAGGTGAGCTGGACACCACAGGTCTGGCTGGTTCTCCTTCATCATCCAGCTGTGATAAATCTGTAAATACAAAAAAAAAGTGTTTTAGCTTGTGCAGTATCAAACTTAAGCCTTCCATTAAATGTGCTGACATAGAAGGCAATTTTATTCAATATCAATGTTAGCAAAGCTTACATGTTTGATTATGGAATAGATGAATAGGAATAGAAAAGGCTTCATTGTCACTGTACAGGTGTACAGTACAATGACATTGTAGGTGCTCCGCCAGGCTACTGCGCAATAAAGTAAGAGAAGGATTAGATAAAATACGGCTATACAACACACAATTAAACACGAGTGAAATTTTTTTTAAAAATGGCCTAAGATTATGGAAATATTACCAAAATAGTAAAAAAGACGACTAGTGTCTGGTAGAAAAATCTCCCATAACACAACGCAAGGCACTCATTCAAACATAGTACTCATACCACAAAAAATGTATTTTGCGCTGGATGTCTTTATAAAAAAAAGTATTCTGTAAGATGCTAAGATTTCTGTTCTAGTTTCTCAAACACGCATTTCTTTATGGCGAGGAGAAACGTTCGTGGTAAAAACATTGTCAGTTTGTTAGCATAGCTAACTGAAAATACTATTGTCACAACAGTGACTAAAAAAATACCCGCACTTTGGCCGTTACATATCAATACAAGCGAAATGCATTTGTCAGCAGAGACGATCTGTTCATTTCTTTATGGCGAGGAGAAACGTTTGGTCGTAGGAAAAGTACTGTTAGCTTGTTAGCATAGCTAACCGAAAATACACAAATGACTAAAAAAATATCCGCACTTTGGCCGTTACATCTCAATACAAGCGGATATATATGTGTACATATATTGGTTAACGTCTGGCATTTTAAAGACAATACACTTACCAGCGGGTTTTAAGCAATTTGTTGTATGGACGAATCCACGGCAGTGACAATGGTCCGGTGGCTGGCCTATCCTCCAAAACAGTTCACCACAAGAGTGGCCCCCTCCAGCTTATCTTGTACTTCTGCTCATGTCCATAGAGCCAAGAAATGTGGCTCCTCTTTGCTCTAAATCTGTTTGGTTTTGGAATCCGTCACATGCGCCGCTGTTTGGAAAGCAACATGGCGGTCAGCAATGTTTTGAAGCTGGTCAGTTAACCACGCCCATGGCTGTGGACTTAAGCAACGTAAACTGGTGCTGCCGCTGGCCCAGCTAGGAGTTGGGGCCATGATAGCCCCACTTTTAAGAGCCTGGGACTGGTGCTTTAGTCAGTGGAAAACCAAAGAACTGGTGCTAATGACGCTCTGGCTCCAGTCCAGCACTGGAACCGGTTTGGTGGAAAGACGCCCTAATAGATTGAGTCCCCATCGTGCTGTTTGCTCTCTACATGTCTGTTCTTTTCATCTTCTCTATCCCCTCACCCCCCAGCCAGTCGCAACAGATGACTGCCCCTCCCTGAGCCTGGTTCTGCTGGAGGTTTCTTCCTGTTAAAAGGGAGTTTTTCCTCTCCACCGTCGCCAAGCGCTTGCTCACAGGGGATCACCTGATTGCTGGGGTCTTTCTGCAACTGTGGGGGTTCCCCCTACAGTTGAAAATGCTATGAGATGACTGCTGTTGTGAAATGGCGCTATATAAATAAAGTTGAACTGAATTGAATTGATTACACAAAAACTACTGGATGGATTTGGATGAAATTTTCACCAAGGTGGTTCTTGGGCTACAGAGGAACCCATTATATTTTGGTGAGGATCTGAGAGTGCATACCTCAGCCAAGGTTCTTATCTTCTCACAGTGTGTGAGCAACAACACTCCAAAACTACTGAACAGACTTTGATGCAATTTTCACCAGAAGTGGCTCTAGACCTACACACAAACCCATGACATTTTAGAGGTGATCCATGAGGGACAGAAGGAGTCTTGGTGGAGGTATGCCCTCTCTGAGTGCTTTTCTACTTTCTTCACTGATTCCAGCTGAGATTCTCACTCCTCATCTTATTTAATTTCACTTTTTCAGCAAACCTGGGGACAACTGTGGGATCCTGTGATGTGTGGCTGCTGATCAGGGCCTGGTTAGGTTCCACCTCTCTGTCTCTTCTCAGCATGGAAGCCATGACTGCAGAGCTGCTGTTCACCACCTTTAGCTTTTTTCTAAGAAACCTTGTTTAAGTTGTGCTGGTGGGTTAGACTCCTTCATATTGAGCCCTTCAATCCAGCCTGGATTTATGGCCCATCATTGAATATTTAGGTATTTTGGTCATTTTTCTATATTATATATTCATTTTATCATTTAACTATCCACATTATTTACTTTAAGTCTGCAGAGTTTCAATTCTATTTTATCACATCATTTTTTGCCTTTTTTGTTAGAACTTTTTGATCTACAACTACTTTGTCTTTCCTCAGGCTGACTGCCCTCATGCCATTTTTCACTTCACTTCTTCTGTCTCATCAATCACTGAGTGGAACCTTGACCTGCACCGACCTTCATCAAAGGTTTGGGTCTCCTGCTTCAGTCCAAACTGCTCTCCCTCCTGACTGATGCAGACGTCCTCCTGTTCCTCTTTAATCTGGGAACAATCTGCTCCCACCTGAACAGCAATAAAGTTTCTCTCCTGGTTTAGAAGCTGCTGCTCATCCACAACCTCCTGCTGTTTAGAGTCATTTTGCTGTGGGACATCTGGAGGGACAAAGAGACACAAGAAAGGTGTTGGAATATGGTTCTGACACAAAGAGAGAAAGTTCATCCTATGAAGCCTTTGAGACAAAAATGTCTTCAGCAGCAGAGACCCACTGCTCCTAGTGGAAACACTATATCAGGGCTAAAGTCTGCTGTCTCTGACTGCCTTGTTACAAGTTGGTGAAGTTTTCTGTTATGAATTTGAGACTTTTGTCAATTTAAAACTGTCTACCTTAAATCTAACAGCTTTTTCTCACAAATTGTGAGTTTTATCGTTGGTCAAAATCACATTCTGTCTGAGCAGTAAACAAACCAACAATCTCGTCAAAGCCTCGTTAGTTCTACATACCCAGTCTGTGTGATTTTATAGTGGAAACTGAAGTCATGGTTTCTCTTCGTCCTCACACTTCCACGTCGGTGCTTTGTTCTCCAGCACTCAGCACAGACCATCAATGGCAGGTCTCCACGGAGCTACATCAGCTATTCATCCATGAGGAGCAGAACAGCAGCAGAACCACCCACACCGACCACATGGAAGCTAGATAGGTCCGTCTGTGCTGATTTTCTCCTGCAAAGACTATGAAGAGACTCATTCAGGAGGAAAACCGCAGCCTTCTTCCATGGAGGGAGCAGCCAGAGCTAACAGGCTAACATGCTACTGTATTAAAGTCCACTGAAGAATCAGACGGTTTACGGTTCTCTTCGGTTACCGCTTTGAATCTCAATAACAGCCACACGGAGTCATGATGTGAAGAAGTCAAAGAGACAGTCTGAATAATCCGGCATCACTTTCATACATGTGGAGGTGTTCACCATGATGAAAACACACGTTCACCATGTTGCTGCTAGCAGCTTCTCTCTTGCTTCTTCTTCTTCGTCTTCTTCCGCTCCTTCTCTCGGTTACTGGCGGATAGCAAGCAACTGAAAGGTGCATACCGCCACCTACTGTACAAGAGGGTGTAACACGTCATTTGAGGCCGACCCCTAAGTTCTATGACTTAATCCTGTGTTATTTCAAAAAGAAAAAGAGCCCTTCTCCTGATCCTTATTGCCTCTCCATCTCCTTCTGTTCCCAGAATCCCAGTTAAATCTCATTCCCTACCTGCTTCTCCAACTTCAGTTTCCATTCTCTGTCTTTCATTTCAAATCAAATCAAATCAAATCAAACTTTATTGTCATATTGCTGTACATACAACTGTAGTGCAGGCGAAATGAAATTGTGTTTCTCTCGGCATCCATATAAATAGAAGCAGCATGATTTAAGACACACTCCCACATAGCTCCACCCCCCACCCCCACCCCCCCATCCATTCACACATCCCTGAGACATACTTGGGAAAAAAAAAAAAAAAACTAACTAACTATAATATACAATAATATACAAAATGTCCATAGGTGCAGTAGTGTGTATGAGAGATTCCGGGTCAACTGTTCAGCATCCTGACAACTTGTGGAAGGAAGCTGTTGATCAGTCTGGTGGTTCTGCCTCTGATGCTCCGGAATCGTTTACCAGATGGAAGAAGTTCAAAGTGTTTATGCAGAGGGTGAGAACGGTCCTTGACAATGTTCAGTGCCCTGCTCCTACAACTGTTCTGAAAAAGTTCTTGGACAGAGGGGTGGGAGACTCCAATTACCCTCTCAGCCCCCTTGACTATCCTCTGCAGGGCTTTTTTTGTCTGACATACTGCAGCTGGAGTACCATGTAGCAATGCAGTACGTCAGAACACTCTCCACCACACCTCTGTAGAAGGTCCTGAGGATGCAGATGGGGAGAGAGGCCTGTTTGAGTTTCCTCAAGAAGTGCAGTCTCTGCTGAGCCCGCTTCCTGATCTCCAAGGAATTCTTGCTCCAGGTCAGGTCCTGCGAGATCTGCACTCCGAGGAACTTGATGTTCTCTACTCTCTCCACTAAATGGTCACCGATGCTGAGGGGGACGTGCTCAGGCTGTGACCGCTGGAAGTCGATAATCATCTCTTTCGTTTTGTCCACGTTGAGCACCAGATTGTTCTCCCTGCACCAGCCCTCCAGGTCTCTCACTTCTTCCCTGTACATTGATTCCTCATCCCTCTGAATAAGTCCCACCACCGTGGTGTCGTCTGCAAACTTAATAATCTGGTTCCCCTCGTGTCTGGACACACAGTCATGTGTTAGAAGTGTAAACAACAGTGGACTGAGTACGCAGCCTTGAGGGGATCCGGTGCTCAGCGTGACAGAGTTGGAGATGTTGTTTCCAACCCGGACAGACTGAGGTCTCTCAGTCAGGAAATCCATGATCCAGAGACATGTGGCGGTGTTCAGACCGAGAAGGAGTAATTTCTCCATCAGTCTCTGGGGAATAATGGTGTTGAATGCTGAAGTGAAATCAATGTACAGGAGTCTGGCGTAGGTGTCTTTCTGGTCCAGGTGGGTGATGACAGAGTGTAGGGTGGTGACTATAGCATCCTCCGTGGAGCGGTTTGAACGATATGCAAACTGTGACATACTTGTGACAGTGTAATAAGATGTGCTCTACATTTTCTTTTTCTCCACATTCTCTACATTTGTCACTATTGCTTTTCCCCATGATGAATAAAGTGCTGTTTAAACCTGTGTGTGATCCAGTCTGAGTCTTGCCATAATGATGTCTTCCCTCCTGTTTGTTCTTTTATAATTCTTTATTGCAATAGATTTTTGTATTTTGTAATACGATCTACCTTTGTGATCTTCAGCCCATCTTTTTGACATAGCTCAATTCCTTTTTTCTTGATTACTGTTTTCCCTTCTCCTTTGCCAAGAGACAATGGCATAGTTGTTTCTTTCCCAAGTGCACTTTTTGCTTATTTATCTGCACAGTCATTCCCTTTCAACCCTTCATGTGCAGGAACCCAACAAAACTGAACATCTCCACCACCCCTGTATATCCTAAGTAAACTGTGATATAGCTCAATCACCAAGTCTTCCCTTGTAGACTTTAGTGTCTGTATGGTTTTTAAAGCTGCTATAGGACCTGGGGGAGGTCAAATTATATAGCACCTCAGACAGAGACAGTGAATAAGCATGGGAGAACAATGCCCAGGGAGTTCCTGGCGAGATAACTGGAAGTAGTCAAGGACATAGGGGGTTGAATGCAGTGTAATGTAGATGTCATGTTGTGTGATGAGAAATTGCCATGAAACATGTGAAGAGTGATTTGAGTGAAGAGAGGAGAGCTTTTGGAGTTCATTCATTCTGTTCTGTGCTTGTGAGATGTGAAGTGTGTAATAAACCGTCTGTCCATGGATCTGCCTCTTATTTGACACACTTCACACTGGTGACCCAAGACGTATTATGGAACACAAGGCAAGAACCCCGGATCCGGCCCAGTCGGGAGGCCCCAGCGATGCAGCAGCCATCCCACAGACAGCCCAGACTGGAGCCCCCAGCAACGCGTGTGCGGTTTCAATCAAGCTACCAGATGTCTGGCAGCACAACCCGCGCTCTTGGTTCCATAACACCGAGGCCCAGTTCACCCTCCGGGGAGTAACGGCAGACGACACCAGATTCTACCATGTGGTCGCAGCGCTGGACGCCCGCACAGCTCAGCAGGTAGCGAGCCTGCTCCATCAGCCGTCAGCCCGCAACAAATACGAGGCGCTCAAGGCTGTGCTCACCCGGCGCTACACACTCTCGGAATGTGAGAGAGCAGAGAGGCTCCTGAGACAGACCGAGTTAGGAGATGGTTCGGCCATCGACCTGATGAAGAAGATGCTGGCGTTAATGGGCACGGACGACGGGCACTTTCTGTTTGCCCACCTTTTCCTCCAGAACCTTCCAAGAGAGGCGAGAGCGGTTCTGGCCAATTTGCCGTTGCTGGCCGCGTGTGACTACTGTGCGCTAGCCCAGGAAGCAGACAGGATCATCCTCACCACCAGGACGATCATAGTCAACGCGGCGGCGGCGGAGCCCAGCGAGACGACCAGAGGAGGCGAGGAGCCACCGACGGTAGCAGCAGTGGGGGCCAAGGAGTGCCAGAGAGGCACGCTCTGTTTCTACCACCTCCGCTTTGGAGAGAACGCACGCAGATGTGCGCCACCGTGCCAATTCAAGCACTCAGGAAAACGCCAAGGCCGGTAGTCGGTAGCAGCTGCCACCCTCAGTGAAGAGAACAAGCTGCTCTACATGACGGACGCGCGTTCGGGGAGGCTTTTCCTAGTGGACACCGGAGCCCAGAAGAGCATCATCCTGCTGACCTACACCGACCAGCTGGCAGGACCTAGCGGCCCCAGGATGTTGGCAGCAAACGGCTCGGAAATTAAGAACTTTGGTGAGAGAACACTGATCTTATCTCTACACGGCCGTACATACGAGTGGACTTTTGTCGTAGCAACACTGAATTACCATATCCTGGGGGCTGATTTTCTGTGTGCACATGGTTTACTGGTTGATGTTGCTAACAGGCGCCTGGTTAATGCACTGTCCTTTGACTCTCTCCCCTGTATAGCTCGAGAGACCCAGCCAACAGCACAAGCCAACGTCACTGCTCCAGGCGGTAAGTTCCACGCACTGCTCACTCAGTTCCCAGCACTCACGGTCCCGATGTTTTCGGCTGCCATTGCTAAACGCGTGGTGGAGCACTTTATCACCACCACCGGGCTGCCCGTTTTTGCAAGACCTCGGCGCTTGGATGTAGCTAAACTGGCCATAGCGCGCGAGGAGTTCACCAACCTGGAAAGGTTGGGCAACATCAGGCGTTCAAACAGCCCATGGGCATCCCCGCTACACATGGTCCCTAAGGCTGAGGGATCGTGGCGACCGTGAGGTGATTTCCGCAGGTTGAATAATGCCACAGCGCACGACCGCTACCCGATTCCCCACATACAGGATTTTTCCGTTCACCTCGCCGGAGCACGCATTTTTTCCAAAATAGACCTGGTCCGCGATTACCACCAAGTCCCAGTGCGTGCGGAGGACGTACCCAAAACAGCGGTAATAACTCCGTTCGGCTTATTCGAGTTCCTGCGCATGCCATTCGGGTTAAAAGGTGCGGCACAGACGTTCCAGCGCATGATGGATGCAGTGCTGCGTGATCTCCCGTTCGTGTTCGTCTACCTGGACGATATCCTGATAGCCAGTGCGTCCGAAGACGAACACGAAACCCACCTCAGGACGGTTTTCCGGAGGTTGGAGGAGCACGGGTTAATAATCAACCAGGTGAAATGCCAGTTCGGCGTGACAGAGATCGATTTTTTGGGGCACCACGTCTCTCCGGAAGGAGCGATCCCGCTGCCTGACAAAGTGCGCATCGTGGTGGATTTTCCCCGGCCTCAGATGGTCAGGGCGCTGCAGGAATTTTGGGGGATGGTGAACTTTTATAACCGTTTCCTTCCCAGCGCGGCGCAGCTCATGCAACCATTGTATGCTGCGCTCAAGAGACAGAAACCCGCGAATGGGGTCGAATGGACCCCGGAGCTAAAGCGGGCGTGCTCGGAGGTTAAAGCAGCCATGGCTGACATAATAACGGGCCCAGGGAACACGCACACAGGCTCAGGTGAGATTCAAAGGCTTTATTCAACAACAAGAGGTGTATGGCGTGTGTGTGGAATGTGAATGGTCTGTGGGTGAACGAGGAGCGCCAGGGGCAGAATGACACGCCGTGCAGCCAGGCAACCCTATGGACATAGCAGAGACAGGGATATGAGCAGACCTTCACCATGCAGGGTTAATATACAGAGCGTTGCTTACTTGCAGGTGTTACGGTGGCTTGCCTTGGCAAAGGAAGCTCCTGCCTGGGAGACAGCGCCCTGATGCGTGCTCAGCGATGAGAGGACGAGGAGGATGAGGATGTGGTGAGGACGGGAGGAATCCGCCGCCGTGAGGATCCACCTGTGCACAGCGGAGAGACCGAAGGACAGGTGAGCAAACAATGCAGCTTACTTGCTGATTGGAGAATGGCGTAGGTCGGGGAGAGACGATCCTGCAGAGGGTTTGAGAGCGTTGGTGAACAGATGGCTCCAGACCGATGCTCTGGGCCGAGCGGGTTAAATAGCTGGTGATTGACGAGGCGCAGGTGTACGCGTAGCTGAGGCAGATGACTGGTGAAGACGAGTTGTGACACTGGCAAACGCCGCAGTACTGGCCCATCCGGACCCGGCGGCCCGGATAGCGCTCACCACCGACGCTTCGGACGTGGCCATAGGGGCTGTCATAGAGCAGCGCGTCGCCGGGCCTTGGCAGCCGCTCGCCTTTTTTCAGCAGAACTTTGCGCGACAGCGAACGTAAATACAGCGCATTCGACAAGGAGTTACTGGCCCTCCACCTGGCCATACGCCACTTCCAGTTCTGGCTAGAAGGGCGCAGCTTCACCACGTTCGTGGACCACAAACCACTAACGTTCGCGATGGCCAAGGTTTCAGAACCGTGGACGGGCCGGCAGCAGAGACATCTGGCCGCGGTCTCAGAGTTTACTACCGATATTCAGCATGTGTCGGGTAAACTGAATGTGGTGGCAGACTGCCTCTCGCTCACCGCGGTGGCCCCGGTCTACGTGGGGATAGATTATGCAGCCATGGCCGCAGAGCAGATTAGCGATGCAGACGTGCGCGCGCTCTAGTCTGGACCAGCAGGGTTAAGGCTGGAGAGCAGGGTACTGCAAGATGCCCCCCCCCCCGCCCCTATTCTGCGACGTCTCCATGGGACGCCCGCGTCCGGTAGTCCCGGTTGCGTGGCGCCGCCGCGTGTTTGAGTCAGTTCACACTCTGGCGCACCCAGGAGTGCGCGCGTCGGTCAAAATGGTGGGAGAGAAGTTTGTGTGGCCGAGCCTACACAAACAAGTAAAAGAGTGGGCTGCAGCCTGCGTGGCGTGCCAACGAGCCAAGGTACACAGACACTCGAAGGCTCCCTTGGAGCCATTTCGGGTACCGGCTAAGAGGTTCAACCATGTTCACGTGGACCTCGTGGGCCCCCTCCCGCCATCACAGGGGTGCACGCACCTCCTGACAGTGGTGAACTGCACCACGCGCTGGCCAGAAGCAGTCCCGCTGGCAGCAACCACGTCCGCAGACGTAGCACGCGCTTTTTTAACAGCATGGGTGGTGCGTTTTTGAGTCGTAATGAGACGTAATGTCCGACAGGGGCCCTCAATTTGTTTTCGAACTCTGGTCCATGATGGCCCGCAGCCTGGGGGTTGCAATTCATCGCACAACCACGTACAACCCACAGGCCAACGGGTTATGCGAGCGTTTTCATAGATCACTGAAAGCAGCACTCAGGGATATATTTTGACACGTAAACGTGTCAAAATATATCCCAACAACAAGCCATGGGTTACAAAATCAGTTAAATCCTGCTTACAGAGGAAAGCACTTGCCTTTAAACAGGGGTCTGTTTCTGAGCTGCAGGTTGCCACAAAAGAGCTGAAGTCCGAAATTTTAAGAGCAAAACAGAATTATAAATCAGAATTGGAAAGCAAGATGGCAACAAAGAAGCTTGGTTCAGCCTGGGCCAGTATGAAAACTATTGCAGGCCTTCAGAGTACAGAGCGCAGTAATCGTGTGTTTTTAGATGGTTTTAATTCAGACACAGAGCTGGCTAATGCTCTTAATTGTTTTTATGGTCGTTTTGACTCCTTTGATTTTAGCACAGAAACTCAAGATTTGAAACAGAAACTCAAAGACAATCAGCACTTTAATATTGAGGTGCAGGATGTTAAAAGGGAGTTCTGTGCTGTAAAAGTGAACAAAAGTCAGGGCCCTGATAATATATGAGGGCGCTTGGTAAAGTCCTGTGCACGTGAACTGAGTCCTATATTTCATTACATTTTCAATAAGTCCTTACAGCAGGGGTCTCCAAACTTTTTCCTGTGAGGGTCACATAACTTTTGCCTTCTCTGATGGGGGCCGGGGTCAGGTGGTAACAGAAAAAGTGTGACGATTGGACGGGTGCCTAAACGTAAACATTTATTGTTTTCCAGAAAGCCACAAATGACCAAATATTAATAACCCTTTCCGGGATCTTCACAGGAAAAAAAAGTCAGAAGATAAATAATAACACTATTTATGAAATAAATAATAACCAAATAACCCTCTCTGGGTTCTTCACAGAAACAAGTCCATGGAACATTAACTTTGTGTTGTGCCGTGCACAATCTGAACAGGTAAAAGCTCAGCTTAGTTGTCAGAGCAGAATCTCTTCCTTAAATGACTCATATGAGCAGTCTCTCAAAGTTCTTGTGTTTCTTCCTTATAATCCTTTTGTAGGTTCCAGCAGGCTTGTAGACACCGCTGCTGAACAGCCTTTTCTTTGCATTGAACAAAAAAATAATCGTTTCTCCACTGCAGGTTAAATACCCTACTGTGGCAGCATGAAATAATAAGCAGCGAACTGAGAGTTTTTGAGGGAGTTTATTAATCATACCGCCATCACGAGAACTCACTCCGGCGCCGTACATGCGCGCCGGAGCGAGTCCGGAGGCTCTCCTCAGGAGATACAGGCAATGTGTGTAGTCAGATGAGCAGTATGAGAGAGAGAGTTACAGAGCAATGCAGTTTTTATACCCCACTACAGACAATGCATTCACAGCAGTAGGTATGGACATTTGCATTTGAGAGACACACATAACAACAGGAAGATTACTGGCCGGAATTCGTCTCTGCTCCGGAGCTGTAAGACAAAAGAGGTTACAAGGCACATCTACATATTGTTATCAGTCCATAGATCACACTGCTATGTTAATTGCTCCTGCTGAGCGCTCTGCTTGTCCGTGGCTGTTGTGGGGGTTACCCATACTGCATTCTGAATCAATTTTTCTCTTACCAAACCTTTTCACCATTATTCCATTTTATTTGACAGGGGTGACTCTAGGATTTTATTTTTTTTTCTGAGGGGGGGTGTTCAGATAGGGGCACAGACTGCAGAAGGGTGGAATAGAATGTCACGTTCTATGCGTATATTAGTCTCGATCGCGTGGCCAGACTGAAAAAAAAAAAAAAAAATCATCACGCTTACCAGTGAGGAGGAAAATCAGTGCAGGCGGACACAGCAAGCCGAAGATTAAAGGTGTTTTATTCCTCCATCACGAGGCTCACCCAGCGCTCTGTGAGAGAGCTCTGAGCAGTTGTCTAAGAGCGAATTCTAAGTGCGATAGTGAGGCATCAACAGTCAGCTCTTTATACAGTGATACAGAGAATCCATGGCTCAGAATGCATGGCTGAGCACACGCTCAGTAGGGGAACGAGACGGCGCTCGGCCGACTTGAAGCGAGGTGCGGGAAAAGCTCTGTGCAGGAGGGGGTGGAGGGGGGTGGGGGTAAGCATCTCTGAAATTGTTCAGGGGGCCGGGCCAAACGTGGAGGTGGGCCGTATCCGGCCCGCGGGCCATGCTTTGGGGACCACTGCCTTACAGACACAACATGTGCCTAAGATCTGGAAAGAAGCCATGGTTGTTCCCGTTCCAAAATCCAGCTGTCCTAAAACGGTAAACGACTTTAGACCAGTTGCTTTGACTTCAATTTTAATGAAAATTTTTGAAAAACTGGTCAGATGTGAGGTCCTAAAGCAGACTGAGCATGCATTGGATCCTCTGCAGTTTGCCTATAGGCCTCACAGAGGAGTGGAGGATGCCACTGTCACTCTGTTTAACATGCTTTTTAAACATCTGGATTTTAATGGGACACACGCCAGGCTTTTATTTGTGGACTTTTCCTCCGCCTTTAATACAATCCAACCTCATATCTTAGTTTAAAGGATCCTGCTGTGGAGAAGTGTGGAAGGGCGAGGCTGAGTTTATTTCTCAAGTCCAGTTTTATTCACATTTACATTCTCCAACATCCAAAAAACAGAAGAGAGTGAATCCCCCAACATCTGTCCCCTTTATACCCCAGGACATCAAAGAACACAGTCAAATTGTCTTTTAATCCCAAGACACAATGCATCTCCCTCCCGGTCTTCTCCCCTCCACATAAAGTCACTGGTGGTCAGGAAATCCCTCAAGGCCATCTCTTCACATACAAAAGGCCAGATCTCACATCCTCCTGTTACCCCTAGGAGGTTCAGTCCTTTTGTTCCTCTGAGACGTGAAGCACACAATAAGCACACAGCAATACACATGTGAAGCATATGAAACCCACATATGTGCACCACATGACCCCCCCAAACGTCTAAGATGGAACAACATAACCACAGATTGCATGTCATAATAAAATCAGTACATATCAGTCCACGTGCCGCTTGGGCCTCAGCCTTCTCCCGTATTTGCTGTAAGCAGGCTGTACCACCTCCTCAGCGTCTTCCTGCTGGGGAGCTGCTGCCTGAGGATGAGAACTGTTAGTCAATCTCTGTGGGTGTTCTGGGGAATGCTCTCTAGGCGGTCTGCCGTGCCGAGGGGCCTTAGCCAACTGCACAACTTCGTCAGCTACCACAAAAGCGGGTTTGAGCCTGTTTATGCCAATCACTTCTTTTCTGTCCCCTAAATCTAGCAAAAAATGCTTATCACCTGTTTCCAGCACTCTATATGGTCCATCATAAGGTGGGCGTAAAGGCGGACGATGGGCATCATGTCTGACAAAAACAAACTCCGCATTTTTTAAAGCCTTAGGCACAAAAACACGCGGAAAACTGTGGTGAACGGGGCCAGGTAGCGTGCTCGGGCCCGTACTATTCTGTAACCGCTGAGCCAGGGAGCACTCTGGCGCTGGATTATCTGGGAGAAATTCCCCAGGCAGCCGAAGTGGCTGTGCGAAAATTAGCTCAGCTGGAGAGGCTTCTAAATCCTCTTTAGGTGCAGAACGCAACCCCAATAAAACCCATGGTAGCTTGTCCACCCAATTTGCATCCGTAAGCGACGCTCTGAGAGCTGCCTTCAATGACCTGTGAAAACGTTCGCATAACCCGTTAGCCTGCGGGTTGTACGCGGTCGTGCGGTGGATCGTTGCCCCCAGGCTGCGGGCCATCGCTGACCAAAGTTCGGAAACAAATTGAGGGCCTCTGTCGGACGTAATGTCCGACGGGACTCCAAAACGCGCTACCCATGCCGTTAAAAACGCGCGCTCCACCTCCTCGGCTGTGGTTGACGACAGGGGAACCACTTCCGGCCAGCGCGTGGTGCGGTCAACCATTGTCAGAAGATGTGTGCACCCTTGTGAGGGCGGGAGGGGGCCTACGAGGTCCACGTAGACATGATCAAACCTTTTAGCTGGGATGTGAAATGGCTCCAAGGGAGCTCTCGTGTGTCTATGAACCTTGGCCCGCTGACAAGCCATGCAGGCTGCAGCCCATTCTCTAACTTGTTTGCGCAGGCTCAGCCATACAAATTTCTCTCCTACCATTTTGACCGAAGTGCGCACTCCCGGGTGCGCCAGAGAATGGATCGAGTCAAAAACGCAGCTTCGCCACGCGGCTGGAATCACCGGACGCGGCTGCCCAGTGGAGACATCGCAGATTAGGGGGGGATACCATCTTGCAGCACCCTGTTCTCCAGCCTTAACCCTGTTGGTCCAGACTGGAGCGCGCGCACATCCGCATCGCTAACCTGCTCCGCGGCCATGGCTGCATATTCTATCCCCACGTGGACCGGGGCCGCGCGCACTTCCGCGTCGCTAACCTGCTCCGCGGCCATGGCTGCAGAATCTACCTCTACACGGGCTGGAGCCGCCACGGCGCGCGAGAGGCAGTCCGCCACTACATTAAGTTTACCCGTCACATGCTGGATATCGGTAGTAAACTCCGATATCGCGGCCAGCTGTCTCTGCTGCCGGCCCGACCAAGGTTCTGAAATCTTGGCCATCGCGTATGTCAGCGGCTTGTGGTCAACGAACGCGGTGAAACGGCGTCCTTCCAGCCAGAACTGGAAGTGGCGAATGGCCAAGTGGAGAGCTAACAACTCCCTGTCAAATGCGCTGTATTTTCGTTCGCTGTCGCACAGGGTCTTGCTGAAAAAGGCGAGCGGTTGCCAGGCTCCGGCTACATACTGTTCCACGACTGCCCCATGGTCACATCTGACGCGTCAGTAGTGAGCGCCATGTGGGCCGCTGGGACTGGATGTGCCAACAACGCAGCGTTCGACAGGGCTGTTTTGACTTCAGAGAATGCGCGCTCTCGCTCCAGAGACCATTCGACTTTATTTGTGGGTTTTTGTTTTTTTAGTGCAGCATACAATGGTTGCATGAGCTGCGCTGCGCGGGGGAGGAAACAGTTATAAAAATTCACCATTCCCAAAAACTCCTGTAACGCTTTGACTGTTTGTGGTTGGGGAAAATTTGTTACTGCGCGCACTTTGTCAGGCAGAGGAACCGCTCCTTCTGGAGAGACGCGATGCCCCAAAAAATCAATCTGCGTCACCCCGAACTGACACTTTGCTGGGTTGATTATTAACCCGTGCTCTGCCAACCTCCGGGAAACTGCCGTGAGGTGGTTTTCGTGTTCATCTTCTGATGCGCTGGCTACTAATATGTCGTCCAGGTAGACGAACACGAAAGGGAGATCGCGCAAAACCGCGTCCATCATGCGTTGGAACATCTGCGCCGCGCCTTTGAGCCCAAATGGCATGCGCAAAAACTCGAAAAGCCCGAAAGGAGTTATTACCGCTGTTTTGGGTATGTCCTCAGCGTGCACTGGGACCTGGTGGTAACCGCGGACCAAGTCTATTTTAGAAAAAACACACGCCCCCGCCAAATGAACTGAAAAATCTTGGATGTGCGGGATCGGGTAGCAGTCGTGCGCTGTAGCGTTGTTCAGCCTGCGGAAATCACCGCAAGGTCGCCATGAGCCATCAGCTTTCGGGACCATGTGAAGCGGTGAAGCCCATGGGCTCTTCGAACGCCTGACGATGCCCAACCTTTCCAGGTTGGCGAACTCCTCGCGCGTTATGGTCAGTTTAGCTGAATCCAAGCACCGAGCTTTTGCAAAAACGGGCAGTCCGGTGGTAGTAACAAAATGTTCCACCCCGTGTTTAGCCACGGTCGCTGAGAATGTTGGAACCGTGAGTGCTGGGACCTGAGTGAGGAGTGTGTGGAACTTACCACCTGCAGCTGTGACGTTGGCTTGTGCTGTTGGCGGGGCCACTCAAGCTGTACAGGGAATAGAATAAAAAGAGAGTGCATTAACCAGGCGTCTGTTAGCAAGATCGACCAACAAACCATGTGAGCACAAAAAATCAGCCCCTAACATGTTGAAATTGACTGCCTCTATGACGAAAGTCCACTCGAATGTACGGCCGTGTAAAGACAGAAGCAGAGTCCTCTCACCGAAGGTCTTAATCGCCGAGCCGTTCGCTGCTGACACCCCGGGACCACTGGAAGGCGCTAGCCGGTCAGTGGAGGAAGGTGTGATGAAACTCATCTGGGAGCCTGTGTCCATGAGGAAATGCCTCCCCGAGCGCGCATCCCTCAAGTAGAGCAGCTTGTTCTCCTCTCCGAGAGCCGCAGCTGCTACCGACTCCCGGTCTTGGCGTTTCCCGAGCGCTTGAAATGGCACAGTGGAATGCACTTACGTGCCCTCTCTGCGAAGCGGCGATGGTAGAAGCAAAGGACGTCGTCTGCTCCGTGTTTCCTGGCCCCTGCCGCCGCCGTCGTCGGTGAGTCTGGTGCTGCAGCCTCTGGCCCCCTGCCATCTCCGGACGTTGTGCCTAGCTCTGCTGCCGCAGCCGTAGCCGCGCGTCGACGAGTCCTTGTGCCTGCTGGCCCAGCTCGTGGTAGTCTCATCGGGCCAACAGTGGTGAACTGGCCAGGGTCACTCTCACCGCTGACGGTAGGGTCCTGAGGAAAAGGTGGGTGAAAATGAAGCTATCATCTTCGGAGTCTCTCAAACTCAACATCTTCACCATCAGGTCTGCAGGTCTGTCGCTCTCAAATTCAGTTAGCACCAGGAGCCTCTCTGCTCGCTCCTCGTCTGAGGGGGTGAAGTAACGGATGAGTGCAGCCTTCAACGTGCTGTACTTGTCGCTGTTCGGCGGGTGGTTGATCAGGCTCTCCACTCGCTGGGCTGTGTGGCTGTCCAGCTTTGCAACCACATGGTAGAACTTTGTGGCATCTACCGAAATCCTCCGGAGGTGGAACTGTGCCTCGACTGCGTTAAGCCAGGAGCGCCGATTGTTCTGCCAGAAGTCCGGTAGCTGAACTGTGGCTGCATTCATTTGGCTGGCTCCTGACGAGTCTGGCTCGGGAGAATCGTCTTCGCTCATGATACGTCTTAGGGTCACCAGTGTGGAGAAGTGTGGAAGGACGAGGCTGAGTTTATTTCTCAAGTCCAGTTTTATTTACATTCACATTCTCCAACATCCAAAAAACAGAAGAGAGTGAATCCCCCAACATCTGTCCCCTTTATACCCCAGGACATCAAAGAACACAGTCACATTGTCTTTTAATCCCAAGACACAATGCATCTCCCTCCCGGTCTTCTCCCCTCCACCTAAAGTCACTGGTGGTCAGGAAATCACTCAAGGCCATCTCTTCGCATACAAAAGGCCAGATCTCACATCCTCCTGTTACCCCTAGGAGGTTCAGTCCTTTTGTTCCTCTGAGACGTGAAGCACACAATAAGCACACAGCAATACACATGTGAAGCATATGAAACCCACATATGTGCACCACACTGCAACAATTTGATTTGAGCAATAATCTGGTGGGTTGGATTCTGGATTTCTTAACCAACAGGACGCAGAGAGTAAGGGTCAATGGAACATTGTCTGACCTAAAGTGCTCTTCTACTGGCTCTCCTCAGGGGTGTGTGTTGTCACCACTACTCTTCATCCTGTACACAAACATGTGTCAGAGCAGACATGACAACAGATACATTATAAAGTATGCTGATGACTCAGTTATTGTCAGTCTCCTCCAGGATGGTGAGAGTGGCCACGGCCCAGTAGTTGATGATTTTGTTCACTGGTGTGAGGATTCCTACCTGCAGCTGAATACGACAAAAACTAAAGACATGATTATTGACTTTAGGAGGAAAACTCCCAGGCACAAAGTCACCGTACTAAAAGGCCAGACCACCGAATGTGTACAATCCTACATATATCTTGGGACGATTATTGATAGTAATTTAAACTTTGAAGAGAACTGTGAAAGGGTGTGCAAAAAGGGTCAGCAACATTTGCATTGCTTGAGAAAACTTGCACGCTTCCAAATTGACCGAACCATAATGACAATGTTTTATCGGGCTTTTATTGAATCTGTTTTATCCTTTTCTTTAGTGTTATGGTTTGGTCAGATAAAACTGAAACAGAGGAAATCCTTGGATCAGGTAGTTAAATGGTCCAGTCGTTTGCCTGGTGAGTCACAGCTGAGCCTGACATCCCTGTACACCAGACAAGTACAGAGGATGGCTACCTCCATTTTAAATGATGACTCCCACCCTTTGCACTGCAACTTTCAGCTTCTTCCCTCAAGACGGAGGTTTGCTGTCCCAAAAAGTAAAACCCAGCGCTACAAAAACAGCTTTGTTCCTGCTGCTGTCAAAGAGTTGAACAAGTTGTAACAATATATTGCACATAATTTAGGTACCTATTTATTAACTCCATTTTATATTTACTTATTTTTGTAGGATGTTATTTGGGTTCTAAATATTTTATTGGGTTTTAGACCTTTGAGTTTTTAACCTCTTTGACTAGTTTTTAACTTTTTAATATGACCCTTCTCTCTTACCTCTGGTTTTTCTCCCATCTCTTTGTCTTTTTATACCCTGATTGATGGAGCCTTGAGTATTTTTATCATGTTTATAGTCAGCTTCATGTGTGCCTGTGTTTGTATCTATGTTGAATGTAATTTGTGGCTTGTAAATATGGATGTCACCAGACTGCAAAACAAATCTACCTACGGGTACAAATAAAGTAACCTGAACCTGGGCTTCACTGATGGATGCAAATTGGGTGGACAGGTTGCCGTGGGTTTTATTGGGGTTGCGCTCTGCACCAAAAGAGGATTTGGAGGCTTTCCCAGCAGAGCTTGTTTTTGCGCAGCCCCTACGGCTGCCCGGGGAATTTCTGCCAGATAATCCCGCGTTGGACAGCTGCCCATCTCAGCTTTTGCAGCGTAGCGCAAACACAGGCACGCTGCCAGGCCCGGCCCACCACAGTTTTCCGCGTGCTTTCATGCCTAAAACTTTGAAGAACGCGGAGTTCGTGTTCGTCAGACACGATGCCCACCGCCCTCCATTGCGCCCACCCTATGATGGAGTGGAAACAGGGGATAAGCATTTTTTGCTAGACTTGGGGGGTAGACGGGAGAAAATTGGCATAGACAGACTCAAATCCGCCTTTGTAGCGGCGAACGAGCAAGTGCTGTTGGCTAGGGCCCCTCGGTGTGGAAGACCCCCACGGAGAGCTCCCCAGGGAAACGATTCGCCAGAGCAGCCACACGGACAGAGCGAAGTTCTGCCCCCCCATCCCTCGCCACGGCTCACTCACAGTCAGACACACTCCCAGCAACCCTCCACCGGCACAGCAGCGCCACGGAGGCGGTTAACCCCAGTTACAGCAGATATGGGAGGAGACGGAAGCAAAAACGGCATGTGGACTGATGTTCTGTCTTAAGATTCTGGGGAGGGTGGTATAGGACCTGGGGGAGGTCAGATTATTTAGCACCTCAGACAGAGACAGTGAATAAGCATGGGAGAACAATGCCCAGGGAGTTCCTGGCGAGATAGCTGGAAGTAGTCAGGGACATAGGGGGTTGAATGCAGTGTAATGTAGATGTTATGCTGTGTGATGACAAATTGCCATGAAACGTGTGAAGAGTGATTTGAGTGAAAAGAGGAGAGCTTGTGGAGTTCATTCATTCTGTTTTGTGCTTGTGAGATGTGAAGTGTGTAATAAACCGTCTGTCCATGGATCTGCCTCTTATTTGACACACTCCACACTGCAAGTGAATCTGTGCACACCACCACCCGGTCCGGCCTGACCTCCTCCACCCACTGCAAACCAGCAATTACTGCCACCATCTCTGCTGTATACATGGATGTATTGTTGGAGAGTCTTTTTGAGATGGTCACTTTAAACTCTGGAATATATACTCCAAAACAGAGCCCTCTTTGTTTTTTGAACTGTCAGTATACTGTAAGTAGTTATAGTAATTATTCCTTAGGTAAATGCTTGTTCAGCATGAACGCTATGTCATTAGTTTGATGTCATTTGACATATGTGTTCCACATCGGGATAGGCGGTACCAGAGCCATATAATATGATAGTTGCGACACTCTTTGATGTCACCGCTGCCTGGTCACGTGGTTCATGGAGCTCCAAATAGTTCCAAACAACGGCCTTTCTATAATAGTGTGTGAATGGCAGCTGTGACATTCTCCGGTATTAACAGCATTTTTTAGCCATATTTGGTAAATATTCAGAATACCTATCGGTAGGTACATTGTTTAAATTTATAATGAACAGATTTAAATGGATTATGATATAAAGAGCAGCTTTAAAAAAAACTGTCAATATGTTTTGGAGCAACGGAGAACTGCTGATTCACACTGATGAAAGCTGCAGTGTAAATATCACTGCCTAGCTGTGTGCAGCCTTACCTTATATCATGGCTTTAGGGGACTGATTACTGAATTATCATCTCTTAAATACAATGGGTTATTTGTAAGATTAGGCAGAATAATCTGAATTAAAAATATGTAGTAAAAAACTGCTGTCAGTCAGTTTAATGTGATTTAGCTAAGTTACTAGGGGTTGTGTGTTGTGTAGTTCTTTCTTGTTCATATGTTGTGTTGTGTTTGGAGCTCTTATTTGTGTGGCACGGGGTGGTGGCTCCATGATCCGGTTCTGCCAACCCCGTGCGTATAAGAAGGGCTGCAAGTAGGGGGGCGGTCTCTTCCATCTTTACCTCTGCCAGCAGTCGTACGTGTGGTCAGGTGCACTGCGCCCTGTGTTATAAATAAACGTCTGTTCAGCTCTACTATTGCTCTCCTCCTTGACTCCAGTTCCAGACACAACATTTGACGATGAGAAGGAAAGCCATGGAAGTGTGTGGAGCACCAATTTGGCCATTTTTGGAGCTCCCAGGTGAGCCACCTGTGCCGTGGCCTCAGTGGTATGAAGCCTTTAAAATGTATATGGTGGCTTGGACCTGGGAAGGATGGAGAAGCTGAGGGTGCATGCCTTGCTTGTGCACAACCTGGGAATGGAGGGCCAGAGGATTTTGGGCACGCTTGGCAACACGGACAACTACAAAGAAGTGGTCGAGTTAATGGTGTGCCCTTTCAGGGCGCTGGACAACGTCATTGTTCGGAAGATTAAGTTCCAACAGCGCCGTCAAAATGTTGGCGAACCCATCCAGCGGTTTGTATCGGACTTGAGGCAGCTAGCCACTGAGTGTTGGTTCAGACTGTTGGAGGAAGAAATGGTTCACGACCGGTTGGCAGAACACACCAACTGTGCTGCAGTCTGGTGTCAGCTGCTCACATTTCCGGGTGAGTTGATGCTGGCCAAGGCCGTCGAGTTGGCTCTCCAGCTGGAGGCAGTGGATAAGCTAACTCGGGAGCTATGTGAGCACCTGCCACCACGAGAACTGGGATCCTCCATGTCCACACAGATAGTAGACCCAGACAGCAATGGGAGTGTCGAGGATGACGCAGAGAGGGCCAATGCTGTACAGATGAGGTCTGCCCCGAGGAAGCCCAGGTGTATGGGCTGCGGGTCCACGAAACCACTACAAGGCCAGAGAGTGTGTGGCAAGAAGAAAGCACTGTGGCAATTGTGGCCATCTACATCATTATGCGAGGGTGTGCCAGTCAGCAGAACAAGATAGCCCACGCAAGAGCTCAACTCCTCCCTCCCCGACGGTGACTCATACTGTGTCCCCGAGTACCAGTGGGCACACACATTGCACAGTAGAGTTGGACGGAGTACTGGTACCGATGCCGATTGACACAGGGCAGAGAGTTCGCTGCTGAACTGGGCTACAGTTAGAGAATGTTTTCTCCACTAGAGAACTGGAGGTGACTCAGCGCCACTTTGCGGCTATTGAGGAGGATGGTTGGCCATGGTGGGTACCGTCAGACTGATGGCTTGGTACAAGTCGGTGGAGACGGCCGATGTGGAGTTCGTCGTGATGGCCAGCGACACAAACATCATGAGCTGCAACTTGTTTTATGGCCTCAGGTTTTCCATCAGGAGCAGCGCTGGGGAAGAATGGTTGGGCTGCGGACACTTGGACCGACTGGTTCCGAGAGTTCGGGACAACACTGTGTGGGATGAACAGTTGCTGGGCACTCCAGAAAGTGGACAGGCCTTGTCGCACTCAGGGACGCTGCGGGAAGGCCTCGGTGCCAGTGTCCAAGTTGCCCTGGACAAGGGTACCGGGCTGCAAGGGGGAGAGCTTGTGGAGGTGAGCGATGCCCAAAAGATGGTCCCAGGTGTTCCCGGAGCACGGCCGTGGCAGGCATGTGAACACAGGGCCACATCGGCAGGGTCCGCAGCGGATTTACAAGCAGTCAGGGCAGGACCGAGCGGCACTGGGAGAGCGAGTGCCAGGTGGAGGCACCGCAGGCCATGCAGGGCCCCGCTTGGAGTCACGGACTGGGTTTGGGCTCAGGTGGAGGCGAGGTCCAGATGGGTGAGAGAAAAGCGGAAAATGGAGTAGTATCAGGGCCGACTGCAGGTGACGGGCAAGCGGCACGATGGTTACCTTCTGCTGTCGGATGGCTCCTGGCGCCATCCTAATGAGTTCCGGTGTGCCCCAAAGAAGGCAGTTGGGCACGGCCCCAGACGATTGGAGCGCTTAGAGGTGTGGAGGAGAAGGTGCATCGGTACTGAGGCGACCAGCTGTGGCCCGGGAAGTGAGCTACCTCCAGGCGCAGACTGAATGGTGAAGGGTCTGGGGGGCCACGGGTCATCCTTACCGAGCCATGGATGTGTATTTGTTGTTAGTTGTGCACTTTACTCTTAAACCTTTCAAGTAAGGAAAGATTTTCTGTGTGTGAATGTAAATATAGTACATTAGTGCCTCTCAGTAAATTTAAATATTGTGAAAAAATTCTTTTTTTTATAATTAAAAAAAATAAACTTACATATGTTCAATATTCATTACAGGCACAAGGAAATATTTCAGGCCTTTTTTAAACTCGATTTTGATTGTAGTTTTTGAAATTAAAATGCAAATCATGATATTGTATTTACTGAGATGTAATACTACATAAATATTACACTGTACTCTGAAAACTAGTGACCAAGCAGGGTGGAAAATATTAAATTGTCATGAACAGCCCTCTCTGTGTCATGACCCGAGCGCCGATCTCGTCCGCGCTCGGGTCATACATCATCTTTTTCTGGCTTTGACAGCAGTGTATCCCTTCTGGCTCCCCGGGCTCTTATTGTGACAGCGCCCGGTGGAGCTTTCTGCTGTCAAGGCCAAAACAGCTGTGCTGCATTCAGGGTCATTAGTGACCGGCGTTTAAAGCGGACGCCGAATGCACCCCGATGCAGCAGTCTCTGTTAATCTCCCTATCAAAGCTCCATGAAGACTCCTCGCTGTCTGTAGCATCGGGCATCCCCCGGCTCAGATGCCGTCTTCTCATCACCCTCAGTTGTAAGTTATCCTGTTGTTATCCTATCCTCGTTGTAGTGTGTTTTAGCCCACTGTGGCTCTTTCCTTTATTAGTGTGTGTTATCCCCTGTTCCCTTACCTTTAATAATAAACACCTTTACAAACTCACCGGTGACTGTTGGCGTCTAATGGTGGCTCGCGAGGGCCACCGTGACAGTAGACTGCTGCCAGGACGTCCAGAGAGAGGCGCCACACCGAGACGCCATTCACCGTGAGTTTTGCATAAATTGGACTGTTGTTCCTACCTGTCTGGGTACCGTGCTGGAGACATGCCATCGCGGAGGGCCCGCGCTCAGAGTCAGAGCGACGATCTGGCGGACGCTCTCGAGTGTGTCGATGAAATCCTCATCACCGCCTCCCTCCTTGACTTCAGCAGTGATGTGCACCGGTACCTGGACCAAGCTGAGGATGTCCTTAATCATATCCCCCGCTTTGCCAACCACCCTGAGGTAAGCGTGAGGAGAGATGACATCGCCGCACAGCGCAAGATACTCTGTGGGCTGGAGGGAAATCCCGGCAGGAAGCCGAAGAGGAGGAGACGTCGCCCCTTGCTTCAGGATCCTCCTCCTGCCTCCGTTCCGGCCCAGGAGTTCGCACCATCCAGAGGTCTTTCCCCATCGAGCATGACGTCAGTCGGGATTCCCCCAGAGGAGCTGCAGCTGACAGCAATGAGCATCTGGGACCGAGTGGCTGCTGCTCGCTCCACTGATCATCCATCTGTAATTATGAAGCATGTGGTGGCGGCGGTCAGACTGGTGGAGAGGAATCCCGGGCTAAGTGACTTTTCTGAGTTAGCCAACTTCCTTGCCTCTGTCTCCGCACAGGAGCGGCGATTCCCGGACCTCACCTTCGCCTCGCCCTCTGCTAGAAACTGTCGTCACCTCCACAACCCTCCTCAGCATTAACCCCGTCCGGATCCAGTTCTGGGTCGCTGCAAGGGCTCAGTCCCCCACACAGCTGCCACCCCTGCACCTCGTCAGAGGGGAATCCCCACAGCCTCTCCCTCCGGGCCATCTTCTCCTGCTGTCCTGTCAGCGCTCCGTGCCCGGCTCGTCTCGGCTGTCACCCCCTCCTCCTCGTCGCCTATCCCAGCTGCTGTGTGTCTCTGGAGTCCTGTTTCGGCGAGTCCCATCCCAGAACCTTCTTGAGCGGCTCCCCTTCGTCCTCCCAGGGGGCCCTCTGTCACCGTCCGGCGGGGGAAGGGAGGAGCAACGTTCGCCGCAGCAGGCACCATCCAGCCTCCAGGAGACAGGCAAGTCCAAACTCATCCATATTCTCATTATTGTGATTTGCCTTGTCAGACTCCTGGGGTGGAGTTCGGGGTTTGCAGCCCCCCGAGCTCCCACCACCTGATGTGGCTTTAATGATTAATCCCGCATCCTCTGTGTCTCCCTTCGTTGAGTGGTCCTCGACACCAAGCCAAAGTTGCCGGATGAGGAGGGGGCCTGCGGTTCTGGAGAGCCTGGTTCCGGTCCTGCAGCCATGTTGTGGGAGGAGGAGGAGAGCGGACTGCAGCGTGGAACCTGCGCCGACGAGGAAGCGTCCCCGGGTCTCCACAGATGAGCGGTCCGGTCCAGCGGGTCAAGGGTCCCCTGCCACCATGCCGTGTGGGCCGTTGCCATGGGCATCGGTGCCGGAGGATCCAGAGGCTGCGGACACCATCATGCCAGCTGCAGAGCCCGACGTCGCTGAGTGGGAGCCTGATGATGACCTCCTGCCTTCTGGGCCCGGATCTTTGGAGTCCTGGACGGCATCAGAACCCGAGATCAGGCAAGTGCTCTGTGTTGTCTTTCTACTTTCCATTTTAGAGCATTTTTGCCTGTCTCTTGGGGAGGCGAGCCGGGTGCAGCCGCCCGCTGCGTCCGAGCTTGTCTCGCCGCGTTCTGGCGCTGCCGGTGATCCTGATCCCAGTTCTTTTCTCTCTCCCGAACCTTCTCCCAGGGTCGCCGGCGAGGAGCTGCTTTCGCCCGCTGTGCCAGAGGTTCCGGGTTCAGGGTTGGAGGTCGGTTCTGGTGCGGCGCCGACCCATTTGGGGTCCGAAGCGGGTGCAACCGTGACCCAATCGGGGTCCGACGTGGGTGCAACTGTGACCCAATCGGGGTCCGACGAGGGTGCAGCACCAGCAGAATCCAAGTTCGGTGAGGGAGCTGCAGATCCCCTGCCACCGGACACTGGACCGGCTCACCTTCTTCCCCATCCTTTTCATCGTCCTCTTCTTCACCCTCATCATCCCCCCAAGCCTTCTCCACCATGTACCGTATGGACCCCTCACTTTCGGCCCAGCTCGCCCTCGCTATTCCCCTCTACAGGGAAGCCGTTGCCTTTCTCTGCCCTGCAGTCCTGGTGGCTGAGCAATGCGGGTCGGCCGCCAGAAGGACTGCCGTGCCCATTCAGCTCTCTGGGCCGGCCACCCAACCCACTGGACTCTCTATTCAGCGGCCTGGTCTGGACACCTGAAGCACTGTTTTTTCTGGCCTGGGATTCGGGTAGGCCGCCTGAATTCTTCCCGTTACCCCTGTTGGCGGTTTGGACTCTGGGCGCGGGGAGACCCCCCGAACTGTGTAATTGTGCCTGTCATCCCTGTGTTTTTCCCCTCTGTTCCTTTGTAATTTTGTGGATGTACAGGTGTGTTATGATTTCATATAATCTCATCTCTGTTAGTATGCCCTTGTTTTCTTTCTAGGCCCCCTCCTGTTGTTGCATTCCTTTTTCTTTAGGGTTTGGTCCATATATTGTCTGCATTTATGGAGTATTGTGTTTGGTTTTTTTTCTCTTCCCCACCGTACTCTGTGATTGCTTCATTTGTTCCCTGTCAGCGTCATGGTTTTTTTTCCTTCTCCTTTTTTGACTCCCTCCCTCCTGGCCTGCGCCCCATCCGCCCACCCTTGGGGGGGGGATGGGGTGGGGGGCTAGGGTGTTATTGGCTGTTCTGAGCCCGGCCTCGAGGGGGAGGTACTGTCATGACCCGAGCGCCAAGCTCGTCCACGCTCGGGTCATACATCATCTTTTTCTGGCTTTGACAGCAGTGTGTCCCTTCTGGCTCCCCAGGCTCTTATTATGACAGCGCCCGGTGGAGCTTCCTGCTGTCAAGGCCAAAACAGCTGTGCTGCATTCAGGGTCATTAGTGACCGGCGTTTAAAGCGGACGCCGAATGCACCCCGATGCAGCAGTCTCTGTTAATCTCCCTATCAAAGCTCCATGAAGACTCCTCGCTGTCTGTAGCATCGGGCATCCCCCGGCTCAGACGCCGTCTTCTCATCATCCTCAATTGTAAGTTATCCTGTTGTTATCCTATCCTCGTTGTAGTGTGTTTTAGCCCACTGTGGCTCTTTCCTTTATTAGTGTGTGTTATCTCCTGTTCCCTTACCTTTAAAATTAAACACCTTTGCAAACTCACCGGTGACTGTTGGCGTCTTATGGTGGCTCGCGAGGGCCACCGTGACACTCTGAGGGCAAACAGGATGCCGAACACAGACTTTAAGTTTGTAAATGTATTAACTAAAAAGAAACATAACATACTAACACATAACAACGAAAAACACAGCTTAGAGGCTGGAGCGATAAATGTGGTAAACGTGGCCCCGAGCTCGGGGCTTCCGTCCCTGGGAACATTTCTTCCGCGGCACAGGCTCTGGTGGCGGAAGGGCTCTCCCCAGCCCACGAAGCCAATATTGAGTGTAATAAACAGAGGTGAGGAGGTCTGTGAGTTCCGGGACACTCCATAGGCTGGGGAACCCCTCAGTCAGCTGTGCCGTGCAGTCCCAAAACTGCAGCTTCTCCTCAGGAGTGTGGGTTAGGCGAGCGTCAGATATATCTCAGTCGCCCAACACTCCTCCTTGTCAAGCCCAAACCGTCCGAAGTCCAATTACACTGCCATACCAGTGGGAAAAAATGAACTCTACAGAAAAAATACGGAAGGAAAACAAAAACAAAACTCACAGTCCGCTGGCGTCTGATGGGTAGCAGCGCACTGTCATGAATGGCCCTCTCTGAGGGCAAACAGGACCCCAAACACAGACTGTGAGTTTGTACATTTATTAACTAAAAAGAAACTGTCATGATTTTTAGCTTACAGCTCATGTGCAGAGTGCAACAACAACGAAACAACCACACCGGAGAACACGTTTGAGGGTTTTTATTAATTTCAAGAGAAAACTCGAACTCTGCTACAGAAAACATCACTCGCCAGAGGAAGGAGTCCTGTGGAGAGATGAACAAGAGCAGTGTGAGGAGAAATGGAGAACAGGGAAATGTCTGGCCAAATTACCACTTATGTGAGTTGAACAAGAGCACCGGCAAGGACCCCAGTGGGGAGAGACGAACCAGCAGGATGACATGGGTCGTAGGGAGGAGTGACTAGTAGTGCCTGACTGGGTAGAGAATAGCTGCTGAGGAGTGTGGATGGAGGGGCAGGTGAGCGCATGCAGTTTCCGAAGATGCACCTGCACCGATGGCAGCAACCTGAAAATAAGGAGAGCATGCAGACGGTGAGTACAAACACTTCACCAATTAATAGAATAATAATTCCATCATGTCGGGATGTGGGCGGCAGTGGCTCAGGAGGTAGAGCAGGTCGTCTAATAACCCGATGGTTGGCGGTTCGAATCCCGCTCTCCCCAGATATTCTGCCGTTGTGTCCCTGGGCAAGACACTTCACCCGTATTGCCTCCAGTGCCCATAACACTGGGTATGAATGTGTATAAATGTATAAAAATGTTCGGTGGTGGCCGGAAAGGCCGTTGGCGCAGATTGGCTGCCACGTTTCTGTCAGCCTGCCCCAGGGCAGCTGTGGCTGCAGAAGTAGCTTGCCACTACCATTGTCTGTCTGGAGTGAATGAATAATGTACCTATTTGTAAAGCGTCTTTGAGTATATATGATAAAGCGCTATATAAAATTGATGCATTATTATTATTATTATTATTATGTCTACTGCAAAGCAGTATACCCAGACGAGCCAGCACTGAGGCGTTGACAACGTGGTCCTTATAAGCGCTGGCTGATGAGAGGCAGCAGGTGCATCCACTCTCCCAGGTGTGCTGATTGCCGGAGTGGAGAGACACAGGAAGGAGGGGGCGAGTGCTCACCAGACATGACAGAAACACAACATACTAATACACAATAACGAAAACACAGCTTAGAGGCTGGAGTGATAAATATGAATAAACAGAAACGTGAGCAAGACAGAATAAACAATAACTTAACTTGACGAGATGTCCAGGGGATTCCTGACATGAGCCGTGTTGATGCCGCTGCACCAGGGAAATGGTGACCATGGCTTAAATAGGCCATCCCTGACTACAAACACCTGTGAGGTCCTGAGTGGCAATTATTGCTGGCAGCCGTGACAGCCCACAAACAGAATCTGACAGCCAGAAATGACGCGCGCGCTGTCACAGTGCCAGCAACGATCAACACACATTAGTGCCTCTCAGTAAATTTAAATATTATGAAAAGATTTTTTTTGTAATTAAAAAAAATAAACTTACATATGTTCAAAATTCATTACAGGCACAAGGAAATATTTCAGGCCTTTTTTAAATTCGATTTTGATTGTAGTTTTTGAAATTAAAATGCAAATCATGATATTGTATTTACTGAGATGTACTACTACATAAA
Source organism: Pholidichthys leucotaenia (assembly GCA_020510985.1). Taxonomy (NCBI): domain Eukaryota; kingdom Metazoa; phylum Chordata; class Actinopteri; order Cichliformes; family Pholidichthyidae; genus Pholidichthys; species Pholidichthys leucotaenia. Next base: position 271,550,794 of record CM035844.1, on the reverse strand, counting down.
TGTTACACTATACTCTGAAAACTAGTGACCAAGCAGGGTGGAAAATATTAAACTGCCATGAACGGCCCTCTCTGAGGGCAAACAGGATGCCAAACACAGACTTTAAGTTTGTAAATTTATTAACTAAAAAGAAACACAACATACTAACACACAATAACGAGAAACACAGCTTAGAGGCTGGAGCGATAAATGTGAATAAACAGAAACATGAGCAAGACAGAATAAACAATAATTTAACTTGACGAGATGTCCAGGGGATTCCTGACATGAGCCGTGTTGATGCCGCTGCACCAGGGAAATGGTGACCATGGCTTAAATAGGCCACCCTTGATTACAAACACCTGTGAGGTCCTGAGTGGCGATTATTGCTGGCAGCCGTGACAGCCCACGAACAGAATCTGACAGCCAGAAATGACGCGCGAGCTGTCACAGTGCCAGCAACGATCAACACACAAAACCAAAGAAGGAAATCCAGAAACTAATAATGAACTAACCAAAAACAGAAACCAAGTACAGTCAACAAGAAGAACTGAAAAATAAACAAACAGAGAAAGACAAAATTAATCTAATAACAAAGCACAGCCCCCGCCAGTGCACTGGATCATGACATAAATAAAAGAAGAGGCCTTTGTAACACAATGTAGTCAAGGTGCAACAGTCTGTTTTATGAAAATATTCAATGTAGTACAAATGCCTTGAAATTGTATTCTTTAAAATAAATATTAATAAAAAATATAAAGACATGCTCTCATTTTCTCATTTTTCACTCTGAACTTCTGCCTGACAAATTACTGTCAGCTAATACCAGTGAGAAGCATGTTGGCACCATTGCCACCTCTTCCAGGTGGGACTGGGGTTACATGATTGAATTTAAATAGATAATAGCAACACCAGTGATTCAAATAAAAGCAAGCCTATTTTCTATTTTTATTCATCCATATTGTAACATCACATAATTGTGGAAAATGAATATTTTCCTCCAGTGTCAGAAGGATTTGACTTCATAAATCGTATTTTGATGCCAAAAACAATGAAATCCTAAAATGTTCTCAGATCAGGTTCTCAGCATGATTTTCTGTGCAGCTTATGAATGCACAAATCAAGCTGAGAAAGTGATCCAGATGTTTGGGTTCCAGCACACACAGAAAGGAAAAAAGATGTCTGAGACAAGTGAGCAGAAACACCATGACTTTAACGAAAGATTATAACATCTGAAAACTTAATGCAGTATCTTAATTTCCACAAAAAATTTCCATCTCCAAGCTCAAACATTTATGACTGCACATAAATTGTGATTTTTTTTTTATGCTGAAGTAAAACAGTTACATTAAAGGGTAAAAATTAGCTGGTGTATGAAAAAAGGCAGTGGTTATGGATACGGAACGGTACCCTTAGAACTGAATTGAATTGAATTGAATTGAATTGAACTGAATTGAATTGAATTGAAGAAAATCAATGGAAAGTAATAACTGAGTTTAATCAAGATGGAGGGCATTTTCACCCAATCAAACTTACGAAAGCAATTGAGCAAAAGATTGGTAAAATTAAGTTTGCTAGGTTCATGAATAATAAACGAGTGCTAATCCATGCTGTCAGTGGACAACAACAGGAAAAGATTCTGAGAATGTCATCTCTTGGTGATGAAAGGATGAAATCCTATGTCCCAGGAGCACTGTCTAAGATAAGAGGAGTAATATCTGGAGTTCCTCTGAATGTGTCGATGTCTGATATCAAAAATGAAACTAAAGGAGGTAAAGTAATTGATGCAGCATGACTCAAAAGGAAGACAGCTCTTTGAAAGAAACCCTGTCGTGGTAATTCAGTTTGAGAAAACGCTTCCCAAATCAGTACAGATGGGCTATATAAACTACAATGTGAGACAATTTATTCCCAATCCCCTGAGATGTTATTCATGTCAAAGAATGGGGCATACAGCACAACAATGTAAAAGAAAACCAAGGTGTGCAAGATGTGCAGGCCAGCATGAATATGGGAAATGTGATAAAGATGCCAAGATTAAGTGCTGCAACTGTGGTAGTGATCACAGCGCTGCATATGGAGGTTGTATGATGCAGAAAGAAGCAAGAGAGGCTCAAAGAGTCAAGATTATGAACACAATCTCATATGCTGAAGCTCTAAAGAAAGTCAGGGAAAACAAAACAACCCTATTCAGTGCTGTGAAAGCATCCCAAAGAGCTACAGCTGTCAGGGGTGGCATTGCAACAGGAATCAGACCCAAACTATAAACCCAATGGCAATTCAGAAAGCATGCACTCACAGTTGTAAGCTTAAAGACAATGCTCTGGTAGTGGGCAAAGCAAAGTTTGTGGCCTTCATTTGCCATACCATAAATGTTACCTCGCAACTGAAAAAGAAAAGCAATAGGATTAGAACAACTGTAACAGTAGCAGTAAAATTCCTGGACATAAAAGACATCAAAGCAGACCAGACACATGCATTACTTACAGCAAATGAAGCAAATGTGAATGGTGAGGATTAGGCTTCTCATTATTCAATTCAATTAATTTTTATTTATATAGTGCCAAATCACAACACAGGTCATCTCAAGGCACTTTACAGAAAAGAGTGGGTTTAGGCCACCCTCTCAAATTTATAGAACCCAGTAGAGACCCCTACGAGCAAGCACTGTGGTGACAAAGGCGAGGAAAAACTTCTCTTTAATAGGCAGAAACCTTGAGCAGAACCATAGCTCATAGAGGACGGCCATCTGCCTCGACTGGCTGTGTTGAAAAAAGAGATAAAAAGTCAGAGTCCTGGCAGTAGCTACATTCAAAACAAACATAAGAAATACAATATTCAAAACCAGACATTCCGGTATCAAGCCTTGTTAGGCAGCACATGCGAATGAAGGCCTGGCAGCGACAACATTTGAAATGAGATGGCAAGAGATGGTCTTTTGGCATCAGCGAGTGTGAAAGTTTTGAATGTTTTCCCAGACGTACATTCTGTAAAACTTACAACTGTGAGACCTTATTAAACATCAAGGTACTGCACGCTGCAAGAATCACGGCGCTTGGTTGTGATTTGGACATTCTACGCCAGCATGGAATTCTGGCGGAGTCCCCACTGGAAGCTACCTGAGAGAGGAGGAAGCGCAGACGGTGTGAACGCAAGCAAAAGCGTGGAAAAAGGGCCGGGATCCATGATAGGCTAAAGGCTAACCCCTCCAGACCAGCAGTACCGTCGCTCCTTCTCTCTAATGTCCGCTCCCTCGACAACAAGCTGGATGAGCTGCGTCTGCTGAGAGAAACCCGGAGACAGTGGAGGGACTGCTGTGTGCTTGTGTTCACGGAGACATGGCTCCATGACAACATCCCTGACGTGGCCATTCAACTGGAAGATATGGTGATGTTCCGAGCCGACAGGGAAACGGCGAGCTCCGGTAAGAGCCATGGGGGGGGCCTATGCATCTATGTTAACAAAAACTGGTGCGTTAATGCCACATTAGTGTCCAAACAATGCTCTCCGTTGGCAGAGTTCCTTATTGTAAATTGTCAACCATATTATTTGCCGAGGGAATTCAGCAACATGTTTGTAGCGGCTGTTTACATAGCGCCAAGCGCTAATGCTAACGCTAATGCTAATGCTAAGAAGGCACTCGGGGAACTGCACAATGCAATTAGTGAAATCCAAACTTCACACCCGGACAGTTTTGTGGTGGTTGCGGAGGATTTTAACCACACTAGCTTAAAGACTGTGCTCCCCAAGTTTAAACAATGTGTAGACTTTAATACCAGAGGAGAGAATATGTTGGACTTAGTGTACACAAACACAGATGCATATAAGGCAATACCCCGCCCCCACCTCGGCCTTTCTGACCACATATCCGTGATGCTGGTGCCTGTCTACAAACCTTTATTGAAACACAGCAGGCCAGCAGTGAAACAAATCAGGATTTTGCCAGAGAGTGCAACCTCTGCACTGAAAGACTGTTTTCTGCACACAGACTGGGAGGTCTTCAAAATAGCAGCCTCCCAGGAAGACAAGACAAATGTGGAGGGGTATGTTGAAACGGTCACCAGCTACATCGCGAAGTGCACAGAGGATGTCACTACAGTGAAGACCATCACTATGCGAGGTAATCATAAGCCCTGGATGACTGCAGAGGTGTGCTCGCTGCTTACAGCCAGGGATGCAGCCTTCAGAGCGAAGGACAGGATCGCCCTCCGCTCAGCCAGGTCTGCGCTCTCAAAGGGAATTAAGGTGGCGAAGCGTGCCTATGGGGAGAAAATCCAGGGACACCTCTGTGACACTAGGAACACCAAGCAGATGTGGCAGGGAGTTCGGACACTGACGGGCTATAAGTCTAGGCAGGGGGTCGATGATGATGACGCTTCGCTTCCAGACAGGCTTAACGACTTCTTTGCACGTTTTGAAGCATCAAACTCGACAATCAGAGGGAGGGCTGGCCCACCCCCACCATCGGTCAGACCAGCTTTTACCATCAACACAGCGGACACATGGAGGACCCTAACCAGAGTCAACCCACGTAAAGCTGCAGGTGCAGACAACATCCCGGGACGTGTGCTCCGAGACTGCGTGAGCGAGTTGGCTGATATCCTGACTGACATTTATAACATCTCCCTGAGTCAGGCCATCGTTCCCAGATGCTTCAAGACCTCTATCATTGTTCCGGTGGCAAAGAAACCAGTTGTGTCCTGTTTGAATGACTGTTGTCCTGTTGCACTGACACCAATTGTGATGAAGTGTTTTGAACAGCTTGTCAAACCACACATTACAGCCTGCCTCCCTGCATCACACGACCCGCTCCAGTTTGCATATCGTTCAAACCGCTCCATGGAGGATGCTATAGTCACCACCCTACACTCTGTCATCACCCACCTGGACCAGAAAGACACCTATGCCAGACTCCTGTACATTGATTTCAGTTCAGCATTCAACACCATTATTCCCCAGAGACTGATGGAGAAATTATTCCTTCTCGGTCTGAACACCGCCACATGTCTCTGGATCCTGGATTTCCTGACTGAGAGACCTCAGTCTGTCCGGGTTGGAAACAACATCTCCAACTCTGTCACGCTGAGCACCAGATCCCCTCAAGGCTGCGTACTCAGTCCACTGTTGTTTACACTTCTAACACATGACTGTGTATCCAGACACAAGGGGAACCAGATTATTAAGTTTGCAGACGACACCACGGTGGTGGGACTTACTCAGAGGGATGAGGAATCAATGTACAGGGAAGAAGTGAGAGACCTGGAGGGCTGGTGCAGGGACAACAATCTGGTGCTCACCGTGGACAAAACGAAGATGATTATCGACTTCCGGCGGTCACAGCCTGAACACGTCCCCCTCAGCATCGGCGACCATTTAGTGGAGATAGTGGAGAACATCAAGTTCCTCGGAGTGCAGATCTCGCAGGACCTGACCTGGAGCAAGAATTCCTTGGAGATCAGGAAGCGGGCTCAGCAGAGACTGCACTTCTTGAGGAAACTCAAACAGGCCTCTCTCCCCATCTGCATCCTCAGGAGCTTCTGCAGAGGTGTGGTGGAGAGTGTTCTGACGTACTGCATTGCTACATGGTACTCCAGCTGCAGTATGTCAGACAAAAAAGCCCTGCAGAGGATAGTCAAGGGAGCTGAGAGGGTAATTGGAGTCTCCCTCCCTTCTGTCCAAGAACTTTTTCAGAACCGTTGTAGGCGCAGGGCACTGAACATTGTCAAGGACCGTTCTCACCCTCTGCATAAACACTTTGAACTTCTTCCATCTGGCAAACGTTTCCAGAGCATCAGAGGCAGAACCACCAGACTGATCAACAGCTTCCTTCCACAAGCTGTCAGGATGCTGAACAGTTGACCCGGAATCTCTCATACACACTACTGCACCTACGGACATTATGTATATTATTTGTATATTATAGTTAGCTAGTTTTTCCCAAGTATGTCTCAGGGATGTGTGAATGGATGGGGGGGTGGGGGTGGGGGGGATGAAGATATGTGTGAGTGTGTCTTAAATCATGCTGCTTCTATTTATATTGATGCCGAGAGAAAGGCAGTTTCATCTTGCCTGCACTACAGTTATATGTACAGCAATATGACAATAAAGTTTGATTTGATATGATTTTTAACTATAGGCCTTATCAAAGAGAAAAGATTTCAACTTACTCTTGAATAAAGAGAGAGTATCTGCCCCCAAACTGAACTGGGAAGATAGTTCCACGGGAAGGGAGCTTGATAACTGAAAGTGTTACCTCCCAATCTACTTCTAGAGACCTTGGGGACCACCAGTAGTTTGGATTTTTGGGAGCGCAGAGGTCTGGTTGGATGATAGGGAACTAAAGGGCCTTTTCCACTAGCACGCTTTAGTGCGACACGGGACGGCTCAGCACGCTTTGTACGCTTTTCCACAAGCCCCAACACGGTTTAACAGCCGCGATTCTCAGCCCCACTCCAAGGCAGGGTACAGCAGTGCTGAGCTGTGCCGTGTTGTGACGTTAACAGACTGGTCGCCGCTGATTGGTCAGGTCGTAACCAGCGCTGATTGGTCAGGTTGTAACCGCCCCTCTCCTCCTCCTCATCTACCAAAGCTTCACGACCTTCTCAATAAAGTTTTTTAATTTTTTTTTTATTGTGTGTTTTTTCGCAAATATATTCGGTAAGACGCTCAGTTTATTTATGCAATAAAAAAGCTGTTCATTTGTGGATGGATCGCTGCTTTATTGCAGCACACTGCGGACTAAAGCTTTTATTGTAATTATTCATGTGAACAATACGCTGAAATAAGCTTATGTATTCTTGTTAAAAACTATTGTCTTTTCTGTATATATTGCACTTTCGTGCTGTATTTTATTGTGTGCATTTTCCTTGTAGAATCATCCCACGCATCCGCCGCGACAGCCCGCACGGATTATTCAACCGAGCTTTCCTGAACCAGAGCTGGCAGAGACGGCTTCATTCTACCGAGCCTCAGCACTCAGTGGTCGGCGTGTATAAAATGTCGATTAACCTTCATGTTGTGTTGCAAAGTTTTTTTTTATTTTAATATTTTGTATATAATAAAATGGAATTGTTTTGGAAAGTGTGGTTTGTCTGTTATAACACTGAATTATAAAACAGTATAATTACATAGAAATTCCATTGCCTAGTCTGATCAAAATGATGCTGAGGGTCAACCATTGTAAAGGTAAGGTAATTTTTAACTAGACCAAAAAAGAAATCTTTTTGTAAGCTTTCTGTTCTTTTTATTGAAATATCATAAAAAATTAGCACCAAGTCAAAGGTACAAGTATATGTAAATTGAATGTTCTATCGGCATTCCAAATTCAGAGATTTACAATACTTTAGAAGGAGTGTAGCATCATCTAAACGGAAAATAATAATACTGTTGTTCCAAACGTTGACCTGAAGGTGAAAAACATGAATTTTTTTAATTCAGTACATCCAAAATGCACTAGGATGTGGTGTTGGACAGTGTGCCACCGTCTCATTATTTAATACAAATAAAAACAAGTTTCAAAAGTGACTTGTGTTGTTGCAGCTTAATTATGAGATAAAATTAATTGTGAGATAAAACCACAGAGCGAGCAAGGCAATAATCCTTGGATCCTCCATTTTTTGTCTCGTGTAAATAAGGACTCAGTCCGGTGCATAACATCACGGGAGTGTGGCCCCGCCTCGCTGAGAATCTGCTGCTGCCCCGCTTCTAAAACCTCCTAACACAAACCATCACAGCACAAGCACAACACCGTGCTAATGGAGACAGAAGCATTCCGAGCCGTACTGAAGTGAATCGAGCCGTACCGAGGTGTGCTGGGCTAGTGGAAAACAGGCATAAGAGTTCTTGCAGATAAGAAGGAGCCATACCATTAAGGGCTTTATAAATTAGGAGCAATATCTATCTATATTTTATTGGGAGCCAATGTAAAGAAGCTAAAACTGAGGTAATGTGATCTCTTCTCCCTGTTCTCATTAGGATATGTGCAGCTGCATTCTGAATGAGCTGGAGAAACTTTATGGACTTATTAGGACAACCTGATAAAAGTGAATTACAATAGTCTAACCTAGAGGTGATAAAGCGTGAACAAGTTTCTCTGCATCTTTTTGAGACAGGATGGACCTAATTTTAGAAATATTATGCAGATGGAAGAAGGCGGTCTTAATGGTTTGCTGTATATAAGAGTTGAAAGACATATCTGGGTCAAAGACAACTCCAAGATTCCTAACAGAAAACATAGAAGCCAGTGCAATGCCATCTAGTGTTGTTATCTTACTAGAAAGAGTACTTCTAGCATGTTTGGGGCCAAGAACAATGACTTCAGTTTTATCTGTATTCAGCATTAGAAAGTTGTTGTTCATCCAGGTTTTAATATCCTTAAGACACTCCTGGAGTGAACCCAAATGGCTGGGATCATCTGGACTGCTGGATAAATATAATTGAGTGTCATCAGCGTAACGATGAAAATGAATAGAATGCTTCCTCATAATGTCTCCCAAAGGCAGCATGTATAATGTAAACAGTACTTGTCCAAGTACCAGTCCCTGCAGAACTCCATAGCTAACTGTGGTCTGGGTAGAGCAGTGGTCCCCAAACCTGGGCCGCGGACCGGTACCGGTCCGTGGGTCATTTGCTACCGGTCCCCACAGAAGAAATAAATAACTTACATTACGTCCGTTTTATTTATTATCTGTCTGAATGATGTTTTATTTTGAAAAATTACCGGATTCTCTCCATTACATCCATCTATGGCTCACTCTTTACGCACGTCAAGACGCTTGTCTCGGTGACGTGATATGTTACCGCTAAAATTAAAGGCCGTTGCTAGATGGCAGACATTTATGTCTACACTAGTGAATGACAAGCCCACGTGCAGAAGTGGTTTTGTGCATTTTATTGAACAAAACCCCAAAACGTGTTAATGGGAATGAATGAAGTGTGGATATGTATGTGTGTGAAACAGCCGAGCTGCCGGGTGCCCGAGTGCCCGAGTGCCCGAGCTGTCAGGGAGTGAAGGAACCAAAGGGCTCCCTGACGCGCCTGATGGAAGATAAATAAATATGTGCATTTTTTTTATATTTTTTTAACCAAATAACCAAATTAGGAGGTATTTACTTGTATTATTAGCATATTTTGGTTATCCCGAGGGAGATTGCTGGCCAGAGTGTTTGAATTATGAGAGCTGCTGCAGAGATTTCTCTCAGAAAAAAGTCACCGCTGGCAGCACATTTCGGTGATGAGGAATGTGTCACAGAACTCGCTTACTTGTGCGACATATTCAGACTGCTCATTCATCTTCATCTTCTTCCGTTTAATCATTTTTGGGTCGCGGGGGGGCTGGAACCTATCCCAGCATCTTTGGGAGAGAGGCAGGGTACACCCTGGACAGATCGCCAGTCCATCGCAGGGCCAACACAGACTGCTCAATGAACTCAATCTGTCACTTCAGGGGAAAATGACAACTGTCTTCAAGTTGGCAGATAAAGTAGTTGCATTTAAAGCCAAATTGGATTTGTGGGGATGGCGCGTGAATGGAGGTATATTTGACATATTTCAAACATTAGCGGGGATTTTGGAAGAGACTGAGCCCGAGCCTTCATTTTCCCAGCTGGTGCATGATCACCTGTCTTTGCTTTTAAAAGAGTTCAAGCGCTATTTCCCAACAACAAAAAATACACAAACTGCCAGAGAATGGATGTGCGACTCATTTCTCAACAAACCAGGTGAATCCAATATGTCTGTGCAAGAAGAAGATCAACTGCTGGAGATCGCAAATGACGGCGGCCTTAAAAGTATGTTCGAGACAACAGCTCTGCCAGTGTTCTGAATTAAAGTCATGGCTGAATACCTTGATATCACCACAGCAGCACTGAAAACCCTGTTGCCATTTCCGACATCCTATCTGTGTGAAGTGGGGTTTTCTGCAGTTACAGCAACCAAGGTTCCAAGGTTGTCATAACCAGGAGCGGCACTGGGGTTAAGCTCCCAGTGCTCATAAAATGCTCCTTATGGCGTGCGTCTCGAAAAGCCTCTGACAACTAAGTCCAACTCCTAGCCTGCCCGTGTGGTTTAGTCTCTAAGCCCGGCGGAACTGCTTTTACTAATAGGAGAAGGGGCGAGGGCAGATCTCTGGCGCCTTAAAACCAGATGCTTCGAGTAGATGGTGGCTCGTCAACCTGGGAAGGTAGCCCATCTAGGGGAAGGTAAACCCTGATTTCAAACCTCCGCTGCCTTGCGGCATACCCGGTCACGGGAAAGGCTTCGGGAGTCAACCCTGAGGAAAAATCCGGAGTCGGAGCCCCTAAGGCAGTTCTATGTTGTGCTCAACATCCTTCTGGCAGCTCCTGCAACGGCGCTGGTGCCAAACTGTAGCAGCCCTGCTGTTCCTTTGGATTCATCAGCGACGTGGAGAGGGGGGACATGCTGCATGGGCAACATCTTATCCTCCATATCTTCCTGCCCAGGCTTGAATCCTACCAACGCCCAACGCTGGAAGGTAGAACACCGGATCACTGGAGAGGGCACTCCAGCTTCGCCTTTGGCGTAGACAAAACACAGGGAATGACAGTTACCGGTTATAAGCCACCGCTCAATTGGCGTAGAGCTCGGCACCAGGGGTTATTCCCGACGGTGGGAGGGATCACCGGCTCTCACTGGACAGCTACCGCCCGCCTCAAGCTGGGCAGCCCCCAGCCAATAAGGTGATGTCCCGCCACAGCTTGCTTTCCTCATTGGGTGCATGGGGAGGAGGAGAAATCCGAACAGCAGGCTGAGAACTTTCGCACCAGGCAAGACAATAAAACAAAAGAGACCAACTCTAAAACTGGGAACTTGAAACGTCCGCACTATGATGACAGGACTCGCTACTAACCTCAAGGACATCAACGACACCAGGAAGACTGCCATCATCAATAATGAGCTGAAGAGACTGGGAGTGGATATCGCCACTCTCCAGGAAACACGGTTGGCTGATGCAGGCACACTGAGAGAGAAGGACTACACGTTCTATTGGCAGGGAAAGGGCAGTGACGAACACAGGGAACACGGAGTGGGCTTTGCAGTGAAGAACACCTTGCTGAAAGATGGTGGAACCGAACAGCACTGGCTCTGCTCGACTCCTCACCCTCCGCCTGAACACCACTCAAGGCCCAGTCACCCTCGTCAGTGTGTATGCCCCAACACTGACAGCCACACCAGAGGCAAAAGACGAGTTCTACGAGAATCTTGCAACAACTGTCAGGATCATCCCCAACTCTGAACAACTCATTCTCCTTGGAGACTTCAATGCCAGAGTGGGTGCTGACCACGACTCCTGGCCCTCCTGTCTTGGACCTTTTGGCGTGGGCAGAATGAATGACAACGGACAGCGGCTGCTCAAGTTCTGCACATATCACGATCTGTGCATCACAAACTCATTCTTCAAGACCAAGCCCCAACACAAGGTTTCCTGGCAACATCCACGCTCAAAGCACTGGCACCAGCTGGACTTGATCCTGACCAGGCGCACCTCACTGAAGAACGTGCTAATCACCCATTTGTTCCAGAGTGCAGATTGCGACACAGACCATTCATTGTTGTGTTGCAAGGTCAAGCTGCAGCTGAAGAAATTCCATCGTGCTAGACAACCTGGAAAGGCACGGATTGACACCAGCAAGATGGCTCAACCAGAACTTGTTGAGCAGTTTGCCTCCACCTTTGAGAAGGAACTTGGTGTACCACAAGAAGGAGAATCTGCAAAGCAGAAGTGGGAAGAGCTGCGAAACACCATCCACCGCACAGCCTTGGCTACCTTTGGGAGGAAGACCTCAAAGTCACAGGACTGGTTTGATGCCAAGTTGACCGAGATGACCCCCGTCATTGAAGCCAAGCGCTCAGCACTTGCTGAGTACAAGAAGTACCCAAACGAGAAGAATCTCCAGATTCTCAGGGCTGCGAGAAGCAAAGTTCAGCAGACTGCTCGGCGCTGTGCCAACGAGTACTGGACTCAGCTCAGCCAAGACATTCAAACTGCTGCCATAACAGGGAACATCCGTGGTATGTACGAAGGCATCGAGAAAGCACTTGGTCCGGCTCAGAGCAAGACGGCCCCCCTCAAATCCTCCACTGGGGAGATGATCACAGAAAAGAACAAGCAGATGGAGAGATGGGTGGAACACTACTCCGACCTCTACTCCAGACAGAACACCGTGACACCATCAGCCCTTGATGCCATCGACTGCCTGCCATCCATGGACGAACTTGACGCCGAGCCAACCATCAACGAACTCAGCAAGGCCATTGATAGCTTGGCCGCTGGCAAGGCACCCGGCAACGACGGCATACCCCCCGACCTGATCAAGCACTGCAAGACCGCCCTACTGCTGCCATTGCATGACGTCCTCTGCCAGTGTTGGAAGGAAGGTGCCGTACCACAGGACATGAGGGACGCCAAGATCATCACCCTCTACAAAAACAAAGGGGAGAGAAGCGACTGCAACAACTACAGGGGCATCTCCCTCCTCAGCGTTGTTGGCAAAGTCTACGCACGAGTTGTTCTCGTTCATCTACAGAAGCTTGCCGAACGTGTCTACCCCGAGTCTCAGTGTGGCTTCCACGCTGAGCGATCGACGGTAGACATGATATTCTCCATCCGCCAACTCCAGGAGAAATGCAGAGAACAGAACATGCCCCTGTACGTCGCCTTCATCGACCTCACCAAAGCGTTCGATCTGGTCAGCAGAGAGGGCCTTTTCAAGATCCTGCCAAAGATAGGATGCCCACCAAAGTTGCAAAGCCTCATTGAATCGTTTCACACCAACATGCAGGGGATAGTGCAGCACGATGGCAACGTCTCAGAGCCTTTCAGCATACGCAGCGGAGTGAAACAGGGCTGTGTACTTGCGCCAACCCTCTTTGGGATTTTCTTTGCTATGCTCCTGAGGCATGCCTTCAGCACAGCAACAGAGGGAATCTACCTGCACACAAGATCTGACGGCAGGCTTTTCAACCTCGCCCGCCTGAAAGCCAGAACCAAAGTACGCGAGGCTCTAATCAGAGACATGCTGTTCGCAGACGACGCTGCAGTCGCAACCCACACACAGCAGGAGCTTCAGACCCTTATGGACCGCTTCTCCCAGGTATGCAAGGACTTCGGGCTTACCATCAGCCTGAAGAAGACTAACGTCTTGGCGCAAGGCACGGAAGCACCACCAACCATCACCATCGATGACTACGAGCTGGAGGTCGTGAATCAGTTCACGTACCTGGGGTCCACGATCAGCAACAACCTCTCCCTTGATACAGAGATCAACAAGAGGATTGGAAAATCAGCCTTCACACTCGCTTGCCTCACCGCACGAGTGTGGGAGAATCCCAAACTCTCTGTCAAGATGAAGATGGCAGTGTACAACGCCTGCGTCATCAGCACACTGCTCTATGGGAGTGAGACGTGGACAACATACGCCCGGCAGGAAAAGAGACTGAACTCCTTCCACTTGCGCTGCATTCGCCACATCCTGGACATATCCTGGCAGGACAAAGTGCCCAACACAGAAGTTCTGTCCCGCGCCGGCCTTCCCTCCATGTTCACTCTACTCAGACAGCGCAGGCTCCGCTGGCTAGGCCACGTTCACCGTATGGAGGATGGCAGAATCCCCAAAGACGTCCTCTATGGAGAACTGGCAACTGGCAAGAGAGACGTTGGCCGCCCACAGCTGCGTTTTAGAGACGTCTGCAAGAGAGACATGAAGGCCCTGGAGATCAACACAGAGCGCTGGGAGGACCTTGCAACGGACCGCTCCAAATGGAGAGGCACCCTGACCAGACAGCTCAAGGCGGGTGAAGAGAGACTGACTGCTGCAGCAGATGAAAAAAGGACCCGCAGGAAGAACCGCCACAGACCCAGCAGCACGGAGACCACCCACAAGTGCGACCTGTGTGACAGGGACTGCCATTCGCGCATCGGCCTGTTCAGCCACAGGCGGTGCTGTTCCAGCAGAGTAGACGTTTAGGATTCTCTTCCATGGTCATCATAGACCGACGGAGGCCGACGACGACGACAGCAACCAAAACAAAATTACGAATTAGACTGGACATAAGCGACACACTTCGGGTGTCATTGTCTCCCATTACCCCTAGATGGGACCGTCTCGTTGCAGAGAAACAAGCTCAGGGCTCCCACTGATTCAACGTTGTGGTGAGTTTTATTTTTCATGCACTTTATATTTGTGTTTGTGGTGTATTTTATTTTGAAGGTATGTTTAAACGTTACCATAGCAACCAGAGGTTGTGGGCAGAGAGGATGTTACTCATGTTATGTTGTTGTTGGTGCGATGTTAAGAGGACACTGCTAATTTCATAGTGCTATGAGATGACTGTTGTTGTGAAATGGCGCTATATAAATAAAGTTGAATTGAATTGAATTGAATTAATGAAGTTGCAAATGAGTACACAGTGGATTCATGTTTATTATTATATTTAGAAAATACCACAGTTTTTATGCCGGTCGTATCATGTTCTTTTGTTGTATTTATCCACCACACCTTAAAGGCCGGTCCCTGAAAATATTGTCTGACATTAAACTGGTCCGTGGCGCAAAAAGGGTTGGGGACCACTGGGGTAGAGGACTTGTTATGGACATGAACAAATTGGGAATGGTCTGGTAGATAAGACTGGAACCATCTTAGCTTTGTTCCTTTCAAACCAATTTGCTGTTCAAGTCTCTCTAGCAGAATATGGTGGTCAATGGCGTCAAAGGCAGCACTCAGGTCCAATAAGACAAGGACGGAGACAAGTCCTTTGTCAAATTCCACGATGAGGTCATCAGTAACTTTCACTAAGGCTGTCTCTGTGCTGTGGTGTTTTCTAAAACCTGACTGAAATTTCTCAAATATAGAATTATTTTCTAAAAAAGTGCACAGTTGGCTGGCGACCACTTTTTCGAGGATCTTAGAAAGGTAGGGGAGGTTAGATATTGGTCTATAATTGGCCAAAATCCCAGAATCAAGCGAAGGTTTTTTAAGTAGAGGTTTAATTACTGCCACTTTAAAAGACTGTGGTACATGTCCTGTCAATAGAGACATATTAATTATGTTCAAAAGCGGTGGACTAATCAGAGATAGCGATTTCTTCAGGAGTCTAGGGGGGATTGGGTCTAAGATACAGGTAGTTGATTTAGAGGCTGACACTATTAGGCTAGATCAGAATGACTAATACGAGAAAATTCAGAGAAGGGGAGTTTTGAGCCTGTGGACACAGCAGTGTTGGGTAGAGGCTTGGTATTTTTAAGGGGGCTATTTTTTGGAATAATTGTAATATTCCTAATACCAACAATTTTATCATTAAAAAAAGGGCTACTTATGAAGTTAAGCAGATTGAATATAGATGGAAGAACTTATAACTGGATAATGGACTTCTTTACTGACAGGATAATCAGAATCAAGGTTGGGTCAGAAACTTCTAAAGAGTTTAAAATAGAAAATGGTATACCACAAGGGGGTGCAATTAGTCCACTGTTATTTAATATTGTCAATATCATTGTTATATAATATCATTAAATGACATTTTTGCTAATCTAGGTGCTAGCATCAGATCAGCATTATATGTGGACGATGGGGCCACATAGACTAATGGAAAGAATGAGTCATATGTGCTAGAAAATTTAAAGAAAAGAATCACAAAAGTAGAGAAATTGTGGTGATCTGCTCTGCGTGCCTGCTGTCTTAATTGTCTCCACAGCTGCGCGCACACCTGCTCTCCTCATTAGGCAGCCCTCTTAAGGAGCGCTGCCTCTTAGTATGCACGGAGATGTCAACGCTCCTTCTGGAAGTAAGAACCCTATGCTAAAGAGTTATCTACTCCTCCAACTAGGGAGTTTTGCCTCCTTCATCTTCCCTGCTACGTCAGGTCATCTGGGAGTCTCATTCTCCCCAACACCAAGTAAGCCTTCAAGTTATCATTCCTCTTCGCTCCTCTCGTCTCTCCCCTGCGCACAGGTGGACTCCCCTGGGCAGACCTCCTCCTCCTGGTGGCGGACTGGGACTCCCACCTACACGATGTGAATTTACTGTTCCTTTGTATGAACTTTCTTGCACTGCCACACCAGCACGAACACGCGACGGACCGAGGCAAGTCACGGGGCAGCTTGGATGTTCTGCTGTGCCACTACTCCTCACCTGACCCGTAAGACTGTTTACTACTCATTAATGCAATTCATTCCCAGAGAGCTCATGCCCTTGTCTCTCTTCTCTCCTAGGGCAGCTAGACTGGGCCGTGCTCTGCTTGCTCCGCTGCACTCATTCACACTCACACTTCCACAGGCACACATGCACACATCAGTAAAGATAACTGTGTTTATTCTGAGTCTGCGTCTGCATCTGGGTTTGTGCAAATATGTCAGAAATGGTCAGTTGAGTGGGGATTCAAACTCTCAAACAGCAAGTCCTGTTATATGATTTTTATAAACAGGCGCAAGACTGGCGTTGACAAGCTGACACTAAATGGTCAGCCACTAGAGAGGGTGACTCAATTTAAATACCTGGGACTATGGTTAGATCGTAAATATACATGGAAAGTTCATATTACAAAGTTGGAAGCAAAATGCAAAAAAGTCATCAGTCTATACACAGACCGCTCTAAAAATGAGCAAGATCATGTGGGAATAGGTGTCTTTATCCCTGATTTTAAAATAATGATATCCAAGCGGCTTTCAAACCACCTTTCAGTGTATGCAGCAGAAATGGTGGTTGTTATTACGGCTCTGCAATGGGTAGAGGAAGTCAGACCTGACAGGGTGGTGATCTGCTCTGATTCCCTCGCTGTTTTAGAAAGCATTCAAACAAAAGTTCATGTAGAGAAGATCTTTAAATTGAACTTAACTGCAGCTTGATGAGACTCCACCAGTGTGGTTTAGACATACAGTGTTGCTGGGTGTCAGCACACAAGGGGGTAAGAGGAAACAAATATGCAGATAAACTTGCCAAAACAGCTCTGAGGAAAGACAGAACAGTAACTGTGCCACTTGGAAAGGAAGAGGGTAAAGCCATTATCAAGAAGGCTGGAATGAAGGTTTGGCAGGAGATGTGGGAGAAAGATCAGAAAGGAAGGGCCTATTTTACAATTCAAAAATCTATTTCAGCAATGAACTATAAAGAAAGTGTTATGACCTGAGCACTATGTTATTTGTGCTCGGGCTATTCCTGTCAGGGCTTGACAGCGGCGTTGTAATCCTAGCTCTCCGAGCTCTTATTGTGACAGCGCTCGGGGAGGCTTCCGCTCAGCTGTCAAGTCCTGAACAGCTGTTCTGCATTTGCGGTCGTTAGTGACGGACTTCTTAAACCCACGCTAGCGGCCGCATCCCTGCAGCAGTGTCCGTCTCTCTTCGTCGGAGCTACGTATGCTTTGGACTGTTTTCTACCTTGTCTGTCTGTGGTATGACCGTCGCCTCCTGTGGACCTGTAAGTGAGCTGGGGGGGGTTTTCGGACTTATTTTGTACCCGTAGGTAGATTTGTTCTGCAGTCCGGTGACAAGCCACCAGCTGCCGGTCGCTGCGTGCGCAAGCGCCCCTTAACTCCCTAACCTGCATGTTTTGACATGTGGGAGGAAACCGGAGAAATCCCGGAGTAAATCCACGCAAACACGGGGAGAACATGCAAACTCCACACAGATCACTGTTGGCCGGGGGCAGGGATCGAACCCACGATCTCATGATCCCCGCGATCCCCCGGCCGAGAGTAAACTGTGCTGCCGCGGTGCTAACCACTGCGCCACCGTGCAGCCCGTGTTTAGCCTTACGCCTCCCGGTGTGTGTAGACTTGTGTGTGTCACTGCCTCAGCAGCTTGTATTATTATTACTTCACCGTTAATAAAAACTCTTGCACAACTTTCTGGTGACGGTGTGGCGTCTTATGGTGGCTCGCGAGAGCCACCGCGTGACAGAACGAGAAGGGAGGGGGTCACCATGACAAAATTTGGAGTGGATCATATAAACTTAAATAGCACATTATTTGTTATAGGAAAAGGGAATAATGATAATTGTGCACACTGTGGCTGCAAAGAAAATGTCAGTGATATTCTTTTTAACTGCTCATTGTATTCAGCTGAACGAGAAGCACTACAGGAGAGGATATGTGAGACAGGATGGGACTGGAATTTAGTGGGGGTTCTGGGATCAGACGGTGAGGGAGTCAGAGCAACCAGGAAGGCTCTATTTAGCTTTATAAATAATACTGGGCTTGTAAGAAGAATATAGCTTTGATAGGAACTAGGATAACGTGACATGATGTTGCACACTCTTGTACAGTAGGTGGCGGTATGCACCTATAAGCTGTTTGCAATCCACCAGATGATAGGACAACAGCTCCTGACCAGATAGAATGAAGTACAAGGAGACGAAGAAGAGTAATGTCTGAAGATAGAGTTGAGGTTTGATTGGACACAGCAATAATCATAGAAGGACTAAGGCTCCTGACCAGATAGAGTGATGATATAGAGTGAAATACATGGCGGTAATGCACCTGTAAGCTGGTTGCCAACCACCAATCAAATCTTAAAGAAGAAGACAGCTACAGGACTTGGTGGCAGGACATGACACACAGAAAGACAGACATAAAGAAGAAGATGGACTTCGACAGGTGGAGCGTTGAGATGGCTTTTACGTCTGTGTTCGGCTGGCGGTAGGACTGATTTGTTTGTGGTGGATAGCATAAACTGTACGCTGACTGTAACATTATAACATTTAGCTCTGATGGCTTTGATAAAGATGACATGGAGTGGATACTACCTAGGTCTGGGGGGTGGAAATGACCAGCTAGGGGGGCACCAAGAGCTAGAAGCGGGTCAGATGAGAGTGACGCGGGAGGAAGTAACAATGAAAAGAAAACACGAACTAGCCAACATGGATGGCAGTTTGATGATGTAGGGAATGAGTGGAAGGTTGTCATTGAGTTCAATCAGGGTGGGGGGCACTTTCACCCTGTTAAGCTAACAAAAGCAATTGAGAAAGAAATTGGGAGAGTTAAGTTTGCAAAGTTATTGAATAATAAGCAGCTGTTAATTCATGCATCAAGTAAACAATAGCAAAAGAAAATACTGGCAATGACATGTCTAAACGGAACACAAATGAAGGCGCATTTTCCTGGCACAACAGCAAACTTGAGGGGAGTTATATCAGGTGTCCCTTTGAGCAGGTCTATGGAAGAAGTGAAAACGAGATCCAAGGAAGAAAGGTGAAGGATGTGAAAAGGCTAAAGAGAAAAGAGAAAGTTCACTGAAGGATACACTGTCTGTAATGATTCAGTTTGAGGAAAAACTCCCTAAATCAGTCCAAATAGGATACCTGTATTGCAGAGTCAGACAATACGTCCCAAAGCCATTCAGGTGCTACAAATGTCAAAGGATGGGTCACACTGCTCAGCAATGTAAGGGAAAGTTAAGATGTGCTAGATGTGGAGGGGAGCACGAATATGGCAAATGTGAAAAAGGACGCCAAAGTAAAGTGTTGCAACTGCAGGGTTGACCACAGTGCTGCATATGGAGGATGTGCTGTGCAGAGGGAAGCTAGACAAGCCCATGAAATCAGAATAAGTAAGGAAATCTTGTATGTGAAAGCTCTAAAGACAGAGGCGGGAATGATCAGAAACACAACAGGCCTTCCTCAAAGAAGTTCAGTTCAAAGGGAATCCCAGCCATCAACAAATCCCACACCAAGCACAAGATCACTCCGCTGCAAGGAATTTTTGTGTTCACAAATGCAAAATGATGACGACACATTGATAGTTAAGAGGACAAACTTTGTAGCTTTTATCTGCCACACCATTAATGTTGCAGCACAGCTACAGAAGAAAAGTGACAGAATCAAAACCATTGTGGAAGCAGCAGGAAGATTCCTGGAGGTGAAAGATACCAAAGCTGACCAGATACATGATTTACTGACAGCTAAAACTGGGGAGCATGCACATGTTGAAACTTAATATCTGAATTATGGTACTACACATTACTACAGTGGAATGCGAGGAGTCATAGCAAACGGACAAAGAACTCAAGAATTATCTTTACGAGCTACAAGTTGTTCCAGAGGTAGTGTGTGTACAGGAGACATGGCTTCAACCTCACTTAGATTTTGTTATTCCAGGATATAGTTCAATCAGACAGGATAGAATCAACAGTGTAAATGGAGTAGGATGTACCACTTTCATTAAAGATGGCCTGGCATATAGGGTGATTCCCTCCTCTGTGTCATGGTCTGGTCTGCTCGTCATTCTCAGCTGCGTGCACACCTGGTCCTCATTTTGCCTGGCCTATATTTTCCACGCTGCCTGTCACAGCTGTGCAGCGATGTCTTTCGGCGCTACTGACGAGCTTATCGCCAATTCCTCCTGCTTACCAAAGTTCCAGCCAAAGCCTGCTTCATCGTCGCCGGAGACTCCCTCCAGCTGGCCACATACGCTCACATTTTCCAACTCACCTTTGTCTTCAGATCCCCTGTGCACAGGCGGAGTCCATGGCGGCGGAATCTCCCTCCTATCCTCCTGGCGGCAGATTTCTCCTGCAGTCCTGCCTCACCAACTCCACTTGGGCACTCACCTGCCGGAGTCACACCACCTACGGAAGGGCACTGTCTCCCTGGCCGCAGTCACCACGCTAGCCTGAGCCGCTTCCATCTGCTCTCACGGTAAGCACAGTGTAACTGTTTATTTCCAGCTGTGATTTCCAGTAATCCCCTTTCTCTGTGTGTGTTCCTAGGGTTGCCAGGCCATACGGTGTCCCGCTCTGTCTCTGGCAGTTTCCAGCCTACACTCGCACGCGCCAACACTACACTTGTTGTTAATAAATTTAATTGTATCAATTCTGAGTCCGAGTCTTGTCACTGGGTCATGAACCATGTGACTTCGAGGATATAGAGTGTAATAATATTGAAATATGTAGGCCAAATGGACAAGGAACTATTAAGCTGATTAATTATTACAACCCATATAGGAAATTAACAGCAGATATTTTCAGTGTTATGGCAGGGGAAGGGCATATAAAAGAGGTATGGTGTGGAGACTTTAATGCCCATAATTGCTTGTGGGGAAGCACACATACAGATAACAATGGAAATGTTGTAGAAGAGATGTTAGATGAAAGATGAAAATTAATTTGTCTCAACAGTGGTGAAGGTTCCAGGGTGGATGTGCATAGAGACACATCATCATGTATTGACCTGACTCTGGTATCTGATTTTTTTATTGAGCGCCTGTGAATGGATGGTTATGAACAGTGCAACTGTGGGAAGTGATCACTTCCCAATACTTACAGTCATTAAAACTGAAGTATGTATACAAGAGGGAAGATGTTTTATGAGATGGTGTTTTGACAAGACAGATTGGAGAAAATTTAGGCAATACTGTGTACAATCATGTCATTTGGTAACATTAGAAGGGGGCATAGAAGAGTGATCAAGTCAGGTAACGAATCATATTGTGAATGCTGCAATAGCAAGTATACCAAAGAAAGCAACACAGGGTAGGAAGAAGGTTGTACCCTGCTGGAATGAGGAATGTAGTATTGTAATAGTGAGTAGTGTAGTAGTGTAGTTAATGTAGTATTGTGTTGGCGTCTGTTTGTAAACTGTCACCTCCTGTCATGACGCTTTCAAACCGTTATCTTGTCTGTTTTTGTTTGTTGTATTAAGTCTGTTTTAAATTTTTTATCTCTTTATCTCTTTTACTGATATTAACTTTTTACTTAGTGTTACCTTAGTAAATACAACAGCCCAGACGGGCTCACAGGTGAATCAGACCACGGGCAGGGTTGTTCACCGGGTTAGGCTAACCTGTTTTAGCTAGCTAGCTAGCCACTTCTGGCCTGGAACCCCATGGCTCCATCCCCGATTTGTGTCAGCTGTGTTTCTCTCTCTAAGAAGGTTTCTGAGTTGGAATTGAGACTCTCTAACCTCTATAAGATTCGGGAGGCTGAAAACCACCTGGACACTATTATTTTTGGATGGACATCGGCCCCAGCGATGGACTCGCAGCTAGCAGAGACGGCTACTTACCTGAGTGAAATTAACACGTCGCCATCCACTTCCACCCCTGCTCCGGTCACCTCAGCTGTCCAGGACCCCAGCAACAAACATCGGCTTCAGCTCAAAGCTAAACCCAAAGCCCTGGGTGGTTCTTCACAGCCTCAATGCGCGCCCTGGACCATAGTTGGGCTAAATAGCAAACGTCGGGGATTGACCAGACACGGTCACACCTCCTCCCTTCCCCTTTTGCTGGAAAACAGATTCAATAGCCTTTCCCTGGAAGATTTCCCCCACCTGGACGTCGATCTTTCTCCCTTGGCCACCCATCCTCCTTCAGCAGCAGCCCAAACCCGCAAGCCCCGGATCAAAACTACCTAAGGTGTACCAAACTATACACCAGCTCCAAAAACAAGATAGCGCATAACCTGCATCACCCCCGCATCGGCACCCCACCGCCACTGCAGTAACAACGGCAGAATTATCCACCATTTTACAACCCACCGACAAAGCCCCCCCAGACGACACTGGTAATCGGTGATTCAATAATGAGGAACTTCAGAAGCAGGTACTGTGTTACAAAATTTTTTCCTGGGGCTAAAGTGTCAGACATTGAGGCTCTTACCTCTGACCTATTAAATGAATACCCCCATGCTAAAACTGTCATTGTGCATGTTGGATGCAACAACATCCCAGATGAAGTGGGAGATCTTAAAGAGAGACTTCAGGAGCCTTCTATCCACTCTTATGAACTGTGGCAGATGTGTATTTATTTCTGGGCCACTTGCTCCTTTTAGAAGAGGTTGCAATTATTTTAGCAGAACTCTCAGCCTTAATACCTGGTTGTGTTCAACACGTCCTACTTTTAACATTGGTTTTATAGACAATTTCAACCTGTTCTGGAGCTGCCCATCATTTATGAGGCCAGATGGCACCCATCCAAATAGGCTCAGTGCACGTGTTCTACGGGGCAATCTGTTTTATTCCATTCAACGTTTTTTAGTACAGTGACTGAAGGCTGGTATGTTAACTTACCTCAAAGTACCTGGGCCTGCCAGCCAGCCCTTTTTTGCTTCCACTTCTCATATTAATCCTAATATTCCAAACAATTCTCTCTGTTTAGATCAGTCTTCAATTCATATCCCCATAGAGATTGTGTCTGTCTCCCGTTACCCAAAACATTATAACCCAAGATAAACACAACATAACTTGATAAATACATGCCTCTCTGTAGCTCCTCTTCATCCGCCACCCCTCAACTTAGCCCCTGCCTTCCCCACCAGACAATCATTGTATGCTCCCTCCAAAGTTAATAAAAATATAATGTATAAGCATCCCAAAATGATTAAACAAAAAGTTGGTAAAACTCAAATTGAAATATCAAGTCTCTAAATTTAATGATTTGGCATCTCTTCCTCCTCATAATTTAAAAATTAAATGTGGTTTGTTAAATATTAGGTCTCTAACTCCCAAATCTCTGCTAGTCCATGATCTGTTAATTGATCATCAGATTGATTTAATATCCCTTACAGAGACTTGGTTAGGGCAAGAGGATTGTGTTGGTTTAAATAAATCAACTTCCTCTGGTTATTTAAACTATCAAAATCCCAGAAGTTCTGGTCGAGGAGGAGGAGTAGCGACAATTTACCATTCCAAATTACTAGTTAATGTAAAGCAAAAAACATGTTTTAATTCCTTTGAGGGCCTGGTCCTCAGTATTGGGCATATTGACAATCTTAGGTTAAACCCAGTTTTCCTTGCCATAGTTTATTGTCCTCCCTCAGCCTATACAGAACTTTGTTCTGACATATGGCATAGAAATAGAAAATCTGGTAGTGTCTCCTCATAATCCTGTACTGTCAGACCATTGTCTGTTAACCTTTGATTTCACTATTCCTGACTATTTGATTCCTAAAGAAAAATATTACTACAGCAGATGTCTTTCAGATGATGTTGTTACCAAATTTATGCAGATTGTCTCCTCTATGCCATGTGTCAACACAACGGAAATAAGCTATGGAGAGTTTGCTCCTTCTGTAATTGATAGCATGATAGATAGCGTTACAGCCTCTCTGCATCAGATTCTAGACTTGGTGGCCTCTTTAAAAAATGGTCATCAAGAGGTGAGAATAAAAGCGTTATAGAAGTGAATGCCATTTAGCTTAAAACAGAAGGCTCGTCAGTTAGAAAGAAAATGGCATTCCACTAATTTAGATGAAAACTATTCAGCTTGGAGAAATCATCTTTTAATTTATAAAAAATCTCTTTGAAAAGCAAGAACAAGTTATTGCTCTGCATTAATAGACTAGAAGCACTCGGAGAGCGCAGACCTCCGCCAAGCACCACAGTTCCCCCCATACAGTGTTTGTGTGTACGTTTTCAGATTCCTTGACCATGAAAACATATGACTAGCAATTGGATTGACAATGATAGGATTAGTGGTTCAGTAGTTATTCACGAAAATGGCATTTTCTGTAATGGCGGTTATCTGATCACCACCAAAATCTAATCATCTGTAGGATACCCCATTTCTGACAATCTGTGAAAATTTCATGAAAATCCGTCCATAACTTTTTGAGTTATCTTGCTAACAAACAGACAAACAGACAAACCAACGCTGATGATCACATAACCTCCTCCTCTTGGCGGAGGTAAAGAGAACTGTGATGGCCTGCTTGGTTGTGATTATCCTCTCCAGCTGCGCACACACCTGTTTCTCATCACGGCTGAGGCTATATAATCCAGGCTGCCCTAGAAGACAGTGCAGAGTCGTCTGTCTTTCTCTATGAAGACCTCGCACACCCTCATCTCCAGAGATCATAGCGTCAGCCTGACTGCTCATCTGCTGTCCACCTACAACTTGCCTGCACTTAGATGGAAACTCTCCACCACGCAAGTAAGCCTCAGCCTACCCTCACCATCTCCATATCAGTCCCCTGTGCACAGGTGGAGCTCTGTGGCGGCGGACACTGTCCTACCTGGTGGCGGACTGAACCTCACCCACTCACAAACTACACCTCCACCATCTACACGCTGCAATGGGCTCTGTGGACACTGTCCTCCTGGCCATAGCCGCTGTGCTAACCTGAGCATCATTACCGGGTGAAGCCATCAGTGAGGACCATCAAAGTGTGGCCAGAGGGGGTTGACTCTGTACTCCAGGAGAAGTTTAGGAACCCAGACTGGAGTATGTTCACCTCTCAGGCTACCTGTGGCTCCCACATAAACATCAACTCTTACACCCACTCAGTCCTGGACCATATCAACACCACTATTGACAGTGTCACCACGGAAAGACAGATCACCACGTACCCAAATCAGAAGCCGTGGATGAACAGAGAAGTGCGACTTCTGCTAAAAGCACGTAACAATGCCTTTAGATCTGGTGATGCACAGGCCTACAGTTCATCCAGGGCAGATCTGAAGAGGGGCATCAAGAAGGCCAAGCACAGCTACAAGCTGAAGGTGGAGGAACATTTTCGGGACTCTGACCCCCGACGTATGTGGCGGGGCATTCAAGCTATCTCTGATTATAAGCCCAGCAACTCCATACCTATAGCCATGACTGTGCCCTTTCTCAATGAGCTAAATAACTTCTATGCTCATTTTGACAAGGACAACAATGAAAAGAACATCAATTTCCCACCCTCTGATGACCTCCACCACCTCACACTCACCCACACCGACGTCCGTAATGCACTGAGTCATGTCAACGTACGTAAGGCTGCTGGCCCTGATGGCATTCCTGGGTGTGTGCTGAGGGCATGCGCTGAGCAGCTGGCAGGGGTCTTCACAGACATCTTCAATCTGTCCCTGGCCCAGGCCGTGGTACCAGCGTGCTTCAAGACCACTTCAATAGTACCAGTGCCAAAACATTCAACACCATCGTGCCTAAATGACTATCGCCCTGTGGCACTGACGCCCATAGTCATGAAGTGCTTTGAGTGACTGGTCTTGGCACAGCTCAAAAAAGGCCTGCCCCCTACACTGGACCCTCATCAGTTCGCCTACCGGAGCAACAGGAGTACAGAGGATGCGGTTTCTACAGCGCTGCACTATGTACTCTCACACCTGGATGACAAGAACACCTACGCAAGAATGCTGTTTATTGACTTCAGCTCAGCATTCAACACAGTTATCCCCTCCAAGTTGCTCACCAAACTTGGGGACCTGGGAATCAGTACCTCCACCTGCAACTGTATCATGGATTTTCTGACCAACAGACCCCAGCATGTTAGATCAGGCCCCAACCGTTCTTCCGTCATCACACTCAACACTGGTGTACCACAGGGCTGTGTGCTCAGCCCATTCCTCTACTCCCTCTACACCCATGACTGCAGGCCTATGTATGGATCCAATTCTATCATAAAGTTCGCAGATGACACCACGGTGATTGGACTCATCAGGGACAACGACGAGTCAGATTACAGGGCAGAGGTTGAGCACTTGGCTACTTGGTGCGCTGACAATAACCTGCTCCTTAACACCAGCAAAACCAAGGAGCTCATAGTGGACTACAGGAAGGAGAGGGAAGAGACACATGACCCCATCCATATCAATGGCATAGCTGTTGAACGTGTCCCCAGCTTCAAATTCCTGGGGACCCACATCTCGGAGGAGTTAACACCACCAGCCTGATCAAGAAGGCCCATCAGCGCCTCTTCTTCTTGAGGACATTGAAGAAGAACCATCTGTCAACTGACATCCTGGGCAACTTCTACCGCTGCGTGATAGAGAGCACCCTGACCAACTGTATCACACTCTGGTATGGGAGCTGCTCTGTAGCTGACCGCAAGGCGCTGCAGCGGGTGGTGAAAACCGCCCAACGCATCACAGGGACTCCACTTCCAGCTATAGAGGACGTCTACAGGAAAAGATGTCTGCGCCGGGCACGCAGCATTCTTAGGGACTCCAACCATCCTGCTCATAAACTGTTCCAGCTTCTCCCCTCCAGAAGACGTTTCAGAAGCCTTCGGACTAGAACCAGCAGGTTTAGGAACAGTTTCTTTCCAACAGCTGTCACGTTATTGAACTTAGTTCCCCGCTGACTCTCTTACAATCATCTTTTACCATCCTCACCTGTACATAACTGCATAACTACATAACTACATCTAACTTATTGCACATTATTTGCACATAACAGTACTTTTAACTTTCTGCACTGCTGCATATATTTGCATATATTTGCTTAAATTGCACAGACTGTTAATTACCGTATATACTGCACTGCTGTCCTTTGCACTTCTGATTGGATGCTAAACTGTGTTTCGTTACCTTGTATTCATACATGTGTAATGACAATAAAGTTGAATCTAATCTAATCTAATCTAATTACATCTCTACACACAGTAAGCTGCAGATTAACCAGCACATTTCCAGCTGTGAAGCCACTAATCATCCTGCTTCTGTTTGTCCCTAGGGTTGCCAGGTTGAAGGGTGTTCTGCTCACCCCCAGCTGCAGCAAGAATACGCACTCACACATTCACACACTCCACTTTAGCACAATAAAGATAATTGTATCTACTTTGGTCTCCGAGTGTGCTCACTGGGTCAACAAACCATGTCAAGAACAAGAATAATCCCAGGTGCGGCGGATGATAAAAAATAAGCAGCGTTGTTGAAGGTTTTAAGTAGAGTTTATTATCATACCGCTGTCACGGGCTCCGCTCCCGGCGCCGTGCATGCGCGCCGGGAGCGAGCCCAAACGGCTCTCAGAGAAGAGGGACACAAAGTCTGTGTCCAGCAGCAGCAGTTGCAGAAGTGGGAATGAGATGATGTGTTACAGAACCTGTGCAGTATTTATAACAAACTCAAACAATACATCAAAGCAGATTCACAGCAGTTGGTCTGATCAAAGGGACTGCAGAACAGGCATGAGACATTTGCATTTGTAAGACCTACATAACAATAGGCAGATGCAGCCTCTGCTCCAGCTTGCAGGACAAAGAGGTTACAAGGCACATCTACATATTGAACTGTCTCTAGGTCACAGTAAGGACAGGACGCATGAACACTATACATGAATGGCACATTACATCACAATACATGCATGGCACATTGCATCACAATACATGCGTGGCACATTGCATCACAATACATGAATGGCACATTACATCTCAGTAGTGCAGCGGAAAAAACCAAGAGAAGAGAGCTGAGTGTCCTTAATCTGTTGTGGGGGTTAACCGAACCACCACACACGCTCCTTTTCAGCACTGTAGCCAGGCTGACAAAGAATCAGGACTCTATCAATCCTTGCATTCCCTTAGAGCCTACTAGTCAGGACTTTATGAACTTTTTCAATCATAAAATTTCATCTATTAGAGATAAAATCAGTCAGATTCTTCCCACCGTTAAATTAAATACAGTAACTACTACAACTCCTTCAAATGATATCTGTTTGGATGAGTTTACTCCAATTGACGTTTGAGAGTTAGATAAAATAATTTCCTCATCCAAGCCTTCAACTTGTCTTTTAGACCTTATTCCTACAAGGTTATTTAAAGAAGTCTTCCCATTTATTGGTAGCTCTATTCTTCAAATAATCAATTCTTCATTGGCATTAGGCCATGTACCACAGGCTTTTAAAACTGCTGTAATTAAACCCTTACTCAAAAAGCCAACACTGGATCCAGGAGTTTTAGCTAACTATCGACCAATCTCTAATCTGCCTTTCATTTCAAAAATCTTACAAAGAGTTGTTGCTACACAATTATTTGATCACTTGCAGGGAAATTGTTTATTTGAAGAGTTTCAGTCTGGGTATAGAGTCCATCATAGTACTGAAACAGCCTTAGTGAAGGTTACCAATGACCTCCTTATCGCATCTGACAATGGACTTGTTTCTGTACTTGTCCTTTAAGACCTTAGTGAAGCTTTTGATACTATCGACCATAATATTCTACTTGATAGATTAGAACACTATGTCGGACTTAATGGAACTTCGCTGCAGTGGTTTAGATCTTATTTGTCTGATAGGCTCCAGTTTTGTTCATGTCAATAATGAGTTTTCTTCCAACTCTAAGCTCATTCATGGAGGTACACAGGGATCTGTGTTAGGCCCTGCTCTTTTTAGTTTATATATGCTTCCGTTAGGCAACATCATTAGAAAGCACTGTATACATTTTCATTGTTATGCAGATGACACAATTATATCTGTCAATGAAGCCAAATGATAGTAATCAATTAGCCAAGTTAGAAGCCTGTCTTAAGGAAATCAAAGCTTGGATGACTTGTAATTTCCTGCTATTAAATTCAAATAAGACTGAAGTCATTCTTGTTGATCCAAAAAACCTTAGAAATACCTTTCCAAATCAAACTTTCAGTTTGGATGCGGTTACTCTTTCTCTTAATAGTTCTGTGAGGAACCTTGGAGTTGTTTTTGATCAAGATTGACATAGTGTTAGGCCCAGGGAACACGCACACAAGCTCAAGTGAGATTTAAAGGCTTTATTCAACAACAGTTCGTGTATGGGTGCGTGTGTGTGGAATGTGAATGGACTGCTGGTGAACAGGATGCGCCGCGGGCAGAGTGGAAAGCCGTACAACCAGGCAACCCTAAGGGCAGAGCAAAGACAGAGATGAGAGCAGGCCTTCACTATGCAGGGTGAATGTATAGGTGTTGCTTACTTGCAGATGTTGTGGTGGCTGGCGTCGGCAAGTGAAGCGCCGGCCTGGAGGACGGCGCCCAGCTGCGTGCTCGGCGGCGAGAGGGAGAAGAGGACGAGGAGGAGGCGAGGATGGAAGAAATCTGCCGCCGGGAGGATCCACCTGTGCACAGGGGAGAGACTGTAGAGCAGGTGAGGAAAAAATACAGCATACTTGCTGGGAGATGAGTGGCGCAGGTCAGGAAAAGATGATCTTGCGCTGGGTTTGGGGAGCATTGGCAAACAGACGGCTCCAGACCGAAGCTCTGGGCCAAGCGGGCTAAATAGCCAA
This sequence comes from Pholidichthys leucotaenia, assembly GCA_020510985.1. Lineage (NCBI taxonomy): Eukaryota > Metazoa > Chordata > Actinopteri > Cichliformes > Pholidichthyidae > Pholidichthys > Pholidichthys leucotaenia. The sequence continues at coordinate 271,520,903 of CM035844.1, read as the reverse complement.
CGACTGATGAGGCGCAGGTATGCGCGCAGCTGAGGCAGATGACTGGCGAAGACGAGTTGTGACAATACCCCCCCCTCCCGAGCAGCGTCTCCTGGCGCTGGTTTATCTGGGTGCACCCGGTGGAACTCCGTGGTGAGATGCTTATCCAGCACAAAGAAAGGGTGCACCCAGGATCTCCACTCCAGGCCATACCCCTCCCAATCCACCAGATACTGTAGCCCGTGACCTCGGCGTCAGGAGTCCAGGATGGAGGTGACCCTCCACGCCGGGTCACCGTTGATCATCACGGGAGCGGGAGGCGCCCTAGGAGGAGGACAGAGTGGGTCAGAGATCACGGGTTTAACCTGGGACACGTGAAATGTGGGACAGACGCAGAAGGAGGGGGGGAGGGCCAAACGCACAGCCACTGGGTTAATTACCTTGGTGATCGTGAAGGGACCGATGAAATGTGGTGCCAGCTTTCTCTTCTCCGCCTTGAGATTGATATCCTGGGCAGATAGCCAGACCCGCTGGCCCACCTGGTAACCGGGAGCGGCTCTCCTGTGGTGATTGGCTGTACTGGTGTTGTGCGCTGCCGTGCGTGAAAGCACTCGGCGCGTCCTGGTCCAAAGGCTCCGGCAGCGCCTCAAATGTGCCTGGATGGATGGAACTGCCACCTCGCCCTCCTGCTCGGGGAACAGTAGGGGGTCGTATCCCAACGACGCCCGGAAAGGAGACATCCCGATGGCCAATGACAGCCTAGAATTATAGGTGTATTCCACCCAAGCCAGGTGAGAGCTCCAGGAAGAGGGGTTAGAGGAGGTGACGCAGTTCAGGGCAGCCTCCAGCTCCTGATTGGTGCGCTCGCACTGCCCGTTAGATTGAGGATGGCGACCGGAGGACAGACTCACCGTGGCCCCCAGGGCGCTGCAAAAACACCTCCAGACCTTGGACACGAACTGGGGCCCCCGATCAGATACGACGTCGGTCGGGATCCCGTGTAGCCTGACCACATGCTGGACTAGGAGATCGGCTGTCTCCCGTGCCGTGGGAAGACCGTGGAGGGGCACAAAGTGGGCGGCCTTGAAGAATCTGTCCACAATGGTCAGGATGGTGTTGTACGAATTGGAAACGGGGAGGCCGGTGATGAAGCCCAGGGCTACATGGGACCAGAGTCTGCCAGGGACCGGTAGGGGATGGAGCAGCCCTGCTGGAGTTGAGTTCGGGGTCTTATTCATTGCGCACTGGGGGCAGGCACGGGCATAGCTGGCAGCATCCTTCCAAAGTCTGGGCCACCAGAAGGAGTGTTGAAGAAGGTCCACCAGCCAGGAGACGCCAGGGTGACAGGCAAGTTTGGACGTGTGAACCCAGTGGATGACGTCACCCCGGACCGACGATGGAATGAAGAGCCTTGCCGCCGGACCGCCGCCAGGGTCAGGTTTGGTCTCCTGTGCCTTCCGGATCTTGTCCCTGATGGACCAGGAAACAGCCCCCACAACACACCAGTTGGGCAAGATGGTGTGGTCTCGCTCCTCCGGGGTCTCAGGAGCGAACTGTCTGGACAGCGCATCAGGTTTAACATTCTTGGAGCCTGGACGGTAGGTGATCGTGAACCTGAAGCGGCCAAAGAGCAGAGACCAGAGCGCCTGGCGGGCGTTCAGATGCTTGGCCGACCTCAGGTATTCCAGGTTCTTGTGATCCGTCCAGACTACAAAAGGCTGTGCTGCCCCCTCCAGCCAGTGACGCCACTCCTGCAGCGCGAGCTTCACTGCCAGGAGCTCCCTGTCACCGACGTCATAATTTCGCTCAGCAGCCGACAGGTGCCGGGAGAAGAAGGCGCAGGGGTGCACCACCCCATCCACCGGAGAACGCTGAGACAAAACTGCCCCCACCCCCGTGTCGGATGCATCCACCTCGACCAAGCACTGCAGCGAGAGATCAACTTGGGTCAGGACCCGGAGGAAGAAAACTCCGTCTTCAAGGTCTCGAAGGCTGATGCTGCCTCCTCAGTCCACTGGAACGGCACCTTGGGGGAGGTGAGGCGGGTCAGAGGGAAGGCAATAGCGCTGTACTTAGGCACAAAGCGGCGGTAGAAATTAGCGAATCCAAGGAACTGTTGCATCTGTTTCCTGGAAGAGGGGGTGGGCCACTCGACCACCGCTTTGACCTTGGCGGGGTCGGGGAGAAGTTGATCGTGGGAAATGACGAACCTCAGGAAAGAGGTCTTCTTGGTGAAAAATTCACACTGTTCTGCCTTAACGTACAGTCTGTTCTCAAGAAGCCGCTGCAGAACCTGCCTCACGTGGGCCTGATGCTCCTCCCGAGACCTGGAGAAGATCAGGATGTCGTCCAGGTACACGACCACAAAGACCCCCAGGAAGTCCCACAGGACGTTGTTGATGAGCCGTTGGAAGACTGCTGGAGCGTTGGTGAGCCCAAACGGCATGACCAGGTATTCGAAATGGCAGCTGGGCATCAGGAACGCCGTCTTCCACCCATCGCCCTCCCGGATCCGAACGAGGTGGTACGCGCTGCAGAGGTCCAGCTTGGTAAACCAGGTGGCCCCCTGGAGGGAGTCGAAGGCAGAATCCATAAGGGGGAGGGTGTATCTGTCCTTCACCGTGATGTTGTTGAGAGCCCGGAAGTCAATACACGGCCGAAGGGATCCATCCTTCTTGGAGACAAAAAAACCCCCAGCTCCGAGTGGGGACGAGGAGGGGCGGATGATGCCAGCGCTGAGTGACTCTCTGATGTATGTGTCCATGGCCTCCCGCTCCGGGGCAGACAGGCTGTAGAGGCGGCCAGATGGTAACGGCGCCCCCGGGCGGAGGTTTATGGCACAGTCATACAGGCGGTGGGGGGGAAGGGACAGCACTTTGGACTTGCTAAAGACGAGCCCCAGATCGTGGAACTCCGGAGGCACCAGGGAGAGGTCCGGCAGGGGCGAGTCGGGGGCAGGAGGAGGAGCGGACGGGGCGCAGGCAGCAGACTGGAGGCAGGTGCCCATGCAGAACAAGCTCCAAGAGAGGATGCTGCCGGATGCCAAGCAAGCACGGGGTTGTGGAGGCACAGCCACGGGTAGCCCAGGATGACAGGGGAAGCTGAGGTGGGCAAGATGAATAGGCTAAGATCCTCTCTATGGTTGCCAGAGATGATGACAGGCACCGGCTTGGTGGGATGGATAACCCTTTCCAAAGGCATGCGGGAGAGGGTAACGAGATTGAGGGGGGCTGGCAATGCTTGGCAGGGGACGCCCAAGTGGGTTGCCAGGCTCTTGGAAATAAAGTTCTATTCTGCCCCCAAGTCCACCAGTGCGTGAGTGAGATGCCCGATGGAGTTGTGACAGAACCTAATGGGCAGTAAGCATTTTGAGAGGGGATTAAGCCGTGTTGCATCCACGAGGCCCCCTACAGTGACTCGTGGACTCCCCCTTTTGGCTTGATCGGGCAAAGGTCCACGGAGTGCTGGTCGTCCCCACAATACATGCAGAGACCACTAGAGGGAGCTTGGTTCGCCCGATCAGCATTGCCTCCGATTCGTCGGTGGACTCTGGAGCGGGTAACGCCAGGGGGTGAGGCTGAGAGGCACAGGCAGAGGCTCCGAGTGAGCGGCTGTAGGACTTCCGCTAGGCGGCCCGCTCTCTCAACCTGTTATCCAAACTAATTGTTAAGGAGATTAATTCAGACAACCGTTCCGGCTGATCCCGGCAGACCAACTCGTCCCGCAGACTAGAATTTAGGCTGCGGAGGAAGATGCTGCAGAGGGCGGCATCGCCCCAGCCAACTTCCTCCGCTGCCACCCGGAAGTCGACAGCGTAATCAGCCGCCGATCGGCTACCCTGGCGAAGATTCAGCAGCCGATCGGTTAGTACGCTGTCGCGATCCGAGTGGTCAAAAACTTCAAAGAAATCCTGCACGAATTGGGTATAGGACAGGTTCGCGTAGCTGGGCTTCGCCATGACGGTGTAAGCCCAGGCTAATGCTCGCCCCTCCAAGAGATTGGCTATGTACCCAATCCAGCTGTGGTCAGAGGGAAAGTCCCCAGGGACACGCTGGAATACCGACTCACACTGCAGGAGGAACCCGCACGCTTCACCGAGCTTTCCGCTAAAGCGCGAGGGTGTGGGGATGGGTGTGAGCCAGGTTGGTGGTCCCGAGCTAGCCTGGCTAGCTAGGGGAGCGGCGGGAGCTGGCCCGCTAGGACGAGCCGGAGGAAACGCCTGCTGGGGATCCAGGCGATCCAAACGGTGAGTGATGCTAGTTAATTGATTGAGAATGACCTGTTGTTGATGGGCAATCAAATCCACTCGAGCCTCGAGGGTAGAAAGTCGGTGTGCAAGCCCGCTGTCAGCTGGGCCGCTTTGCTGGAGTGGTACGGACATAGTGTTAGGCCCAGGAAACACGCACGCAGGCTCAAGTGAGATTTAAAGGCTTTATTCAACAACAGTTCGTGTATGGGTGCGTGTGTGTGGAATGTGAATGGACTGCTGGTGAACAGGATGCGCCGGGGGCAGAGTGGAACACCATACAACCAGGCAACCCTAAGGGCAGAGCAAAGACAGAGATGAGAGCAGGCCTTCACTATGCAGGGTGAATGTATAGGTGTTGCTTACTTGCAGATGTTGCGGTGGCTGGCGTCGGCAAGTGAAGCGCCGGCCTGGAGGATAGCGCCCAGCTGCGTGCTCGGCAGCGAGAGGGAGAAGAGGACGAGGAGGAGGCGAGGATGGAAGAAATCCGCCACCGGGAGGATCCACCTGTGCACAGGGGAGAGACTGTAGAGCAGGTGAGGAAAAAATACAGCTTACTTGCTGGGAGATGAGAGGCGCAGGTCAGAAAGAGATGATCTTGCGCTGGGTTTGAGGAGCGTTGGCAAACAGACGGCTTCAGACAGAAGCTCTGAGCCGAGTGGGCTAAATAGCTGGCGACTGATGAGGCGCAGGTGTACGCGCAGCTGAGGCAGATGACTGCCAAAGATGAGTTGTGACAAAGATCTGTTTTTCGATTCACATGTTAAATTTGTTTCTAAGGCTGCCTTCTATCATTTGCGTAATATTGCCAAGATTAGGAGCATCTTGTCTCAGAGTGATGCTGAGAAACTGATCCATGCTTTTGTTAGCTCTTGATTAGATTATTGTAACTCTTTATTATCAGGTTGTCCTAAAATATCTTTATAAAGTCTTCAGTTGATCCAAAATGCTGCTGCAAGAGTTTTAACAGGTACTAGAAAGAGAGATCACATCTCTCCGGTTCTGGCCTCCCTTCATTGGCTTCCCATAGAGTTCAGAATTAAGTTTAAAATCCTTCTTCCCACTTACAAAGTTCTTAACAATCAGACCCCTTTTTATTTAAAAGATCTGATACTACCCTATCATCCTAATAGAACATTACACTCCAAAAATGCAGGATTACTTGCAATACCTAGAATCTCCAAAAGTACAATGGGAGGCAGAGCCTTCAGTTACCAAGCTCCTTTCCTGTGGAGCCAGTTACCAACCTGGATTTGGGAGTCAGACTCGATCTGTGTTTTTAAGAATTGGGTAAAAACCTTCCTTTTCGATATAGCCTACAATTAGGAGGGATTATGTGTCTCTAAACCCTCCCTTAGTTATGCTGTTAATAGATTTAGACAGCTGGGGGACCTCCAAAAATGTACTGGGCTTCTCCCCTTTAATGTTTGCTCTCTACATGTCTGTTCTTCTCATCTTCTCTATCCCCTCACCCCCAGCCAGTCGCAGCAGATGACTGCCCCTCCCTGCGCCTGGTTCTGTTAGAGGTTTCTTTCTGTTAAAAGGGAGTTTTTCCTCTCCACCATTGCCAAGCGCTTGCTCACAGGGGATTGCCTGATTGCTGGGGTCTTTCTGCAATTGTGGGGGTTTCCCCTACAGTTGAAAGTGCAATGAGATGACTGTTGTTGTGAAATGGCGCTATATAAATAAAGTTGAATTGAATTGAGTTAAAGGAGCGAAACAAGGCATTCAGAGAGCTGGGGAAGAATATAAATAGTGAAAATTTAATAGATTATAAAAAGAAAAGGGCAGTAGCTAGAAGGATTATTAAAAACAGGAAAAGGTCAACATGGAGGGAATTTTGTTCCACCCTTGGTAGGAAAGTGGAACTAGGTGATGTCTGGGGTATGTTTAAAAAAATGAGTGGGCAAAAGGTATGCGTTAAAGTCCCAGCTCTAGTGGATGGGGACAAGATGACTGTATCAGACAAAGAAAAGGCAGAAGTCCTAGGTAGAGCATTTGCAGCAGTGCATAGAGGAGACCATCTTGGTGAGAGTCATAGACAGCAAAGTTAGCATAAACTCAGAGAAAATGCAAACTTTAAAGAAGTAGTGAAAGAAGATACAACTGCATTAGACCTTGAGCTCACAATGTCAGAGCTTAAGAGGGCTTTGCAAGATAGTGGATACACGGCTCCAGGATATGATCAATTAAGCTATGCTATTTTCCGGCAGTTGCCTATGCAATCAATGCAACAGGTGCTGAAATTGTTTAACAAAATATGGAAGGAGGGGGTTTTCCCAAGTGGGTGGGAAAAGGCTGTAATTTTACCATTTAATAAGCCAGGGAAAGATTCAGCTCATCCAGGCAACTACAGGCCAATAGCATTAACGTCACACTTAGGGAAAAGGATGGAGAAGGTGTTTGTTTACAGACGCTCATATGTACTAGAGCAAAGATGATTAATAAATGACTATCAGAATGGTTTTAGGAGAGGAAGAGCCACAGTGAATGCTCTAGTTAGGGAAAGTAATGATATTGAAAAGACTCAAAATGAAAGAAATAATGATTATAGTTTATTTGGATATTGAAAAGGCTTATGACTCACTGTGGAGGGATGGGCTTCTTATCAAATTGAATAAAATGGGCACTGGTGGTAGTATGGCTGTGTTGTGAGACATGTATATGTTGGACACTGCATATGTGATTTAACCACGATGAAGGAGAGCCAGCCCCCTGCGGTGCGGAGCCACAGAGCCTGGACCCCCTGCGGAGGACAGGGGACAGAAGACTTCCTGACCACTGAGGCTCGGGAAGAGAGAAGGGGGAGTTATGTAAATAAAAGGCTAATGAATGTGAATAAAGAGATTTTGAGAGAGATGTGTGATTTCCCCCGCGAGGGAAATGGTTTGATGTCAGAATGTTTAAATGAGAGAACTTTGGTGTGTTCACGCTCTTTGTTCGCTGCTCAGGAATGAGAGCAGACTGTGGAATGATTACTTGAATAAATTGGAATGAAAGACAATTCGGTTTCGTTATTCAAGACTCCCCACATTGGTGACTGACGACGTTGAGAATGAATGAAGAAATTCTCAGGGTCCCGGACTCACAGCGCTCAGAGCTGGCGAGCGCAGTGGCCGTTAAGCTGCCTGATTTCTGGCAGGATAACCCACGGTCGTGGTTTCTGCAAGCAGAGTCGCAGTTCGCGCTCGCAGGAGTAACGGTGGATGACACTAAGTTCCACCATGTCATCGCTAAACTGGACAACAGCACAGCTCGGTGCGTGCAAAGCTTGGTGGAGCAGCCACCCGCGACCGACAGGTACGGCAAGCTGAAATCCACCCTCATCAAGTTTTTCACCCCCTCGGCTGAAGTGAGGGCGAGGAGGATCCTGTCTTTGCTAGACCAAGGTGGACACAGGCCGAGCGCCCTGATGGAGGAGATGATACAGCTGAGAGGGTTGGACAACGATGATTTCATTTTTCAGTTCATCTTCCTCTCCAACCTCCCGGCGCATGCGAGAAGCACGCTGGCCGGCAAAAAGTGTCACACCCTGGAGGAGTTCCGGGAGCTGGCCCAGGAGGCAGATGGGATCCTGGACGCCTGCGGCGGGCAAGCAACCACAGCAGCGACCCGAGACAGCGGGGAGCCAGAGGCGGCAGAACCAGACTGGCCGACGACGGCGGCAACACGGCCGCGACGAGGGGGAGCCAATAGCCCGGCGGCAGAGGCACGGGCACGACACAGCGGAGGAGAAGATCTCTGCTTTTACCATCGGAGGTTTGCAGAGAAGGCACGCAGGTGTGTGCCGCCCTGCATCTTCAGGAGTTTGGGAAACGGCAAGACCGGGGGTCGCTAGCAGCTTCGACCCTCGGAGAACGCAACAAGCTGCTCTACATCACGGATGCGCGCTCCGGACGAGAGTTCCTCATCGACACCGGAGCACAAGTGAGCTTCATCACCCCAACATACGCGGACCGGGTGGCTGGACCCCACGGTAGCGGAGCTACAGCGGCAAATGGCTCGAACATCAACACCTACGGGAGAAGGACCTTGCCTTTATGCTTACATGGCCGCACATATGAATGGACTTTTGTAATAGCGGCGGTGAGTTTCAACATGTTGGGCGCGGATTTTTTGTGTTCACACAATCTGTTAGTTGATCTTGCTAATAGACGGCTGGTAAATGCACTCTCTTTTTACTCTCTCCCCTGTTCAGCTCGAGTGTCCCCGCCACCAGTACAGACCCACGTCGCTACAGCAGGTGGTAAGTTTCACACACTCCTCACCCAATTTCCAGCGCTCACTGTGCCCACTTTTTCAGCGACGGTCGCGAAGCACGGGGTGAAACACTTTATCCCCACTTCTGGTCCTCCCGTGTTTGCAAAAGCTCGGCGCTTGGATGCAGTTAAGCTCGCCATTGCGCGCGAGGAGTTCGCCAGCCTGGAGAGGCTGGGCATCGTTCGTAGGTCGAAGAGCCCGTGGGCTTCGCCGCTGCACATGGTACCGAAAGCCGATGGCTCCTGGAGACCGTGCGGGGATTACCGCAGGCTAAACAACGCTACGGCGCACGATCGTTATCCCATCCCGCACATTCAGGATTTTTCGGTGCACCTGGCGGGGGCGCGCATTTTTTCAAAGATTGATCTAGTTCGCGGCCATCACCAAGTCCCGGTCCAACCGGAGGACATTCCTAAAACAGCGGTAATAACCCCGTTCGGACTTTTCGAATTTTTACGCATGCCGTTTGGTCTCAAAGGGGCGGCGCAAACATTTCAGCGGATGATGGATGCCGTGTTACGTGATCTCCCTTTCGTGTTTGTGTACCTCGACGACATTTTGGTCGCGAGTACTTCAGAGGACGAACACGAAACGCACCTCACAGCAGTTTTTAGGAGGCTGGGAGAGCACGGCTTAATAGTTAACCCAGCCAAGTGCCAGTTCGGCGTCGAGCGGATCGATTTTTTGGGTCACCGCGTCTCCCCGGAGGGAGCGGTTCCATTACCAGAGAAAGTACGCGCGGTAGCGGATTTTCCCCGTCCACAAACGGTCAAATCACTACAGGAATTCTTGGGGATGGTGAATTTTTATAACCGATTCCTGCCCCATGCAGCTCAAATCATGCAACCGTTATATGCCGCGCTCAAAAAACAAAAACCGACCCAGGCGGTCGAATGGTCCCCGGAGCGGGAGCGCGCGTTCACAGAGGTTAAAAAAGCCTTGGCTGACGCTGCGCTCCTGGCCCACCCAGACCCTGCAGCACGTATCGCGCTGACGACAGACGCTTCAGATTTAGCCATAGGGGCCGTTATTGAGCAACAGGTAGCCGGAGTTTGGCAGCCTTTGGCTTTCTTTAGCAAATCTTTAAGCGCGGCTGAACGAAAATACAGCGCGTTTGACAGAGAACTGTTGGCGCTGCATTTGGCTATTCGTCATTTCCAGTTCTGGCTGGAAGGACGGTGCTTCACCGCTTATGTGGACCACAAGCCGCTCACATACGCCATGGCCAAAATTTCAGACCCGTGGTCCGGCAGGCAGCAGAGGCAGCTGGCCGCAATCTCGGAATTTACCACTGACATTAGGCACGTCGCGGGCAAATTCAATGTAGTAGCGGATTGTCTCTCACGCGCGTTCACGACCCCAACACGCGCAGAGGCAGAACGGGCCACCGTAACCGCGCCGCAGGAGAGCGGCACGGTGGCGCGCGCAGCCCCGGTGCACGTGGGTATAGATTACGCAGCCATGGCAGCGGACCAGGGGGCGGACGCAGACGTGCGCGCGCTCCAGTCTGGACCAACAGGGTTGAGGCTGGAGAGCAAGTGTTTACAAACCGGTATGCCCCCCCTGATCTGCGACATGTCGACGGGGCGCCCGCGTCCGGTGGTTCCGGCCACGTGGCGCCGCCGTGGTTTTGACTCGGTCCACTCACTGGCGCACCCGGGGGTGCGCGCGTCGGTGAAACTAGTGGCGGAAAAGTTTGTTTGGCCGTGCCTGCGCAAGCACGTGAAGGAATGGGCAAAAACCTGCATTTCCTGTCAACGGGCCAAAATTCACAGGCACACAAGAGCCCCGTTAGAACCGTTCCGCATTCCGGCCAGAAGGTTCGACCATGTGCACGTCGACCTTGTGGGCCCCCTACCGGCATCACAGGGGTTCACGTATCTTTTGACAATGGTGGACCGCACCACACGTTGGCCGGAAGTGGTCCCACTTGCGACGACCACGGCCGCGGAGGTGGCTCGCGTTTTTTTAACGGCTTGGGTGACGCGTTTCGGGGTTCCGTCGGACATTACGTCCGATAGAGGACCGCAATTCATCTCTGAGCTGTGGTCAGCGATGGCCAACGGCTTAGGAGCCAAAATTCACCGCACTACGGCTTACCACCCTCAGGCCAATGGTTTATGCGAGCGTTTTCATAGGTCTTTGAAGGCAGCACTCAGAGCGTTGCTCACGGATGCAGATTGGGTGAATAAACTTCCATGGGTTTTATTAGGGTTGCGTTCTGCGCCTAAAGAGGACTTAGACGCCTCCCCAGCGGAGCTGGTATTCGCACAAACTCTGAGGCTGCCGGGCGAGTTTTTACCAGAGCACCCAGAGCCCCCACCTCTCTCGGCTCTGGGACCGTTAGTCGGCACGGGGGCAGACACGCTCCCGGGTCCGGTTCATCACGCTTTTCCACGAGTTTTCGTCCCCAAGGCTTTGAAAAATGCCGATTTCGTTTTTGTCAGGCGCGAAGCCCTAAAAGCAACGCTCAAACCACCTTACGAAGGGCCATTTCGAGTGCTGGAGGCAGGTGATAAGCAATTTGTGCTAGATTTTGGAGACAGAAAAGAGACAGTCAGTATTGACAGACTAAAACCTGCTTTTGTCATGAAGGACGTGTCTGTACCGGTCGCGGTGGCGCCTCGACGAGGCAGGCCCCCGCAGGGGGCAATTAATCACTCTCTCCCTCAGTCAACAGACCCGAAGCAGAAACGCACCGCAGGCAAGGCGGGGCCAACGCACAGCAGATTCGGCAGACGGCTGAAGCCCAAGCGACGCACAGACTGAATGTTGGTGTTGATTATTCAGTAGTGAGTAAGGTGCTATTTAATTTTAGGAATTAGTCTGTTCTTCATCGTTTGGGGGGGGTTATATGGCTGTGTTGTGAGACATGTATATGTTGGACACTGCATATGTGATTTAACCACGATGAAGGAGAGCCAGCCCCCTGCGGTGCGGAGCCACAGAGCCTGGACCCCCTGCGGAGGACAGGGGACAGAAGACTTCCTGACCACTGAGGCTCGGGAAGAGAGAAGGGGGAGTTATGTAAATAAAAGGCTAATGAATGTGAATAAAGAGATTTTGAGAGAGATGTGTGATTTCCCCCGCGAGGGAAATGGTTTGATGTCAGAATGTTTAAATGAGAGAACTTTGGTGTGTTCACGCTCTTTGTTCGCTGCTCAGGAATGAGAGCAGACTGTGGAATGATTACTTGAATAAATTGGAATGAAAGACAATTCGGTTTCGTTATTCAAGACTCCCCACAGTAGGATGCATAATTGGATAATGGATTTTTTAACATACAGGACAATTAGGGTTAAAGTAGGATCAGAAGGTTCGAATTACTTTGAAACAGAAAATGGTGTTCCTCAGGGGAGTGTGATAAGCCCAGTTTTATTCAACATAATGATTTATGACATGTTTGAGGATCAAGAGGTATTCCATCAAAACAGCACTATATGCAGATGATGGAGCCATATGGACGAGGGGAAGAAATGAGAAATTTGTGTTCAAAAACATCAGGAAAGCAATGGAGAAAGTGGAAAAGTGGTCATATGAGTGGGGACTTAAATTTTCAAACAGTAAAGCCTGCTATATAAGTTTCACAAAAAATGCAGAACTGGTACAGAACCATTAACATTATATAATCAACCAATAGAGAAAGTGAGTGAGTTCAAATATCTAGGATTGTGGTTTGATAGTGCATACACATGGAGAGTTCATGTTGAAAATCTGGAGACAAAGTGCAAAAAAGTCATTAATCTCATAAAAGCTGTAGCTGGACACAAATGGGGTGCAAATAAACAGGCTTTAATTGACATTTACAGAGCACTAACGAGATCGAAAATAGACTATGGATGCATGATTTATGGAGCACCGGCAAAGACGACTCTGGAAAAAATAGAATGCAGCATAAAGCCCTTCGCCTGTGCATTGGAGCCATCAAAACAACACCAAACAATGCAGTTTTAATAGAAGCAGGAGAAATGCCAATGGATTTGAGGAGAGATAAACTCGCATTATCATACTGGGTCAAGCTGAAAGGAAGTGAGGAAGCGAATATTTCAAAAACAACACTACAAGACTGCTGGGAATACTCTAATTTCCAGGGACACGGGTTTTGGTGGACAATTGAAAGAAAAGCCAGAATGTATGGACTAGACACTATTGATATAGCTAACACCAGTGAGTAATGTTCTCCCTTGGCTGTTTCCGGGAAAAGAAGTAGACATTAGTCAGCTAATGAGGAAAAAGGATTGGCATATGAGTAATGTTGGTGTAAAAAGCATTTACCTCAGGAACAATTACTATAACTACTTACAGCTCTATACTGACAGTTCAAAGAACAAAGAGGGCTCAGTTGGAGTTGGAGTATACATCCCAGAGTTTAAAGTGACCATCTCAAAAAGACTCTCCAACAATACATCCGTGTTTACAGCAGAGAGGGTGGCAATAATTACACAGGGTTGCAAAAATAATTTTTTTTGTAAGTTGTGTTTTTTCAACTGATTTAAGACAATTTTGCACTGCTGAATCCAAAAATGACATCCGTTTCTCTCGATCAGGTGCTGAGTAAAAACCTCTACTTAGTACTTAGTACTGTGCATGCACTTACCTTTATATAAAGATAAGTACATGTAAATTGAATGTTACGTCATCATTGTTCAAAATTCAGAGAATTTCAAGACATAAAAAAGAATTTTGCATCATGTAAAGCGAAAATACCCGTACATGTAAACAAAAATATATAAAACAACATGTGGGCATAGTTCAAAACGTTGACCTGATTGAGCAAAACCAATGGGATTTTTGGATTCAGCACATCAAAATTGTCCTAAATCAACTAAAAAAAAAACTTAGACAATAAATTTGGTGTTGACCAGTGTTATTGGTTTGCAGTGGGTGGAAGAGGTCAGACCGGACCAGATGGTGGTGCACACGGATTCACTTGCAGCTTTAAAAACCATACAAACACTAAAATCTACAAAGAAAGACTTGGTGATTGAGCTGTATCACAGTTTATTTAGGGTACACAGGGATGGTGGAGATTTTCAGTTTTGTTGAATTCCTGCACACAAAGGGTTGAAAGGGAATGACTGTGCAGACAAATTAGCAAAAAGTGCACTTGGGAAAGAAATAACTATACCATTGTCACTTGGAAAAGGTGAAGGGAAAACAGTAATCAAGAAATAAGGAATTGAGCTATGGCAAAAAAGATAGGATGAAGATCACAAAGGGAGATCAGAATCAGAAAAAGCTTTATTGCCAAGCATGTAGAAAACACATGAGGAATTTGACCTGACATTGGAACACTGTGTAAGCGTCACAACGACACGGCAGCCATCATGGCGCCTAATCAAAAAAGATGGGGAATAAGGGAAGATAAGGGGAGGGAAAAAGACACAATGGGTGAGAGAAAAAAACTTCAACATCAGAATACAGCTTATGAAAGCTAAATTTTGATTATGGAGAAAAAAACCTCTCTGTGGCACAATTAGCAGACAATAGATCACACAATAACAAGCGAGAGAGACCAGTGTATGTAGTCAGCATATGATCAGTATGTGATGCAGTGTGGAGGTGTGTCAATTGCTGGTGAACAGCAGAGGGCACCCCCTGGCAACGAATAATCATGTGCTCTACATGGCATGTCCAGAGTTTATCTCTCCTCATGCAGGTGGCAAGTTCTGTAAACACATGATAACGCTGTCCTCGAGGAGCTCGATCTGCAGAACAACAGCCATTGTTTGTCAATGTTTGGGTTAGCAGAGCCGCTCCTTCCGCTTATCTCCATCGAGGAGGAATGTAAATACAGGGCACCAAAGACAAGGTCAAATCTGCACAGTGCACTCAGAGAATAGAATTTTCCTCACCCCTGCATTTCTGTGCTTCATAATTTCCATGTGCAGGCTTAAACTTAAACATTCTCTGGAGAGCACTGGCGACTTCAAGATGTATTCCACCATCTGAATCTCCATTCAGTTCACCATGCCGCCTCGTGCACTCCCCAACTGGTCGAATTGGTGAAGGAGCTTGCCTGGATCCGCATTTTGAACAGCTCTCCACCTTCCTCAATTTCTGAAACACCAGGAAACTCCAGAGCCAAAAATAGAATCCTGTGTCGTAGCCAATAGATGTCTTCTGCATCTCCAGTCGAATCATACACTCAGCAGGTTCCAATTCTTGGGCTCCCCCTTGGCCCGGTTCTTGTTGAAAAATAGTGACAATAGCACATTTAAGCCGCTTCCAAATCCTAAATTTCCGTTTAGATTAAGATTCAGCAGAAGAAGAGCGACTAGACACAGACAAAAACGCAACATTGCAAAGCTGGGAATAGGTCAGGAAGGCAGACAGGAGGAGGGAAGAAAAATGTGACTGCTCTCTCTCAGAGCCGAAAGAAGAAGATTGTATTACAAAATACAAAAATCTATTGCAATAAAGAATTATCAAACAACAAATAGGAGGGAAGACATTGTAGCGTCCGAAATAATGGGGCGAGGTGACGTTTATAATGTTTATTACTAAGAATTATAACACACAATGGGAGACCCTACCACGAGTACGGGTCTCAGGCTTTTATAGTACAGGTGACGCGTACAGGTGACGCCACCTCCCAAAGGCGAGGCATCACCCCTCCCAGCCTAGGGCACCGCCTTACAAATATATTATATAATATTCCTATCCTACACCCCCACCCCCTGCCTTGAAAAAACTGCAACCACACTAATTACCTAGCCAATAAATTTACACTTGCATCACGCTCTAATACAGGGGAACAGGCCTATGTATTCACACCACACTGGCTCAGCAGAACCCTCCGCTATTTAAACACAAAGTCTCTGAAAGAAAAATGAGCCACTCACCAAATTAAAACAAGCCCTCCTAAGCTAAACACATAACACAATTAACACAGATAATGGCGGTACTGTCAAGAATCTGAAACCTCAAAAGACTGTATATTAGGTCCGTACCTCAATAAAGATTCAAGATACAAAGAATTCTTTTATGAGTTTTACTTGCCGCAAGGAGTACAGGCGATGATTACATTCAGCACTGCACTGAGGCAGTCTCAGTGTCTTACAGCTTTTATACAAGCAGTGTACATGAGTCATACAGGCAGTTTCTGAGTCATACAGGCAGTTGTCCAATATTTGAACAATCAAGTTCACAGTATTTTTCCACTACTTACATATCAATGGTCATATAAAATGATAAATGCAAAGCAAGTATGTACATTTTCTGACATTTCCCTCCTGTTATCATTTTATAACTACTTTGGGCAGATGCCTTTATTTATCAGTAACATGTAACTTCAGCTTTACTGATTTTCTACATGTACATCATTTGCATCAAAAGCCAATTACACAGGAGATTGATCACAGGCATCACAATCAGAACCAAAATTATCCTCAGTCTTAGGAAGGGGAAAATACTGGCCCCTGGCATTGTTTGCTAACATCATAGTCTGTAACAAGAAAGTGTGTTGAGTAAGAGCTCTATTTATCATAGATCTAATGCAGGGACTGACACACATAAACAGCACACAAAATATGATCAACACAACTAGCACTGGGGTTAACCATTTTAAAGTAACTTGCCACCATTGACCAGAAAGGAACCAAGAAGACGGGTTCCAGTTTTGGGGTACATCCTTTAGGCTATCTAGATGTTGGCGCAAACCACACAGTCTGCTAATTATTGCGGTAATATTGTCAGAGGAGTCAGAGATAAAAGTGCAACAATGTTCTCCAATGAGAGCACATACACCTCCTTTCTCAGCAAGCAATAAATCAAGAGGGAGATGGTGCTGAGTTATCATAGCTTTCATAGCTGTCTTTTCTGGATCCTTTTTATTGAAAAGAGCAAGGTCAGTAATGACATCAGTAAGATTTTCCAATGCCCAATACATGTCATTCATTCTGTGGCTCAAGTAAGCAGCTCCATACATAGGGAACGCAGTCATAAAAACACCGCGAAGATCGCTTATCAAAGGAGGTGATTTGGTGGACTCTGCAGATCTTTTGGTTCTAGAATGGGACGCAGTATTTAAAGCAGTAATGTTCGTGGTAAATATATATGAAGCTGGGATCATTTTTGCCAGGTAACAGGTACCACACCATGGTTTGGGGAGCCACAAATAAACCTTATGGCCACACACCCAAACGTAATCTCTCGGGCAGGGATACCCGGTTTCGCCTAGAACCCTAATATTAAGACCTGGTAAGCCAAACCACCAGCCTGGGGCTTCCTTTGCAATACCTGCCACATTCCAGGTGGGGACACCTTTAGTATTACATGATTGACCAGTACCATTACAATACTTATGTTTGGCCACGTCCTCACTGAAAGTGGCAATAGGGAAATTTTCGATACACTGGCTATTGCCTGAAAGATTAGCTGTATCCTGCCAATATGTACTGCTCTTACTAGTGCAGTTTCTCTTAAAACAAAAAGGAATCTGTGGTGGATCCCATGCTAAGGAAAATGACTTCATATTAGTCCTGTTAACAAAACTGGTGAAGTTCTTTGGCAATCTCCAATCAGTGGAGGTTGGATCAGGGTTATAATAAGTGCAGTTTGGCATGGTTTCTCTAAAGAATGTCTCCTTATTATATGGGTAAAATGAATAAGCAGCAAGAATGCAAATGGAATCTGTTAAATTAGCTGGTTTGGCTGTCAAAACAGGACTGTGACGTGCATGATGAGGAACAATAGAGCACACAAAACAATTTGAAGCGTTGTATGTTGTTGCAGTCAACTTAGCTAACTTATACCACTCGTTGTGTAGGTGGGTACTGTGGTCAACAAGTCCTCTCTTTAGTCACCCCCGTGGGTTGTTTCCACCTGTGTCCTGAGGGTTTCTTAAAGCCGGGAATGACCACCATAAGCAGTACAAAACACAATGTTAGCAACACCTTTGGTGCCATGCTTCTACCTGAGAGAGTACCGCTCCGGGCCTCTTTCTTCGCCAGGTTTGAGACGATCTCCCTAAATGGAGGGGGCCACTATTACCCCACACACCGAGTTGTGTGTCCCCTTTGTAGCTGGACTTACTCAGGGAAGCAGGTCAGTTCACTTACAGGCACCCGTAGTCTCTTAACGTGTGAAAGGTGAATCCAAGATGGTTGTTCAGCAATACGCACTGTGGTGGGGGTGGTCAACAGCACCTGGTGTGGTCCAAGCCACCTTACTGAGTTCCAATGCTGGCGGTGGTGGTTTTTGATGAAGATGTAATCACCAGGTTGCAGAGGGTTATCTTGTCCCTCCTGTGGAGCAGAGAGAGATCTGACAGAATCAATATAGTCTTTGTTCTCACATGCCTTCCTCAAATGGGTTACCAGATCACTGTATTTATTTGAGGATGTCAAGGGCTTTATTTCTGGCAGCAAATACGGTCTATGAAATGCACATTCAAAAGGTGACAGTCCTGTTTTGGCATCAGGTATGGTATTTATAGTCATTTTTACTATTTTTAAGGATTCTGGCCATGCTTTGCCTGTGTCTTTCATGACCATTGCAAGCATTTGTTTCACAGTGGCATTTTTTTCTTTCTACAAGGCCTGCACTTTGTGGGTGGTAAGCAGTATGAAATTTGATCTGGCTTCCTACAGCTTGAATTAAATGTTGGACTGTTTGTGCTGTGAAATGAGTGCCATTGTCTGCATAAATCAGTTCTGGAATCCCAAAAGTGGGAAAAACATGGTCCAGCAAGGTGCTGCACACAAATGCTGCATTTGCTGAGGATGTTGGCTGTATTTCTGTCCTTTTTGTAAAGGTGTCAATCAACACCAGGCAATACTGTAGTTTCCCATGTTTACCTAATTCAATAAAATCCATACACCACTGACTGAAAGGTTCTTTTGGTACAAGGAATGATCCTTGCCTTGTTCTCATTGCTCCTTGAGCGTTATTTTGAAGACAATTTATGCATTTTTTTGGCATGTTTTCTTTGCTTCCTTCAAAATATTAGGACAGAAAAAGTGTTTTTTCAACATCCTCATCATCCCTCCTGTTGACACATGGCCTGGGCAATGTGACACCAAGGCAGCCCATTTGTATAATGTGGGTGGCAGAACAATTTTTCCATCAGGCATTCAAAATATACCTGAATCATTTTGACATGCATCAGGAGGAAGTTCCATATTGCTTTGACAGTCTTTTAAGACATCAACATCAACATCCTCAATGAAGCAGACGGTTCCCAAAAGGCCCAGAGCAGCATAATGAGCAGCATTGTCAGCCAAGCGATTACCACAGCTAAGCAAATCAGTGTTGTTAGTGTGGGCAGGGCAGTGAACAATGGACACAGAGCGTGGTAACATTAAGGCCTCCCGTAATTGTATCAACTGTTGTTGATGTTTGACTGGTTTTCCGGTGGAGGTAACAAAACTACGCAAGTTCCAAGTAGCAGTATGCAGGTGGCATGCATTGTAGGCATACTTGCTATCTGTACAAATAGTAACATCAAGATTCTTTGCCCATGGGAGTGCAGAGATCAAAGCAAGCAATTCAGCCATTTGAGCTGATGCAGGCTGTGGAACCTTTTCCACAACCCGGATTTCAGTCAATGTTGTCAGCATAAGCAGTGGATGTTGACCCATCAGGCCTTTTTAAAGATGAGCCAAAGATGAGGCGTGTTATGCAAATCAGGGTGTTGCAAATATTGACGCAGGGACTGCTGAACACAGTCGTGGTCAAAAACGCTGCCATCATTAGTCACTGGTAAAACAGTAGCAGGATTGAGGAAAGCACACCTGACAAGTTTAACATGTGGCTGGGACAACAGGGTTATTGTATATGACAACAGTCTTGCTGGTGACAACATTGAGTGTTTGTCCTGCTGCAACAACCCTTCTACAGCGTGGGGAACATGTACAATTAAATGATGGTAAAGAACCACATCCAACACAGAGGAGACTGCCATCGCCGCTGCAGCTACTGCCTGTACACAGACAGGAAATCCTGCAGCAACAGAGTCAAGCCTCCGTGAATAATAAGAAAGTGGTCTGAATTGTCCAGCATGTATTTGAGCCAGAACTGCAGTCATGTGCTTATCCTGGACATCACAGAACAGATGAAAATCCATATCATAATTTGGCAAGGCTAACGCACATACTGTAGTCAGTATGTGTTTCAACTCATCAATGACTTCTTTATGTTCTGCCGACAACTCTATGTTGGAGGCTGGTGGTAACGTTTGAAATCTTCAAAATGTCATATAGTGGAGCAGTTTTTTGTGAATAATTTGGAATCCATGCTCTGCAGTAATTGAAAGTCCCTAGTACTGACATTAATTGTTTTTTCGTCTGTGGGTATGGGAGTTTTTGAATAGCTGCTATCCTATTTGGTTCCAATGTTTTCTCATTTGCACTCAAAAGATGTCCTAAAAATTTAACTTCAGGCTGACAAAATTGCAATTTATTTCTACTGCATTTGTGTCCTTGTGAGCGCAAAAATTTCAAGAGAGCCAACGTGTCTTGCTGACATTGTTCTTCATTGTTGGATGCCACAAGAATATCATCAACATACAAGAGAATTTTAGAACCATGTGATGGGACAAATTTAGCCAAATTGGCTGTCATCGCTTGTGAGAATATTGTGGGACTTTCACAATATCCTTGTGGCAACCTTGTAAAGGTGTATCGTTTGCCATCAAAGGTAAATGCAAACCAGAACTGAGAGTCTTTATGCACAGGAATGGAAAAGAAAGCGTTGCTAATATCAACTACAGAAAAACACACACTATCAGGTGGAACATTATTCAACAGTGTATGTGGGTCAGGCACCTGGGGCGCTCTCGGAATTACTGCAGCATTCATGGCCTGTAAATCCTGCACTAATCTCCACCCAACACTAGGTGGTGCCTTCTTAACAGGGAATAGGGGAGTATTTACAGGAGAGTCAGGGCATGGAATGATAATGCCCTTCATTATCATTTCTTCAATCAAAGGTCTTATACCGTCAACGGCTTCTTGTTTTAATGGATATTGGCCTTTATAGGGTAGCACTCCTCCTTTAGAGGAGATTTGAACTTGTGGGGCCCCCTGCATTAGGCCCACATTGGCTGGACCGTTGGACCACAATGCAGGTGGCAGGTCATCCAGCTGTCATTTTTGCTCATGGCCAAAACATTGTGGGAATTTCTCATCGCCACAGTAAAAATGGGTTTGATATTGCAGCTTCATGCTAACTCTTAGCTCAGATTTATAAGTTTTCGTTGCAGGAGAGTATTGGACTGTTCTGCAATCAGAGTTTTGCCAATCTGTGGCATTCAATCCATTTCTTACCAGGTGACCACACAGCTCCCACGGTGTGTTCTGCGGTGCCCACAAGGACATGTGTGGTGGCACCAAACCTTCATACAAAGCCATGGCTGCAGGGTCAAGGACCACTGAAACTGCAGCTTTTCCCTCATCATCAAAATAAAGGTGATCAGTCTTTACATTGATGATATTGAGGTCTTGGCATGCATCGGTGTACGTTGCATCGAAAGGAGCTGTGGGACCATCATACCACATAGTAACATATAATGTCTCAGGCCTTTCCAATTTAGAAACTTGATTTTCTGCCAATGAGGTGCTCATAATTTGGGTACTTTTAGTACATAAGGCAGCAACAGCGTTATTTGAATGTAGGTCAAAACTATATAATGTACCACACCCATTGCCATCAAAATCATCATTGTCAAACAGACAAATTGCTGCAGGTGTTCAATTCAATTCAATTCAATTCAACTTTATTTATATAGCGCCATTTCACAACAACAGTCATCTCATAGCACTATCAACTGTAGGGGGGAACCCCCACAGTTGCAGAAAGACCCCAGCAATCAGGCGATCCCCTGTGAGCAAGCACTTGGCGACGGTGGAGAGGAAAAACTCCCTTTTAACAGGAAGAAACCTCCAGCAGAACCAGGCTCAGGGAGGGGCAGTCATCTGCTGCGACTGGCTGGGGGGTGAGGGGATAGAGAAAAAGAAAAGAACAGACATGTAGAGAGCAAACAGCACGATGGGGACTCAATCTATGGGAGAGAACAAACAAATGTTAATGACCAGCAAAAAAAATATTTCATAGAGAGTGAGGAAAGGAGTGAGGCCCAGTGCATTACTGGAGGTCCCCCGGCTGACTAAACCTATTAGCAGCATAACTAAGGGAGGGTTCAGAAACACATGATCCCTCCCTAATTGTAGGCTATATCAAAAAGGTAGGTTTTAGCCCTATTCTTAAAAACAGAGATCGAGTCTGACTCCCGAATCCAGATTGGCAGCTGATTCCACAGGAGAGGAGCTTGATAACTGAAGGCTCTGCCTCCCATTGTACTTTTGGAGATTCTAGGTATTACAAGTAATCCTGCATTTTGGGAGCGTAGTGCTCTGTTAGGATAATACGGTAGTATCAGATCTTTTAAATAAAAAGGAGCCTGATTGTTTAGAGCTTTGTAAGTAAGAAGAAGGATTTTAAACTTAATTCTAAACTCTATGGGAAGCCAATGAAGGGAGGCCAGAACCGGAGAGATATGATCTCTCTTTCTAGTACCTGTTAAAACTCTTGCTGCAGCATTTTGGATCAGCTGAAGACTTTTTAAAGATGTTTTAGGACAGCCTGATAATAAAGAATTACAATAATCTAATCTCGAGCTAACAAAAGCGTGGATCAGTTTCTCAGCATCACTCTGAGACAAGATGCTCCTAATCTTGGCAATATTGCGCAAATGATAGAAGGCAGTCTTAGAAACAAATTTAATATGTGAATTGAAGGACAAATCCTGATCAAAAATAACTCCAAGGTTCCTCACAGAGCTATTAAGAGAAAGAGTAACCGCATCCAAACTGAAAGTTTGATTTGGAAAGGAATTTCTAAGGTTTTTTGGACCAACAAGAATGACTTCAGTCTTATCTGAATTTAATAGCAGGAAATTACAAGTCATCCAAGCTTTGATTTCCTTAAGACAGGCTTCTAACTTGGCTAATTGATTACTATCATCTGGCTTCATTGACAGGTATAATTGTGTGTCATCTGCATAACAATGAAAATGTATACAGTGCTTTCTAATAATGTTGCCTAACGGAAGCATATATAAACTAAAAAGAGTAGGGCCTAGCACAGATCCCTGTGGAACTCCATGACTAAGCTTTGAGTTGAAAGAAAACTCATTATTTACATGAACAAACTGGAACCTATCAGATAAATAAGATCTAAACCATTACAACGAAGTTCCATTAAGTCCAACATAGTGTTCTAATCTATCAAGTAGAATATTATGATCAATAGTATCAAAAGCTGCACTAAGGTCTAAAAGGACAAGTACAGAAACTAGTCCATTATCAGATGCAATGAGGAGGTCGTTAGTGACCTTCGCTAAGGCTGTTTCAGTACTATGATGGATTCTAAACCCAGATTGAAACTCTTCAAGTAAACCATTTCCCTACAGGTGGTCAAATAATTGCGTAGCAACAACTCTTTCTAAGATTTTTGAAATGAAAGGGAGATTAGAGATTGGTCTATAGTTAGCTAAAGCTCCTGGATCTAGCGTTGGCTTTTTGAGTAAGGGTTTAATTACAGCCGTTTTAAAAGCCTGCGGTACATGGCCTAAAGTTAATGAAGAATTGATTATATGAAGAATAAAGCTACCAATAAGTGGGAAGACTTCTTTAAATAACCTGGTAGGAATAGGGTCTAAAAGACAAGTTGAAGGTTTGGATGAGGAAACTATTTTGTCTAACTCACAAAGGTCGATTGGAGTAAACTCATCAAGACAGACATCAACAGAAGGAGTTGTAGTAGTTACAGTATTTAAGTTAACTGTGGGAAGAATCTGATTGATTTTATCTCTGATGGATGAAATTTTATTATTGAAAAAGTTCATAAAGTCCTGACTAGTAAGCTCTAAGGGAATGCTAGGATTGACAGAGTCCTGACTCTTTGTCAACCTGGCTACAGTACTGAAAAGAAACCTGGGATTATTCTTGTTCTCTTCTATTAATGCAGAATAATAACTCGTTCTAGCTTTTCTTAGAGATTTTTTATAAATTAAAAGATGATTTCTCCAAGCTAAATAGATTTCATCTAAATTAGTAGAGCGCCATTTTCTTTCTAATTGATGAGTCTTCTGTTTTAAGCTACGAGTTTCTGTGTTGAACCAAGGAGTTAGAAATCTCTGATTAGACTTTTTCTTTTTTAAGGGGGCCACCAAGTCTAGAGTCTGATGCAGAGAAGCTGAAACACTATCCACCATGTTATCAATAACAGAAGGAGCAAGCTGTCTATAGCTTATTTCCGTTGTGTTGACACATGGCATAGAGGAAACAATCTGCATAAATTTGGAAACAACATCATCTGAGAGGCATCTACTGTAATAATATTTTTCTTTAGGAGCCAAATAGTCACAAATAGTAAAATCAAAGGTTAACAGACAATGGTCTGACAGTACAGGGTTATGAGGAGACACTACAAGATTTTCTATTTCTATGCCATATGTCAAAACAAGGTCCAATGTATGGTGGAGGTAATGAGTAGAATTTCCTACTTTCTGAGAAAACCCAATCGAATCTAATATTGAATTGAATGCCACATTAAGGCAGTCACTATCTACATCCACATATGTATTAAAGTCCCCTACTATAATTATTCTATCAGATTTCAGCACTAAATCAGCTAAGAAATCAGCAAATTCGGATAAAAATTCTGAGTAGGTTGATGGGGGACGATAAACTATGGCAAATAAAATTGGGTTTAACCTAAAATTGCTAAAGTGCCCAATACTGAGGACCAGGCCCTCAAAGGAATTATAACATGTTTTTTGCTTTACATTAACTAGTAATTTGGAATGGTAAATTGTTGCTGCTCCTCCTCCACGACCAGAGCTTCTAGGATTTTGACAGTTTAAATAACCAGAGGGAGTTGATTCATTTAAACCAACATAATCCTCTTGTCCTAACCAAGTCTCTGTAAGGGAAATTAAATCAATCTGATGATCAATTAACAAATCATGGACTAACAGAGACTTGGGAGTTAGAGACCTAATATTTAATAAACCACATTTAATTTTTAAATTATGAGGAGGAACAGAGGCCAAATCATTCAATTTAGGGGCTTTATGTTTTATTTGAGTTTTACCAATATTTTGCTTTATCACTTTGGGATGCTTATACATTATATTTTTATTCACTTTGGAGGGAGCAGACAACGATTCTCTGATGGGGAAGTCAGGGGCTAAGCTGAGGGGTGGCGGATGAAGAGGAGCTGCAGAGAGGCATGTAAGACTGCGACTCTGCTTCCTGGTCCCAACTCTGAGTAGTCAGGGTTTTGGAAATTTGGATAAAAAAGATGCCAGATTGTTAGATAAATGAGAAGCACCATCCAAAGTGGGATGAATGCTGTCTTGTCTCATAAGACCAGGTTTTCCCCAAAAAGAGCTCCAATTGTCAATGTAGCCCACGTCATTTGCAGGACACCACACAGACAGCCAGCGGTTCAGGGATGACGAGCGGCTAAACATGTCATCACTGGTCAGATTGGGGAGGGGCCCAGAGAATACTACAGTGGCAGACATTGTTTTGGCAAAGTCACACACCGATTCTACATCAAGTTTCGTGACTTCCGACTGCCGGAGACGGATGTCATTAATGCCGGCGTGAATAACAATTGTGGAATACTTACAGTTACTTTTAGCCAGCATTTTCAAATTTGACTCGATGTCGCCTGCTCTGGCCCCAGGAATGCATTTGACTATGGCCGCTGGAGTCTCTAGGTTCACGTTTCTGACTACAGAGTCGCCAATGATCAGAGTTTTTTCCTCAGCGGGTGTGTCGCTGAGCGGGGAAAAACGATTAGAAATGTGAACAGGTTGGTGGTGAACCAGGGCTTTGCGACTAGGCTTCCTTCTCACCGTCACCCACCCAGTCTCCTCGCTGCTGAGGAGAGCCGAGGGATCGCTGACAGGGGGGCCTAAGCTAGCTAGCTCCGCTGCAGCTAATGGGCGTCCGTCAAGATTAACTGGCGCAGACGGTGTTTCAATGCAGCGGAGCCGGGATTCCAAGTCAGACAGCCGGGATTCCAAATCAGACAACCTCGCCTCGAGCGCCTCAAAAAGACAACATTTATTACATTTACCATTATCGCTAAAAGAGGCAGAGGTGTAGCTAAACATCTGACAGAGAGAGCACACCAGAGGAGGAGAGGAAACCGAGCTAGTAGCCATAGCTAATGGCTGGAGAGCAAACCACAAAGCAAACCACACAGGCAGACAGCAAAACAGGAAGTGACGATACGTTACCACAAGGAAGTGACGATGTTGACCTTATCCCATTATAATCTACTTGATCCTCAATTGGTCCAATAGTTAAGTTTAGACTGTGCAATGCATCTCATCCCAACAAATTTATTGGACAAGAGGGCGCAACCACCACATCAAGTGTACAGGAAATACCAGTCATGCCATCATGCAGGGTAACAGGTCCATATAATTTTTCTCAAGTTAAATTTCCTCCTGCATTTTGGACAGTAATGGTCCTTCCTGTAAACCGTGCTTTAGGTGGCTGTGCTTTCATGGTTGTTCGTGTTGCCCCAGTATCACACAAGAATTGTGTTTGTCTTCCATTTACTAAAAGTACAATGGTGGGGCTTGAGGCAATGCTGTTATACATAGTCAAATCCAAAACATTTTCATCTTTTAGTTTCAATTGCAAGGCCTCTTGTAATTTTAATTTTTGTTCTTCCACTACCTTTTTGTTCTCCTCAGTCAGTCTGCAATTGTCACTTAGGTCGGTTAGTCATGCGTCCCTGTTACTTGGTCCTGGACCCCCTGAGGGTCCATCCTGAAAATTCCTTCTATCTCCACCTCCAAAATCTCTTCTCCCTCTTCCTCGTCCTCTTCTATTTATTCCACCCCTCCTGGGATACCTACAATCACGGGCCCAGTGACCTGGTCTCCCACAATTGAAACATACATCCTCTCCTCCACCATACTCATCTCTCTCTCTCTATACCCAGCCCTCATCTTGGGGCGGGCCCCTGTCTGCCGCTGTAAAAACACACAACTTTCTTCATCTCCATCCTGGGCTAATAGCACAGTTTCACACTTTCTACTTCCTCCCTTCTTCTTTGCCTCTGCAACATGAAACATATGTTGCTTAAACTCATCCAAAGTACAAGTTTTCATTGTTACACAACTCATTTTAATGGCAGAAGCCAAGTCCGGTGGTAACGGGTCTAGGAAAGTGTATTTCAACAACGTGGATGTGGTATTTTCATGGACACGATCCAAGCCCAAAGTCTTTTTAAACGTTCCAAAAAACCTGTGCCAATAATCAATCATGTCTTCCCCACTTTTCATACGCATTGCTGCTACGTCCCCCAAGGAACCAGTTGGACCATAATGTTCTCTTATTTTATCAAACACCTTTTCCATGTTCTTATGATATTGGCCTAAAGTCTCATCCTTTTCTAACCCATCAGTGGCATAATTTTCTGGGACAATTTCCTTAAAGAATTCTTCAGCCTTTGGTCCACAAACAAGTTGCATTATTTTCACTATCTCTGGTGGTGCCAAACGATGTACTTTTAGAAAAGATTGTAGTTCTCTTATACAGTCTTCTACATCATCTGTGGGCTTCAGAATCGATTTTGCAGCTTGTTGCATTTCATAAGGTGACCACGGCTTGTACATTAGGGTTACCGCGGGATAGGCATTCCCATCCTGGTCCTTTTCTCCTGCGTTCGGGTGTGGCTTTTTCACAAACGGAAGGCAGGATTCTGGATTTTGAAACTGCTTTTCTACCATTTTTGCTTGATCCAATAGTTTTTTGTAAGGACCCTTGGACTTGGCAGGGTAGGGCGGTGGCGCCTCTGCCATATCCCCCCGATCCGGTTTGGAAAGGAGAGTTTTTTCACTCATTTGGATTTTAACGCATCCTGACTCATTCCTTTTTCCCTGTTGGCTTTTCTTATTTTTGTTTTGTATGTCTGTTGCCACGTTAAGCCATAGCATCGCACATTGAACTTCTGGATTACTTTTACCCGTCTTTTCACTGTTCTTATGTTTCTGTTCGACAGTAGCCACTAAAACAGAGCACTCGTCGACATTCAGTGTAGGTTCAAATCCATATTGATTTCTCCAATTTGTAAGATATTTCTCAGGATTTTTTACATTGCATTTTTGTCTCATTGTAATTTTTCACGGTGCGAGTCACCATTTCTTTTCGTCTTTTTTGTTTTCCCGTCTCCCGGGAATTTTTGCCACAACAACCTCCCATTTTATTTTATTCGTTACGAACAATAAAAGTTTTTACCAGGAAAAATGTACGTATCTTACTTTACATTACCATTACGTCCCAGACGACTAGATATTCTATTTTAGACCCAGTCTAGGTGTTTCAACCTATATTTTACGGACCCCGTCCGTTATTCTCTTATTTTGGACCCTGTCCAGGTATTCCAACCTCTTCAGACCCTGTCCGGCAACCTCAAATATACCAAAAACGTGCACTTACTTCTTATCCGAGGATGGATGTCACTAGGAGACGATGGAGCCTCAGCTGTCCACCAGGTCCCTGAAGTCGGGTAGTCAAATGACTGACGAAGTCAGACCGTGCACGGATTTTCACCTGGGGACGCGTCCTCTCCAGTGACCCCTCGTTGTCATCATCCGGCTTGAAGGACCATGTATGTCAAGAATCTGAAACCTCAAAAGACTGTATATTAGGTCTGTACCTCAATAAAGATTCAAGACACAAAGAATTCTTCTATGAGTTTTACTTGCCGGAAGGAGTACAGGTGATGATTACATTTAGCACTGCACTGAGGCAATCTCAGTGTCTTACAGCTTTTATACAAGCCGTGTACATGAGTCATACAGGCAGTTTCTGAGTCATACAGGCAGTTGTCCAATATTTGAACAATCAAGTTCACAGTATTTTTCCACTACTTACATATCAATAGTCATATAAAATGATAAATGCAAAGAAAGTATGTACATTTTCTGACAGGTACCCGTCCCATAAACCCACAGAATATACCCATACATATAAACAGGGCACTCTCAAAAATAAAGACAAAAACAGTTTCACATCATGGGCAATAAAACTCCATTCACACTTAGGTGTTACTGCACCTCACTCACACAACAGTCATACAAACACTCACAACAGGTGTCTCGTGCTAATTAAATGACTCACCCTAACACAAAGGAAATTATGTCCCTAATGAGACCACCCACAGCCATAAAGGCTCGACATGTGAAAGGGGAATCCCCTCAGCAACTCATGCCGGAAGTAAAAGAAAAATACAACATTGTACCAAAAGATGCATTACTGTACACCTATACCCTGACCATATGGTAACACATACCCACAGGTCACCCTACAGTAAACACATCCTAACAGTTGCATTTTCTTCCTCTTTTTTTTCAACACAGAACAATCAACTCCAAAACAGAACAAAATAATAAATTGCAGATTAGACACCCTGTTAGCCCCATGCATTCAGCCCGGGTCTTTCGCAGCCCCCCCCCCCCCATCATGCGGCCCACTTCTAGAGCATCTCCATTTTGTTGAGATTGGAGACGGACTGCATTGACGCACTAATGTGCTGACGTCGCAGCTCATTGGGATGCCTGTTTGACCCATCCGTCAGTTTCAAGTAGCCGTCGCTGCCGGACTGGACCACCCACACATCATCCTGTCCCGCTGTCCCAATTCTGGAAGTGCGCACCCGACCAAGCTGAGGCTCAACCCTAGGGCACACGCTATCACCCTCACCCAGGGGAGCACTCACTTGCTTACTCCGTCTTCTGTGCCGTGATTTGACTCCTTTATGACTCAGTCCATGTCCCTCACCTTGGTTAACGGCACGGTTGGGGTCTGCGCCGTCTGGTGTTGCCCCGGACACCAGATGATGGTGTGTCGGAGCGGCATCAGTCACTGGTGGCTCAGCAGCTGGAACCTGTCGGCTGCCAGAGCCCTGTAGCTCACACTCTTTGGACCTTTCCACCTCCGCAGGGATCAAACCATGCCGTTAAAGTCCGTCCTCCGCTGGACCACAAACATTGGCACGGGACCCCCGTCTTATCGGTGTACTAAGGTGCTGGTGGTGTCCCTCTTCACCTGGAATGGGCCACCTAAAGTTCCACACTTCTTTGCCACTTCCCACGTAGAACACAACACTACCCGTAAGATCACTACCTTCTTGAGACAATATAATGTCAAGTAATGTCAAGGGGATCATTGCCATAACCACAACATGCAGTGTGCGTTTTACTCACATTGTGGTGGGGAAAACACCGTCTTACAATTTCCAAGTTCAAAATGGAGGTTGCCGACTCTGAGTCCACCAGCATTGGCACCGGTGTCCCGTCTGTGCTGGGAGAGACAGCGTGGGAAACTGTAGACTTTTCACCTTCCCTAGCAGACCTCTGTTCTTCCTTGTCGAAACTGTGGTAAAGTCTGGCGAAGTGATGGAGCAGACCGCACTGTCCACAACGCTCGCCCCTCACCGTACACTCCCTGGCTCGATAACAGTGCTTAGCGGATCTACAGCCATAGCCTCGTGGTGTCCCCGGGGTGGACCACACTTTTCTTTCTTTCTTTCTTTCTTTCTTTATTTTATTTAATATGGACAAAACAAATTACATTAGTACAATCAGAAGGAGAGACCAGATGTTTTGCATAGGTGTATATAGCACAAGTGCTAATTCTCAACATCAGTCCATAGGTGGCTTATATAGGTCATAAATTAGGCTGTACAAACAAAATTTACAAGTTAATTAAAATTACAAATACATTACAAATTATAAATAGAGCAAGAGATCCATGATCACAACAAACATAATTCAGACTAGACATGCACACATGCGACGCATACTCGTCGTCACTGCCCTCGTCCAAATCCAAAGCCAGGATCGTCCTGTGTGCTCCGTTCTTCTGAGGAGTTTCTTCGCGGCTACGGTGATTGGTCAGCCGCTCCACTGCCTCGTTTTGTCATGCTAGCTCCATGGCCGCTACCGGTGCTAGCTCACCAGCGCGAGTTAGCAGGCCTTTTGCTGGGGGGCCGGCCGCATGTTCCGCTACCTGGCTGCGGCCCAACTCCTCCTCCAAAGTCCCAAACCTGCACTCACCCGCAAGCCGTTGAAGGTCTGCCACGAACCGTAGAACCGATTCTCCGGGTTGCTGGCTCCGCTGTTTGACTTGCATGCACCGTCTGATGATGTCTTTAGTGGCGTGAAAGTAGCCCGCCATGAGCCCAGTCACATGGCTGAATAAGTCACCTTCTCCAAATATGTTCAGGACTCTTCAGCTCTCCTCATCCAGGTTATGGACCAGAATAACCTGTGCACATAATTTATCAAGGTCACCGAGGTCTAACGCAAGTAAATAGTGTTTGAAGGCCACCTGCCACCTGGTTCACAGGACCAACGGCTCACTCGGAGCCTGCAGCACAAAGCGCAGCACAGCAGCAGCCCTCTCCATTTCCAATTTTCCTCATCACCAATTGTAGTGTCCGAAATAATGAGGAGGTGAGGTGACGTTTATAATGTTTATTACTAAGAACTATAACACACAATGGGAGACCCTACCGCGAGTACGGGAGTGTGGCCTCAGGCTTTTATAGCACAGGTGATGCCACCTCCCAAAGGCAGGGCATCACCACTCATAGCCTAGGGCACCACCATACTAATATATTGTGACGTAGGCGAGGTCCACACAAAGAAAGGGAGCAGATGGCTGCAACACAACAGGCTTTATTAAACACAACACACAATCACAGACAGGAGGGGAGGTCATTCTCACCGACCTCCGTTTATATCAGGGTTACACACACATAATCACTCCTGCTCTAATTCTACCTATAACACTAACAGTATAACAGCACAGTAATAACATTAAACACACACATGAAAATAAAGTCTCTACTGGCAAGGCATGCTGGGAAAAAGCCCCGATGTTACACTGCCCCCCACCCCGGACTGGTTTCTGTCCCCAGAAAATGAAAGTCCAACTCAAAAGTCCAACATGAACCCGTCCAGGTGTCAGGGCGGCCTTTGATGCCGATGACCAGCACGTACAGGCCCGCCAGTGTCCATCTGAGACTCGGTCGGAGTATCTGGTCGAGATGAAGGCTCTGGTTCGACAACCAGCGGGGCGGATGGCTGGTATGGGGCGAGACGGTCATGGTGAACTACCACGACCCGGTCCTTTTTCTTTTGTTTTTAATTTAAGTTTTTGTAAAGGGTATACATGTCATTACAGCATTGCATTGTTTACATTTTCATCACATAGTCCCCCCCTTTTTTTGTTTTATGACAACATTGGAAAAAAATTATTACAACACCATTTTTTTAAGTGAAAGAAAAAGAGAAATTAAAAAAGAACAAAAAAAACAAACAAACAAAAACAAAAAAAACAAAAAGGGCAAAAAAATAAAAGAGCATCTGAGTAGCGTTGGAACAAAGAGAGGTGCCATTATTGAAATGGTATCTGTCAAAGATTAGATCTGATGGAAGACACATATGCGTTCCAGGGCTGCCAAAAGTTCAAGAACCCATCCATGTCCTGTCTCAGTGCAAATGTCAACTTTTCCATCGAATAAATGTCCTGAATCACGTTAATCCAATCTTCAGGTGTAGGATAGTCTTTCAACATCCATTTTTTTGTTAGAGCTTTTTTACTTGCCAATATTAAAACAGTGAATAAGTATTTTTCGCCTCGTCTTTCCAGTGATTCCGGTAGTAAACCCAAATACAAAGTTACAAAAGAAAAGGGAATTGTTACTTTGAATATTTTCCCCAATATTGTCTGTACATTGGTCCAATATTGGTGGATAACTGGGCATGACCAAAACACATGAAAATGATTTGCAGTCTTTTCACCACACAAGCACCAGCAATTCAACCCTTTATGAGTAAATTTGTTTTGTGCAGGTGTTCTGAAAAATCTTACCAAATTTTTCCATCCAAATTCTCTCCACTGCAGGGATGAAGTACTTTTCCATTGTTGTTTATTTAGCTTTTCCCATATTTCCAGTTGTAAAGTGAAATTCCCCTCTTTTTCCCATCTCTCTTTTTTATATGATGTGTTGTCTCCTTTTAAGTCTTGAAGACCTTGGTATATTTTAGAAATGTATCTGATCCCTGGGATCCCTTTATATGCCATTAAGAAGACCTTCAGAACACCTGACTGGGCCCTTTCCAAATCCTCCTTTTTAAGTATTTTGTTTATGTGGTGTCTAAGCTGAAAGAACCTGTAAAGGTCTTGATTTACTAGACCTTGTTTTTTTCAAATCTTCAAAACTTCTTATAGTTTGCCCTTTAAAAAAAAATGTAATATTTTATCAGTCTGTTCTCTTTCCACTTTTTAAATCTAGTGTATGTTTTATTAGGAATAAAGTCCTGATCATAGGAAATCCATTGCAATAATCGATAGGGTTCTTTAGTTTGATTCTCTCTGACTATCTTAAACCAAATTTTTAGCGGGGTCTCTATCCACGGGTTAGTGTTATTCAAAAGTTTAGGTAAGGCATTGTTCCCTATTATCGCCTGTAGGGGGATGTCACTTGTTATTTGGCATTCCATCTCCTTCCATTGTGCAGTGTAGACTGGGTTACATATCTCTACTAAAGTTTTAATTTGTGTGGCTTTAAAATAGTCCCTGATATTTGGCAGCGCGAGCCCACCTTTGTCTTTGTTTAGCTGTAGGGTTCTATATCTGATTCTAGGTCTCTTGCCCTGCCATATAAATCTTGAGATCCTTCTGTCCATTTCTTGCCATGTTTTTTTGGGAGGTTCTACCGATATTGTTTGGAAAAGGTATAGAAGACGTGGAAGTATATTCATTTTGACTGCTTCAATTCTTTGTGCAGTACCCAAGAATGGTATCATATTCCATCTTGCTAGATCAGATTTTATTTTTGCCACCAGTGGATCATAGTTTAGTGTTATAATTTTGTTGAGTTGTTTCGGGATATTGACCCCCAGATATTTCATAGATTCCATCTCCCAGTTAGTTTTGAGTTTGCTTAGTAAATATTGATTTGGGTCATAGTTTGAATGTTAAAACTTGGGTTTTATGCATGTTTAGTTCTGGAAAA
The DNA here is from genome assembly GCA_020510985.1 of Pholidichthys leucotaenia. Lineage (NCBI taxonomy): Eukaryota > Metazoa > Chordata > Actinopteri > Cichliformes > Pholidichthyidae > Pholidichthys > Pholidichthys leucotaenia. The sequence goes on along the minus strand of CM035844.1, from coordinate 271,487,356 downwards.
GAGGTGTCCAGCTGCCCCAGGTATATTAAAATGTCATCAGCAAAGAGTGCTACTTTATGTTCCTTCTGACCAAGTGTAATACCTTGAATTTTTTGATTCTGTCTTATCCATTGGCTCAGAGGTTCTATGAAGATTGCAAAGAGCAGTGGAGACAAGGGGCAGCCCTGACAACATCCTCTTTCCAGCTCAAAAGATGAAGATAATTTACCATTAATCCTTATTTTAGCTGTTGGTTTTTTATATAAAGCCTGGATAGTTCTAATGAAGTTGTTATGAAAATTGAAACTGGATAAGATTCTATATAGGAAAGACCAGTCAACCGAATCAAATGCTTTTTCAGCATCTAATCCCAATATGGCTGCATTTAAGTTATATTTTTTTATATGATGAATTATGTGTAAAGTGCGTCTAATGTTGTCTTGTGTCTGTCTTTGTCTTATAAAACCTGTTTGGTCTAAATGAATTAAGTCTGTCAGTATATTTTCTAACCTTTTGGCAAGGATAGTGGTAAAAAGCTTATAGTCCTGATTTAAAGGGGATCTGTTGTGGTCGTGTAAACGCATTCAACTGGAAAACATTAGGCAAAGTATTCATTATTTTAATAAATTAATTATTGCCAGCCATCTACCACCAGAGAAATATGCAAATACGACCGCCGGCATGGCCAGCCAATGAAAACTATGCACGCAGCCATGACACATGCGGATGTGACGTCACTACGTTGCTACTGAAAAGTCAATACTCCGCCTGTACCAGCGACTAGGGTGCTTTTGTCAGTGTTTTTGTTCTATTATGGCTGAATTGTCGGACTCTGAGGAAGAATTCGGTCAACAATCTACAGGTTTGAGCCAGAAAGGTCTTCTGAGGGTGAAAGTGACGAAGTGGTCCTCACACACAACGGAATTTCGTCCAAAAGGAAACGTCTGTGCCCTGTTCCGAGATTGCACAGCCACTTTTCCGCTACGATCTTCCGACAAGGTGAGCTGGGTTTGGGTACACAAAAGAAGTGTTTATCTTTGTTTTTTCGCTTATTATTGAGACATCCAAAGGCTTTACATTCCGCCATGTTGCGATATCCATATCACATTGTATGTTTTTGTTGTTACAAGAGCGCCGAGTGTCTGCTGATCTGTATATACTTTTAGCGGCGAGGGAAGAGCCCAGCGCCGAATCCCCGGCCGTCTGGTGGCCGTTACGACCTCAGATCAGATGAGACGACCCGCTGAATTTAAGCATTTATTTATTTATTTTCTACTCATTTTAGTTCTGCATTTAATATGAACCCTGAGTTTGAAATAAACATTTGAATTTGAATTTGAATTTGAATATCCCGAAAGCCACTGCTCATCCGGGCACTCCAGGCTCAGCCAATATTGATCCAGATCGCGGTATCCACGCTACTACGTCATAGGAAGCGTCCTGGCAGGCCATGTAGCCGCCAGTATGGCTGCGTGCATGTTTTGCTGACATAGTTGAACCAGCACATCAGCAATGGATTTATATCACATTGCTTTGAACTTGAACTTAAACTTGAACTAGAACGTGAGACAGGGGCTCAATATAATATCTTTTTTTTCACGACCACCACAGGTCCCCTTTAACACACTGATTGGTCTGTAGTTGGAGCATTCTAGTTTATCCTTTTCAGGTTTAGGTGTGACTGCAATGACCCCTTCTCTCCAGGAGGGGGGGATTTCCCCTGTGTGGAGGACATAGTTAAATGTTTTCAGGAGGAGAAGAGATAGTTGCTGTTTAAAGGTTCAGAATCAGAATCAGAAAAAGATTTATTGCCAAGCACATTTACAAGTAAATAACAGGTAAATATACGAGGGATTTGACTTGACACTGAGAACGTCATAAATGACATTTTCAATGACGCGGCAGCCATGGAGGCTCCTGTCAGCAGAAGGGGAACAGGAAGCAATGGGGGAAAGGGGGGGTAGACACAATAGGAGAGAGAAAAAAGCATTGTTTATCAGAATAAAGTTCATATATGACCGATATTATGATTACAAGAAAAAAACTCTCAATGCACAATTAGCAGACAATAGAATCCACACAATGACACAAAGAGAGCAGTGAGTGAATATCTTCAAGTCAGTATAGTGTATCAGTGGATGAGTGTATGAGTTGGGTGCAATCAGTGGCAATCAGTTGGAGGACAACAAAAGTCTCTTCCCGCAGCAGTTGTTATGACTACAGTCTGAAGCAGAGGCACATGTCCTTGAGCACGGCAGATGGGATAGTTTGCCAGACGGCTGTCCTTGAGAGTCAAATGCTGCCAGCCAGTGTTATGAAAACAAATATACTGTAGATTATCTGGAGTGCTGAGGGCGCCGAAAGAAGCAGGTCGAATAGCACTGACTTCAGAGAAAAAACTTTCTATTCTCTTACGGATTCAGTGCTCCAATCCTTCATGGCCAGGCGTTGAAATCGATTCATGGACAGCTCTCAGCGTGATCGTGATGTAATCCATTTTCCTGTACAATTCTCCATTAGCCGCTGTCAGAGTCCTGCCCAGTTGGTCAATTTGATGGGTGAGCCTCGCCGGGGTCCGCTTTTTGATAGGCTCTGTCCATCTTCTTCAATTTGCGGTACACCAGAACAATCCCAGATCCAATCAGTAGAATTCCGATGACCATTGCTCCGAAAAGGTATAAATCTTCAATATCTTCAATAGAAAGATCACACAGGCACAAGACTTTCCAATTGCTTGTGTCCTTCAAATAACCCGCAGCAGCAGTGCCTGCGGGACAGATCGGCTCCCCCGGGCCAGATTTTCTCGTTGAAAAAACAGTGTCAATTGCGTTCAAAGCCCAGCTTATTAAATCCATAATTTCGTTCGATAAATCAGCAGTAAAGACACGCAGACAGACGATAGCAAGCTGGGATCCAGTCAGTTAGGGAAGGAGAGAGATAAGGAGCCGGAGCTGGGAAGAAAAGCGTCTGCTCTCTTTGGAGGGCGGAAGTGAAATGTTACTAATGAAAGGTTTTGTACCACGCTGCTGTATAGCCATCTGCTCCTGGGGATTTGTTAGCTTTAAGTTTCATAATTGCTTTTTCTAATTCTTTAGGTTGTATTTCTGACAGTAGTGTTTTATTTTGTGACTCAGTAAGTTGGGGAAGGTTTAATGTGTTTAGGAATGCTTCGGATGCGTTTTTAGGTTTTTTTGAGGGAGTACAAGTTCTTATAGTAGTTCTCGAAGCTTTTGAGAATATCCTGAATTCTGAATTTTATTTCCTTTGATACTGGGTCTCTGATTTTGTAGATTGCTCTCTCCGTTTGTTGTTTCCTCAATTTATAGGCTAGTAATTTTGCTGATTTACTGCCTGCTTCATAGTATCTTTGTTTCAGAAATGTAAGTTTCTTCTGGATTTCTATTGCGTAGATCTCATTTATTTGTTTTTTAATTTCCTTAATTTTGAGCGAGTCATTAGAATGAGTGTTGTCTTTGTGCTCTTTTTCTAGGTTCTTAAGTTCTGACTCTAATGTGGTTAGTTTTTCTTGTCTCAGTTTCTTTTGGATTGCCAGTTTTGCAATAATCTTTCCCCTTATTACAGCTTTGCATGCGTCCCACAGTATTAAAGGGGATACTTCTCCATTATCATTTTCTTCCAAATGTCTGAGAATATCTGATTCCAATTCATCTTTCAGTGGTCCTTTCAGGACATTTGAATTTAACCTCCAAGAAAATGTATTATTTGTGTATTTTTGGATTCTTAAGTCCATATAGATCGGACTGTGGTCAGAGAGACCCATCAGTCCTATTTTACATGTTTTTACTCTTCCAATGTCTCTATTAAACATAAAACAATAGTCACTCCTTGAGTATGATGAATGTGGTGCTGAGTAAAATGTATAATCTTTTACACTGGGGTTGAATTCCCTCCACACATCACAGATTCCCATTTCTTTTAGTAGCATCCGAGTTTTCCTACTTTGAGTGTTATTTTGATGTGGAGAATTACCTGATGCATCCCAGTATGGATTCAGTCTTAAATTGAAGTCTCCACCACAAATCACTAAACCTTGGGCTTTAGTTATCATTAGGTCAAATACATTTTTATAAAATTTCCAGTTAGCCTCTGGAGGAGCATATACATTCAGCAGGGTGATATCTTCTCCCTCTAGCCACCCAAGTACCAAACTGTATCTCCCTTCTTTATCTTTGTGTTCTGATTTTTTTTTCAAATATATTTTTGGTTGAGATCAATGTCGCTACTCCCCTCCTCCTCCCTGACTTATATGCAGATGAAGAGATCATTTTAAACCCTAGTCTATTGAGTTTAGTGTGCTCCACGTCTGTTAGGTGGGTTTCTTGTAAAAATATTATTCCTGTTTTGTCTTTTTTCATTTTGCCTAGAATCTTGGATCTTTTAACTGGATTCAGGATCCCTTTTACATTATATGAGATTATTTTGGTTACACCCTGTTTCTCCATTGTGTTGTCTTATTTAGTATAGCAGTGTCGTGGCCCTCTTTTATGCTACTCAGAAACTGAAAGAACATTAAGAACATAAAAAACATTAAGAACATAGTGTATAAAACTTTAAAACAAAAAACTGACAAAAGAACTTCCTGAGCTGAGGTCTTTTTAGTGACCCTAGAAGAGCCATGATGGTGTGTTGGCCCTGAGGGAAATTCCTCAGATTCCGTTACGTGCTGAGGGCCCTCTCTTACCGCTATAAGTTGTCCCATGTTTTTAACGTGAATTTCAGATCCCAATCCGAACTTGTAATGATTTTTTTTTTTTATATGCCTATACCCTATGAAATTGTGTGCACCCTCCCACCACATCACAGCAAACATTCACGTTAATACAGTATTTGTTAGTGTGGAGAGATCATGTGGTTCATTGTCACATTTCTATTTTAACAAGTTTTTTTTTTTTTAAGACTTATTTGTTTCTAATATTATGACTGTTCCATGAAATGTTTTACCACTTGCTGATTCTGCATCTCCTTTAATGTTTGTTACCTTGTAGGAGGGGGGTTGGATGTGCAGATTGACTAAAAATATCGTTATTCCCTCCTGTAAATGGCCAGTTTTTCCTTGTAGCTCTCGCGCTGGGTTTCCCGCTGCTGGCCCATGTATTTTGAGGGCCTCTGTGTGGACCATGTTTGAGCCTTGATTCTTTCGATCGGGTTTGCTGCGGGTTTATACACAGTTACCGGGAGCCCTCTTCTCGCCATATCCGTGGTTGCTTCTTCCACCGAGTTGTAGAGACAGGTCTCATCACCGTAGAAAGCGTGCAGCTTCGCCGGAAATGGTGTCTGGAAGCGCAGTTTTTTCTCTCGTAATACCTTTTTAGCATTGTTGTATTCCCGACGCTTTTTAAGGACCTCTGGGGCGTAATCGTGTTCCACGAAAACCTTTCTCTCTTGGTGCATAAATCCTTTTTTCTGCCAAGCCAGTCTTACAACCTCTTCTTTTATTTTGGAGTTGGAAAACTTCACCACCACCGATCGTGGAGGCACTTCCGCCGCTGGCCTAGGGGCTAATGTACGGTGCGCCCTTTCTGTCTTCAAGTCGGTGGTTTGGGGAATATCCAACTTTTCTCTCAATAAGGATTCCACGCATGCTGCCATTGTGGTGAAACCATCCTCGACTCCTTCTTTCAGACCATGAATTCTTATGTTGTCTCTTCTTAGTCTGCCTTCTTGGTCGGTTAGCTTAGCCTACAGTCTTGACTGTCTATTGTGTAGATCCAGCACGGTATCATCCAGCCCTTTTATTCTTTCCTCTGCTTCCAAGATTTGGTCCTCGGCCTGGTCCACTCTGCTGTTTGTCCTTTTTATTTCTTCTTTGATTTCACGAAATTCGGCCCAACACTCTCGGCGAAATTGTCTTAATTCTTTAAATACCATTTTTTTAATTTAAGTTTTTGTAAAGGGTATACAGGTCGTTACAGCAATGCAGTGTTTACATTTTCATCACATGTTCCCTTATTTTCTGATATCTGACAACATTGGAAGATTAATTCTTACAACACCCCTTTTTTTTTTTTTTTTAAAGTGAAAGAAAAAGTGAAATTAAAGAGAAAAAAAAACAAGAAACAAATAAAAAAAACAAACAAACCAGTAAAAAACAAACAAAAAGAAAAAGTAAGTAAATAAAGATAAAAGAGCATCTGAGTAGCGTTGGAACAAAGAGCGGAACCATTATTGAAATGGTATTTGTCAAAGATTAGATCTAATGGAAGACACATATGCGGTCCAGGGTTGCCAAAAGTTCATGAACACATCCATGTCCTGTCTCAGTGCGAATGTCAACTTTTCCATCGAGTAAATGTCTTGGATCACGTTAGTCCAATCTTCAGGTGTAGGACAGTCCTTCAACATCCATTTTTTAGTTAGAGCTTTTTTGCTTGCCAATATTAAAACATTGAATAAGTATTTTTCTCCTCGTCTTTCCAGTGAGTCCGGTAGTAAACCCAAATACAAAGTTACAAAAGAAAAGGGAACTGTAATTTTGAATATTTTCCCCAATATTGTCTGTACCTTGGTCCAATATTGGTGGATAACTGGGCATGACCAAAACACATGAAAATGATTTGCAGTCTTTTCACCACACAAGCGCCAACAGTTCAATCCCTTATGGGTAAATTTGTTTTGTGCAGGTGTTCTGAAAAATCTTGCCAAGTTTTTCCATCCAAATTCTCTCCACTGCAGGGATGAGGTACTTTTCCATTGCTGTTTATTTAGCTTTTCCCATATTTCCAGTTGTAAAGTGAAATTCCCCTCTTTTTCCCATCTCTCTTTTATATAAGATGTGTTGTCTCCTTTTAAGTCTTGAAGACCTTGGTATATTTTAGAAATGTATCTGATCCCTGGGATCCCTTTATATGCCATTAAGAAGACCTTCAGAACACCTGACTGGGCCCTTTCCAAAACCTCCTTTTTAAGTATATTGTTTATGTGGTGTCTAAGCTGGAAGAACCTGTGAAGGTCTTGATTTATTAGGCCTTGTTTTTTCAAATCTTCAAAACTTCTTAAGATTTGCCCTTTAAAAAAATCGTAATATTTTATCAGCCCTTTCTCCTTCCACTTTTTAAATCTGGTGTCTGTTTTATTAGGAGTAAAGTCCTGATCATAGGCGATCCATTGCAGAAGTCGATAGGGCTCTTTAGTTTGATTCTCTCTGACTATCTTAAACCAAATTTTTAGCGGGGTCTCTATCCACGGGTTAGTGTTATTCAAAAGCTTAGGTAAGACATTGTTCCCTATTATCGCCTGTAGGGGGATGTCACTTGTTATTTGGCATTCGATCTCCTTCCATTGTGCAGTGTAGACTGGGTTACATATCTCTACTAAAGTTTTAATTTGTGCGGCTTTAAAGTAGTCCCTGATATTTGGCAGCGCGAGCCCACCTTTGTCTTTGTTTAGCTGTAGGGTTCTATATCTGATTCTAGGTCTCTTGCCCTGCCATATGAATCTTGAGATCCTTCTGTCCAGCTCCTGCCATGTTTTTTTGGGAGGTTCTACCGGTATTGTTTGGAAAAGGTATAGAAGACGTGGAAGTATATTCATTTTGACTGCTTCAATTCTTTGTGCAGTACCCAAGAATGGTATCATATTCCATCTTGCTAGGTCAGATTTTATTTTTGTCACCAGTGGATCATAGTTTAGTGATATAATTTTGTTGAGTTGTTTCGGGATATTGACCCCCAGATATTTCATAGATTCCGACTCCCAGTTAGTTTTGAGTTTGCTTAGTGAATAATGATTTGGGTCATAGTTGAATGTTAAAACTTGGGTTTTATGCATATTTAATTTGTACCCCGATAAATCTCCATACTCTGAAAAAACTGAGGTTAGTTCTGGTAAAGAAGTGTCCGGCTGCCCTAGGTATATTAAAATGTCATCAGCAAAGAGTGCTATTTTATGTTCCTTCTGACCAAGTGTAATACCTTGAATTTTTTGGTTTTGTCTTATCCATTGGCTCAGAGGTTCTATGAAGATTGCAAAGAGCAGTGGAGACAGGGGGCAGCCCTGACGACATCCTCTTTCCAGTTCAAAAGATGATGATAAATTACCGTTAATCCTTATTTTAGCTGTTGGTTTTTTATATAATGCCTGTATAGTTCTAATGAAGTTGTTATGAAAATTGAAACTGGATAAGATTCTATATAGAAAAGACCAGTCAACCGAATCGAATGCTTTTTCAGCATCTAATCCCAATATGACTGCATTTAAGTTATATTTTTTTATATGATGAATTATGTGTAAAGTGCGTCGAATGTTGTCTTGTGTCTGTCTTTGTCTTATAAAACCTGTTTGGTCTAAATGAATTAGGTCTGTCAGTATATTTTCTAACCTTTTGGCAAGGATAATGGTAAAAAGCTTATAGTCCTGATTTAGTACACTGATTGGTCTGTAGTTGGAGCACTCTAGTTTATCCTTTTCAGGTTTAGGTATAACGGCAATGACCCCTTCTCTCCAGGAGGGGGGGATTTCCCCTGTGTGGAGGACATAATTAAATGTTTTCAGGAGGAGAGGAGATAGTTGCTGTTTAAAGGTTTTGTACCACTCTGCTGTATAGCCATCTGCTCCTGGGGATTTGTTAGCTTTAAGTTTCATAATTGCTTTTTCCAATTCTTTAGGATGTATTTCTGACAGTAGTGTTTTATTTTGTGACTCCGTAAGTTGGGGAAGGTTTAATGTGTTTAGGAATGCCTCGGATGCGTTTTTATGTTTTTTGTGGGAGTATAAGTTCTTATAGTAATTCTCGAAGTTTTTAAGAATATCCTGAATTCTGAATTTTATTTCCTTTGATACTGGGTCTCTGATTTTGTAGATTGCTCTTTCTGTTTGATGTTTCCTCAATTTATAGGCTAGCAATTTTGCCGATTTACTGCCTGCTTCATAGTATTTTTGTTTCAGAAATGTAAGTTTCTTCTGGATTTCTATTGTGTAGATCTCATTTATTTGGTTTTTAATTTCCTTAATCTTGAGCGAGTCAGTAGAATGAGTGTTGCCTTTGTGTTCTTTTTCTAGGTTCCTAAGTTCTGACTCTAATGTGGATAGTTTTTCTTGTCTTAGTTTCTTTTGGGTTGCCAGTTTTGCAATAATCTTTCCTCTTATTACAGCTTTACATGCATCCCACAGTATTAAAGGGGATACTTCTCCATTATCGTTATCTTCCAAATATCTGAGAATATCTGATTCCAATTCATCTTTCAATGGTCCTTTCAGGACATTTGAATTTAACCTCCAAGAAAATGTATTATTTGTGTATTTTTGGATATTTAAGTCCATGTAGATCGGACTGTGGTCGGAGAGATCCATCAGTCCTATTTTACATGTTTTTACTCTTCCAATGTCTCTATTAAACATAAAAAAATAGTCAATCCTTGAGTAAGATGAATGTGGAGTTGAGTAAAATGTATAGTCTTTTACACTGGGGTTGAGTTCCCTCCACACGTCACAGATTCCCAATTCTTTTAGTAGCATCCGAGTCTTCCTGTTTTGGGTGTTATTTTGATGTGGGGAATTACCAGAAGCATCCCAGTATGGATTCAGTCTAAGATTGAAGTCCCCACCACATATCACTAAACCTTGAGCTTTAGTTATCATTAGGTCGAATACATTTTTATAAAATTTCCAGTTAGCCCCTGGGGGAGCATACACATTCAGCAGGGTGATATCTTCTCCCTCTAGCCGCCCAGTTACCAAACTGTATCTCCCTTCTTTATCTTTGTGTTCTGATTTTTTTTTCAAATGTAATTTTGGTTGATATCAATGTCGCTACTCCCCTCCTCCTCCCTGATTTATATGAAGATGAAGAGATCATTTTAAACCCTTGTCTACTGAGTTTATTGTGTTCCACGTCTGTTAGGTGGGTTTCTTGTAAAAGTATTATTCCTGCTTTGTCTTTTTTCATTTTGCCTAGAATCTTGGATCTTTTAACTGGATTCAGGATTCCTTTTACATTATATGAAATTATTTTGGTTACACCCTGTTTCTCCATTGTGTTGTTTTGTTTAGTATAACTGTGTGGTGGCCCTCTTTTGTGCTACTCAGAAACTGAAAGAACATTAAAAACAAGAAAAACATAAAGAACATAGTGTAAAAAACTTTAAAACAAAAAGCTGTCATAAGAACTTCCTGAGCTGAGGTCTTTTTAAAGACCCTGTAAGAGCCTTGATGGAGTGAAGGCTCTGAGGGAAATTCCTCAAACTCTGTTACGTGTTGAGGGCCCTCTCTTACCACTGAAAGTAGTCCCATGCTTTTAACGTGAGTTTCAGAACCCAATCCAAACTTGTAATGATTTTTTTTTTTTCCTTTTATGCCTAAACCCTGTGAAATTGTGTGCACCCTCCCACCCCCATCACATCAAACATTCACGCAAAAACAGTATTTGTTAGTATGAGGAGAACATGTGGATTATTGTCACATTTCTATTTTAACAAGTTTTTTTTTTTTTATTACAAAGACTTATTTGTTTCAAATAATATGATTGTTCCATGAAATGTTTTACCACATGCTGAATATGCATCTCCTTTAATGTTTGTTACCTTGTATGAGGGGGGTTGGATGTGCGGATTGATTCAAGAGAGAAAAAAAAAAAAAAAAAAAAAGGTCGCTATTCCAACCTGAAAACGGATAGTTTATCCGCGACGCTCTGGTGCTGGGTTTCCCGCTGCTGGTCCGTGGATTTTGAAGGTCTTTGTGTTGTCCATGTTTGCGCTTTGATCTTCTCACTCGGGTCTGCTGGGGGTTTAAATACCGTTACCGGGAGGCCTCTTTTCGCCATGTCAGCTGTTGCTTCTTCCGCCGAATTATAGAGACACGTTTCATCGCCGTAGAAGACCCTTAACTTCGCAGGAAATGGTGTCTGAAAGCGCAATTTCTTCTCTCTTAACACCTTTTTCGCGTCATTGTATTCCCTGCGCTTTTTAAGGACCTCCGGGGCGTAATCGTGTTCCACGTAGACTTTTCTCTCCTGGTGCATAAATCCTTTTTTCTGCCAGGCCAGTCTTACAACCTCTTGTTTTATTTTGAAATTGGAAAATCTTACCAACACCGAACGTGGGGGCGCTTCCGCCGCCGGCCTAGCGGCTAATGAACGATGTGCCTTTTCTATCTTCAAGTCGGTGGTTTGTGGAATATCCAATTTCTCTCTTAGTAAGGATTCCACGCATTCTGCCATTGAGTTAAAACCATTTTCGGTTCCTTCTATCAGACCATGAATTCTTATGTTGTCTCTTCTTTGTTTTCCTTCTTGGTCGGTTAGCTTAGCCTCTATAGCTGCTTGTCTTTTGCGTAGGTCTAGCACAGAATCTTCGAGCACTTTTATTCGATCCTCTGTTTCCAAGATTCGGTTCTCGGCCTGGTCCACTCTGCTGTTTGTCCTTTTCAATTCTTCTCTGAATTCCCGAAATTCGGCCGTAACATCTCGGCGAAATCGTCGTAGCTCCTCAAATAGTGATTTCAGGCTAACCCTTTTCTTAGCTATCACCAGTTCCTCGTCTTCTGAACGGAGATCTTCCAGTTCGGATTCTCCGGCCGATACGTGTCCTGGCCTGGAGAATTTCAGTTTCTTCTGTTTTCCTTTAGACATGATGATTTTGTCTTTTGATTTTCACTCCTCCAAAAATCCGTTAAGTTTGATTTTCAAGGTGTTATCCTGGATTGGGTCTGAGAACTTCAGTGTTAAGCTGCAGTCGCCATGGCGTCCAGACCGGAAGTCCTTAAATACCATTTTTAAGCTAAGCTTTTTGCTAGCTTCATTCAGTTCCTCGTCTTCTGAATGGAAATCCTCCGGATCAGATTCTCCAGCCGATGCGTGTCCTGGCCTGGTAAATGTCGATTTCTTCTGTTTTCCTTTAGGCATGATGACTTTGTCTTTTGATTTTCACTCTTCCAAAACTCCGTTAAATCTGATTTTCAAGGTATTTTCCTGGATTGGGTCTGGGAGCTTCAGCGTTAAGCTGCTATCACCATGGTGTCCAGACCGGAAGTCCAGTACCAGATCAGGTCAAATACATTTTTATAAAATTTCCAGTTAGCCTCTGGAGGTGCATATACATTCAGCAGGGTGATATCTTCTCCCTCTAGCCGACCAAGTACCATGCTAAATCTCCCTTCTTTATCTTTGTGTTCTGAATTTTTTTCAAATATAATTTTGGTTGAGATCAATGTCGCTACCCCCCTCCTCCTCCCTGACTTATATGAAGATGAAGAGATCAGTTTAAACCCTTGTCTATTAAGTTTAGTGTGCTCCAAATCTGTTAGGTGGGTTTCCTGTAAAAATATTATTCCTGCTTTGTCTTATTTCATTTTGCCTAGAATCTTGGATCTTTTAACTGGATTCAGGATCCCTTTTACATTATTTGAGATTATTTTGGTTACACTGTGGGGCACATATGCTGGTTTCATATGCTCCACAGATATATTACTGTATGTTTATTGTGTGCTTCACGTCTCAGGGGAACAAAGGGACTGAGCCTCCTAGAGGTAACAGGAGGGTGTGAGATTTGGCCTTTTGTTTCAAGGAGATGGCCTTGAGAGATTTCCTGACCACCGGAGACTAGGGGGTGGATGGTGTTAAGATCGGGAGAAGTTACATTGTGACTGGGATTAAGTACTATGTGATTGTATGTTTGATTAAACACCATGTGACTGTAGGTTTGATGTCCTGGGTATAAAAGGACAGATGTGAGAAAATTCATCGTCTTTTTCTGCTTTGGAATGTTGGAGTATGTGATTGTGAATAAAGCTGAACCTGAGGAATAAACTCAGTCTCGTCCTTCAACACATCTCCACACTGGTGACCTTACGACGAAGCATGAGCAGAAGTAATTCTCCCGAGCTGGACTCATCAGAAGTCAGCCTGACGAATGCCACCACGTTCCAGCTGCCGGACTTCTGGCAGAATAGTCCACGCTCCTGACTTCCGGTTATGGCTGCCACGTAGGACGGACGTGTCTCGCTCTGCTCTGCTCCTGGAGAAAAAAAATCGGCAAATAACTCTCTCATTTGGGACAGAACGTATCCCAGCATTTGGGCGAGGATATGTCGGCGAAGCCTAAGGCTGGAAAACCAGGAAAAGGAAAAAGCGAGCCGCCAAAACAGTCCAAATTAACGGACTTTCAGGTCTGTGATGCAGCAAACAAAACTCCATATATGGCGGAGGAGGCTGGCGGCGGTGCGATGTCTGCGGGGAATGGCGCAGATGCGCTGATGGCTGCCATGAGTTCAATGAGAGCGGACTTTTCCTCTAGATTTGATGGGATTATGACAGCGTTGGAAGGAATAAGAAAGGAATTGGGTGACTGTGTAGAACGAACGGCGCAGATGGAGCTCCGTCTCGCTAGTGCTGAAGATGACGTCACCCGTCTTCAATTAAAGGTGCGCACTTTGGAAAAAAAAAATAAATCTCTGGAAGATAATATTTTGGATTTGGAATCTCGGTCGAGACAGAATAATTTGAGGCTGGTGGGTCTTCCAGAGGAATCAGAAGGTCGGGACGTATGTTCCTTTCTGGAAAAGTGGATTCCGGAGGTGCTGGGCAGCGAGGAGTTGCAATCAGCAGTGGTTCTGGAAAAAGCACATCGTATTGGCCCACGGAGAGACAAGGGACCGCCGAGGACCTTAATTATGAAGTTTCTTAGCAACAGAGACAGGATGAAGATCTTCAACACTGCACGTGCTAAAGGAGAGATTAAACACCAGGACCAGCAGGTGCGGTTCTACCCAGATTTGGCCACAGGAATCCAGCAATTGAGGAAGCAGTTTGATCCCATACGTAAGGAGCTGCGCAACCTTGGGATTCGTCATGGTGTAATCTATCCTGCGAGACTGCTGACCACATATGAGGGCAGAACCCACATCTTCAAGACCCCAGAGGAGGCGCAGGAGTTCATCAAGAAGATCAACGAAGAAGAAGAGACTGGTGGGAGCTAAGCATGAACAAAATATAAGGTAGAATAATTAAGCATTTGCACAGGCATCTGACTGACTTGAAGTAAATAGTAAGTTTACAAAATATAGATTGTATTATATATTAAAAAAACAAAACAAAAACAAAACAAACAAAAAAAAAAACTATGATGTACAAAGTTGTTAAAAATTTTGGAGTTAAGTTGGAAAACTACAGAGGAGAGTTAATGTTACGTCATTAAAAGCAGTAGAGTTAGGGTGATTGGGAGGATGAAGAAGGAGTGGCTTAGGCTGTTCCCCGTGGGTGTGGAACGGTCGATGGCTATATCGGGAGACAGAATTTTTCTTTTGATTTTGGGGGGTTTGCCACAAGTGTGGGAAGGGGAAATTTGTTTGTGTGTAGTTTGTAGGATGAATGTTCAACCACTCATGTTTTTGCTTCTCTGTATGAGCATGTTTACACTGCAAGGTAATCCTAAACTCTCTATTGATCATGGACCAAAGTGTTAATCTTAATTTAACTTCATGGAATTGCAGAGGTCTACAAAATTTAAAAAAACTTAAACAAGTTATGAATAAAATAAAGGACATGGGTTCAAGAATTGTGTTTTTACAAGAAACTCATCTGATAGAGGAGGATGTTAAAAGAATTAGGAGTAGATGGCAGGGAAGTGTATTCACCTCTTCATTTTCATCCCGAGCCAGGGGAGTTATGACTCTCATACATAAATCAGTTCCTTTTCAGGTGAAAAATGTAATTGGAGACAAATTTGGAAGATATGTAATCATTCAAGGTTCTTTGCTATTAGAAAATATAAATCTTGTGAACTTATATGGTCCCAATATAGATGATCAGAAGTTCTTTGCTAATTTATTTCTCATCTTATCATCACTTACAGGGCAACATATAATAGCAGGGGATTTTAATTGCACATTGAATCCAGGTGTGGATAGATCAACAGGACTGGATTGTACGCACATTGGATGTAGGATGACTATTAATCATTTTATGAAAGAATTGAGATTGTTAGATATATGGAGAGAAATGAAACCACAAGTTAAAGCCTATTCTTGTTATTCCAGTACCTACAAGACATTCTCACGTATTGATTATTTTTTGATTTCCACAGAATTAAGGTCCAAGATTCAAAACTGCTTTTATGATAACATCGTGATTTCTGATCATGCACCCTGTTGTCTAATATATGTAGATAAAAAATTGACAAAGGAATCAGGTAGATGGCAATTTCAGCATAAATGGCTTCAGGATGAGGAATTTGTCAAGTATATAGAAAAACAGATAGACGAGTTCTTTGACATCAATACTACACAAACATCAGCATGTGTAAAGTGGGAGGCTTTCAAAGCTTTTATTAGGGGACATATTATTAGTTATACAGGATCAAAATCTAAGAAGACTCGAGAGGAGAGAGCTAAATTGGAACATAAAATAAAAAGTCTTCAGGAAAAAGTGTATGCAGGAAGTGACCCAAGGTTGGAGAATGAATTACTGATTTTGAGAGCTGAATACGACAAAAAATCAGCGAATAGAGCTGCCTCGAGTCTTCTAAGATTGAAACAATCTTTTTATGAACAAGGTGAAAAATCAGGAAAATTATTAGCATGGCAGATTAAACAATTGGAAATTAAAACACCAATTACCAGTATTATAAGTAACGGACAGGTAGTTATAGATCCTTTAGAAATTAATAGAGCCTTTAGAGATTACTATGAAAAATTATATGATACCAAAAATGAACCTGATTTAACAAAACTAAATGGGTTTTTGAACGAACTATCTATACCGTGTATTCCAAATGAAAACAGGGAGATATTGGAGTCTAAAATTAGTCAAGAAGAAGTTGGGCTAGCCATTGATAATATGAAATCAGGAAAAAGTGCAGGACCAGATGGTCTTCCAGTTGACCTTTATAAAAAATTCAAGAATAAATTAATAAAACCTTTTTTGGAAATGGTTTTAGAAGCATTTCAAAATAATAATTTACCATCATACATAAATAATGCCTTAATTATACTGCTGCCAAAACCAGGTAAGCCCTCTAATAAATGTGAAAATATGAGACCAATAAGCCTATTAAACGCCGACCTTAAGATAATCTGTAAAATTTTAGCAAGACGAATACAAGAAATTTTACCAAATATTATTAATTGAGATCAGAATGGCTTTATAAAGGGTAGACAAGGCTTCCATAATGTAAGAAGACTATTTAATATTATTTATTTTAATAAAGAAGCACCGGATACAGCTCTCCTATCATTGGACGCCGAAAAGGCATTTGATAGAGTTGAATGGCCCTTTCTTTTTGAAGTCCTACAAAGGTTTGGACTTGGAAATAATTTCATAAAATGGGTTCAAATAATATACAATAATGCTACAGCAGAAATCCTAACAAATAACAATATTTCAAAACCAATAAAAATCAATAGAGGATGTCGACAAGGCTGTCCACTTTCACCTTTACTGTTTACTATGGCAATTGAACCTTTAGCGATAGTGATACGTTTACATTCACAAATATATGGAATTAAAGTTGGACCAACAGAACATAAAATCTCCCTGTACGCCGATGATATAATTTTGTTTATGTCGAATCTAAAAAAATCAATTCCAACCTTGTTGAATTTAATAAAGAATTTGGGGGAAATATCAGGATATAAAATAAATAAAACTAAATCTTCAATATTATTGCTAAATGAGACCCAGAGAAATTACCCAGCCCCTGAGGTAAATCAATTCAATGTTGTAAATCAGTTTAAATATTTAGGAATCCAAATTATGCCTAAGCTAGAATCAGTCGCCAGTGTCAACTATGAAGCCTTAATGTCAGATATCAATGAGTTAACTCAGAGATGGATGTCACTACCAATGTCGATGATCGGGAGAATCAATATACTTAAAAGTAATATTTTACCTAAAATACTTTATTTATTTCAATACATTCCCTTATCACCACCTTTAGATCTATTCTCAAGAATAAAAAAAAAGTTAGTGGAATTTATATGGAACAACAGGAGGGCTAGATTACGTTTGTCTTTATTATATTTACCATTTGATCGTGGAGGTCTGAAATGTCCAAATTTTATGTTGTATTATTGGTCGGCACAACTGAGGTCTATGACATATTATTTTTCATCAAATGATCTCCCTCACTGGACTGAAATGGAATCATACAATTTACCTTTACCTCTTCCCATATTCATATACTCAGATTCGGCAAAAAAATTACAAAAACAAGTTAAAAATCCATTTGTAAAGCATATGATCAAAATATGGTGTGAAGCTAAAAACTATTTAAAAGAACCACAGTTATTGTCACAATTTAGTCCAATATGGGGTAATCAATATTTTAAACCAGGGAGAGCGGACGCTGTATTTAAAGTATGGAATTTAAAAGGGATACAAAAGATTCAGGATTTATATTTGCCATGTGCAGACAACATAATGTCTTTTGAAGAGCTGAGGATCAAATTTAATCTCAATAGAACACGTTTTTTTAAATATCTTCAACTTAGAAACTTTATTCGATCAAATCAAAATAAAGCTCTCACTCGACCTATTTATTCATCCTTGGAAAAAATGATGATGAAAGATAGTAAAAGAAAGGGTATTATTTCAGAGTTTTATAACTCATTGACACTATCTTCAAGTGAAAATTCACTGAAAAGATTAAACTACTGGAAAGAAGATCTGCAAATTGAAATTTCAGAGGAACAATGGGAATTGGCTTGTACAGAAGCTCAAACCAAATCAATAAATGCACGCCTTAAATTGATACATTTCAAATGGTTAATGCGGATGTATGTTACACCGGAGGAGTTAAATAGATATAACAAAAATATACCAGATACTTGCACAAAATGCATGGAAAGTAAAGGAACCCTATTTCATTGTTTATGGGAATGTAGATTAATAAGAATGTTTTGGGAGGAGGTGAGGGTAACAATTGAAAAAATAATCTTAAAACAAATCATATTGAATCCTAAACTGTTTTTGTTGGGTCTGTACCCAGAAAAGCATAATTTCAATAAAAGTGAAAGAACATTCATAGACCTCAGTTTGCTTAATGCCAAAAAATGTATTGCACTATTATGGAAAAAGACTCATAGACCAGATGTGACTCAGTGGTTAAGACAGATGTTAACAAACTTTCCATTAGAAAGAATAACATATATACTGAAATCAAAGGAAATTGTGTTTGAGAATATATGGAGACCTTTTATTGATTATGTAAAAAATTTAAACATAACTCTTGAAGAAGAAGGTGAATGATGTGTGTGGACCTTGTAAATTCCAAACTGGTGAACATAATATGTATACTAATATATTGGATTGTCTAGACTAAACAGAGGAGCATTGTTGAAGACTTGATTTTGTTGGTGGTTGTTGGTGTTTTTAGGGCATTTTTTTTTTTTTTTTTTGTAGTACTTTAGTGTTAGTGTTTGATTGTTTGTATCATGTTTGTTAAAAAAAAAAAAAAAAAAAAAGGTTCAATAAAGATATTGTGGAAAAAAGAATAGTCCACGCTCCTGGTTTAGCGCGGTCGAGGCGCAGTTCAACCTCCGGAGAATCTCGAGAGATGACACAAAATTCTACCATGTGGTGGCGAAGCTGGACAACCACACAGTCCAGAGGGTGGAGAACCTGGTCAACCACCCACCGGACAGCGACAAGTACAGCGCATTGAAGGCTGCGCTTATCAGCCACTTCACCCCCTCGGTGCAACAGCGAGCAGAGGGGCTCCTGGCATTGACGGAGTTTGAGAACGACAGACCCGCAGACCTGATGGGGAAAATGCTGAGGTTGAGAGACTCCGAAAATGACAGCTTTATCTTCACCCACCTTTTCCTCAGGACCCTACTGCCAGCGGTGAGAGTGACCCTGGCCGGTTCACCTCTGCTGGCCCGACGAGACTACCACGAGCTGAGCCAGGAGGCGCAACGACTCGTCGACGCCCACAAATGGAGTGCGGCTTCGGCCGCGGCAGCAGAGCTAGGCGCAACATCCAGAGATGGCATGGGGCCAGAGGCTGCAGCACCAGACTCACCGACGATGGCAGCAGCGAGGGCCAGGCGACACGGAGCGGATGACGTCCTTTGCTTCTACCATCGCCGCTTTGCAGAGAGGGCGCGCAAGTGCATTCCACCGTGCCATTTCAAGCACTCGGGAAACGCTAAGACCGGGGGTCAGTAGCAGCTGCGGCCCTCGGGGAGGAGAACAAACTGCTCTACCTGAAGGATGCACGCTCGGGGAGGCATTTCCTCGTGGACACAGGCTCCCAGCTGAGCTTTATCACGCCTTCCTACGCCGACCGGCTGGTGCCTTCCAGTGGTCCCCGGGTGTCAGCAGCGAACGGCTCAGCGATTAAGACCTTTGGTGAGAGGACTCCGCTTCCTACTTTGCAGGGCCGTGCATTTGAGTGGACTTTTGTTGTAGCGGCAGTCAATTTCAACATGTTAGGGGCTAATTTTTTGTGCTCACATGGTTTATTGGTTGATCTTGCTAACAGACGTCTGGTTAATGCACTCTCCTTTCACTCTATTCCCTGCACAGCTCGAGTGGCCCCGCCAACTGCACAAGCCAACGTCACAGCTGCAGGTGGTAAGTTCCACACACTCCTCACTCAGTTCCCAGCACTCATGGTCCCAACGTTTTCGGCGACAGTGGCTAAACATGGGGTGGAACATTTTATTACTACCACCGGCCCACCCGTTTTTGCAAAAGCTCGGCGCTTGGACTCAGCTAAACTGACCATAGCGCGCGAGGAGTTTGCCAACCTGGAAAGACTGGGCATCATCAGACGTTCGAAGAGCCCATGGGCTTCACCGCTGCACATGGTCCCAAAGGCTGATGGCTCGTGGCGACCTTGTGGTGATTTCCACAGGTTGAATAACGCCACAGCGCATGACCGCTACCCGATCCCGCACACCCAAGATTTTTCGGTTCATTTGGCGGGGGCGTGCATTTTTTCTAAAATAGACTTGGTACGTGGTTACCACCAGGTCCCAGTGTGCGCTGAGGACACACCCAAAACAGCGGTAATAACTCCTTTCGGGCTTTTTGAGTTTTTGCGCATGCCGTTTGGGCTTAAGGGCGCGGCACAGACGTTCCAACGCATGATGGACGTGGTCCTGCGCGATCTCCCTTTCGTGTTCATCTACCTGGACAACATTTTGGTAGCCAGCGCTTCCGAAGACGAACACGAAAGCCACCTCACAGCAGTTTTCCGGAGGTTGGCAGAGCATGGGTTAATAATCAACCCAGCGAAGTGTCAGTTCGGGGTGGCGCAGATTGATTTTTTGGGGCATCGCGTTTCGCCAGAAGGAGCGGTCCCTCTGCCCGATAAGGTGCGCGCAATAACAAATTTTCCCCAACCACAAACGGTCAAAGCGTTACAGGAGTTTTTGGGAATGGTTAATTTTTACAACCATTTCCTCCCCCGCGTAGCGCAGCTCATGCAACCATTGTATGCTGCACTAAAAAAACAAAAACCTACAAATAAAATCAAATGGTCTCCTGAGCGGGAGCGCGCATTCTCTCAAGTCAAATCAGCCCTGGCAAACGCTGAGTTGTTTTTTTTTGTTTTTTTTTTGTTACTTATTTGTACCCGTAGGTAGATTTGGTTTGCAGTCTGGTGACAAGCCACCGGCCGGCTGCTGGTCGCTGCGTGCGCGAGTGCCCTAAACCTACATGTTTTTGGTATGCGGGAGGAAACCGGAGAAATCCCGGAGTAAACCCACGCAACACGGGGAGAACATGCAAACTCCACACAGCTCACTGTTGGCCGGGGGCTGGGATCGAACCCACGATCTCATGATCCCCACGATCCCCCGGCCGAGGGTAAAACTGTGCTGCCACAGTGCTAAACCACTGCGCCACCGTGCAGCCCAAGTGGTGTGCACGGTGGGTGTGCTGGGTGTGCCAACACTGGGTGTTGGCACACCCAGTCCCAACGGCCCGCATGGCGCTCACTACTGACGCGTCAGATGTGGCCATAGGGGCGGTCGTTGAACAGTACGTGTCTGGGGCCTGGCAACCGCTCGCGTTTTTCAGCAAAACCTTGTGCGATAGCGAGCGAAAGTACAGCACGTTCGACAGGGAGTTGTTAGCTCTACACTTGGCCATCCGCCACTTCCAGTTCTGGCTGGAAGGATGCCGTTTCACTGCGTTCGTGGACCACAAACCGCTGACTTTCGCGATGGCCAAGATTTCGGAACCTTGGTCGGGCCGGCAGCAGAGACAGCTGGCCGCGATATCGGAGTTTACTACCGATATTCAGCATGTGGCTGTCACGCCGCGCCGCTCATCAGCGGCGCCACCTGCACGCACACCTGCACATCATCAGCGGCGAGGGATTTAAGCCGCCTCACCCTGAGCTTCGGCCTGAAGCCGTCAGACTTCCCTACGCATCGCTGTGAGTTCCTTTCATCCTCAGCTGATCATTCTGGTAAGAAAACCTTACCTCCTTTCCCTTCCAAGTCTGCTCCCCTGTGCACAGGTGGATTTCCCGGCGGCGGACAATGCCTCCCCATCGCCTGTTCCTCGCTGCTGCACCGGGCTCTCCAGGTGGCTGTCTACTGGACCTCGTCCCTTGCTGTGCCAGTCATCTGTCCTATCCAAGTAAGCTCCTCTCTCGCTCATTTATCTCCTGTGTTGGTGTGTGCCCGTCACCCTTCTCCTTGTGCTTTTCCCATAGGGTTGTCCGGCTGTACGGCCTCCTGCCTCTGTGCCCAAAGCAGACGCCGCCACCAACACATTTACATCTCGCAGACACACATTCATACACTCCTGTTGTTAATAAACTATTTGAACTACTCTGAGCCTGTGTGTGTGCGTCTCCTGAGCCGTGCGTTATGTCAGTACGGCTTCAGCAGAGCGGCTCGGCAGATGGCGGGTTCGCACACCGGCTTACCACTCTCGAGGCTCGAGTGGATCAGATAGCTTATCAGCAACAGGTGATCCTCAATCAATTAATAAATATAACTAACCGATTGGACCGCTTGGACCCCCAACAGCCGTTCCCCCCGGCTCGTCAGGGTGGCGCGGCTCCTGCCGCTCCAGTGGCCGTCCAGCAGGCTCCGGCGGCACCGACTCGGCTCACGCCCATTCCGACCCCCGCCCGCTTTAGCGGAAAGCTCGGCGGAGCGCGGGGGTTCATAATGCAATGTGAGTTCGTGTTCCATCGTGTGCCCGGAGACTTTCCCTCAGATCACAGCCAAATTGGTTATATCGGGAATCTCCTGGAGGGGCGAGCATTAACTTGGACCTACGCCGTAATGGCGAGGCCCAGTTATGCCACCCTCACATATGACCAATTCGTGAGACGCTTCCTGGAAGTCTTTGACCATTCTCATACCGAGACGGTCCAGGTTGATCGGCTTCTCGCCCTCCAGCAGGGGAGCTGGTTGGCAGCGGACTACGCGGTCGACTTCCGGGTAGCGGCGGAGGAATTAGGCTGGGAGGAACGCTCCCTCTGTGGCCTTTTCCTCCGCAGTCTCAATGATGATCTGAGGGATGAACTGGCTGGGCGGGATATCCCTGAGACGCTAGTGGAGCTAACATCCCTAGCCATCAGTTTGGACAACAGGCTGCGCGAGCGCTCCTTGGGACGGAAGTCGTCTTCTTCTCGCCCTCGTGGAGCCTCGTCGCGCCTGCCCCAAGCTCGCCCCCTGGTGACGCCGCCACCATCGCGCCCCGAGGAGTCGGAGCCGATGGTGACGGGCTGGACAAAGCTCTCCCCGGCGGAGAGACAACGCCGCCGTGAGTTAAATCTCTGTATGTATTGCGGAGATAGTCAACACATGGTAGAGCTTTGTCCACAGAAGCCAAACGGTGGGGTCCACGAGTCACTGTAGGGGGCCTCGCAAACGTCAATCGGTTAAGTCCCCTCACACAATTGAAACTGCCCATCCGTTTCTGCCACAACTCCACTGGGCATCTCACCCACGCACTGGTGGATTCGGGCGCGGAAGGCAGCTTTATTTCTCAAAGCCTGGCAACCCGATTGGGCATCCGCTGTCAGGCACTAAGGAACCCTATCTCCCTGGTCAACCTCTCTCGTGCCTCCCTTGGGAGAGTTACGCACCAGACCATCCCCGTCCCGGTTATTATCTCTGGAAACCACCGGGAGGAGATAACCTTTTACGTCCTGCCCAACTCTGTGTCGCCCGTCATCCTGGGGTATCCCTGGCTACGCCTCCACAACCCCGTTCTGGATTGGAAGTCCGCCGGGGTGTCGGCATGGAGCACGTTCTGCATGAGCACCTGTCTACAGTCCGCTGCCTGCTCTCCGTCCGCTTCTCCCTCTCCTACGGACGCTGCGCCCCCGGACCTGTCCCTGGTGCCACTGGAATTTCACGACCTGGGTATGGTATTCAGCAAATCCAAGGCGATGTCTCTCCCTCCTCATAGGCCCTATGACTGTGCAATCAATCTCCGCCAGGGGGCACCCTTACCTTCTGGACGACGCTACAGTCTATCGGCGCCGGAGAAGGAGACAATGAACTCTTACCTCAAGGAGTCGCTGAGTGCTGGGATAATCCGCCCATCGTCATCACCTGTGGGGGCAGGATTCTTCTTCGTCGGTAAGAAGGACGGATCGCTCCGTCCTTGCATTGACTATCGTGCCCTTAATGACATAACGGAGAAGGATCGTTACACCCTGCCCCTCATGGACACCGCTTTCCACTCCCTCCAGGGGGCGACTTGGTTCACCAAGCTGGATCTACGCAGCGCATACCACCTCATCCGGATCCGGGAGGGAGTTGAGTGGAAGACAGCCTTCCGTACCCCGAACGGCCACTTCGAATACCTGGTGATGCCGTTCGGGTTGACCAACGCTCCAGCCGCCTTTCAGCACCTCATCAATGACGTCCTCTGGGATTTCATCGGCCTTTTTGTGTTCGTCTACCTGGATGACATACTCATCTTCTCCAAGTCCAGGGACGAGCACCAGGTCCACGTGAGGTGGGTCCTCCAAAGGCTGCTGGAGAACCGGTTATACGTGAAGGCCGAGAAATGCGAGTTTTACGCGAAGACAACATCCTTCCTCGGGTTCATCATCTCCCACGACCAGGTGCTTCCGGACCCAGAGAAGGTGAAGGCGGTGGTGGAATGGCCTACACCTGCGTCAAGAAAGCAGGTGCAGCAGTTCGTTGGGTTTGCGAACTTCTACCGCCGCTTCGTCCCAAATTTTGGCACCATCGTCGGCGTGCTGACCCGCCTCACGTCCCCTAAGGTCCCGTTCCGGTGGACCGAAGAGGCCGCGGCTGCCTTTCAGGCGCTGAAGGCGGAGTTCTCCTCCTCCCGGGTCCTTAGCCAAGTCAACCTCACGCTGCAGTGCATCGTGGAAGTGGACGCTTCGGACACTGGAGTGGGGGCGGTGCTGTCCCAGCGGTCGCCAGACGACGGAATCAAACGGCCCTGCGCCTTCTTCTCCCGGCGCTTGTCCCCGGCGGAGAGGAATTATGACGTGGGTGACAGAGAGCTCCTCGCCATCAAGCTCGTGCTACAGGAGTGGCGTCACTGGCTAGAGGGGGCGGACCTGCCGTTCGTGGTCCTGACGGAACACAAGAACTTGGAGTACCTTAGATCTGCCAAGCGCCTGAACGCCCGCCAGGCGCGCTGGTCCTTGTTCTTCACCAGGTTCCAATTTACCATCACCTTCAGGCCTGGCTCCAAGAACGGCCTGCCCGACGCCCTCTCTAGGCAATTCGCCCCTGAGGAGTCGGAAGACACGGTCCACACCATCCTACCCAGGACGTGCGTCGTGGGAGCCGTCACTTGGGACATCGAGAGCAAGATCCGGAAGGCGCAGGAAGTGGAACCTGACCCTGGCGGCGGACCGGAGGGGAGGCTGTTCGTGCCATCCATGGTTCAGGGGGAGGTCATCCACTGGTTGCACACATCCAAGCTCACCTGTCACCCTGGCTCCTCCCGGATGATTGACCTCCTCCAGCGGTCCTTCTGGTGGCCGGGTCTGCGGAGGGACGCTGCCCGCTACGCCCGGGCCTGTCCAGTGTGTGCCACCAACAAATCGGGTAATGCCCCTCCAGCGGGTTTGCTCCAGCCTCTGCCCGTCCCTGGCAGGCCCTGGTCGCATATCGCCCTGGATTTCGTCACCGGACTCCCAGTCTCGAACACCTACGACACCGTCCTGACCATCATGGACCGCTTCTCCAAGGCGGCACACTTCGTCCCCCTACGAGGTCTCCCTACTGCCCTGGAGACGGTGGACCTCCTCATCCAGCACGTGGTCAGGCTGCATGGGATTCCGGTGGACGTGGTCTCGGACCGAGGGCCCCAATTTTCTTCAGAGGTTTGGAGGTCGTTCTGCAACGCCTTAGGAGCCAAGGTGAGGCTCTCCTCCGGCCATCACCCCAATCCAACGGGCAGTGTGAGCGGACCAACCAGGAGCTGGAGGCTGCGCTCCGCTGTGTAACGGCGTCCAAACCAACGTCCTGGAGTAACCACCTCGCCTGGGTTGAATACGCCCACAACAACGTTCGCTCTTCTGCTACAGGGATGTCCCCCTTTAAGGCGTCCCTGGGTTACGACCCCCCGCTGTTCCCGGCGCAGGAGAGTGAGGTAACTGCCCCCTCAGTACGGGCGCATATTAGACAGTTCCGCTCCATCTGGGCGTCAGCGCGCAATGCGCTTTTACGCACGGCGGAGCGCAACAGAGCCGTGGCGGACCGGCACAGAAGACCTGCCCCGGCGTACAGAGTTGGTCAGCAAGTCTACGTGTCGACCCAGGACGTGATTTTAAAGGGCGAGAGGAGGAAGCTGGCACAGCGCTTCATGGGCCCATACCCCATCACCAGGATCATCAACCCGGTGGCTGTGCGTGTAGCTATTCCCCCCTCCCTCCGCATCCATCCCACCTTCCACGTGTCCAAGGTGAAGCTGGCAGTCTCCGACCCCCTTTGCCCTCCTCCTGCTGCGCAACCCGCGCCCCGGATGATTGATGGCCATCCGGCCTGGCCCGTCTCCTCCATCCTGGACTCCCGGCGCCGGGGTCGTGGGTTGCAGTACTTGGTGGACTGGGAGGGCTATGGGCCTGAACATCGGCAGTGGGTACCCTCGTCGTTTGTGTTGGATCCATCGCTCATCGCTGATTTCCACCGAGCGCACCCAGAGAAGCCATCGCCAGGAGGCGCTGCTAGAGGGGGGAGTACTGTCACGCCGCGCCGCTCATCAGCGGCGCCACCTGCACGCACACCTGCACATCATCAGCGGCGAGGGATTTAAGCCACCTCGCCCTGAGCTTCGGCCTGAAGCCGTCAGACTTCCCTACGCATCACTGTGAGTTCCTTTCATCCTCAGCTGATCATTCTGGTAAGAAGACCTTACCTCCTTTCCCTTCCAAGTCTGCTCCCCTGTGCACAGGTGGATTTCCCGGCGGCGGACAACGCCTCCCCATCGCCTGTTCCTCGCTGCTGCACCGGGCTCTCCAGGTGGCTGTCTACTGGACCTCGTCCCTTGCTGTGCCAGTCATCTGTCCTATCCAAGTAAGCTCCTCTCTCGCTCATTTATCTCCTGTGTTGGTGTGTGCCCGTCACCCTTCTCCTTGTGCTTTTCCCATAGCGTTGTCCGGCTGTACGGCCTCCTGCCTCTGTGCCCGAAGCAGACGCCGCCACCAACACATTTACATCTCGCAGACACACATTCATACACTCCTGTTGTTAATAAACTATTTCAACTACTCTGAGCCTGTGTGTGTGCGTCTCCTGAGCCATGCGTTATGTCAGTGGCGGGTAAATATAATGTAGTAGCAGACTGCCTCTCACGTGCTGTGGCGGCTCCAGGCCCCGTGGGGGCAGACTCTGCAGCCATGGCCGTGGACCGGGGTAGCAATGCGGAAGCGCGCGCGGCCCCGGTCCGCGTAGGGATAGATTATGCAGCCATGGCCGCGGAGCAGGTTTGCGACGCGGACGTGCCCGCGCTCCAGTCTGGACCTACAGGGTTAAGGCTGGAGAGCAGGGTGCTGCAAGACGGTATGCCTCCCCTAATCTGCGATGTCTCCACTGGACGACCGCGTCCGGTTGTACCAGCCGCGTGGCGCCGCCGCGTTTTTGACTCGATCCATTCTCTGGCGCACCCGGGGGCGCGCGCGTCGGTCAAAATGATAGGAGAGAAATTTTTATGGCAGTGCCTGCACGAGCAAGTCAAGGAGTGGGCAGCAGCCTGCGTGGCTTGTCAGCGAGCCAAAATACACAAACACACTAGAGCTCCCTTGGAGCCTTTTCACATCCCGGCTAAGCGGTTCGATCATGTGCATGTCGACCTCGTAGGCCCCCTCCCGCCGACACAGGGGTGCACACACCTTTTGACAATGGTGGACCGCACCACGCGTTGGCCGGAAGTGGTCCCACTGGCATCAACCACAGCCGAGGAGGTGGCGCGCGCGTTTTTAACAGCATGGCAGCATGGGTAGCGCGCTTTGGAGTTCCGTCGGACATTACGTCCGACAGAGGTCCTCAATTTGTTTCCAAGCTCTGGTCAGCGATGGCCCACAGCCTGGGGGTAACGATCCACCGCACTACTGCGTACAACCCGCAGGCTAATGGTTTATGTGAACGTTTCCATAGCATTGAAAGCAGCCCTCAGAGCGTCGCTTACGGATGCAAATTGGGTGGACAGGCTACCATGGGTTTTATTGGGGTTGCGTTCTGCACCTAAAGAGGATTTAAAAGCCTCCCCAGCTGAGTTAGTTTTTGCGCAACCACTCCGGCTGCCCGGGGAGTTTCTCCCGGATAATCCTGCGCCAGAGTGCCCCCCCGCTCAGTGGTTGCAGAGTGACACGGGATCGAGCACGCTTCCTGGCCCAGTTCACCACAGCTTCCCGCGCGTTTTTGTGCCTAAAGCTTTAAAAAATGCGGAGTTTGTTTTTGTCAGACATGATGCCCATCACCCAAACTTGCGACCGCCTTATGATGGACCATTTAGAGTGCTGGAAACAGGAGATAAGCATTTTTTGCTAGATTTGGGAGGCAGAAAGGAAATGATTGGCATAAACAAGCTCAAACCCGCTTTTGTGATGGCTGACGAAGCTGTGCAGTTGGCGAGGGCTCCCTGGCGCGGCAGACCCCCTAGAGAGTGTTCCCCAGAACACCCACAGAGATTGACTAACAGTTTCCGCCCACAGGCAGCAGCCCCACAGCAGGAAGACACTGTGGAGGCAGTAAAGCCGGTTTACAGCAAGTACGGCAGAAGACTGAGGCCGAAGCGGCATGTGGACTGATATGTGGTGATTTTATTATGACATGCATCTTTAGTTATGTTGTTCCATCTTAGACGTTTGGGGGGGGTCATGTGGGGCACATATGCTGGTTTCATATGCTCCACAGATATATTACTGTATGTTTATTGTGTGCTTCACGTCTCAGGGGAACAAAGGGACTGAGCCTCCTAGAGGTAACAGGAGGGTGTGAGATTTGGCCTTTTGTTTCAAGGAGATGGCCTTGAGAGATTTCCTGACCACCGGAGACTAGGGGGTAGATGGTGTTAAGATCGGGGGAAGTTACATTGTGACTGGGATTAAGTACTATGTGACTGTATGTTTGATTAAACACCATGTGACTGTAGGTTTGATGTCCTGGGTATAAAAGGACAGATGTGAGAAAATTCATCGTCTTTTTCTGCTTTGGAATGTTGGAGTATGTGATTGTAAATAAAGCTGAACCTGAGGAATAAACTCAGTCTCGTCCTTCAACACATCTCCACAACACCCTGTTTCTCCATTGTGTTGTCTTATTTAGTATAACAGTGTAGTGGCCCTCTTTTATGCTACTCAGAAACTGAAAGAACATTAAGAACATAAAAAAAACATTAAGAACATAGTATATAAAACTTTAAAACAAAAAACTGTCAGAAGATTTTCCTGAGCTGAGGTCTTTTTAGCGACCTTAGAAGAGCCTTGTTGGTGTGTTGGCTCTGAGGGAAATTCCTCAAACTTTGTTACGTGTTGAGGGCCCTCTCTTACCCCTTTAAGTCGTCCCATGTTTTTAATGTGAATTTCAGATTCCAATCCGAACTTGTCATGATTTTTTTTTTTATGCCTATACCCTATGAAATTGTGCACAACCTCCCACCACCGTCACAGCAAACAATCACATTAATACAGTATTTGTTAATGTGGAGAGTTCATGTGGTTCATTGTCACATTTCTATTTTAACAAGTTTTTTTTTTAAAAGACTTATTTGTTTCTAATATTATGACTGTTCCATGAAATGTTTTGCCACTTCATACTTGCTGATTCTGCATCTTGTATAATGTTTGTTACCTTGTAGGAGGAGGGTTTGATGCGCAGATTGATTAAAAATATCATTATTCCCTCCTGAAAGCGTCTAGTTTTTCCTTATAGCCCTGGAGCTGGGTTTCCCGCTGCAGGCCCATGGATTTTGAGGGTCTCTGTGTGCACCACGTTTGAGCCCTTATTCTTTCGATTGGGTCTGTTGCGGGTTTATACACCGTTACCAGGAGCCCTCTTCTCGCCATATCCCTGGTTGCTTCTTCCGCCGAGTTGTAGAGACACGTCTCTTCCCCGTAAAAAACCCTCAGCTTTGCCGGAAATGGAGTTTGAAAGCGCAGTTTCTTCGCTCGTAGTACCTTTTTAGCATCATTGTATTCCTGACGCTTTTTAAGGACCTCCGGGGCGTAGTCGTGCTCCACAAAAACTTTTCTTTCTTGGTGTATAAATCCTTTTTTCTGCCAAGCCAGTCTCAAAACCTTTTCTTTTGTTCTGAAGTTGGAAAACTTCACCACCACCGATCACGGGGGCGCTTCCGCTGACAGCCTAAGGGCTAATGAATGGTGCGCCCTTTCTATTTTCAAATCGGTGGATTGGGGAATTTCCAATTTCTCTCTCAGTATGGTTTCCACACATGCAGCCATTGTGGTGAAACCGTCCTCGACTCCTTCTTTCAGACCATGAATTCTTATGTTGTCCCTTCTTAGTCTTCCTTCTTGATCGGTTAGCTTAGCATCCAGTCTTGTCTGTCGTTTGAGTAATTCCAACACGGTTTCTTCCAGCCCTTTTATTCTTTCCTCTGCTTCCATGATTCGGTCCTCAGCCTGGTCCACTCTGTTGTTTGTCCTTTTTATTTCGTGTTTAATTTCACAAAATTCGGCCCGACACTCTTGGCGAAATTCTCTTAATTCTTGAAATATCATTTTTAAGCTAACCGTGTTGCTAGCCTCATTCTGCTCCTCTGTTTCCGAGTGGATGTTGTCCTCCAGGTCAGACTCTCCAGCTGATGCGCGTCTTGGCCTGGCAAATGTCGATCTCTTCTGTTTTCCTTTAGGCATAATGACTTTGTCTTTTGATTTTCACTCTTCCAAAAATCTGTTAAATCTGATTTTCAAGGTATTTTCATGGATGGGGTCTGGGAGCTTCAGCGTTAAGCTTCTATCACCATGGTGTCCAGACCGGAAGTCCTGGTCCCTTTTCTTAAGCCTCACCCTGTACACCACATCCGACAGTCTCTGCAGAACCACACACGGTACCGACCAATGGCTTGCCAACTTCGGTGATCGTCCTCTTTTCCTTTCAGGGCAGAAAACCCAGACTCGATCTCCCGGTGTCCCGGTGCAAAGTCCCTCCCCTGGTAGCGGGAGTCATACGCTCGCTTCTGCCAACTCCCTGCTGCTGCCAGGGCCTCCCAGGCGGGCCGCTGGCCCACGTCCAGCCACTGCCGAGCCCGGGAAATGACTGGATCTCTGTCCTGCTCACTCTGCAGCTGCTGCGTGCCAAGGGCCTCTGTGACGTCATCGCTGGGGGGGAGCTGCCTGATTATCCGAGGGGAACTGTGTGCCGCTGTGTTATTCCTGCTCACAGCGGTCCGGAGAACAGCAACCCCTCCCACGGGTTGCTGTTCTCAGAGGTCTCGATCCTCTGCCCGCTGGTGGTGACGACAGTACAACAGCTCCTGCAGCTGGCATGTCTGTCCCGATTCCAGCCCGCTGCAGCTCTGCTGGAATAATTCCTCGACCGCCTGCTGCGTCCCTGCCAACACGTTGACCCCTCCCCTTGCTGTCCCTGTGTGTGCTCGTGCTCCCTCTGCTCGTGCTGGTGGCGCCGTTGTGTCTAGTCCTCGCGGTGGCCCGCCTGGTCCGGTCCATCCTGGCGGTCCCTCCATCGCGCAGGCCTCCATGTTTCTTCTCTGGGTTCCGCTGCGGAGCGTGATGGTCCGGGTTCCCAGCTGGAGGGACGGTCTGGCGGTGTCGATCTTGGCGTTCCACACTGCGAGCAGGTCGAGTCCAATAATACAGGGGTCTTGGATGTCAGCCAGCCAGAACAGGTGTTTTATGTTCTGACCGGCCACCCCACCATGAGAACTCTCCACCCCCCCAATCTGGCGCGCTCACCGGTAGCTGTGGTGACGTGGCGCTCGGTGGGTTCCCACCCCCGTGGTGTCGTCTCGTCTGTGCCCAGCAGCACACCGGGTCAGGCCAAGGAGATAGTGGAACCGGTGTCAGTCAGAGCCTGGATTGGCGTCTTGTCCAGGCTGCATTGTAAATACATCCCTGGCGAGCGTCCAATTCGGTCCACACGCGGTGGCAAGTCATCGGTTTGTCGTGGGGAGGGTGCAGGGCAGTACCGCCGCTGCTCCAGCCGCTTCCTCCGGCACGCTCACCACAAAGCCTCGCTCCATCATGTCCCGCGCTGCCTCTCTGGCTGTGTTGTATGTCTTCATGCCGTCCTCCCAATGAATCCTCATCTTCGTTAGCGGCGTTTGGAATCTAATTTTTTTCTCCTTCAGCGTTTTTTTAATGTTGGCATATTTCTTTCGCTGCTGCACAATTTCTGTCGGGTAGTCATGATCAAAGAATATCTGCTTGTCGCCGATTCGTATCTTTTTTTTCCACGCTTGTGTCAGGATTCTTTCCTTTACATCATATTTCAGAAAGTTCACCACAACTGACCTGGGTGGAGAATTTGGTTTCGGGTTCTGTGCCGAGGCTCTGTGCGCTCGGTGGATCTGCAGGTCTGCTTCATTGGGCAGCTCCAGCTCTTTTTTTAAGAACTGATCTATGAATTTCGTCATCGAGTTGCCTTCAATGCCCTCCGGGATCCCGAAGATGCGTATATTGCTCCGTCTGGACCTGCTCTCCAGGTCGGTTATTTTTTCCTGCATCCTCTGTGTTTGCGTCGTCAGGGTCTGCAGCTGCTCGCTTGCCTCGCTCTTCCAGTCTTCCAGCTCCGATATTCGGGCCTGTGCTTCTGTCATACACGCCCGTTGAGAGCGCAGCTCCTCCATGTTTTCTGCTAGCTTGCGCTCCATTTCTCTTCGGAGGCCCATAATTTCCTCCTTCATCTCTTTTTTCAGCTCCTCCTTAAGAGCCACTAAATCCTGTTGGAGTTGTCGCTTGAAGTCTTTTAACTCTTTACCTAGATTGGCGATGCCAGTGTTCATGGTATCGAGTTTGCCGTCCTCCATTTTCCCTGCTGCAGTCACCTCGTTTTTTTTGGCCTCGTGTTCAGCAATTTCTCCTGCGTTGTTGAAGAGGAATTCTTTAATTTTACCCTGCTTTTGTCCGTGTGCCCGGCTCCTTCGTGTTTTCATCCCTTGGTTTATTGATCCGTTTATGTCGAGTTGGCCATTTACCGATGATTTTTAATCCAGCTAGGGAGAGCTCTCTGTTTAAGCGTTATGTCTCTCCGCCATCTTCCCGGAAGTCCAGCAAGTCCTCTTTAAAAGAATTGATTGCATTTGGTGATTTGTATCTGAACGATTTTGAAATTTTTTCTGCGTTGGGCCCCGTGTGGCCATGGATAAGTGCAAAGGTTGGCAAGTGGTCACTTATATCATTTATCAATAATCCACTTTCTATTTTCTTATCGATAACATTGACAAACAGTTGTCAATAAGTGTAGCAGAGTGAACTGTGATTCTACTGGGATGTGTTATTGTGGGATATAGACTCATGCTGTACATAGAGTTCATGACTCTGTAACTACATTTTGTTGATGTGGATTTAGTAAATCAATATTGAAATCTCCACAAATTGCTACCATTTTCTTACTAGTAATATTATTGTACAGTTCGACTAATTTATCTCTGAATGTCTCAATGCAAGTTCCCGGTGTTCTATATATACAACTTATGATTAGATTTTTTGTTTTATCTTGGTCAATCTCGACAGTGACACATTCCAAGATCCCTGGTAGTGCAAAGGACATTTCATTTACAAGCTTACACCTATACAGGTCATCAATATACAGTGCAACACCACCACCCTTTTTTTGAGTTCTGTTAATATAAAACATCTGATATCCCTCTATTGCCATCAGGGGAGCCTGTTCTTCATTAAGCCAGGTTTCAGAGACTGCAATAGCTGTGAATTTTCTGTCTAGCTGTTTTAAATAGTCCTGAATCTGTGGAAAGTTTTTGTTAAGACTTCTGCTGTTGAAGTGTATTATTGACAGTTTACCATCTAATTGCACTTGACTTTTGAATTGCTTTTCAGTGTAATATTCACAGTGGTTATGAATATTATTGAAAAAGTGGTTATCAGGGTCAATATCATTCTCCATCTCTTGTGGTTTATGTTCAGCATAGTGGCATATTTTCAGAGTTTGAGTTTCCTCACTCTGTGTCAGATGACTTCCTCCAGCTGGGGATAATTGATGTCTACTCAAGTCGGTCATAAGTTTTTGTTTATTTTGCTTATTTTTTTTAAAGTACTTTGGCATGGTGTATCAAAAGAACTATTCTTATCATGTGTATGAATATGGATTATCATTGACTCATAATTTTCTTAATCCGTGTTCATCTGTATTTATTTAAGTCAGTAGCATCTCTGATCATTATACTCCTTGCTTGCTCTGGTGTTCCATTTAGTTTAATCCAAATTCTACAATTTCTTGTCCAGGTTGCCTGTATCTTATTTTGTTTTTTCAGCATCCGTGCCTGCCGTGCTAATTCAGCGGGTTTTTTTGTCAGGTGTTCATTTAGGTAAACTTGAGTTCCCTGTAGCTTTCTGGCCTGCCTCAGTATGTCATTCTTTACCCTTCTGTTCACAAAGCGCATCACAATTGATTTCTTTGTTTGGGGATCTTTCTTCGGTAAAGCATAACAGGCTGAAATTGCATTGGCTTCTACCTTAATGTCTCTATTATTAAGGAACTGAAGCACTTGATTTTCTAAGGAGACTGATTCACTCATGGGAGCATCTTCACCATTCAGTCCTGTTGTGGCATGGGCGTGTGACTGATATCTGATGTCTAGTCCACTTATAACTAGGTCATCAATACGAGAACCTTGTTCAAGATCCTCGACGCATTGCTCCAAAAGACGCCCGCGTTGCTCCAGGTCCATAATTTTTTTGTCTTTTTCTTGAATTATTGATTGTAGGGCTTGTACATCTTCTATTAGGCCTATTATTTTGGCCTGCTGGCTAGCCAATTTGGCCAATTCTTCAGACATAAAGTTCAGAGATTTTTTGATCTCTTCCATTTCCTCTTTTTTTGGTGGCATTTTACTGACCTGTGGATAGAAATAAACAGTGAATCCGGCTAGGCCTCAACTAGCCCGGCCGCTGCTGGTCCCTCCGCTCACCGCCGCCGCAACCGAGCTCCTGCACAGCTCCTCCGCCAAGTAACGCCGCACAGCTCCGCTGATCACCTCCGCCGATCACCGCCGCCTGCTGCCGTCTGCCTGGGCAGTTATGCTGCACACCGCTCGGCGCAGCCGAGCTCCACTGATCACCGCCGTCGATCACTGCCGCCTGCCGCCGTCTGCCTGGGTGGTCACGCCGCACACCGCCGGTGCAGCCGAGCAGCGCTGGGCACCGCCGCCTGCTGCCGTCTGCCTGGGTGGTCCAGGTGGCCCCCGTCTCTCACCAACGTCGCTCCCGAGCTTCGATCCGGCTCGCGCTTGCACTCAGCTGCCGCCTCGGTTAGTTCCTCCAGTAAGTCTTCACCGGGGGCTGAGTCGCTTCATGTCTGAGTTAGGAGGCACAACTGGGCCAGCGTTAAGCTAACTAGCGTTAACTAGCGTTAGCTTTGCAATCGCTTCGGGTAGCAGCAGCAGCTCTACCCGATTAAAGGGGGTATTCCAGCGGTTTTCTTACGGTGGTGGGAATTCAGCCCGTGGGTGTCCGTCACGAGCGCCGATCGCTGTAGGTTGGTTATTTTAATGGCAAAAGGCAGTGACTTAGTCTCAGCACTGAGAAAGTGTGGCCATCCCGGTCGCCATCTTGGATTAAAAGTTCATATATTAACTATAGAGTTACAGAGGAGTGAACTGGATCTGAGCTGCTTTTAATCCGTAAGAAACATTAACAACGTCTCATGCTGTTCACAAGTCAACTTATGACCATTGGCCATAGTCCAATGCATTCCTGGGGCCAGAGCAGGCGACATCAAGTCAAATTTGAAAATGCTGGCTAAAAGTAACTGTAAATATTCCACAATTGTTATTCACGCCGGCATTAATGACATCCGTCTCCGGCAGTCGGAAGTCACGAAACTTAATATAGAATCGGTGTGTGAGTTTGCAAAAACGATGTCTGCCACTGTAGTATTCTCTGGGCCCCTCCCCAATCTGACCAGTGATGACATGTTTAGTCGCTCGTCATCCTTGAACCGCTGGCTGTCTGTGTGGTGTCCTAAAAATGACGTGGGCTACATTGACAATTGGAGTTCTTTTTGGGAAAAACCTGGTCTTATGAGACGAGACAGCATTCATCCCACTTTGGATGGTGCTTCTCATTTATCTAACAATCTGGCATCTTTTTTATCCAAATTTCCAAAACCATGACTACTCAGAGTTGGGACCAGGAAGCAGAGTCGCAGTCTTACACGCCTCTCTGCAGCTCCTCTTCATCCGTCACCCCTCAGCTTAGCCCCTGTCTTCCCCATCAGAGAATCGTTGTCTGCTCCCTCCAAAGTGAATAAAAATATAATGCATAAGCATCCCAAAGTGATAAAGCAAAATACTGGTAAAACTCAAATTAAACATAAAGCCTCTAAATTGAATGATTTGGCCTCTGTTCCTCCTCATAATCTAAAAATTAAATGTGGTTTATTAAATATTAGGTCTCTAACTCCCAAGTCTCTGTTAGTCCATGATTTGTTAATTGATCATCAGATTGATTTAATATCCCTTACAGAGACTTGGTTAGGACAAGAGGATTATGTTGGTTTAAATGAATCAACTCCCTCTGGTTATTTAAACTGTCAAAATCCCAGAAGTTCTGGTCGTGGAGGAGGAGTAGCAACAATTTACCATTCCAAATTACTAGTTAATGTAAAGCAAAAAACATGTTATAATTCCTTTGAGGGCCTGGTCCTCAGTATTGGGCACTTTAGCAATTTTAGGTTAAACCCAATTTTATTTGCCATAGTTTATCGTCCCCCATCAACCTACTCAGAATTTTTATCCGAATTTGCTGATTTCTTAGCTGATTTAGTACTGAAATCTGATAGAATAATTATAGTAGGGGACTTTAATATACATGTGGATGTAGATAGTGACTGCCTTAATGTGGCTTTTAATTCAATATTAGACTCGATTGGGTTTTCTCAGAAAGTAGGAAATTCTACTCATTACCTCCACCATACATTGGACCTTGTTCTGACATATGGCATAGAAATAGAAAATCTTGTAGTGTCTCCTCATAACCCTGTACTGTCAGACCATTGTCTGTTAACCTTTGATTTTACTATTTGTGACTATTTGGCTCCTAAAGAAAAATATTATTACAGTAGATGCCTCTCAGATGATGCTGTTTCCAAATTTATGCAGATTGTTTCCTCTATGCCATGTGTCAACACAACGGAAATAAGCTATAGACAGCTTGCTCCTTCTGTAATTGATAACATGGTGGATAGTGTTTCAGCTTCTCTGCATCAAGCTCTAGACTTGGTGGCCCCCTTAAAAAAGAAAAAGTCTAATCAGAGATTTCTAACTCCTTGGTTCAACACAGAAACTCGTAGCTTAAAACAGAAGACTCGTCAATTAGAAAGAAAATGGCGCTCTACTAATTTAGATGAAATCTATTTAGCTTGGAGAAATCATTTTAATTTATAAAAAATCTCTTAGAAAAGCTAGAACGAGTTATTACTCTGCATTAATAGAAGAGAACGAATAATCCCAGGTTTCTTTTCAGTACTGTAGCCAGGTTGACAAAGAGTCAGGACTCTGTCAATCCTAGCATTCCCTTAGAGCTTACTAGTCAGGACTTTATGAACTTTTTCAATAATAAAATTTCATCCATCAGAAATAAAATCAGATTCTTCCCACAGTTAACTTAAATACTGTAACTACTACAACTCCTTCTGTTGATGTCTGTCTTGATGAGTTTACTCCAATCGACCTTTGTGAGTTAGACAAAATAGTTTCCTCATCCAAACCTTCAACTTGTCTTTTAGACCCTATTCCTACCAGGTTATTTAAAGAAGTCTTCCCACTTATTGGTAGCTTTATTCTTCATATAATCAATTCTTCATTAACTTTAAGCCATGTACCGCAGGCTTTTAAAACGGCTGTAATTAAACCCTTACTCAAAAAGCCAACGCTAGATCCAGGAGCTTTAGCTAACTATAGACCAATCTCTAATCTCCCTTTCATTTCAAAAATCTTAGAAAGAGTTGTTGCTACGCAATTATTTGACCACCTGCAGGGAAATGGTTTACTTGAAGAGTTTCAATCTGGGTTTAGAATCCATCATAGTACTGAAACAGCCTTAGCTAAGGTCACTAACGACCTCCTCATTGCATCTGATAATGGACTAGTTTCTGTACTTGTCCTTTTAGATCTTAGTGCAGCTTTTGATACTATCGATCATAATATTCTACTTGATAGATTAGAACACTATGTTGGACTTAATGGAACTTCGTTGCAGTGGTTTAGATCTTATTTATCTGATAGGTTCCAGTTTGTTCATGTAAATAATGAGTTTTCTTTCAACTCAAAGCTTAGTCATGGAGTTCCACAGGGATCTGTGCTAGGCCCTACTCTTTTTAGTTTATATATGCTTCCGTTAGGCAACATTATTAGAAAGCACTGTATACATTTTCATTGTTATGCAGATGACACACAATTATACCTGTCAATGAAGCCAGATGATAGTAATCAATTAGCCAAGTTAGAAGCCTGTCTTAAGGAAATCAAAGCTTGGATGACTTGTAATTTCCTGCTATTAAATTCAGATAAGACTGAAGTCATTCTTGTTGGTCCAAAAAACCTTAGAAATTCCTTTCCAAATCAAACTTTCAGTTTGGATGCAGTTACTCTCTCTTAATAGCTCTGTGAGGAACCTTGGAGTTATTTTTGATCAGGATTTGTCCTTCAATTCACATATTAAATTTGTTTCTAAGACTGCCTTCTATCGTTTGCATAATATTGCCAAGATTAGGAGCATCTTGTCTCAGAGTGATGCTGATCCACGCTTTTGTTAGCTCGAGATTAGATTATTGTAATTCTTTATTATCAGGCTGTCCTAAAACATCTTTAAAAAGTCTTCAGCTGATCCAAAATGCTGCAGCAAGAGTTTTAACAGGTACTAGAAAGAGAGATCATATCTCTCCGGTTCTGGCCTCCCTTCATTGGCTTCCCATAGAGTTTAGAATTAAGTTTAAAATCCTTCTTCTTACTTACAAAGCTCTAAACAATCAGGCTCCTTTTTATTTAAAAGATCTGATACTACCGTATTATCCTAACAGAGCACTACGCTCCCAAAATGCAGGATTACTTGTAATACGGATGCGCTATGGAGGGTGAGAATATGTATGGGCACATAATCATACCATGTAGGATAACTAAATAGACGGTTATGCTGTTTCATCCCACCTAGCAACAATGCTCTGCACTGTGTGTGTTTATATATTTACATATTTATTCCATCTAGCTACAATGTGTCACAACGGCCCTCACGGACCGTCACAAGACGCCTCAGTCACCAGTGAGTTTGCAGTGATGTTTATTAACAGTGCAGGTTGACAAGGAAGAGATTACAAACAACGGGATGGGTACGTCTGAGCCGGGGAGCACCCGATGCACCAGACGAGTAATAGTCAGGGTAATCACACTGAACGTACCTTACACACAGGACCGTTAACCGATGGGATTACGAGATACCCGAGTCGGCTAACAGTGGACAACGGAGGTCAGCAGGAACACAACAGGGGTTAACCAGGATAACCAGAACATAGCGGAACATAACAGGAACATAACAGAGACTGCCGCCCTGGAGGACATTCAGCACCCGCTTATATCTGGTGGCTAATGACCCCAACGCGGCACAGCTGCTGCTAATGACAGCAGAGCAGCAGCTGACTTTGACAGCAGGGAGCTCCCCCGGGCGCCTTCACAATAAGAGCCCGAGGAGCTGGAAGGAACCCTCAGCTGCCAAAGCCAGGGAACAACAAGATATGAGGCCCGAGTGTGGCCAGAACCGACACTCGGGTTATGACAGTACCTCCCCCTCAAGGCCGAGCTCTGAGCGGCCAGAGTAACACCCCAGCCCCCCCCCCCACCCCCCTAGGGTGGGTGGATGGGGTGCTGGCAGGAGGGAGAGAGACAAACAACAAGACCAACAAGGCAGTAGAGACAGGGAAAAAAAAAAACCATACTCCCTTGAATGTGGGTGACAAGAACAGAGTCAAAATAGGCAGTACACCTATTGGCAAAAACAAATTGACATAAGGTGGAGGGAAAAGAACCACCAAACACAGAAACAAAGTAGTGGGCCACAAAAACACAAATCAATCCCCCTCCCCCCCCCCCCCCCCCCGCACACCCCAACAGTCCCACAAACGAAATCAGAAACCCGGGGAGGGTGCAGTCCTGACCCGGAGGGATGGGGGCAAAAGGTTCGGGGGGGTCGTCCGGCATCAAGAGGCCACAGAACAGGGAGGGGAAAAGAGGACGGTTCGGGTGGCCTACCCCAGTCCCATGCTCGGAAGCAGAGAGTTTCAGGCGGCCGAAGCAGGTCGCCACACGGAGTCAAAAATGACGGGGGGCCGGCCCAGAGAACCAAACCGGTGAGACAGTCCTTCAGGCGGCCGCCCCGCAATGCCAGCCCACCAGAACCGTTGGGAAGAAGCAGCCGGCGGTCCCGCTGAAAAGGGGAGAGACGAAGGGGAACCGGGCGGAGCGTTCGGGACCCCAACAACCCCAGGTGGAGATGGGTAGCGCTCCTCAGGGAGACGAGGAGGATGACGGTGGTGATGAGGGTGACGAGGGGAATGAGTCCGTCCAGCATCCGGTGGCCGGGGATCTGCAGCTCCCTCACCGAATCCAGGACCTGCTGGTGCTGCACCCACGCCGGACCCCGATTGGGCCTCCGGAACCGAACCCACAGTGGACCCCGATTGGGCCGGCGTGGCACCAGACTCGACCTCCAACCCCGAAACCGGAACCTCTGGCGCAGCAGGCGAGAGCAGCCCCTCGCCGGCGACCCTGGGAGAAGGCTCAAAAGAGAGAGAAAACCCGGGATCAGGATCACCGGCAGCGCCAGAACCCGGCGAGATAAGCTCGGACACAGCGGGCGGCTGCACCCGGCTCATCTCCCCTTGAGACAGGCAAAAGTGCTCTAAGAGGTGAAACAGAAAGACAAAACAGAGCACTTGCCTGAACTTGGGTTCTGACGCCGTCCAGGACTGCGAAGATCCGGGCTCAGATGTCAGGAGGTCGTCCTCAGGCTCCCACTCAGCTGCGTCGGGCTCCGCAGCTGGCATGATGGTGCGTGCAGCCAAAGAGTCCTCCGGCACCGATGTCCACGCCGGTGGCCCGCATGGCGTGGTGGCAGGAGAATCTCGCCCTGCTGGACCGGACCGCTCCTCCGTGGAACCCCGGGGACGCTTCCTCACCGGCGAAGGCTCCATGCTGCAGTCCGCTCTCCTCCTCCGCCCATGGCATGGCTGCGGAACCGGAACCAGGCTCTCCAGAACCGCAGGCCCCCTCCTCATCCAGCGACGTTGGCCTGACGTCGAGGACCGCTCAGCGGAGGGAGACAAAGGAAGCAGGGTTAATTCTTTCATCCACAGCAGGTGGAGGGAGCTCGGGGGGCTGCATACCCCGAACTCCACCCCCAGGAGTCAGACAAGGCAAAACAATATCGGAATGAGAGAAATTATCATGCACTCGCCTTTCTCCTGAGGGTAAGATGGTTCCCGCTGTGGGGGACGTCGTTCCTCCCTTTCCCCGCTGGGTGGCGACAGAGGGCCCTCTGGGAAGACGAGGTGAGGCCACTCGAGACGGTTCCGGGATGAGACTCGCCAAAACGGAGCTCCCGAGACACACAGCAGCCAGGATAGGCGACGAGGAGGAGGGGGCGACAGCCGGGGTCAGTCGGGCATGGAGTGCTGACGGGACAGCAGGCGAAAGCCCGGGAAAAGACGAGGCTGCGGGGATTCCCCTCTGACGAGGCGCAGGAGTGACAGCTGTGTGGGGGGGTTGAGCCCTTGCGGCGACCCAGAACTGGATCCAGACGGGGTTTCAGCTGAGGATTCTGCTGAGGAGAGCCCGCGTCGTTACGCCGACGTCGTCGCCGGCCCCCAGACGGCGCGCACTCCTGGTTCTTCTCCGGGACGGGGGCGGAACAACGACGCAGGGAGCAAGGACGCTTTCTCCCTTGCTTCCTGCTCCTCTCCTCCAGCCCACGAAGTGACTCGCGTTGGGCGGCGAGTTCCTCCCACCTCGCTATCACCTCCGGGTGATCGTCAAACTCGAGGGGGAGATTAAGCAGAAATTCCTCAGCGTAGTCCAAATGTCTTAACATGTCGCTGGGAGCGTCCCACAGCGTAGCGGAAAAGATGGTGTTGTCAATATCTTCCAGAGCTTCCGCTAGCTGCCTGCCCAGGCGCCCGCTGCGGCTCCTGGATGACGTCATACTCCCAGCTGCAGACACTCAGACAGGTAGAAACAAACAGTCCAATACTGCAAACTGCACAGTGAATGGCGTCTCGATACAACGCCTCCTCTCCGGGCGTTTGGCGGCAGTCTACTGTCACAACTGCCCTCACGGACCGTCACAAGACGCCTCAGTCACCAGTGAGTTTGCAGTGATGTTTATTAACAGTGCAGGTTGACAAGGAAGAGATTACAAACAACGGGATGGGTACGTCTGAGCCGGGGAGCACCCGATGCACCAGACGAGTAATAGTCAGGGTAATCACACTGAACGTACCTTACACACAGGACCGTTAACCGATGGGATTACGAGATACCCGAGTCGGCTAACAGTGGACAACGGAGGTCAGCAGGAACACAACAGGGGTTAACCAGAACATAGCGGAACATAACAGAGACTGCCGCGCTGGAGGACATTCAGCACCCGCTTATATCTGGTGGCTAATGACCCCAACGCGGCACAGCTGCTGCTAATGACAGCAGAGCAGCAGCTGACTTTGACAGCAGGGAGCTCCCCCGGGCGCCTTCACAATAAGAGCCCGAGGAGCTGGAAGGAACCCTCAGCTGCCAAAGCCAGGGAACAACAAGATATGAGGCCCGAGTGTGGCCAGAACCGACACTCGGGTTATGACAGTACCTCCCCCTCAAGGCCGAGCTCTGAGCGGCCAGAGTAACACCCCAGCCCCCCACCCCCACCCCCCTAGGGTGGGTGGATGGGGTGCTGGCAGGAGGGAGAGAGACAAACAACAAGACCAACAAGGCAGTAGAGACAGGGAAAAAAAAAACCATACTCCCTTGAATGTGGGTGACAAGAACAGAGTCAAAATAGGCAGTACACCTATTGGCAAAAACAAATTGACATAAGGTGGAGGGAAAAGAACCACCAAACACAGAAACAAAGTAGTGGGCCACAAAAACACAAATCAATCCCCCTCCCCCTCCCCCCCCCCGCACACCCCAACAGTCCCACAAACGAAATCAGAAACCCGGGGAGGGTGCAGTCCTGACCCGGAGGGATGGGGGCAAAAGGTTCGGGGGGGTCGTCCGGCATCAAGAGGCCACAGAACAGGGAGGGGAAAAGAGGACGGTTCGGGTGGCCTACCCCAGTCCCATGCTCGGAAGCAGAGAGTTTCAGGCGGCCGAAGCAGGTCGCCACACGGAGTCAAAAATGACGGGGGGCCGGCCCAGAGAACCAAACCGGTGAGACAGTCCTTCAGGCGGCCGCCCCGCAACGCCAGCCCACCAGAACCGTTGGGAAGAAGCAGCCGGCGGTCCCGCTGAAAAGGGGAGAGACGAAGGGGAACCGGGCGGAGCGTTCGGGACCCCAACAGCCCCAGGTGGAGATGGGTAGCGCTCCTCAGGGAGACGAGGAGGATGACGGTGGTGATGAGGGTGACGAGGGGAATGAGTCCGTCCAGCATCCGGTGGCCGGGGATCTGCAGCTCCCTCACCGAATCCAGGACCTGCTGGTGCTGCACCCACGCCGGACCCCGATTGGGCCTCCGGAACCGAACCCACAGTGGACCCCGATTGGGCCGGCGTGGCACCAGACTCGACCTCCAACCCCGAAACCGGAACCTCTGGCGCAGCAGGCGAGAGCAGCCCCTCGCCGGCGACCCTGGGAGAAGGCTCAAAAGAGAGAGAAAACCCGGGATCAGGATCACCGGCAGCGCCAGAACCCGGCGAGATAAGCTCGGACACAGCGGGCGGCTGCACCCGGCTCATCTCCCCTTGAGACAGGCAAAAGTGCTCTAAGAGGTGAAACAGAAAGACAAAACAGAGCACTTGCCTGAACTTGGGTTCTGACGCCGTCCAGGACTGCGAAGATCCGGGCTCAGATGTCAGGAGGTCGTCCTCAGGCTCCCACTCAGCTGCGTCGGGCTCCGCAGCTGGCATGATGGTGCGTGCAGCCAAAGAGTCCTCCGGCACCGATGTCCACGCCGGTGGCCCGCATGGCGTGGTGGCAGGAGAATCTCGCCCTGCTGGACCGGACCGCTCCTCCGTGGAACCCCGGGGACGCTTCCTCACCGGCGAAGGCTCCATGCTGCAGTCCGCTCTCCTCCTCCGCCCATGGTGTGGCTGCGGAACCGGAACCAGGCTCTCCAGAACCGCAGGCCCCCTCCTCATCCAGCGACGTTGGCCTGACGTCGAGGACCGCTCAGCGGAGGGAGACAAAGGAAGCAGGGTTAATTCTTTCATCCACAGCAGGTGGAGGGAGCTCGGGGGGCTGCATACCCCGAACTCCACCCCCAGGAGTCAGACAAGGCAAAACAATATCGGAATGAGAGAAATTATCATGCACTCGCCTTTCTCCTGAGGGTAAGATGGTTCCCGCTGTGGGGGACGTCGTTCCTCCCTTTCCCCGCTGGGTGGCGACAGAGGGCCCTCTGGGAAGACGAGGTGAGGCCACTCGAGACGGTTCCGGGATGAGACTCGCCAAAACGGAGCTCCCGAGACACACAGCAGCCAGGATAGGCGACGAGGAGGAGGGGGCGACAGCCGGGGTCAGTCGGGCATGGAGTGCTGACGGGACAGCAGGCGAAAGCCCGGGAAAAGACGAGGCTGCGGGGATTCCCCTCTGACGAGGCGCAGGAGTGACAGCTGTGTGGGGGGGTTGAGCCCTTGCGGCGACCCAGAACTGGATCCAGACGGGGTTTCAGCTGAGGATTCTGCTGAGGAGAGCCCGCGTCGTTACGCCGACGTCGTCGCCGGCCCCCAGACGGCGCGCACTCCTGGTTCTTCTCCGGGACGGGGGCGGAACAACGACGCAGGGAGCAAGGACGCTTTCTCCCTTGCTTCCTGCTCCTC
Organism: Pholidichthys leucotaenia; assembly: GCA_020510985.1. Classification (NCBI taxonomy): domain Eukaryota; kingdom Metazoa; phylum Chordata; class Actinopteri; order Cichliformes; family Pholidichthyidae; genus Pholidichthys; species Pholidichthys leucotaenia. The sequence goes on along the minus strand of CM035844.1, from coordinate 271,442,784 downwards.
TCCTCCAGCCCACGAAGTGACTCGCGTTGGGCGGCGAGTTCCTCCCACCTCGCTATCACCTCCGGGTGATCGTCAAACTCGAGGGGGAGATTAAGCAGAAATTCCTCAGCGTAGTCCAAATGTCTTAACATGTCGCTGGGAGCGTCCCACAGCGTAGCGGAAAAGATGGTGTTGTCAATATCTTCCAGAGCTTCCGCTAGCTGCCTGCCCAGGCGCCCGCTGCGGCTCCTGAATGACGTCATACTCCCAGCTGCAGACACTCAGACAGGTAGAAACAAACAGTCCAATACTGCAAACTGCACAGTGAATGGCGTCTCGATACAACGCCTCCTCTCCGGGCGTTTGGCGGCAGTCTACTGTCACAACGGCCCTCACGGACCGTCACAAGACGCCTCAGTCACCAGTGAGTTTGCAGTGATGTTTATTAACAGTGCAGGTTGACAAGGAAGAGATTACAAACAACGGGATGGGTACGTCTGAGCCGGGGAGCACCCGATGCACCAGACGAGTAATAGTCAGGGTAATCACACTGAACGTACCTTACACACAGGACCGTTAACCGATGGGATTACGAGATACCCGAGTCGGCTAACAGTGGACAACGGAGGTCAGCAGGAACACAACAGGGGTTAACCAGAACATAGCGGAACATAACAGAGACTGCCGTGCTGGAGGACATTCAGCACCCGCTTATATCTGGTGGCTAATGACCCCAACGCGGCACAGCTGCTGCTAATGACAGCAGAGCAGCAGCTGACTTTGACAGCAGGGAGCTCCCCCGGGCGCCTTCACAATAAGAGCCCGAGGAGCTGGAAGGAACCCTCAGCTGCCAAAGCCAGGGAACAACAAGATATGAGGCCCGAGTGTGGCCAGAACCGACACTCGGGTTATGACACAATGCTCTGCACTGGGTGTGTTTATATTTATATATCTATATATTTATTCCATCTTGCTACAATGCTCAGCACTGGGTGTGTTTATATTTATATATCTATATATTTATTCCATCTAGCTACAATGCTCCGCACTGTGTTTTTATATATCTACATATTATTCCATCTAGCTACATTGCTCCGCACTGTGTGTGTTTATATACTTGCATATTTATTCCACCTAGCTGCAATGCTCCATACTGTGGGTGTTTATATATTTACATATTTATTCCATCTAGCTACAATGCTCTGCACTGTGTGTTCATATATTCATATATTTATTCCATCCAGCTACAATGCTCTGCACTGTGTGTCTGTGTGTGTGTGTGTGTATATATATATTTTATAGTAATATGTACATATGTATATTAGCTGCTCTTGCTTGCTTGTTTTTGTTTTGTTTTGTTTTTTTTCTTGCCTTCTGATTGTTGCTCTGAGTGTTGCTATCCCTGTGCTGTTGCAATCCTGGAATTTCCCCATTGTGGGACTAATAAAGGCTTATCTTATCTTATCTTATCTTATCTTATCTTAATACCTAGAATCTCCAAAAGTACAATGGGAGGCAGAGCCTTCAGTTATCAAGCTCCTCTCCTGTGGAATCAGCTGCCAATCTGGATTCGGGAGTCAGACTCGAGCTCTGTTTTTAAGAATAGGGCTAAAACCTACCTTTTTGATATAGCCTACAATTAGGGAGGGATCATGTGTTTCTGAACCCTCCCTTAGTTATGCTGCTAATAGGTTTAGTCAGCCGGGGGACCTCCAGTAATGCACTGGGCCTCACTCCTTTCCTCACTCTCTATGAAATATTTTTTTTGCTGGTCATTAACATTTGTTTGTTCTCTCCCATAGATTGAGTTCCCATCGTGCTGTTTGCTCTCTACATGTCTGTTCTTTTCTTCTTCTCTATCCCCTCACCCCCCAGCCAGTCGCAGCAGATGACTGCCCCTCCCTGAGCCTGGTTCTGCTGGAGGTTTCTTCCTGTTAAAAGGGAGTTTTTCCTCTCCACCGTCGCCAAGTGCTTGCTCACAGGGGATCGCCTGATTGCTGGGGTCTTTCTGCAACTTTCTGCAACTGTGGGGGTTCCCCCCTACAGTTGATAGTGCTATGAGATGACTGTTGTTGTGAAATGGCGCTATATAAATAAAGTTGAATTGAATTGAATAAATAAATAAAGTTGAATTGACTTGTTCAACAAAGATCTATGAAGAAATAACTAGAATGGAGGAGGTCATCATGACAAGACTTGGAGTGGATCACACAAACTTAAATGGTACATTATTTGTTGTAGGAAAAAGGGAAAATGATAATTGTGCACATTGTGACCGTAAAGAAAATGTCAGTCATGTTCTTTTCAACTTCTCATTATATTCAGCTGAAAGAGTAGCACTACAGGAGAGGATACGTGAAGCAGGACGGGAGTGGATTTTAATGGGGGATCTGGGATCAGACGGAGAGTCAGAGCAACCAGGAAGGCTCTGTTTAGCTTTATAAATGACACTGGGCTGAGAAGAAGAATAGAGCTTTGATAGGAACTAGGATAACGTGACATGATGCTGCGCACGCTTGTTCAGCAGGTGGCGGTATGCACCTATAAGCTGTTTGCAATCCGCCAGTTAACCGAGAGAAGAAGCAACATGGTGAATCCCTCCACATGTATGAAAGTGATGCCGGATTATTCAGACTGTCTCTCTGACTTCTTCACATCATGACTCCGTGTGGCTGTTATTGAGATTCAAAGCGGTAATCGAAGAGAACCGTAAACCGTCTGATTCTTCAGTGGACTTTAATACAGTAGCATGTTAGCCTGTTAGCTCTGGCTGCTCCCTCCATGGAAGAAGGCTGCGGTTTTCCTCCTGAATGAGTCTCTTCATGGTCTTTGCAGGAGAAAATCAGCACAGACGGACCTATCTAGCTTCCATGTGGTCGGTGTGGGTGGTTCTGCTGCTGTTCTGCTCCTCATGGATGAATAGCTGATGTAGCTCCGTGGAGACCTGCCATTGATGGTCTGTGCTGAGTGCTGGAGAACAAAGCACCGACGTGGAAGTGTGAGGACGAAGAGAAACCATGACTTCAGTTTCCACTATAAAATCACACAGACTGGGTATGTAGAACTAACGAGGCTTTGACAAGATTGTTGGTTTGTTTACTGCTCAGACAGAATGTGATTTTGACCAACGATAAAACTCACAATTTGTGAGAAAAAGCTGTTAGATTTAAGGTAGACAGTTTTAAATTGACAAAAATTATCAAATTCATAACAGAAAACTTCACCAACTTGACTGCAAAGTTAATTTATGGATTTCAAATGTCTTGGGGAAAAAAATCAACTTTAAGTGATAAAAAGTTCAAATTCAGCAGCAAATGCCTGTAAATTTCCAATAAAAGTCAGATCTACAGGGAAAGATTTCTTGTTGAGAGTAACAAGGCAGTCAGAGACAGCAGACTTTAGCCCTGATATAGTGTTTCCACTAGAGGAGCAGTGGGTCTCTGCTGCTGAAGACACTTTTATCTCAGAGGCTTCATAGGATGAACTTTCTCTCTTTGTGTCAGAACCATATTCCAGCACCTTTCTTGTGTCTCTTTGTCCCTCCAGATGTCCCACAGCAAAATGACTTCAAACAGGAGGAGGTTCTGGATGAGCAGCAGCTTCTGAACCAGGAGAGAAACTTTGTTGTTCAGGTGGGAGCAGATTGTTCCCAGATGAAAGAGGAACAGGAGGACGTCTGCATCAGTCAGGAGGGAGAGCAGTTTGGACTGAAGCAGGAGACCCAAACCTTTGATGAAGGTCGGTGCAGGTCAAGGTTCCACTCAATGATTGGTGAGCAGTGTTGGGCAAGTTACTAAAAATAGTTGCTAGTTACAGTTACTAGTTACTTCTTTTTGAAAGTAACTGAGTTACTTTTGAGTTACTGCATGATTAAAGTCACTAGTTACTTGGAAAAGTAACGTTCACATTATTTTGTTATGCGTACTTAAATCATCTTGCACACACAGCAAGATCAAAGGGTCCCTTGTTCTCATCAGAAAAAAGAAGAAAAAGAAAACTGATGAGAAAAAAAGTCTTATCTTACAGAGAAAAAATGTCTCAGATTTCCATAAACTATTGTAATCAGTAGAAATTCAGGAATTTTATAGAAATAAAGCTGTGAATTCACAGAAAATGTTGGACCCCCTGGTGGGCCGTTTTTGGCCCATGAGCCATATGTTCCACACCCCTAGACCAGCCCATTAAAAATGCATATTTAGAGGATTTACTTTGATGAAATAGTTGCAGATCACAACAGCATGTAAATGAATGAGATAAAACAGAAAGCACAGATAAATGAAAGGTTATCACTTAGAAGAAGCTGTTCTTTACTGCAACAAACCACAGTCACTTTTTCTCTGTGCGTAAGAAAACTTTAAATGCATTTAATGTGGACATTAAATATGAGCTTCTTGCTCAAAAAGTACTCATGTTTAACCACAGAGGTAGGAGCTGGTAGGGGCTACTTACCACTTGGACAACAGGTGATCAGGGCTCGATATGAGAAGTCGCCACCGCCACGGCATTTCTTCACCGGGTTGTGATGTGAACTGGAGCAGAACAGGAAACGGACTTGTGCAGGAGACTGTGTGACTGCTGTGTCAGTTACGGTAGGGTCACTTTATCTTTATTTGCTTATTTATTTGCTTTCCTTTGCCTTTGGCATGACAACCTTCAGTGGTTTGAGGCCGCTGGTGGCGCTGGGGATGACAGTCCTGCCTATAGCCACTGAAACTGTGTATTCATCCCCAGTTGGCAGCTGATGAGGAGGGTGTCTAGCAGCTGCAAGTTGTATGATCGTCTATTTGTGCTAAAAATATCTATCCATATTAATAGAACGAGTAACGCGAGTAAAGCATCTGATCAAATTTCAGTAACTGTAACGCATTACTGAATTTTTAAACTAATTTTGTTACACAGCACGTTACTGCAAAAGTAGTGGCATTACAGTAACACGTTACTCCCAACACTGTTGATGAAAAAGAAATGAGACAGAAGAAGTGAAGTGAAAAATGACATGAGGGCAGTCAGCCTGAGGAAAGACAAAGTAGTTGTAGATCAAAAAGTTCGAACAAAAAAGACAAAAAATGATGTGATAAAATAGAATTGAAACTCTGTAGACTTAAAGTAAATGACAGATAGATAGATAGATAGATAGATTTGTTTATTTGACAGGGACAGTGCAATAAACATAGACAATTAATCAATGACAATCAATCTGATGTGTTGCACAGAGTGTATAGCTATTAGCTAATTTGCAACTCTTGTCCCTGGATGGGCTTTAGAAAGGAGAAACAAGTAAAAACAAAAAAAAAAAAAAAAAAGGAAAGAAAAGAAAAGGAATACACAATAACCACATACATCAATGCAAAAAACAAATACATTATAAATACACAATTATAAATATTATAAATACACAAATATAACAACCTGACACACATTTGCCTATTTCAGGCCTCCCTCCCTTCGTCACTCACTATAAACAAACACATTCATTCCTTCCCTTCATTCACTCTCACCCTGCAGACAATCATTTCATACATGGGTACATTCTTGTTTATTTTTCAGCCAGTTTTTAACCTTTTTAGTGAATGTTTTAAAGTCCGTTATTATTTTAATTTCATTTGGCATTGTGTTCCAGATGTGACTGCCCTTTATAGAGAAAGCTGTTTGTCCAAATGTGGTTCTGCGGTGGAATATTTTACAGTTATTGTTAACAGAACTCCTGGTGGCTCTGCTGCTGTCCTGTCTTTGGATGAAACCAGCAAGTGGCTCAGGTGCTGATTTATGGAAACATTTGAAAGTTAATTTCAGTAAACAGAGGTCAATGAAACTCTCAAAACTCAATGGGTTGTATTTTTTTTAAAATATTACAGTGATGCCACCTAATGGGCTTTTTGTCCAAGATTTTTAGGGTTTGATTATATAATGAACCTATATGTCTTATTGTGGAAGGGGCTGCTTGAGCCCAGACTGTCAAACAGTATGATATATGAGAAAAAACCATAGAATGCATATACAGTACAGCAGGTTCGTAAGGTATGTAATGTCTAATTAATTTAAAGCAGTTCAGATTTTTTTTTACTGTTTCTGAAATTTTCTTTATATGAAGATTAAATTTGAGTTGAGGATCTAGTACAACGCCAAGGTATTTGAATTCTGTAACTAAACTGATGTCATGATCATGTAGATTAACTTTAAAACATTGCAGGTTATATTTTTTGATTGAAAAGCACATTGAAACTGTTTTCTGAAGGTTCAGCAATAGATGGTTCTGGAGGAGCCACTCTTGGACATCAACCATACTTGTAGACAGCACATCTGCAGCCTGTGCTGGAGTCTTGGTAGCTGTGTAAATAACTGCATCATCTGCATAAAGTTGGCATGTTGCAGCAGAGCAGTGTAGCGGCAAGTCATTAATAAAAATGCTGAAAAGTAAAGGACCAAGAATGGACCCTTGTGGGATACCCATACGGTTGTTTAAAAGTGAGGATTTATCCTGGTGAACTTTTACACACTGTTCTCTATTCTGGAGATAAGATGCAAACCAGTCTAATGTGTCTGGAGAGAAGTTAAAAGATACCATTTTGGATAAAAGCAAACTGTGGTTTACAGTATCGAAAGCCTTTTTGAGATCTAGAAAAACAGCTCCTACCACATTACCCCTGTCCGAGGACTGTTTGACGTTTTCAATAAGGCAACAATTTGCTGTTTCTGTTGAGTATCCTGGTCTAAAACCAAATTGATGTGGATGAAGAAGTTGACTGTCTTGTAAGTAGTCTATCAGCTGTGTAGCTACAACTTTTTCAAGAACCTTAGACAGGACTGGTAAAATAGAGATTGGGCGGTAATTGCATATATCGTCTTTACTGCCTGATTTATGAACTGGTATGATGACAGCTTTTTTCCAGCCAGAAGGAAATGTACTAGACCTAATGGAGAGATTAATGAGATGAGTCAGTGGTTTGATTAATATTTTGCTGTGCGTTTTGAGAAAGGAGGTGCTCATGTTGTAGATATCATTAGTTTTTGAGTTTGACAGTGTTTTGACAATACCAGCAATTAACTCCTCATTTACCTCATCGATGTGAAAAGAATCTGTTGGAAGTATTGAATTTGTGTTGTTGAGCACATTTGGCGGCACAAAGTTTTTTGTTAAGTCTTCCACAGAGCCCACAAAATATGAATTAAATTCATTTGCCAATGTAGCCTTGTCACTGATGGTCTTGCCATTGATTCTAAGTTCCTTTACCCCCTTCTGAACATTTTTTTTATTAGTTAAGTTATTTAAATGCCTCCATAGGGAACTGTTGTTACCCTTTGCATGATCTATCAGTTTATTGTAATAAGATACTTTTGATTTTCGCAGCTCTTGTACCACTTTATTTCTTAAACTTTTGTACACAAGGTGATCATTTTGCAGTTTAGAGGTTAATGATGTTTTCAATGCAGAGTCTCGCCTCTTCATAAGTTTTCTTATTTCATTATTTAACCATGGTAGGTTAATCTTCTGTTGTCTACTTTTAATTTGCTTTGTAAATTTTTCTATGGACTTAGTAATTGTTGCAGTTATAAAATTACAACAATCATCTACTTCATATATAGACATGAGCTGCTCCCAATTTTGATTCTCTAAGTAATGTTCAAACTCCTCATTTTTTGATTTGGGAATAATAAAATTTGATTTGTCAATATCGACTCCTCCAAAATACTGTAGTCGCTTTTTAGTGAGTTTTCTGACAGCAAGAACCATGTTATGATCTGAGAGACCAGTTACAAGATTATAGGTTCTGGTTATTCGTTCTGGTTTATTAGCGAATACCATGTCAATAAGTGTTCTCGATTGTTTGGTTATCCTGGTGGGTCCTTTGATCATTTGTTTGTAATTAAATTTAGTCATGAGGCTTTTCAGTTTCTGTTTTTCCTTATTATCAGACCAGTTGATATTGAAGTCACCATAAAATATGGTTTCTCTGCTCCTCTCAAGTTGTTTAACCAGATCACTTAATTCATTATAAAAAGAAGAATTGTGTGAGGGTGGGTTGTACAATACTGCAATGTTGAAATTCATTACCGGTGAGAGGCATACATTAACAGCTAAACATTCAAGTGAAGTATTCAAATCAACCAATTGACATTTAAATTTCTCTTTGATGTAAATTAAAACACCCCCTCCCCTCCCTGGCTGCCTGTCTTTTCTAAAACACTGATAGCCCACAATATCGATCATATTGGTGTCAATGTTACTGTGTAGCCAGCTTTCTGAGAGACAAAGATAGTCCAGATTTGAGTCAGACAGCAACACCGAAATCTCATCTCTTTTGGGGATTATGCTTCGTATGTTTAGATGTCCGCCGAGGATCCCCTTTGGTTTAGCCTTTGCGTCCCAAAGAACTCGTGCATGATTAACAGTTTGGAAAAATAGATGTTGTTTTTGCTTTTGTACAGCACGGTTTTCGGATCTCGCCTCATTTGCAATTTGTTTAACCGCTCCTGTTTCCAAAAGTTTGGACGTAGCGCAGCTGTTTACAGCAGGATCAGATATGTGAGTCTGTTCCATAGATATAAAATGCTAGATTGGCAGCGCTAGTCAGTCCGTGCTTGCGGTGGCGTGACGCGCGTCCGCCATCTTGGTACAGGATATCTGTAGCACATCCCTGTGATCCAGTGCAGACACCTGCTTGGGTCATTCTCCTTTGTTAAACGTTTGACAGGCTTCAGTGAACATGTTTACAACACAGCGCATAGTGGTTTACTTTCAGCATAATCTGCATAAATATTAGGTGTTTAAGAGCTTCATAATTATTAAATTATGGCATTTTGAAGTGTCTCAATCAAGAACTGTCAAATGAGCTGAAAAAGAAGTTACCATACCCCCTGATTAATAATTAAGCCTACCTCTTTCATTGTGGCCATTTATGCATAAATATATGGCCGAAATTGATTAATTCATACTTTGTCCTGGGCTGTATTTGTTATATTTGCCACCCCAGGCAACCAGCTTATTGCCCCCCCCCAATTGTCAAAAATTTTTATCAAAGAAATATTTCAGCCTGTGCTATACAAATTGGCCTAGATATGTAAACTTTGAAATAAATAAAGAGAATAAAAAATTACAAATCAATTATTCAAGTTTCTTCATTTAACTAGACAGACATTATACACTCCCCCCCCAATCTACCTGGATCTGTATAGCAGTTGTTTAAAATCAATTTGAAATTCTTATTGATTTTAGGCCCACATAACAAATTTATACAATACACCAATGTTCATTACAAATTTATTGCATAGAATAATGCACTTAACATGAAAGCAGCAAGCTCATATTAATCAATTGCAAAGTGAGGTGAAGTGTTAATTGAATCAAAACACAGTTTAAAACAGTAGATGTAGGCTTTATTAATTTAACCCAGAGCCCAGCCCATCGTCATCACCATCATCTTCATCACACGTAATATCCACCCTGTCCCCTCCTATCCATCATAGCAAATATTTATAGTAAGATAAGATAAGATAAGCCTTTATTAGTCCCACAACGGGGAAATTCCAGGATTGCAACAGCACAGGGATAGCAACACTCAGAGCAACAATCAGAAGGCAAGAAAAAAAAAAAAAAAAAAAAAACAAGCAAGCAAGAGCAGCTAATATACATATGTACGTATTACTATAAAATATATATATATACACACACACACAGACACACAGTGCAGAGCATTGTAGCTGGATGGAATAAATATATGAATATATGAACACACAGTGCAGAGCATTGTAGCTAGATGGAATAAATATGTAAATATATAAACACCCACAGTACGGAGCATTGCAGCTAGGTGGAATAAATATGCAAGTATATAAACACACACAGTGCGGAGCAATGTAGCTAGATGGAATAATATGTAGATATATAAATATATAAACACACCCAGTGCTGAGCATTGTAGCTAGATGGAATAAATATGTAAATATATAAACACACACAGTGCAGAGCATTGTTGCTAGATGGAATGAAACAGCATAACCGTCTACTTAGTTATCCTACATGGTATGATTATGTGCCCATACATATTCTCACCCTCCATAGCGACCGGTAAGTTCCTAGTTGTATGCCGGAGGGGACCATTGTGTAAGTCTATTGCATCTTTTGCATTCAAAAAAACTATTAGTTTGTTACGTCTTTTTGCTATCTCTGCGAGCAGCCCTGCTTAGGTTGTACAGTCTGACAGCCGTTGGTAGGAAGGACCTACGAAACCTCTCGGTTGTGCACCTGGGATGATGTAGTCTGCTGCTAAATGAGCTCCTCAGTGCATTCAGTATGTCCTGCATAGGGTGGAACTCGGACTGCAGCAGAGATGACAGTTTAGCCACCGTCCTTCTCTCTCCTATCTCCTCCATCGGATCAAGGCGCTGCCCCAGGACAGAGCTAGCTTTCTTAATCAGTTTGTTCAGTCTCTTCCTATCGGCTGCAGTAATGCCACTGCCCCAGCAGACCACTCCAAAAGTGATGGCTGATGCCACCACCGTGTCATAGAATGACTTCAGCAGCGCCCCTTGTACACCAAAAGACCTGAGTCTCCTCAGCAGGAACAGCCTGCGCTGTCCCTTCTTGTAGAGTGCATCAGTATTGTGTGACCAGTCTAGTTTATTGTTCAGATGAATACCCAGGTACTTATAGGATGTCACCATCTCGATGTCTGTTCCCTGTATATTTACTGGTACTGTGAGGGGCTGCCCATGCCTGTGGCAGTCCACCACCAGCTCCTTAGTTTTCCTCGCGTTGATCTGGAGGCAGTTCCGATGGCACCAGTCCACGAAGTCCTGGATAAGCCCTCTGTACTCAGCTTCATCTCCATTGGAGATGAGGCCAACGATCGCAGAGTCATCAGAGAACTTCTGTAGATGGCAGTGTGTTGTGTTGTGTGAGAAGTCCGCAGTATAAAGAGTGAACAGGAAGGGAGCCAGCACCGTTCCCTGGGGGGCCCCCGTGCTACTGATGATCGTGTCGGACACACAGTCCCGGGTTCTCACAATGTAATGTCAGGCAAAATGTAATATAAGACAGAAATAGTAATGTCTATGAGATATGACTGCATTAATCATCACCAGATCTTCTTGTACCCCCTCCCTGTAATAGACAAATGCGAAATAGGTAATGTAAAATTCTATCTGTAAAGTTTCAATTTTCAAATAACATATTGTGGAAGTTGTGTTCAATGATGAGACTGAGTTCATTCCTCAGGTTCGGCTTTATTGCAGAACACAATCATCCAACATTCTCAAATAGAAAGAAGAGGCAGAATCATGTCACATCACACTCTTATACCTCCGGGGGATTAAGAACTCAAGTCACATGGTGCTTCTGCAAACATTTAATCACAATGCAAGTCTCTGAAGATTCACCATTGTCTCTTATTCTCCGATGTTCCGAAGATGCCCCCAGGGCCTCCTCTCTGAGACAAGGGTCCGACTTCACACCTCCTCGACATCTCCTGTCGGCCCCCGTCGATCCAGACTCTTTGTTCCTCCAGACGTGAAGCCCTAATCCACATAAGCCATACATTTGTGGGAGATATGAACCAGACATATGTGCCACAATATCTGTAAATTACTATCTGCAAACCTTCATGATGTTGGTCTGATACAGGAGGTAGATGTTTGTACACATATGTGTAATTATTGTGTAAAGACGGTTTGATAAACCTAAATCTTTCATTAGGCCAAGTGTATACAGGAAAAAGAAAAACTATCCTCACGCTATTTGAGTAACTACCAAACTAGTTACAAGAACCCAAAGTTCATTGTTGATAATATTGGCTACCAATACTGACCCAGTAACAAAGAACACAATGTAACACTGTATACTAATATCACGAGAAATATTGCCGTAACTATCGATACTGAATTACAATATATATTACACTCATGGCAGTCATGCATGTACAGAAATCAGTGACCTCCCAAATGAAAATCAGAGTTTTTACCTTTATTTTTGACAACACGCCATTAAATTATTTAAAAACAAATACTCAACACTTACCGTAAGGGTTCCAGCATAACAGTGCTTAAGTCGCAGCCCAGAGTGGTCGAAGCTGCTCCTTTTTATCCTCATTAGCAGCACCTCAGCTGATGAGGATTAATTGGGCCCCAGCCGTCCTGTAACGCTGCCCAATGAGAGACAGGGATGAGAAGGGACATGGTCTGAGCGCCGGTAAACCCGGCGTCTCATCCCATAGTGACAGAAATGAAGACTTAATCAGAGTGTTGTGTGTTAAGCTGAGCTGTGGATTTGTTGTGATTCCTGTACCAATATGGCGGCCGTAAATCTTGCGCTCCAGTGACCTACTGCCAATCTAGCATTTTATATCTATGGTCTGTTCAGTGCAATTCGACTCACCCGACTCGCTATGATGGGCCGTAGATAGAAACAACCAATTCGCCAGCTCAGATGTTTGTGCTAACCCAGTGGTCTGCTGTTTAATAGTGGCAGGTCCGGGGTTAAGGTGAATATCCCCTGCCAGAAGTAGCAGTACTAACAGTACTTTAACTGTATAGCCTCTGCCATATTGTGATATTTGCTTACCCGTCATGTTTGCCTTGTTTTGGGAGCTTTTTCTCAGGGCTTTTGCAGACCAGATAGCGTACAGGGTGAAATGTCCATCTCCAAATCCATATAAATAAAACTTTTTAGCTTCACCTTTAGTTGAGTTGGCCGGAAAACCCTTCTTGTTGCAGTTACAGAGACACAAAGACAGTAATAAGAATAAGTATATAGGCAAACGTGGATAGTTAAATGATAAAATGAATATGTAATATAGAAAAATGACCAAATACCTAAATATTCAATGGGCCATAAATCCAGCCTGGATTGAAGGGCTCAATATAAAGGAGTCCAACCCACCAGCACAACTTAAACAAGGTTTGTTAGAAAAAAGCTAAAGGTGGTGAACAGCAGTTCTGCAGTCATGGCTTCCATGCTGAGAAGAGACAGAGAGGTGGAACCTAACCAGGCCCTGATCAGCAGCCACAGATCACAGGATCCCACAGGTGTCCCCAGGTTTGCTGAAAAAGTGAAATTAAATAAGATGAGGAGTGAGAATCTCTGCTGGAATCAGTGAAGAAAGTAGAAAAGCAGTCAGAGAGGGCATACCTCCACCAAGTCTGCTTCGGTCCCTCATGGATCACCTCCAAAATGTCATGGGTTTGTGTGTAGGCCTAGAGCCACTTCTTGTGAAAATTGCATCAAAGTCTGTTCAGTAGTTTTGGAGTGTTGTTGCTCACACTCTGTGAGAAGATAAGAGCCTTGGCTGAGGTATGCACTCTCAGATGATCACCAAAATGTAATGGGTTCCTCTGTAGCTCAAGAACCACCTTGGTGAAAATTTCATCCAAATCCATCCAGTAGTTTTTGTGTAATCCTGCTGCACAAATACAAACAAAGCCCTTGGTGGAGGTATGCACTCTCAGATCATCACCAAAATCTAATCATCTGTTCCCCGTGCCATTGCACACCATTCGTGAACATTTCATCAAAATTTGTTCATAATTTTTTGAGTAATGTTGCTAACAGACAGACAAACCAACGGTGGCAAAAACTGCCTCCTTGGCAGAGGTACATCTGTCATCAAAGTGCTACAACTATTGGACTGTTTGCTTTAAATTGTGACTACTGGTGGATCAGGAAAATCTTTAGTCGGGGCAGCCCTAGTCTTTCTTGTGTTTCTTCATCCCTGTGTTCTCTGTAGAGAAGCAGTTAGAACTTTCCTGAGGGTTTCATCAGGTCATTCCTTCTGACTGGATTATTGCTGCTTTCAAAATCAAAAGAAAAAACAAACGATGATATTTGCCACCTGGAATGTAAGAACACTGGCCACGGTTACATGGGCAAAATTTCTTCAATCTGATTACAATTCAGATCAGAATTTTACTGTTTACATGGATCCTGAAAAAGCTGATCTGATTAGGAAGTGCGTTTCCATGTGTCACGCATTTGAATGGAATAATCATTTTGGCATGCGCACGTTGACATTTCGACATTCTAAAAATAGAAGAAGAAGCAACTTCCGGTGTTAGCAAGCCCCACTTCGTGTCGAAATTGACCTGTATTGTGTTATTCAGACTGTACTTTTGCTTCTGCTGGTCTCCGTAATGAAGCTACAAGTACATACTTCTGCATATGACGAACAGAGGGAGACAGCAGGACGATACAAACCAGTTTTGTTTTACTCCCGCTATGTTTTCCGCTAGCGGCTGTAAAGGTGGAAATACATCACGTCAACGTGTAACTGGTGTACAGACATGCGCAGTAAACATATTCTCTGCCTAACCTTTGGAATAAGTGTTTTCATGTGCACCAATCGGAATAACAATCGGCATAACCCACCCGTCTCAATCGGAATGAAATTTTGATCCGAATGAACGTGATCGGGTCAGAATATTCAGATTGGCGTGTTTACATGAAGTTTTATTCCGATCAGGCTTTTAATCCAGTTACTTGTGTCCATGTAAACATAGCCTGATGGTCAAGGAAAATAATGGCCCTTGCTAATCAAAGATTACTTGAATAATTGGATGCTTTTTTTTTTTTTTTTTTTTTTTTAAAGAAACTTGCAGTGACCAACATATGCGGAACTTTCTTTCCTAAGGAGCAGCAGTAATTGTACCAAACACTCAATAACACAGGTACATACAGTGATCCCTCGCTACTTCGCGTTTCACCTTTCGCGCCCTCAGTGCATCGCGGATTTTTCAAAAATATTCATCAAAAATTCAAAATTGAGAAAAAATGGCACAAAAGTTGCCCGGGCGCTAGCAGAAGGCAGGGAGACTACATTAGAACATCAGGTATCAACAGGGAGAGCCCGCACAACTCAAAATCCACCTCTCTGACCACCGCTCCACTCCTCTCCACCCACCTCTTCACCGCTCGGGAATCTCGCAAGCTGATTGGCCGAGACGTTTTACCAGCTTCTCTCCCTGCCGAGCGCCCATACCCAGCGAAGGAAGACCGCATTCATTGTTCTTTATCGCTCGTGTTGCTTAGTGGCACTTTTCGCTGTTCTCTTGTGCCTTTTTGTGCAAAATAGTGCTTGTGACGCCCTTGGGGGGGGGGGGGTGACGCTACTTCACGGTTTTTCACTTTTCGCGGTCGGTTCTGGTCCCCATTAAACGCGATAAGTGAGAGATCACTGTATTTATTGCCATGTTTATTGCATAGAACGTAAGTTTAAACGTTACGTTACACCATGAAGTTCCGTTCGCTAGCCATTAGCCTCAACTAGTGCTAGCCGCTAGCGGATGCTAGATGGCAGTGGCTGTATGTTCTTTGGTCATATAAGCATAATTTGCATAGCTGACTACATTCTATTCATCTTAATTTAAAATCTCAATCACATACTTTGTCTCGAGTGCGCTGGCCGTGCATGATGTGGAATGCTTTCTACCAAGACACTGTAACATCGAGGTTGTAGGATGCTAGCTAAGTTCGCTGCTTGGCTTTGCCATGTACACACTGCACAATGTTTCCATTCAATCTGAGCTTGAAATGATCCCAGACTTGAGAAATTTTTGTCGTTTTTCTGTTATTCTTCTTCCTCTTTGCCAGCCCGTCACAACGTCCCTCCGATTTGGAGCAATAAACAAAGTTACGTCTCGTTTACAATAGCGTGAACAGAAGGTCATACCGGAAGAAGGTTATATTGACCGGAAGTGCCACATTAAATGACACGTCGAAGCTTAGATTTTGAATCGAGGAATTTTTGTTATTGAATTATTCAAATTATTCAAGTAATCGTTGCAGCCCTGCATTGCAGCCCTCAGTGAAACTCGTAGACCAGACGAAGTAAACATCAAAGAATCCAATGACAGCTTTTATTGAAAAGGGAAACCCAAGGAGGAGCATCACATCCATTCGGTCGGCATTGTGATCTGTAATAAGCTGTTACCCAGAATCATGGGATTACCAACCAGCATAAACAAACTGCTCATGACACTCTGGTTGAAACTTCTCAACAACAAATATGCTATTTAATTCAGTTCAATTCAACTTTATTTATATAGTGCCATTTCACAACAACAGTCATCTCATAGCACATTCAACTGTAGGGGAAACCCCCACAATTGCAGAAAGTCCCCAGCAATCAGGCGATCGATCCCCTGTGAGCAAGCGCTTGGCGATGGTGGAGAGGAAAAACTCCCTTTTAACAGGAAGGAACCTCCAGCAGAACCAGGCTCAGTGAGGGGTAGTCATCTGCTGCGACTGGCTGGGGGGTGAGGGGTAGAGAAGATGAAAAGAACAGACATGTAGAACGCAGACAGCACGACGGGGACTCAATCTATGGGAGAGAACAAACAGATGTTAATGACCAGCAAAAATATTTCATTGAGAGTGAAGAAAGGAGTGAAGCCCAGTGCATTGTTGGAGGTCCCCCTGCTGTCTAAACCTATAAGCAGCATAACTAAGGGAGGGTTCAGGGACACATGATCCCTCCCTAATTATAGACTATATCAAAAAGGAAGGTTTTAACCCTATTCTTAAAAACAGAGATCCGAGTCAGACTTCCGAATCCAGATTGGCAGCTGGTTCCACAGGAGAGGAGCTTGATAACTGAAGGCTCTGCCTCCCATTGCACTTTTGGAGATTCTAGGTATTACAAGTGATCCTGCATTTTTGGAGTGTAGTGCTCTGTTAGGGTAGTATTAGATCTTTTAAATAAAAAGGGGCCTGATTATTTAGAGCTTTGTAAGTAAGAAAAAGGATTTTAAACTTTATTCTAAACTCTATGGGAACAGGAGAAGCCATAAGCTCTGCAGGTTAAAGACTAACATTAGTGCATTTTTAACAATATAATTCAGAAAGGTAAACTAAGAGTGATGTTTCAAGCCGTTTGATTTAATTTTGATGATTATAGTTGTAGGTTTTTATTTATTAAATTACAAATTGGGATATTCTAATTAATCCGAATGCACTAATATTCAAAATGAGTGCTCATATTAACTAAGATGAAAAAGAGATAGTGACTCCTGTAATTCAGTCATTTAGCCGTGATTTAAACAGCTCAGCCCTCAGCAACCAGAGAGCTTATTGTCAAACAGGTAAGCTAACATAAATGGCACATATTAACAGTATTGTCATTTTTCTAAAGCTTGAAACAGTTGGCCATTGAAAATAAGCTGCGCTAACTTTCTTTACTTGCTCAAACTTACCAAGAAGACATTATATTGCGGCTCCAGGGTGCCGTTGTTTCAGATGCTCATGCATCACTGTAGTGCGGCCATGATAGGGAAGGACTGCCTTGCAAAGTCTGCATTTTACTTGTTTCATTTTTTTTTCTGTTAAATGTTCCCATACTACGGAAAGTTTGGGTCTGCCTTTTTTTTTTCTTAGTTCCGCTCCACTTTCTACGTCTTTATCTTTTCTCTTCGCCATGCTGTGCTGCTCTTATTTTTCAATGGAAATTAATGCATGCTGGACAACAGAGGCGCTACTGCCCGCAGCAGTTCCAGTCATGCATGGGAGTTACAACTGAAGATTTACTTGGCATGCATATAAACTTTATAATTAAACGATTTGTTGACAATAAAATTCTTTGTCGACAAATTTTTATTGTCGACATTATTGACAACATCGACCAATTGTTTCAGCCCTACTCTTTACCCTCTTGAGAATCCTCAAGTTTTCATGGGCATTTGCCCAACTAGTCCACGTGTGTTTTGTGGACTTGGAGAAATCATTTGACCGCATCCCCCGTGGTTTCTTGTGGGGGGTCCTGTGGGAGTATGGGGTATTGGACTTGTTGTTACAAGCTATTCGGTCCCTATACGACCGTTGAAAGAATTTGGTTCGTATTGCCAACACTCAGTCAAACTCATTTCCAGTGAGAGTTGGACTCCGCCAGGGCTGCCCTTTGTCACCCATCCTGTTCATAATTTTTATGGACAGGATATCTAGGCGTAGCCAAGGATTGGAGGGTGTCATGCTCAGTGACCACAGGATTACATCTCTTCTGTTTGCAGATGATCTTGTCTGGTTGCTTCATGAAGTAATGACCTATAGGCCTTGCTGGAGCAGTTTGCTACTGAGTATGAAGCAGCTAGGATGAGAATCAGCACCTCCAAGTCCGAGTCCATGGTCCTCAGCCGGAAAAAGGTGGATTGTCCTCTCCAGGTTGGTGGAGGAGTTTAAGTATCTCAGGGTTTCATTCATGAGTGAGGGGAGAATGGAGGGAGAGATTGACAGATGGATTGGAGCAGCCTCTGCAGTGATGCGGATGTTGTACTGGTGTTTTGTGGTGACGAGGGAGATGAGCTCCAAAGCAAAGCTGTCGATTTACCGGTCAATCTACGTTCCTACCCTCACCTATGCTCATGAGCTCTGGGTAATGACCAAAAAAATGAGATTGTGGATACAAGCAGCTGAAATGAGCTTTCTCTGTAGGATTGCTGGACTCACCCTCAGTGATAGGGTGAGGAGCTCAGTCATCCAGGAGAGGCTTAGAGTAGAACTGCTGCTTCTCCATACTGAAAGGAGCCAGTTTAGGTGGTTTTGGGCATCTGATCAGGATGCCTCCTGGACACCTCCCACTTGAGATGTTTTGGGCACGTCCCACTGGGAGGAGACTCTGGAGCAGACCCAGGACAATCTGGGGAGACTATGTCTCTCAGCTGGCTTGGGAACATCTTGGTATCCTCTCTGAAGAGCTGGAGCAGGTGGCCGGGGAAAGGGAAGTTTGGGCTTCTTTGCTTGAGCTGCTGCCTCTGTGACCTGGACCTTTGGAAAAGCAGTAGAAAATGGATGGATGGATGGAGGAGGAACCAGAAACTCCACACGTGAGAGGAACAGATGGAACCAGAAGCTTCACAGGTTGGAGGAACATGAGGAACCAGAAGCTCCAATGGTTAGAGGAACAGGAGGAAACAGAAGCTCCACAGGTTAAAGAGGAACAGGAGAAACTATCACTCAGGACGGCGAACAGCTGGTCGTGAAGCTGAAGGCCAATACCTTCATGGTGACTCTTATTTCTGAGGACATGAAGCAGAAGCAAATGGTGAGCAGCTCCTCTGTCACACCTCTGCTGAAACTGAGATCCAAGATGAGGAAGGAAGCCAGCATGTAGACTCAGGATCAACTAAAGAAGAAGAACCCAGACTAAAGAAGGGATGACTGAAAACAGAAAGTCACAGTAACAGTGTTGACAACTCTCTGACCTCAAAGACTCTCTGTCAGAATGAAACAGGTAAAAAGTAAGAAAATGGTCAGGTTGAGTCTTTGACAAACTGTCCTAAAATAAAATAATAATATTAAAGTAATATTTCCAGTAACTCCATAAATCTGACATGTTGGAAAAAATTCCTTGTCAGAAATCAGGCAGGATCAAAATTTCAGCAAATTTAATATGCACTGATCAGTAGAAGACAATACAGAGTACAACTTTCACAGACTGCTGCAGTGCATTGCCTTAACTAATAGAGTGATTCTGGCTATATATATACAGTATATACGTATATAATATATCCAAAGAGCCGTTGGGGTGAGGTCACTTCTTGATAGTTCATTCATGACTCAATTGATAAAGTTTGCTGAGCCTCTTGATTATTTCATTCATGACTCACATTGTATCTGCTGACTACATGCAGGAAACCAGTTGACATTAATGATAGGGTTGGATGCAGTCACAGTGATAGAACCGGACATTCACAGTTGATAACCGAAGTTACATCAGCATCCTTCAATCTGTTTTTTTCACTACTCAACAACTCCAAATATGGTAACAGGATTTCCTGAGTCAGTATACACATTAAGCTTTATATATGAAAAATTCATATCCATCAAAATTCATATAACTCAGTGTAGCGTAGAATTTTTCCATCATATTATTAAGACTGTGAATCTTTAGAAGTCACACGATTCAATTTGATGATGATTTTTGGGGTCACAGTTCGATTCAAAATCAATTTTCAATTCTAAACAATTTTTGATTCGCATCTGGCCCTCAGTTCAGTACAATAAAAACCACTAATCTCAGGGGAAAAAAAGTCCACTTCAAAAAATGCTGAGGTAAGCTTGAAAGCAGAGTAGAGTGTGTTCATATTTTTGGGATTATATTTTTAAAAAATTACATCAGCTGATTTGCATTAAAATACTGTTAAATGGAAAAAAGTAGGCTTGGCTTAGTAACTGCTTTGTGTCTTGAAAACTTGTGAGTTTCAAAATTGAAATTGTACACAAGTGAAATAAATTTTGAAAATTTTCCTTTTCAGCATATCACAATTTCCACAGTGTGTAGGTTTGTTTGGTCGCCCTCCAGCATTCTAGGAATATAGGCTATTCATTAAAAACAAAAGTAAACTCTATCACAAGTACTTTGGACATCCATTAAATAATAGTGCTACCTGACTGTATGCAGTCAGTGTATAGTTACCTATACAGTAACTTAATGCAAAGAACAAATTCAGTATGAACTAAATGCAATTGATGCATAAGATAAGTAGCATTAATTTTAAACCAGCACAAATCTAAAATTAAATAGCTAAATTCTTCGAAGACTTAAAAATCAAATTAACATTATAAAACAAAATAAAGTGCTGTTACAAGTTTTCGTAATTATATACTGTATTTTTTTTTTTTTTTTTTTTTTGGCTTAAGTGGTGCAGTCACAGTGTTTCCTGTGGCTTAAAGACCTTGGCGTGGTGGCAACATATTTTGCCGGGGGGGTGGGGGTGGAATGACATTATTGTAACCGGAATATGTTAATTTTGTACCGTTTATTTCTTTTTTTTTTTTTTTAAATTTTGCACAGTAACTTTGCATATGGAACTTATTATTTGAAGTATTGTACAACCAAGGCTTGAATGTTGGAATATTGGGCCAGTTGGGGTCCCGCCCAGATGTCCTGTGTTTGGACTTCTTAGTGGTGTCAGCCTTCTCTCCTTCCTATGCTCTTACCTCTCCTGGGCCCTCTGTCTGAACATTTTCTTCTCCTTGGCTCCTCTCTTCTGTCTCATCTTGCCCTCTCAGCCCTTGTGACATGCACTGACTCTTTGTGACTCTCTTTCTAGAAGAGCGGCACCTTTTTTTTTTTTTTTTCCTTTTTCCGCTTTGCAGTTTTCTCCCACACCCTTGAGGGGACCCTGGACCACACCTGAGATTCTACAGCTGCTCTGCATCACCTCATTACAGAACTACTACTTAAGATCCCTCAACCCAGTGTTCCTGGCCATTTGGCCACTGGGCTTTAAGTGTATGTGGACTGTGTGTTGGTGTTGTGCTATTTTGACCGGTGCATTTGGCTTTTGTGTTCTCAGGCCTGTTTAATAGGGATGTTAAAACTGAGGCCTCATGACACAATGAGCGACTTTGAGACAATTGCTTCATGAGCGACACAGTGTTATGAAATGTCTAATAAAGACTGCCATCTGGTGACTGACTGACCATCTGGTGACTGACAATTAACAAGAAAAAAAGGGATATATTGACTCTCTGACTGATTATATATATTGACTCTCGTGCACTATGTACAGCAGCTCAACCAGACTCATGTCAATCATCACTGTTTTCTTTTTGCATTACCGACTGCACTATGTGGTACTCCACAATATCTGCTGCTCGTTAATATATTTAAAAACTGCTTTGACTAGTATTACTCATTCTTATTCTACACTTTATTGCATGTATAGTTTTTTATTTCTTTTATTTTATCATGTTTAATGTTGCAGCATTGCACCGAGACAAATTCCTAGTTTGTGTACTACATGAACAATGGCAATAAATCTGATTCTGATTCTGATATATTAAAAGAGAGAGAGAGCGTAAAGAGCACACTAATTGTCTGATAGTCTTTTTTATTATAGTATTAGGAGCTGTCCAATGTCTCTTGTAATTTTTTTGCATCATGAGCAATGCATCGAGCGCTGTTTCAGCACGGCCACAGTCACGTGACCTTAGCAAGCGAGGCCTTGTTATGTCGGTTACATCATGTGACTTGAGGGCTCACGGGAATGTATGCAATGCCCAGCCCTCTCAAATTTCTCGCCGGGTCTCAAATCACGTGATGTGACAACGAGGCCTCGTTCGCTACGGTCATGTGACTGTGGCCATGTTGACACAGTGCTTGACACTCTGCTCGTGACACTTCTGTGTTATATTGCTCGAATCAGTGTCAAGTGGGCGGTGTTGAGCATAACATCACTACTGTTTAATGCCTATGCACTTACTGTAAGTGTGTTTGACATTTGTGTTAAATGAACGACTGTAGAGGTTCTCTGCCTCTTCTTTTTCTTCACTTTTCTCCTGTTTTGTGGTGAGCCAGGTAGGCAAGTTTTTGTACTTTGAGTTTCATTAGGGTAGTTTTCTAGATAGTGTGGGGGTTTTGTTTGATATTTTGGCCTGGGAGAACCCTGAAGCTTTTGTCATCTCCTCCTTAGTTGAGTTATCTTTCCTGTTTTTTTTTTTTGTTTTGTTTTGTTTTTTTTTTAACTTTTAAATAAATTCTCATTTATTATTTGGCAATCATCAGTCCTTTTGTGTTGAATTGTGAGTGGGTTTTGTGCTGCAATCAAGTGTTATGCTACTTCTTTTTGTTAGCCCTAGCATTTTTGTTTAATAACAGCCCTGTCTCATTCAGGTTCTCTCTCTCTATGGTGGTATACAAACAGGTTAGAAAATATCAAGTGTCATGTTTTGTCCTGCGGGATTTTTTTTTGTCATGATTTACATAAATGACAAAAATATATGCATTTTTTGTGTTTTTATTCTAGTGTTTCTTTTTTTCCATTGAGAAAGTAGGGAACGGAAAAAACATTCATAATCGTAATTTACTCATGCATACTTAAATTATATGATCAGAGGTGGGTATAGTAGCCAGAAATTCTACTAGTACTATGAAATTAATAATTAAAAGTAGACAACCAAAAATTTCTAGTTGAGCTAAGAAAAAAATATTAATAAAATTGTATTAATTAAATAAATTAACTTATGATGGTTGGTTAAAACTTGTTGCAGCATTTTGGATCAGCTGAAGATTTTTTAAAGATGTTTTAGGGCAGCCTGTTAAAGAGTTAGAATAATCTAATCTAGAGGTAACAAAAGCGTGGATTAGTTTCTCAGCATCACTCTGAGACGAGATGCTCCTAATCTTGGCAATATTACGCAAATGATAGAAGGCAGTCTTAGAAACAAGTTTAATATGTGAATTAAAAAAAAACAGATCTTGATCAAAAATAACTCCAAGGTTCCTGACAGAACTATTGATCTCTAAGAGAAAGAGTAGCCACATCCAAACTAAGAGTTTGATTTGGAAAGGTATTTCTAAGGTTTTTTGGATCAACTAGAATGACTTAAGTCTTATCTGAATTTAATAGCAGGAAATTACAAGTCATCCAAGCTTTGATTTCCTTAAGACAGGCCTCTAATTTGGCTGATAGATTAATATCATCTAGCTTCATTGACAGGTATAATTGTGTGTCATCTGCATAACAATAAAAATGTATGCAGTGCTTTCGAATAATGTTGCCTAGCGGTTGTATAAACTAAAAAGAACAGGGCCTAGCACAGGTTCCTGTGGGACTCGGTGACTGAGCTTTGAGTTGGAAGAAAACTCATTATTGACATGAACAAACTGGAACCGATCAGATAAATAAGATCTAAACCACTACAACGAAGTTCCATTAAGTCTAACAAGGTGTTCTAGTCTATCAAGTAAAATACTGAAAGGGTTAATGCATAGTTAGTGCCAGAATAATAATTCTGTAGGTGATCTCCCATTATGCTCTACACATATTCCATACAAATTCTGTTTGCATGCTTATGAACAAGTATGTTATGGTATATTGATAACAGGAATGACACAAAGGTATAGAGCCCTCTCTGTCTTTTTGCTCTCTCTTTTAAGTCAGGTCTTTTCACATTAGTTGCACACCCAAAAACAGCATTCTCACACACTCTTTATTAACACATTTTAAGGGATCGGTAAGGTGAACAGAGGATGGTCTGTTCACGTCAGAGTTAAACTAGCCAATCAGACGGTCGCGCATAAGCCCATCCTATTGTACTAGGTCGCCCCACCTGAGAGAATAACTGTAACGTGCACCCGGAAGTCGGGGTTCAGTCTGACCACGCTCCAGAGGGAGCTGCGTCACGCTGCACCCAGCGCTGCTTGCTTTACATGTGACTTCTAAATAAATGTACCATCCTTTAAATTGAAGAAATCTCCGGCTTGTTCTTGGATCTTTCAATCGAAGAATCGGGTATTTTTCTAACAAATTGGTGCCGGTGACCCGGATTGAAGTATCTCGAGACGAGCCGAAAAAACTACATAGGAAGGACCCAAAAACTACAGCGGAAGGACCCTTTTGCGGACCACTGTGGCGCCTGAATGAAACAAAAAGGCAAGCAGAAAGCCTTTTTACTCAAATTTCTGCAGTTTGGCCATTCTAAATTTACAGTTGTCTGATAAAGGGGTATATCCGATCTCGAAATTTATCATTTGGTTGGGAGTCACATGTAAAGTTTAAATAATAGTTTGAAAAGTTAAAGGGAGTGCACGTGTTCTATTTTCAGTCTGAGATAGAACGGCCGCGGTCAGTGGACATGTATGACGGGTGCATGGTCCGCCAAATTTTGAAATGTTTTGGATTCAGTCTGAGCCAAAATGACGAGACTTAGGATGCCAGGGTGACTAATAATCACCCAGGTTCGTCTCCCAAATGAAAAGAGCCAGGTTTTAGCAATCTGATGCCGGGGGGAGCCATGGAAGTGTTCGACCCGAAGCCACTCTGGGAGTGAAGTCACGGTCATTTTAATTTGCTAAACACAAGACACCGCTTGTTCTCGGAGCCGAAAGAGGACCCGAGGGAAAGTGTCCGCTGTGATTAGAGTTAATCACGATACCGCTTGTACTGGGGGACTTGCCGAGGCCTCAGTGAAAGTATCCTCTGTTTAACAAAAGATTAAAATGGACCGGCGAGATTCTGGGGTGCAGTCTGCACCCAGAATTGATAAGACAATAGGAGGCAACGGCCGTGCCTGTCTTCCAAATTGAAATCCAGGGTTAGCCTGATTTCGGTTGCAGCAGTGAGTATATATAAAGATACTCTTAATACGTTATAAGAACCTCAGACTACATCATGAGTGAGTAACGTAACAAGCAGCCACAAGAATCTTTTTTCCACCTTTAGTGAGGGTCTGCTCATAAGTATAAAATAATAGCTTACAGAATTGCATAAGATTCTTTTATTCCAACAATAGTGAATGCATTCATAAGTATAGAACTGATTTCTGTAAAATTTTGTGTCCTTAGGGGATAAAAGTGTGGGTTGGGAAATACCGGGAGCTGAGAATATTTAGTAAAATTTTTTCCCACAATGATTTAACTAATGGCGGGCTCGGACCGCGTGGTCAGAACAAAGGAAAGTATGCACCCCCACCACTGAGCGCGGGCTCCGGACCGGGTGGTCAAGAACAAAGGGAGGTAATGGAACCCCACCACCAAGTGGAGGTGCAGTTGGTAAAGCGAGTTACTGAGAGAATTATTTGAGGTAACAGCATTAAAATGAAGTGCTAAATTAAGGTTGTAAAGCTATTCTAATGTGCTAGCTGGTGTCAAGGAGACAGCGCTCCATTTTCTAAATTGAGAAAAAAAAAAAAACACGTGGTTTGTGAACAATGGGCTCAAGGACCATCTTGCACTTGTCCCATTTACTGCGCATGCGAGGGCGCCATCTTGAATCACCTTCAAGCTGTGGCACAGTGTCCCCATCGTGTGGCCAAATATAGGAAGTGCACTATTTCACAAAATTACTGCCAACAAAACTTAAAATCTTAATAATAAATCTGGAACTTTATCTCTCTGGTTGAAAGGAAGGCTTTAAAAATTCCATGCATGGTGAATAACAACAAAAGACCTCAGGGGCTTGCTAAAATGCAGGTTTGCCTATAGTGAGGCAAAGCATGCCATTCAGCTTGGAGAGAAGAGAGAAAAAAGGTTCAACTTTAAATTAGGCAGAGGGAGGTTTGCAATACAACTGGAGAATAAGGAGATTTATTCCTCAACAAAACTGTAGGAAATCCTAGATGAACACTATATAAAGGTGAGAGAATTTAAATGAAAAATCGCAGGTTGGTATAGATAAGTCCAAACACATGGATTGGAAAATGTTGGCAGAATAGAGCCATCCATGGAAAACCAATACCTGATCTTAACATAGAATATTCTCCCAAAATAAAACCATAAGCATTGTCTCTTAACTGGGTAACTACAGCACAATTAGTTGGCAATTAACTGGCTGCACGGTGGCGCAGTGGTTTAGCACTGTGGCAGCACAGTTTACCCTCGGCCGGGGGATCGCGGGGATCATGAGATCATGGGTTCGATCCCAGCCCCCGACCAACAGTGAGCTGTGTGGAGTTTGCATGTTCTTCCCGTGTTGCGTGGGTTTACTCCGGGATTTCTCCGGTTTCCTCCCGCATACCAAAAACATGTAGGTTTAAGGGCGCTCGCGCACACAGCGACCGGCAGCCGGTGGCTTGTCACTGGACTGCAAACCAAATCTACCTACGGGTACAAATAAGTAACAAAAAAAAAAAAAAAAAAGGCGGCACACATTGACGCCCAGAAATCTCCTATATGACCAATCTTAACATTAACATGAGGGGATGAGGAAAATTTGAAGCAAATTCCAAATTGGTTATGGTGAAAAGATAACCAGATGTAGATCTAATAAAAGGAGCAGAGTACGACACTATAGGCCATATATTTAGAAGCCCAGAAGGGCGTTAACAAATGCAATTATCCACAGTGGGAGTCATCAGCAAGTCTTAGACCAGCTGCTGGGTCGAGAGGAAGAGCTGAGGACCCCAAGTCGAAAGATGATGACGAGGAAGACCATTCTGCCATCACAGATTATTTGTAAACACAGTGTGCTAATGATAATACATAAATCATACATAGCTCACCACACGGATGTAGGGGTGTGAGACTTATAGAGTTCTTGCGTTATTTATCTCCATCATGCTAATTACGGTTAGGTAATCTGAAAAAGGGTGAAGGTTAGAAGCTCTGAATGCCTGAATACAACAATGCATGGATATGGATGTCTCCTAACGTTGAATAATATTGTTTACTACCTACCCACTGAACATATAGGTCCCATCACCCAACACACACACCACAACACAATCACCACATGCAGATTTCATATAGTCAACAATCACACACTCAAGGCTGCTGGGAGATAACTTACAACAACACATAGATTACTACAGATGTAGTGAATAAGGATAAAACTTTACAAGCTCCATGCATTGTGATGGCAACCCCTCAGGCCATTATTGGCCCTGCCCCGGCTGAGCCCTTTGTATCGGCACTTGATTAAAGGTGTAGGGTACAGGGAAGATGCATGCCGGAGAGCACCAGACCATCATGACGTGTGCCTGCGACATAGAAAAGGTCGTAGGGCGAGTGACTGTATGACTTCAGTCCCCAGAAGAAGAATGGACTGGTACCCGAGCGCATCCACCGCACCTCCAGCATCCAGGGTGGAGCCAGGAGCTCGAGCCTTACCAACAACAGCATGTCCACCTCTTTCCAGCGACAGGGGGGTGGCATCCCTGGGACAGCATCACTGAACTGTTCACTGGCTGGACTGGATGTTACATACCCTCTGCTGCACCCACCAGACTGTACTGTAAACCTCATGGAATGAGGTGTGCCTCTGAGAGCGGAGACACACAGTTGGTTCGTTCCTGTGTCAACAAGATGGAACTGTGCTCCACAGCTGCAGATACGGAGACACAGAGGAAGGTCAAACCTCTGTCGCAACCGTGTGATGAGTGCAGCTGAATGATGTGAGCCCTGGCAAGGGTCAACCGGTGGACAAAGGTTTCGTGGACTTTGTGGACTGACTCTATCCTACCCTATGACCCCTACATGGTCCACTCCACTGGACAAAGAACTATGATCATGAGGAGACCTCGAGGGGGGTACAGGACCTGGTGACAGTTCACCTCTTAGACATCGCTGCACCGTGCTAAGGTGTCCACAAGGGGGGAGGTACGGGTAGCAGAACCAATGGTGCAAGCCTCTTGGGTTGACACACAATGCAGGGACCTGCCTTATTCACCATCTGTTAATTGCTAGAGTGTCTCACACCATACATGGTTGGCATGATAAAATCATGTCAAAGGGGGGATTGAAAGGGTTAATGTATAGTTAGTGCCAGAATAATAATTCTGTAGGTGATCTCCCATTATGCTCTACACATATTCCATACAAATTCTGTTTGCATGCTTATGAACAAGTATGTTATGGTATATTGATAACAGGAATGAGACAAAGGTATAGAGCCCTCTCTGTCTTTTTGCTCTCTTTTAAGTCAGGTCTTTTCACATTAGTTACACACCCAAAAACAGCATTCTCACACACTCTTTAATAACACATTTTAAGGGATCGGTAAGATGAACAGAGGATGGCCTGTTCACGTCAGAGTTAAACTAGCCAATCAGACGGTCGCGCATAAGCCCATCCTATTGTACTAGGTCGCCCCACCTGAGAGAATAACTGTAACGTGCACCCGGAAGTCGGGGTTCAGTCTGACCATGCTCCAGAGGGAGCTGCATCACGCTGCACCCAGCGCTGCTTGCTTTACATGTGACTTCTAAATAAATGTACCATCCTTTAAATTGAAGAAATCTCCGGTTTGTTCTTGGATCTTTCAATCAAAGAATCGGGTATTTTTCTAACAATATTATGATCGATAGTATCAAAAGTAGCACTAAAGTCTACAAGGACACAAGTACAGAAACAAGTCCATTATCAGATGTGATAAGGAGGTCATTAGTGACCTTCACTAAGGCTGTTTCAGTACTATGATGGATTCTAAATCCAGATTGAAACTCTTCAAATAAACCATTTCCCTGCAAGTGGTCAAATACTTGTGCAGCAACAACTCTTTCTAAGATCTAAGATTTTTGAAATGAAAGAGATTGGTCTATAGTTGGCTAAAACTCCTGGATCCAGCATTGGCTTTTTGAGTAAGGGTTTAATTACAGCAGTTTTAAAAGCCTGCGGTACATGACCTAAAGTTAATGATGAATTGATTATTTGAAGAAGAGAGCTACCAATAAATGGGGAGACTTCTTGAAATAACCTGGTAGGAATAGGGTCTAAAAGACAAGTTGAAGGCTTGGATGAGGAAATTATTTAATTCTTAAAGGTCAATTGGAGTAAACTCATCCAAAGAGATATCAATTGAAGAAGTTATAGTAGTTACTGTATTTAAGTTAAGGTTGGGAAGAATCTGACTGATTTTATCTCTGATAGATGAAATTTTATTATTGGAAAAAGTTCATAAAGTCCTGACCAGTTAGCTCTAAGGGAATGCTAGGTTTGACAGTCCTGATTCTTTGTCAGCCTGGCTACAGTGCAGAAAAGAAACCTGGGATTATTCTTTTTCTCTTCTATTAATAAGAGATTTTTTATAAATTAGAAGTTGATTTCTTCAAGCTAAATAGATTTCATCTAATTTAGTGGAGCGCCATTTTCTTTCTAATTGATGAGTCTTTGGTTTTAAGCTATGAGTTTCCGTGTTGAACCAAGGAGTTAGAAATCTCTGATTAGACTTTTTTCTTTTTTAAAAGGGGCACCATGTCGAGGGTCTGATGCAGAGAAGCTGTCACACTATCTAGCATGCTATCAATTACAGAAGGAGCATGCTGTCCATAGCTTATCTCTGTTGTGTTGGCACATGGCATAGAGGAAGCATCCCATCTCCTGTATTGGCAGTGTCAATGTGTAATTGCGTATCATGATGTGGCAATACGTGTCACATGACGGGACCCCAGCACCACCGCAAAAAAACGAAACAAAACGCAATCTTGTCAGACCCCACTGTTGATGGGAAACTAACCAGACTCCTTTCCATTCACACAGACACAGCTGTCCTCCAAGCTACTGTAGAGCCGCTTAAACGGCTATGATCTTGGATGGGGCTCCGAGGGTCTGCAGGATACTTCAAAGAGAAGTGTGGTGCACGGTATTGATAGCAGCCTTAAGATACAGCCTTCTGTAATTTCCCAGTTCTGTAATTTCCCAGTTTCGGATCAATAAAGTACATCTATCTATCTATCTATAAGATCTATAAAGGTGACAGTGGTGTAAAAAAGTGTTTGGCCCCTTCTTGATTTCTCATTTTTTGTATGTTTGACACACTCAAATGTTTCAGATCATCAAACAAATTTAAATATTAGACAAAGATAACACAAGTAAGCACAAAATGTAGTTTTTAAATGGAGGTGTTTATTATTAAGGGCACACCACCGTATATAGAGATGGTGGTCCTTGCGGAATTCATTGGCCTTCTCGATTAATAGGCGAACAGCAGAGATGTGGTCCGAGGTCAAGCGGTTGGGCATGAAGCTTTCCTGCTTAGGGCTGGAAGGGCACAACTGAGGAGGATCCTGGTGAAGAGCTTACCAGGAATGGACAAAAGGGTGATGTCTCTGATTTCTGCAGATCAGTTTTTTGTCCTTTCCCTTTCAGAAGGGAAGGATGATACCCCTGGTCCAGTCACTAAGGAGCTGTTCTGTCACCCAAACATGACTGATGATGTGGGTGAACCACTGGATTGTGCAATCTCCACCCATCTTAAGCATTTTGGCAGTTATAGCACAAATTCCAGGGGCTTTCCTGTTGTTTATCTTGGTCAAGGCAGCCACAACTTCTTCAGGGATGACTCAATTCTGGATTGTGTAAAATGAGAATCTCAGTTCTTGTGTGAATCGACCCCCCCCCCCCCCAACACTCCTAGTACTTGGACTGATCTAACCCAGTGGAAAAAACAATTTGATTTCTTTGACTATACAGTTATAGTTTGCACTTCAAATGAGTTTTTCTTTTGGTTCAGTGGACCAGGTGGAGGACTTCTCTGCTCCAGCCAGTTAGCCATTAGCCTCTGCTAGCATCTCCAACAGGAAACAATGCAGTATGTGGTTATTTGTGTATAAAAACACCATTGTGACATGTTCAGAAATAGAAGTTGGACAGTGCTGTGTGTACGACCGACTAGAAGAGACATCTAAAACAGAATTACTAATAAATAGTACATTTTTTTTGCACTATTGTGGAAAAAGACTCATAGACCAGATGTGACTCAGTGGTTAAAACAGATGTTAACAAACCTTCCACTAGAAATAATAACATACATACTGAAATCAAAGGAAATTGTGTTTGAGAATATATGGAGACCTTTCATTGATTATGTAAAGAATTTAAACATAACTTTTGAAGAGGAAGGTGAATGATGTGTGTGGACCTTGTAAATTCCAAACTGGTGAAGGTATAATATGTATACTTATGTAATGGATTGTCTAGACTAAACAGAGGAGCATTGTTGAAGACCTGTTCTTGTTAGTGGTTGTCGATGTTTTTAGTACTTTTTTTTTTATTTTATTACTTTAGTGTTAGTGTTTGATTGTTTGTGTTATGTTTGTAAAAAAAAAAAAAAGGTTCAATAAAAAATATTGTGGGAAAAAAAATAGTACATTTTATACTACTGTTGATGTGAGCACGGGCTCACCATCACGTCACAGCTGGTGACAAATCAGAAATGTTCACTGAACAAGACCTAGTGAGATCATGGCGGACCCTAACAAAGCAACAGGGTTGTGAGGTTTTTTTCAGTGTTTTTATTGAGAGCCACTCCAGATAGAAAAATTCATGTGTAAAAACACTGAAAAAGTAAAATTTTCATTCTATGTCCCCTTTTAGACCTCGGGGAACCGTGTTGGATGTGGAAAAATAATTTTGTCCGCTTTAAATAACTTGTTGAATCTGAATCGGATTCATCACTGCTGTAATTATCACATGCAAAGATAAGAACTGGGCAGCTCAGTGACGCAGTAGTTAGCACTGTGACAGCACAGTAAGAAGGTCACGGGTTTGATCCCACCCCTGACCATCGGTGACCCTTCTGTGTGGAGTTTGCATGTTCTTCTCATGTCTGCATGGGTTTCCTCCCACAGGCCAAAGACATGCATGTTAGGTTAATTGGCATCATCTGGGGATTCTAAATTGTCCTTTGGTATGAATGTGAGAGTGAATGGTTGTCTGTCTGTGTTGGCCCTGCGGTGGACTGATGTTCTGTCCAGGGTGTACCCTGCCTCTCACCCAAAAATACTGGGATAGGCTCCACCCCCCCACCCCCCCTTCCTTCCCAGCAACCCGAAAAGGATTAAGCGATAGAAGATGGATGGATGGATAAGAACTATTTGTGACTTTTTGGCCAGTCAGTGTATTTATTCTTTCTGGTTTTTCTATTACTAGCTTGTTCTATGTCTCTTTGTCCCTCCAGATGCTCCAAAGCTGCATGACTGTAAGGAGGAAGAGATTCTCACTGTCCAGCAGCTCTGTAACCAGGAGAGGAACTCCAATCTGGACCAGGAGGAACAAGATGCTGCACAGGTTAAAGAGGAAGAAGAAGAACTCTGTAGCAGTCAGGAGGAAGAAGACTTTGGACTGAAACAAGAGACTGATTCCTTCATGGTGACTCCTACTGATGAGGACAATGACAAGACTGAAACTGAACCAAACAGTGAGCAGCTCCTCTCTCACAACTCTCCTGACACTGAGAGCCGAGACCAGGGAGCAGGTAAGAATGTAAAGCCAGGACCAAGTAAACGTGAAGAGCCAAAGAAGAGACTTAACAGAAAGAGAAGTGACTGTAACAATGTGGACAACTCCTCCATGTCAGAGAATCAGTGTGATACTGACACAGGTGACAAGTCCGTAAAATGTTCTGATAATGACAAAGACTGTAAAAATGAGTCCCAGAAGAAGAAACATCACACAGTTAAGTCACATGTTTGCAACACGTGTGGAAAAAGATTCAGTCAGAAGAATCATTTATCAGTTCACGAGAGAATTCACACAGGTGAGAAGCCATGTGGGCAAAGATTTAATGAACATGATAATTTGAAAGCTCACATGAGTACTCACACGTGTGTGAAGCCATTTTCTTGTGAAACATGTGGACTCGGATTTAATAGACATAGTAATTTGAAACGACACATGAGAATTCACACAGGTGAGAAGCTGTTTTCTTGTGAAACATGTGGACACAGATTTAATGAACAGAGTAATTTGAAACGACACATGAGAATTCACACAAGTGAGAAACCATTTTCTTGTGAAACATGTGGACACAGATTTAATGAACATAGTAATTTGAAAACTCACATGAGAATTCACACAGGTGAGAAGCCATTTTCTTGTGAAACATGTGGACAAAGATTTAATCAACATAGTAATTTGAAAACTCACATGAGAATTCACATAGTTGAGAAGCCATTGTCTTGTGAAACATGTGGACAAAGATTTAATCACTATGGTGATTTGAAAACTCACATGAGAATTCACACAGGTGAGAAGCCATTTTCTTGTGAAACATGTGGACAAAGATTTAATCAGCTTCGCAAGTTGAAAGCTCACATGAGAATTAACGCAGGTGAGAAGCCATTTTCGTGTGAAACGTGTGGGCAAAGATTTAATCAGCTTTGTAATTTGAAAACTCACATGAGAGTTCACGCAGGTGAGACTGGTGGCCTCCTCCTTCAGGCTATCCAGCGCGTCCCCCGGGTCGTGGATGGGGGCACCCCCTCACTATGAGTAATCATGGCGAGGGCAGCTTTGAATAACCAATAAGAAGCCGTGGACGATGAGGAACCCAATATGAAAAATGAATAAAGCAGGAAAAAGATGCTGAAAAGGTAATACCAGGATAACACAGTCCCCTCAACCTGTTCTTGCATAAGGCGGGCTGTGAACAGCGATGGTGCAGCTTCATCTTCGAGTGTCACAAACACTCAGCCGGGATCCCCATCAGACCAGCACAGATCTGGACCTGGGCCCCAACAAGATCAAAAAAGGACTAAAAGGTATACAAGAAAAGAAGAAACTGTAAAATGGTCCCTTGAGGAGAAGAAAATTATCCTGTCATGCTTCGCCTATTCAAGGTATGAGAAGTGGGGCAGAAGAAAATATTTGAGGAGAAGATCAGAGACTCCGAGCTACCACCAGAAAAGAAAGCAGCCACCACCACTTCCAAATTAACATCTTTTGTCTCTCAGGTCTCGAAATACCTAGGCCGAGAGGAAATTGAAAAGATCAAGTCTGAAGCTGAATTCCAAGCAATAAAAGACTATCAAGATGCCAACCTATCTGAACAACAAGAATACAAGCAAAGTCAGTAGAGCATGGAGGAAAGATGGGTTTTAATATGGGGAACCAAGTACGCCAAAATGAAATGCAGCAACCAGCGGAAATGATGCAATGAATGGCAACAAATCTTCTACCATCACTGCCCGGATAAAATCGACGTACCCCGAGCCAAACTTACAACCCAGAGACACAACTTCCTCACCCAAAAGTACTTCACAGAGCAACAACTGGAGCACATGCACACAGAAATAGGAAAAATGGCACAGAACAACATCTGCCCAATTGAGTTCCTGCTGCCACTACCTGAAAAACCTCTGATGGAACAACCCTATCAAACGCAACCTATAGAGGTGCCACCAGACCACCCAGGTGATTTCCCTGCAACCTCTAGCTCAGAATTAGAACACCTCGATGAAGCAACAAGGGGGAGTGCAGGCCAGGCACCAATAAGGAAACAGATCAACAGCCAAATAGAACTTAGCCAAAAACAACTAAAAATAGAGGATCTTGCCAACAAAATAGAAGAAACAAAAAAAATGACAATGAAAGATTGTCCTAAATTAATGAAGCTAAAAGAGAATAAAGAATAAAAATTATTACTGCACAAGGTCAACAGAGGCCTAACTGCACTTGTACCTCCAGGGGTCAGTCTGACAGAGCTGAACTGCATAAACTTCGGAGCAGCGTGGTAGCTAGCTCCAGAATATAAAGAAAAAAATGAACGTCGAACCAAGACAAAAATCTCCACACCTATTTGGAAAAAGACACTTCTAGGAAAAATTAATTTATTTAGGGCTGAAATCTCTCAAATAACTAACTATATACAGTGGTGTGACAAAGTGTTTGCCCCTTTATTTTTTCTCATTTTTTGTATGTTTGTCACTTAAATGTTTCAGATCATCAAACAAATTTAAATATTAGACAAAGATAACATAAGTAAACAAAAAATGCAATTTTTGAATGAAGGTGTTTATTATTAAGTTGAAAAAAAATCCAAACCTACATGGCCCTGTGTGAAAAAGTGATTGCCCCCTAAATCGAATAACTGGTTGGGCCACCCTTAGCAGCAACAACTGCAATCAAGCCTTTGCAATAGCTGGCAATGGGTCTTTTACAACACTGTGGAGGAATTTTGGCCCACTCATCTTTGCAGAATTGTTGTAATTCAGCCACATTGGAGGGTTTTCGAACATTAACCTCCTTTTTAAAGTCATGCCACAGCATCTTAATTGGATTCAGGTCAGGACTTTGACTAGGCCACTCCAAAGTCTTCATTTTGTTTCCACCATTCAGAGGTGGACTTGCTGGTGTGCTTTGGATCATTGTCCTGCTGCAGAACCCAAGTGCACTTCAGCTTGAGGTCATGAACAAATGGCCGGACATTCTCCTTCTGGATTTTTTGGCAGACAGCAGAATTCATGGTTCCATTTACCACAGCAAGTCTTCCAAGTCCTGAAGCAGCAAAACAGCCCCAGACCATCATCCTGCCACCACCATATTTTACTGTTGGTATGCTGTTACTTTTATGCCGGATGTAATGGGACATACACCTTCCAAAAAGTTCAGCGTTTGTCTCATCAGTCCACAGAGTATTTCCCCAAAAGTCTTGGGGATCATCAAGATATTTTCTGAGAAAACTGAAATGAGCCTTTATGTTATTTAAACTCAGCAGTGGTTTTCGTCTTGGAACTTTGCCATATAGGCCATTTTTGCCCAGTCTCTTTCTTATGGTCGAGTCATGAACCTTAACTGAGGCAAGTGAGGCCTGCGGTTCTTGGATGTTGTTGTGGGGTCTTTTGTGACCTGCTGAATGAGTCGTCGTTGCGCTGTTGGGATAATTTTGGTCGGCAGGCCATTCCTGGGAAGGTTCTCCATTGTTACATGT
This sequence comes from Pholidichthys leucotaenia, assembly GCA_020510985.1. Classification (NCBI taxonomy): domain Eukaryota; kingdom Metazoa; phylum Chordata; class Actinopteri; order Cichliformes; family Pholidichthyidae; genus Pholidichthys; species Pholidichthys leucotaenia. The sequence continues at coordinate 271,406,739 of CM035844.1, read as the reverse complement.
TTTCGCCATTTATGGATAATGGCTCTCACTGTGGTTCGCTGGAGTCCCAAAGCTTTAAGGTGCGTTCACAGCAAACACGAATGGGTGGCACGAATCCATACGAAGTGAATGGGAAGATGCGAGTATGCATGAATTTGCGTTGTCACGCATTTGCGTCCGTGCGTTAGCTACCTAGCAGCTAGGTAGCTGGCTGCTAGCTTTGAGATTCTGCTGTCACCGGAATAAAAGTATCACCACTGTAGAGTAAACTAGTTTGAAAATGAAACACACTCACCGGGAGACAGGAGGACCAGGAGCTCTTCAGCTGAATTGGGATTTTGGAGTTATTTACCCACGGTTTCCGGCCATGGACGTCCTAGCAAACTAGCAACATAAACACCCATCATCTGTGAAGTTTTGGAGTCTTGAGACAACATTTTCAGGTGAGCCACTGGTCGGATAATGTAAACCTAAGCATAACTTTATTTTGGGAATTTCCACAGCAGGTTGAACACAGCTGCAGAGGTTTTAAAGACGACTTCACCTGTCTGGATCGCAGTATTCATGTCTGTTCGTGTGTTTACATTGAGGTATAATGTAACCGTGCCATGCAAAAAATTTGCTTGTTCGCATTTGGTGTGAATGCACCTTTAGAAATGGTTTTATAACCTTTTCCAGACTGATAGATCTCAGTTACTTTGTTTCTCATTTGTTCCTGAATTTCTTTGGATTGCAGCATGATGTCTAGCTTTTGAGGATCTTTTGGTCTACTTCACTTTGTAAGGCAGGTCCTATTTAAGTGATTTCTTGATTGAGAACAGGTGTAGCAGTAATCAGGCCTGAGTGTGGCTGGAGAAATTGAACTCAGCTTTCCAAAGATGTGATAAACCACAGTTAATTTATGTTTTGACGGGGGGTCACTTTTTCACACAGGGCCATGTAGGTTTGGATTTTTTTTTCCCCTCTTAATAATAAACACCTTCATTTAAAAACTGCATCTTCTGTTTACTTGTGTTATCTTTGTCCAGTATTTAAATTTGTTTGATGATCTGAAAAATTTCAGTATGACAAACATAAAAAAAAAAAAAGAGAAATCAGGAAGGGGGCAAGCACTTTTTCACACCACTGTCCATAACCAAAACTGCACTTCCAAATTACGAAGAGTAATCAACAGATTCAAAAAAAAAAAAAAAAATGTGTGCGTATACATATATATATATATATATACAGTATATACAGTATATATATATATATATATATATAACATCAGGAAAGAGCAAATTACAGGAAAAATAGCAGAGCACCAGGCACAAGTCAAGGAGCAGCCCAAATTAGAAACAGACAAGAGAGAACAAACTCAAAATTGATAAGTAAACTATTTGTAGAAAACCCAAAACAAGTCTATAGGAGGCTTCCGGAAGAAACCATAGAAGTAGAAGTACATCTTGAAAAAATACAACTTGAAACATTCTGGAGAAACCTATTTGAGGACCCAGTACAACATAAAAATAATAATTGGATTCAGCCTATTGCCAACAAGAATAAAGGAAAATGATCGATGCCCTCATTAAAAATCACAGAAGAAACTGTTAAAGCAGACGGACAGACGAAAATTCAATATCGCTAATTCTTATCTCAAATTGTTGTCTGAGACGAGCTAAGTCGAACCGCACATGTTTTGGTGTCAACGAATGTCGCATAAGGTGACAATGCGCTCTTGAAGTACGCTGTTGTGGAGAGCTGTCTGACCCAGCCAAGCGATCAGCGGCTAAGATGGCCACTGACTGTGTGACGTCACCACCGGCAAACACACGCACACGGTCGGCGGCCAGTGCTGTGTTTTGCTTCATGCAACACTTGATGTTTACGTCTTAAAATCGGCGATTACGGATATTTCTCGTAATACTTGTGGATTACAAATAGATTATTTATGAAGATTAGGATTTCAGGAATCGAATTAATATGGTTTGGCGTTGTGTTTTCTACGGGTGCGATGCTATACCTGCTGTGTTTTGCTTCATGCAACACTTGATGTTTACGTTTTAAAATTGGCGATTACGGATATTTCTCGGAATTACCAAATATTTTCATGATCATAAGAACGGTTAGGGGGGAAAAAACATGCTGAAGAAAGACAGTTTAACTCACCGGTTACTTATATTGGAAGTCCATCCTCCTGTGTTTTTTAGAAGCAAAGTTCTCAATTACAGAGACATACAGTGTTCCCTATTGCTTCAGCTTCTGTATTAAAGCAGACTCCAGTGAAATAGTACCCAGGTTTGTCAGTCTTTCTTGTCCACATATATTTTGCAGGTGTCACGGCTCGCCGCTCTCAGGCATCTGCCTCAGCTGCGCGCACACCTGCACCTCGTTAGCGTCCTACATGTGCAGTAGACATTTCGTTGACAGCGATTTCGAGAATAAGATGCAATTTGCAAAAAGATTGGTGATAAAGAAAACGGCTATTCCAACTATATATCCCTTGATTCCCAAGTCTGACTGTGAGACAAGTGTCAGTGACAGTGGCGTGAAAAGCAAGGGTGATCTACCGAGCGATCAGCTGTCAGAAAACGAGAAGTAAACAGGGTAAGTTTTGTATTTTTAATATTCACTGCAAATGTTTACTAAACATTTTAAATGAATTCCAAGCAATGGATGATTTTCAAAATCAAACATGTAAAAGTAGAAGAAATTACCAATGACAGTTCAGCTTTCAATTTTTAGGGAAGCAACATATTTGCTAAGAAAAACAAATATAAGCCTAAGATTGTAAGAGAAATGTGCTTTTAAAAATGGAACCCCAATTTTCTACCATAAAATGGTGCCCATTATAACTGTGAAATGTTATTTATTGGAATATAATAATTGCTATATCTGGAAACTAGTTATTTTCTTAATCTGTAGTGATACTCCATTGATTTTTGTATTTCTTTGTATATTTCTGCTGTGTTTTCAAACATTCATACAAAGGTGGTATAGTATGTAATATTTCTTTTCAAATTGAGAAGAATTTAGTGTGTTCAAATTATTCAAATGTATATGACATGCGACTTTGATGAATGCTGAACTATGAGAATTATAACATTGACATGAACATTAATAAACTCAATATATGATTTTACAAAACTTTATTTACATATCATTGTTCACAAATCTAATCTTGGTAGGCAAAATCCCTTGTAGTGATCAGATGGGAATGTTTCTCTGATGAGGCTCACCGCACAGGCAGGCAACATAACCCTCACTTCTTTCCCACAAATAAGGCTGAATACCCCCCTCAGCACCACCCAAAACTTCTTCATCATCCGATTCTTCATTTTCAATGTCATCATTTATATTGAGGTTGTCAAACTCGAGAAAATAATCGCTGTCCGAATCACTTTGCTCTCGTTCTGCCATTTTCTATTGCTGTTGTGACGTCACCAATGCCCGCACCTATTGAGAGATGGCGGTACTGCAGCCTCACTAAGTGAAGGCTGAGCTATGAGCAAATAAGGTCATTTATGGAAGCTGGTGACACATATTAAATCGCGGGAATAGACAGAATAGAATATTTTCATACAATCTGTTGATTGGTTCAGTAAAAAAATGTCACTGTCCGTCTGCTTTAAAAGAAACAATCAGGAAATATCTCAACTTCATATCCCCTGGATTAAATTAAATACCAAATTTCTGTCTCAAAAAAATAACAACACTACACAAACACTACGCAGAGGCATTTAGCCGACTTGTTAGGGGAGAAGAAAAAGCACCTGAATGACTCGCATATGGAAACACCATACTCCTACCCAAGAGCCCTGAGACCCAACACGCTAATATATACAGACCTATCTGCTGCCTCCCCACCACATACAAATGGCTGACAGGGCTCATTACTGAGGTTATCTATGAACATTTGGATATAAGATAAGATAAGATGAGCCTTTATTAGTCCCACAATGGGGAAATTCCAGGATTGCAACAGCACAGGGATAGCAACACTCAGAGCAACAATCAGAAGGCAAGAAAAAACAAGAGCAGCGAGTATGCATATGTACATATAAACAAAAATATATAGACACACGGTGCGGAGCATTGTAGCTAGATGGAATAAATATATGAATATATAAACACACAGTGCGGAGCATTGTAGCTAGATGGAATAAATATGTAAATATATAAACACACAGTGCGGAGCATTGTAGCTAGACTGAATATAGGAAATTATATAGGAACTATATAGGAAACTACCTGCAACCACAGCAAAAAGGCTGCATAAGAAATAAGCTGGGAGCCAAAGAACAACTGCTCATTAACAAAACCAAGTGTGAGAGAAACTTCAGCATGGTGTGGATAGACTTCAAAAAGGCATTCGACAGCATCCCCCATTCCTGGATAATACACTGTCTGGAGCTGTATAACCTCAGCCCAGAAGTTAAAACTTTTTTGGAGGTCCAGATGACTAAGTGGAAAACCACAATGACACTTAACCATAAAGAAGGGCAAATAACAATCCCAGACATCAGGATCCAACGAGGAATATTCCAGGGGGACAGCCTCTCGCCATTGCTCTTCTGTCTGTGTATTGACCCTTTAAGCAAAATCCTATCAGATCTTGATATTGGGTATGATTTAAGCAAAGGCAGAACAAGAAAAGGGAACAAGAGTGAATCATTGCTCTACATGGACGACCTCAAGGTCTATGCAGAATCTGAACAGAAACTAAATCAACTTGTTAATGCCGTTCACATGTTCTCAAAGGACATCTGCATGGAATTTGGACTTGACAAATGCGCAAAACGTGCAATAAAAAAAGGAAAGAAAACAGCATCAGAGAACATCCAAATAGATTACAATAAGCACATCAAAGACCTGGCAGATGAATCGGCATATAAATATCTGGGCATCGAAGAAAACACAACTATTGAACACAGGAAAATGAGGGAAATAATCAAAAAAGATATATCAACATCATCGAAAGAAAATCTGTAAATCAAACTTCCATCCATCCATCTTCTACCACTTTTCCGGAGGTCCGGGTTGCGGAGGCAGCAGTTCAAGCAGAGAAGCCCAGACTTTCCTCTCCCCAGCCACCTGCTCCAGCTTTTCAGAGAGGATACCAAGGCATTCCCAGACCAACTGGGAGACGTAGTCTCTCCAGCAAGTCCTGGGTTTTCCCCGGGGTCTCCTCCCGGTGGGACATGCCCGAAACACCTCAAGGGGGAGGCGTCCAGGAAGCATCCTAATCAGATGTCCATACTACTTCAACTGACTCCTTTCAATGTGGAGGAGCAGCAGTTCTGCTCTGAGCCTCTCCCAGATGACTGAGCTCCTCACCTGATCTCTAAGGATGAATCCAGCAATCCAACGAAGAAAGCTCATTTCAGCCGCTTGTATCCACAATCTCATTCTTTCGGTCATTATCCAAAGCTCGTGACCATAGGTGAGGATAGGAAAGTAGATTGACCAGTAAATTGACAGCTTTGCCTTAGAGCTTAGCTCCCTCTTCACCACAACGGACCAGTACAATATCTGCATCATTGCAGATGTTGCTCCGATCCATCTGTCAATCTTTCGCTCCATTCTCCCCTCACTCGTGAATAAGACCCCGAGATACTTAAACTTCTCCACTTGGGGCAGGAGCTTGTCCCCAACCTGGAGAGGACAATCCACTTTTTTCTGGCTAAGGACCATGGACTCAGACTTGGAGGTGTTGATTGTCATCCCAGCCGCTTCACACTCAGCGGCAAACCGTCCCAGTAAGGCCTGTTGGTCATTGCTGGATGAAGCCAACAGGACAACATCATCTGCAAACAACAGAGATAAGATCCTGTGGTCACCAAGCATGACACCCTCCATTCCTTGGCTGTGCCTAGAAATCATAAAAATTATGAACAGGATCGGTGACAAACGACAGCCCTGGTGGTGTCCAACTCTCACTAGGAATGAGTCCGACCAAGTGTTGGCAATACAAACCAAACTTTCACAACGGTTGTATAGAGACCGGATAGCTGATAACAACAAGCCTGATACCCCATACTTCCAAAGACCCCCCACAAAAAACCAAGAGGAACATGGTTGAATGCCTTCTCCAAGTCCACAAAACACATCTAATCTGGTTGGGAAAATTCCCACAAACCCTCAAGGATTCTCGAGAGGGTTAAGAGTTGATCCAACGTGCCATGACCAGGGTGAAAGCCACATTGCTCCTCCTGAATCCAAGGTTTGATTAATGGCCTGGCTCTCCTCTCCTGTATCTTGGCATAAACCTTCCCAGGGAGGCTGAGATGTGTGATTGCTCTAAAGTTGGAGCACACCCTCCGGTCCCCTTTCTTGAAGAGAGGAACCACCACCCTGGTTTGCCATGCCAAAAGCACTGTCCCCAAACTCCACGCAATGTTGCAGAGGCGTGTCAACCATGACAGCCCTACAACATCCAGGGCCTTGAGGTACTCGGGGCAAATCTCATCCACTCCTGGGACCCAACCACTAAGGAGTTGTTGTTTTTTTTTTTAACCACCTTGGCGACCTCAGCCCCTGTGATAGGCGAATCATCCCCCTCATCCACAAGCCCTGCTTCCTCGGTGGAAGGTGTGTCATTGGGATTGAGGAGATCCTCGAAGTATTCCTTCCACCTTTCAACGATATCTCCAGTCGAAGTCAGCAGCAGCCCATCCGCACCATACACAGTGTGGACAGGGAGCTGGTTCTCCCTCCTGAGCCGCTGGACAGTTTGCCAGAATCTCTTTGAGGCCGACCGAAAGTCTTGTTCCATGGCCTCACCAAATTCCTCCCATACCCGAGTTTTTGTTTCAGCAACAACCCGAGCTGCACTCCGCTTGGCCGGCCGGTACACCTCAGCTGCTTCGGGAGTCCCACAACCCAACCAAGCTCAATAGAACTCCTTCTTCAGCTTAATGGCCCCCCTCACCAATGGTGTCCACCACTTGGTTCAGGGGTTGCCGCCACGAGATGCACCGACAGCCATGTGGCCACAGCTCTGGGCAGTTTCTTCAACAATGGAGGTGGAGAACATGGCCCATTCAGACTCCATGTCTTCAGACTCCCTCGGAATGTGGTCGAAGTTCTTCCGAAGGTGGGAGTTAAAGACCTCCCGGACAGAGGCCTCAGCCAGGCGTTCCCAGCACACCCTCACTGTATGTTTGGGTCTACCAGGTCTGAATGGCATCCTCCCCAGCCATTGGATCCAACTCACCACCAGGTGGTGATCAGTTGACAGCTCTGCACCTCTCTTTACCCGAGTGTCCAAGACATACGGTTGCAGGTCTGATGACACGATAACAAAGTCGATCATCGACCTGAGACCTAGGGTGTCCTTGTGCCAGGTGCATATATGGACACCCTTATGCTTGAGAATGGTGTTTGCTATGGACAAACTGTGGTTAGCACAGAAGTCCAATAACTGAACACCATTCAGGTTCAGATTGGGCAGGCCGTTCCCCCTAATCACCCCCCTCCAGGTTTCACTGTCATTGCCCATGTGCGCATTGAAGTCCCCCAGTAGGACAATGGAGTCTCCAAGAGGAGCACTCTCTAGCACCCCAGTCAGAGACTCGAAAAAGGGTGGGTACTCTGAACCCATTTCCCACCCCGAAGGGAAAAACTCCAATATAGAGGCAGCAAGGTGTGGGGATACAAGAATACCCACCCCTGTTTGTCGCATCCCGCCCGATGCAACTCCAGAGTAGGCCAAGCTCCAGCCCCTCTCCAGGAGACTAGTTCCAGAATCAGAGCTGTGTGTTGAGTTATATCTAGCCATCATCTCTCAACCTCATGCACCAGCTCAGGCTCCTTCCCCACCAGATAGGTGACATTCCATGTCCCCCAAAAAAGGTTAGGAAGCCTGGGATCAGACCGCCAAGGTCTCTGCCTTTGACTGCCACCTGATCCACATAGCACTGGACCCCCATGATCCCTCCTTCAGGTGGTGAGCCCACTGGAGGGTGGACCCATATAACTCCTTAAGGCTGAGCCAGGCCGGGTCCCATGAGTAAAAACCTGGCCACCAGGCACAAGCCATCAAGCCCCTCCGCCAGGCCTGGATCCAGGATGGGGCCCCGGTAACCCCATACCGGGTGGGGTACACTCAATCCTTGTTCTAACATTGATCATGAGTCTGTTGGATCGTTCTTAATCTGGCCCTTTACCCATGACCAGTTTATCTTGGGTGACCCTACCAGAGGGAAATTGCCCTGGACAACATAGCTCCTGGGATCATTAGGGCACGCAAACCCCCCACCACGATAAGGTGATGATCCATGAGGGGTAAATCAAACTTAACACCTAAAAATAAGATAACTGCGATTAAACCAGCTGGCAGTACCAGTTGTCACATACGGATTTGAGGTGATAGATTGGCGATAGGGAGAACTGGACAAGTTGGATGTTAGGACCAGGAAGAACCCTGACCCTGTACAAGGTAACATAAAAATCAATGGGCCTAATTGAAATAAACCAGGCTTATATAGGGCAACAATAAGAAGCATTGGTCAATACCTAAAAAAGTTCAAACGACGAGACAATGGGAAAAAGTCACCCAACACCATGAAACCCTGAGTCATTACACATCCATAAGTAAACAAGCCGAGGCCTTTGCAGGAGACTTATGAGACAACATAAAAGCCAGTCAACAAAACCCAGCAACAAAAATGGCTAGAAAGACATGAAAAAAAATACAGGAAAAGGACACAGGAGGAAAGAAAAGATGGAAAAAGCATAAGCGAGCAGGACGCTTTCATGAGGAACTCAATAGGGATTATATTGATGGGGAAGCGACATTGTGCTGGATCAGGAAAGGAGATCTGGGGGTATGATGAGGAGAGACTAGTGGTTGCAGCACAAGACCAGGGACTTTTGACTAATGGCTTTAAAAAAAATGGCAAGACTGTCGCAGAGTGACAAATGTCAATTCTGTCATGCAGCGGTGGAGAGTGCAAGCCACCTCCTCTCCGGCTGCCGGATCCTAATGGCCGATGGACACTACACTGCTCGTCACAATAAGATCTGCCGTTATATGCACTGGAAAATATGCAAAAAATTTAAAATAGAAGTTAAAGGACCAGTATGGGAGCACGATCCAGAGCCAGTCACCTCCAACGGAGATATTACCATCTTTTATGACAAGGAAATCCCAACTGGAAGACACATAGAAGGAGGAGCAATAAAACCGGACATTGTTATCTTGAACAAAAAGGACAAAACTGCCAAATTAATAGATGTAACCATACCAAACAACTACGGCCTCAATAGAGCAGAAAGAGGGGAAAAAATATCAACACATCAAGACCTCGAAAATGACCTAAGGAGCACCTGGAAACTGCAGGAAGCAGATATTATACCTGTGGTGGTGGGAGCAACTGGGATGGTGAAGAAGAACCTGAAAAAATATCTACAGGCGATCCCCGGCTGCCCTAGCATCTGTGAAATACAGATCTCAGCAATCAGAGGAACAGTCTCCATCTTGAAGAGAGCCCTTGGATGCAAAGCTTTTTGATTTAAAGTGTAACCATAGACCCCTGGCTGGGGCCCATTGCACTTGTAATGAAATGTGATGCAAATAAATAAAACAGTGAGAAGCCATTTTCTTGTGAAACGTGGATAAAGTTTTACTACATGTGATACTTTGAAACGACACATGAGAATTCACACGAATAAGAAGCTGTAGTCTTGTAAAATATGCAGAGAACACTTCATTCAGGGTTTTGATTTATAACACGAGAACTCACAGTTGAGGTGCTGTAGTTCAGTAATGTCTGTAGATCTTAATTTTCAGGATCAAGTCTCTTGTGTGAATGAGTTCTTTAAATTGCTGAGGCTCGAATGTAAATATAAATGGGATTTTAAAAAGTCTATTATCAGATCATCTGCTTCATCACTCTGCTTTGGACCCTCAGACCTCTAGTCTTTAATGTGTTGGACGCATGGACATCATGAACATTTTTTTGAAGAGGAGGGTATTGCTGTCAGGGTCTGGAGTGTCCTCCCCACAATAAAAATGAAATGTAGTAGATGCCATTTCCTTTATTTGCATATTTTAGTAGCTCATCAATTGATTGAATACTTTATTTTGAACATGTAGTAATCACTTAAAATGGCAAACAACAGAAGTGCATTATGAACTGATGAACAAAGGAAAAAAATCACTGAAATGCCTTTCATACATATATAAAGTAAATGTGTTCATGTATTGAATCAAATTTTCTTTTAGATAAAGAATTTTTTTTCTATCAAAAAATACTCAAATTTTAAATGTCTTGTTGTCTATAGAATTAATGATTTCTTCTGAGTTCTGTTAATGCTAATGATGTTGACCAGTTTGCTCTAAATCCAGATTGACTGTCAGAGAATAGTTTGTGTTGGTCTATAAACTTTTCTAATCCATCACTGAAGAGTTTTTCTAGAATTTTTTTGACAACTGTCGGAAGAGAAATCTGAAGTCACCAGATTTATACCATGGAATGACTTTTGCAGTGTTAATTTTATTAGGAAATTGTTAGTTGAAAATGTGAGTTTGGAAATTTCCTCAATGACCAATTTCACTGTTTTCATGTGTCATCACAATCACTTGTTTTGTTTTAACATTTATTAATATCTCTGTTTTAGTTTTCTTCAGTTATTTTATTAAAGATTGAAATAAGATTTCCTTGCATAAATTCAGTCATTATTATCTTTGGAATTTTTTATGGTGTTTGCACCAACACACACAGTATTTGTAAAACTTATCATCACCTTCATTTGTTAATATTGTTATAATTTTCAATAAAATGTTGAAGCTAATTAACCTATCTAGGGAGATTTCTGATTATGCTTTTTAATATACTGCATGTATCTTTATTATTATTTTTACTGTTTTCTAATATTTTACTGTAATAATCCAAGTTCATGGTAAACGGCGTTCACTTATATTGCGCTTTTTCTCATCTCTAGATGACAAAAGCACTTTACAGATCCTGCTATCCACCCATTCACACACTGATGGTGGCAGAGCCGCCATGCACCGGCGCTGGCCCGACCCACTAGGAGCAACTGGGGGTTCAGTGTCTTACTGAAGGACACTTTGACATACAGACTGCAGACAGAGCGGGAATCGAACCCCTGACCCTCTGATCAGTAGTCAGCTGCACTACACCTGTGCCACAGCTGTCATCACCGATATCATTTCTTAGTAATCCATTGACTGTATACTTGTCAAAACTGTTAGTAAATATATGATCAATTAATGTTTCACAGTGAGATGACTGGGTTTGATGATTTTAGAATATAGGCTTAGGCTTGCTCCCATGGATCACCTTATCGTTGTGGGGGGTTTGCATGCCCTAGTGATCCCGGGCAATTTGCCTCTGGTAGGGTTTCCCAAGACAAACTGGTCCTGGGTCAATGGCCAGACTAACAGGGATCCAACAGACTCCCATGATGAATAAAAAAAAATCAAGGATTCGGTGTACCCCACCTGGTATGGGGCTACTGGGGCACCGCCCTGGAGCCAGGCCTGGGGAAGGGGCTTGATGGATAGCGCCTGGTGGCCGTGTTTCCACCCATAGGACTCAGCCGGGCTCTGCCCAAAGGAATCACATGGGTCCACCCTCCAGTGGACTCTACACCTGCAGGAGGGACCATGGTGGTCTGATGCTATGCTGATCAGGCGGCAGGCGAAGGCAAAGACCTTCGCAGTCTGATCCCTGGCTTTCAAAATCGGCTTTGGGGACGTGGAACTTCACCTCTCTGGTGGGGAAGGAGCTGGAGCTGGAGCTGGTGCACGAGGTTGAGAGATACTGGCTAGATATACAGACATGGACAAAATTGTTGGTACCCCTCTGTTAATGAAAGAAAAACCCACAATGGTCACAGAAATAACTTGAATCTGACAAAAGTGGTAATAAAAATTCTATGACAATTAACCAATGAAAATCAGACAATGCTTTTGAATTGTGGTTCAACAGAATTATTTTAAAAAACAAACTCATGAAACAGGCCTGGACAAAAATGATGGTACCCCTAGAAAAGATTGAAAATAATGTGACCATAGGGACATGTTCAACCAAGATGTGTCCTCTAATTAACATCACAGGTGTCTACAAACTTGTAATCAGTCAGTCGGCCTATTTAAAGGGTGACAAGTAGTCACTGTGCTGTTTGTTGACATGGTGTGTACCACACTAAACATGGACCAGAGGAAGCAAAGGAGAGAGTTGTCTCAGGAGATTAGAAAGAAAATTATAGACAAGCATGTTAAAGGTAAAGGCTATAAGACCATCTCCAAGCAGCTTGATGTTCCTGTGACTACAGTTGCACATATTATTCAGAAATTTAAGATCCATGGGACTGTAGCCAACTTCCCTGGACGTGGCCGCAGGAGGAGACGGGTAATGCGAATGGAACAAAAGAGCCCAGAACAACCTCTAAACACATTCAAGGTGAACTCCAAGGTCAAGGTACATCAGTGTCAGATTGCACCATCCGTCATTGTTTGAGCCAAAGTGGACTTCATGGGAGACGACCAAGGAGGACACCACTGTTGAAAACAAATCATAAAAAAGCCAGACTGGAATTTGCCAAACTGCATGTTGACAAGCCACAAAGCTTCTGGGAGAATGTCCAATGGACAGACGAAACAAAACTGGAACTTTTTGGCAAGGCACATTAGCTCTATGTTCACAGACGCAAAAGTGAAGCATACCAAGAAAAGAACACTGTCCCTACTGTGAAACATGGAGGAGGTTCTGTTATGTTCTGGGGCTGCTTTGCTGCATCTGGCACAGGGTGTCTTGAATCTGTACAGGGTACAATGAAATCTCAAGACTATCAAAGTATTCTAGAGAGAAATGTGCTGCCCAGTGTCAGACAGCTTAGTCTCAGTTGCAGGTCATGGGTCTTGCAACAGGATAATGACCCAAAACACACAGCTAAAAACACCCAAGAATGGCTAAGAGTGAAACATTGGACTGTTCTAAAGTGGCCGCCTATGTGCCCTGATCTAAATCCTATTGAACATCTGTGGAAGGAGCTGAAACATGCCGTCTGGAGAAGGCACCCTTCAAACCTGAGACAACTGGAGCAGTTTGCTCATGAGGAGTGGGCCAAAATACCTGCTGAGATGCGCAGAAGTCTCATTGACAGTTACAGAAATCGTTTGATTGCAGTGATTGCCTCAAAAGTTTGTGCAACAAAATATTAAGTTAAGGGTACCATCATTTTTGTCCAGGCCTGTTTCAGTGGTGGGCCTCATCACCAACAACGAGGAGGCCAACTACAGAAATAAGGTGAGCCAACTGGTCCACTGGTGTAAAGACAATAACCTCTTCCTGAACGTGGGAAAAACCAAGGGGATTGTAGTCGACTTCAAGAGGGGACACACACAGCATCCCCCTCTAATCATTGATGGTGCAGCTCTGGAGCGGGTGAGCAGCACCAAGTTCCTGGGGGTGCACATCTCTGAGGGCCTCTCCTGGTCCAACAACACCACATCACTGGCCAAGAAGGCTCAAATTCACCTCCATTTCCCCCTCAAACTGAGGAGAACATGAGTCCCACCCCCCCCATCATGTGCTCATTCTACCGGGGCACCATTGAGAGCATCCTCACTAGCTGCATCACAGTTTGGTATGGAAGCTGCACTGCCTCCTGCCAGAAGACACTACAACGCATTGTGAAAACAGCCAGCAAGATCATCGGTGCTCCTCTGCCCCCGGACATCTACCTCACCCGCAGAGCCATCAACATTGCAGGCGACACCTCTCACCCCTCACACTCCCTCTTCAGCCCCCTGCCCTCAGGGAAAAGGTACCGGAGCCTCTGGGCCCGCTCCACAAGACTGCTAAACAGTTTTGTTCATCAGGCCATCAGGACCCCCACCCCCCCGGACTGTAACGCACTCATCTGCACAATAAGTACCTCAGCTGTTGGCACAGACAGATTGACACACCAGTAGTAATACATTTGCTGCTGTATGTCTCTGCACTTTACTGCAGCCATTTGCACAAATGCCACATCTGCTGCTGTCTTTCATTGCAATACTGATCATGTGCAGTCCTGTCTGTCACTGTCTGCACCGCCACTACCACTTGTTGGGTTTCATCGTCTATCATTTCTCTTTCTTTGCACTATGGAAGGTCTGGGTCTACCTTTTGTCTTTGTGCTTAGCTCTCCTCACTCTCATGAGGATTACTGCCTTTAATTGCATTTTAATCACTTTATTCCATCTACCATCACCTCTCACTGCTGTTTATCAAGAGTCTTGTACCTGTGTGCACTTAGTGTCACCTAATCACCCTCTTTAGCCTCTGTTCGGTGTTTGTGTTAGCTTCGGGTTAGCCACCAGCTATGGCTACTAGCTCTCCTTCCCCTTCTCCTCTGGTGTGCTCTCTGTCAGATGTTTAGCTACACCTCTGCTTCTTTTAGTTATAGTGGTAAATGTAATAAATGTCTTTTTGAGGCGCTCGAGGCGAGGTTGTGTGATTTGGAATCCCGGCTCCGCTGCATTGAAACACTGTCAGCGTCCGTTAATAATGACGGACTCCCCTTAGAGAGCTCTGGTGCACCAGAGCACCGTAGCATAGGGCCTGCCTAGCCGTCTCCCGGCATCCACCTCTCCTAAGCAGCCAGGAGAGAACAGGTGGGTGACGGTGAGAAGGAAGCAAAGTCGCGAGCCCCTTGTTCACCACCAGCCTGTTCGTGTTTCTAATCACTATTCCCCGCTTAGCAACACACCCGCTGAGGAAAAAACTCTGATCATTGGCGACTCTGTAGTCAGAAACGTGAACCTAGAGACTCCAGCGGCCATAGTCAAATGCATTCCTGGGGCCAGAGCAGACAACATTGAGTCAAATTTGAAAGTGCTGGCTAAAAGTAACTGTAAATACTCCACAATTGTTATCCACGCCGACATTAACAACATCTGACTCCGGCAGTCAGAAGTCACAAAACTTAGTGTGGAATCGGTGTGTGACTTTGCCAAAACAATGTCTGCCTCTGTAGTGTTCTCTGGGCCCCTCCCCAATCTGACCACTGATGACATGTTTATCCACTTGTCATCCTTCAACCGCTGGCTGTCTGTGTGGTGTCCTGCAAACAATGTGGGCTACATTGACAATTGGAGCGCATTTTGGGGAAAACCTGGTCTTATTATACGAGACGGTGTCCATCCCACTTTGGATGGTGCGTCTCTTTTACCTAACAATCTGGCATCGTTTTTTTCCAAAGTTCCAAACCCTTGACTACTCAGAGTTGGGACCAGGAAGCAGAGTTGCAGTCTTACACGCCTCTCTGCAGCTCCTCTTCATCTGCCACCCCTCAACTTAGCCCCTGTCTTCCCCATCAGAGAATCATTGTCTGCTCCCTCCAAAGTAAATAAAAATATAATGTGTAAGCATCCCAAAGTGATTAAACAAAAAGTTGGTAAAACTCAAATTAAACATGAAGCCTCTAAAGCTAATGACTTGGCCTCTGTTCCTCCTCATAATTTAAAAAAATAAATGTGGTTTGTTAAATATTAGGTCTCGAACTCCCAAGTCTCTGCTCGTCCATGATCTGTTAATTGATCATCACATTGAATTGATCTGTCTCCACAGTAAACAGCTTTATTTATTATAGTCTTTTCGCAAACTTCAACATCCATCCATCCATCTTCTACCACTTTTCCGGAGGTCTGGGTCGCGGAGGCAGCAGTTCAAGCAGAGAAGCCCAGACTTCCCTCTCCCCAGCCACCTGCTCCAGCTCTTCAGAGAGGATACCAAGGCGTTCCCAGACCAGCTGGGAGACATAGTCTCTCCACCGAGTCCTGGGTCTGCCTTGGGGTCTCCTCCCAGTGGGACGTGCCCGAAACACCTCAAGTGGGAGGCGTCCAGGAGGCATCCTAATCAGATGCCCATACCACCTCAACTGACTCCTTTCAATGTGGAGGAGCAGCGGTTCTACTCTGAGCCACTCCCGGATGACTGAGCTCCTCACCCTTCTCTGAGGGTGAGTCCAGCAATCCTACGGAGAAAGCTCATTTCAGCCGCTTGTATCCGCGATCTTGTTCTTTCAGTACAATTTCCGGTACAACATCCGCATCACTGCAGATGCTGCTCCAATCCGTCTGTCAATCTCTCGCTCCATTTTCCCCTCACTCGTGAATAAGACCCCAAGATACTTAAACTCCTCCACTTGGGGCAGGAGCCTATCCCCAACCCAGAGAGGACAATCCACCTTTTTCCGGCTGAGGGCCATGGACTCGGACTTGGAGGTGCTGATTCTCATCCCGGCCGCTTCACACTCAGCGGCAAACCGTCCCAGCAAGAGCTGTATGTCATTGCTGGATGAAGCCAACAGGACAACATCATCTGCAAACAACAGAGATGAGATCCTGTGGTCACCAAGCATGACACCCTCCATTCCCTCGCTGCGCCTAGAAATCCTGTCCTTAAAAATTATGAACAGGATCGGTGACAAAGGACAGCCCTGGCGGAGTCCAACTCTCACTGGGAATGACTCCGACCGAGTGTTGGCAATGCGAACCAAACTCTCACAACGGTCGTACAGAGACCGAATAGCTCGTAACAACAAGCCCGCTACGCCATACTCCCGAAACACCCCCCACAAAAAACCACAAGGGATGCCGTCAAATGCCTTCTCCAAGTCCACAAAACACATGTACAGTGGGGCAAAAAAAGTATTTAGTCAGCCACCAATTGTGCAAGTTCTCCCACTTAAAAGATAAGATAAGATAAGCCTTTATTAGTCCCACAACGGGGAAATTCCAGGATTGCAACAGCACAGGGATAGCAACACTCAGAGCAACAATCAGAAGGCAAGAAAAAACAAGCAAGCAAGAGCAGCTAATATACATATGTACATATTACTATAAAATATATATATATACACACACACACACAGACACACAGTGCAGAGCATTGTAGCTGGATGGAATAAATATATGAATATATGAACACACAGTGCAGAGCATTGTAGCTGGATGGAATAAATATGTAAATATATAAACACCCACAGTATGGAGCATTGCAGCTAGGTGGAATAAATATGCAAGTATATAAACACACACAGTGCGGAGCAATGTAGCTAGATGGAATAATATGTAGATATATAAAAACACAGTGCGGAGCATTGTAGCTAGATGGAATAAATATATAGATATATAAATATAAACACACCCAGTGCAGAGCATTGTAGCTAGATGGAATAAATATGTAAATATATAAACACACACAGTGCAGAGCATTGTTGCTAGGTAGGATGAAACAGCATAACCGTCTATTTAGTTATCCTACATGGTATGATTATGTGCCCATACATATTCTCACCCTCCATAGCGACCGGTATGTTCCTAGTTGTATGCCGGAGAGGACCATTGTGTAAGTCTATTGCATCTTTTGCATTCAAAAAAAAAAAAAAACTATTAGTTTGTTACGTCTTTTTGCTATCTCTGCGAGCAGCCCTGCTTAGGTTGTACAGTCTGACAGCCGTTGGTAGGAAGGACCTACGAAACCTCTCGGTTGTGCACCTGGGATGATGTAGTCTGCTGCTAAATGAGCTCCTCAGTGCATCCAGTATGTCCTGCATAGGGTGGAACTCGGACTCCAGCAGAGATGACAGTTTAGCCACCGTCCTTCTCTCTCCTATCTCCTCCATCGGATCAAGGCGTTGCCCCAGGACAGAGCTAGCTTTCTTAATCAGTTTGTTCAGTCTCTTCCTATCGGCTGCAGTAAGATGAGAGAGGTCTCCAATTTTCATCATAGGTATGCCTCAACTATGAGAGACAAAATGAGAAAAAAAAAATCCAGATAATCACATTGAAGGATTTTTAATGAATGAATTGGTAAATTCCTCAGTAAAATAAGTATTTGGTCACCTACAAACAAGCAAGATTTTTGGCTCTCACAGACCTGTAACTTCTTCTTTAAGAGGCTCCTTTGTCTTCCACTCGTTACCTGTATTAATGGCACCTGTTTGAACTCGTTATCAGTATAAAAGACACCTGTCCACAACCTCAAACAGTCAGACTCCAAACTCCACTATGGCCAAGACCAAAGAGCTGTCAAAGGACACCAGAAACAAAATTGTAGACCTGCACCAGGCTGGGAAGACTGAATCTGCAATAGGTAAGCAGCTTGGTGTGAAGAAATCAACTGTGGGAGCAATTATTAGAAAATGGAAGACATACAAGACCACTGATAATCTCCCTCGATCTGGGGCTACACACAAGATCTCACCCCGTGGGGTCAAAATTATCACGAGAACGGTGAGCAAAAATCCCAGAACCACATGGGGGGACCTAGTGAATGACCTGCAGAGAGCTGGGAACAAAGTAACAAAGGCTACATCAGAAACACACTACACCACCAGGGACTCAAATCCTGCAGTGCCAGACGTGTCCCCCTGCTTAAGCCAGTACATGCCCAGGCCCATCTGAACTTTGCTAGAGAGCATTTGGATGATCCAGAAGAGGACTGGGAAAATGTCCTATGGTCAGATGAAACCAAAATAGAACTTTTTGGTAAAAACTCAACTTGTCGTGTTTGGAGGAGAAAGAACACCATACCTACTGTGAAGCATGGGGGTGGAAACATCATACTTTGGGGCTGTTTTTCTGCAAAGGGACCAGGACGACTGATCCGTGTAAAGAAAAGAATGAATGGGGCCATGTATCGTGAGATTTTGAGTGAAAACCTCCTTCCACCTGCAAGGGCATTGAAGATGAAACGTGGCTGGGTCTTTCAGCATGACAATGATCCCAAACACACCGCCCGGGCAACGAAGGAGTGGCTTCGTAAGAAGCATTTCAAGGTCCTGGAGTGGCCTAGCCAGTCTCCAGATCTCAACCCCGTAGAAAATCTTTGGAGGGCGTTGAAAGTCTGTGTTGCCCAGCGACAGCCCCAAAACATCATTGCTCTAGAGGAGATCTGCATGGAGGAATGGGCCAAAATACCAGCAACAGTGTGTGAAAACCTTGTGAAAACTTACAGAAAACGTTTGACCTCTGTCATTGCCAACAAAGGGTATATAACAAAGTACTGAGATGAACTTTTGTTATTGACCAAATACTTATTTTACCAAGGAATTTACCAATTAATTCATTAAAAATCCTTCAATGTGATTTTCTGGATTTTTTTTTTCTCATTTTGTCTCTCATAGTTGAGGTATACCTATGATGAAAATTGGAGACCTCTATCATCTTTTAAGTAGGAGAACTTGCACAATTGGTGGCTGACTAAATACTTTTTTACCCCACTGTAAACTGGTTGGGCAAACTCCCACAAACCCTCGAGAATTCTCAAGAGGGTAAAGAGCTGGCCCGATGTGCCACGGCCAGGATGAAAACCACATTCCTCCTCCTGAATCCGAGGTTCAATCAACGGCCAGACTCTCCTCTCCAGTGCCTTGGCATAGACCTTCCCAGGGAGGCTGAGGAGTGTGATCCCTCTAAAGTTGGAGCACACCCTCCGGTCCCCTTTTTTGAAGAGAGGAACCACCACCCCAGTTTGGCATGCCAAAGGCACTGCCCCTGACCTCCACACAATGTTGCAGAGGCATGTCAACCATGACAGCCCAACAACATCCAGGGCCTTGAGGTACTCAGGGCGAATCTCGTCCACCCCTGGGGCCCGGCCTCCAAGGAGATTTTTAACCACCTTGGCAACCTCAGCCCCTGTGATAGGCGAGTCATGCCCCTCATCCACAAACCCTGCTTCCTTGGTGGAAGGCGTATCAGTGGGATTGAGGAGATCCTCGAAGTATTCCTTCCACCGCCCGATGATATCCCCAATCGAAGTCAACAATGCCCCATCCGCACCATACAGTGTGGACAGGGAGCTGCTTTCCCCTCCTGAGCTTCCGGACAGTTTGCCAGAATCTCTTCGAGGCCGATCGAAAGTCTTGTTCCATGGCCTCACCGAACTCCTCCCATATCCAGGTTTTTGCTTCAGCAATCACCCGAGCTGCACTCCGCTTGGCCTGTCGGTACACCTCAGCTGCTTCAGGAGTCCCACAAGCCAACCAAGCTCGATAGGACTCCTCCTTCAGCTTAATGGCCCCCCTCACCACTGGTGTCCACCACTTGGTTCAGGGGTTGCCACAACGAGATGCACCGACCACCTTGCGACCGCAGCTCTGGGCCGCCGCTTCAACAACAGAGGTGGAGAACATGGCCCATTCAGACTCCATGTCTCCAGACTTCCTCGGAATGTGGTTGAAGTTCTTCCGGAGGTGATAGTTGAAGACCTCCCGGACAGGGGCCTCAGCCAGATATTCCCAGCACACCCTCACTATACGTTTGGGTCTACCCAGTCTGAATGGCTTCCTCCCCTGCTATCAGATCCAACTCACCACCAGGTGGTGATCAGTTGACAGCTCTGCACCTCTCTTTACCCGGGTGTCCAAGACATACGGTCGCAGGTCTGATGACACGATAACAAAATCGATCATCAACCTGCGACCTAGGGTGTCCTGGTGCCAGGTGCACATATGGACACCCTTATGCTTGAACATGGTGTTCGTTATGGACAAACTGTGGTTAGCACAGAAGTCCAATAACTGAACACCACTCGGGTTCAGATCGGGCAGGCCGTTCCTCCCAATCACCCCCCTCCAGGTTTTACTGTCGTTGCCCACGTGCGCATTGAAGTCCCCCAGTAGGACAATGGAGTCTCCAAGAGGAGCACCCTCCAGCACCCCAGTCACAGACTCCAAAAAGGGTGGGTACTCTGAAACATCACTTGGTGCATAGGCACAAATGATGGTCAGGACCCATTTCCCAACCCGAAGGCGCAGGGAAGCAACCCTTTCATCCACCAGAGAAAACTCCAATATAGAGGCAGCAAGGTGGGGGGATACAAGAATACCCACCCCTGCTCGTTGCCTCTCGCCCGGGGCAACTCCAGAAAAGGCCAAGCTCCAGCCCCTCTCCAGGAGACTGGTTCCGGAACCGGAGCTGTGTGATGAGGTGAGGCCGACTATATCTAGCCGGTATCTCTCAACCTCGTACACCAGCTCAGGCTCCTTCCCCACCAGAGAGGTGACATTCCACGTACCAAAAGCCAGTTCAGAAAGCTTGGGATCAGTCCACCAAGGTCTCCGCCTTTGACCGCCACCTAATCCACATAGCACTGGACCCCCATGATCCCTCCTTGCAGGCCAAAGTGCGCCACAGCGTGCACTTTGTCGGGCAAGGGTATCGCTCCCTCTGGTGAGATGCGGTGCCCCAAAAAATCAATCCCCGTTACAGCAGATATGGGAGGAGACTGAAGCCCAAAAGGCATGTGGACTGAAATTCTGTCTGGGGGGGGGGGTAGTATAGAGACTTGGGAGAGTCAGCAGACAGCGTCTCAGTCAGGATGCAGAGAGTAAACAGAGGTGGACAATAGGCAGGCAGATCATGGGGAGTTGGCCGGAAGAAGGAGTCGGTGGGGGGGGGGGGGGTTGAAGGGGAATGTATTGTGATGTGAAATGTCATGCAGATGTGAGATGAGAGGTTTGGATAAAAAGGAGAAACTGTGCTTGGATGCTTGATGCTTTTTATCCAAACCTCTCATCTCACATCTGCATGACATTTCCCATCACAATACATTCCCCTTCAACCCCCCCCAACTCCTTCTTCCTGCCAACTCCCTGTGATCTGCCTGCCTATTGTCCACCTCTGTTTACTCTCTGCATCCTGACTGAGACGCTGTCTGCTGACTCTCCCAAGTCTCTATAATAATAGAATTTAACAGGACAGCAAAAGACATTTTCTTATTTGTTAATTTTTTATCTACATCTTTGCTTTAAACCAGAGGTGGGCAGAGAAGCCAGAAATTGTTCTCCAGTAATATTACTGTTATTGGAACTGTTCAGGTATCAGAGTCGTTTCCAGAAAAGGTGAGGATGAAAGTATTCAATAAAGTTACTGGAGCAGTATTGATGGTTCTAAATTTGCACACTCTTTCTCCTAAATTTGTTAAGTCTTTTCATATAATTTGTCTTTTTTTGAAAATACAATTTTCATCCTATAAATCAGAGTTTTTCCACATAAATTAGATTTTTGTAACACACATTTTCGACTTCTTACTTAAAAAATTAGCAGTTCTACATTTCAAACATTTTTCTTTTAAATGCATCACTTTGCCAAATTTGTGACTGTTTTATATGATTTTTTTTAAACATGAATTTGTAACATTTTACATATAAACTTTTCACATAAATTTGTAACTTTTTAAAACTAACTTGTTTAAATTCCTTGTTCTTTGTAGCTGGAACAGAAGAACAATAATATCAACCCTCA
Organism: Pholidichthys leucotaenia; assembly: GCA_020510985.1. NCBI lineage: Eukaryota > Metazoa > Chordata > Actinopteri > Cichliformes > Pholidichthyidae > Pholidichthys > Pholidichthys leucotaenia. Next base: position 271,384,508 of record CM035844.1, on the reverse strand, counting down.
TCTCAGCTAAATCAGATGATAAATTTGCTAAAATGACCACAGATGCAGTCATTTCTAGTGAAACACATCAGTAATTTTAAACAGACACATTTCTGATCAGTTTTCATATCAGTGAAATTAAAATTTAGTGACCATGACCAAAGGTACTCAAGTAAAAGTAGTTTTATCCTCACATGTACTTCAGTAGAAAGTATCCTGCAGTAAAGTTACTCATCTAAGTACTTTTGTCAAAGGACCTACAAGTATAAGAACCTTTTCTGGCAGCATGTTTCTGCATCACTGCCAATGTCTGACTGTTCTGAACAAATAGAACTTGGATTCTACCCAAACCTGCAGTGGATATTGATGATTAGAAAGAAGTGAATACAGATAAAATACCTGAGATAAACTTTTTATTTAATAATTTAAAAAAAAAATTGGAAATACCAGATGATGTCTTGTCATAAATAAATGCATAAAGAATGGATGAACTGAGGTGCAGCTCACAGCTGCGGAAACATGTGAATGACTGGTTATTTAAAAAGGTTAACACAGTTAAATTACACTTTTTATGGACTTAAATTGTAACCATGTAAAACATCAATGTATGTCTTAAGAAGAAAGGCGAAGGTGCTTCTATCTCAGAACCAGTGGATGTGGACACCATTCACACCCAAACTGGTCCCCTGGTTTCTGCAGCTCTCAGCTCCACATCAGATGTCATTGTCACGGATCACACAGACATTTGCTGGATAAAAAAAATTCACAGTGATTAGCGTACATTAGCTCCTCTGCTCAGTTGAATGTTTACGATAGAAAATAACCTTCACTGACTTGTGTGGCTGTTGGACAGTGAAGGACTTCATGGTTCCTGGTATCCTGGTGTGACATGATTTCTGAAAGAATTGATACAAAGATGTTTGATAATTGCCATTTACAGAGGTGGCTACAGTAGTCAGAAACTGTTCAAGTAATTTATAATGACCCAAGTCTGAGTAGTCACCAAAAACATTAGTAAGAAAGTATCGACTAAAAACATTACTTTAGTAATAAGTTTACTCTTGCTTGTTTGAGGTTTTTCCCTCTAAATTTGTAAATTAATGGGTTTTTTTTCTTATAAATTTGTCGTTTTCTTCTCTTAAATTTTCCATCCGTTTTCTGATAGATTTGGGGCTCCCCCCCTCCCTCAAATTCGTGATGTTCTTCCCATTTTGTGAGTTTTTTCATAAACCTGGTATTTATTTTGTAAATTTATAACCTTTTCAAAGAAATTTCTTTGGAATTTTTCATTTATTGGTTTATTATTTTTTGATATATTTTTTTAAACTCATTGCTCATCAATAGTAGAAACACAATTCAGTAAATTAGTGACCGTGTTATACCAATAATTCAATTCAATTCAACTTTATTTATATAGCACCATATCACAACAGTCATTTTATAGCACTTTCAAATGTAGGGAAAACCCCACAGTTGCAGAAAGACCCCAGCAATCAGATGATCCCCTGTGAGCAACACTTAGTGACGGTGGAGAGGAAAAACTCCCTTTTAACATGAAGAAACCTCTAGCAGAACAAGGCTCAGGGAGGGGCAGTCATCTGCTGTGACTGGCTGGGGGTGAGGGAATAGAGAAGATGAAAAGAAGAGACATAAAGAGAGCAAACATTAACGGAGAGAAGCCAAGTACATTATTGGAAGTCATCCGGCAGTTTGAATCTATTAACAGCAAAACAAGGGGGGGGGGGGCGGTTAAGAGACACAAGATCCCTCCGTAATCGTAGGCTATATTGAAGAGGAAGGTTTTTACCCTATTCTTTTTTTTTTTTTTTTTAACTTTTTGTAACTTAGATTTTTATTCATTTTTCATCATATGTATTGCATTCAGATCACAGTCTACATTTAAAAACAAAGGGGCTAGAGTAAGAAAGAAAAAAGGGAGAAAAAAAAATAAAGGGGGGGAACAAATGTTGGAGCATCAAGTTTTTAGTTTCCATCTCTTAATTCTTCTGGTTTTTCCAGTGTCTTTGGTTATTCTTTCAATTTCTGTCTCGTTGTTGCACTTTGTAGTGTGTCCATTTCCGCTATTTTTTTTTTCATATAGTCCTTCTTGCATTCTTTGTCGATATGTTAGTTTTTCCATCAAACGTATATCCTAAACAATGTCAGTCCATTGCTCTTGGTCAGGAAGAACTTCTGATCGCCATTTTTTTGTGATTGTTTTTTTACATGCAATCAACAAGATTTTAACTAGAGATCTGTCCTCAGCCTGTATTACATTGTCTCTTTTAAGATCACATAAGTACATCAGGTTACAGTTCAATGGTATATTATATCCTAATATCCTCTGTATTGTCACATGTATAGATTTCCAGAATGATGAGATTTTGCTGCATTTCCAAAACATATGTGAGTGGTCTGCATTTTGAGCCCCACATCCCCTCCAGCATAAAGATTGGGTATTTGTATATTTTCCTTGAATCTGTGGTGTAATGAAAAAGCAAATCAGGTTTTTCCATCCAAATTCCCTCCATGTCCTTGAACTTGTTGATGTGTGTTGTGTTTTCCATATTTCCTGCCAGCTTTCTTCTGTTATGTTTAAATTTAGCTCTTTCTCCCATTTCTCCTTTATATAGTTACTTGAATGTTTGTTTGCCATAAGTTTCTGATATAGCTTTGAAATAATTCTTAATTTATTTCCTGCATATGAGCTTAAAATGAATTGTATAATCTCGCTCACGTCTGTTTGGAGGTTATGCCTAATCTTCTTCATAATCTCATCTGCAGATATCTGAAGAATTCCGATCTTTCTAGTTTAAATTTTCTTCTGATGTTTACAAAGCTCCCGAGATCTTTTTTTCCGATATTGCCCCATGCTGTGATTCCCTTGTTCACCAGATTTTTGTATCCCCTATCTTGCTTTGCCGGTTCAAACTGACTGTCAAATGCTACCCATTTCAATAGTTTTATGTCTTCCTTTATATTATACTTTTGTACTATTTTATACCACAGTTCCAAAGTAAATTTAGTGATTGGGTCTATTTGTTTGATTTACTTATATGCATCTTTATCTCCTATTATGCTTTGTACTGGGAGTCCCTCAATTTCCTTTTCCATTTCTTTCCATTTTGCCTCATATCCTTCGTCGCACCAACATATGATATATCTTATTTGTGCTGAGTAGTAATATTCCTTTAGACTCGGTAGGCCCATGCCTCCTTTCTCTTTTGGTAACTGGAGAGTTTTATATTTCACTCTTGGCTTTTTACCTCCCCAAACAAATCTCGATATCATCCTGTCCCACTTTGAGAACTGGGCACCTGGAATCTCTGTTGGTAGAGCCTGGAAGAGGTAGAGTAATCTAGGTTGTATGCTGATTTTGACTGTCTCAATTTTTTGAATTCAGATCCATATTTAAGATTGACCATCTATCAATATCTTTTTTTATTTCTTGTTTTAACCTATCATAGTTTGCTTTATAGATTTTGCTTAGATCTTTAGGTATGCTCACTCCAAGGTATTTTATTTCTTTTTGTTTCCAGTTTAGTTTGATCTTATCAGTTATCTGGTTTAGAGGGTTATAGTGGAATGTCAGTATTTGTGTTTTTGTTATGTTTATCTTGTATCCTGATAATTTTCCAAAATTTTTTATCAAGGTCATCATTTCCATTATTGATTCATCTGGTTGTTCAAGGTAAACTATAATATCGTCTGCAAATAGCCCAATCTTGTGTTCCGCTCCCTTTATTGTTACACCTTTTAATTTCTTATTTTGTCGTGTCACTTGAGCCAGTGGCTCTATGAACAGAGCAAACAAGGTGGGCGATAAGCAGCATCCCTGCCTGGTTGATCTTTGTATATTTACTTTGTCTGTTAAGCTACCGTTTATCTTGATTCTTGCCACAGGTTCTTGATACAGCGTCCTTATGCATTGTACTGATTTTTCGTTAAATCCAAAGCATTCCAGCACACTATATAGGAATTTCCAGTTAACCCTGTCAAATGCTTTTTCTGCGTCTAAACTCATTATTACTGCGCTTTTCTTTTCTTTATGTATTTGATTAATTATATGTATTGTTCTTCTGATATTGTCATGTGTTTGGCGTCCCTCTATGAAACCAGTTTGATCATCTTCTATCAATTCCGTCAAGAATATCTTTATTCGTTTACATATAATTGTTGTATATATTTTATAATCCACATTTAATAAAGAGATTGGTCTATAGTTTCCGCATTGTTCTCTATCTTTCCCTGGCTTTAAAATAACTGAAATAATGGCTTCGTTCCATGATGGAGGTATTCTGTTGTTGTTCAACGTCCAATTAAATGACTTTAGGAGCTGTGGCGTGAGTTCTTCTATAAACAGTTTATAAAACTCAGATGGGTACCCATCACTACCTGGTGATTTACCGTTTTTAAGTGACTTAATCACATCTCTAATCTCTTGTGTTGTTATTTCTGCTGTTAGCGTTTCATTTTGTTGACTTCCTATTGATGGCAAGTCCAATGTGCATAGAAATTTTTTAATATCCTTAGTATTTGTTTCTTCAGGTTGCGAGTATAGTTCTTGATAGAAATTATGGAATATTTCTTAGATGTTTTCTGGGTTAACTGTGGTTTTATTTGTGCTGGGGTCTTTAATCTTATATACATTATTCACTGTTTGTTGTTTTCTTAACCATTTTGCCAGCAGTTTCGTGGCTTTTGCCCCGTTTCATAATATTTTTGCTTTAGATATCTATTTTTCCTTTCAATTTCATCTATTTGTGTTTCTTTTATCTTTCTTTTTTCTTCTTTAATTTCTTGGTATATTTTTGGGTCATTTGTGCTTTGATGTTTACGTTCTAATTCCCTCAGTCTCTCACATCTTTGTTCATATGTTTCCAGTTTAGACTTATTTGCTTTTCCTGATTCAACAATTAATTTACCTCTTAACACAGCTTTTAGTGCGTCCCATAGTATTGTTGGGTCCACTTCTTCATTGTCATTCTCTTGGATATACTCATTTATGTTTACTTTTATTCTTTCTTTCATTTTATCATCATTTAACAGTCCTACATTAAGTTTCCGTGTTGTTTGTCGTTTTCTATTGTTTAAATATATTTCCATGTATATAGGATTATGATCTGATATTTCTGCCCCTCCAATCCAACAATTTCTCACCCTGTGTCTGTCACCTTCATCCATAAGGAAGTAATCTATTCTAGAGTGTGCTTTATGGACTGCTGAATAATGTGTATAGTCTTTTTCGAGTGGGTGCAGGTCCCTCCATATGTCTACCATACCCATTTCTGCCAGTGAGGTTCTTATGAACTTTGTTACATGTTTTTTTGTCTTTTTAACACTTGTTGTGTCAACTTCATGATCCATGACGGCATTTAAGTCTCCTCCACAAATTAGGACTCCTTTACTGTGTGTTGCTATGAGATCAAACAGATGTTGGAAAAAAAAACCCTTGTCACTTTCTGGTGGGGCATAAATGTTCACTAATGTGATCTGCATACCATCTATTCTTCCCTTTATTATTACATACCTGCCTTCTTTATCCTGGATTTCTTGTTCACATTCAAATTGTATTTTATTTGAAATTAGTATCATAACCCCCCTTTTAGTTCCTCCCTTAAATGAACTGTAGTAGGAGTTCTTATAGCCAAATCTCTTTAGTTTCTCATGTTCTGTCTTGCCCAAATGTGTCTCTTGCATAAATATAATTTCGGCTTTTTTCTTCTTGAATTTTCTTATTATTCTTTCCCTTTTAACAGGTGAGTTCGGACCATTCACGTTTAGTGTCATTATCTTAAGATTTTTACCCATATTCATGTTTTTCCATTTTTTTAACTTGTGCTCCTAGCCCCTTTAACAACAAAAATAACACATATTTATATAAAAACACATTAACAAATCTCGACCTCCGTACTTTGGGCCTTTCTTCTGCCCAATGGTCCCTGTTGGTGGGTGGAGGGAATGTCCTCACCGAGTGAGGGGCCCTCCCTAGACCTCTAGTTACTATCCAAGTAATAGTCATTAGTCTAGAAATGTCCAACAAAAATCATTTAAACCTCTCCTAGCCATTTGTTTCTCTTTTACCTTGTCTTCTTGGCCTTCATTTCTTCTGTGCCTTTCTTAATCTTTGTTATGATCTAGGCTTTCCGTTGAAAGCCTTGCTGTTTTTCCTGGGCCCGCTGCTCCACGTCCCTCTCCCGTCTTCTGCCGCTCACTTGTCTCCACTCCGGCTGTCGTGATGCGTTCAGTGCCGCCGCTGCTCCAGCCGCTTCCTCCGGTACGCTCACCACAAAGCCCCGCTCCATCATGTCCTGCGCTGCCTCTCTGGCTGTGTTGTAGGTTTTTACGCCGTCCTCCCAATGAATCCTCATCTTCGTTAGCGGCGTTTGGAATCTAATTTTTTTCTCTTTCAGCGTTTTTTTTAATATTGGCATATTTCTTCCGCTGCTGCACAATTTCTGTCGGGTAGTCATGATCAAAGAATATCTGTTTGTCGCCGATTCGTATCTTTTTTTTCCACGCTTGTGTCAGGATTCTTTCCTTTATGTCATATTGTCCCCGTTGTGGGACTAATAAAGGCTTATCTTATCTTATCTTATCTTATTTCAGAAAGTTCACCACAACTGACCTGGGTAGAGAGTTTGGCTTCGGGTTCTGTGCCGAGGCTCTGTGCGCTTGTTGAATCTGCAGATCTGCTTCACCGGGCAGTTCCAGCTCTTTTTTTAAGAACTGATCCATGAATTTCGTCATCGAGTTGCCTTCAATGCCCTCCGGGATCCCGAAGATGCGTATATTGCTCCGTCTGGACCTGCTCTCCAGGTCGGTTATTTTTTCCTGCATCTTCTGTGTTTGCGCCGTCAGGGTCTGCAGCCGCTCGCTTGCCTCGGTCTTCCAGTCTTCCAACTCCGATATTCGGGCCTGTGCTTCTGTCATACACGCCCGTTGAGAGCGCAGCTCCTCCATGTTTTCTGCTAGCTTGCGCTCCATTTCTCTTCGGAGGCCCATAATTTCCTCCTTAATCTCTTTATTCAGCTCCTCCTTAAGAGCCGCTAAATCCTGTTGGAGTTGCCGCTTGAATTCTTTTAACTCTTTACCTAAATTGGCGAAGCCAGTGTTCATGGTATCGAGTTTGGCGTCCTCCATTTTCCCTGCTGCAGTCACCTCGTTTTTTTGGGCCTCGTGTTCAGCGATTTCTCCTGCGTTGTTGAAGAGGAATTCTTTAATTTTACCCTGCTTTTGTCCGTGTGCCCGGCTCCTTCGTGTTTTCATCCCTTGGTTTATTGATCCGTTTATGTCGAGTTGGCCATTTACCAATGATTTTTAATCCGACTAGGGAGAGCTCTCTGTTTAAGCGTTATGTCTCTCCGCCATCTTCCCGGAAGTCTTTTACCCTATTCTTAAAAACAGAGATAATAAAAAGCACAAGTTTGGTGACTACTCAATATTGTGAAGGCCCACTGGTCCTAAAATCTAACTGTTAAAAATGGTTCTATGCAGTTCAGAACAGTCCTCAAATGAATAAGTCCACTACAACTCAACCATCCAACATGACATCCTCCCTTCTCATCCACCACACCACATACTGTATGTACTTTGTCAGGAGTTCCTGGCAGTGGAAGGCGAATTACAGAGATGCGTGGAGGAATCTGATCAGACCTAAATGAAACAGTCATTGTCGCCCCGACAGACTGCTATGATGATGATGATGCATTTAGTGTATTCATGTATAAATACTTAATAATATGGTCGATAAAAGTTAAATTGGAGTCTTGTTATGTCTGCCATAAATAGCATGTTTAATTAACTAATGTATCCCTGTGATGGGTAAGACATAAATGCAACCTTAATTTTCAAAGAAAAATAGTCCATTTAGGGCTAATTAATTTGGTCCTAATTTTCATACCAATGGACCTTAATAATCTGTCTTCCACAACTATAAGTAGACCTACCAGAGGTGGGTCACGTCAACCTTTCATCACTCCTCAGGCCTTTGGTATCCATTTGTCCACAACACCCTCCTTTCATCCTCACAAGACATCACTTTCTAAAGTGGGACATATTAAAATACAAAAGACAATCAAATACAAATACCTGAGAATCACCCAGAATTTGTGTGTGTGTGTGTGTGTGTGTGTGTGTGTGTGTGTGTGTGTGTGTGTGTGTGTGTGTGTGTGTGTGTGTGTGTGTGTGTGTGTGTGTGTGTGTGTGTGTGTACTTTATTGATCCCCAGAGAGGAAATTCAGGGCATCCACCTGGATGATGAAGCAGCTATGGCATGGCGCTATCCTGTTACCATTCACACACATTCACAGCTCGGGCCACTTTAGAGTCTCCAATTAACCAAACCTGCATGTTGTCCATGTCCCCATGTCTATGTCCATGTCCCCATGTCCACACAGACATGGGGAGAACATGCAAACTCCACACAGATCACTGTTGGTCAGGGGCTGGGATTGAACCCGGGATCCCATGGCCAAGGGTGAGTTGCTGTGCTGCCACAGTGCTAACCACTGCGCCACTGCATCGCTCAGTGCGGTGGCACAATGGAGCAAATATCAACACTAATATCACATAAAATCAAAGAGACTCCAGTCATATTAAAACTGCTGGAAACCTGCATCATCTCAGTCATCACTGAACCGACATGTGGAGCCCAAACTAATCCAAAAAGAGAAAAAAGTAACAGAAGCATAATTTATAAGTAGACCTTACCTGTTGTAAAGTGGTCAAAACAGAGGCCAGTCACATCAACCTTTAATTTCTCCCAGGCCTTCGGTATCCATTTGTCCACAACATCCTCCTTTTGTCCTCTTTGCTGGCTGATGAGAACTCTATAAATGTATATTTCTGGCAGTCCTTCTCATCTTTCACCAGATGGTGATGTCTGCATGAGTCTATGCTGCAACTGCAACTGTTGGCATTTTCCTGAGTTTAAAGTGAGATTTAGCAGCTAGTCTTCAGGCTTATTTGAAAATGGCTGCGCTCTGCTGCTGCCATCACCACTTCTGGCTGTGACCAAAAAAATAAAAGGACAATGACACCAAATGGAATCAGATTCATTATATCGTTTTTTTCTCAATTTCGATTTTATTTTGATAAAGCAAAAACGATATATTGGCTATTTTTTGGTTGTTCTGTTTTCATTTAAAAGAACAAAGACTACACGGATTTACCAGACAATGAGTGTTTAGAGGTGCTTGCACCTTTCCATCTGGTCTCCACAGAGATGTCAGCAGAAAAGACTGTTTCTGCCTCCAAAGTGATTCCACTCATCAGAGGGTTCCAGCACAAACTGGCTGAAAAGGCATCAGTCATTAAAAACCAAGCAGCACTTCAACTCATGAAACAACTGCAGCATGAGCTGGTCAAACGGTGCACTGTTCAAAATGTTACGAGTTTTGGCCTTGGCAGCCATTTTGGGCCCACGATTTAAAATGTTAAGTTTTGACTTCCGGTCTGGACGCCATGGCGACTGCAGCTTAACACTGAAGCTCTCAGACCCAATCCAGGATAACACCTTGAAAATCAAACTTAACGGATTTTTGGAGGAATGAAAATCAAAAGACAAAATCATCATGTCTAAAGGAAAACAGAAGAAACTGAAATTCTCCAGGCCAGGACACGTATCGGCCGGAGAATCTGAACTGGAAGATCTTCGTTCAGAAGACGAGGAACTGGTGATAGCTAACAAAAGGGTTAGCCTGAAATCACTATTTGAGGAGCTACGACGATTTCGCCGAGAAGTTACGGCCGAATTTCGGGAATTCAGAGAAGAATTGAAAAGGACAAACAGCAGAGTGGACCAGGCCGAGAACCGAATCTTGGAAACAGAGGATCGAATAAAAGTGCTCGAAGATTCTGTGCTAGACCTACGCAAAAGACAAGCAGCTATAGAGGCTAAGCTAACCGACCAAGAAGGAAAACAAAGAAGAGACAACATAAGAATTCATGGTCTGATAGAAGGAACCGAAAATGGTTTTAACTCAATGGCAGAATGCGTGGAATCCTTACTAAGAGAGAAATTGGATATTCCACAAACCACCGACTTGAAGATAGAAAAGGCACATCGTTCATTAGCCGCTAGGCCGGCGGCGGAAGCGCCCCCACGTTCGGTGTTGGTAAGATTTTCCAATTTCAAAATAAAACAAGAGGTTGTAAGACTGGCCTGGCAGAAAAAAGGATTTATGCACCAGGAGAGAAAAGTCTACGTGGAACACGATTACGCCCCGGAGGTCCTTTAAAAGCGCAGGGAATACAATGACGCGAAAAAGGTGTTAAGAGAGAAGAAATTGCGCTTTCAGACTCCATTTCCTGCGAAGTTAAGGGTCTTCTACGGCGATGAAACGTGTCTCTATAATTCGGCGGAAGAAGCAACAGCTGACATGGCGAAAAGAGGGCTCCCCGTAACGGTATTTAAACCCGCAGCAGACCCGAGTGAGAAGATCAAAGCGCAAACATGGACAACACAAAGACCCTCAAAATCCACGGACCAGCAGCGGGAAACCCAGCGCCAGAGCGTCGCGGATAAACTATCCGTTTTCAGGTTGGAATAGCGACCTTTTTTTTTTTTCTCCTTTCTCTTGAATCAATCCGCACATCCAACCCCCCTCATACAAGGTAACAAACATTAAAGGAGATGCATATTCAGCATGTGGTAAAACATTTCATGGAACAATCATATTATTTGAAACAAATAAGTCTTTGTAATAAAAAAAAAAAAAAAAAACTTGTTAAAATAGAAATGTGACAATAATCCACATGTTCTCCTCATACTAACAAATACTGTTTTTGCGTGAATGTTTGATGTGATGGGGGTGGGAGGGTGCACACAATTTCACAGGGTTTAGGCATAAAAGGAAAAAAAAAAAAATCATTACAAGTTTGGATTGGGTTCTGAAACTCACGTTAAAAGCATGGGACTACTTTCAGTGGTAAGAGAGGGCCCTCAACACGTAACAGAGTTTGAGGAATTTCCCTCAGGGCCTTCACTCCATCAAGGCTCTTCCAGGGTCTTTAAAAAGACCTCAGCTCAGGAAGTTCTTATGACAGCTTTTTGTTTTAAAGTTTTTTACACTATGTTCTTAATGTTTTTCTTGTTTTTAATGTTCTTTCAGTTTCTGAGTAGCACAAATGAGGGCCACCACACAGTTATACTAAACAAAACAACACAATGGAGAAACAGGGTGTAACCAAAATAATTTCATATAATGTAAAAGGAATCCTGAATCCAGTTAAAAGATCCAAGATTCTAGGCAAAATGAAAAAAGACAAAGCAGGAATAATATTTTTACAAGAAACCCACCTAACAGACGTGGAACACAATAAACTCAGTAGACAAGGGTTTAAAATGATCTCTTCATCTTCATATAAATCAGGGAGGAAGAGGGGAGTAGCAACATTGATATCAACCAAAATTACATTTGAAAAAAAATCAGAACACAAAGATAAAGAAGGGAGATACAGTTTGGTAACTGGGCGGCTAGAGGGAGAAGATATCACCCTGCTGAATGTGTATGCTCCCCCAGGGGCTAACTGGAAATTTTATAAAAATGTATTCGACCTAATGATAACTAAAGCTCAAGGTTTAGTGATATGTGGTGGGGACTTCAATCTTAGACTGAATCCATACTGGGATGCTTCTGGTAATTCCCCACATCAAAATAACACCCAAAACAGGAAGACTCGGATGCTACTAAAAGAAATGGGAATCTGTGACGTGTGGAGGGAACTCAACCCCAGTGTAAAAGACTATACATTTTACTCAACTCCACATTCATCTTACTCAAGGATTGACTATTTTTTTATGTTTAATAGAGACATTGGAAGAGTAAAAACATGTAAAATAGGACTGATGGATCTCTCCGACCACAGTCCGATCTACATGGACTTAAATATCCAAAAATACACAAATAATACATTTTCTTGGAGGTTAAATTCAAATGTCCTGAAAGGACCATTGAAAGATGAATTGGAATCAGATATTCTCAGATATTTGGAAGATAACGATAATGGAGAAGTATCCCCTTTAATACTGTGGGATGCATGCAAAGCTGTAATAAGAGGAAAGATTATTGCAAAACTGGCAACCCAAAAGAAACTAAGACAAGAAAAACTATCCACATTAGAGTCAGAACTTAGGAACCTAGAAAAAGAACACAAAGGCAACACTCATTCTACTGACTCGCTCAAGATTAAGGAAATTAAAAACCAAATAAATGAGATCTACACAATAGAAATCCAGAAGAAACTTACATTTCTGAAGCAAAAATACTATGAAGCAGGCAGTAAATCGGCAAAATTGCTAGCCTATAAATTGAGGAAACATCAAACAGAAAGAGCAATCTACAAAATCAGAGACCCAGTATCAAAGGAAATAAAATTCAGAATTCAGGATATTCTTAAAAGCTTCGAGAATTACTATAAGAACTTATACTCTCACAAAAAACATAAAAACGCATCCGAGGGATTCCTAAACACATTAAACCTTCCCCAACTTACGGAGTCACAAAATAAAACACTACTGTCAGAAATACATCCTAAAGAATTGGAAAAAGCAATTATGAAACTTAAAGCTAACAAATCCCCAGGAGCTGATGGCTATACAGCAGAGTGGTACAAAACCTTTATACAGCAACTATCTCCTCTCCTCCTGAAAACATTTAATTATGTCCTCCACACAGGGGAAATCCCCCCCTCCTGGAGAGAAGGGGTCATTGCAGTTATACCTAAACCTGAAAAGGATAAACTAGAGTGCTCCAACTACAGACCAATCAGTGTACTAAATCAGAACTATAAGCTTTTTACCATTATCCTTGCCAAAAGGTTAGAAAATATACTGACAGACCTAATTCATTTAGACCAAACAGGTTTTATAAGACAAAGACAGACACAAGACAACATTCGACGCACTTTACACATAATTCATCATATAAAAAAATATAACTTAAATGCAGTCATATTGGGATTAGATGCTGAAAAAGCATTCGATTCGGTTGACTGGTCTTTTCTATATAGAATCTTATCTAGTTTCAATTTTCATAACAACTTCATTAGAACTATACAGGCATTATATAAAAAACCAACAGCTAAAATAAGGATTAACGGTAATTTATCATCATCTTTTGAACTGGAAAGAGGATGTCGTCAGGGCTGCCCCCTGTCTCCACTGCTCTTTGCAATCTTCATAGAACCTCTGAGCCATTGGATAAGACAAAACCAAAAAATTCAAGGTATTACACTTGGTCAGAAGGAACATAAAATAGCACTCTTTGCTGATGACATTTTAATATACCTAGGGCAGCCGAACACTTCTTTACCAGAACTAACCTCAGTTTTTTCAGAGTATGGAGATTTATCGGGGTACAAATTAAACATGCATAAAACCCAAGTTTTAACATTCAACTATGACCCAAATCATTATTCACTAAGCAAACTCAAAACTAACTGGGAGTCGGAATCTATGAAATATCTGGGGGTCAATATCCCGAAACAACTCAACAAAATTATATCACTAAACTATGATCCACTGGTGACAAAAATAAAATCTGACCTAGCAAGATGGAATATGATACCATTCTTGGTTACTGCACAAAGAATTGAAGCAGTCAAAATGAATATACTTCCACGTCTTCTATACCTTTTCCAAACAATACCGGTAGAACCTCCCAAAAAAACATGGCAGGAGCTGGACAGAAGGATCTCAAGATTCATATGGCAGGGCAAGAGACCTAGAATCAGATATAGAACCCTACAGCTAAACAAAGACAAAGGTGGGCTCGCGCTGCCAAATATCAGGGACTACTTTAAAGCCGCACAAATTAAAACTTTAGTAGAGATATGTAACCCAGTCTGCACTGCACAATGGAAGGAGATCGAATGCCAAATAACAAGTGACATCCCCCTACAGGCGATAATAGGGAACAATGCCTTACCTAAGCTTTTGAATAACACTAACCCGTGGATAGAGACCCCGCTAAAAATTTGGTTTAAGATAGTCAGAGAGAATCAAACTAAAGAGCCCTATCGACTTCTGCAATGGATTGCCTATGATCAGGACTTTACTCCTAATAAAACAGACACCAGATTTAAAAAGTGGAAGGAGAAAGGGCTGATAAAATATTACGATTTTTTTAAAGGGCAAATCTTAAGAAGTTTTGAAGATTTGAAAAAACAAGGCCTAATAAATCAAGACCTTTACAGGTTCTTCCAGCTTAGACACCACATAAACAATATACTTAAAAAGGAGGTTTTGGAAAGGGCCCAGTCAGGTGTTCTGAAGGTCTTCTTAATGGCATATAAAGGGATCCCAGGGATCAGATACATTTCTAAAATATACCAAGGTCTTCAAGACTTAAAAGGAGACAACACATCTTATATAAAAGAGAGATGGGAAAAAGAGGGGAATTTCACTTTACAACTGGAAATATGGGAAAAGCTAAATAAACAGCAATGGAAAAGTACCTCATCCCTGCAGTGGAGAGAATTTGGATGGAAAAACTTGGCAAGATTTTTCAGAACACCTGCACAAAACAAATTTACCCATAAGGGATTGAACTGTTGGCGCTTGTGTGGTGAAAAGACTGCAAATCATTTTCATGTGTTTTGGTCATGCCCAGTTATCCACCAATATTGGACCAAGGTACAGACAATATTGGGGAAAATATTCAAAATTACAGTTCCCTTTTCTTTTGTAACTTTGTATTTGGGTTTACTACCGGACTCACTGGAAAGACGAGGAGAAAAATACTTATTCAATGTTTTAATATTGGCAAGCAAAAAAGCTCTAACTAAAAAATGGATGTTGAAGGACTGTCCTACACCTGAAGATTGGACTAACGTGATCCAAGACATTTACTCGATGGAAAAGTTGACATTCGCACTGAGACAGGACATGGATGGGTTCATGAACTTTTGGCAACCCTGGACTGCATATGTGTCTTCCATTAGATCTAATCTTTGACAAATACCATTTCAATAATGGTTCCGCTCTTTGTTCCATCGCTACTCAGATGCTCTTTTATCTTTATTTACTTACTTTTTCTTTTTGTTTGTTTTTTACTGGTTTGTTTGTTTTTTTGTTATTTGTTTTTTGTTTTTTTTCTCTTTAATTTCACTTTTTCTTTCACTTTAAAAAAAAAAAAGGGGTGTTGTAAGAATTAATCTTCCAATGTTGTCAGATATCAGAAAATAAGGGAACATGTGATGAAAATGTAAACAATGCATTGCTGTAACGACCTGTATACCCTTTACAAAAACTTAAATAAAAAATTAAAAAAATGTTAAGTTTTGGCAATTATTTATTTAGCGAATGCAAAGTCCTTAAGCCAAGTAGTTGCCTCCTGGTTTGCTGTATGGAGGGTGTACGTATAATCCTCCTTCCAGTCTTTGGAGCGGGCAAGCCTCTATGATGTGTTCCATAGTTTGCTCCTCTCCACATGCGCACAGTGGGCTAGGGCTACTGCCCCATCTGTGAAGGCTGGCCAAGCAGGGGCCATGTCCAGTCCTGAAGCGATTGAGTGTAGACCACTGTCTCCTTGGGAGGTTGGTGCCCGGGACCTGTTGGTTGGGGTTTATCACCAGCTGTTTGTTTGGGACCTCCTTGGTCTCCCATTCCTCTTGTCAAGCTGTCTGGATGGTAAAGTCAGCTGGGGGAGGGTTTTTCCAAATCGGCTGTCTGGATGAAAGTCGGGCAGTGGGTGGGGTGTAGATATCTGCATGGATTGGTAAGTGAGGAAAATCTTTAACTTTTTGGAGCATCCTTTGAGTTAATGCTGCTCGCCGGATGTGTGGAGGGGCTATGTTTGACAGTACAGAGAGCCAGGGGAGTGGTGTTGAGCGGATTGTTCCAGTTACAGTTCTCATGGTTGAGTTGAGCTGGGTGTCTACATGGTGTGTGTAAGATGACCTGGACCAGACAGGGGCACAATATTCTGCTACAGAGTATGAAAGGGCCAGTGCTGAGGTGCGCAGGGTGGAGACTGCCGCCCCCCATTTTGCACCAGCGAGCTTGCAGAGCAGGTTGTTTCGTACTTTCACCTTAGCAGCCGTCCCCTTTAGATGTTCCTTGAAGGATAAGGTCCTATCAAGGGTCACTCCAAGATAAGTTGGATTTGGGGCATGCTTAAGCTTGAGTCCGCTCAGGTGGATGTTTAGTTCTCTGGCAGCTTTTGCATTGTGGAGATGAAATACACTGGAGACGGTTTTTGCTGGGCTTGGTTTTAGGCGCCAGATTTTGCAGAACTGGTCCAGTTTAGCAAGATCTTCCGTGAGCACCCGTTCCAGTGGTTCAAAGTCTGGTGCTTGGAATGCCAAACAGATGTCGTCTGCATAGATGAATTTGCGGGATTTTGTAGTAGGCAGGTCATTTATGTAGAGGTTGAACAGAGTTGGAGCTAGAACCGATCCTTGTGGGAGTCCGTTTTTCTGCATTCTCCATGCACTTGTGTTCTGACTGAGGTGGACTCTGAACCTTCGGTTGGTCAGCAGGGTTTTTATAATTGCTGTTGCCCAAGCAGGGATCGCCTTTATAAGTTTCAGGAGGAGGCCTTTGTGCCAGACCGTATCATAGGCGGCTGTAAGATCGAGAAACACAGCCCCTGTCTTCAGTCTGTTCTCGAAGCCATTTTCAATGAAGGTGGTTAGGGCCAGTACTTGTTCTCCTGTACTGCGGTCCTTGCGGAAACCTGCTTGATCCACACTTAGAATATCCTCTATTTCTGGGGAAATGCGTTGCAGTATTAGGCGCTCCATGATTTTGTAAGGAACGCTGAGTAGGGAGATTGGGCGGTAGCTTGCTGGTAGTTTGTGGTCTTTGCCAGGTTTTGGGATGGCAATGACCTTTGCTGTCCGCCATTTCTTTGGGATCGAGTTCGTTTGTGTGATCCTTGTGTAGAATTGTGTCAACCAGGTTAGGGCTCGGGGGCCAAGATTTTTCATGAATTCTGGGAAGATGTTATCGTATCCTGCTGCCTTTCCACATTTCAGGCCCTGTAGGACTTTCTCCAGTTCAGCAGCCTCGAAGGGTTCAGGGTTCGTTTCCTCTACAGGCATTTTTTGGTGTTTTTTTAGCTCAGTTGTAACTGCTCTTCTGGTGTCTTTGTCTTGGGGTGCTTTGGCGATAGTCAGTAGGTGGGATGCAACTTGGTTGGGTGTGACGGATGCTCGGCTTTGGCTAGGGGGCTTCTGTGCAGCTCCTAGGCGACGGATGAGGCTCCAACATTTCCTGCTAGAGTGGGTAAAGCTCCGGTCAGCAACTGTCTCCTCCCATTTCTTTCGCCGGGCTGTATTTAGCGATTCAATGACACATGTGCACAAGAGACCACCGTATAATTGACTGCTGAATGTGCTGCAACCATCAACACTGAGACGCCATTGCCATCAACATCACAGGTAGTGTACCTTATTATTCCATATTATTATTGTGTTTTCCAAACCTCTCTCAACATGTATTAAAATGTTCTCAACTCCATCAGTCAGCAGCAGTAGAAGAACCTGGGACTTCAGCAAAAGACAACATCTGGGAGTTCTTGGATAGCAGAGTTGGTTTGTATTTTTTTTTTTTTTTTTTTTTTTTTTACTTTAAGCATCATTTTCTAATTACAAAAGATTGCTAATTACATTTTTCATTTTGTTTAGGTGAAACACAGCACTGTCAAAGTGCAACAGCAGATGCCACAGTGGAAGTGAAACAATATTTGTCTGAGCCCTACCTCTCCAGAGGAGAAGACCTGCTCTGTTACTGGGCAACACGCCAAACCATATACTCCACTCTTTACAAGATGGCAGAAAAATATCTCCACATGCCAGCAATATCAGTGCCATGTGAGCGGGTCTTCTCCAAAGCTGGAGAGCTAGTAAGCCACAAGAGAAGCAGACTGAAACCACACACTGTGGAAATGCTTCTTTTTTGAATAAAAATCTTTTAACGCTCCAACAGAAACACGATGTTTCATTATTTATGAAGAGCAGTGAATACTATTAAATGGTAGAGGAAATATGACAATGAAGTGCAGGTAAATTTGGGTCCCTCCCAGTTGTCATTTGTACCCCCTACCTCGATGAATTGGGACACCCCTTCATGGCTGCACATGGCCAAAGTGGCTGTAGAGTGTAGCTGTCTTACCAGCCACTGCTGAAATTCACCAGCCATTGGCCAGTGTTGATGTCAGGCCCTGCATACTATCTATCTATCTATCTATCTCAAGTTTTGTTCACTGGAAATTGGCCTTTCACAGAGTTTTGCCAGCAATGACTATTAATTCTGAAAGCTGTCTATCATTTGACAGATTACATGGAGATTACATCCATCCATCCATCCATCTTCTACCGCTTAATCCTTTCGGGTCGCGGGGGGGCTGGAGCCTATCCCAGCATCTTTGGGCGAGAGGCAGGGTACACCCTGGACAGATCGCCAGTCCATCGCAGGGCCAACACAGAGAGACAGACAACCACTCACTCTCGCATCCATACCTAAGGACAATTTAGAATCCCCAGTTTTGATGCCAATTAACCTAACTTGCATGTTTTTGGCATGTGGGAGGAAACCGGAGTGCCCGGAGTAAACCCACACAGACACAGGGAGAACATGCAGACTCCACACAGAAGGGTCACCGATGGTCTGGGGGTGGGATCGAACCCACGATGGTCAAGGGTGGAATCGATCCCATGACCTTCTTGCTGTGCTGCCACTGTGCTAACCACTGCGCCACCGTGCTGCCTTACATGGAGGGTGATGTAATTAAAGTCAATTAAAAAAAAAAAAAATTAAAATGATAGATGACAGAATTTTTACAAGGCTGTCTGAGAAAATGACATAACAAAAAGTGTAGCGCAACCTGTGATATAGAGTAGCCTATTGCCTTTTATCAAGTTTTCAACTCAAATGCAGTTCTGACAGTAAGCCACTAGATGGCACTCTTTATAAGATGTTTCATAACACTGTGTCGCTCATGAAGCAGTTGTCTCAAAGTTGCTCATTGTTTCATGAGGCCTCGGTTTTAACATCACTAGGAGAAGCTGCACACAGTAGCGAGGAGCTGTCTTGGCTGCATGCATGCGTTGACGTCTTCGTGCAGGAGTGGAGGGCCCCTCTCAACTTAAAGGCTGCTTGATTAGGAAGAGCAGGTGTGGGTGAAGCCGCAGCTGTGGAAAATAAGCAATGAGAGGAGGGGAAAAAAACAGTGCGTAGCTTAAATCACTACATAAACACCACGCAGGCCTGGATGACAGTATGTAATGAGGTAGACAAACCAAAGACCATCAAGGAGATTGACGATTAACATTGTAGAAGCAAACAAACATACTAGGCTAGAGATGTCTATAGAAGATATGCTAATGAGGCCTTCTTCCTTTCAACAGCTCTGCTTTGTTCCATGGTCAGATTAAAACTAACAACTCAAAGAGCGATCACCCTCCAGTATGTAAATTACAGACATTCAAAGATTGGTAGGAGGATCCAGATAGTCGAAGTCCAGGGGAAGAAGTGGGTACAAAGGTCAGTGACCTAGAAGGTATGAAGTCAATGAACTTATGAGGTCGGGGTGGGGTCAGAGATCAGTGGGCGGGATCCATCAAACTTTTTGACAGATTGTGGGATCTTAATCTCTCTCACATGCTACAGTTCTGTTGCTCTTGCACATTTTCCATGGAAACATCATCAGCCTGACAGATCTGTGCTGCTTCATCAGATGTTCTTTCCTCCTTCTCAGCCAGAGGTGTGGTGTCATCTGTTGGTGATAAGGACAATATACTGCTTTAGTTAATATATTTTGTAATCAAAAGGAATGCCAAGATACAATTTAGAAAGAAAAACATCCATCCATCCATCCATTTTCTAACGTTTTTCCGGAGGTCCAGGTCGCAGGGGCAGCAGCTCAAGCAGAGCCTCAGTTAGGCCTAGGCACTTAAGGCACTTTTCCACGGGCCCTGCTTTCCCCAACACCGCACCACCGTCCCCGCGCTTGCGCATTTTCCAGTAGCCCCAGCACCGGTTAGCAGGCGCTATTTTCGTACCTGATCAAGGGCAGGGTCGATCACGGCCCCAGCTCGGCCGACCCGGGGCCGTGATGTGACGTCAATAGACTGGTCGCCGCTGATTGGTCAGGCCGTAACGTCATGAAAGCGACCTTTTCCGCCGGATCGACGCCACCGCCACCGCCATTTTTGTGAAGTTGTTCAGCCAGTAAACACACAGTGGGCGGCTTTAGTATTTTCATTAGAAAGATGTCTTGTCGTAAGGGTATCCCCTGGTCAAACGAGGAGGTGCGCTGTTTTCTGTCGATATTAGCCGACGATCGCATCCAGCGCGAGTTGGATGGAGCTACTAGAAACGAGAAAATATATCAGCAGGTCTCAGAGCGCATGGGATTACAAGGACACCTTCGTACTCCCAAGCAGTGTCGTGAAAAACTCAAGAAAATGAAAAGCGATTACCGAGCAGTGAAGGATCACAATGCTCGTAGTGGAGCGAATCGTAAGGAGTGGAGGTGGTTCGACCAGATGGACGCGATATATGGACATAGGCCTGCTAGCAATGGCAGACACCTCGGTGTCGACACGGCCACAGTTACTCCATTGGAAAACGTGGATGGTGAGTGTTCTTTTGATATTGCGCGTGTTAGCGCTAATTTCTCACTTCGGTAGCAAGCACAATTTTTTTTAAGCAATAGGAATGTTGTTAGACTATGCTTAATGGTTGTTACCGATGATGGCTACCCAGCTAATAGCTAGTTAGCTGCCAACTGCTGATTCACGCTTGCTTTGTGTTAAGTATTTGTCATGCCTTATAGGCACTACACAATAATAACAGTCTAATATATATATATAATGTATATAATATAAATTAATATAATAATGTATATAGAATAATATGATATGTAATAAGATATAATTTAATTTAATAATACATTAATAATAACAATAGTATTGCGCTTAAATCATTTTGAGTTTTGTGTACATGTTGCACTGTGGTGATGAGGTTTACATTTCGTGCATTTTGTTTCTAGAATCACAGTTCATGTCACAGGGGTCCACCTCAGCGGACATCACTGAGGTCCACCTCAGCGGACATACCACACCGGACTCTCCTGCGTCTGCCGAAGCGCCACCAGAATCGACACTGATGTCAGCCTTTTCTCCAGCTCCATCAGCATCTTGGGCATCACGTTCAAGTGCTGGTAAGGCACAATAACCACTCTTTTTTTTTCCAACAGGTCAAGCGGACTCCTGTGTTCAAATTATAAATTAGAAAGAATTTATTTCCAAAACTGATTAAGAGAATTTCCTATAGCTGCATATTATCCAATAAAAAAAATATATTTTTAAATATTAAAAAAGGAGATTAATGTGACTTCACTCGTGTCATTTTTATGTTTATTGATGGAAGTGCTGTTCTAACTCCTGTTTTAGAAGAAAAGTTAAAGCTAATGAACTGCCGTTTAAAGCACCATGCTTCGTTGAAATGCTTCACGTCAGCTGACTGTATTAAACCATTCTGATTTCCGATGCCACCCTACAAGCAAATATTTTAAACATTACCCATCCATCCATCCATCTCCTTAATATTAATCCTTTTCGGTGTCTGGGATGCTGTAGCCTAATGCCATCAACCTCGAGGTTGCAAAAAACACTCTACTGATGTGCATTAACATGAGATTTCAGCTTATATACTACAATGAAGCATAATATAATAGTGACATCCCACCACAGGTCTTCACCATTGTAATTACATAATATATCTTGTTATCCGGCTTTAAAAACCATGCCTTTATGTCTTTCCATACAGGAAAGAGGAAACGGCAGAACTCTATTGTAGACCTAACATCAGCGATGTACCAGATGCATCGGGAGCAGCATGACCAGCGCGAAGACCACCATAACGAGTACATGCAGCATTTGCGAAAGGTGGCCGCAGATGTGCAGGCAAATGCTGAAAAAGCGCTGGAGCAGGACTTTCACTTACGAAAGGAAGAGCTTGCAGAGATGGTTAAATTCAACAATGATTTCATGAGCAACTTTTGCAGGCTTGTGGACACACTTAGCAGTCGGGGGTTCTAAACATGTGTCCTTATGCCCAGTTTCTGTTTGTTTCTAATATTGTTATTAAAATGGTAGTTTTTGAATAAAAAGTCTGTTTTTTTATGTTATGACACCGTATGAGAAAAGCAAATAAATACATATACATTACATTCTTTGTTCAGTCCACATGCTGCTGTTAATCTGTTGAGGTGTGTAGCATTGTAATGGGGTTCTAGGGTTTAACGACACAACAGAACGTAATTTTTTTTTGTTTTTTTTTTAAAGTGTTAGATAAAATTTGCACTGTTGATTCAAATTCACTGGATATGGTACATTTTTTATGTTATATGCAGTTGTACAGGTGTGCTTTAACTTCTACATTAGACACTGTTAAAGGTAAATACATGTAAATTAAATGTCTCATCTACGCATTACTAAACAATCAAACATTGTATAACGATAAACAAATCGGTTTTGGTTGCACACAGCTGTTGTTACCAAGATGTTGTTCAAAATTTATATTAGCTTTGCATTTCCACCAAAGCCAAAGTGGTTTGTCTATGTGCATTTTTTGATCACGGTCTGTGCAGTCGTTTTGCATGCAAGTCACAGTCCTAAAAATGCTTCTAAACACAATGAGTGCTACATTTTTATTATTTTTTCAAAAATATTTATAATCATTTTGCAAGTAAAAATTGGAGACCATAACATGTTCAATCATGTATCACCATAGTATTTATACTTAATTTAAAATTCTACCTAAGCCAAAGTAGCTTGTGTAGCTTCATTTTTTTGAAGATGGTCTGTGCGGTGTTTCTGCATGTAATTCACATTTCCTAAAATGTTATTATCCACAATTGATGCTAAATTTATATTAGATTTGCAAAAATTATAAAAATATCTTTCAAAGTAAAAGTTGGAGACCATTACATATTACAACATGTATCAACACATGATTTGCAGTTCAATTTGTAATTAACTAGAACCCAAAGTGGCTTGTCTACATGCATTTTTGAACATGGTCTGTGCGCTTTTTTTTGCATGTAATCCACAGTCCCACACATGTTTTTAACCACAAATAGTCCTACAATTATATTAGCTTCTCAAAAATTAGAACAACCATTTTGTGGGTAAATGTTGGAGACCATTACATGTGAAATCATGTAACACCGCTTGATTCATATTTCTATTTTTAATTCAACTTAAGCCACAGTGAACATGCCCTATACTGTGTTTCTGAATTTAATTACCATTGCCTTAATAGATAAGCGTTATGAACAACAGATGACAGCTAGATATAAAAACCACAACATTTTATTTGCAAAAAACAGATTTTTAATTCAACCGAAGCCACAGTGAACATAGCCTATAATGTGTTTCTGCATGTAATTACACGTACTAACTAACGTACTAACTAAATGGAACACCTGAGCAAGCAAGGAGTATAATGATCAGAGATGCTACTGACTTAAATAAATACAGATGAACACCGATTAAGAAAATTATGAGTCAATGATAATCCATATTCATACACACGATAAGAATAGTTCTTTTGATACACCATGCCAAAGTACTTTAAAAAAAAATAAGCAAAATAAACAAAAACTTATGATCGACTCGAGTAGACATCAATTATCCCCAGCTGGAAGAAGTCATCTGACACAGAGTGAGGAAACTCAAACTCTGAAAATATGCCACTATGCTGTACATAAACCACAAGAGATGGAGAATGATATTGATCCTGATAACCACTTTTTCAATAATATTCACAACCACTGTGAATATTACACTGAAAAGCAATTCAAAAGTCAAGTGCAATTAGATGGTAAACTGTCAATAATACACTTCAATAGCAGAAGTCTTAACAAAAACTTTCCACAGATTCAGGACTATTTAAAACAGCTAGACAGAAAATTCACAGCTATAGCAGTCTCTGAAACCTGGCTTAATGAAGAACAGGCTCCCCTGATGGCAATAGAGGGATATCAGATGTTTTATATTAACAGAACTCAAAAAAAGGGTGGTGGTGTTGCACTGTATATTGATGACCTGTATAGGTTTAAGCTTGTAAATGAAATGTCCTCTGCACTACCAGGGATTTTGGAATGTGTTACTGTTGAGATTGACCTAGACAAAACAAAAAATCTAATCATAAGCTGCATATATAGAACGCCGGGAACTTGCATTGAGACATTCAGAGATAAATTAGTCGAGCTGTACAATAATATTACTAGTAAGAAAATGGTAGCAATTTGTGGAGATTTCAGTATTGATTTACTGAATCCACATCAACAAAATGTAGTTACAGAGTTCATGAACACTATGTACAGCATGAGTCTATATCCCACAATAACACATCCCAGTAGAATCACAGTTCACTCTGCTACACTTATTGACAACCTGTTTGTCAATGTTATCGATAAGAAAATAGAAAGTGGAATATTGATAAATGATATAAGTGACCACTTGCCAACCTTTGCACTTATCCATGGCCACATGGGGCCCAACGCAGAAAAAATTTCAAAATCGTTCAGACACAAATCACCAAATGCAATCAATTCTCTTAAAGAGGACTTGCTGAAGCAAGACTGGACAGAAGTCTATGTATCAGATGTAAATGAAGCCTATGACACATTTATAAACATTGTAAACACTCTTTATGAAAAAACTGTCCTAGTCCTTCTTCCACTCTGCTAGGTGGAAGAAGGACTATTCTCCTGACCTGTGTTGGGTCAGCTCTTTGAATGGGGAGCCATATCCTACACAGATCCTCATTCTTGATGATTTTCCACACAGCCAACACCGGCCCCTGCTTGTACACATTGGCCTACAACTTCCAGTCATATACAGCCCAAGGAAGATGCGCTGGAACTTCCGCAAAGCCAACTGGAAGAAATTCAGTGAAACTCTGGACCGGAGCGTTGTTACCATCCCACTCCACACCATCACTGTAGATGAAGCATACAACCGCTTCTGCAGCGCAATCTTCAAGGCTGCCCATACTGCAATCCCACGAGGCTACCGACCCCTCTATGTCCCATGTTTGGACGGAGAAAGTGCTGCCCTCCTACAATCCTATCAAACATCAGGGGACCCAGAGATAGCAGACCATCTCATTGAATCGCTAAATACAGCCCGGCGAAAGAAATGGGAGGAGACAGTTGCTGACCGGAGCTTTACCCACTCTAGCAGGAAATGTTGGAGCCTCATCCGTCGCCTAGGAGCTGCACAGAAGCCCCCTAGCCAAAGCCGAGCATCCATCACACCCAACCAAGTTGCATCCCACCTACTGACTATCGCCAAAGCACCCCAAGACAAAGACACCAGAAGAGCAGTTACAACTGAGCTAAAAAAACACCAAAAAATGCCTGTAGAGGAAACGAACCCTGACCCCTTCGAGGCTGCTGAACTGGAGAAAGTCCTACAGGGCCTGAAATGTGGAAAGGCAGCAGGATACGATAACATCTTCCCAGAATTCATGAAAAATCTTGGCCCCCGAGCCCTAACCTGGTTGACACAATTCTACACAAGGATCACACAAACGAACTCGATCCCAAAGAAATGGCGGACAGCAAAGGTCATTGCCATCCCAAAACCTGGCAAAGACCACAAACTACCAGCAAGCTACCGCCCAATCTCCCTACTCAGCGTTCCTTACAAAATCATGGAGCGCCTAATACTGCAATGCATTTCCCCAGAAATAGAGGATATTCTAAGTGTGGATCAAGCAGGTTTCCGCAAGGACCGCAGTACAGGAGAACAAGTACTGGCCCTAACCACCTTCATTGAAAATGGCTTCGAGAACAGACTGAAGACAGGGGCTGTGTTTCTCGATCTTACAGCCGCCTATGATACGGTCTGGCACAAAGGCCTCCTCCTGAAACTTATAAAGGCGATCCCTGCTTGGGCAACAGCAATTATAAAAACCCTGCTGACCAACCGAAGGTTCAGAGTCCACCTCAGTCAGAACACAAGTGCATGGAGAATGCAGAAAAACGGACTTCCACAAGGCTCAGTTCTAGCTCCAACTCTGTTCAACCTCTACATAAACGACCTGCCTACTACAAAATCCCGCAAATTCATCTATGCAGACGACATCTGTTTGGCATTCCAAGCACCAGACTTTGAACCACTGGAACGGGTGCTCACGGAAGATCTTGCTAAACTGGACCAGTTCTGCAAAATCTGGCGCCTAAAACCAAGCCCAGCAAAAACCGTCTCCAGTGTATTTCATCTCCACATTGCAAAAGCTGCCAGAGAACTAAACATCCACCTGAGCGGACTCAAGCTTAAGCATGCCCCAAATCCAACTTATCTTGGAGTGACCCTTGATAGGACCTTATCCTTCAAGGAACATCTAAAGGGGACGGCTGCTAAGGTGAAAGTACGAAACAACCTGCTCTGCAAGCTCGCTGGTGCAAAATGGGGGGCGGCAGTCTCCACCCTGCGCACCTCAGCACTGGCCCTTTCATACTCTGTAGCAGAATATTGTGCCCCTGTCTGGTCCAGGTCATCTTACACACACCATGTAGACACCCAGCTCACTCAACCATGAGAACTATAACTGGAACAATCCGCTCAACACCACTCCCCTGGCTCTCTGTACTGTCAAACATAGCCCCTCCACACATCCGGCGAGCAGCATTAACTCAAAGGATGCTCCAAAAAGTTAAAGATTTTCCTCACTTACCAATCCATGCAGATATCTACACCCCACCCACTGCCCGACTTTCATCCAGATGGCCGATTTGGAAAAACCCTCCCCCAGCTGACTTTACCATCCAGACAGCTTGGCAAGAGGAATGGGAGACCAAGGAGGTCCCAAACAAACAGCTGGTGATAAACCCCAACCAACAGGTCCCGGGCACCAACCTCCCAAGGAGACAGTGGTCTACACTCAATCGCTTCAGGACTGGACACGGCCCCTGCTTGGCCAGCCTTCACAGATGGGGCAGTAGCCCTAGCCCACTGTGCGCATGTGGAGAGGAGCAAACTATGGAACACATCATAGAGGCTTGCCCGCTCCAAAGACTGGAAGGAGGATTACACACCCTCCATACAGCAAACCAGGAGGCAACTGCTTGGCTTAAGGACTTTGCATTCGCTAAATAAATAAATAATGAAAAAAACTGCCCATTAGTAAAAAAAAAGCTTAAACACAAATTTGCTGATAAGCCATGGTTAACCAAAGGACTACAAAAGGCGTGTAAAAAGAAAAATTTATTATATAAAGCTTTCCTAAAGAAAAGGACAAAAGAAGCAGAGCAGCGGTATAAAACATACAAAAATAAGTTAACATATATAATAAGATGTAGTAAAAGAGACTATTACAGTAAAGAACTGGAGAAAAACAAAGACAATATTAAAAATACATGGACAATACTCAACAGTATCCTTGGAAATAAAAGCAGAAATACAAGCTACCCAACTAATATTCCAAAAAATAATAAAACGACTCAGAGTGTGAATATAGCTTCACCTGCAGATGAATTTAATAATTTTTTTGTTAACATTGGACCTAAACTGGCCCGAGAAATACCCACTACGGTGCCTACAGGTGATACAATATGCAATAACACTGCTGTAAAAGACTCCATCTTCATAAAGAACACAGACGAAAGAGAGGTCATTGAAATTGTTAAATCGTTTAAAAGTAAAATATCTACGGACTGTGATGGTATTGACATGCTATTAGTCAAAACTGTTATCGAATGCATAGTAAAACCACTGACGTACGTATATCTGTAACCTATCTCTCCAATCAGGTATATTTCCCAAAGCAATGAAAATAGCTAAAGTAATTCCGATATACAAGACGGGCGACAGAGGGGAACTCTCAAACTATAGACCAATATCACTATTACCGCAATTTTCCAAGATACTTGAAAAAATATTCTATGAGGATATTGACAACTTCATACTGAAGAATGATTTATTGTGTGAGCAGCATATGGGTTCAGACACATGAGGACAACTGCATATGCCCTAAAGGAATTTACAGAAAAATATCAACAGCCATTGAAAATAAAGAGTATTCAGGTTGGAGTATTCCTAGATCTTAAAAAAGCATTTGATACAGTAGATCACAATTTATTATTAAAGAAACTACAAAATTGTGGTATTAGAGGGGTAGCACTGTCCTGGTTAAGTAGTTACTTAAAGAATAGATATCAGTATGTATGTGTTAGCAACAAAAACTCAGAGTTACTGAAGGTCACCTGTGGAGTCCCACAGGGTTCAGTTTTGGGACCATTATTATTCAATATGTATATAAACGATATATGTAAAGTTTCAGAAAAAATGGACTTAATATTGTTTGCCGATGACACTAATCTGCTATGCAGTGGAAACAATTTGGAACAACTTCTGGATACACTCGGAAAGGAATTAGGAAAGCTTAAACTGTGGTTTGATTCAAACAAATTAACGCTCAATTTAAGTAAGACAAAATTTATAGTCTTTAACAACCATCACAACAACCCAGTACCCAAACTCAGTGTAAATGGTGTAGAGATTGAAAGGGTATCTGAAACTAAATTTCTTGGAGTAATAATTGATAACAAACTGTGTTGGAAGTCACATATTAATTATATCAAAGGTAAAGTATCCAAATCAATTGCAATATTACACAGAGTGAAATATTTGCTGAATCAACCCACACTGTACACCTTGTATCATTCATTAATACTCCCATACATGACATATTGTAATGAAGTATGGGGAAATACATATAAAACAAACATATATCCACTCTTTATGCTTCAAAAGAGAGCTATTAGAATAATAAACAAAGCAGCTTACAGGGAACCAACAAACCCACTTTTTCTTAAACAAAAAACTCTCAAGTTGAAAGATCTGGTTGACTTTAAAACCGCAATAATAATGTTCAAAGTGAAGAATTTATCTCTGCCCGCAAATATCCAAAAGTTGTTCCAAACAAGGGAGAAACGATATCACTTCAGAGGAACATGTATATTTCAAAAGCCTACAGTGAGAACAACCACCAAGCAACACTGTATTTCAGTGCAAGGAGTCAGATTATGGAACGATTTTGGACCTGAATTAAAATCATGTACAACGCTTGGACAATTTAAACAAAAACTAAAGGAAGAAATACTCCAAACATATTTACAAGACGACATGTAAACTCACATAAGGAGTGACATATCCAGCCTGTGTTGTGTTGTAGCTTAGTTTTTTTTTTTGTTTTTTTTGTTGTTTTTTTTTTCTCTGTGACATTTTGTCTTAGATTTGTTTTTGAATAGTAACCGCTTAACTTAGCCTAGCTTAGTTTTCTTTTTTCTCTCAGTCACATTTTGTCTTAGCTTTGTTTTAAATTGTATTCGCTCTTGTCTTGTTTTCTCTTTTTTCTCTTTTGAATTCTTGGATGGAATATGGGTGGGCAATATAAGCTGCGGCTTCAGCCATCACCCATTTCGGATAACTCACATGGAATTGTATAGTAGGAAGAGTCTTTGTCTAATTTGACCTTGTTGTTATATTATACAGTTTCTTTTAACCTGTACTGTACTACCCGAAATAAATTCATTCATTCATTCATTCATTCACGTACCTTAACAGATAAGCGTTATGAAGAACATAGGACAGCTAGATGTAAAATTAACAACATTTTATTTACAAAAAATAAAATTTTTAAGGATGTATGCACAGAAATGTCGTTGACATTCTACCTATTGCTACACAAGTACTGCATCACAGCATCTCGGATATGGCCACCATGCTCCTCTGATCCATGGTTCGCGCCCACCACTGGTTCATCTACAGCATCATCCAATGTAGTGTCAAAAGTCTCTCCATGACTCTCACACAAATTATGCAGAGCACAACAAGTCAGCACCATAGATTTCGACAGTGTCATGTCACAGTCATTCCATTTTAGAAGGCAGCGCCACCTTCCCTTTAGCCTCCCAAAAGCATTTTCCACAACCACCCGTACTCGACTGACGGTCTGGTTGAACGTGTGCTGGTCTGCAGTCAGTCCTCCAGTGTCAGCCAGTTTTGCAGCGGATATGCAGAGTCTCCGAGGATGTAGTATCCCGCACCTACCTCACCAATGTTCCTGATGTCAGAATCAGAATCAGATTTATTGCCATTGTTCATGTAGTACACAAACTAGGAATTTGTCTCGGTGCAATGCTGCAACATTAAACATGATAAAATAAAAGAAATAAACTATACATGCAATAAAGTGTAGAATAAGAGTGAGTAATACTGGTCAGCAGTTAAATATATTAGCGAGCAGCAGATAATGTGGAGAACCATATAGTGCAGTCGGTAATGCAGGAAGAAAACAGTGATTATTGACATGAGTCTGGTTGAGCTGCTGTACATAGTGCACGAGAGTCAATAAGTCACTTAGTGCTCAGCAGTCTGATGGCAGAGGGGAAGAAGCTGTTCATGTGACGGGAGGTTTTAGTCTGGATGGACCGAAGTCTTCTACCTGAGGGGAGGGGGGCAAACAGTACGTGACCAGGGTGTGAGGGATCGGCTATGATCCGGCCAGCACGCCTCCGGGTCCTGGAGATGTACAGATCCTGGAGAGATGGGAGCTTGCAGCCGATCACCTTCTCAGCAGTGCGCACGACGCGCTGCAGCCTTAGTCTGTCCCTGGCAGTGGCTCCTGCATACCACACGGTTATGGAGGTGGTGAGGATGGACTCGATGATGGCTGTGTAGAACTGCACTAACATCTTGGTGGGTAGCTTGAGCTTCCTCAGCTGCCGCAGGAAGAACATCCTCTGCTGGGCCTTTTTGATGAGGGAGCTGATGGTCGGCTCCCACTTGAGGTCCCTGGTGATGGTGGTGCCTAGGAAGCGGAAGGAATCAGCAGTGGTGATGGGAGAGCCTGTGAGGGTGAGGGGGGGCAGAGGGGTTGTGACTTTCCTGAAGTCCACAATCATCTCCACTGTCTTCAGAGCGTTCAGCTGCAGGTTGTTGTTGTTGCACCAGGACGCCAGCTGGGCCACCTCTCTCCTGTAGGCGGACTCGTCGCCGTTGGAGATGAGCCCGATGAGGGTGGTGTCGTCCGCAAACTTGATCAACTTGACAGACTGGTGGCTGGAGGTGCAGGAGTTGGTATAAAGGGAGAAGAGTAGGGGGGAAAGTACACAGCCCTGGGGTGATCCGGTGCTGATGCTAGCAGAGTCTGAGACAGTCTTTCCCAGCCGCACATGCTGCCTCCAGTCCGTCAGGAAGTCGGTGATCCACCTGCAGAGGGAGTCAGGCACGTTGAGCAGGGACAGCTTGTCCCGGAGCAGAGCGGGGCGGATGGTGTTGAATGCAGAGCTGAAGTCCACAAACAGGATCCTGGCGTAGGTTCCCAGGGAGTCCAGGTGCTGCAGGATGGAGTGGAGGGCCAGGTTGACTGCGTCGTCTACAGACCTGTTGGCTCGGTAGGCAAACTGCAGCAGGTCCAGGAGAGGGGTGGTGATGGACTTGAGGTGGGGCAGGACCAGGCGCTCAAAGGACTTCATGACTACAGAGGTGAGCGCTACAGGTCTGTAGTCATTAAGTCCAGTGATCCGTGGCTTCTTGGGGACAGGGATGATGATGGAGGATTTGAGGCAGAGCGGCACGTGGCATAGCTTTAGGGAGGTGTTAAAAATGTCTGTGAAGACAGGAGCCAGCTGTTTCGCACAGTGTCTCAGGGTGGAGGGAGACACGCCGTCCGGACCGGGGGCCTTGCGCGGGTTCAGTCTGGAGAACTGTTTGAGCACGTCCTGCTCACTGATGATAAGGGCAGCGGGGGAGGAGGGGGGGGCGCCTTTGATGAAGTAGGGATTGTGGAGGCTGTGGAACTGGAGAGAGGGGGGGAGTTGGACACAGATGACGAGGTGTCAAAACGGGCATAGTGTTGGGACAGTCTTTGACAAAGGGCTTTGTCATCCTGACCTTTAGGAGCCTGAGGCCGATAGTTGGTGATTTGCCTCAGTCCTCTCCACACAGAAGCCGAGTCATTAGCAGTGAACTGCTGCTGGAGTCTCTCAGAATACACAGATTTAGCTCTCTTCAGCTCTCTGTTAAACCGATATTTAACCTCCCTGTAGCAGCCCCTGTCTCCACTTTTCAGCGCTGCTTCCTTCTCCTTCCTGATCTGTCTGAGTTTAGCTTTGAACCAGGGCTTGTCATAAGAGTACCTCACCCTGGTGCGCGTTGGAAGAATGTCCTCCTCACAAAAGTGGATATAAGAGTTCACAGTGTCCGTGTATTCATCCAGATCATGCGTGGCTCCTTTAAACATGCCACAGTCAGTTATTTCCATGCACGTTTCCAGCTTCTCCTCAGCTTCACTGGTCCATTTCTTCGTAGTGCTCACAACAGGTTTAGTGAGCTTCAATCTCTGTCTGTATGTGGGAATGAGGTGGACCATCACGTGATCAGATAATCCCAGCGCAGCGCGGGGAACAGCGCGATATGCGTCTTTCACTGTGGTGTAACAGTGATCCAGCGTGTTTATTCCTCTGGTGGGGCATTTAATAAACTGTTTGTAGCGGGGGAGATCGTGGCTCAGATTGCTCTGGTTAAAGTCGCCAACCACAATAACCAGAGAGTCTGGAAAAATCCGCTCCGTGTGTTGGATGTGATCCGCGAGCACGCGCTGAGCTTCGCGCGTGTCCGCGTCGGGAGGGACGTACACAGTGGCGAGGATGAATGAGGCGAACTCCCGCGGGGAATAAAATGGCTTGCAGTTAATAAAAAGAAATTCCAGGGCGGGAGAACAGTGTTTGGAAATTACCGTTACATCAGAGCACCAGCTGCTGTTGATGTAAAAGCAGACTCCGCCTCCTGTGGTCTTGCCAGAGAGCTCTGTGTCACGATCAGCACGAAACAGCTGAAATCCCTCGAGGCACAGCGCGCTGTCCGGTGTGTTTTCCCTGAGCCAGGTCTCGGTGAAACAGAGGGCAGCCGAGGAAGAGAGGTCCTTAAAACGCATCAGCAGTCTCAGTTCATCTACCTTGTTAGAGAGAGAGTTGGTATTGGACAGAAATATGCCAGGCAACGCCGTGCGCGTGCCTCTCCTGCGAAGCCGGACGAGAGCGCCCGCTCGTCTTCCTCTCTTTCGCCGTCTCACTTTTCGAGCCAAGCAATGAACCAGATCGGCGGCAGGAGCTAAAAAAACTGGGAGTAGGTCCGTGGGAGTGAAAGTCCTGATATTTAGAAGTTCTTCACGGGTATAAGAGCAAGCAGACACACAATTGACAAACAAAAACAAACAAAGGGCGCAGCGAAGCACCATGGCGACCACTGTGGGCGCCATCTTGGATCAAGATGTAAGGTGGAAAGAGGTTTCCCCGACTGGCTAAATCCCACAGTGTAGACAGTCTCAGCACCCTAGCATCATGCATGCTCCCTGGCAGCCCTGCAAACACATTCCAGAACAAGCCCTTTCCATCAACAACACCTTGAAGGATTATGGAGTGCCACCCTTTACGATTAAAGTAGTCGGTGTGAAATTGTTTGGGTGCTATGATGGGTATGTGTGAGCCATCGATAGCACCAACACACATTGGAAGCCCCCACCGATTCTCTATGTAGGCTGACATTTCAGTGAACCTCCCTTCATCAGGAAAACGGATTTGTTCTGGAACCAGCAATGACTCTGCTGCTGCACAAAAATCCTGCACACACCTGCACACCGTTGTGATGCTGACACCAAACAGACGGCCAATAGTCCGGTACTCTGAACCAGTAGCAAGCTTCCACAGTGCAATGGCGACTCTCTTCTTCACAGGCACACATAGGCGGAATGTTGTATCTTGACGCTCCATGCGTGGATGCAATTTGTGCCACAGGTAGGTAAAAGTCTCCTCGGACATCCGGAAGTTCTGCAACCACTCCGTGTTTGAGAAGCCGGGAACAATTGCCTCCCACCACTGCGAAGCACGGGGAAATGCCCACACCGAGGGTCTGCAGCGATTATTGCATAAAGAAGCAACCAACTGAAACACACACACACAGCATACATAGAATGTAATGCATTTAATACCAATGACCTGGCGACCTAAAAATGCTGTACTTAATACTGACGTTACTAAAAAATTAGATTTGAAAATATTAGCATGTGTTAGCTTACCATGATACGCTCACTCATTTGTTGAGCATTTAACCTCAGAGTTGCGGCTTCATATTCCAATACGGCAGCCGAGAGCCTCATGGACCCTGCCTCCAACGTTTGTAGCAACGCACGTCGTCTCAATGCACATCGTTTTACCTGGATTAATTGTCTGGCCTTCATTATCGTAAAAAGCCACAGAGCGAGAAAAATGATAATCCTCACCTCGTAATCAGCCATTTTCTTTGTTGTGGATGATTTGGTCGCGCGCGCTACACGTCACGAGAGTGTGGCACCTCCTGGGTGTTAAGAAATCCCACCCACCCGCGGCAGGGCCGAGGGACTGTTGAAAAGCAATCAAGGGACAATGGCGCCGCGCCGACCCGAGTTGTGTTCTGAGATCGAGGCTGAGCGGGGCTCATGGAAAAGTGCCTTTAATAGTGTCATGACTGAAAGTGAGAAGCTCACGTGCAAGGCAGCTAACACCAGAGAAGACACTCAAACACGGAGTAAACATTAAACACAACTTTAGTGAACACACACAACAGTAAGGAAAGCAGCACATGCTGAGGGAACATACAGCCTGTAGAGAGAGAGGGGGAGATGAGAGCTGATTAGAGAAGAGGAGTCAACCAGGGATAAATGAGCAGATAATCTTACGGAAGATGAACAGAGAGCCTGGAAGGAAACCCAGAGGGAACTGAAGGAGCCAGCAGGGCAGGGCTGACGGAGATTGGAATAGAAGGAGCTGGGGAAAGTCTGACCGGGTGGAGTAGGCTGTCCAGGAAGATGAGGGTGAGGAAGGCAGGTGAGTGAACTGCAGTTCCAGAGATGCACTGCAGAGATGGCAGCAACCTGGGGAAAGAAGAGGAGAAGGAAGATTAGACTGGGTTTCAGGAAATAATTTCACTCCTTTAGATCAAAGGCAGCAGCACCCAACGAGCCAGTGCAGAAGTGTTCATAAGCAGGTCCGTTTAAGCGCTGGCAGTGAAGAGGCAACAGGTACGTCCACTCATGCAGGTGTGCTGATGACCTGCGGAGCCGGGAACCAGATGGAGAACCTCCCACAGAAAAGGAGGGGGAGCGCGCTCACCCCATCATTACAAATATCAAGATTAAAGCACTGCATGATGTTTCAATTTACTCATATAGGACTATCATTAGGACTATTATTATCACCACATGCCTAACACACTTACTGCATGCATAACTGACAGAATTATGTGTCTATATATATATATATTTATAGTAATATGTACATATGTATACTAGCTGCTCTTGTTTTTTCTTGCCTTCTGATTGTTGCTCTGAGTGTTGCTATCCCTGTGCTGTTGCAATCCTGGAATTTCCCCATTGTGGGACTAATAAAGGCTTATCTTATCTTATCTTATCTTAATTACTCTGCTTGGGTTGACTTTTCCAATTATCCAGCCTTCCCACAGGTGCTAAACATAATGTCAACTCCATTTCTATAGTTCACTGGTTGTGCAAGATTATAAGCTGTGTCTTCATACCAAGGTCAAAATCTGTTAATTCTTTGGGAAGTTTTTGAGGTAAAAGTGGCATCATTTACTACTAAACCCATTCATTCTCCACTGACTCGCTGAGTGTTTCGGGTGTACTAAAATAGCAGCCACAGAGTTTCCGGTGGCTTCACTTCTGCTTGCCAGTGTGTGATCTAGTTTTTATACACATCATTGTGAGAACCCCCAACTGGAACCCCCTACTGGGTCTCATCGCCATCTTGAGTTGAGGAACGCATATGTCAAAATGATGGCACATTAGTGCGTCCACATGCTGCCTAACCAAGAAAGAGAAGCCACTAGGAAGCGGGGAGGAAAATCCAACCACAAAGTCTGTGGTTTCAGGGGAGGCAATTTGGCTGGACAATTAATAATAAAGCTAGAGCGTATGGTTTGGAGACCATAAAGTTCACCAAGTCTACCCCAGTCAGCAGTGTTCCCCCTTGGCTATTTCCAGAAATTAAGATAGATTTAAGTATCCAAGAAAAGGAAAGAAATTGGCAATTGAATGAAATAGGTTTTGAAACCAGAGTATATTTAAGAAATAAGTTTTACAGTTATCTGGAAGTATACACCGACAGTTCTAAAAACAAGCAAGATTATGTGGGAATAGGTGTCTTTATCTCTAATTTTAAGATTGTGGCAACCTGGGGAGTGCATAATGGTTTACCACCTTAGACAGGAACAAAGGACGCAAAGTTAACCTTTTGTGTGTGAGAAGTTTCTAGATGCCCTAGTAAGATAACAGGGAGGTGTCAAGGATGAATGGACTGACTGCAGTCGGACAGGAAGATTATCTTTTGTGTGTGAGAAGAGTCTAAACGGGGATTATCTTAGAAGGATGTCATGTTATTTAAGGGAAGAGTTCCTACTTGTATGCCATTCTGTCTATGCTCCTTGTGTGAGTCGTGTAATAAACCGCTTGAACCAAATTAGCCTCATTATTTACACGCTCCACACTGGTGACCCAAGACGAATCATGGAATACGACGGAAGATCCCCGGAGCCAACCTCGACTGGAACCCCCAGCTTCGCGTGCGCCGTAGCGATCAAACTACCTGATTTTTGGCAGCACAACCCGCGCTCCTGGTTCCACCTAACCGAGGCGCAGTTCGCCCTCCGAGGGATATCGGCGGATGATACGAAATTCTACTATGTGGTCGCAGCGCTCGATGCCAGCACGGCTCAGCCCATCGAGAGCCTGCTCGATCAGCCACCAGCCGACGGCAAATATGACGCACTGAAGGCTGCCCTCATCCAGCACTACACGCTCTCGGATGGTGAGAGAGCAGAGAGACTTCTGACGCAGACCGAGTTGGGAGACGGTTCGGCCTTGGACATGATGGAGAAGATGCTGAGGTTAAAGGGCACGGACGACGACCGCTTCATCTTCACCCACATTTTCCTCAGGAACCTTCCGACAGCGGCGAGAGCGGCCCAGGCCAATTCGTCGTTGCTGGCCAAACGGGACTATCGCGCGCTAGCCCGAGAGGCAGACCAGATCATTGTCGCCACCAAGGCTTTCGTGATCATTGTGGCAGCGACGGAGCCTGGCACGTCGACACAAGGAGGCGAGGAGCCGCAGACGGCAGCAGCAGAGCCACCGACGGCAGCAGCAGCGGGGGCCAAGGAACATGGAGGTGACACGCTTTGCTTCTACCATCGCCGCTTTGCAGAGAGGGCACGCAAATGTATACCACCGTGCCAGTTCAAGCGCTCGGGAAATGCCAAGACCGGGGGTCGGTAGCAGCCGCAACCCTCGGGGAGGAGAACAAGCTGCTCTATTTGACGGACTCACGCTCGAGGAGGCATTTCCTCGTGGACACCGGCGCACAGAGGAGTTTCATCCACGCTGACCTACGCTGACCGGCTGGCAGGAACCAGCGGCCCCGAGATGGCAGCAGCAAACGGCTCAGACATTAAGACCTTTGGTGAGAGGACTCTGCTCTTGTCTCTACACGGTCGTACTTTTGAATGGACTTTTGTTGTAGCAGCATTGGATTACCATATACTGGGGGCTGATTTTCTATGTGCACATGGGTTGTTGGTAGATATGGCTAATAGGCGTCTGGTTAATGCACTGTCTTTTGACTCTCTCCCCTGTATAGCTCGAGTGACCCGGCCAACAGCACAAGCCAGCGTCACAGCAGCATGCGGTAAGTTCCACACACTGCTCGCTCAGTTCCCAGCACTCACAGTCCCGACGTTTTCAGCAGCTATCGCTAAACATGGGGTGGAGCATTTTATCACCACCATGGGGCACCCGTTTTTGCAAGACCTCGGTGCTTGGACGCAGCTAAACTGGCCATAGCGCGCGAGGAGTTCGCTAACCTAGTGAGGTTAGGCATCATCAGGCGCTCAAACAGCCCATGGGCTTCCCCGCTACACATGGTCCCTAAAGCTGAAGGTTCATGGCGACCTTGCGGCAATTTCCGCAGGTTAAACAACGCTACAGCGCATGACCGCTACCCAATTCCCCACATTCAGGATTTTTCCGCTCACCTCGCAGGAGCGCACATTTTTTCTAAGATAGATTTGGACTGGCGATCTGTCCAGGGTGTACCCTGCCTCTCGCCCAAAGATGCTGGGATAGGCTCCAGCCCCCCCGCGACCCGTAAAGGATTAAGCGGTAGAAGATGGATGGATGGAGATTTGGTCTGTGGTTACCACCAAGTCCCAGTACGTGCTGAGGACATACCCAAAACAGTGGTAATAACTCCGTTTGGTTTATTTGAGTTCTTGCGCATGCCGTTTGGGCTTAAAGGGGCAGCACAGACGTTCCAACGCATGATGGATGCAGAGCTGCGCGATCTCCCTTTCGTGTTCGTCTACCTGGACGATATCTTGGTAGCCAGCGCGTCCGAAGACGAACACGAAACCCACCTCACGACGGTTTTCCATAGGTTGGAAGAGCACGGTTTAATAATCAACCCAGCGAAATGTCAGTTCAGGGTGACGGGGATTGATTTTTTAGGGCACCGCGTCTCTCCCGAAGGAGCGGTTCCGCTGCCTGACAAAGTGCGCGCAGTGACAGATTTTCCCTGACCACAAACGGTCAGGGCGCTACAAGAATTTTTGGGAATGGTGAACTTTTATAACCGTTTCCTTCCCCGCGCAGCGCAGCTCATGCAGCCATTGTACACTGCGCTCAAAAAACAGAAACCCGCGAATAAGGTCGAATGGACCCCGGAACGAGCGCAGGCGTTCTTGGAAGTTAAAGCAGCCCTGGCAAACGCTGCATTGTTGGCACATCCAGACCCAACGGCCCGCATAGCCCTCACCATTGACACCTCAGATGTGGCCATAGGGGCTGTCGCGGAGCAGCACGTCGCAGGGGCTTGGCAGCCGCTTGCCTTTTTCAGCAGAACCTTGCGCAACAATGAACGTAAATACAGCGCGTTCGACAGAGAGTTGCTGGCTCTCCACCTGGCCACTCGCCATTTCCAGTTCTGGCTGGAAGGGCGCAATTTTACTGCGTTCATTGACCATAAGCCACTAACATTCGCAATGGCCAAAGTTTCAGAACCTTGGTCGGGCCGGCAGCAGAGGCAGCTGGCTGTGATCTCAGAGTTTACTACCGATATTCAGCATGTGTCGGGCAAACTGAATGTAGTGGCAGACTGCCTCTCGCGCGCCGTTGTGGCCCCGGTCTGTGTAGGGTTGGATTACGCAGCCATGGCCGCGGAGCAGGCTAGTGACGCGGACGTGCGCGTGCTCCAGTCTGGACCAACAGGGTTAAGGCTGGAGAAGAGGACGCTGCTTAACGGCATTCCCCCCTTAATCTGCGACGTCTCCACGGGTCGCCCACGGCCTGTGATTCCGGCCACGTGGCGCCGCCGCGTGTTTGAGTCGGTTCACTCTTTGGCACGCCCAGGGGTGCACGCGTCGGTCAAAATGGTAGGAGAGAAATATGTGTGGCCGGGCCTTCACAAACAAGTGAAAGAGTGGGCGGCAGCCTGCATGGCGTGCCACCGAGCCAAGGTTCACAGACACACGAAGGCTCCTTTGGAGCCGTTTCGCATCCCGGCTAAGAGGTTTGACCATGTCCACGTGGACCTCATAGGCCCCCTTCCGCCATCACAGGGGTACACGCATCTCCTGACAATGGTGGACCGCACCACGCGCTGGCCAGAAGCGGTTCCGCTGGCAGCAACCACGGCCGAGGAGGTGGCGCGCGCGTTTTTAACAGCATGGGTGGCGCGTTTTGGAGTTCAATTTGTTTCTGAACTCTGGTCAACCATGACCCGCAGCCTAGGTGTCTCAATTCACCGCACAACCGCGTACAACCCGCAGGCAAATGGATTATGCGAACGTTTTCATAGGTCGTTAAAAGCGGCTCTGAGGGCTTCACTGACGGATGCAAATTGGGTAGACAGGCTACCATGGGTTTTATTGGGGTTACGTTCTGCGCCTAAAGAGGATCTGGAAGCTTCCCCAGCAGAACCCGTTTTTGCACAACCACTCCGGCTGCCTGGGGAGTTTCTGCCAGATAATCCTGCTCTGGGCAGCTCCCCGTCTCAGCTGCTGCAGCGTTGCATAGATTCAAGCACGCTGCCGGGCCCTGCCCACCACAGTTTTCCGCGCGTTTTTGTGCCTAAAGCTTTGAAAAACGCAGAGTTCGTGTTTGTCAGACACTACGCCCACCACCCCCCACTGCGCCCACCTTATGATGGACCGTTCAGAGTGCTGGAAACAGGGGATAAGCATTTTTTGCTAGACTTGGGGGGTAGGAGGGAAAAAATTGGCATAGACAGACTCAAGCCTGCTTTCGTTGTGGCTGACGAGCAAGTGCTGTTGGCGAGGGCCCCTCGGCGTGGAAGACCCCCACGAGGCGCTTCCCAGAGAAAAGATTCTCCAGAGCACCCACACGGACAGTCAAAAAGTTTTCACCCCCAGACATCAGCCCCCCAGCATGGCAGCGCCACGGAGGCAGCGAATCCTGGCAACAGTAGATACGGCAGAAGACTGAAGCCCAAGCAGCATGCGGACTGATGTTGATTGTTCTACAGCATGTGGAATGATGTTAATGGTTTTATCACAGCATGTGGACTGTTACCCTTTTGTCCTATCTAAGTTGCTGGGGGGGGGTGGCAACCTGGGGAGTGCATAATGGTTTACCACCTTAGACAGGAACAAAGGGCGCAAAGTTAACCTTTTGTGTGTGAGAAGTTTCTAGATGCCCTAGTAAGATAACAGGGAAGTGTCAAGGATGAATGGACTGACTGCAGTCTGACGGGGAGATTATCTTTTGTGTGTGAGAAGAGTCTAAACGGGGATTATCTTAGAAGGATGTCATGTTATTTAAGGGAAGAGTTCCTACTTGTATGCCATTCTGTCTATGCTCCTTGTATGAGTCGTGTAATAAACTGCTTGAACCAAATCAGCCTCATTATTTACACGCTCCACAAGATAATGATATCCAAACGACTATCAGTCCAGCTTTCACTGTCTGTAGCAGAAATGGTGGCTGTTATTACGGCTCTGCACTGGGTGGAGGAAGTCAGACCTGACACGGTGGTGATCTGCTCTGATTTCCTCACTGTTTTAGAAAACATTCAATCAAAACGTTCATACAGAGAAGATCTTTTAGTTGAACTTAACTGCAGCTTGATGAGACCAGTGAGGTATAGACATACAGTGTTTCTGGGTGTCGGCACACAAGGGGGTAAAAGGAAATGAATATGCAGATAAACTTGTCAAAACAGCCCTGAGGAAAGACAGAACAGTGTCTGTGCCACTTGGAAAGGAAGAGGGTAAAGTCATTATCAAGAAGGCTGGAATGAAAGTTTGGCAGATGTGGGCAAAAGATCAGAAAGGAAGGGCCTATTTTACAATTCAAAAATCTGTTTTGTAGAGACT
Organism: Pholidichthys leucotaenia; assembly: GCA_020510985.1. NCBI lineage: Eukaryota > Metazoa > Chordata > Actinopteri > Cichliformes > Pholidichthyidae > Pholidichthys > Pholidichthys leucotaenia. Next base: position 271,343,060 of record CM035844.1, on the reverse strand, counting down.
TGGGTGAGTCAGCTCAGACAGCATCTCAGTCAGGGTGCAGAGGGTCAACAGAGGAGGACAATAGTCAGGGAGATCATGGGGAGTTGGCAGGAAGAAGGAGCCGGGGGGGGGGGGGGGGGGTTAAGGGGGAATGTATTGTGATGTTAAATGTCATGCAATGTGGTGTGAAATGTCACGCAGATGTGAGATGAGTGGTTGGGATAAAAGGAGAAACCGTGCTTGGTTGTTTCATGCTTTTCTGTGTATGACTGATGAGAGAGTGTAATAAAATCGTCTGTTCATAAACCAGCCTCATTATTCACACTGTCCACAGTTTCAACAAAGATCTATGAAGAAATAACCAGAATGGAGGAGGTCATCATGACAAGACTTGGAGTGGATCACATAAACTTAAATGGTACATTATTTGTTATAGGAAAAAGGGAAAATGATAATTATGTACATTGTGACCATAAAGAAAATGTCAGTCATATTCTTTTTAACTGCTCATTGTGTTCAGCTGAAAGAGAAGCATTACAGGAGAGGATACGTGAAGCAGGACGGGAGTGGAATTTAATGGGGGTTCTGGGATCAGACGGAGAGTCAGAGCAACCAGGAAGGCTCTGTTTAGCTTTATAAATGACACTGGGTGTAGGGAGTTTGAAATGAAGAAGCGATGTGATTTTATAAATCAAAGTTTAATATCAGCTTCACCCCCCTAACATGTCTTATCTCAGTGCAGAAGCAGAATAAGAGGTCGAGCGCAGTCAGACCTTCATACTTATACCCACACTCAACAAAAGACATTGCATATCAAAGCCGACATCCCGCATTAACATAATCCCCCCTCCATTGTCCTCCGTCTCCTCCACCTGACCCTGGGTGGTCAGGGAGTTCGATCCAGTCTCCACCGCTGCGACTCCGTCTGTTCTTTGATCCTCGCTGGCGGTTGAGACCTCTTGTCCTGTTCTGAGGCGTGAGGTCATTCCACATATGTAATCACTAAACATTCTAATATGTCTATACATATGTAGGTATGGAATATATGATTAATATAAGCCACACTGGGCTTAGAAGAAGAATAGAGCTTTGATAGGAACTAGGATAACGTGACATGATGCTGCACACTCTTGAACAGTAGGTGGCGGTATGCACCTATAAGAATTGCAATCCGCCAGTAAACTGAGGGAAGAAGAAGAGAGGTGGAGGAAACGATATAGTTGCCAAGTCCGCTTATTATAAGTGACTTTGGGCTTGGGTTTTTCTAAAGCCACTTGCAAATCTCGTCAGTCACTGGTTGCAGGTTTTTGGGCTTGTTTTATTTTTTTTTTAGCGTGTAATTGCTTATTTGGGCTTGCTTTGCTGTCTGTGTGACAGCTGTCCCACCTCGGTTGTGCAAGATTATAAACTATGTCTCCATACCAAGAAGTTCAAAATCTTTTCATTTTTGTGGAAGTTACTGAGGTAAAAGTGATCGGCCAGGGGCTTCACTTCTGGCGGCCAATGATCCATCCAGTTCTTCAGTGATCAGTGGCCTGCAGGACTTCACTTGGCTCTGTACTCGCTAATGGGGTGTGAGATATCCAGTTTTTTTATACTCATCAGCGCATATGGGACCTTAAGCTGAAAAAATTCACAATTGACATGAATGGCAAGAGCAAAATTAACTTTTGATCCAGATTAAATTTGGAGTTACACTGTGGGGAGTAAGGTGTTAGACTTCTTCACCCAGAGAGTAGTGGACCATGAGAGGAGAGGTCGCTGGGGGGTCCAGACGGAACAGCAAAGGTTGGGCACCCCCCGGGGAGACAAGGAGATGCTGGGCTGCCGGGAGAGGAGTGAAGTGCGGCACCAGCACAATGTTATGTTAATGCGCCGCACAGGCTTTGTTATGTAATGAATATGAAGTCAGAGCCCCGGGCCACTATGCAAATAATTAAAGGTATATAAGTGAGATGCACAGTGGCCTGGGAGCTCTTTGGTGATCCTGATCTGTTAGAGAGAAATAAAATCTGTGTTGATCCAGCTAGTTGCCTCGCCTGATCATTCTATCTACACTGGTGATCCTGATGTGCCATGGAAGGTGAAATAAGCACTCCAGAGACATCCTGGAGAGGAAACACCAGCGCTGCGTGCGCTGTTTCAGTCAAGCTCCCAGATTTTTGGCTGCACAACCCGACAGCGTGGTTTTTACACACTGAGGCCCATTTCACTCTCCACGGGGTGACAGCAGACAAGACAAAGTACTACTATGAGGTCGCTGCACTGGACGCGTGCACCACACAACAGGAAGCAAGCCTGCTGCAAGAGCCGCTGGCCCAAGGAAAATACGAGGCCCTCAAAAACATGCTTATCCAGCGCTACACCCTTTCAGACAGTGAAAGAGCAGAGAGGCTCCTAACACGTTCAGAGTTAGGGGACAGATCGGCCGTGGAGTTGATGGAGAGCATGTTGGCGTTGATGGGCAGAGATGACGAGTCCTTCCTGTTCGTCCACCTGTTTCTCAGGAACTTACCAGCTACAGCGAGGGCAGTCCTGGCAAACTCACCACTGCTGGCGACAAGGAACTACCGCACACTAGCGCAGGAAGCTGATCACATCATCCTAGCGACCAGAAACTTCGACGTGAACGCAGCGGCACCAGAGCCCAGAGGGGCTGCCAGCAAGATCAAGGAGCCACTGGTGGTGGCTGGAGCAGACACCAGGAGACACAAGAAGGAGACGATCTGCCACTACCATCGCCGTTTCAGATCAGACACATGGCGATGCTTGCCACCGTGCCAGTTCAAGTGGTCGGGAAACGTCAAGGCTAGCAGTCAGTAGCAGCTGCGACTGCTGGCGACAGAGACAAGCTGCTATACATCACAGACACACGGTCAGGGAGATGGTTTCTGGTAGACTCTGGCTCCCAGAAGAGCCTCATCCTGCTGTTCAACACAGACAGGGTGGCAGGACGAAGTGGTCCCGAGCTGGCGGCCGCCAATGGATCAGACATAAGGACAGTTGGTGAGCGGACACTGGCAATATGTTTGCATGGGCACAACTTCCAGTGGGATTTCATTATAGCTGCATGTGCCTCCCCCATTTTAGGTGCAGATTTCCTATGTGCTCATGGTTTATTATTTGATGTTGCTAATAGACGACTGGTGGATGCTGTCTCTTTTGATTCTCTGCCTTGTACAGCTCGGTGAGTCGGGTCGACAACACTGGCCAGTGTTACAGCCCCAGGGGGTAAGTACCAACAGTTACTCGCCCAGCTCACAGTACTTACGGTGCCGATGTTTTCAGCGGCAGCAACCAAACATGGGGTTGAGCATTTCATCACTACTAAAGGATCGCCTGTATTTGCATGACCTCGGTGCCTGGACACAGATAAACTGGCCAGCACGCGCGAGGAGTTCGCCAACCTGGAGAGGCTGGACATCATCGGGCGTCCAAACAGCCCATGGGCGTCCCCGCTTCACATGGTGCCTAAAGCCGATGGGTCGTGGCGACCATGCGGCGATTTCTGGCAATTAAACAATGCTACGGCACACGATCGCTACCCTATTCCCCGTATACTCCAGTTCGCCTACCAGCATGGCATCAGGGTGGAGAATGCAGTGATCTTCCTCCTTCATCGTTCCCTGTTCCACCTGGAGAAGCCTGGGAATGCGGTGAGGATCATGTTCTTTGACTTCTCCAGTGCTTTCAACACCATCCAACCGATGATCCTGAGGAACAAGCTGCTGTGCGCAGGGGTGGACCAGCACCTGTCATTGTGGATCCTGGACTACCTCACAAACCGGCCACAGTTTGTGAGAACCCGGGATTGTGTGTCCGACACAATCATCGGCAGCACGGGGGCCCCCCAAGGAACGGTTTTGGCTCCCTTCCTGTTCACCCTTTATACTGCGGACTTCTCACACAACACAACACACTGCCATCTACAGAAGTTCTCTGACGACTCTGTGATCATCAGCCTCATCTCCAACGGAGATGAAGCTGAGTACAGAGGACTTATCCAGGACTTTATGGACTGGTGCCATCGGAACTGCCTCTAGATCAATGCGAGAAAAACTACGGAGCTGGTGGTGGACTGCCGCAGGCAAGGACAACCCCTCACAGCACCAGTTAACATCCAGGGAACAGACATTGAGATGGTGACATTCTACAAGTACCTGGGTGTTCATCTGAACAATAAACTAGACTGGTCACACAATACTGACGCACTCTACAAGAAGGGACAGCACAGACTGTTCCTCCTGAGGAGGCTCAGGTCTTTTGGTGTACAAGGGGTGCTCCTGAAGACCTTCTACGATTCGGTGGTGGCATCAGCCATCACTTTTGGAGTGGTCTGCTGGGGCAGTGGCATCACAGCAGCCGATAGCAAGAGACTGAACAAACTGATTAAGAAAGCTAGCTCTGTCCTGGGGCAGCGCCTTGACCCAGTGGAGGAGATAGGAGAGAGAAGGATGGTGGCTAAGCTGTCATCTCTGCTGGAGTCCGAGTCCCACCCTATGCAGGACATACTGAACGCACTGAGGAGCTCATTTAGCAGTAGGCTACATCATCCTAGGTGCGCGACGGAGAGGCTTCGCAGGTCCTTCCTACCTACGGCTGTCAGACTTTATAACTTAAGCAGGGCTGCTCGCAGAAATAGCAAAAAAATGTGATGACCTAATAGTATTGAATGCAAAACACGCAACAGACTTACTCAAAATGGTCCCCTCCAGGATACAACTAGGACAATATCAGTCGCTACGGAGGGTGACAATATGTATGGGTACATATTCATATTATGTGGTGTAACTAAATAGACGGTTATGCTGTTTATTCCATCTAGCTACAATGCTCCGCACTGTGTATTTATATTTATATATTTATGTGTGTATATGTATATTCACTGCTCTTATTTTCTTATCTTCTAAATTACTGCTCTGAGTGTTGCTATCCCTGTGCTGTTGCAATCCTGGAATTTCCCCATTGTGGGACTAATAAAGACTTAACTTATCTCATCTTATCTTATCTCCAGGATTTTTCCATACACCTGGCCAGGACGTGCATTTTTTCCAAGGTGAATCTGGTCCGCAGTTACCACCAGGTCCTGGTGCGAACAGAAGACGTCCCAAAGACAGCGGTAATAACTCCGTTCGGCCTTTTCAAATTTTTGCGCATGCCGTTTGGATTAGAAGATGCAGTGCAGACCTTCCAAAGGATGATGGACGCAGTGCTGTGCGATTTGCCCTTTGTTTTTGTCTACCTGGATGACATTCTGGTAGCCAGCGCGTCCAAAGACAAGCACATCGCCCATCTCAGGACAGTTTTCCAGAGATTGGAAGCACACCGTTTGCTAATCAACTTGGCAAAGTGCCAGTTCGGTGCGACAGTGATTGATTTTTTTGCCCATCGCATTTCGCCGAAGGGCGCGATCCCGTTACCAGACAAGGTGCGCGCAGTGTCAGACTTTCCGCGTCCACAGACGATGAGGGCACTTCAGGGGTTTTTGGGAATGGTTCATTTTTACAACCATTTCCTCCCCCAGGCAGCCCAGCTGATGCAGCCATTGTATGCTGCGCTTAAAAAAAAGAAACCTGCAGACAGCATCAACTGGACTCCCGAGCAGGGCCAGGCTTTTTTGAACGCCAAAACAGCGCTGGCAAAGATCATGTTGCTAGCGCAACCAGATCCGTCTGCACAGACAGCGCTTATTACGGATGCATCTGACATGGCCATAGGGGCAGCGGTGGAGCAGTGTGTCGCAGGTTCATGGCAGCTGCTTACATTTTTCAGCAGAACTTTGCGTGACAACAAGCGCAGATACAGCACGTTCGACAGAGTTGCTGGCTCTCCACCTAGCGACATACCATTTCCAGTTCTCGCTGGAGGGGTGCGACTTCACCGCATTTGTAGACCACAAGCCGCTGATGTACACCATGGCCAAGGTCTCAGAACTGTGGTCGGCCCGGCAGCAACGGCAGCTGGCCACAATCTCGGAGTTTATGACCGACATTCGGCACGTTGCCGGTAAACTCAACATGGTGGCAGACTGCCTCTCGCGCGCATTGGTCGCCCCTGTCTACGTGGGAATAGATTTCCCCGCTATGGCCGTGGAGCAAGCCGGGGATGCAGACATTTGCGCGCTCCAATCTGAACCAACAGGGTTAAGGCTGGAGAGCAGGGTACTGCAAGAAGGGTGCCCTCCCCTACTCTGTGACGTCTCCAAAGGCCGCCTGTGCCTGGTGGTCCCACGCTCTTGGCACCGTCGTGTTTTTGAGTCGGTCCACTCCCTTGCGCACCTGGGAGTGCGCGCTTCAGTGAAACTAGTGGGGGTGAAATTCGTCTAACCGTGTTTGCATAAAGAGGTGAAAGAGTGGGCGGTAGCTTGCATTGCGTGCCAACAAGCAAAGGTGCATAGGCACACCAGAGCTCCCCTCAAGCAGTTCCAAATCCCGGCTAAGAGGTTCAACCAAATCCACGTGGATCTGGTGGGGCCCCTTCCGCCATCGCAGGGGTTGACACACCTTTTGACGATCGTGGGCCGCACCACGCGCTGGCCCAAAGTGGTACTGCTGGCTTCTAACACGTCCGCGGAAGTGGTGCATGCTTTTTTTGTCAGCTTGGGTGGCACGTTTTGGATCTCCTTCAGACATCACATCTGACAGAGGCCCACAGTTCATTTCAAAACTCTTGTCCGTGATGGCCCGGGGCCTGGGGGTCAACATTCACTGCACTACCGCGTACAACCCCCAGGCCAACAGGCTATGTGAGCGTTTCCACAGGTCACTTAAAGCAGCGCTCAGGGCTTCACTCATGGACGCAAATTGGGTAGACTGCCTGCCTTGGGTTCTTTCAGTGTTGCGTTCCGCACCGAAGGAGAATTTGGCAGCCTCCCCGGCAGAACTTGTTTTTTCCCAACCGCTGCAGATCCCCGGGGAATTTTTACCAGACAACCCCGCGCCCGAACCGCCCACACATTCTCTACGCAACACAGAGGTGGGGAGTGTACCGGGCCTGGCCCACCACTGTTTTCCCCATGCATTCGTCCCAAAAAGTTTGCAGAATGCCTCTTTTGTTTTCGTCAGACATGACGCGCACCGGACCCCGCTGTGCCCACCATACAATGGGCCGTTCGAGTGTTGGAACCTGGGGCGAAACATTTCGTGTTAGACTTGGGGGGGGGGGGGGACGTAGAGAGACCGTCTGCATTGACAGGCTAAAGCCCACTTTTGTGTTGGCAGGCAAGCAGGTGGTGTTGGCCAGGGCTCCCCGGCATGGATGTCCCCCTTTGGGGGCTCCGCAGGTTGGTGATTCCTCAGCAGGGACCAGCACACATGAAGAGGATGTGTTTTCTCCCCCTCCCCTTTTCCCCCCACAGACTGACGTGGCCCCTGGTGCGCCCCACCAGCAGGGCAGTTCGACGGGATTGGCGACCCCCGTTACAGCCGTTATGGATGCCGGCTTAAGCCCAAGGAACGGGGGGAATAAGGCCCATTCTAGGTATTCGAGGGTGGGGAGTAAGGTGTTAGACTTTGCCACCCAGAGAGTAATGGACTATGAGAGGAGAGGTCACCAGGGGGTCCAGATGGAACAGCAAAGGTTGGGCACCCCCTGAGGAGAAGAGGAGGTGCTGGGCCACTGGGAGGAAGGCACTTTTCCACTAGCCCAGCTCGCCTCGCCACGCCTCGATTTGCTACGACACAGTTCGGCCTCGGTTCTGTCTCCATAGCAGCCGGGTAAAGCGGGGTTAAGCTGGGGTGGGTGGGATTTTTTTTACAGCAAGGCGGCGCCACACTCCCGTGACGTAAAACACATGACCCAAGCAAAACATAACACATGCATCATGGCGGCTGTACAAGTCGACTCCTCGGTCTCAGGTTCAGGTTCAGGTTCAGGTTCAGGTTACTTTATTTGTACCCGTAGGTAGATTTGTTTTGCAGTCTGGTGACATCCATATTTACAAGCCACAAATTACATTCAACATAGACACAAACACAGGCACATATGAAGCTGACTATAAACATGATAAGAATACTCAAGACTCCATCAATCAGGGTATAAAAAGACAAAGAGATGGGAAAAAAACCAGAGGTAAGAGAGAAGGGTCATATTAGAGGTTAAAAACTCAAAGGTCTAAAACCCAATAAAATATTTAGAACCCAAGTGACATCCTACAAAAATAAGTAAATATAAAATGGAGTTAATAAATAGGTACCTAAATTATGTGCAACATATTTTTACAGCTTGTTCAATTCTTTGACAGCAGCAGGGACAAAGCTGTTTTTGTAGCACTGGGTTCTACTTTTTGGGACAGCAAACCTACGTCTTGAGGGAAGAAGTTGAAAGTGGCAGTGCAAAGGGTGGGAGTCATCATTTAAAATGGAGGTAGCCATCCTCTGTACTTGTCTGGTGTACAGGGATGTCAGGCTCAGCTGTGGCTCACCAAGCAAACGACTGGACCATCTAACTACCTGATCCAAGAATTTCCTCTGTTTCAGTTTTATCTGACCAAACCATGACACTAAAGAAAAGGATAAAACAGATTCAATAAAAGCCCGATAAAACGTTGTCATTATGGTTCGGTCAACTTGGAAGCGTGCAAGTTTTCTCAAGCAACGCAAATGTTGCTGACCCTTTTTGCACACCCTTTCACAGTTCTCTTCAAAGTTTAAATTACTCTCAATAATCGTCCCAAGATATTTGTAGGATTGTACACATTCGGTGGTCTTGTGGAGATGTGTTGAAGGACGAGACTGAGTTTATTCCTCAGGTTCAGCTTTATTCACAATCACATACTCCAACATTCCAACGCAGAAAGAGGATGAATCTTCTCACATCTGTCCTTTTATACCCAGGACATCAAACATACAGTCACATGGTGTTTAATCAAACATACAGTCACACGGTACTTAATCCCAGTCACAATGTAACTTCCCCCGATCTTAACACCATCCACCCCCAAGTCTCCGGTGGTCAGGAAATCTCTCAAGGCCATCTCCTTGAAATAAAAGGCCAAATCTCACACCCTCCTGTTACCTCTAGGAGGCTCAGTCCCTTTGTTCCCCTGAGAAGTGAAGCACACAATAAACATACAGTAATATATCTGTGGAGCATATGAAACCAACATATGTGCCCCACATGACCCCCCCCCCCCCAAATGTCTAAGATGGAACAACATAACTAAAGATGCGTGTCATAATAAAATCACTACATATCAGTTCATATGCCGCTTAGGCCTCAGTCTTCTGCCGTACTTGCTGTAAACCGGCTTTACTGCCTCCGCAGTGTCTTCCTGCTGTGGGGCTGCTGCCTGTGGGCGGGAACTGTTAGTCAATCTCTGTGGGTGTTCTGGGGAATGCTCTCTAGGGGGTCTGCCACGCCGGGGAGCCCTCGCCAACTGCACAGCTTTGTCAGCCATCACAAAAGCGGGTTTGAGCCTGTTTATGCCAATCACTTCCTTTCTGCCTCCCAAATCTAGCAAAAAAATGCTTCTCTCCTGTTTCCAGCACTCTAAATGGTCCATCATAAGGCGGTCGTAAGTTTGGGCGATGGGCATCATGTCTGACAAAAACAAACTCCGCATTTTTTAAAGCTTTAGGCACAAAAACGCGCGGGAAGCTGTGATGAACTGGGCCAGGAAGCGTGCTCGATCCCGTGTCGCTCTGCAACCGCTGATTATCCGGGAGAAACTCCCCGGGCAGCCGGAGTGGTTGCGCAAAAACTAACTCAGCTGGGGAGGCTTTTAAATCCTCTTTAGGTGCAGAACGCAACCCCAATAAAACCCATGGTAGAATGTCTACCCAATTTGCATCCGTAAGTGACGCTCTGAGGGCTGCTTTCAATGACCTATGGAAACATTCGCATAAACCATTAGCCTGTGGGTTGTACGCGGTAGTGCAGTGGATCTTTACCCCCAGGCTGCGGGCCATCGCTGACCAGAGCTCGGAAACAAATTGAGGACCTCTGTCGGACGAAATGTCCGATGGAACTCCAAAACGCGCTACCCATGCTGTTAAAAACGCGTGCGCCACCTCCTCGGCTGTGGTTGATGCCAATGGGACCACTTCCGGCCAACGCGTGGTGCGGTCCACCATTGTCAAAAGGTGTGTGCACCCCTGTGACGGCGGGAGGGGGCCTACGAGGTCAACATGCACATGATCGAACCACTTAGCCGGGATGTGAAAAGGCTCCAAGGGAGCTCTAGTGTGTTTGTGTATTTTGGCTCGCTGACAAGCCACACAGGCTGCTGCCCACTCCTTGACTTGCTTGCGCAGGCACGGCCATACAAATTTCTCTCCTACCATTTTGACCGACGCACGCACCCCCGGGTGCGCCAGAGAATGGATCGAGTCAAAAATGCGGCGGCGCCACGTGGCTGGTACAACTGGACGCGGTCGTCCAGTGGAGACATCGCAGATTAGGGGGGGCATACCGTCTTGCAGCACCCTGTTCTCCAGCCTTAACCCTGTTGGTCCAGACTGGAGCGCGCGCACGTCCACGTCGCTAACCTGCTCCGCGGCCATGGCTGCATAATCTATCTCTACGCGGACTGGGGCCGCGCGCGCTTCCGCGTCGCTAACCTGGTCCGCGGCCATGGCTGCAGAGTCTGCCCCCACGGGGCCTGGAGCCGCCACAGCACGTGAGAGGCAGTCTGCCACTACATTATATTTACCTGCCACATGCTGGATATCGGTAGTAAACTCCGATATCGCGGCCAGCTGTCTCTGCTGCCGGCCCGACCAAGGTTCCAAAATCTTGGCCATCGCGAAAGTCAGCGGTTTGTGGTCCACGAACGCAGTGAAACAGCGTCCTTCCAGCCAGAACTGGAAGTGGCGGATGGCCAAGTGTAGAGCTAACAACTCCCTGTCGAACGCGCTGTATTTTCGCTCGCTATCGCGCAAGGTTTTGCTGAAAAACATGAGCGGTTGCCAGGCCCCAGCCACGTACTGTTCAACGACCGCCCCTATGGCCACATCTGACGTGTCAGTAGTGAGCGCCATGCGGGCTGTTGCGACTGGGTGTGCCAACAACGCAGCATTTGCCAGGGCTGATTTGACTTGAGAGAATGCGCACTCCCGCTCAGGAGACCATTCGATTTTATTCGTGGGTTTTTGTTTTTTTAGTGCAGCATACAATGGTTGCATGAGCTGCGCTGCGCGGGGGAGGAAGCGGTTATAAAAATTAACCATTCCCAAAAACTCCTGTAACGCTTTGACCCTTTGTGGTTGGGGAAAATTTGTTATTGCGCGCACCTTATCGGGCAGAGGGATCGCTCCTTCTGGCGAAACGCGATGCCCCAAAAAATCAATCTGCGCCACCCCGAACTGACACTTTGCTGGGTTGATTATTAACCCGTGCTTTGCCAACCTCCGGAAAACTGCTGTGAGGTGGCTTTCGTGTTCGTCTTCGGACGCGCTGGCTACCAAAATGTCGTCCAGGTAGACGAACACGAAGGGGAAATCGCGCAGGACCGCATCCATCATGCGTTGGAACGTCTGTGCTGCGCCCTTAAGCCCGAACGGCATGCGCAAAAACTCAAAAAGCCCGAAAGGAGTTATTGCCGCTGTTTTGGGTATGTCCTCAGCGCGCAGTGGAACCTGGTGATAACCACGTACCAAGTCTATTTTAGAAAAAATGCACGCCCCCGCCAAATGAACCGAAAAATCTTGGATGTGCGGGATCGGGTAGCGGTCGTGTGCTGTAGCATTATTCAACCTGCGGAAATCACCGCAAGGTCGCCACGAGCCATCAGCCTTTGGGACCATGTGCAGCGGTGAAGCCCATGGGCTCTTCGAACGCCTGATGATGCCCAGTCTTTCCAGGTTGGCGAACTCCTCGCGCGCTATGGTCAGTTTAGCTGAGTCCAAGTGCCGAGCTTTTGCAAAAACGGGTGGGCCGGTGGTAGTAATAAAATGTTCCACCCCATGTTTAGCCACTGTCGCCGAAAACGTTGGGACCGTGAGTGCTGGGAACTGAGTGAGGAGTGTGTGGAACTTACCACCTGCAGCTGTGACGTTGGCTTGTGCAGTCGGCGGCGCCACTCGAGCTGTGCAGGGAATAGAGTGAAAGGAGAGTGCATTAACCAGACGTCTGTTAGCAAGATCAACCAATAAACCATGTGAGCACAAAAAATCATGCCCCTAACATGTTGAAATTGACTGCCGCTACAACAAAAGTCCACTCAAATGCACGGCCCCACAAGGACAGAAACAGAGTCCTCTCACCGAAGGTCTTAATCGCTGAGCCGTTCGCTGCTGACACCCGGGGACCACTGGAAGGCGCCAGCCGGTCCGCGTAGCAAGGCGTGATGAAGCTCAGTTGGGAGCCTGTGTCCACGAGGAAATGCCTCCCCGAGCGTGCATCCTTCAGGTAGAGCAGCTTGTTCTCCTCCCCGAGGGCCGCAGCTGCTACCAACCCCCGGTCTTGGCGTTTCCCAAGCGCTTGAAATGGCACAGTGGAATGCACTTGCGCGCCCTCTCTGCAAAGCGGCGATGGTAGAAGCAAAGGACGTCGTCTGCTCCGTGTCGCCTGGCCCTTGCTGCTGCCATCGTCGGTGAGTCTGGTGCTGCAGCCTCTGGCCCCATGCCGTCTCCGGACGTTGCGCCTAGCTATGCTGCCGCGGCCAAAGCCGCGCTCCATTTGTGGGCGTCGACGAGTCGTTGCACCTCCTGGCTCAGCTCGTGGTAGTCTCGCCGGGCCAAGAGAGGTGAACCAGCCAGGGTCACTGTCACCGCTGGCGGTAGGGTCCTGAGGAAAAGGTGGGTGAAGATAAAGCTGTCATCTTCGGAGTCTCTCAACCTCAGCATTTTCCCCATCAGGTCTGCGGGTCTGTTGTTCTCAAACTCCGTCAACGCCAGGAGCCCCTCTGCTCGCTGTTGCACCGAGGGGGTGAAGTGGCTGATAAGCGCAGCCTTCAATGCGCTGTACTTGTCGCTGTCCGGTGGGTGGTTGACCAGGTTCTCCACCCTCTGGACTGTGTGGTTGTCCAGCTTCGCCACCACATGGTAGAACTTTGTGTCGTCTCTCGAGATTCTCCGGAGGTTGAACTGCGCCACGACTGTGCTAAACCAGGAGCGCGGACTATTCTGCCAGGAGTCCGGCAGCTGGAACGTGGTGGCATTCATCAGGCTGGCTTCTGACGCGTCCGGCTCGGGAGAATTACTTCTGCTCATGCTTTGTCGTAAGGTCACCAGTGTGGAGATGTGTTGAAGGATGAGACTGAGTTTATACCTCAGGTTCAGCTTTATTCACAATCACATACTCCAACATTCCAAAGCAGAAAAAGAGGATGAATCTTCTCACATCTGTCCTTTTATACCCAGGACATCAAACATACAGTCACATGGTGTTTAATCAAACATACAGTCACAAGGTACTTAATCCTAGTCACAATGTAACTTCCCCCGATCTTAACACCATCCACCCCCAAGTCTCCGATGGTCAGGAAATCTCTCAAGGCCATCTCCTTGAAACAAAAGGCCAAATCTCACACCCTCCTGTTACCTCTAGGAGGCTCAGTCCCTTTGTTCCCCTGAGAAGTGAAGCACACAATAAACATACAGTAATATATCTGTGGAGCATATGAAACCAACATATGTGCCCCACAGTCTGGCCTTTTAGTACGGTGACTTTGTGCTTGGGATTTTTCCTCCTAAAGTCAATAATCATGTCTTTAGTTTTTGTTGTATTCAGCTGCAGGTAGGAATCCTCACACCAGTGAACAAAATCATCAACTACTGGGCCGTGGCCACTCTCACCATCCTGGAGGAGACTGACAATAACTGAGTCATCAGCATACTTTATAATGTGTCTGTTGTCATGTCTGCTCCGACACATGTTTGTGTACAGGATGAAGAGTAGTGGTGACAACACACACCCCTGAGGAGAGCCAGTAGAAAAGCACTTTAGGTCAGACAATGTACCATTGACCCTTACTCTCTGCATCCTGTTGGTTAAGAAATCCAGAATCCAACCCACCAGATTATTGCTCAAATCAAATTGTTGCAGGAGCCTTTCAACTAAGATATGAGGTTGGATTGTATTAAAGGCGGAGGAAAAGTCCACAAATAAAAGTCTGGCGTGTGTCCCATTAAAATCCAGATGTTTAAAAAGCATGTTAAACAGAGTGACAGTGGCATCCTCCACTCCTCTGTGAGGCCTATAGGCAAACTGCAGAGGATCCAATGCATGCTCAGTCTGCTTTAGGACCTCACATCTGACCAGTTTTTCAAAAATTTTCATTAAAATTGAAGTCAAAGCAACTGGTCTAAATTCGTTTACCGTTTTAGGACAGCTGGATTTTGGAACGGGAACAATCACAGCTTCTTTCCAGATCTTAGGCACATGTTGTGTCTGTAAGGACTTATTGAAAATGTAATCAGAATCAGAATCAGAATCAGAATCAGAATCAGGTTTATTGCCATTGTTCATGTAGTACACAAACTAGGAATTTGTCTCGGTACAATGCTGCAACATTAAACATGATAAGATAAGAGAAATAAACTATACATGTAATAAAGTGTAGGATAAGATTAAGTGATACTGGTCAACAGTTAAAATATATATTAGCCAGCAGCAGATACTGTGGAGAACTATATAGTGCAGTCGGTAATGCAGGAAGAAAACAGTGATGATTGACATGAGTCTGGTTGAGCTGCTGTACATGGTGCACGAGAGTCACTTAGTGTTCAGCAGTCTAATGGCAGAGGGGAAGAAGCTGTTCATGTGACGGGAGGTTTTAGTCTGGATGGACCGAAGTTGGACCGAATGAAATATAGGACTCAGTTCATGTGCACAGGACTTTACCAAGTGCCCACATATATTATCAGGGCCCTGACTTTTGTTCACTTTTACAGCACAGAACTCCCTTTTAACATCCTGCACCTCAATATTAAAGTGCTGATTGTCTTTGAGTTTCTGTTTCAAATCTTGGTCTGTGGCTTTTTTCACCGTAAATGCAAAAAAGGACCACCAGACAAGGGTACAAGCAGCGAGACGAAACACTCTGGAATAGTTCTGCAGCTTCTGGGAGAGCCGAAGACGTGAGGATACAAACTAGGTCATATATGACGGTAAGCAAATTGGGGGGTTGCTAATGCTAGTTTGTCTATAAGTACGTCATACTACACTGTTAATGTCTGCAAGTTATCGCTGTAGGTACTAAAATAATGTATGCTGTGGTGTGAGGGTGTTTTCAGATGCTCTGTTTGTGGGAAAATTACCACTTCAAACGTCGGTCTGGGCGTTCAACACAGCCTGTCAGCTGATGTCACCCCAGCTCTCACCAACGATCAGTGGTTGTAAGAACTTAAGAAGTCTGTGAGAAACGTTTAATTTCCCCTTGCAAAAAAATTGCTCTGATCTGCGTGAAAATCATGGAGAAGACTGTTGAGACATCATGGATGTACCTGCTGCAGCAGCACGGAGTCTGAGGTGGTGTCATAGCAAAAATTGATCAGCTGACACAACTTGATTCACCATGTTAAATAACTATATTAGCCACAAAATATATTTTCAAAAAGTAAACAGGTACTGAGTTAGGTACAGTATAATAAGATAAATTTGACAGTTATGATGCATATTAGGCCAAAACAAACTTGATCTAGGAGTAAAAGCAATTAAAATAATGCAGTCACAAGGTTACATGGAAAATACTTGATTTTACTAGACACATATACTGTAGAAATATATATTCTCTTCATCAACCAATGTACTATACATGCATTCAGTAGTATTCACTGGGAATTGCAATTACAATAAACCTCTGAAGTTTTTTGCAGATGTCTCTTTTTTTATATCTGAAGGTTACCACCATGTGGCACAAATTAAATACTAAAAGATTGGAAAAGCTAAGAACAATCCAGCAGTTTGAGAAATCACTTTTGGTTTGGTGTAAGTCTGTCAACAGAATTATGAACTATAAAGCAGTTTGTGTTAAAATGTTAAATCCCATTAAACCTAATCCAGGGGTTTCCAATCATGTGTCATGGGGGGCCAAGACCCTGCAGACACCCCCGCCCAAACCCATTATGATGAAGAGCAGATGCTAATATGACCCAGAATTCCTCCATATACTGGTACTGTCACTAAAGTATGCAGGGTCTTCTGCGGTGGCACATCCAACAATACAGTCTTCAGTTAATAAAATAATTGTTTTGGTTACTTTTTTCTTAAAAGTGAGCCATTATTTTCAAGGTCACTGATAAATCCTTTGTACAGTTTACTCTTCCCACCGGTGTCTTACCAGACAAAATAGAAAATCATGATGCAAACACATAAGTCACTAAATTGTTTATTACAATCAGCAGCGAATTCCAGATTATTCAGAATGTGCAAAATTCAAACTGTAAAAAAAAAAAAAAGAAACTGGAATGGGTCACACACGCCAGCCATGCTGCCTCACTGAGAAGCAACTGGATCAGCCCCTCGTACTGGTCCTGGTTCAGCAGATCTTCAGCCTGCATCTCTGTAAATAGTGAGGCAAGGTCCAGCTGGGGTGGACAGTTTCCCTCTTGCCTAGACAAAAAACAAATGGGCGGTGGTTAATTAAAGCAAGTTTAAAACATATTTGGGAAATACACTTGTTGCTAAAAGCCAGTGGTGGAATGTGAATGAATGAATGAATCTTTGTTTCGGATAGATTAAAAGTAAAGATTAAAAGAAAATAGAATAATATAACGGGGAAAAAATCTAACAAGGTCAAATTAAACAATAACTCCTCCGATTATACAGTTCAACATAAGTTATCTGAAATGGGTGATGGCTGAAGCTGCAGCTTATATTGCCCACCATATTCCATCTAAGAATTCAAAAGAAAAACAAAACAGGAGCGATTACAATTTGAATGTGACAATAAAGTACTTCGTTGTTGTATTTAACCACAATTTTCACGTAGCTGCGCTTCAGTAGATTTTACAAGGGCTGGGTTACATTTAAAATCATCTGTTTTTACTGTAGCCTCAGCAATCAGAATGAATTAACCCCTTGCACTCTGGTCAATTTCCCTAAAAACGCCAAAAAATAACGTACCCAAAGTAAATCAAAAGCTGTTCTTCAACCCTTTGCAGCATCTTCATGGGGTTGGTCTCATTTAAAAGAAAACACTTTGAATTTTTTGGCAAAACAGTCATAATCTCTCTAAGTGCTCCGGCCACTGAGTAACAGTCATCTAAACATACTGAACTTGAAGAAAATAAATTTCGCCTGGGTGTTTTTTTGGATACAAATGCTTGCAAATAACACACAGCTGTCAGATACAGGCTGGAAAATGCAACAGAAATGTAGAACCAAGTGTTATCCAGCTGAGGTCAAAATTTTGTAACAATACCACAAAAAATGAATATATTACACAGCTTTTTTTCTTAGGTTGTTCCCAGGCGTTTTTGAACTGTGCCAAATTGTGCCAAATGGCACAGTTTGGAAAAACGTCTGTAACTTTTGAATGATTCAATATAGAAGCTTCATCTTGGGCTCTAATGAAAGGTGAGCAGCGTTGCTGGCGAACTTCTCTTCCTCATTGTCAGACGAACATGACGCTGGTCCGCTTGTTACGGATTCGTGGTTCTGGTCACGCGACCCGGTCAAACCACAATTCCATTATTGCGGTTTTGCGCTTCCATGATTGCGGTTTTGGCGAACGATTTTTCAAAACAAATAACAGTAGTAAGAAAAAAAGACTGGCGAACGCGTGTGTGTCACCCAGCCTTCGTCGTCGGCCTCCGTCGGTCTATGATGACCATGGAAGAGAATCCTAAACGTCTACTCTGCTGGGACAGCACCGCCTGTGGCTGAACAGGCCGATGTGCGAATGGCAGTCCCTGTCACACAGGTCGCACTTGTGGGTGGTCTCTGTGCTGCTGGGTCTGTGGCGGTTCTTCCTGCGGGTCCTTTTTTCATCTGCTGCAGCAGTCAGTCTCTCTTCACCCAGCCTTACACAAAACAGATTTTGCAAGGGAGGCACGCTTTCGAACTTCTGTGCTTCAATTGGCTCGCTGTATTCGCAGCCGTTGGTAGGCGGGTCCTTCTTGCTAGGTTTTCAGTCATTGGTTCTTCAAGGTTTCAGAAACCCAATTCAAGGCTCTTATTAGTCGAATGAGAGGTCAATCACATCTAAACCAATCAAAGCACTCCTTTGGCTTTCTGTTCGCGGCTATGTCTGTAGTGGAAGAACGGAAATGCAGCTTTTTTTTTTTTTTTCAGTGCCTCCTAGGACGCACAGTGTGCGTCCTAGGACGCCCTCGTGCGCCCTAGGACGCAGAGACGGGTCCGCCTGCGGTACGCCGGAGTGCAAGAGGTTAATACATTCACTTGAATGGAATCTAGTACTTTAACTGAAGGTGTGCATCACCGAGTATGGAGTCGCTCAGTCAAAATATGGAGTTTTTATCAATAAGTTTGTCTTGTCTGTAAAAGTGTCTCTTCTTGCCCTGGCTTCAAGTGTGGGCGGTGTTTTGTACTTATATTGCTAAAATATAAAAGAAAGCACTACAATGACTCTCAAATATTTGTAATGTGTCCTGTTACTGCATGAGTTTATTAATGACAGACTATAAACTACACATATAAAGTAAATTATATTGATGACTGAACAACTCACATTCGCCAAAACATACAGTTATGAACATAACTCACAAAGGATCACACAAGTGATCTGACAAAAAAATAAATACATTAACAAGCGGTTTATTTTACGGTTGATGTGCCAGTCATTTTCAATTATTCTGTAATTAATATTCACACAATCAAATAAATCTCAGTTCAGTCCCTTTTATATTAAGTGGAAATTGCGCTACTTTGGTTTTGACACTTTACCTATAAAAGCAAAGGATTTCAGTACTTTCCACAGTGGCGAGGTCCGTTGTGGAGCAGCTGCTTTCCTCTTGCCTAGACGAACAACAGAAATGGATGGTGGTTAGTTAAAGCAAGTTCAACACTTATACAGGCACATCTCAAAAATTAGAATATCGTGAAAAAAATCAATATTTTTGTCACTCATTTCAGAAAGTGAAACCCATATATAGATTCATTACAGGGACAGTGATATATTGAAAGTGTTTATTTTAATATTGATGATTATGGCTACAGCCCATATTAACCAACACCTCAGCGGCCAACATTTATATTTAAAAACTATTTTTTAAAGTTAATTTTATGTAATATTCTAATTTTTTTGCCAAATTGAATTTGGGGTTTTCAGGAGCTGTAAGCCATAATCATCCAAATCAAAATAAATAAACGCTTGAAATATATCACTGTCTGTGTAATGAATCTATATAATATATGGATTTCTCTTTCTGAAATGAGTGACAAAAAATATTGAATTTTTTCATGACATTCTAATTTTTGGAGATGTACCTGTATTAGGGAAATAGACTTGTGAAAGTCAGTGGTGGGATGTGACAAAAATGCTTTGTTTCCCTGACCAGTGAGAATCCCAGGAGCCACTCTGTACAGGTACAAGTACATTATCAATCCAGGGATTTATGGTGGAACAGCACAACACTGTTCCAACACCTTTTATGGAAAATCCACAGAATAGGTGTGTGGGTCTATTCTGACGCTTTAGAAAATTATATGAATCACTTTATAAATCACTGGTTTGAAAGAGCACTTTTAATATGTTAGATTTTCGGCTCCTGTGGTCCACTTGACCTGCATCCACAATATAAACACTGAGGGAGGCGTAAACCCTGACATGTTGAAACACGATTCTAGCATTAAATTGCACACAATTAATGCGTAGCACCAAAGTGCAGCACGTACACAAACCAGGACTTTAACCAGGATTAACATTTTTTTTTTTTTTTTTGTACTTATTTGTACCCGTAGGTAGATTTGGTTTGCAGTCTGGTGACAAGCCACCGGCTCCGGTCCGCTGCGTGCGCGAGCGCCCTAAACCTACATGTTTTTGGTAATGGGCGGGAGGAAACCGGAGAAATCCCGGAGTAAAACCCACGTCAACACGGGGAGAACATGCAAACTCCACCAGCTCACTGTTGTCGGGGGCTGGGGATCGAACCCACGATCTCATGATCCCCACGATCCCCGGCCGAGGGTAAAACTGTGCCGCCACAGTGCTAAACCACTGCACCACCGTGCAGCCCATATTTCATCGTTTTGCTCTCACAAGCGAATACTTAGGACAAAACAAGCGCAAATCAGCAGACTTGGCTACTAGCTAGCTACTAGCTAACACTCGGTAGCCAGCACAGGACAGCGCTGTATGGCTCAAAAAAGTGAGCTTACCACCAACAGGAAAAATAAGCGAACAGATGCACATTATTACAAATCACTCATCATCGATGGTTCTCTCACGTTCGTCTTCAGCTTGTCCGTAGTCCGGTTCTCTGCTGGGCTGCATCTGTAACGGGGCGGGTCGCTCCTCTCACTGTGGATCTGCCACCAAGCAGAAAAAAATTCCGCACCTCTTCATTGGACCACGGTGTAGATTTCCGCAAAACCTACAACGCTGTCTGTATTAATATCGTATTTACTCCATTGTGGGAATCATGAAATGATGAGACTGGATGATTTCTCAGTATTGGTTTTATTCCATCTCATGTCCCACAGCTCTCTCTCTCAGTCAGGATAACAGAGGAAGAGCTGCAGTCATCCACATACATTTTAACCTCCACATCAACACAGATCACATTTACATTTAATCCCCCCATTGTCCTCAGTCGGCTCCTCTGTCTGACCCCAGGAGGTCAGACAGTCCTTTCAGGCTCTCGCTCCAGTTCTTCTCACTTCCTTCCAAGTTTCGGCAGGTGTCCAGACTCATTGTCCATCTGAGGCGTGCTGTCAATACACACCGCAAGCTTAAAAGTCCTTCCATGCTTGGGTCTCTGCCATGTCATATGTGAGCTACATAATGTTACTGTTATGGCGCCACATCACTCCCCCCGAGACGCCAAAGCATGGACACACACCAACATTACCCTAACGGCCATACATCATATGTCAACCCCCCCCCCTTTGCAGGATTCTAAAGCACAGTCCTACACGGGTTGATCAAAACACACATCACTCTGTCTGCCCGTAGTCTAGGCTTCAACCTCCTACCCGATATCTGCTGTACGCAGGTTTCACAGTCTGTGTTGTGCCGTCCTGCGGCGACACCTGTGGAATGAGGGGAAGAAGGGTTAATTGCCCCCTGCGGGGAGCCAGGGGGCCAGTCCTGGGAAGACTGTCCGCGTCGAGGCGCCCCCGCCGGTCGTACAATTCGTCAAGCACACAAAAGCAGTCTTTAATCTGTCAACACTGATTGTTTCTTTGCCTGCCCCCCAAATCTAGCACAAAATATTCTCCCCGGTTTCCAGCACTCGAAACGGACCATCGTAAGGTGGGCGAGGCTGTGACGCTGAGCGTCATGTCTGACAAAAACAAACTCTGCGTTGTGTAAAGCCTTGGGAACAAAAACACCGAAAATGTGATGCGTGGGGCCTGGGAGCATGACTGCTTCGTGGCCACTTAGAGGCCCCCGCACCGGGGGGCGCTCGGGGCTGCATGGCTGGCAGAACTCGCCGGGCAGCCTGGAGAGGTTGTGTAAACACTAATTCAGCGGTGAGGCATCTAAATCCTCTTTGGGTGCCGAACGCAACCCCAATAAAACCCATGGTAGTTTGTTTACCCAATCTGTATCCGTGAGCGACGCTCTGAGGGCCTGCCTTCAACGACCTGTGAAAACGCTCGCATAAACCGTTGGCCTGGGGGTGATAAGCGGTAGTGCGGTGGGCTGCCGCTCCTAAAGCCGCTGGCCCATTGCTGACCACAGCTCCGACACGAATTGCGGACCCCTATCGGACGTAATATCTGATGGGACTCCTAACCGCGCTACCCAGGCTGTTAAAAAAGCGCGAGCCACCTCTGCCGCTGTGGTCGATTGTAATGGCACACTTCCAGCCAACGTGTGGTCCGGTCCACCCTTGTCAAGAGATGTGTGAACCCTGTGACGGCAGTAGGGGCCCACTAGGTCTACGTGCACATGATCGAATCTCTTAGCCGGAAATGTTGAACGGTTCTAAAGGGGCTTTCGTGTGCCTGTGAACTTTGGCCCGCTGACAAGCCATGCAGGCTTTCGCCCACTCCTTCACGTGCTTGCGCAGGCTCGGCCAAACAAACTTCTCCGCTACCATTTTCACCGAAGCGCGTACTCCCAGATGCGCTAGGGAGTGCACCGCGTCAAAAACGCGACGGCACCACACGGCCGGTACCACCGGGCGCGGTCGCACGGTGGATACGTCGCAGATTAGAGGGGGGTGAACCGGGTTTGTAACTTATGCTCTCCAGTCTTAACCCTGTTGGTCCAGACAGGAGCGCATGCATGTCTGTGTCTTCGCTCTGCTCCACTGCCATGGCTGCATAATCTATCCCCACGTGCACCGGAGCCGCGTGCGCGTCCGCGCTGTTACCTTGCGCCGCGTCTGCAGCATTACAGTCCGTTACCGCTCGTGAGAGGCAGTCCGCTACTACACTAAGTTTACCGGCTATGTGCTGTATATCGGTAGTGAATTCTGAAATTGCGGCCAGCTGCCTCTGCTGTCAGCCTGACCAAGGTTCTGAAATTTTGGACATTGCAAAAGTGAGCGGTTTGTGGTCGACAAACGCGGTGTGAAACGCCGCCCTTCCAACCAAAACTGAAAAATGGCGATGGCCAGGTGGAGCGCTAGCAGCTCCCTGTCAAACGCGCTGTATTTCTGCTCAGCATCGCATAGGGACCTGCTGAAAAAAGCGAGTGGCTGCCAAACTCCGGTGACCTGCTGCTCTACAACGGCTCCTATGGCTACATCTGACGCGTCTGTGGTTAGCGCTATTCGGGCTGATGGGTCTGGGTGAGCCAGCAGTGCTGCATCTGCCAGTGCTTTTTTAACCTCTGTGAACACGCGCTCCCGCTCTGGGGACCACTCGATCACATTGGAGGGCTTCTGCTTTTTGAGCGCGGCGTATAACGGTTGCATGAGCTGCGCTGCGTGGGGTATGAAATGGTTATAAAAATTTACCATTCCTAAAAATTCTTGCAACGCTTTTATCGTTTGTGGCTGGGGAAACTCCGCCACTGCGCGTACTTTGGCCGGCAGAGGGACTGCTCCCTCTGGGGAGACGCGGTGCCCCAAAAAATCAATTTGCGCTGCACCAAAATGGCACTTGGCCAGGTTGATTATCAACCCATGCACTCCCAACCTCTGAAAAACTGTCGTGAGGTGTTTTTCGTGTTCCTCCTTGGAGGCACTGGCAACTAAAATGTCGTCTAAGTAGACAAAAACGAAAGGGAGGTCGCGCAACAAGGCATCCATCATCCGTTGGAAGGTTTGCGCGGCGCCTTTAAGGCCAAAAGGCATGCGTAAAAACTCAAAAAGCCCGAACGGGGTTATTACCGCTGTCTTGGGAATGTCCTCTGGTCGGACCGGGACCTGATGATAACTGCGGACCAGGTCTATTGTAGAAAAAATGCGCGCCTTCGCTAAGTGCATTGAAAAATCCTGGATATGCGGAATTGGGTAGCGGTCCTGTGCTGTGGCATTGTTTAACCTGCGGTAATCGCCACAAGGTCTCCACGAGCCGTCAGTCTTAGGCACCATATGCAGGGGGGAAGCCCAGGCACTCTTCGAGCGGCAAATTATGCCCAACCTTTCCAGGTTGGCGAACTCCTCACGCGCAATGGAGAGCCTAGCTGCATCCAAGCACCGAGCCTTCGCAAAAACTGGTGGGCCACTTGTGGTTATAAAGTGCTCTACCCTGTGCTTTGCCACCTTAGCTGAAAACGTGGGAACTGTGAGTGCTGGAAACTGGTTTAGAAGAGTGTGAAACTTACCACCTGCTGTGGCGACATTGGTCTGTACTGGCGGTGGGGACACTCGAGCTGCACAAGGGATGGAACAAAAAGAGAGTGCATTAACCAGGCGTCTATTAACCAGATCTACCAACAAGCCATGTGAGCACAAAAAGTCAGCGCCTAACATGTTGAAACTCACCGCCGCTACTATGAAGGTCCATTCATAGGTGCGGCCGTGAAAGGACAGGCGCAGAGTCCTTTCGCCAAAAGTCTTGATAGACGAGCCGTTTGCGGCCATTGCCCCGTCTCTGAGGGGCCAGCCACACGATCCGCATAGGTCGCGGTGATGAAACTCCTCTGTGCTCCGGTGTCTACGAGGAATTGCCGTCCGGAGCTCGCGTCTGTCAGGTACAGCAGCTTGTTCAGTTCACCGAGAGTCGAAGCTGCTAACGAACCCCGGCTCGTGTGTTTCCCTGTTTCTTAAAGCTGCATGGCGGAATGCATCTGTGCGCCTTCTCAGCGAAGCGTCGATGGTAAAAACAGAGGCCGTCCCCTCATCTGCTTCGGGACCGGGCCGCTGCCGTCGTCGCTGGGGTTGTTTCTGCTGCCCCTGGCTCTCCACCGCCCTCGGCCCCCGCGCCGAGGTCTGCTGCTGCCACTGAAGTCTCCTGCTCGTCGCAGGCGTCGAGGAGCCACTCCGCTTCCATGGCCAGCGTGCGGAAGTCCTGCTGGTTCACGCACCTCATGCCGGACAGGAGACCTCTCATGTGCACTGGGAGGGTCCTCAAGAAGATGTGTTTAAACAGAAACACATCGTTGTCTGCCCCGATCATCTGCAGCATGTCCTCCATGAGGACGGTCGGCCTGCGTCCTCCTCTGTCGCGCAGGTCCAGAAGCCGCCTGGCCCTCACCTCTGCTGATGGCACAAAACTCCGAAGGAGGGCGGCTTTCAGGGCGTCGTATTTGCCAGCAGCGGGCGGCTGCTGCACCAGGCTCCGCACACATCGAGCTGTGCGGCTGTCGAGTCTTGCGATGACATTATGGAACTTGATGTCATCTGCTGATACTCCTTCGAGCACGAACCACGATTCCATGTGTTGGAACCATGAGTGCCGGTCATCTTGCCAGAACTCGGGGAGCTTAATTGAGCTTGCACCCGTGCGGGTGGTTCCCGGTGAATCTGGGTCGGAGAGACGGTCTCCAAGCCTTTCCATATATCTCACGTGTGGGTCACCAATGCGGGAATCATGAAATGATGAGACTGGATGATTTCTCATCCATTCATCCATCCATCTTCTACCGCTTTTCCGGAGGTCCGGGTCGCGGAGGCAGCAGTTCAAGCAGAGAAGCCCAGACTTCCCTCTCCCCAGCCACCTGCTCCAGCTCTTCAGAGGGGATACCAAGGCGTTCCCAGACTAGCTGGGAGACATAGTCTCTCCACCGAGTCCTGGGTCTGCCCCGGGGTCTCCTCCCAGTGGGACGTGCCTGAAACACCTCAAGTGGGAGGCGTCCAGGAGGCATCCTAATCAGATGCCCATACCACCTCAACTGACTCCTTTCAATGTGGAGGAGCAGCGGTTCTACTCTGAGCCTCTCCCGGATGACTGAGCTCCTCACCCTATCTCTGAGGGTGAGTCCAGCAATCCTACGGAGAAAGCTCATTTCAGCCGCTTGTATCCGCGATCTCGTTCTTTCGGTCATTACCCAAAGCTCGTGACCATAGGTGAGAGTAGGAACGTAGATTGACTGGTAAATCGACAGCTTTGCCTTAGAACTAAGCTCCCTCTTCACCACAACAGACCGGTACAACGTCCGCATCACTGCAGATGCTGCTCCAATCCGTCTGTCGATCTCTCGCTCCATTTTCCCCTCACTCGTGAACAAGACCCCAAGATACTTAAACTCCTCCACTTGGGGCAGGAGCCTGTCCCCAACCCGGAGAGGACAATCCACCTTTTTCCGGCTGAGGACCATGGACTTGGACTTGGAGGTGCTGATTCTCATCCCAGCCGCTTCACACTCAGTGGCAAACCGTCCCAGCAAGAGCTGTAGGTCATTGCTGGATGAAGCCAACAGGACAACATCATCTGCAAACAACAGAGATGAGATCCTGTGGTCACCAAGCATGACACCCTCCATTCCCTGGCTGCGCCTAGAAATCCTGTCCATAAAAATTATGAACAGGACCGGTGACAAAGGGCAGCCCTGGCGGAGTCCAACTCTCACTGGGAATGACTCCGACCGAGTGTTGGCAATGCGAACTAAACTCTCACAACGGTCGTACAGAGACCGAATAGCTCGTAACAACAAGCCCGATACCCCATACTCCCGAAGCACCCCCCACAAAAATCCACGAGGGACGCGGTCAAATGCCTTCTCCAAGTCCACAAAACACATGTAAACTGGTTGGGCAAACTCCCACGAACCCTCAAGAATTCTCGAGAGGGTAAAGAGCTGGTCCGATGTGCCACGGGCCAGGACGAAAACCACATTGCTCCTCCTGAATCTGAGGTTCGACCAACGGCCGGACTCTCCTCTCCAGTACCTTGGCATAGACCTTCCCAGGGAGGCTGAGGAGTGTGATCCTCTAAAGTTGGAGCACACCCTCCGGTCCCCTTTTTTGAGAGAGGAACCACCACCACCCCGGTTTGCCATGCCAAAGGCACTGCCCCCGACCTCCACGCAATGTTGCAGAGGCGTGTCAACCATGACAACCCAACAACATCCAGGGCCTTGAGGTACTTGGGGCGAATCTCGTCCACCCCCGGGGCCCGGCCACCAAGGAGATTTTTAACCACCTTGGCGACCTCAGCCCCTGTGATAGGCGAGTCATCCCCCTCGTCCCCAAACCCTGCTTCCTCTGTGGAAGGCGTATCAGTGGGATTGAGGAGATCCTCGAAGTATTCCTTCCACCGCCCGACGATATCCCCAGTTGAAGTCAACAGTGTCCCATCCGCACCATACACAGTGTGGACGGGGAGCTGCTTTCCCCTCCTGAGCCGCCGAACAGTTTGCCAGAATCTCTTTGAAGCCGACCGAAAGTCTTGTTCCATGGCCTCACCGAACTCCTCCCATACCCGGGTTTTTGCTTCAGCAACCACCCGAGCTGCACTCCGCTTGGCCTGCCGGTACACCTCAGCTGCTTCGGGAGTCCCACAAGCCAACCAAGCTTGATAGGACTCCTTCTTCAGCTTAATGGCCCCCCTCACCACTGGTGTCCACCACTTGGTTCGGGGGTTGCCACCACGAGATGCACCGACCACCTTGCGGCCGCAGCTCTGGGCTGCCGCTTCAACAACAGAGGTGGAGAACATGGCCCATTCAGACTCCATGTCTCCAGACTCCCTCGGAATGTGGTTGAAGTTCTTCCGGAGGTGGGAGTTGAAGACCTCCCGGACAGGGGCCTCAGCCAGACGCTCCCAGCACACCCTCACTATACGTTTGGGTCTACCAGGTCTGAATGGCTTCCTCCCCTGCCATCGGATCCAACTCACCACCAGGTGGTGATCAGTTGACAGCTCTGCACTTCTCAGTATTGGTTTATTCCATCTCACGTCCCACAGCTCTCTCTCTCAGTCAGGAAAACAGAGGAAGAGCTGCAGTCAACCACATACATTTATACCTCCACATCAAACACAGAATCACATTTACATTTAATCCCCCCATTGTCCTCTTGGCTCCTCTGTCTGACCCCAGGAGGTTAGACAGTCCTTTCAGACTCTCCTCCAGTTCTTCTCACTTCCTTCCAAGTTCGCAGGTGGTCCAGACTCATTGTCCATCTGAGGCGTGCTGTCAATACACACCGCAAGCTTAAAGTCCTTCCATGCTTGGGTCTCTGCCATGTCATATGTGAGCTACATAATGTTACTGTTATGGGCGCCACACCGTGACCGAGTTAGTCCGTGAAATATTGCAAATGGCGGTCGTGTAGATTCTCAGAAGACGGTCGCTTTCGTGACGTTACCATACCTGCCAATTTTAAAAACCTGAAAAGCCTAGTAGGCTAGCCGGGATCCTGAGGGCCGCAGGCCCCGGTAGGTCCACGACAAAGTCCTGGTGGGGTTCGGGGGGCAAAGCCCCCCGACGGCAAACAAATATTAGCATTAAATCAAGTTAAAATGTGGCTAACAACCTCATATTTCTTCAATAATCATGTTTCTATTTTTCTTACGAAGAATGTAGAAAGTTTGCCTGCTGTGTCACTGGGCATTGGCATTCGACTTGTGTTTTTCGTTCCCCACGTGTCTTTCACATCGCTGATTCCTCCATGTCTGATCGAAAAATCTTTCTACACAAAGTGCAGTTGGGTGTAATTTACATTCCCGTTTCTTGATGCAAGATAATTCCTGGAAATGCTTTGGAGTATTCTTGTGAAAAGACTGTAATTTTCGTTTGTTTTTCACACTCCATATTGTGATTTTTCTCGGGCAGATTCCATGATGAAAACATATACAAGTGCTGACCTAGATTACTTCGGGCGAGTTCCAAATGGAAACAATGGCTCCAGGGATGTGATTTGGAGTTGGGGAAATTATCGGAAAATGTAGCAGGGGGTCTGGGGGACGCAGTCCCCCAGCGGGGTCCGGAGCAGTGCCCGACACCTACCGACACCTCGGACATGAGCATAGCGGCCGTCGTGGAGCAATGCGTTGCCGGTTCTTGGCAGTTGCTCACCTTTTTTAAGTACCAGAACTGTACTTAAATGACATAAAACAAACAGCTGAATGCCACCGGTGAGGGGGCAAGGGGGGGGGGGAAGCCCCCCGAAGCTCCTGGGTTTTTATGATTTTTAAGTACCAGAACTGTGCTTAAATGACATAAAACAAACAGCTGAATGCCACTTATTAGTGTATAATATTGACTTATGTTCCAAGAAGATAGCATTCCTAAAATATTCCAACAAGCATTATCCATCACATGCTTTAACACCTGATCAAATCAAAATCAGTTAATTTTATCTACTCCATAATAGAAATAAAATTCCAACATACCATTACTTTTTATAATTTCAGCATTCATTTCAGATCACCAGTTTCAATCTCCATTGAGTCTTGAGCAGTTCATTTTGCACAATCACTGATGTAGCCAAGTCTTAGAAATATTCAAAAGTTATGAGTCAATGGCCACTGTGCACTGTCAATTTCAAACTGGTTGGAATCATAAAAGTAATCTAACTAAATTGTTTTGCTATTTTTTTCTCCTCAACATCAATGTCAGGGCGCTGCAGGAGTTTTGGGGATGGTTAACTTTTATAACCGTTTCCTCCCCCGCGCAGCCCAGCTCATACAGCCGTTGTACGCCGCACTCAAGAAACAGAAACCGGCGGACAGAGTCGACTGGACTCCTGAGCGGGAGCAGGCGTTCTGAGGTTAAAACAGCTCTGGCAAACGCTGCACTGCTGGCGCACCCAGACCCGGTGGCTCGGATAGCACTCACTACCGATGCCTCGGACATGAGCATAGCGGCCGTCGTGGAGCAATGTGTCGCCGGTTCTTGGCAGTTGCTCACCTTTTTAGCAGGTTTTTGCACGACAGTGAGCGTAAATACAGCGTGTTCGACAGAGAGTTACTGGCTCTCCACCTGGAGAGCCAGGTGGAGAGCTCTCCACCTGGCGTATGGCCAGTGGCCATACGCCACTTCCAGTTCTGGCTGAAAGGGCGCACCTTAGGCTCAGACCTCTTGCACATGCGCAATACACCTACAGGAAGCAGTGCCGATTGCCTTTGTTCTAAATTTAGATACGATTCCTAGCGATCTCGTGTTTGGAATTGCTTTCGTGTTTTTTTTTAATGATTGAAAATTTTTGACTGAATTTTTTGTGAAAAAACATAATTTTCATTAATAAAGCCGTAACCTGGAATGGGGTCTTGAAAACCGGAACCATTACGGCAAAACCGGAGTAGTTGGCAGGTATGCATTACGACCAGACCAATCAGCGGCGACCAGTCTGTTGACGTCACATCTCGGCACGACTCAGCACGGTTGTATCCTGCTCTCGATCAGGCACGAAAATAGCGCCTGCTAACCGGTGCTGGGGCTAGTGGAAAAAGCTACAAACGTGGGCTGAGGCGTAACGTGTTGGGCTAAGCGGGGCTAGTGGAAAAGGAGAGGAGCGAAGTGCAGTACCAGCGCAATGTTATGTTAATGCATCGCACAGGCTTTGTTATGTAATGAATATGAAGTTGGAGCCCTGGGCCACTATGCAAATAATTAAAGGTATGAGATGCACAGAGCCTGGGGGCTCTTTGGTGATCCTGATCTGTTAGAGAGAAATAAAGTCTGTGTTGATCCAGCTCATTGCCTCGCCTGATTATTCTCTCTACAACACATATGATGTTTGTCAGTTTAAAAAATAATTTTCCACAGAATTAAAGTTGTTAGCTGTCATGTAATATTTAGATTTTGTTTAAACGACTAGTAGACAACAACTCCCATCATCCAACATCACTAAACTGAAATCGTGTTTAGTGCTGTTACTGATGCAGGATGTACACGTCTTTTCTTTTGATAAGAGTTTAAAAATTGAATTTATTCAAAGTTTTTATGTTGACTGTGTTTACTATAAATTTGCTGTTGCTTATCTATGCAGAATGCATATGTATTTTCCTTTAATTAGAGTTTCTGAAATTCGTTATTCAATGCTGACTGTGTTTACGCTCAGTCTGCAAACAAAAATAAATCTATATATGCTGGTGAAGAGACTGGGTTAATCATCTCAGACTTGATGCAGGGGGTGAAGGGAGGAGAACAATGGCTAGAGAGATCATGGGGAGATAGCAGGAAGAAGGAGCTGGGGGGAGAAGGGACGAATGATTGGGATGTAAATGCGATGTGAAATGTCATGTAAATGTGAGATGAGCGGGTGGGTTAAAAGGAGAAACCATGCTGTATTGAGAAAGCTTTTTTCTGTGTATGACTACTGATGAGAGAGTGTAATGAAATCGTCTGTCCATAAGTCTGCCTCCTTATTCCACTCTCCACACTATCAAACAACCTCTCTTTTACAATGTGGTAGGTTGCCTGTTGGGCTTCTTTTTTTTTTAGACTTGTTTCTACAGAGCTGGTTGCTTGTTTCTCTCGTGAAACCTGGCAACACTAGAAGCATTAGAAGAAGAAGAAGAAGTGGCAGCTGCTAGCAGCATCATGGTGAACGTGTGTTTTCATCATGGTGAATCCCTCCACATGTATGAAAGTGATGCCGGATTATTCAGACTGTCTCTCTGACTTCTTCACATCATGACTCCGTGTGGCTGTTATTGAGATTCAAAGCGGTAACCGAAGAGAACCGTAAACCGTCTGATTCTTCAGTGGACTTTAATACAGTAGCGTGTTAGCCTGTTAGCTCTGGCTGCTCCCTCCATGGAAGAAGGCTGCGGTTTTCCTCCTGAATGAGTCGCTTCATGGTCTTTGCAGGAGAAAACCGGCACAGACGGACCTATCTAGCTTCCATGTGGTCGGTGTGGGTGGTTCTGCTGCTGTTCTGCTCCTCATGGATGAATAGCTGATGTAGCTCCGTGGAGACCTGCCATTGATGGTCAATGCTGAGTGCTGGAGAACAAAGCACCGACGTGGAAGTGTGAGGACGAAGAGAAACCATGACTTCAGTTTCCACTATAAAATCACACAGACTGGGTATGTAGAACTAACGAGGCTTTGACAAGATTGTTGGTTTGTTTACTGCTCAGACAGAATGTGATTCTGACCAACAATAAAACTCAAAATTTGTGAGAAAAAGCTGTTAGATTTAAGGTAGACAGTTTTAGAGTTACAAAAGTCTCAAATTCACAACAGAAAACTTCACCAACTTGATAGGAAAGTTACTAATTTATGGATTTCAGATATCTTGGAAAAAGTCAACTTTAAGTGACAAAAAGTTAAAATTCAGCAGCAAATGCCTGTAAATTTCCAATAAAAGTCAGATCTACAGGGAAAGATTTCTTGTTGAGAGTAACAAGGCAGTCAGAAACAGTAGACTTTAGCCCTGATATAGTGTTTCCACTAGAGGAGCAGTGGGTCTCTACTGCAGAAGACACTTTTATCTCAGAGGCTTCATAGGATGAACTTTCTCTCTTTGTGTCAGAACCATATTCCAGCACCTTTCTTGTGTCTCTTTGTCCCTCCAGATGTCCCACAGCAAAATAACTCTAACCAGGAGGAGCTTGTGGATGAGCAGCAGCTTCTAAACCAGGAGAGAAACTTTATTGTTGTTCAGGTGGGAGCAGATTGTTCCCAGATGAAAGAGGAACAGGAGGATGTCTGCATCACTCAGGAGGGAGAGCAGTTTGGACTGAAGCAGGAGACCCAAAACTTTGATGAAGGTCGGTGCAGGTCAAGGTTCCACTCAGTGATTGATGAGATAGAAGAAGTGAAGTGAAAAATGACATGAGGGCAGTCAGCCTGAGGAAAGACAAAGTAGTTGTAGATCAAAAAGTTCTCACAAAAAAGACAAAAAATGATGTGATAAAATAGAACTACAATTCTGTAGACTTAAAGTAAATGACATGGATAGTTAAATGATTAAATACCTTGTGGAGTGTGTAAATGAAGAGGCATATTCATTTCAGACGATTTATTACACACTCACATATCACAAGCAAAAAACAGACTGACTGGTCACATCAATCTTGTCGTCGGCCTCCGTCGGTCTATGATGACCATGGAAGAGAATCCTAAACGTCTGCTCTGCTGGAACAGCACAGCCTGTGGCTGAACAGGCCAATGCGCGAATGGCAGTCCCTATCACACAGGTCGCATTTGTGGGTGGTCTCCATGCTGCTGGGTCTGTGGCGGTTCTTCCTGCGGGTTTTCATCTGCTGCATCAGTCAGTCTCTCTTGACCCACCTTGAGCTGTCTGGTCAGGGTGCCTCTCCATTTGGAGTGGTCCGTTGCAAGGTCCTCCCAGCGCTCTGTGTTGATCTCCAGGGCCTTCATGTCTCTCTTGCAGACGTCTCTAAAGCGCAGCTGTGGGCGGCCAACGTCTCTCCTGCCAGTCGCCAGTTCTCCGTAGAGGACGTCTTTGGGGATTCTGCCATCCTCCATACGGTGAACGTGGCCCAGCCAGCGGAGCCTGCGCTGCCTGAGTAGAGTGAACATGGAGGGAAGGCCGGCGCGGGACAGAACTTCTGCGTTGGGCACTTTGTCCTGCCAGGATATGTCCAGGATGTGGCAAATGCAGCGCAAGTGGAAGGAGTTCAGTCTCTTTTCCTGCCGGGCGTATGTTGTTCACGTCTCACTCCCATAGAGCAGTGTGCTGATGACGCAGGCGTTGTACACTGCCATCTTCGTCTTGACAGAGAGTTTGGGATTCTCCCACACTCGTGTGGTGAGGCGAGCGAGTGTGAAGGCTGATTTTCCT
Source organism: Pholidichthys leucotaenia (assembly GCA_020510985.1). NCBI lineage: Eukaryota > Metazoa > Chordata > Actinopteri > Cichliformes > Pholidichthyidae > Pholidichthys > Pholidichthys leucotaenia. The sequence continues at coordinate 271,309,977 of CM035844.1, read as the reverse complement.
ATCCTCTTGTCGATCTCTGTATCAAGGGAGAGGTTGTTGCTGATCATGGACCCCAGGTACGTGAACTGATTCACGACCTCCAGCTCGTAGTCGTCGATGGTGATGGTTGGTGGTGCTTCTGTGCCTTGCGCCAAGACGTTAGTCTTCTTCAGGCTGATGGTAAGCCCGAAGTCCTTGCATGCCTGGGAGAAGCGGTCCATAAGGGTCTGAAGCTCCTGCTGTGTGTGGGTTGCGACTGCAGCGTCGTCTGAGAACAGCATGTCTCTGATTAGAGCCTCGTGTACTTTGGTTCTGGCTTTCAGGCGGGTGAGGTTGAAAAGCCTGCCGTCAGATCTTGTGTGCAGGTAGATTCCCTCTGTTGCTGTGCTGAAGGCCTGCCTCAGGAGTATAGCAAAGAAAATCCCAAAGAGGGTTGGCGCAAGTTCACAGCCCTGTTTCACTCCGCTGCGTATGTTGAATGGCTCTGAGACGTTGCCGTCGTGCTGCACTGACCCCTGCATGTTGGTGTGAAACGATTCGATGAGGCTTTGCAACTTTGGTGGGAATCCTATCTTTGGCAGGATCTTGAAGAGGCCCTCTCTGCTGACCAGATTGAACGCTTTGGTGAGGTCGATGAAGGCGACGTACAGAGGCATGTTCTGTTCTCTGCATTTCTCCCGGAGTTGGCGGATGGAGAATATCATGTCTACCGTCGATCGCTCAGCGCGGAAGCCACACTGAGACTCGGGGTAGACACATTTGGCAAGCTTCTGTAGACGAACGAGAACAACTCGTGCATAGACTTTGCCAACAACGCTGAGGAGGGAGATGCCCCTGTAATTGTTGCAATCGCTTCTCTCCCCTTTGTTTTTGTAGAGGGTGATGATCTTGGCGTCCCTCATGTCCTGTGGTACGGCACCTTCCTTCCAGCACTGACAGAGGACGTCATGCAATGGCAGCAGTAGGGCGGTCTTGCAGCGCTTGATTAGGTCGGGGGGTATGCCGTCGTTGCCGGGTGCCTTGCCAGCGGCCAAGCTATCAATGGCCTTGCTGAGTTCGTCGATGGTTGGCTCGGCGTCAAGTTCGTCCATGGATGGCAGGCAGTCGATGGCATCAAGGGCTGACAGTGTCACGGTGTTCTGTCTGGAGTAGAGGTCGGAGTAGTGTTCCACTCATGTCTCCATCTGTTTGTTCTTTTCTGCGATCATCTCCCCAGTGGACGATTTGAGGGGGGCCGTCTTGCTCTGAGCCGGACCAAGTGCTTTCTTGATGCCATCGTACATACCACGGATGTTCCCTGTTATGACAGCGGTTTGGATGTCTTGGCTGAGCTGAGTCCAGTACTCGTTGGCACAGCGCCGAGCAGTCTGCTGAACTTTGCTTCTCGCAGCCCTGAGAATCTGGAGATTCTTCTCGTTTGGGTACTTCTTGTACTCAGCAAGTGCTGAGTGCTTGGCTTCATTGACGGGGGTCATCTCGGTCAACTTGGCATCAAACCAGTCCTGTGACTTCGAGGTCTTAGGCTGTGCGGTGGATGGTGTTTCGCAGCTCTTCCCACTTCTGCTTTGCAGATTCTCCTTCTTGTGGTACACCAAGTTCCTTCTCAAAGGTGGAGGCAAACCACTCAACAAGTTCTGGTTGGGCCATCTTGCTGGTGTCAATCCGTGCCTTTCCAGGCTGTCTAGCACGAGGGCCAGGAGTCGTGGTCAGCACCCACTCTGGCGTTGAAGTCTCCAAGGAGAATGAGTTGTTCAGAGTTGGGGATGATCCTGACAATTGTTGCAAGATTCTCGTAGAACTCGTCTTTTGCCTCTGGTGTGGCTGTCATTGTTGGGGCATACACACTGACGAGGGTGACTGGGCCTTGAGTGGTGATGAGGCGGAGGGTGAGGAGTCGTGCAGAGCCATTGCTGCCCGGTTCCACCATCTTCAGCAAGGTGTTCTTCACTGCAAAGCCCACTCCGTGTTCCCTGTGTTCGTCACTGCCCTTTCCCTGCCAGTAGAACGTGTAGTCCTTCTCTCTCAGTGTGCCTGCGTCAGCCAACCGTGTTTCCTGGAGAGTGGCGATACCCACTCCCAGTCTCTTCAGCTCATTATTGATGATGGCAGTCTTCCTGGTGTCGTTGATGTCCTTGAGGTTAGCAGCGAGTCCTGTCATCATAGTGCGGACGTTCCAAGTTCCCAGTTTTAGAGTTGGTCTCTTGTTTTTTTGTCTTGCCTGGTGCGAAGGTTCTCAGCCTGCTGTTCGGACTTCTCCTCATCCCCATGCACCCAATGAGGAAAGTAAGCTGTGGCGGGACAACACCTTATTGGCTGGGGGCTGCCCAGCTTGAGGCGGGCGGTAGTGTCCAGTGAGATCCGATGATCCCTCCCACCGTCGGGAACAACCCCTGGCGCCGCGCTCTACGCCAATTGAGCGGTGGCTTATAACCGGTAACTGTCATTCCCCGTGTTTTGTCTACGCCAAAGGCGAAGCTGGAGTGTCCTCTCCAGTGATCCGGTGTTCTACCTTCCAGCGTTGGGCGTTGGTAGGATTCAAGCTTGGGCAGGAAGATATGGAGGACAAGATGTTGCCCATGCAGCATGTCCCCCCTCTCCACGTCACTGATGAATCCAAAGGAACAGCAGGGCTGCTACAGTTTGGCACCAGTGCCGTCGCAGGAGCTGCCAGAACGATGTTGAGCAATGTTGAGCACAACAGAGAACTGCCTTAGGGGCTCCAACTCTGGATTTTTCCTCAGGGTTGACTCCCGAAGCCTTTCCCGTGACCGGGTGTGCCGCAAGGCAGCGGAGGTTTGAAATCAGGGTTTACCTTCCCCTAGATGGGCTACCTTCCCAGGTTGACGAGCCACCATCTACCCGAAGCATCTGGTTTTAAGGCGCCAGAGATCTGCCCTCGCCCCTTCTCCTATTAGTAAAAGCAGTTCCGCCGGGCTTAGAGGCTAAACCACATGGGGCAGGCTAGGAGTTGGACTTAGTTGTCAGAGGCTTTTCGAGACGCACGCCATAAGGAGCATTTTATGAGCACTGGGAGCTTAACCCCAGTGCTGCTCCTGGCTATGACAACCTTGGAATCACATCAAGCATTCCTCTCTATATATCAAGTCACACTTCACAAGGATCAAGGCACTTCCTCATCACAGCATGACATCTACGCTACACTTCATTCAACCCCTTCTCCCCCACTTGGGCATTGTTCTCCCATGTGTATTCATTGTCTCTGTCTAAGGTGTGAAATAACCTGAGGCCCATACCGCCCCCCCCCCCCCCCAGCATCTTAGATTAGAACATCAGTCCACATGCTGTATCGGCTTCAGTCCTCTCCATACCTGTCTGTAACTGGGGGTTTACTGCCTCCGTGGCGCTGCGGGGAGTGTGTCCGACTGTGGGTGGAGCCGTGGATGGTGGGGGGGGGGGGGGGGGGGGTCACTGTCCGTGTGGCTGCTCTGATGAATCGTTCCCCTGGGGAGGTCTCCGTGGGGGTCTTCCACGCCGAGGGGCCCTCGCCAGCAGCACTTGCTTATTCGCCACTACAAAAGCTGGTTTGAGTCTGTCGATGCCAATTCTCTCCTGTCTACTCCTCAAGTCTAGCACAAAATGCTTATCCCCTGTTTCCAACACTCTGAATGGTCCATCATAAGGTGGGCGCAATGGAGGGCGGTGGGCATCGTGTCTGACGAACACAAACTCCGCGTTCTTCAAAGTTTTATAGGCACGAAGGCACGTGGAAAACTGTGGTGGGTCGAATGGGGCCCGGCAGGCACTGCCTGTGTTCTGCGCTACGCTGCAAAAGCTGAGACGGGGAGTTGCCCGGCACGGGATTGTCCAGTAGAAATTCCCCGGGCAGCCGTAGGGGCTGCGCAAAAACGAGCTCTGCCGGGGAAGCTTCCAAATCCTCTTTTGGCGCGGAGCGCAACCCCAATAATGCCCCACGGCAACCTGTCCACACCAATTTGCATCCGTCAGTGAAGCCCTGAGTGCTGCTTTCCAGTGACCTATGAAAACGCTCGCATCAAACCATTGGCCTGTGGGTTTGCTACGCGGTTGTCGATGAGTTGCAGCACCCAGGCTGCGGGGCCATCGTGGACCAGAGATTGGAAACAAAATTAGCGGGCCCCTGTCGGACGTAAGGTCCGACGGGACTCCAAAACGTGCACCCATGTTGTTAAAAAAAGCGCGTGCTACGTCCCACGGACGTGGTTGCTGCCCAGCGGGACTGCTTCTGGCCAGTGCGTGGTGCGGTCCACCACTGTCAGGAGATGCGGTGCACCCCTGTGATGGCGGGGAGGGGGCCCACGAGGTCCACGTGGAACGTGGTCGAACCTCTTAGCCGGTACCCGGAAAACGGCTCCAAAGGAGCCTTCGTGTGCCTTGGCTCGTTGGCACGCCACGCAGGCTGCAGCCCACTCTTTTACTTTGTTTGCGGTAGGGCTCGGCCACACAACTTCTCTCCCACCATTTCTGACAGACGCAGCGCACTTCCTGGGTGTGCCAGAGTGTGAACCGACTCAAACACGCGGCGGCGCCACGCGACCGGGACTACCGGACGCGGGTGTCCTGTGGAGACGTCGCAGATTGGGGGGGGGGGGGCACCATGTTGCAGCACCCTGCTCTCCAGCCTTAACCCTGTTGGTCCAGACTGGAGCGCGCACACATCTGCATCGCTAAACTGCTCCGCGGCCATAGCTGCGTAATCTATCCCCACATAGACTGGGGACCACCACGGCACACGAGAGGCAGTCCGCCACCACATTCAGTTTACCCAACACATGCTGAATATCGGTAGTAAACTCTGAGATCACGGCAGCTTGTCTCTGCTGCCGGCCCGACCACGGTTCTGAAACCTTTAGCCTCGCTAACGTTAGTGGCTTGTGGTCTACGAACGTGGTGAAGTTTGCACCCTTCCAGCCAGAACTGGAAGTGGTGTATGGCCGATGGAGAGCCAGCAACTCCTGTCGAATGCACTGTATTTACGTTCGCTGTCGCGGCAAAGTTCTGCTGAAAAATGCGAGCGGCTGCCAAGCCCCGGCTACGCACTGCTCCACCGGACAGGGCCCCTATGGCCACGTCTGAAGCGTCGTGGTGAGCGCTCTGCGGGCCGTCAGGTCCGGTTGTGCCAGCAGTTCGCCGTTTGCCAGGGCTGCTTTAACTTACGAGAACGCCCGCTCTCGCTCCGGGGTCCATTTGACTCCATCCGCGGGTTTCTGTCTCTTGAGCGCGGCGTACAATGGTTGAATGAGCCGCGCCGCGCGGGGAAGGAAACGGTTATAAAAATTCACCATCCCCAAAAATTTCTGCAGCGCCCTGACCATCTGAGGCTGGGGGAAATCCGCCACGGCGCGCACTTTGTCGGGCAACGGGATTGCTCCTTCCGGAGAGACTCGGTGCCCCAAAAAATCAATCTCCGCCATGCCAAACTGGCATTTCGCCAGGTTGATTATTAACCCGTGCTCCTCCAACCTCCGGAAAACCATCCTGAGGTGGGTTTCGTGTTTGTCTTCGGACGTACTGGCTACCAGGATATCGTCCAGGTAGACGAACACGAACGGGAGGTCATGCAGCACTGCATCCATCATGCGCTGGAACGTCTGTGCTGCGCCTTTTAACCCAAATGGCATGCGCAGGAACTTCAATAAACCGAACGGAGTTATTACCGCTTTTTTGGGTATGTCCTCCGTGTGCACTGGGACTTGATGGTAACCGCGGACCAGGTCTATTTTAGAAAAAACGCGCGCTCCAGCGAGGTGAACGGAAAAATCCTGTATGTGGGGAATTGGGTAGCGGTCGTGCGCTGTGGCGTTGTTCAACCTGCGGAAATCACCGCACGGTCGCCACGATCCCTCAGCCTTAGGGACCATGTGTAGCGGGGATGTTCATGGGCTGTTTAATCGCCTGATGATGCCCAACCTTTCCAGGTTGGCAGACTCCTCGCGCGCTATGGTCAGTTTAGCTGCGTCCAAGCGCCGAGGTCGTGCGAAACCGGGCGGCCTGGTGGTGGTGATAAAGTGCTCCACCCCATGTCTTACGCGATCGGCCGCCGGAAAACAGTCGGGACCGGTGAGTGTTGGGACCTGAGTGAGCAGGTGAGCGTGGAACTTACCCGCCTGGAGTTGTTGACGATGGCTTGTTGCCTGGTAGCTGGGTCAACTCAAGCTATACAGGGGAGGAGTCAAAGGACAGTGCATTAAGCGGGCACCGTGTTAGCACGATCCACAATGTAAACCATGTGCACACAGAAATCGAGCCGCCCAGGAGTGGGCAATACAGATGCTGCTATGGATAAAGTCCACTCATGACAAGCGGGCCATGTAGAGATATAGGTCAGTGTTCTCTTCACCGAATTGTCTTAATCGCCAAGCCGTTTAATGCCATCCCTATTCCGGGGCCGCTAGGTCCTGCCAGCCGTCACGGGTAGGACGACAGGATGACGCTCTTCTGGGCTCCGGTGTCGATGAGGGAAGCGTCTCCCGGAGCGCGAGTCCGTCACGTAGAGGCACTTGTTTCTCTTCACCGGCGGTCGCAGCTGCTAACGACTGCCGGCCTTGGCGTTTCCCGAGCACTTGAAGTGGCACGGTGGCGCGCATCTGCGCGCGTTCCCTCCAAAGCGGCGGTGGTAGCAGCAGAGCGTGTCTTTCTGGCGCTCCTCGGCCCCCGTTGCTGCTACCGTCAGTGGCTTCTCGCCTCCCCTGGTCGTCTCGCTGGGCTCCGCTTCCGCCGCGTTGACTGTGATCGCCCTGGTGGTGAGGATGATCCGGTCTGCCTCCTGGGCTAGCACACGGTAGTCTCGCACGGCCAGCAACGGCGAATTGGCCAGAACTGCTCTTGCTTCTTTTGGCAGGTTCCGGAGGAAAAGGTGGGCAAACAGAAAGTGCCCGTCACCCGTGCCCATCAACTCCAGCATCTTCTCCATCAGGTCTACAGCCAACCCATCTCCTAACTCAGTTCGCACCAGGAGCCTCTCTGCTCTCTCACATTCCGAGAGCGTGTATTGCCAGGTGAGCGCAGCCTTGAGCGCCTCATATTTGCTGCTGGCTGGTGGCTGATCGAGCAGGCTCTCTACCTGCTGGGCTGTGCGGGAGTCCAGCGCTGCTACCACATGGTAGAACTTGGTGTTGTCTGCTGTTACTCCCCGGAGGGCGAACTGGGCCTCGGTGTGGTGGAACCAAGAGCGCGGGTTGTGCTGCCAGAAATCCGGTAGCTTTTTTTTTTTTTTTTTTTTTTTTTTGTACTTATTTTGTACCCGTAGGTAGATTTGTTTTGCAGTCTGGTGACAAGCCACCAGCTGCCGGTCGCTGCGTGCGCAAGCGCCCCAGTATCCCCTACACGCATTGCTGGGGGTTCCAGTCCTGGCTGTCTGCGGGGTTGGCTTCAGCGTCTCTGGGAGTTCCCGACCGGGGCCGGCTCCGGGGTTCTTTGCCTCGTGTTCAATACTACGTCTTGGGTCCCAGTGTGGAGTGTGTAAATGAAGAGGGTAATTCATTGCAGACGATTTATTACACACTCACATCTCACAAGCAAAGAACAGACTGACTGGTCACATCAAGCATTCCTCTCTATATATCAAGTTACACTTCACAAGGCTCAAGGCACTTCCTCATCACAGCATGGCATCAACTCTACACTTCATTCAACCCCTTCTCACCCACTTGGGCATTGTTCTCCCATGTGTATTCACTATCTCTGTCTAAGGTGTGAAATAACCTGAGGCCCATACCCTAAATATTCAATGATGGGCCATAAATCCAGTCTGGATTGAAGGGCTCACTATAAAGGAGTCCAACCCAAAAGCTGAAAAAGTGAAAATGAATAAGATGAGGATTGAGAATCTCAGCTGGAATCAGTGAAGAAAATAGAAAAGCACTCCGAGAGGGCATACCTCCACCAAGGCTCCTTCCGTCCCTCATGGATCACCTACAAAATGTCATGGGTTTATGTGTAGGCCTAGAGCCACTTCTGGTGAAAATTGCATCAAAGTCTGTTCAGTAGTTTTGGAGTGTTGTTGCTCACACACTGTGAGAAGATAAGAGCCTTGGCTGAGGTATGCACTCTCAGATGATCACCAAATCTAATCGTCTGTTCCCCGTACCATTGCGCACCATTCTTGAAAATTTCATCAAAATCCATTCATAATTTTTTGAGTAATGTCGTTAACAGACAGACAAACCAACGGCAGCAAAAACAGCCTCCTTGGCAGAGGTACATCTGTCAAAGTGCTACAATTATTGGACTGTTTGCTTTAAATTGTGACTGCTGGTGGATCAGGAAAGTCTTTAGTCGGGGCAGCCCTAGTCTTTGTTGTTTCTTCATCCCTCTGTTCTCTGTAGAGAAGCAGTTAGAACTTCAGTGAGGGCTCCATCAGGTCATTGCTTCAAAAATCTAAAAGAAGACACAGTCCAAGGACGGATAATTTTTTCACACATGGGGAGTTGTTCAGAACTCCTTATACAAAGATATATAGAGTGATGATATAGAGTGAAGGACCTAAATGAAACAGTCATTGTTGCCCCTGACAGACTGCTATGATGATGATGATGATGACGTGGCGGCAGTGCACCTGTACCTGGTTGCCAACCGCCAATTAAATCTAAAAGAAGAAGAAGGTCATTTCTGATTGGATTATTGCTGCTTTCAAAATAAAATTAAAAAAAACAAAACAAATGATGATATTTGCCACCTGGAATGTGAGAACACTGATGGTCAAGGAAAATGACGACCAACAAAGCAACATTGACAAAAGTGACTGTTCAACAAGACCTAGACGAAGAACCACAATAGTAGAACTGGAGCTTGAAAACCATCATGTTGACATTGCAGTAGGGTTGTAGCTAACGACTATTTTACAGCTCGGGTAACTGGCCACTTTCATCGAAGATTACTCGAGTAATCGGGTACTTTTTTTTTTTTTTTAAGAAACTTGCATTGACCAACATATGTGAGACTTTCTTTTGTAAAGAGCAGGCCGGCCGCCAGGCGCAATGGGCCCACACCCCCGGGTCCGCCAACCCCCACCCACCCAGTGGGGCCAACGCCAGTCGCACAGCGGCCCCCCTTTCCCCGCGTCATCGCCGCACACCCACATTCACACTCCTGGACCCACCCATTCTCTTTCACTCTTGTACCCGTTCAATCTCACTCCCACTCGCCCTCAGAGTCACCCACACCCACTCACGTTCACCCACGCACGCGCTCTCACTCACACTCCGACCTACCATATCTATCCATTCGTGCTCTCCCCCTCACACTCACCCACCCTCCTTCACCCTTATTACCTAGGGTGACTGCGATGCAGATGCAGCAAACCTGAACGCGTACCAGCGGCTGGGGAGACCGCCAGCGCAGGCCAGCGGCCACCCCCCGCCGACCCACCCCAGGGCGGCTGCAGCCACAGGAGCAGACCCGCACCCCCAGCATACACCTGAGCGACTGATCAGCAGATCACCGCAGGTGCCCCGAGATGCCACCCGACATGCAAAGCGGCACACAAAACTGACCCACCATCACCACCTCCATTCATCACTCCCTCACTCTCATTTACTCCCCTGTTCAGTCCCTCTCTCATTCCCTTGGTTGTAGCTATACATTCAGCAGCACCCAGGGATTTTGACAACATGATGGGTCCCAGGGCTCCCAGCAGGAAGAGGGCAACAGAGGTGCAGGAAGACCCCCCCCCACCCCCTCCCCCTTGCACAAAACATGGTAGGTGTATGTCGGTTGTATGATGTGATTGTGTGTAAATGTGTGGACTACCATAGTGCAGTTAAAATTGGGGGGATGGTGGTTGGAGCACCACTAGCCACTGCGATAGGCAGCGGGGCCCCCATCCCCCCAAGCCCTCAATGTCTAAAATGCAATTAAAATTGAGGTGAGGGCAGCCCCACTGTGCAGCAGAGGTATCTTCTTCGCCGACACAGTGCGGCTCACCCCCGCCCCAAAGCCCAAAATATATCCAAGAAGATGTATATTCCACCCAGAATCAGGGGGCGGAAAATAAGACTGGGAGGGAGGCAGACCAAAAGCGAGGCTGTCCCCTCCCCCGAAGTCAGTTCGCAAACTGGTTCATGAGGCCACCCACTGCCCCCAAATCCCAACCCAGGGTGAAGGCCGCCAGGCCGAGCAGCCCAGGACCCACCGACGTTGCGCCCTGGTGCTCCCAGCACCACAAACATGATGGAGCAGCCACACCCATTCCCACTCATCTTGCACATACAAACATGCACAACAACAATAGTCACAATAGTGAACAATGGGTGGGACCCACACAGCACCCCACACGGCACCCCACATGCCAAGTGACACCCCCGAGTGCCCATGCAAGCCCACCGACCACCCACCGCAGATGCACACCGACAGTAGCAGGCCACCCTGCAGCCACAGCCACCGCGGAGCAGCCCGATGGCAATACGGCCGCCAACCGGCACCAACGGCTAACCCAACCACCCCTGAGCACCCACACACACCTGCCGCCAAAGACACCAGGGGCAATGCGACAAAGTGCCCCATCCCACGATACAACAGCAGGGCAACTGGGACAAGCAGGCCCCCGAATTGCCATGCCATGAGATGGACTGCCCCAACCCCGCCACCCAACAAAGTTCTCCTACCCATACACACATTCTCCACCCACACACATCCACCCATAGGTAACCGCACCCATACACGCACACACACCCCGCACACCCTCATGTGCACACGTAGACACACACACCATCACACATGCCCATCTACGCTCACACACAGCCCCACATGTCCATGCACAACACACATACCCATGCATCCACTTCCACACACACGCCCCCACTCACACCCACTTTCACACATGTACACACATGCACACCCACACCCACAGGCCCCAGAGGACGGGAAGGGCGACACTACCCCCCCCCCCCCCCCCCCCCAGGACACAGGCACCTGCCCCAGGGTGCCACCAGGGCCTCAGGGAAGGCACGACCCCACCACACAAGGATGCACCGGAGCCGGCCCGCGTCACCGGCGCACACCCTACCCCGGCCCAGGGGGAGAAACCCCCCCCCCAGCACCGGGGGCCCAGGGCCAGACCCAGCCCCTCCCAGGAGGCAAGACCAGCCAGCCCCCCCTCCCCCCCCTTCCCGGGCCAGACACACGGCTGCCCCAGAACAGGCCCCCCGCACACCGGCCCCTTGTGGTCAGGGCGCAGCCAGCCACCAGAGGCACCAAGGAAAGCAATCCACCGCCCGCCACCCTTCAGGTTATAAAATTAATAAACAGGGACCAGAGAGAATTGAATTCAGCCAGTTGATTATTTGAGGAGGCAGACATTCTCTCCAGGCTAATATAATCCAATAGTAAGTTATTATAGTGAGTCATGCATAAATTATTTCTTGAATTCCAATTCATGAGGATAGTTTTCTTTGTGATGCATATAGCGGTGAGAACCATGTGTGACATCCTTGCCTCTATATTTATTTCACTTATTACATCACATAATATGCAAAGTGTGGGTGAGGATGGGACACGATGCCCAAGGCATGCCAACAGGTCCTCACATGTCTTCCGCCAGAACTTTTGAACCGGTGCACAGGACCACATAGCATGCATATAGCTATTCGGGATGTTGCTGGTGCAGTAGAAGCAGATATTTGTGTGACTCAGGCCCATTCTGAACATCCTTTGTCCTGTGTAATGAATTCTGTGTAAAACTTTATACTGTATGAGTTGTAAATTGGAGTTTTTAGTCATCTTAAAAGTGTTTAAACATATTTGTGTCCAGAAGCTTTCATCCTTATTGATCGATAGGTCTGTCTCCCATTTTAATATTGGAAGAGATACTGACTCATCCAGTTTTGATAATAGTCCACATATTTATCTCCGCCATGCCGCGGGCCGCAGGAGGTTATGTTTTTGCCAGCGTTTGTCTGTCTGTCTGTTTGTCTGTCTGTTGGTTAGCAAGATAACTCAAAAAGTTTTGGACGGATTTCGGTGAAACTTTCAGGCGTTGGAAATGGTACAAGGAAGAACTGATTCAGTTTTGGGGATGATCCAGATCACCGTCTGGATACAGGAGTTTTTTAAAGGATTCTTTAACATTGTGAGATACGGCCATTTTCAACATGTGTGCAGGCGCAATGGAGGGCGCTGGTCGTCGTGTCTGACGAACATGAACTCCGCGTTCTTCAAAGTTTTAGGCACAAAAGCACGCGGAAAACAGTGGTGGGCCGGGCCCGGCAGCGTGCCTGTGTTTGCGCTATGCTGCAAAAGCTGAGATGGGCAGCTGTCCGGTGCTGGATTATTTGGCAGAAATTCCACGGGCAGCCATAGTGGCTGCGCAAAAACAAGCTCTCTGCCAGGGAAGCTTCCAAATCCTCTTTTGCCGTGGAGCGCAACCCCAATATAAAACCCACGGCAACCTGTCTACCCAATTTGCATCCGTCAGTGAAGCCCTGAGTGCTGCTTTAGTGATTTATGAAAACGCTCGCATAACCCATTGGCCTGTGGGTTGTACACGGTTGTGCGATGAATTGCAGCGCCCGCAGCCTGGGAGTTTGCAGATGGAGGAGATGGACATAACACCAACACTTCAGTTTATTACCTCCGCCAAGGAGGTAATGCTTTTACTACTGAACCACTAATCCTATCATTGTGAATCCAATTGCTAGTCATATGTTTTCGTGGTCAAGGAATCTGAAAACGTACACACAAACAGTGTATGGGGGGGAACTGTGGCGCTTGGCGGAGGTCTGCGCTCTCCAAGTGCTTTTCTAGTTTTGATATCAATTTAGGGGAACGAAGATTTAGAATCTCTGTCACCTTAGCTGGTACCTCTAAGCCTGTCTGATTAAGATTGAATCTTGCTTTTATTACGGATTTAAGCTGTTGGTTCTCAAGAAACTTTTTATCGCTGGTGTCGTACTGTGACACTAGTTCCTGAAATTGGATAAAATTTCCACCTTGAATAAGATGCTCTAAGTTTTTTATTTCCTTCTTTTGTCATAGTGGAAAGTTTAACGTCCTCTTTTGTTACAAGATATCAGGATTATTCCAAATGGACGTGAGTTTACAGGGGACAAGTGAAGACCCCGTTGTTTTTAAAAATTTCCACCAAGCTGTCAGAGAGGAGTTGATATTAATGCTTTTAAAACAGTCAGGGCGTTTAATACAGGGACTTATAAAACGTAAGTCAGAGATATTTAGCTACCCACAGAGAGCCTATTCAGCATCTAACCATGGGTTTCTTGATGGGGCTGATTTTGTCCATTTAGAAACAAACTGCAGTCTATTGGGTAAGAAATAATAATAAAAAAAAAAAATTGGTAGAGCTAAACCTATGCACTCTTTTGCTTTCTGAAGAGTTTTTACACTGATCCGTGATGGTTTATCCTTCCATAAAAATTTACTTATATTTGAGTCTAGAGACTTAAACCAGGCCATTGATGGTTGGGTAGGAATCATTGAGAACAAATAGTTGATTTTAGGAAGGATCATCATTTTAACGGTTGTGACTCTTCCCATTAGTGATATAGGTAGTGTCCTCCAGCGCGTAAGGTCCTCTTGTATTGTTTTTAAAAGGGGAGTGTGATTTAGTCGTAATAACTCTGAGAGCCTGGGGGAAATATCTATTCCTTAATATTTAATATTACCTGAATGTATTGGAATAATGGATGTATTTGAGAAATTACAATTTATAGGTAAAACTGTTGATTTACCCCAGTTAATAGAGTAATCTGATAATGATGAAAATTGATCAATGAGCGCCACTGTCTGAAGAAGAGATCTTTGTGAGTTTTCAAGGAAAATCAATACATAATCTGCATAAAGACTTATCTTGTGTTCTTTTTCTCCAGTCTGGATACCTCCGATATCAATATTCTGTTGTATGGCTGCTGCTAATGGTTCGATAAAAATGGTAAAAAGTGAGGGAGAGAGTGGACAACCCTGCCTAGTACCTCTGTGGAGATTAAAGCTTCGGGAGGTCTGATTATTTGTTCGGACCAACGCAGTTGGACAGCTATGTAGTGTTTTCATCCAGTTTATGAAAGATGAACCAAACCTGAACTTGTTTAACACCATAAAAAGAAATTTCCAGTTAACACGGTCAAAGGCTTTTTCTGCATCCAAAAATAAAATTGTAGTGTCTAAGTTATTGCTCTTACAGTAGTCTATTAAATCAAATAGCCTGCATGTGTTATTAGTCGAGTGCCTACCGTTGATGAAACCTGTTTGACCTGGTTGTATAATCACCGCAATTATCCTTTCCAGTCTTTTGGCGAGAGCTTTGCAAATTATTTTAAGATTGGCATTCATCAGTGAGATGGGACGGTAGTTGGATGGAAGCGTAGGTTCTTTACCAGATTTAAGGAGCAGGATACTACTTGCCAAACTCATATTTGGAGGGATTACATTATCTTCTTAAATTTGGTTCACCATTTTAAAGAAAGTAGGTGCCATCACAGGCCAGAATTCTTCATAAAATTGTACTGGAAAACCATCTGGTCCCGGTGCTTTGTTGTTTGGGATGTGCTTAAGTGCCTCCTGGAGTTTGGACACCAGAAAAGGTGTATCCAGAGCTGCAGTCTGTTCATTATTTAATCGTGTTAACCACTTGCGCTCCGTTGTTCCGCGGGCGGTCAAGTCTCTGCATCCTAGGGCGCAGGAGGGCGCAGGAGGGTGCACTCGTGCGTCCTCGTGCGCTCTCGGACGCATAGTCCAGATTGTGGTGATGTAGGTGGTGTTGGCGTCCAAGCGCCACTGGAAAAAAAAAAAAAAGCTGCAGACACAGCCGCGAACAGATTAGTTCATCTGATTGACCTCTCATTTGACTAATAAGAGCCTTGAATTGGGTTTCTGAAACCTTGAAGAACCAATGAATGAAAACCTAGGAAGGAGGACCCGCCTACTGTGAATGCAGGAGCCAATTGAAGCACAGAAGTTCGGGCTGGGTGAAAAGAGATTTACTGTTGCAGCTGATGGAAAAAAAAAAAGGATGCTGGACGAACCTGCTACAGATCCAGCAGCATGGAGAACACCCACAAGTGGGACCTGCACTCATTCCAGCAGAATAGACGTTTAGGATTCTCTTCCGTCATCATAGACCGACGGAGGCCGACGACAAAGGTCGTAAATCATTCACCAAAACCGCAATATTGGAATTATGTTTTGACTGGGATCCACGAGCGGACCAGCGTCGCGTTCGTCTTACAATGGGGAAGAGAAGTTCGCCAGGACTCTGCTGCTGTGAAGAGGTAAGGTGTTATAAGCTAAATTATTATTTCTCCCTGAAAACTGTAATCCAAAAATGACTTTTGACCGATCGGTATATTACAACTGTACGGCGCACGAAGTGCGTGCGCCGCGATAAACGGTTCATTTGCAGTGTTCGGACCGTGAAGCCGCGCCCCCCCCCCCCCCCGCTGCAGAAGAGGAGCGGGGAACGCCCCCCCGGTTCGCCGGGGGAAGCCGCTGTGACAGCGTTGCTGTGGAAACATGCAACGAGTGTAATCCGTCATGTAGCGAGGGCCGAACTCTGTCCTTTGTAGCGGGGGGGGGGACAACCCCCTCCCCCCCCCCCCCCCCACACACACACACACAGACACAGCCCTGAATGTGACCTTTCATTAGAGCCCAAAATGAAGATTCTACATTGAATTATTCAAAAGTTACAGACGTTTTTCCAAACTGTGCCATTTGGCACAATTTGGCACAGTTTCCAAAAACGCCTGGGAACAACCTAGAAAAAAGCTTTGTAAAAATATTCATTTTTGTGGTATTGTTACAAAATTTGGACCTCAGCTGGATAACACTTGGTTCTACATTTCTGTTGCATTTTCCAGCCGGATCGGACAGCTGTGTGTTATTTGCAAGCATTTGTATCCAAAGAAACACCGTGGCCAAATTTATTTTCTTCAAGTTCAGTATGTTTAGATGACTGTAACTCAGTGGCCGGAGCACGTAGAGAGATTGTTTATTTTGCCAAAAAATTCAAAGTGTTTTCTTTTAAATGAGACCAACCCCATGAAGATGCTGCAAACGGTTGAAGAACAGCTTTCGATTTACTTTGGGCACATTATTTTTTGGCGTTTTTAGGAAAATTGCCCGGAGTGCAAGGGGTTAAGTTAATATCGTCCAAAAATTTATTTATCTCTGAGTCAGCTGGGTTAATTTGAGATGAGTAGAAGTTTTCATAAAACTTTCGAAAGGAGTTATTTATTTCTTCAGGCTCATGAGTAATATTTCCAGTCATATCCTTAATAGAGGGGATAGTTGTTTTTTCTTTATTCAATCTAAGCTGGTTCACAAGATATCGCCCCGATTTATTACTGTGTTCAAACTTCTCAAGATGCAGTCTTTGTGTTAAAAACTGTTATTTTGTTTGTAATTTCTTTTAATTTCAGCTTTATTTTTCTGAGCTTGTTAAGTGCCTGTTCCTGTGGAGAAACGGCACAGGTTGTCTCGAGTGATTTAATTTTTTGTTCTAACTCCAGTACCAGTGCTTTTTTGTTTTTATTCTTATATGAACAGTAAGAGATTATTTTACCTCGCATGACCGCTTTTGCTGCTTCCTAAAGAACACCTGGGGATATTCCTGGCACATCATTATATTCCTGATATGATTCCCACTCTTTATTAAAGTACAATGGGGAAAAAAGTATTTAGTCAGCCACCAATTGTGCAAGTTCTCCCACTTAAAAGATGAGAGAGGTCTCCAATTTTCATCATAGGTATACCTCAACTATGAGAGACAAAATGAGAAAAAAAAAAATCCAGAAAATCACATTGAAGGTTTTTTAATGAATTAATTGGTAAATTCCTAGGTAAAATAAGTATTTGGTCAATAACAAAAGTTCATCTCAATACTTTGTTATATACCCTTTGTTGGCAATGACAGAGGTCAAACGTTTTCTGTAAGTCTTCACAAGGTTTTCACACACTGTTGCTGGTATTTTGGCCCATTCCTCCATGCAGATCTCCTCTAGAGCAGTGATGTTTTGGGGCTGTCGCTGGGCAACACGGACTTTCAACTCCCTCCAAAGATTTTCTATGAGGTTGAGATCTGGAGACTGGCTAGGCCACTCCAGGACCTTGAAATGCTTCTTAAGAAGCCACTCCTTCGTTGCCCGGGCAGTGTGTTTGGGATCATTGTCATGCTGAAAGACCCAGCCACGTTTCATCTTCAATGCCCTTGCTGATGGAAGGAGGTTTTCACTCAAAATCTCACGATACATGGCCCCATTCATTCTTTCCTTTACACAGATCAGTCGTCCTGGTCCCTTTGCAGAAAAACAGCCCCAAAGTATAATGTTTTCACCCCCATGCTTCACAGTAGGTATGGTGTTCTTTCTCCTCCAAACACGACAAGTTGAGTTTTTACCAAAAAGTTCTATTTTGGTTTCATCTGACCATATGACATTCTCCCAATCCTCTTCTGGATCATCCAAATGCTCTCTAGCAAACTTCAGATGGGCCTGGACATGTAATGGCTTAAGCAGGGGGACACGTCTGGCACTGCAGGATTTGAGTTTCTGGCGGCGTAGTGTGTTACTGATGGTAGCCTTTGTTACTTTGGTCCCAGCTCTCTGCAGGTCATTCACTAGGTCCCCCCGTGTGGTTCTGGGATTTTTGCTCACTGTTCTCGGGATCATTTTGACCTCACGGGGTGAGATCTTGCGTGGAGCCCCAGATCAAGGGAGATTATCAGTGGTCTTGTATGTCTTCCATTTTCTAATAATTGCTCCCACAGTTGATTTCTTCACACCAAACTGCTTACCTATTGCAGATTCAGTCTTCCCAGCCTGGTGCAGGTCTACAATTTTGTTTCTGGTGTCCTTTGACAGCTCTTTGGTCTTGGCCATAGTGGAGTTTGGAGTCTGACTGTTTGAGGTTGTGGACAGGTGTCTTTCATACTGATAATGAGTTCAAACAGGTGCCATTAATACAGGTAACGAGTGGAGGACAGAGGAGCCTCTTAAAGAAGAAGTTACAGGTCTGTGAGAGCCAGAAATCTTGCTTGTTTGTAGGTGAGCAAATGTGACTTCCGGTCTGGACACCATGGTGATAGCAGCTTAACGCTGAAGCTCCCAGACTCGATCCAGGAAAATACCTTGAAAATCAGATTTAACGGATTTTTGGAAGAGTGAAAATCAAAAGACAAAGTCATCATGCCTAAAGGAAAACAGAAGAAATCGACATTTACCAGGCCAGGAAACGCATTGGCTGGAGAATCTGATCCGGAGGATTTCCAATCAGAAGATGAGGAGCTGAATGAAGCTGGCAAAAAGGTTAGCTTAAAAATGGTACTTAAAGAATTAAGACAATTTCACCGAGAGTGTTGGGCCGAATTTCGTGAAATCAAAGACGAAATAAAAAGGACAAACAGCAGAGTGGACCAGGCCGAGGACCGAATCTTGGAAGCAGAGAAAAGAATAAAAGGGCTGGAAGATACCGTGCTGGAGCTACACAAAAGACAGTCAAGACTGGAGGCTAAGCTAACCGACCAAGAAGGAAGACTAAGAAGAGACAACATAAGAATACATGGTCTGAAAGGAGTCGTCGAGGATGGTTTCACCACAATGGCGGCATGCGTGGAATCCTTATCGAGAGAAAAGTTGGAGATTCCCCAAACCACCGACTTGAAGATAGAAAGGGCGCACCATACATTAGCCCCTAGGCCGGCAGCGGAAGCGCCACCACGATCGGTGGTGGTGAAGTTCTCCAACTCCAGAATAAAAGAAGAGGTTGTAAGACTGGCTTGGCAGAAAAAAGGATTTATGCACCAAGAGAGAAAAGTTTTCGTGGAACACGATTACGCCCCGGAGGGGTCCGTAAAAGCGTCGGGAATACAACGCTAAAAAGGTATTACGAGAGTAAAAATCTGCGCTTTCAGACGCCATTTCCGGCGAAGTTGGCGGGTTTTTTTACGGCGATGAGACGTGTCTCTACAACTCGGTGGAAGAAGCAACCACGGATATGGCGAGAAGAGGGCTCCTGTGTAACGGTGTATAAATCGCGCAGCAGACCCGATCGAAGAATCAAGGCTCAAACGTGGTCCACACAGAGACCCTCAGAACCCACGAGCCAGCAGCGGGAAACCCAGCGCCAGAGCTACAAGGAAAAACTGGCCGTTTACAGGAGGGAATAACGATATTTTTAGTCAATCTGCACATCCAACCCCCCCTCCTACAAGGTAACAAACATTAACCACTTGCGCTCCGTTGTTCCGCGAGCGGGCAAGTCTCTGCGTCCTAGGGCGCAGGAGGGCGCACTCGTGCGTCCTCGTGCGCTCTCTGACACATAGTCCAGATTGTGGTGATGTAGGTGGTGTTGGCGTCCAAGCGTCACTGGAAAAAAAAGCTGCAGACACAGCCGCGAACAGATTAGTTCATTTGATTGACCTCTCATTCGACTAATAAGAGCCTTGAATTGGGTTTCTGAAACCTTGAAGAACCAATGAATGAAAACCTAGGAAGGAGGACCCGCCTACTGTGAATGCAGGAGCCAATTGAAGCACAGAAGTTCGGGCTGGGTGAAAAGAGATTTACTGTTGCAGCTGATGGGGAAAAAAAAAAAAAAAGGACGCTGGACGAACCTGCTACAGATCCAGCAGCATGGAGAACACCCACAAGTGGGACCTGCACTCATTCCAGCAGAATAGACGTTTAGGATTCTCTTCCGTCATCATAGACCGACGGAGGCCGACGACAAAGGTCGTAAATCATTCTCCAAAACCGCAATATTGGAATTATGTTTTGACTGGGATCCACGAGCGGACCAGCGTCGCGTTCGTCTGACAATGGGGAAGAGAAGTTCGCCAGGACTCTGCTGCTGTGAAGAGGTAAGGTGTTATAAGCTAAATTATTATTTCTCCCTGAAAACTGTAATCCAAAAATGACTTTTGACCGATCGGTAAATTACAACTGTATGGCGCACGAAGTGCGTGCGCCGCGATAAACAGTTCATTTGCCATGTTCGGACCATGAACGCCCCCCCCGCCCACTGCAGAAGAGGAGGGGGGGGGCGTTCACGGTCTGAACGCCCCCCGGTCTGCGGGGGGAAGCCGCTGTGACAGCGTTGCTGTGGAAACATGCAACGAGTGTAATCCGTCACGTAGCGAGGGCCGAACTCCGTCCTTTGCAGCGGGGGGGGGACAAACCCCCCCCCCCCCCACACACACACAGACACAGCCCTGAATGTGACCTTTCATTAGAGCCCAAAATGAAGATTCTACATTGAATTATTCAGAAGTTACAGACGTTTTTCCAAACTGTGCCATTTGGCACAATTTGGCACAGTTCCAAAACGCCTGGGAACAATCTGAGAACAAAGCTGTGTAAAATATTAATTTTTTGTGGTATTGTTACAAAATTTGGACCTCAGCTGGATAACACTTGGTTCTACATTTCTGTTGCATTTTCCAGCCGGATCGGGCAGCAGTTTTGCAAGCATTTGTATCCAAAAAAACACCGTGGCCAAATTTATTTTCTTCAAGTTCAGTATGTTTAGATGACTGTAACTCAGTGGCCGGAGCACGTAGAGAGATTATGTTTATTTTGCCAAAAAATTCAAAGTGTTTTCTTTTAAATGAGACCAACCCCATGAAGATGCTGCAAAGGGTTGAAGAACAGCTTTCGATTTACTTTGGGCACGTTATTTTTTGGCGTTTTTAGGAAAATTGCCCTGAGTGCAAGGGGTTAAAGGAGATGCAGAATCAGCAAGTGGTAAAACATTTCATGGAACAGACATAATATTAGAAACAAATAAGTCTTTTTTTTAAAAAAACCAAAAAACAAAACTTGTTAAAATAGAAATGTGACAATGAACCACATGATCTCTCCACACTAACAAATACTGTATTAACGTGAATGTTTGCTGTGATGGGGGTGGGAGGTTGCACACAATTTCATAGGGTATAGGCATAAAAAAAAAATTAAAAAATCATTACAAGTTCGGATTGGGATCTAAAATTCACGTTAAAAACATGGGACAACTTACAGGGGTAAGAGAGGACCCTCAGCACGTAACGGAATCAGGAATTTCCATCTGAGCCTACACACCATCAAGGCTCTTCTAAGGTCACTAAAAAGGCCTCAGCTCAGGAAGATCTTTTGTCAGTTTTTTGTTTTAAAGTTTTATATACTATGTTCTTAATGTTTTTTATGTTCTTAATGTTCTTTCAGTTTCTGAGTAGCATAAAAGAGGGCCACCACACTGTTATACTAAATAAGACAACACAATGGAGAAACAGGGTGTAACGAAAATAATCTCATATAATGTAAAAGGGATCCTGAATCCAGTTAAAAGATCCAAGATTCTAGGCAAAATGAAAAAAGACAAAGCAGGAATAATATTTTTACAGGAAACCCACCTAACAGACGTGGAGCACACTAAACTCAATAGACAAGGGTTTAAAATGATCTCTTCATCTTCATATAAGTCAGGGAGGAGGAGGGGAGTAGCGACATTGATCTCAACCAAAATTATATTTGAAAAAAAAAATCAGAACACAAAGATAAAGAAGGGAGATACAGTATGGTACTTGGGTGGCTAGAGGGAGAAGATATCACCCTGCTGAATGTATATGCACCTCCAGGGGCTAACTGGAAATTTTATAAAAATGATATTTGGCCTAATGCCCAAGGTTTAGTGATATGTGGTGGAGACTTCAATCTAAGACTGAATCCATACTGGGATGCATCAGGTAATTCTCCACATCAAAATAACACTCAAAGTAGAAAAACTCGGATGCTACTAAAAGAAATGGGAATCTGTGACGTGTGGAGGGAATTCAACCCCAGTGTTAAAGATTATACATTTTACTCAGCACCACATTCATCATACTCAAGGATTGACTATTTTTTTATGTTTAATAGAGACATTGGAAGAGTAAAAACATGTAAAATAGGACTGATGGATCTCTCTGACCACAGTCCGATCTATATTGACTTAAGTATCCAAAAATACACAAATAATACATTTTCTTGGAGGTTAAATTCAAATGTCCTGAAAGGCCCACTGAAAGATGAATTGGAATCAGATATAGATAGATAGATAGATAGTTTATTTCGAACACAAAAATATACCAAATACAAGCAAATGGCAAATGCAATAAAGTAACATTATACACTGTTCGAAAGGGAGAAGGAAGAAGTGAACACTTATTAATTCCATCTCCTCTTTTCCATAGATACACCCATGTGAATTTTATACAAATTACCACCTTTAAGACCCCAAGTAAACAATTTACTGTATTTTTTACAAATCAACATTAACACCCATCCATTCTAACATACAATGATGTCCATACAACAAAACCAGCCTCAAACAACACAGATATACACAGTGCTGTCCTACCCACCATTCCATAGTGTCCCATAATATCCCAGAGTGAACATAATGAATCGTACATATAACTACTACCCTTCTAACATATACCCTTTCAGCAAATGATGCTTATACCTCTTTTTGAATTGATTTCTGTTTGTACATAGTTTCAGTTCCGGCTCTAGACTGTTCCACAAATCCACCCCGCAGACAGATATGCACATACTTTTCTTGGTAGTACGTATCTTGGGTTTTGTAAAGTTTAAGTCTCCCCTCAAATTATGATCATTGTCTCTTTTTTTAAATATTTTTTGTATATTAGTTGGTAGTTGATTATTAATTGCCCTGTACATTACTTGTGCTGTCTTAAATTTAACTAAATCGATGAACTTTATGACATGTGACTTTAAGAACAACGAATTGGTATGGTCTCTATATCCTGCATTGTTTATTATCCTTATAGCTCTTTTTTGTAATGTGCATATTGACTGTAGGTTGGTTTTGTAGGTGTTTCCCCAGACTTCTACACAGTAGTTAAGATAAGGTAAAAACAGTGAATTGTACAATAAGACCAATGATTTATAGTCCAAGAAGTGTCTCGTCTTCCCCAGTATGCCTATACATTTTGCTAATTTGGCCCGGATGTGACTGATGTGAGGTTTCCAGCAGATTTTATTGTCAAGCGTCACCCCCAGGAACTTTTCCTGTACCGTTTCTATTCTGGTATCATCTATCATTACCATTATTTCATGATTTATTTTATAATTTCCAAACAACATAATCTTTGTTTTTTTTAGATTTAGAGATAATTTATTTTTGTTGAACCACTGCGTTAATTTTTTCATTTCAGTTGTGACCACCTCTAAAACCTGCTGCAAATTCTCACCAGTGCAGAGGATATTTGTGTCATCCGCAAACAAAATAAATTTCAGAATTTTTGATACTTGGCATATGTCATTTATA
The DNA here is from genome assembly GCA_020510985.1 of Pholidichthys leucotaenia. NCBI lineage: Eukaryota > Metazoa > Chordata > Actinopteri > Cichliformes > Pholidichthyidae > Pholidichthys > Pholidichthys leucotaenia. The sequence continues at coordinate 271,286,748 of CM035844.1, read as the reverse complement.
TACAGTATAAAATAAAGAGTTTGGGTCCCAAAACTGACCCCTGGGGCACACCACAAGTGATGTCCATGAAGGGTGATTTGTGCTCTCCAATTTGTACAAATTGTTGTCTATCCTTTTTTTTTTTTTTTTTTTCTTTTTTTTTTCTTTTTCCTTTGAAAGACAAAAGTAAAATAGAAAGATGTCTTTACCTTCTTTACATGTTTCAACTGCACTGCAGCCTTCATCAGAAGAGTCAGCTGATTGCTGCCAGGTGACATTTATCAGCTGATTTTCGTAGCGGGGCCAGCTCAGCAGATCTGTCAGATCCACCGAGCCGGGCCCCGCCTCCCCGCCATCAGATGTCTCTGGAGAATGAGGTCCCAGGTGTGAGAAAAGCATAAAGGCCCCCTCATCTCGGTTCAGGTGTCTTTTTCCCCGCTTTCTGATCTCTATTCCTCCTTGATCCAACGTTGTTGGTCTGTTGCTCTCCGATCCAATAATTTTTGTGTTGTCCCCAGTCCATGATGTATTATTTCTTTTGCAGTGGTCCGATATAGCTGATTTTAATGTTTCTTGTTCTGCTTTTTCTTTTTGTGATCTTGTGAGTCGTCCTTGCGTTTCCTTCTCACATTCCTTTTGGTGTTCTTTTTTTCTTGTGGTGAATAATCTTCCGGTTTCTCCAATGTAGGTTTTGTTGCATGATCTGCATGATATTTCATATAATACATTGCATTTATTGTCTTGTTCTATTCTGTCCTTGGGGTGTATTAATAACTGTCTTAATTTTTTGCAATGGGAGACCCACTATCAGCCATCATGAGCAGTTTTTTTATGGAGGATCTGGAAAATAAAGCCATCAACACAGCACCCACAATATGCAAACCCACCCTTTGGAGAGATACGTTAGATGACATTCTGGAAAAAATAAGGAAAGGACATACACAAGAACTCACTGACCATCTGAACAGTACAGACAGTACAGGGAACATAAATTCACACACGAAGAGGAGGAAAATGGCACCATAGCCTTTCTGACATGAAAATCCACCACAACGAGGACGGCGCATAAAAATCACAGTCCTACAGTAAACCAACCCACACAGATCAATACCTACTTGGACAACGGAACACCCCACAGCACACAAGCTATCAGTCATCAGGACATTATATGAACGAGGCCACCATCATCACGGAACAAGAAGACAGACAGAAGAGGAAAACCACATAAAACAGCACTTACACGCTGCCAATATCCATTATGGGCCATAAACAAAGGGAAACAGCAAGTCAAAAACAAAGAAAATAAACAGGACACAAGACATAGAACAAAAGCTGAAATCAAAACAAGGACAACCATAACTATACCATACATACGAGGGATCACGGAACCAATTCAAAGGATCATGAAAAAATACAAAATAAACACAGCAGTCAAACCACACAAAAAATTAAGACAGTTATTAGTACACCCCAAGGACAGAATAGAACAAGACAATAAATGCAATGTATTATATGAAATATCATGCAGATCATGCAACAAAACCTACATTGGAGAAACCGGAAGATTATTCACCACAAGAAAAAAAGAACACCAAAAGGAATGTGAGAAGGAAACGCAAGGACAACTCACAAGATCACAAAAAGAAAAAGCAGAACAAGAAACATTAAAATCAGCTATATCGGACCACTGCAAAAGAAATAATCACATCATGGACTGGGACAACACAAAAAATTATTGGATCGGAGAGCAACAGACACAAACGTTGGATCAAGGAGGCAATAGAGATCAGAAAGCAGGGAAAAGACACCATGAACCGAGATGAGGGGGCCTTTATGCTTTCTCACACCTGGGACCACATTCTCCAGAGACCATCTGATGGCGGGAGGCGGGGCCGGCTCGGTGGATCTGACAGATCTGCTGAGCTGGCCCCGCCTACGAAAATCAGCTGATAAATGTCACCTGGCAGCAATCAGCTGACTCTTCTGATGAAGGCTGCAGTGCAGTTGAAACATGTAAAGAAGGTAAAGACATCTTTCTATTTTACTTTTGTCTTTCAAAGGGAAAAAAAAAAGGATAAATAATTAAAAGAAGACAAAATGAACCTGTTTGACGTATAAATTGTTGTCTGTTACTTAAATAACTTTCCACCCAACTCAGTCCAACCCCTCTTATCCCATACCTTTCCAGTTTCCTTAGTAGTATGCTGTGGTCAATGGTGTCAAAAGCTTTCTTTAAATCTATGAATACTCCTACAGCAACATTTTTTTTATCTATACAACTAGTAATTTCTTCTATAAGTTCGATCAGTGCCAAAGATGTAGATTTATCTGCTCTAAAACCATACTGGCTATCTGTAAGGAGGTTGCGTTTTTCAGTGAAATCATCCAGTCTCTTAGTGAAGATTTTTTCAAGTATTTTGGAGAATTGTGAGAGTAAAGAGACTGGCCTGTAATTTGTGAAGCGATGACTGTCTCCTGTTTTGTATAGAGGTATTCTCAGATATTCTCAGATATTTGGAAGAAAATGATAATGGAGAAGTATCCCCTTTAATACCGTGGGACGCATGCAAAGCTGTAATAAGGGGAAAGATTATCGCAAAACTGGCAATCCAAAAAAAAACTAATCACATTAGAGTCAGAACTTAAGAACCTAGAAAAAGAGCACAAAGACAACACTCATTCTAATGACTCGCTCAAAATTAAGGAAATTAAAAAACAAATAAATGAGATCTACACAATAGAAATCCAGAAGAAACTTACATTTCTGAAACAAAAATACTATGAAGCAGGCAGCAAATTGGCAAAATTACTAGCCTATAAATTGAGGAAACAACAAACGGAGAGAGCAATTTACAAAATCAGAGACCCAGTATCAAAGGAAATAAAATTTAGAATTCAGGATATTCTTAAAAGCTTCGAGAACTACTACAAGAACTTGTACTCCCTCAAAAAACATAAAAACGCATCCAAAGCATTTCTAAACACATTAAACCTTCCCCAACTTACTGAGTCACAAAATAAAACACTACTGTCAGAAATACAACCTAAAGAATTAGAAAAAGCAATTATGAAACTTAAAGCTAACAAATCCCCAGGAGCAGATGGCTATACAGCAGAGTGGTACAAAACCTTTAAACAGCAACTATCTCCTCTCCTCCTGAAAACATTTAACTATGTCCTCCACACAGGGGAAATCCCCCCCTCCTGGAGTGAAGGGATCATTGCAGTCATACCTAAACCTGAAAAGGATAAACTAGACTGCTCCAACTACAGACCAATCAGTGTGTTAAATCAGGACTATAAGCTTTTTACCACTATCCTTGCCAAAAGGTTAGAAAATATACTGACAGACTTAATTCATTTAGACCAAACAGGTTTTATAAGACAAAGACAGACACAAGACAACATTAGACGCACTTTACACATAATTCATCATATAAAAAAATATAACTTAAATGCAGCCATATTGGGATTAGATGCTGAAAAAGCATTTGATTCGGTTGACTGGTCTTTCCTATATAGAATCTTATCCAGTTTCAATTTTCATAACAACTTCATTAGAACTATCCAGGCATTATATAAAAAAACAACAGCTAAAATAAGGATTAACGGTAAATTATCATCATCTTTTGAACTGGAAAGAGGATGTCGTCAGGGCTGCCCCTTGTCTCCACTGCTCTTTGCAATCTTCATAGAACCTCTGAGCCAATGGATAAGACGGAATCAAAAAATTCAAGGTATTACACTTGGTCAGAAGGAACATAAAATAGCACTCTTTGCTGATGACATTTTAATATACCTGGGGCAGCCGGACACCTCTTTTCCAGAACTAATCTCAGTTTTTTCAGAGTATGGAGATTTATCGGGGTACGAATTAAACATGCATAAAACCCAAGTTTTAACATTCAACTATGACCCAAATCAATATTTACTAAGCAAACTCAAAACTAACTGGGAGATGGAATCTATGAAATATCTGGGGGTCAATATCCCGAAACAACTCAACAAAATTATAACACTAAACTATGACCCACTGATGGCAAAAATAAAATCTGATCTAGTAAGATGGAATATGATACCATTCTTGGGTACTGCACAAAGAATTGAAGCAGTCAAAATGAATATACTTCCACGTCTTCTGTACCTTTTCCAAACAATACCGGTAGAACCTCCCAAAAAAAACATGGCAAGAACTGGACAGAAGGATCTCAAGATTCATATGGCAGGGCAAGAGACCTAGAATCAGATATAGAACCCTACAGCTAAACAAAGACAAAGGTGGGCTTGCGCTGCCAAATATCAGGGACTATTTTAAAGCCGCACAAATTAAAACTTTAGTAGAGATATGTAACCCAGTCTACACTGCACAATGGAAGGAGATGGAATGCCAAATAACAAGTGACATCCCCCTACAGGCGATAATAGGGAACAATGCCTTACTTAAACTTTTGAATAACACTAACCCGTGGATAGAGACCCCGCTAAAAATTTGGTTTAAGATAGTCAGAGAGAATCAAACTAAAGAACCCTATCAATTACTGCAATGGATTGCCTATGATCAAGACTTTACTCCTAATAAAACAGACACTAGATTTAAAAAGTGGAAAGAGAACGGACTGATAAAATATTACGATTTTTTTTAAAGGGCAAATTTTAAGAAGTTTTGAAGATTTGAAAAAACAAGGTCTTATAAATCAAGACCTTTACAGGTTCTTTCAGCTTAGACACCACTTAAACAAAATACTTAAAAAGGAGGATTTGGAAAGGGCCCAGTCAGGTGTTCTGAAGGTCTTCTTAATGGCATATAAAGGGATCCCAGGGATCAGATATATTTCTAAAATATACCAAGGTCTTCAAGACTTAAAAGGAGACAACACATCATATATAAAAGAGAGATGGGAAAAAGAGGGGAATTTCACTTTACAACTGGAAATATGGGAAAAGCTAAATAAACAGCAATTTTTTTTTTTTTTTTTTTTTTTAATAGCAATAGAAAAGTACCTCATCCCTGCAGTGGAGAGAATTTGGATGGAAAAATTTGGTAAGATTTTTCAGAACACCTGCACAAAACAAATTTACTTGAAAGGGGTTGAATTGTTGGCGCTTGTGTGGTGAAGAGACTGCAAATCATTTTTATTTTTTTTTAATTCATTTTTCATCATGCATATTACATTCAGATCACAGTCTATATTTTAAAAAAAGGAGCTAGAGGAAGAGAGAAAGGGGAGGGAAAAAAAGGGGGGGGGACAAATGTTGGAGCATCAAGTTTTTAGTTTCCATCTCTTAATTCTTCTGGTTTTTCCAGTGTCCTTGGTTATTCTTTCAATTTCTGTCTCGTTGTTGCACTTTGTAGTGTGTCCATTTCCACCATTTTTTTTTCATATTGTCCTTCTTGCATTCTTTGTCGATATGTTAGTTTTTCCATCAAAAGTATATCCTCAACAATGTCAGTCCATTGCTCTTGGTCAGGAAGAACTTCTGATCGCCATTTTCTTGTGATTGTTTTTTTGCATGCAATCAGCAAGATTTTAACTAGATATCTGTCCTTAGCCTGTATTACATTGTCTCTTTTAAGATCACATAAATACATCAAGTTACAGTTCATTGGTATATTATATCCTAATATCCTCTGTATTGTCACATGTATAGATTCCCAGAATGATGAGATTTTACAGCATTTCCAAAACATATGTGAGTGGTCTGCATTTTGAACCCCACAGCCCCTCCAGCATATAGATTGAGTATTTGTATATTTTCTTTGAATCTGTGGTGTAATGAAATAGCGAATCAGGTTTTTCCATCCAAATTCCCTCCATGTCCTTGAACTTGTTGATGTGTGTTGTGTTTTCCATATTTCTTGCCAGTTTTCTTCTGTTATCAGGTTCAGGTTCAGGTTACTTTATTTGTACCCGTAGGTAGATTTGTTTTGCAGTTGGTGACATCCATATTTACAAGCCACTAATTACATTCAACATAGACACAAACACAGGCACACATCTTACAAAATAGGTAAATATAAAATATGTACAATATAATTTTTATAGCTTGTTCAACTCTTTGACAGCAGCAGGGACAAAGCTGTTTTTGTAGCGCTGGGTTCTACTTTTTGGGACAGCAAACCTCCGTCTGCAGGGAAGAAGCTGAAAGTTGCAGTGCAAAGGGTGGGAGTCATCATTTAAAATCGAGTCGGCCATCCTCTGTACTTGTCTGGCGTACAGGGATGTCAGGCTCAGCTGTGACTCACCAAGCAAACGACTGGACCATCTGACTACCTGATCCAAGGATTTCCTCTGTTTCAGTTTTATCTGACCAAACCATGACATTAAAGAAAAGGATAAAACAGATTCAATAAAAGCCCGATAGAACATAGTCATTATGGTTCGGTCAATTTGGAAGCGTGCAAGTTTCCTCAAACAATGCAAATTTTGCTGACCCTTTTTGCACACCCTTTCACAGTTCACCTCAAAGTTCAATCCACTATCAATAATTGTCCCAAGATATTTGTACGATTGTACACATTCGGTGGTCTGGCCTTTTAGTATGGTGACTTTGTGCCTGGGAGTTTTCCTCCTAAAGTCAATAATCATATCTTTCGTTTTTGTTGTATTCAGCTGCAGGTAGGAATCCTCACACCAGTGAACAAAGTCATCAACTACTGGGCCGTGGCCACTCTCACCATCCTGGAGGAGACTGACAATGACTGAGTCATCAGCATACTTTATAATGTGTCTGTTGTCATGTCTGCTCCGACACATGTTTGTGTACAGGATGAAGAGTAGTGGTGACAACACACACCCCTGAGGAGAGCCAGTAGAAGAGCACTTTAGGTCAGACAATGTGCCATTGACCCTTACTCTCTGCGTCCTGTTGGTTAAGAAATCCAGAATCCAACCCACCAGATTATTGCTTAAATCACATTGTTGCAGGAGCCTTTCAACTAAAATATGAGGTTGGATTGTATTAAAGGCAGAAGAAAAGTCCACAAATAAAAGCCTGGCGTGTGTCCCATTAAAATCCAGATGTTTAAAAAGCATGTCAAACAGAGTGACAGTGGCATCCTCCACTCCTCTGTGAGGCCTATAGGCAAACTGCAGAGGATCCAATGCATGTTCAGTCTGCCTTAGGACCTCACATCTGACCAGTTTTTCAAAAATTTTCATTAAAATTGAAGTCAAAGCAACTGGTCTAAAGTCGTTTACCGTTTTAGGACAGCTGGATTTTGGAACGGGAACAACCACGGCATCTTTCCAGATCTTAGGCACATGTTGTGTCTGTAAGGACTTATTGAAAATATAATGAAATATAGGACTCAGTTCATGTGCACAGGACTTTACCAGGCGTCCACATATATTATCAGGGCCCTGACTTTTGTTCACTTTTACAGCGCGGAACTCCCTTTTAACATCCTGCATCTCAATATTAAAGTGCTGATTGTCTTTGAGTTTCTGTTTCAAATCTTGGATTTCTGTGCTAAAATCAAAGGAGTCAAAACGACCATAAAAACAGTTAAGAGCATTAGCCAGCTCTGTGTCTGAACTAAAACCATCTAAAAACACACGATTACTGCGCTCTGTGCTCTGAAGGCCTGCAATAGTTTTCATACTGGCCCAGGCCGAACCAAGTTTATTTGCTGCCATCTTGCTTTCCAACTCTGATTTATAATTCTGTTTTGCTCTTAAAATTTCGGCCTTCAGCTCCTTGGTGGCAACCTGTAGCGCAGAAACAGACCCTTGTTTAAAGGCAAGAGCTTTCCTCTGTAAGCAGGATTTAACTGATTTAGTAACCCATGGTTTGTTGTTGGGGTATATTTTGACACGTTTACGTGGAACAAACTTATTTTGACAGTGAGCCATGTATGAGCATGTGAGCTCAGCCAGAGAGTCCAAATCATCCCCGCAGGCCATTATGAACATCTTCCAGTCTCTACAGTCAAAGCATTCCTGGAGGCTGTGCTCTGAATCTTCTGTCCACACAGCAATGTCTCTGGTCTCCACTTTGCCTCTTCTGAGAGCAGTTTTATATGTGGGCAGCAAATGAACACAGTTGTGATCTGATGATCCTAAAGGAGGAAGGGGGAGTGATTTATAGGCCCTCTCTATGGATCCATAGCACAGGTCCAATGTCTTTTTTCGCCTGGTTGGGCAGGAGACATACTGATGAAAGTTTTTAAGTGTCTTCTTTAAAGAAACATGGTTAAAATCCCCAAGAATGAAGTTTGGCGCCTCTGGAGAAATTGACTGCAGCCGCTGCACCACATCAGAGATGGTGCTGGAGGCGGAGTCAGCGTCTGCCCTCGGATGAATGTACACAGTTGTGATGAAAAGTTGGGGAAACTCTCGAGGCAAATAAAAGGGGCGTAGTGACACAGACAGCAGCTCCACATGGGGTGTACAGATGCGCTCTCTGACCGTGACAGATGTGCAGTACTGCTTATTAATGTATAAACATACTCCGCCCCCCTGACGCTTCCCAGTTACCTCTTCCTGCCGATCCGAGCGCAGCGGGGCTCCAAAGCCGTCAATCCACAGCTCTGCATCTCGATCATGCGCAGTAAGCCAAGATTCAGTGAAAGCCATGACGCAGCAGTTCTTAAAATCCTTCTGGTAACGTACATTGCCTTGAATTTCCTCCACCTTGTTTCTCACAGACTGTGCATTCCCAAAAATGATTGAAGGAAGAGGAATGTTACCAAACTGACGTCTCCTAAGGCGCAATTTCACACCTCCACGTCTTCCACGCTTCCTCCTGCCGCTTCTTTTTTCACCGCTGTGACCGTCTCTCAAAATAAAGTCCGGCAGATGAAATTTGGGCACAATCAGAGACTCTGCACCAGCTGTGTTAAAGCGCAGCAACACGTCCCTGGAATATTGTATTCTGCCCGCTATTCTGCTCGTCATGGAGCCGAACGCGTTTACCTCAGAGACAAAGAGCCACAGCACAGAAAGCAGCAGTGCGAGATAGGAGAGGAAATCCATGTTGCAGATACTAGGGAGCTGTTCGCCATATATTCCACAAACGCTCCAGAGCAGAAACGACACAGAGGATTTTCTAAAAACGTAAAAAAGTACAAAAAACACACACACGCACACATGCACTATATCACCAAGCTGCTGGTCGCTGCGTGCACATGCGCCCAAGTACGTTATGTTTAAATTTTAAGTTATGTTTAAATTTAGCTCTTTCTCCCATTTCTCCTTTATATAGTTACTTGAATGTTTGTTTGCCGTAAGTTTCTGATATAGCTTCGAAATAATTCTTATTTTATTTCCTGTATACGAGCTTAAAATGAATTGTATAATCTCGCTCACATCTGTGTGGGGGTTGTGCCTAATCTTCTTCATATAATAATCTCTCATCTGCAGATATCTGAAGAATTCCGATTTTTCTAGTTTAAATTTTCTTCTCATGTTTACAAAACTCCCGAAATCTTTTTTTTCCGATATTGCCCCATGCTGTGATTCCCTTGTTCACCAGATTTTTGTATCCCCTATCTTGCTTTGCCGGTTCAAACTGACTGTCAAATGCTACCCATTTCAATAGTTTTATGTCCTCCTTTATATTATACTTTTGTACTATTTTATACCACAGTTCCAAAGTAAATTTAGTGATTGGGTCTATTTGTTTGATTTGCTTATATGCATCCTTATCTCCTATTATGCTTTGTACTGGGAGTCCCTCAATTTCCTTTTCCATTTCTTTCCATTTCGCCTCATATCCTCCGTCGTACCAACATATGATATATCTTATTTGTGCTGAGTAGTAATATTCTTTTAGGCTCGGTAGGCCCATGCCTCCTTTCTCTTTTGGTAACTGGAGAGTTTTATATTTCACTCTTGGCTTTTTACCTCCCCAAACCAATCTCGATATCATCCTGTCCCTCTTTGAGAACTGGGCAACAGGAATCTCTGTTGGTAGAGCCTGGAAGAGGTAAAGAAGTCTAGGTTGTATGCTGATTTTGACTGTCTTAATTTTTGAATTCAGATCCATATTTAAGATTGACCATCTATCAATATCTTTTTTTATTTCTTGTTCCAACCTATCATAGTTTGCTTTATAGATTTTGCTTAGATCTTTAGGTATGCTCACTCCAAGGTATTTTATTTCTTTTTGTTTCCAGTTTAGTTTGATCTTATCAGTTATCTGGTTTAAAGGGTTATAGTGGAATGTCACTATTTGTGTTTTTGTTATGTTTATCTTGTATCCTGATAATTTTCCAAAATTTTCTATCAAGTTCATCATTTCCATTATTGATTCATCTGGTTGTTCAAGGTAAACTATAATATCGTCTGCGAATAGCCCAATCTTGTGTTCCGCTCCCTTTATTGTTACACCTTTTAATTTCTTATTTTGTCGCATCGCTTGAGCCAGTGGCTCTATGAAAAGAGCAAACAAGGTGGGCGATAGGCAGCATCCTTACCTAGTTGATCTTTGTATATTTACTTTGTCTGTTAAGCTACCGTTTATCTTGATTCTTGCCACAGGTTTTTGATACAGTGTCTTTATGCATTGTACTGATTTTTCGTTAAATCCAACGCGTTCCAGCACATTATATAGGAACATCCAATTAACCCTATCAAATGCTTTTTCTGCGTCTAAACTCATTATTACTGCGCTTTTCTTTTCTTTATGTATTTGATTAATTATATGTATTGTTCTCCTGATATTATCATGTGTTTGGCGTCCCTCTATGAAACCAGTTTGATCATCCTCTATCATTTCCGTCAAGAATGTCTTTATTCGTTTACAGATAATTGTTGTATATATTTTATAATCCACATTTAATAAAGAGATTGGCCTATAGTTTCCGCATTGTTCTGTCTTTCCCTGGCTTTAAAATAACTGAAATAATGGCTTCGTTCCATGATGGAGGTATTTTGTTGTTGTTTAATGTCCAATTAAATGACTTTAGGAGCTGTGGCGTGAGTTCTTCTATAAACAGTTTATAAAACTCAGATGGGTATCCATCACTACCTGGTGATTTACCGTTTTTAAGTGTCTTAATCACATCTTTAATCTCTTGTGTTGTTATTTCTGCTGTTAGCTTTTCATTTTGTTGGTTTCCTATTGTTGGCAAGTCCAATGTGCATAGAAATTTTTTAATATCCTTAACATTTGTCTCTTCAGGTTGCGAGTATAGTTCCTGATAGAATTTATGGAATATTTCTTCAATGTTTTCTGGGTTAACTGTGGTTTTATTTGTGATGGGGTCCTTAATCTTATATACATTATTCACTGTTTGTTGTTTTCTTAACCGTTTTGCCAGCAATTTTGTGGCCTTTGGCCCCGTTTCATAATATTTTTGTTTTAAATATCTATTTTTCCTTTCAATTTCACCTATTTGTATTTCTTTTATCTTTATTTTTTCTTCCTTAATTTCTTGATATATTTTTGGGTCATTTGTGCTTTGATGTTTACATTCTAATTCCTTCAGTCTCTCACATCTTTGTTCATATGTTTCCAGTTTAGACTTATTTGCTTTTCCTGATTCAACAATTAATTTACCTCTTAACACGGCTTTTAGCGCATCCCATAGTATTGTTGGGTCCACTTCTTCATTATCATTCTCCTCGATATACTCGTTTATGTTTACTTTTATTCTTTCTTTCATTTTCTCATCATTTAACAGTCCTACATTAAGTTTCCATGTTGTTTGTCATTTTCTATTGTTTAAATATATTTCCATGTATATAGGATTATGATCTGATATTTTGCCCCTCCAATCCGACAATTTCTCACCCTGTGTCTGTCACCTTCATTCATAAGGAAGTAGTCTGTTCTAGAGTGTACTTTATGGACTGCTGAATAATGTGTATAGTCTTTTTCGAGTGGGTGCAGGTCCCTCCATATGTCTACCATACCCATTTCTGCCAGTGAAGTTCTTATGAACTTTGTTATGTTTTTTTGTCTTCTTAACACTTGTTGTGTCAACTTCATGATCCATGACGGCATTTAAGTCTCCTCCACAAATTAGGACTCCTTCACTGTGTGTTGCTATGAGATCAAACAGTTGTTGAAAAAAACCCTTGTCACTTTCTGGTGGGGCATAGATGTTCACTAATGTGATCTGCATACCATCTATTCTTCCCTTTATTATTACATATCTGCCTTCTTTATCCTGGATTTCTTGTTCACATTCAAATTGTATTTTATTTGAAATTAGTATCATAACCCCCCTTTTAGTTCCTCCCTTAAATGAACTGTAGTAGGAGTTCTTATAGCCAAATCTCTTTAGTTTCTCATGTTCTGTCTTGCTCAAATGTGTCTCTTGCATAAATATAATTTCGGCTTTTTTCTTCTTGAATTTTCTTATTATTCTTTCCCTTTTAACAGGTGAGTTCAGACCATTCACGTTTAATGTCATTATCTTAAGATTTTTAACCATATTCATGTTTTTCCATTTTTGTAACTTGTGCTCTTAACCCCTTTAACAACAAAACTAACACATATTTGTAAAAAACACATTAACAAATCTCGACTTCCGTATTTTGGGCCTTTCTTCTGCCCACTGGTCCCTGTTGGTGGGTGGAGGGAATGTCCTCACAGAGTGAAGGGCCGTCCCTAGACCTGTATTTACTGTCCAAGTAATAGTCATTAGTCTAGAAATGTCCAACAAAAATCTCTTAAACCTCTCCTAGCCATTTGTTTCTCTTTTACCTTGTCTTCTTGGCCTTCATTTCTTCTGTGCCCTTCTTAATCTTTGTTATAATCTAGGCTTTCCGTTGAAAGCCTTGCAGTTTTTCCTGGGCCCGGTGCGCCACGTCCGTCTCCCGCCTTCTGCTGTTCACTCGCTTCCACTCCGGCTGTCGTGATGCGTTCAGTGCTGCCGCTGCCCCAGCCGCTTCCTCCGGTATGCTCACCACAAAGCCTCGCTCCGTCATGTCCCGCGCTGCCTCTCTGGCCGTGTTGTACGTTTTCACGCCGTCCTCCCAATGAATTCTCATCTTCGTTAGCGGTGTTTGGAACCTAATTTTTTTTTTTCAGCATTTTTTTAATGTTGGCATATTTCTTTCGCTGCTGCACAATTTCTGTCGGGTAGTCATGGTCAAAGAATATCTGTTTGTCGCCGACTCGTATCTTTTTTTTCCACACTTGTGTCAGGATTCTTTCCTTTATGTCATATTTCAGAAAGTTTACCACAACTGACCTAGGTGTAGAGTTTGGATTCAGGTTCTGTGCCGAGGCTCTGTGCGCTCGTTGGATCTGCAAGTCTGTTTCACTGGGCAGCTCAAGCTCTTTTTTTAAGAAATGATCCATGAATTTCGTCATCGAGTTGCCTTCAATGCCCTCCGGAATCCCGAAGATGCATATATTGCTCCGCATGGATCTGCTCTCCAGGTCGGTTATTTTTTCCTGCATCCTCTGTGTTTGTGCCATCAGGGTCTGCAGCCGCTTGCTTGCCTCGGTCTTCCAGTCTTCCATCTCCGATATTCGAGCCTGTGCTTCTGTCAAACACGTCCTTTGAGTGCGCAGCTCATCCGTGTTTTGTGCTAGCTTGCGCTCCATTTCTCTTCGGAGACCCATAATTTCCTCCTTCATCTCTTTTTTCAGTTCTTCCTTAAGAGCCGTTAAATCTTGTTGGAGTTGTCGCTTGAAGTCTTTTATGTCTTTACTTATATTGGCGATGCCAGTGTTCATAATATCGAGTTTAGCGTCCTCCATTTTCTCTGCTGTAGTCACCTCGTTTTTTTGGGCCTTGTGTCCAGCAATTTCTCCTGCGTTGTTGAAGAGGGATTCTTTAATTTTACCCTGCTTTTGTCCGTGTGCCCGGCTTCTTTGTGTTTTCATCCCTTGGTTTATTGATCCATTTATGTCGAGTTGGCCATTTACCAATGATTTTTAATCCGACTAGGGAGAGCTCTCTGTTTAAGCATTATGTCTCTCCGCCATCTTCCCGGAAGTCGCAAATCATTTTCATGTGTTTTGGTCATGCCCAGTTATCCACCAATATTGGACCAATGTACAGACAATATTGGGGAAAATATTCAAAATAACTGTCCCCTTTTCCTTTGTTACTTTGTATTTGGGTTTACTACCAGAATCACTGGAAAGACGAGGAGAAAAATACTTATTCACTGTTTCAATATTGGCAAGTAAAAAAGCTCTAACAAAAAAATGGATGTTGAAGGATTGTCCTACACCTGAAGATTGGATTAACGTGATTCAAGACATTTACTCGATGGAAAAGTTGACATTCGCACTGAGACAGAACATGGATGGGTTCTTCAACTTTTGGCAACCCTGGATCGCATATGTGTCTTCCATTAGATCTAATCTTTGACAAATACCATTTCAATAATGGCACCTCTCTTTGTTCCAACGCTACTCAGATGCTCTTTTATTTTTATTTATTTATTTATTTATTTTGTTTTTTGCTTTTTTTGTTTTTGTTTTTTCTCGGTTTTTTTTGTTCTTTCTTTAATTTCTCTTTTTCTTTCACTTAAAAAAAAGGGTGTTGTAATAATTATTCTTCCAATGTTGTCAAAAAACAAAAAAAAGGGAACATGTGATGAAAATGTAAACAATGCAGTGCTGTAATGACATGTATACCCTTTACAAAAACTTAAATTAAAAAAAAAAAAAATCCTTCAATGTGATTTTCTGGATTTTTTTTTCTCATTTTGTCTCTCATAGTTGAGATATACCTATGATGAAAATTGGAGACCTCTCTCATCTTCTAAGTGGGAGAACTTGCACAATTGGTGGCTGACGAAATACTTTTTTGCCCCACTGTATCTAATAAGGTCTTTGTCTTGTATTGGTGATATATTAAATTTCCAGCTCCTAGTTTACCTTGTAGCTTTCCTATTTACTAGTGTAAGAGATACTGGATGGTGATCACAAATAGCTTGATTTGAACATATTTCAGTGTCTGTGATGTCCCTCACAAGTTACTGGCTAAAAAGAAATCAATTCAGTTTAATTCAGTTCGGCTTTATTTATATAGCGCCACATCACAACAGAAGTCATCTCATAGTGCTACAAAATGCAGAGAAAACCCCACAATTTCAGAAAGACCCAGCAATCAGACAATCCCCTGTGAGCAAGCACTTAGCGACGGTGGAGAGGAAAAACTCCCATTTAACATGAAGAAACCTCTAGCAGAGCCAGGCTCAGCGTGGGGCAGTCATCTGCTGCGACTGACTGGGGGTGAGGGGATAGAGAGGATGAAGAGGACAGACATAAAACAGAAGCGGGGTTAAGAGACACAAAATCCCTCCCTAATCGTAGGCTATATTAAAAAGGAAGGATTTTACCCTGTTCTTAAAAACAGAGACCGAGTCTGACTCCCGGACCCAGAGTGGTAACTGGTTCCACAGAGAAGGAGCTTGATAGCAGAAGGTTCTGCCTCCCAATGTACTTTAGGAAATTCTGGGCATTACAAGTAATTCAGCATTTTGGGAGCGTAGTGCTCTATTAGGATGGTAAGGTAATATCAGATCTTTTATATATAAGGGGGTCTGATTATTAAGCGCTTTGAAAGTGAGAAGAAGGATTTTAAACTTAATTCTAAACTCTATGGGAAGCCAATGAAGGGAGGACAGAACCGGGGAGATATGATATCTTTTTCTAGAACCTGTTAGAACTCTTGCAGCAGCATTTTGGATCAACTGAAGATTTTTTTTAAGGATATTTTAGGACAACCTGATAATAACGAGTTACAATAATCTAATCGAGAGCTGACAAAGGCGTGGATCAGTTTCTCAGCATCATTCAGAGACAAGATGCTCCTAATCTTGGCAGTATTGCGCAGATGATAGAAGGCAGTCTTAGAAACAAATTTAATATGTGAATTAAAGGACAGATCTTGATCAAAAATAACTCCAAGGTTCCTCACAGAACTATTCAGAGTGAGAGTGGCGGCATCTAAATTAAGAGCATGATTTGTAAAGGAATTTCTAAGGTGTTTTGGGCCAACAAGAATGACTTCAGTCTTATCTGAGTTTAATAGCAGAAAATTACAAGTCATCCAGGCTTTGATATCCTTAAGATGGGCATCTAACTTGGCTAATTGATTACAGTCATTGGGCTTCATTGACAAGTATAGTTGTGTCGTCTGCATAACAATGAAAATGTATACAGTGCTTTCTAATGATATTGCCTAACGGAAGCATATATAAACTAAAAAGAGTAGGGCCTAACACAGATCCTTGTGGAACTCCGTGACTAAGCTTAGAGTTGGAAGAAAATTCATCATTGATGTGAACAAACTGAAATCTATTGGATAAATAAGATCTAAACCACTGCAGCGGAGTTCCATTTAGTCCAACATAGTGTTCTAATCTATCAAGTAGAATGGCATGATCGATAGTGTCAAAGGCTGCACTAAGATCTAAAAGGACAAGAATAGAAACAAGTCCATTATCAGATACGATAAGGAGGTCATTAGTGGCCTTCACTAAGGCAGTTTCAGTGGTGTGATGAACTCTGAACCCAGATTGAAACTCCTCAAACAAACCAACTCCAAGTGGTCAAACAATTGCACGGCAACAACTCTTTCCAAGATTTTTGAAATAAAAGGCAGATTAGAGATTGGTCAATAGTTAGCCAAAACTCTTGGATCGAGTGTCGGCTTTTTGAGTAAGGGTTTAGTTACTTCTCACTTCCGCCTCCAAAGAGAGCAGACGCCTTTTCCTTCTCTCTTGCTCTGACTTTTTTTTCCTTCCCCCCCAACTACTGGATCCCAGCTTGCTGTTGTCTGTCTGCGTCTAACTGCTGACCGTCGAAAGAAATTATGGAATTAATAAGCTGGGCTTTGAACACAATTGACACTATTTTTTCAACAAGGAAAAGTGCTCCGGGGGAAGCTGTCTGCCCCGCAGGGACGGCTCCAGCGGGCTATTTACGGGACACAAGTAATTGGAGGATCTTGTGCCTAACTAATCTCTCTATCGAAGATATTGAAGATTTGTATGTCTTCGTAATAATGGTGATCGGGATCGTTCTGATTGGAACTGGGATTGTCCTGGTGTACCGCAAATTGCTGAAGATGGATACAACCTATCAAAATGCTGGCCAGGCGAGGTGCATCCATCAAATTGAAAAATTGGAGAAGACCCTGATAGCGACAAATGGAGAACTGTCTCGGAAGGTGGATTACATCATGGTCACGCTTAGGTCTATCCACGACGGACTCAGCGCCCCGCAATGAAGGATTAAGTACTGAATCTACAGAAGAAAATAAAGCTCCTTCTCTGTGATCAGTTCTATTTGGCTCAATTTCCCCATAAAAATTCCTCCTGGCTGTCTGCAGTCTGTTTTTTCAAAACATTGAGCACAAGGCCTTGGACAGCAGCTGCTCAGATAATCGCAAGGACGATGGCGAGCAGCCAGACAAAACATCTCCTGCCAAAGTGTCCTTGTTGTTCTTCTGATACAACACTTGCTTCAACAGTGCACACATATTGATCCACGAACTGATAAATAAAGATCCACACACTGCTCTCTTTGTGTCCTGTGAAATCTTGGTCCGCTGATGTGCATTGAGGGCTTTTTTTTTTTTCCTTGTAATCATAATATTGATTGATTATGTAACCAGTATTCTGAATCAATGATTTTTTTGCTCCTTCCTATTGTATTATGCTTATGCTACCTGTACCCTCCTGCTGACAGGCGCGTTTCAGATGCGCCACGGCACGGAAATGCAGGTTCATTTACTGTGTCAAGTCAAATTCTCTCGTATGTTATCAGTGATCTGTTAATGTACTTGGCAATAAATCTTTTCTGATTCTGATTCTGATTCTGAATTACAGCAATTTTAAAAGCCAGTGGTACATAACCCAGAGTTAAAGAAGAATTGACTATATGAAGAATACAGCTACCAATAATTTGGAAGACAATTTTAAATAACCTGGTAGGAATAGGGTCCAAAAGGGAAGATGAAGGCTTAGATGAGGAGATTATTTTATCCAACTCTAAGAGGTCAATTGGAGTAAACTTATCTAAACAGATATCAATTGAGGGAGTTGTAGTAGTTAATGTACTTGAGTTTACGGTAGGAAGAATCTGACTGATTTTATCTCTAATAGTATGGAAGTCAGGTTATTTCGCACCTCAGACAGAGACAATAAATACACATGGGAGAGCAATGCTCAAGAGGGTGAGAGGGGGTTGAATGAAGTGTAGTGTAAATATCATGCTGTGTATGAGGAAGTGCCTTGAAGCTTGTGAAGATGACTTGTTATATAGAGAGGAGTGCTTGCTGTAACCAGTCAGTCTGTTCTGTGCTTATGAGATGTGAGTGTGTAATAAATCGTCTGACATGAAGCTGCCTCTTCATTTACACACTCCACACTGGTGACCCAAGACGTATTACGGAACACGAGGCGAGAACCCCAGAGCCGGCCCAGTCGGGAAGCCCCAGAGACGCAGCAGCCATTCCACAGACAGCCAGGACTGGAACCCCCAGCAACTTGTGTGCAGTTTCAGTCAAGCTACCAGATTTCTGGCAGCACAACCCGCGCTCTTGGTTCCACCACACCGAGGCCCAGTTCGCCCTCCGGGGAGTAACGACAGATGACACCAAGTTCTACCATGTGATAGCAGCGCTGGACTCCCGCACAGCCCAGCAGGTAGCGAGCCTGCTCGATCAGCCACCAGCCAGCAACAAATATGAGGCGCTCAAGGCTGCGCTCACCCGGTGCTACACGCTCTCGGAGTGTGAGAGAGAGGAGAGGCTCCTGGCGCGGACCGAGTTGGGAGATGGGTCAGCCGTAGACCTGATGGAGAAGATGCTGGCGTTGATGGGCACAGACGACGGGCACTTTCTGTTTGCCCACCTTTTCCTCCGGAACCTTCCAACAGAAGCAAGAGCGGTTCTGGCCAATTCGCCGTTGCTGGCCGTGCGAGACTACCGTGCGCTAGCCCAGGAGGCAGACAGGATCATCCTCACCACCAGGGCGATCACAGTCAACGCGGCGGCAGCGGAGCCCAGCGAGACAACCAGGAGAGGCAAGGAGCCACCGACAGTAGCGGCAACGGGGGCCAAGGAGCGCTAGAGAGATACGCTCTGCTTGTACCACTGCCGCTTCGGAGCAAACGCGCGCAGATGCGTGCCACCGTGCCACTTCAGGCGCTCGGGAAATGCCAAGGCCAGCAGTTGGTAGCAGCTGCGACCGCCGGTGAAGAGAACAAGCTGCTGTAAGTGACGGACTCGCGCTCAGGGAGACTCTTCCCCATCGACACCGGAGCCCAGAAGAGCGTCATCCTGCCCTCCTACGCTGACCGGCTGGCAGGACCTAGCGGCCCCAGAATGGTGGCAGTAAACGGCTTGGAGATTAAGACGCTTGCTCGAGGGACCCGGCCAACAGCACAGCTCCAGGCGGTAAGTTCCATGCACTGCTCACCCAGTTCCCAGCACTCACGGTCCCAACGTTTTCCGGCAGCCATCGCTAAACAAGAGGTGGAGCACTTTATCACCACCACCAGGCCGCCCGTTTTTGCAAGACCTCGGCACTTGGACGCAGCTAAACTGGCCATAGCGCGCGAGGAGTTCGCCAACCTGGAAAGGCTGGGCATCATCAGGCGATCAAACACATGGGCATCCCCGCTACACATGGTCCCTAAGGCTGAGGGATCGTGGTGACCATGCGGTCATTTCTGCAGGTTGAACAACGCCACAGCACATGACCGCTACCCGATTCCCCACATACAGGATTTTTCCGTTCACCTCGCCGGAGCACACATTTTTTCTAAAATAGACCTGGTCCACGGTTACCACCAGGTCCCAGTGCGCGCCGTGGCAGATTTCCCCGGCCTCAGACGGTCAGGGCACTGCAGGAATTTTTGGGGATGGTGAATTTTTATAACCGTTTCCTTCCCCACGCGGCGCGGCTCATGCAACCATTGTATGCCATGCTCAAGAGACAGAAACCCACGTCCGGTGGTCCCGGTCGCATGGCGCCGCCGCGTGTTTGAGTCGGTTCACACTCTGGACCGCACCAAGCGCTGGCCAGAAGCAGTCCCGCTGGCGGCAACCATGTCCGCGGACGTAGCACGCGCTTTTTTGGCAGCATCGGTGGCGCGTTTTGGAGTCCCGTCTGACATTACGTCCGACAGGGGCCCGCAATTTGTTTCCGACCTCTGGCTGCGATGGCCCGCAGCCTGGGTGTTGCAATTCATCGCACAACCGCGTACAATGGGTTATGCAAACGTTTTCATAGATCACTGAAAGCAGCACTCAGGGCTTCACTGACGGATGCAAATTGGGTAGACAGGCTGCCGTGGGTTTTATCGGGGTTGCGCTCCGCGCCAAAAGAGGATTTGGAAGCTTCCCCGGCAGAGCTCGTTTTTGCGCAGCCCCTACGGCTGCCCGGGGAATTTCTACCGGATAATCCCGCGCCGGGCATCTCCCCGTCTCAGCCTTTGCAGTGTAGCGCAAACACAGGCATGCTGCTGGGCCCTGCCCACCACAGTTTTCCGCATGCCTTCATGCCTAAAACTTTGAAGAACGTGGAGTTCGTGTTCGTCAGACACGATGCCCACCGCCCTCCATTGCGCCCACCCTATGATGGACCGTTCAGAGTGTTGGAAACAGGGGATAAGCATTTTGTGCTAGACTTCGGGGGTAGACGGGAGAAAATTGGCATAGACGGACTCAAACCCGCGTTTGTAGTGGCGGATGAGCAAGTGCTGTTGGCGAGGGCCCCTCGGTGTGGAAGACCCCCACTGAGAACTCCCCAGGGGAACGATTCATCAGAGCAGCCACACAGACAGAGCGAACCACCACCACGGCTCACTCGCAGTCGGACACACTCCCAGCAGCCCCCCACCGGCACAGCAGCACCACGGAGGCAGTAAACCCCAGTTACAGCAGGTATGGGAGGAGACTGAAGCCGAAACAGCATGTGGACTGATATTCTATTGTTCTATCTAAGATGCTGGGGGGGCGATATGGAAGTCGGGTTATTTCGCACCTCAGACAGAGACAATGAATACACATGGGAGAACAATGCCCAAGAGGGTGAGAGGGGGTTGAATGAAGTGTAGTGTAAATATCATGCTGTGTATGAGGAAGTGCCCTGAAGCTTGTGAAGGTGACTTGTTATATAAAGAGGACGAGATGGTTCCAAGGTTGTCATAGCCAGGAGCGGTACTGGGGTTAAGCTCCCAGTGCTCATAAAATGCTTCTTACGGCGTGCGTCTCCAAAAGCCTCTGACAACTAAGTCCAACTCCTAGCCTGCCCGTGTGGTTTAGTCTCTAAGCCCGGCGGAACTGCTTTTACTAATAGGAGAAGGGGCGAGGGCGGATCTCTGGCGCCTTAAAACCAGATGCTTTGGGTAGATGGTGGCTCGTCAACCTGGGAAGGTAAACCCAGATTTCAAACCTCCGCTGCCTTGCGGCACACCCGGTCACGGGAAAGGCTTCGGGAGTCAACCCTGACGAAAAATCCGGAGTCGGAGCCCCTAAGGCAGTTCTCTGTTGTGCTCAACATCGTTCTGGCAGCTCCTGCGATGGCGCTGGTGCCAAACTATAGCAGCCCTGCTGTTCCTTTGGATTCTTCAGTGACGTGGAGAGGGGGGACATGCTGCATGGGCAACATCTTGTCCTCCATATCTTCCTGCCCAGGCTTGAATCCTACCAACGCCCAATGCTGGAAGGTAGAACACCGGTGCGCATCGGCCTGTTCAGCCACAGGCGGTGCTGTTCCAGCAGAGTAGACGTTTAGGATTCTCTTCCATGGTCATCATAGACCGATGGAGGCCGACGATATAAAGAGGAGTGCTTGCTGTAACCAGTCATTCTGTTCTGTGCTTGTGAGATGTGAGTGTGTAATAAATCGTCTGACATGAAGCTGCCTCTTCATTTACACACTCCACAATAGATAAAATTTTATGATTGAAAAAGTTCAGAAAGTCCTGACTAGAAAGCTCAGGAGGGATGCGAGGATTGACCGAGTCCTGACTCTTTGGCAGCCTGGCTATAGTGTTGAAAAGAAACCTGGGGTTATTCTTATTCGTTTCTATTAATGCAGAATAATAACTTGATCTAGCTTTTCTAAGAGATTTTGTATAAATTAAGAGATGATTTCTCCACGCTAAATAGAATTCATCTAAATTAGTAGAACGCCATTTCCTTTCCAATTGACGAGTCTTCTGTTTTAAGCTATGAGTTTCTGAGTTAAGCCAAGGGGTTAGAAATAGATAGATGGATACATACTTTATTTCGAACAAAAAAGTAAAAAAAAAACAAAAAACAAATGACAAGTGCGATAAAGTGACAGTATACATTACTCGAAAGGGAGAAGGAAGAAGTGAACACTTATTAACTCCAACTCCTCTTTTCCATAAATACAACCCATGTGAAATATATACAATTTAAAACATTTAAGACCCCAAGTAAACAATTAACTATATTTTGTACATATCAACATTAACACCCATCCATCCCAACATACATACAGTCCATACATCAAAATCAGCCCCAAACAACACAGATATACACAGTGCTGTCCCACCCACCATTCCATAGTGTCCCAGAGTGAGCATAGTGAATCGTACATATAAATACTACCCTTCTAACATATATTCTTTCAGCAAATAATGTTTATACCTATTTTTTTTTTTAATTTAAGTTTTTGTAAAGGGTATACAGGTCGTTACAGCAATGCATTGTTTACATTTTCATCACATGTTCCCTTATTTTCTGATATCTGACAACATTGGAAGATTAATTCTTACAACACCCCTTTTTTTTTTTTTTAAAGTGAAAGAAAAAGTGAAATTAAAGAGAAAAAAAACAAAAAACAAATAACAAAAAAACAAACAAACCAGTAAAAAACAAACAAAAAGAAAAAGTAAGTAAATAAAGATAAAAGAGCATCTGAGTAGTGTTGGAACAAAGAGCGGAACCATTATTGAAATGGTATTTGTCAAAGATTAGATCTAATGGAAGACACATATGCGGTCCAGGGTTGCCAAAAGTTCATGAACCCATCCATGTCCTGTCTCAGTGCGAATGTCAACTTTTCCATCGAGTAAATGTCTTGGATCACGTTAGTCCAATCTTCAGGTGTAGGACAGTCCTTCAACATCCATTTTTTAGTTAGAGCTTTTTTGCTTGCCAATATTAAAACATTGAATAAGTATTTTTCTCCTCGTTTTTCCAGTGAGTCCGGTAGTAAACCCAAATACAAAGTTACAAAAGAAAAGGGAACTGTAATTTTGAATATTTTCCCCAATATTGTCTGT
This sequence comes from Pholidichthys leucotaenia, assembly GCA_020510985.1. NCBI lineage: Eukaryota > Metazoa > Chordata > Actinopteri > Cichliformes > Pholidichthyidae > Pholidichthys > Pholidichthys leucotaenia. The sequence goes on along the minus strand of CM035844.1, from coordinate 271,263,582 downwards.
ACCTTGGTCCAATATTGGTGGATAACTGGGCATGACCAAAACACATGAAAATGATTTGCAGTCTTTTCACCACGCAAGCGCCAACAGTTCAATCCCTTATGGGTAAATTTGTTTTGTGCAGGTGTTCTGAAAAATCTTGCCAAGTTTTTCCATCCAAATTCTCTCCACTGCAGGGATGAGGTACTTTTCCATTGCTGTTTATTTAGCTTTTCCCATATTTCCAGTTGTAAAGTGAAATTCCCCTCTTTTTCCCATCTCTCTTTTATATAAGATGTGTTGTCTCCTTTTAAGTCTTGAAGACCTTGGTATATTTTAGAAATGTATCTGATCCCTGGGATCCCTTTATATGCCATTAAGAAGACCTTCAGAACACCTGACTGGGCCCTTTCCAAAACCTCCTTTTTAAGTATATTGTTTATGTGGTGTCTAAGCTGGAAGAACCTGTAAAGGTCTTGATTTATTAGGCCTTGTTTTTTCAAATCTTCAAAACTTCTTAAGATTTGCCCTTTAAAAAAATCGTAATATTTTATCAGCCCTTTCTCCTTCCACTTTTTAAATCTGGTGTCTGTTTTATTAGGAGTAAAGTCCTGATCATAGGCAATCCATTGCAGAAGTCGATAGGGCTCTTTAGTTTGATTCTCTCTGACTATCTTAAACCAAATTTTTAGCGGGGTCTCTATCCACGGGTTAGTGTTATTCAAAAGCTTAGGTAAGGCATTGTTCCCTATTATCGCCTGTAGGGGGATGTCACTTGTTATTTGGCATTCGATCTCCTTCCATTGTGCAGTGTAGACTGGGTTACATATCTCTACTAAAGTTTTAATTTGTGCGGCTTTAAAGTAGTCCCTGATATTTGGCAGCGCGAGCCCACCTTTGTCTTTGTTTAGCTGTAGGGTTCTATATCTGATTCTAGGTCTCTTGCCCTGCCATATGAATCTTGAGATCCTTCTGTCCAGCTCCTGCCATGTTTTTTTGGGAGGTTCTACCGGTATTGTTTGGAAAAGGTATAGAAGACGTGGAAGTATATTCATTTTGACTGCTTCAATTCTTTGTGCAGTACCCAAGAATGGTATCATATTCCATCTTGCTAGGTCAGATTTTATTTTTGTCACCAGTGGATCATAGTTTAGTGATATAATTTTGTTGAGTTGTTTCGGGATATTGACCCCCAGATATTTCATAGATTCCGACTCCCAGTTAGTTTTGAGTTTGCTTAGTGAATAATGATTTGGGTCATAGTTGAATGTTAAAACTTGGTTTTTATGCATGTTTAATTTGTACCCCGATAAATCTCCATACTCTGAAAAAACTGAGGTTAGTTCTGGTAAAGAAGTGTTCGGCTGCCCTAGGTATATTAAAATGTCATCAGCAAAGAGTGCTATTTTATGTTCCTTCTGACCAAGTGTAATACCTTGAATTTTTTGGTTTTGTCTTATCCAATGGCTCAGAGGTTCTATGAAGATTGCAAAGAGCAGTGGAGACAGGGGGCAGCCCTGACGACATCCTCTTTCCAGTTCAAAAGATGATGATAAATTACCGTTAATCCTTATTTTAGCTGTTGGTTTTTTATATAATGCCTGTATAGTTCTAATGAAGTTGTTATGAAAATTGAAACTGGATAAGATTCTATATAGAAAAGACCAGTCAACCGAATCGAATGCTTTTTCAGCATCTAATCCCAATATGACTGCATTTAAGTTATATTTTTTTATATGATGAATTATGTGTAAAGTGCGTCGAATGTTGTCTTGTGTCTGTCTTTGTCTTATAAAACCTGTTTGGTCTAAATGAATTAGGTCTGTCAGTATATTTTCTAACCTTTTGGCAAGGATAATGGTAAAAAGCTTATAGTCCTGATTTAGTACACTGATTGGTCTGTAGTTGGAGCACTCTAGTTTATCCTTTTCAGGTTTAGGTATAACTGCAATGACCCCTTCTCTCCAGGAGGGGGGGATTTCCCCTGTGTGGAGGACATAATTAAATGTTTTCAGGAGGAGAGGAGATAGTTGCTGTATAAAGGTTTTGTACCACTCTGCTGTATAGCCATCAGCTCCTGGGGATTTGTTAGCTTTAAGTTTCATAATTGCTTTTTCCAATTCTTTAGGATGTATTTCTGACAGTAGTGTTTTATTTTGTGACTCCGTAAGTTGGGGAAGGTTTAATGTGTTTAGGAATGCCTCGGATGCGTTTTTATGTTTTTTGTGGGAGTATAAGTTCTTATAGTAATTCTCGAAGCTTTTAAGAATATCCTGAATTCTGAATTTTATTTCCTTTGATACTGGGTCTCTGATTTTGTAGATTGCTCTTTCTGTTTGATGTTTCCTCAATTTATAGGCTAACAATTTTGCCGATTTACTGCCTGCTTCATAGTATTTTTGTTTCAGAAATGTAAGTTTCTTCTGGATTTCTATTGTGTAGATCTCATTTATTTGGTTTTTAATTTCCTTAATCTTGAGCGAGTCAGTAGAATGAGTGTTGCCTTTGTGTTCTTTTTCTAGGTTCCTAAGTTCTGACTCTAATGTGGATAGTTTTTCTTGTCTTAGTTTCTTTTGGGTTGCCAGTTTTGCAATAATCTTTCCTCTTATTACAGCTTTGCATGCATCCCACAGTATTAAAGGGGATACTTCTCCATTATCGTTATCTTCCAAATATCTGAGAATATCTGATTCCAATTCATCTTTCAATGGTCCTTTCAGGACATTTGAATTTAACCTCCAAGAAAATGTATTATTTGTGTATTTTTGGATATTTAAGTCCATGTAGATCGGACTGTGGTCGGAGAGATCCATCAGTCCTATTTTACATGTTTTTACTCTTCCAATGTCTCTATTAAACATAAAAAAATAGTCAATCCTTGAGTAAGATGAATGTGGAGTTGAGTAAAATGTATAGTCTTTTACACTGGGGTTGAGTTCCCTCCACACGTCACAGATTCCCATTTCTTTTAGTAGCATCCGAGTCTTCCTGTTTTGGGTGTTATTTTGATGTGGGGAATTACCAGAAGCATCCCAGTATGGATTCAGTCTAAGATTGAAGTCCCCACCACATATCACTAAACCTTGAGCTTTAGTTATCATTAGGTCGAATACATTTTTATAAAATTTCCAGTTAGCCCCTGGGGGAGCATACACATTCAGCAGGGTGATATCTTCTCCCTCTAGCCGCCCAGTTACCAAACTATATCTCCCTTCTTTATCTTTATGTTCTGATTTTTTTTCAAATGTAATTTTGGTTGATATCAATGTCGCTACTCCCCTCCTCCTCCCTGATTTATATGAAGATGAAGAGATCATTTTAAACCCTTGTCTACTGAGTTTATTGTGTTCCACGTCTGTTAGGTGGGTTTCCACCTAACAGTTAAAAAATATTATTCCTGCTAAAACTTCCTGCTATAAAAATATTATTCCTGCTTTGTCTTTTTTCATTTTGCCTAGAATCTTGGATCTTTTAACTGGATTCAGGATTCCTTTTACATTATATGAAATTATTTTGGTTACACCCTGTTTCTCCATTGTGTTGTTTTGTTTAGTATAACTGTGTGGTGGCCCTCATTTGTGCTACTCAGAAACTGAAAGAACATTAAAAACAAGAAAAACATTAAGAACATAGTGTAAAAAACTTTAAAACAAAAAGCTGTCATAAGAACTTCCTGAGCTGAGGTCTTTTTAAAGACCCTGGAAGAGCCTTGATGGAGTGAAGGCCCTGAGGGAAATTCCTCAAACTCTGTTACGTGTTGAGGGCCCTCTCTTACCACTGAAAGTAGTCCCATGCTTTTAACGTGAGTTTCAGAACCCAATCCAAACTTGTAATGATTTTTTTTTTTCCTTTTATGCCTAAACCCTGTGAAATTGTGTGCACCCTCCCACCCCCATCACATCAAACATTCACGCAAAAACAGTATTTGTTAGTGTGAGGAGAACATGTGGATTATTGTCACATTTCTATTTTAACAAGTTTTTTTTTTTTTTATTACAAAGACTTATTTGTTTCAAATAATATGATTGTTCCATGAAATGTTTTACCACATGCTGAATATGCATCTCCTTTAATGTTTGTTACCTTGTATGAGGGGGGTTGGATGTGCGGATTGATTCAAGAGAAAGGGGGGAAAAAAAAAAAAAGGTCGCTATTCCAACCTGAAAACGGATAGTTTATCCGCGGTGCTCTGGCGCTGGGTTTCCTGCTGCTGGTCCGTGGATTTTGAGGGTCTTTGTGTTGTCCATGTTTGCGCTTTGATCTTCTCACTCGGGTCTGCTGCGGGTTTAAATACCGTTACCGGGAGCCCTCTTTTCGCCATGTCAGCTGTTGCTTCTTCCGCCGAATTATAGAGACACATTTCATCGCCGTAGAAGACCCTTAACTTCGCAGGAAATGGAGTCTGAAAGCGCAATTTCTTCTCTCTTAACACCTTTTTCGCGTCATTGTATTCCCTGCGCTTTTTAAGGACCTCCGGGGCGTAATCGTGTTCCACGTAGACTTTTCTCTCCTGGTGCATAAATCCTTTTTTCTGCCAGGCCAGTCTTACAACCTCTTGTTTTATTTTGAAATTGGAAAATCTTACCAACACCGAACGTGGGGGCGCTTCCGCCGCCGGCCTAGCGGCTAATGAACGATGTGCCTTTTCTATCTTCAAGTCGGTGGTTTGTGGAATATCCAATTTCTCTCCTTAGTAAGGATTCCACGCATTCTGCCATTGAGTTAAAACCATTTTCGGTTCCTTCTATCAGACCATGAATTCTTATGTTGTCTCTTCTTTGTTTTCCTTCTTGGTCGGTTAGCTTAGCCTCTATAGCTGCTTGTCTTTTGCGTAGGTCTAGCACAGAATCTTCGAGCACTTTTATTCGATCCTCTGTTTCCAAGATTCGGTTCTCGGCCTGGTCCACTCTGCTGTTTGTCCTTTTCAATTCTTCTCTGAATTCCCGAAATTCGGCCGTAACTTCTCGGCGAAATCGTCGTAGCTCCTCAAATAGTGATTTCAGGCTAACCCTTTTGTTAGCTATCACCAGTTCCTCGTCTTCTGAACGGAGATCTTCCAGTTCAGATTCTCCGGCCGATACGTGTCCTGGCCTGGAGAATTTCAGTTTCTTCTGTTTTCCTTTAGACATGATGATTTTGTCTTTTGATTTTCACTCCTCCAAAAATCCGTTAAGTTTGATTTTCAAGGTGTTATCCTGGATTGGGTCTGAGAGCTTCAGTGTTAAGCTGCAGTCGCCATGGCGTCCAGACCGGAAGTCGTTTATACCTATTTTTGAATTGATTTCTGTTTGTACATAATTTTAGTTCCAGCTCCAGACTGTTCCACAAATCCACCCCACAGACAGATATGCAGACTTTTCTTAGTTGTTTGTATCTTAGGTTTTGTAAAGTTTTAAGTCTCCTCTCAAATTATAATCATTCTCTTTTTTTGAATATTTTTTGTTATTAGTTGGGAGTTGATTATTAATTGCCCTGTACATGACTTGTGCTGTCTTAAATTTAACTAAATCCATGAACTTTATAGATAGATAGATAGATAGATAGATAGATTATTTCGAACAAAAAAAAATATAACAAAAACCAAGCGAATGGCAAATGCAATAAAGTAACAGTATACACTGTTCGAAAGGGAGAAGGAAGAAGTGAACACTTATTAATTCCATCTCCTCTTTTCCATAGGTACACCCATGTGAATTTTATACAAATTACCACCTTTAAGACCCCAAGTAAACAATTTACTGTATTTTTTACAAATCAACATTAACACCCATCCATTCTAACATACATTGATGTCCATACATCAAAACCAGCCTCAAACAACACAGATATACACAGTGCTGTCCCACCCACTATTCCATAGTGTCCCAGAGTGAGCCATAGTGAACATAATGAATCGTACATATAAATACTACCCTTCTAACATATATCCTTTCAGCAAATGGTGTTTATACCTCTTTTTGAATTGATTTCTGTTTGTACATAGTTTCAGTTCCGGCTCCAGACTGTTCCACAAATCCACCCCACAGACAGATATGCACATACTTTTCTTGGTTGTACGTATCTTGGGTTTTGTAAAGTTTAAGTCTCCTCTCAAATTATGATCATTGTCTCTTTTTTTTAAATATTTTTTGTATATTAGTTGGGAGTTGATTATTAATTGCCCTGTACATTACTTGTGCTGTCTTAAGTTTAACTAAATCGATGAACTTTATGACATGTGACTTTAAAAACAACGAATTGGTATGGTCTCTATATCTTACATTGTTTATTATCCTTATAGCTCTTTTTTGTAATGTGCATATTGACTGTAGGTTGGTCTTGTAGGTGTTTCCCCAGACTTCTACACAATAGTTAAGATAAGGTAAAAACAGTGAATTGTACAATAAGAACAATAAAACCAATGTGCAATAAGACCAATGATTTATAGTCCAAGATGTGTCTTGTCTTCCCCAGTATGCCTATACATTTTGCTAACTTGGCCCGGATGTGACTGATATGAGGTTTCCAGCAGATTTTATTGTCTAGCGTCACCCCCAGAAACTTATTTTCCTGTACTGTTTCTATTCTGGTATCATTTATCGTTACCATTATTTCATGATTTATTTTATAATTTCCAAACAACATAATCTTTGTTTTTTTCAAATTTAGAGATAATTTATTTTTGTTGAACCACTGCGTTAACCTTTTCATTTCAGTTGTGACCACCTCTAAAACCTGCTGCAAATTCCCACCAGTGTCAAGGATATTTGTGTCTTCCGCAAACAAAATAAATTTCAGAATTTTTGATACTTGGCATATGTGTCATTTATATACAAGATAAAGAGTTTGGGTCCCAAAACTGACCCCTGGGGCACACCACAAGTGATGTCCACGAAGGGTGATTTGTGCTCACCAATTTGTACAAATTGTTGTCTGTTACTTAAATAACTTTCCATCCAACTCAGTCCGACCCCTCTTATCCCATACCTTTCCAGTTTCCTTAGTAGAATTCTGTGGTCAGTGGTGTCAAAAGCGTTCTTTAAATCTATAAATACTCCTACAGCAAACTTTTTTTTTATCTATACAACTAGTAATTTCTTCTTTAAGTTCGATCAGTGCCAAAGATGTAGATTTATCTGCTCTAAAACCATACTGGCTGTCTGTAAGGAGGTTGTGTTTTTCAATGAAATCATCCAGTCTCTTAGTGAATATTTTTTCAAGTATTGTGGAGAATTGTGAGAGTAAAGAGACTGGCTTGTAATTTGTGAAATAATGACTGTCTCCTGTTTTGTATAGAGGTATTACTTTTGCTATTTTCATTTTGTTTGGAAATTTACCAGTTTGAAATGACAGGTTGCAGATGTGGGTGAGTGGTTTAACAATTCCTTCAATTACTTTTTTCACTATTGTCATGTCAGTTTCATTCCAGTCAGTTGATTTTTTTTGTTCTTAAATTTACTCACAGTCTCGATAATTTCCTTTTCAGTAACTGCACCCAAAAAGATTGTGTTTGGAATTCTATCTTCTATTACATTTACAGAACCACTGTTTGTTTCTGGTGTCACTATTGATTTTGCTAATCTCTGGTTAGACTTTTTCTTTTTTAAAGGGGCTACCAAATCTAGAGTCTGATGCAGAGAGGCTGTAACAATATCTACTATGCTATTATAGAGACTTGGGTGAGTCAGCAGACAGCGTCTCAGTCAGGATGCAGAGAGTAAACAGAGGTGGACAATAGTCAGGCAGATCATGGGGAGTTGGCAGGAAGAAGGAGTAGGGGGGTTTAGGGGGAATGTATTGTGATGTGAAATGTCATGCAGATGTGAGATGTGGGGTTTGGATAAAAGGAGAAACTGTGCTTGGATGCTTCATGCTTTTTCTGTGTATGACTGATGAGAGAGTGTAATAAAAGTCGTCTGTTCGTAAACCTGTCTCTTTATTCACACTCTCCACTATCAATTATGAAAGGAGCAGGCTCTCCATCTTTTATTTCCGTTGTGTTGACCCATGGTATAGAGGAGGCAGTCTGCAAAAATTTGGTAACAACGTTATCTGAAAGACATCTGCTGTAGTAGTATTTTTCTTTAGAAGTCAAATAATCAGAAATAGTGAAATCAAAGGTTAACAGACAATGGTCTGACAGTACAGGATTATGAAGAGACACTACCAGATTTTCTATATCTATGCCATATATCAGAACAAGGTCCAATGTATGGTGGAGGTAATGGGTAGAATTTTGTACTTTCTGGGAAAACCCCATTGAGTCTAAAATTGAATTAAATGCCTTATTAAGACAGTCTCACTCTACATCAACATGTATACAGTGATCCCTCACTTATCGCGGTTAATGGGTTCAGGCGCTCGGCAGGGAGAGGAGGTGGGTGAAACGTCTCGGCCAATCAGCTTGCGGGGTGAAACGTCTCGGCCAATCAGCTTCGAGATTTCCGAGCTGAGCCAACACGAGAACAGCGAACAGAGAGGTGGATTTTTTGAGTTGTGCGGCTCTCCGTGTTGATACCTGATGGTCTAATGTAGTCTCCCTGCCTTCTGCTAGCGCCCGGCCATTATTTCTCAATTTTGAATTTTTGATGAATATTTTTGAAAAATCCGCGATGCACTGAGGGCGCGAAAGGTGAAGCGCGAAGTAGCGAGGGATCACTGTATTAAAGTCCCCTATAATAATTATTCTATCTGATTTCAGCACTAAATCAGCTAAAAATTCAGCAAAGTCGGATAGAAACTCTGAGTAGGCCGAGGGAGGACGGTAAACTATGACAAAGAGAATTGGGTTCAAGCCAAGATAGCCAGCATGCCCCACACTGAGGACCAGGCCCTCAAAGGAATTAAAACATGTTTTTTTACTTTACTAACTAACAAACTAACCTGCACTTATATAGCACTTTTCTAGTCACAAAGACCACTCAAAGCGCTTTCACTAGTACTAACCCTCTATTCTAAGGGCCGATAGGAAACAGATACATAGGGACAATTTAGCACAACCAATTAACCTAACATGCATGTCTTTGGATTGTGGGAGGAAACCGGAGCCCCCGGAGTAAACCCATGCAGCACAGGGAGAACATGCAAACTCCACACAGAAAGGGTCCAACCCCTGCCACCCTGGGGATTCGAACCAGGAACCTTCTAGCTGTAAGGCAACAGTGCTAACCACTGCACCACCGTGCTGCATTAACTAGTAATTTAGAATGGAAAATTGTCGCTACTTCACCTCCACGACCAGAACTTCTGGGATTATGACAGTTTAAATAACCAGAGGGAGTTGATTCATTCAAACCAACATAATCATCTTGCCCAAGCCAAGTCTCTGTGAGGGATAATAAATCAATCTGATGATCGATTAATAGATCATGGACTAGAAGAGACTTGGGAGTTAGAGACCTAATCTTTAATAGACCACATTTAATTTTTAAATTTTGGGGAGGAACGGAGGCCAATTTATTAAATTTAGAGACTTGAGGTTTGATTTGAATTTTACCAACATTTTGTTTAATCACTTTGGGATGTTTATGCACCATATTTTTATTAACTTTTTTATTAACTTTGGGGGGAGTAGAGAAAAGTTCTCTAAGGGAGAAGACAGGGGCAAAGACGGGTGGTGGTGGATGAGGAGGAGCTGCAGAAAGATGTGTATTTCTCAGGTTGTGTTGTATTTGTCTTGGGTTATAATATTTTGGGTAATGGGAGACAGACAATCTCTGTAGGGTTATAAATTGAAGGCTGATCCAAACAGTGAAGATTATTTGGATTAATGGGATTAATATGGGAAGTGGAAACAGAACCAAAAAAAGGGCTGATTGGCAGACCCAAGAGCTTCAGAGTGAGTAAACACACCAAGTTTCAGTCACTGTACCAAAAAACCCAATGGAATAGAACAGATTGTATCTTAAAACACGTGCACCAAGTCTATTTGGGTGGATGCCATCAGGCCTCATAAGTGATGGGCGGTTCCAAAACAAGTTAAAATTGTCTACAAAATCAATGTTAAAAATCGGACAAGTAAAACACAACAGACAAATATTAAGACTAAGAATTCTGCTAAAATAATTGCAGCCTCGTCTGAGGGGTGCCAAAGGCCCAGAGATAAATGCACGTCTGCCACAGTTCATAAGAGTGGACAGAAGGCTCCTGAAGTCACTCTTTAAGATCTCTGATGCTTCATCTGGGATGTTATTGCACCCAACATGTACTATGACAGTTTGAATGTGGGGGAATTCATTTAGCAGGTCAGGGATAAGCGCCTCAATATCAGAAACTCTAGCCCCAGGAAAAAATCTAGTGGTACAGTACCTACTTCTGATGTTCCTCATAATCGAGTCACCTATTACCAGTGTCGTCTGGGGTGGTTTAGTCGGTGGATTCTGACGTGGAGAATAATTTTGTTGAGGGTGTTGTTGTTGTGAAGCCGGAGTGATGCGCTCTCTTCTATTTGGAGCTGGTGTGTAGTTTGGCACACCTAGAGTAGTCTTAGTCCGGGGTTTGCAGACCTGAGCCGCCGCTGAGGGAGAGGAAGGAGGAGGAGGGGTGGCTACGGGCGGACGGCCAGTGTCCAGGTGGGGAAAATCCTCCAGAGAAAGGATGTCGAATTTATTTTCCAGGAGCAGGGGAAGAGAAGAGGCGCAACCCTGTCTGGCAGACCGACGGTGATTGCCAGCTGGTCCAACTAAGGTCCAGGGCGCGCATCGAGTGTGAGAAGTACCAACCGGGGCTTTGGGTTTAGCCCCGAGACGAATCCAGTGTCGATTGCTGTAGCAGGGGTGGAAGTGGACAGAGATGGAGATGCACTAAACTCCCCCAGTTAGGTAGCCACCTCTGCCAGCTGCGACTCGGTTGCTGGAGCCATTGTTCGCCCGAGTATAATGGTATTGAGATGTTCCTCAGCCTCCCGAATCTTGTAGAGGTTGGAGAGTCTTACTTCCAGCTCAGAAACCTTACTAAGGAGGGATACACAGCGGATACACGTTGGGGATGGAGCCATGGCGTTCCAGGCAATGAGGTGGCTAGCCAGCCAGCCAGCCAAAAACGGCTAAAACAGCTAAAAACAAGTTAGCTAAAAACAGCTAAAAAGGCTAAAAACAGGTTAGCAGGTAGCCTAGCCCGGTAAAAACAGCCCAGCCGGGGGTCCGACCCACCCGTGTGTCCGATCGGGTTTTTCATCGAGGCCAATACCAAGCTAGCACCAAACAAAAACTAATATCAGCAAGTAGTTAGTAGTTAGGCCCATCGCTCCTCCTGGAGCATAGGCCGCCGACAACAGTCCACCAGAGTGCTCTGTCCTGGGCTGGGCTGAGCTAATATCAGCAAACAGAGATAAAAAATTAAAAACGAAATCAATAAAAACAAACAAAAGCGGACAAAATAGCACTCTGACGCGGCGAAGCGCTAACGGACGCCAGCGCATGCGTAAATTCAGAAGTTATGTCCACAAAACCAATTATATTACATTATATATAATATATATTATATTACAATGAATACTTACTAATACAGAGCACGTGAACAAGCGTTGCACTCCTAACTGTTCATACCGAGGGTGAGTCACCAGAGATCTATAGACGTGAATATGAACTCTGAACTGATGGGGGAAATTCAAATTCAGACGTTTATTTCAAACTCAGGGTTCATATTAAATGCAGAATTAAAACGAGTAGAAGATAAATAAATAAAAGTATATACAGATCAGCAGACACTTGGCGCTCTTGTAACAACAATAACATACAATATTGTACTCAGTATAAAATGGAACGCCACCACTTCCAAATGCTGGAGTGAAGTGTGAGTGACGAGTTGACAATTGCTGATATAAGATGATTGTTACATGCCAGCAACCTTCTCATAAAACTGTAAACATTCTTTCGTATCAACTCGCCAAAAGACGGAATGTTCACGGACACAAACATCTTGCTTGCACTCGACCTTCGTGGTATATCTAACAACCTTCTTAGAGAGTTATTATATGCAATGCGGATTTTGTTCCTAACAGCAACATTGCTATTAAACCATAAAGGCGAGCAGTACATTGAGGTACAGAAGGTCTTGAACAACATACATTTGACATCAGGAGAACATCTATGGAAATTTCGCAACAATAAGTTTGTTTGAGCATAGAGTTTCCTGAGTTGCCTGTTACAATCAACATTGGTCTTGTCAGATTCAATCCACACACCTAGGTATTTGACTTTTTCAACAAAGTTCAAGCTATTACCACAAAGTGGCATAACAGGATTCGACGTATTGACACCCTTTGGTTTGAAAGCCATACACATAGATTTAGTACAGTTGAACAAGATGTCATTTTTTTCACCAAATTTTTCACATACCGAAAGGAGATGTTGCATCGCTGCAGTAGACAAACTTAACAGAGATCATCAGCATAGAAAATGTGATTTAACAGTGCACCGTTAAAGGAGCCGCCCACATTAGTATTGTTCAACAGTACACTGAGTTCATCAACATAGACATTAAACAACAAGGGTGACAGTATACCACCTTCTTTAACACCGTTGGTCACATGAAATTTGGATGAGGTGACATTGCCCCACCTAACAACCATAGACTGCCTTCTGTACCAGTATAACAGGATGCTAACCATGTAAATAGGAATACCTCGATCGATCAGTTTTCTAAACAAACACCAGTGGTTAATCCTGTCAAAGGCTTTGCTAGCGTCTAGGAACGTAGCATAGACACTAGTGGATTGGAAAAAAAAAGTGTATTTCCAAAGAGTTGGCTGAAGAGAACGCCATTCATTGCAAAGACCAAAATCATTCATGTATTGTTTGAGAGTATCAGTAGCCTGCCATTTTTGATAATTCCCCGATGCACTGAGCCTGTCGATTGCAGGGTTTAATACCAGGTTGACGTCTCCTCCTATCAAGATAAGATAAAATAAGATAAGCCTTTATTAGTCCCACAATGGGGAAATTCCAGGATTGCAACAGCACAGGGATAGCAACACTCAGAGCAACAATCAGAAGACAAGAAAAAACAAGAGCAGCGAGTATACATATGTACATATAAATATATAAACACACAGTGCGGAGCATTGTAGCTAGATGGAATAAATATCTAAATATATAAACACACACAGTGTGGAGCATTGTAGCTAGATGGAATGAACAGCATAACCGTCTAAGTTATCCTGCATGGTATGATTATGTACCCATACATATTGTCACCCTCCGTAGCGACCGGTATTTTCCTAGTTGTATACCGGAGGGGACCATTGTGTAAGTCTATTGCGTCTTTTGCATTCAATACTATTAGGTTGTCACGTCTTTTTGCTATCTCTGCGAGCAGCCCTGCTTAGGTTGTACAGTCTGACAGCCGTAGGTAGGAAGGACCTGCGAAACCTCTCGGTTGTGCACCTAGGATGATGTAGTCTGCTGCTAAATGAGCTCCTATTATGAGTGTAGTGTCCAAGTGCTCAGAAAGAGAAGTGAAGAAAGTGTGAAAATAGGATGGGTCATCAACATTTGGGTCATAAACGCCTGCAATACATAGATCCAAATTTTGAACTGAGATTTTTAATAGTATAAATCTATCTTCTGGATCTGCTATGGTGTTATTCACAACAAAGCATATTCTTCTGTTTACCAGAAGAATATGTGGAGAATTCTGGGGAGGTGAGCGCATCTGCAGATGACTTAGAAACATGTGATTCCTGTAATAAGACAAAGTCTGCCTGTAGATCCTTCAGTCGATTAAAAACTTTTAGCCTCTTGTCCCTGGTATCAATTCCACGTATGTTCCACCTGACAGACTTAAATGTGGACATGTTTTCACTAACTGGTTTTGTGCTAAAGGCTAACTAAATGTGCCTGTGTGATTATATGTCTGTAATGTATGCATATGTGTGTTGTGTGAAAAAATATATACCTACGTATGTATGCTTGGGTGTGTGCGCTTGATGTCTCTGTTCCATTTGCTTGCAATTGCAAGCAAATCGGGTGCATGGACTTGGGTGCATGTGCTTAGTTATTTCCTTTAAACCAGAAGTATGAGAGAAAACAGACATAAAGGTTAGTAAATGGTGAAAAAATCCAGATAACATACAGTGGGGCAAAAAAGTATTTAGTCAGCCACCAATTGTGCAAGTTCTTCCACTTAAAAGATGAGAGAGGTCTCCAATTTTCATCATAGGTATACCTCAACTATAAGAGACAAAAGGAGAAAAAAAAATCCAGAAAGTCACATTGAAGGATTTTTAATGAATTAATTGGTAAATTCTTCGGTAAAATAAGTGTTTGGTCACCTACAAACAAGCAAGATTTCTGGCTCTCACAGACCTGTAACTTCTTCTTTAAGAGGCTCCTCTGTCCTCCAATCATTGCCTGTATTAATGGCACCTGTTTGAACTTGTTATCAGTATAAAAGACACCTGTCCACAACCTTAAACACTCAGACTCCAAACTCCACTATGGCCAAGACCAAAGAGCTGTCAAAGGACACTAGAAACAAAATTGTAGACCTGCACCAGGCTGGGAAGACTGAATCTGCAATAGGTAAGCAGCTTGGTGTGAAGAAATCAACTGTGGGAGTGTGGAGAGCGTGAAAAGATGAAGCTGAGTTTATTTCTCAGTTCAGGTTTATTCACATTCACATATCTCCAACATCCTCTCAAACAGAAAAGAGGACACATCACCCCACATGTGTCCCATTTATACCCCAGGACATCAAAGCACACAGTCACATTGTCCTTTAATCCCAAGACACAATACATCCTCTTCCAGGTCTTGTCCCCTCCACCCGCATCACTGGTGGTCAGGAAATCCCTCAAGGCCATCTCTTTGCATAACACAGAACACATTTCGCACCCTCCTGTTATCTCCAGGAGACTCAGTCCTATTGGGTTTTTTTTTTCCACAATATTTTTGTTGAACGTTTTTACAAACAAAACACAAACAATCAAACACTAACACTAAAATAATTTAAAAAAAAAAAATACTAAAAACACCAACAACCACTAACAAAAGCAGGTCTTCAACAGTGCTCCTCTATTTAGTCTAGGCAATCTATTACGTAATTATACATACTATACATTCACCAATTTGGAATTTACAAGGTCCACACACATCATTCACCTTCTTCTTCAAAAGTTATGTTTAAGTTCTTTACATAATCAATGAAAGGTCTCCATATATTCTCAAACACAATTTCTTTTGATTTCAATATGTATGTTATTCTTTCTAATGAAAGGTTTGTTAACATCTGTCTTAACCACTGAGTCACATCTGGTCTATGAGTCTTTTTCCACAATAGTGCAATACATTTTTTGGCGTTAAGCAAACTGAGGTCTATGAATGCTCTTTCACTCTTGTTAAAGTTATGCTTTTCTGGATAAAGACCCAACAAAAACAGTTTAGGATTCAATATGATTTGTTTTGAAATTATTTTTTCAATTGTTACCCTTACCTCTTCCCAAAACATTCTAATTTTTCTACATTCCCATAAACAATGAAATAGGGTTCCTTTACTTTCCATACATTTTGTGCACGTATCTGGTATGTTTTTGTTATATCTATTTAACTCCACCGGTGTAACATACATCCGCATTAACCATTTAAAATGTATCAATTTAAGACGTACATTTATTGATTTGGTTTGAGCTTCTGCACAAGCCAATTCCCATTGTTCCTCTGAAATTTCAGTTTGCAGGTCTTCTTTCCAATAATTCAGTCTTTTCTGTGAGTTTTCACTTGAGGATAATGTCAATGAGTTATAAAACTCTGAAATAATACCCTTTCTCTTACTATCTTTCGTCAAGATTTTTTCCAAGGATGAATAAGTAGGTAGGATGAGAGCATTATTTTGATTTGATCGAATGAAGTTCCTAAGCTGAAGATATTTTTTAAAAAAATGTGTTCTATTAAGATTAAATTTGATCCTCAGTTCTTCAAAAGACATTATGTTATCTGAACCTGACAAATATAAGTCTCGAATCTTTTGAATCCCTTTTAAATTCCATACTTTAAATACAGCATCTGCTCTCCCTGGTTTAAAATATTGATTACCCCATATTGGGCTAAATTGTGACAATAAGTGTGGTTCTTTTAAATATTTTTTGGTTTCACACCATATTTTGATCATATGCTTTACAAATGGATTTTTAACTTGTTTCTGTAATTTTTTTGCCGAGTCTGAGTATATGAATATGGGAAGAGGTAAAGGTAAATTGTATGATTCCATTTCAGTCCAGTGAGGGAGATCATTTGATGAAAAATAATATGTCATAGACCTCAGTTGTGCTGACCAGTAATACAACATAAAGTTTGGACATTTCAGACCTCCACGATCAAATGGTAAATATAGTAAGGACAGACGTAATCTAGCCCTCCTATTGTTCCATATAAATTCCACTAACTTTTTTTTAATTCTTAAGAATAGATCTGAAGGTGGTGGTAAAGGAATGTATTGAAATAAATAAAGCATTTTGGGTAAGATATTACTTTTAAGTATATTAATTCTCCCAATCATCGACATTGGTAGTGACATCCATCTCTGAAGTAACTCATTAATGTCTATCATTAAGGCTTCATAGTTGGCACTGGCGACTAATTCTAGCTTAGGCAAAATTTGAATTCCTAAATATTTAAACTGATTGACAACTTTGAATTGATTTACCTCAGGACCTGGGTGATTTCTCTGGGTCTCATTTAGCATTAATATTGAAGATTTAGTTTTATTTATTTTATATCCTGATATTTCCCCAAAATTCTTTATTAAATTCAACAAAGTCGGAATTGATTTTTTAAGATTCGACATGAACAAAATTATGTCATCAGCATACAGGGAGATTTTATGTTCTGTTGGTCCTATTTTAATTCCATATATTTGTGGATGTAAACGTACTGCCATCGCTAAAGGTTCAATTGCCATAGTAAACAGTAAAGGTGAAAGTGGACAGCCTTGTCGACATCCTCTATTGATTTTTATTGATTTTGAGATATTGCTGTTTGTTAGGATTTCTGCTGTAGCATTATTGTATATTATCTGAACCCATTTTATGAAATTATTTCCAATTCCAAAACTTTGTAGGACTTCAAAAAGAAAGGGCCATTCGACCCTATCAAAGGCCTTTTCGGCGTCCAGTGATAGGAGAGCTGTATCCGGTGCTTCTTTATTAGAATAGATAATATTAAATAGTCTTCTTACATTATGGAAGCCTTGTCTTCCCTTTATAAAGCCATTCTGATCTCGGTTAATAATATTTGGTAATATTTCTTGTAGCCGTCTTGCAAAAATTTTACAGATTATCTTAAGGTCAGCATTTAATAGGCTTATTGGTCTCATATTTTCACATTTATTAGAGGGTTTACCTGGTTTTGGCAACAGTATAATTAAGGCATTATTCATGTATAATGGTAAATTACTATTTTGAAATGCTTCTAAAACCATTTCCAAAAAAGGTTTTATTAATTTATTCTTAAATTTTTTATAGAGGTCAACTGGAAGACCATCTGGTCCTGCATTTTTTCCTGATTTCATTGATTTCATATCAATGGCTAGCCCAACTTCTTCTTGACTAATTTTAGACTCCAGTATCTCCCTGTTTTCATTTGGAATACAAGGTATAGATAATTCGTCCAAAAACCCATTTAGTTTTGTTAAGTCAGTTTCATTTTTTGTGTCATATAGTTTTTCATAATAATCTCTAAAGGCACTGTTAATTTCTAAAGGATCTACAACTGCCTGTCCGTTACTTATAATACTGGTAATTGGTGTTTTAAATTCTAATTGTTTAATCTGCCATGCCAATAATTTCCCTGATTTTTCACCTTGTTCATAAAAAGATTGCTTCAATCTTAGAAGACTCGAGGCAGCTCTATTCACTGATTTTTTTGTCATATTCAGCTCTCAGAATCAGTAATTCGTTCTCTAACTTTGGGTCACTTCCTGCATACACTTTTTCTTGGAGAATTTTTATTTTATGTTCCAATTGGACTCTCTCCTCTCGAGTCTTCTTAGATTTTGAACCTGTATAACTAATAATATGCCCCCTAATAAAAGCTTTGAAAGCCTCCCACTTTATACATGCTGATGTTTGTGTAGTATTGATATCAAAGAACTCATCTATCTGTTTTTCTATGTACTTAACAAATTCCTCGTCCTGAAGCCATTTATGCTGAAATTGCCACCTACCTGGTTCCTTTGTCAATTTCTTATCTACATATATTAGACAGCAGGGTGCATGAGAATCTTGGACCTTAATTCTGTGGAGATCAAAAAATAGTCAATACGTGAGAATGTCTTGTAGGTATTAGAATAACAAGAGTAGGCTTTAACTTGCGGTTTCATTTCTCTCCATATGTCTAGCAATCTCAATTCTTTCATAAAATGATTAATGATCATCCTGCATCCATTGTGCGTACAGTCCAGTCCTGTTGATCTATCTATGCTGGGATTCAATGTACAATTAAAATCCCCTGCTATTATATGCTGCCCTGTAAGTGATGATAAAATAAGAAATAAATTAGCAAAGAAGTTTTGATCATCTATATTGGGACCGTATAGGTTCACCAGATTTATATTTTCTAATATAAATGATTGCTGGGGTCTTTCTGCAACTGTGGGGGTCCTCCCTACAGTTGATAGTGCTATGAGATGACTGTTGTTGTGAAATGGCGCTATATAAATAAAGTTGAATTGAATTGAATTGAATAACAAAGATCCTTGAATGATTAGGTATCTTCCTAATTTGTCTCCAATTACATTTTTCACTTGAAATGGGACTGTTTTGTGTATGAGAGTCATAACTCCCCTGGCTCGAGATGAAAATGATGAGGTGAATACACTTCCCTGCCATCTTTTTTTAATTCTTTTTACATCCTCCTCTATTAGATGAGTTTCTTGTAAAAACACAATTTTTGAACCTATGTCTTTTATTTTATTCATAACTTGTTTAAGTTTTTTTAAATTTTTTTTTTTTTTATTTAAGTTTTTGTAAAGGGTATACAGGTCGTTACAGCAATGCATTGTTTACATTTTCATCACATGTTCCCTTATTTTCTGATATCTGACAACATTGGAAGATTAATTCTTACAACACCCCTTTTTTTTTTAAAGTGAAAGAAAAAGTGAAATTAAAGAAAAAAAACAAACAAACCAGCAAAAAACAAACAAAAAGAAAAAGTAAGTAAATAAAGGTAAAAGAGCATCTGAGTAGCGTTGGAACAAAGAGCGGAACCATTATTGAAATGGTATTTCTCAAAGATTAGATCTAATGGAAGACACATATGCGATCCAGGGTTGCCAAAAGTTCATGAACCCATCCATGTCCTGTCTCAGTGCGAATGTCAACTTTTCCATCGAGTAAATGTCTTGGATCACGTTAATCCAATCTTCAGGTGTAGGACAGTCCTTCAACATCCATTTTTTAGTTAGAGCTTTTTTGCTTGCCAATATTAAAACATTGAATAAGTATTTTTCTCCTCGTCTTTCCAGTGAGTCCGGTAGTAAACCCAAATACAAAGTTACAAAAGAAAAGGGAACTGTTATTTTGAATATTTTCCCCAATATTGTCTGTACATTGGTCCAATATTGGTGGATAACTGGGCATGACCAAAACACATGAAAATGATTTGCAGTCTTTTCACCACACAAGCGCCAACAGTTCAATCCCTTATGGGTAAATTTGTTTTGTGCAGGTGTTCTGAAAAATCTTACCAAGTTTTTCCATCCAAATTCTCTCCACTGCAGGGATGAGGTACTTTTCCATTGCTGTTTATTTAGCTTTTCCCATATTTCCAGTTGTAAAGTGAAATTCCCCTCTTTTTCCCATCTCTCTTTTATATAAGATGTGTTGTCTCCTTTTAAGTCTTGAAGACCTTGGTATATTTTAGAAATGTATCTGATCCCTGGGATCCCTTTATATGCCATTAAGAAGACCTTCAGAACACCTGACTGGGCCCTTTCCAAAACCTCCTTTTTAAGTATATTGTTTATGTGGTGTCTAAGCTGGAAGAACCTGTAAAGGTCTTGATTTATTAGGCCTTGTTTTTTCAAATCTTCAAAACTTCTTAAGATTTGCCCTTTAAAAAAATCGTAATAATTTATCAGTTTTATTAGGAGTAAAGTCCTGATCATAGGCAATCCATTGCAGAAGTCGATAGGGCTCTTTAGTTTGATTCTCTCTGACTATCTTAAACCAAATTTTTAGCGGGGTCTCTATCCACGGGTTAGTGTTATTCAAAAGCTTAGGTAAGGCATTGTTCCCTATTATCGCCTGTAGGGGGATGTCACTTGTTATTTGGCATTCGATCTCCTTCCATTGTGCAGTGTAGACTGGGTTACATATCTCTACTAAAGTTTTAATTTGTGCGGCTTTAAAGTAGTCC
The DNA here is from genome assembly GCA_020510985.1 of Pholidichthys leucotaenia. Classification (NCBI taxonomy): domain Eukaryota; kingdom Metazoa; phylum Chordata; class Actinopteri; order Cichliformes; family Pholidichthyidae; genus Pholidichthys; species Pholidichthys leucotaenia. The sequence goes on along the minus strand of CM035844.1, from coordinate 271,243,273 downwards.
CTGATATTTGGCAGCGCGAGCCCACCTTTGTTCCAATTGAGAGAGTTGTCGATTTTTTTTTTTTTTAGGAGCAGAGTAGAGGGAAGCACGCCCTCCTACATGGCAGCCATGACCGGAAGTCCCTATTGTTCATTCTGAGACGTGAAGCAACATTAATATGCAAATGAAGTCTATGAAACTACATATGTGTGTCCCACATGAACCCCCCCCCCCCCCCAAACGTCTAAGATGAAACAATAAAACACAGTCTGCATATCATAATAAAATCACAAACATCAGTCCATTTGCTGCTTGGGCTTCAATCGTCTGCCGTACTTGCTGTAAACGGGCTTTACCATTCCCGCGGCGCCATCCTGCTGAGGGGCTGCTGCCTGAGGGTGAGAACTGTTAGTCAATCCCTGTGGGAGCTCTGGGGGGAGCTCCCTAGTGGGTCTGCCGCGCCAAGGGGCCCTCACCAACTGCACAGCTTCATCAGCCATCACAAAAGCGGGTTTGAGCCTGTTTATGCCAATCGTTTCCTTTCTGCCCCCCAAATCTAGCAAAAAGTGCTTATCCCCAGTTTCCAGCACTCTAAAAGGTCCATCATAAGGTGGTCGCAAGGTCGGGCGATGGGCATCATGTCTGACAAAAACAAACTCCGCATTTTTTAAAGCCTTAGGCACAAAAACGCGCGGAAAACTGTGATGAAAGGGGCCAGGAAGTGTGCTCGCTCCCGTGCCACTCTGCAACAGCTGAGCAGGGGAGCACTCTGGCGCAGGATTATCTGGGAGAAACTCCCCAGGCAGCCGGAGTGGCTGTGCAAAATCTAACTCAGCTGGGGAGGCTTTTAAATCCTCTTTAGGTGCAGAACGCAACCCCAATAAAACCCATGGTAGCCTGTCCACCCAATTTGCATCCGTAAGCGACGCTCTGAGGGCCGCTTTCAATGACCTATGGAAACGTTCGCATAAACCATTAACCTGCGGGTTGTATGCAGTAGTGCGGTGGATCGTCACCCCCAGGCTGCGGGCCATCGCTGACCAAAGCTCGGAAACAAATTGAGGACCTCTGTCGAACGTCATGTCCGACGGAACTCCAAAACGTGCTACCCATGCCGTTAAAAACGCGCACGCCACCTCCTCGGCTGTGGTTGATGCCAGTGGAACTACTTCCGGCCAACGCGTAGTGCGGTCCACCATTGTCAAAAGGTGTGTGCACCCCTGTGTCGGCGGGAGGGGGCCTACGAGGTCGACATGCACATGATCAAACCTCTTAGCCAGGATGTGAAACGGCTCCAAAGGAGCTCTCGTGTGTTTGTGTACTTTGGCTCGTTGACAAGCATTGCAGGCTGCCACCCACTTCTTAACTTGCTTGCGCAGGCTCGGCCTTACAAATTTCTCTCCTACCATTTTGACCGAGAATGAATCGAGTCAAAAACGCGGCGGCGCCATGCGGTCGGCACCACCGGACGCGGTCGTCCGGTGGAGACATCGCAGATTAGGGGGGGGGGGGCATACCTTCTTGCAGCACCCTGTTCTCCAGCCTTAACCCTATTGGTCCAGACTGGAGCGCGCACACATCCACATCGCTAACCTGATCCGCGGCCATGGCTGCATAATCTGTCCCCACGCGGACTGGGGACGCGCGCACTTCCGCGCCGCTAGCCTGCTCCGCGGCCATGGCAGTATAATCTACCCCTACGCGGACTGGAGCAGTTACGGCGCGCAAGACACAGTCTGCCACTACATTAAGTTTACCCGCTACGTGTTGAATATCGGTAGTAAACTCTGAGATTGCAGCCAGCTGCCTCTGCTGCCGGCCTGACCACGGCTCTGAAACCTTGGCCATTGCGAAAGTCAGCGGCTTGTGGTCGACGAACGCAGTGAAACGATGACCTTCCAGCCAGAACTGGAAGTGGTGAATGGCCAAGTGGAGCGCTAACAACTCCCTGTCGAACGCGCTGTATTTTCACCCGGTATCGCGGGTCCTGCTGAAAAAGGCAAGCGGCTGCCAAGCCCCGGCAACATGCTGCTCCACTACCGCCCCTATGGCCACATCTGACGCGTCAGTAGTGAGCGCTGTGCGGGCCGTTGGGTCTGGATGTGCTAACAACGCAGCGTTTGCCAGGGCTGTTTTGACCTCCGAGAATGCCCGCTCCAGGGACCATTCGATTGCATTTGTGGGTTTTTGTTTTTTAAGCGCGGCATACAGTTGTTGCATGAGCTGCGCTGCGCGGGGGAGGAAACGGTTATAAAAATTCACCATTCCCAAAAACTCTTGTAACGCTTTGACCGTTTGTGGCTGAGGAAAATTTGTTACTGTGTGCACTTTGTCAGGCAGAGGAACCGCTCCATCTGAGGAGACGCGGTGCCCCAAAAAATCAATCTGTGTCACCCCGAACTGACACTTCGCTGGGTTGATTATTAACCTGTGCTCTCCCAACCTCCGGAAAACTGCCATGAGGTGATTTTTGTGTTCGTCTTCGGACGTGCTGGCTACCAAGATGTCGTCCAGGTAGACGAACACGAAGGGGAGATCGCGCAACACCACGTCCATCATGCGTTAGAACGTCTGCGCGGCGCCTTGAAGCCCAAACGGCATGCGCAAAAACTCGAACAAGCCAAATGGGGTTATTACCGCTGTTTTGGGTATGTCCTCAGCGCGCACTGGGACTTGATGGTAGCCGCGAACCAAGTCTATTTTGGAAAAAACGCGCGCCCCCACCAAATGTATGGAAAAATCTTGAATATGCGGGATTGGGTAATGGTCGTGCACTGTAGCGTTGTTCAACCTGCGGAAATCACCGCAAGGTCGCCACAAGCCGTCAGCTTTAGGGACCATGTGAAGCGGGGAAGCCCATGGGCTCTTCGAATGCCGAATGATGCCCAACTTTTCAAGATTGGCGAACTCCTCGCCCGCTATGGTCAGTTTAGCTGCATCCAAGCGCCGGGCTTTTGCAAAAACGGGGGGACCGGCTGTAGTAATAAAATGTTCCACTCCGTGTTTAGCCACACCTGCTGAAAATGTGGGAACCATGAGTGCTGGAAACTGGGTGAGGAGTGTGTGGAACTTACCGCTTGCCGTAGCGACGTTGGCTTGTGCTGTGGGCGGGGTCACTCGGGCTGCACAGGGAATAGAGTAAAAAGAGAGTGCATTAACCAAGCGTCTATTAGGAAGATCAACCAACAACCCATGTGAGCACAGAAAATCAGCACCTAACATGTTGAAGCTCACCGCAGCTATAATAAAAGTCCACTCAAATGTGCGGCCGTGCAGGTACAGAAGCAGAGTCTTCTCCCCGAAGGTCTTAATGCTCGAGCTGTTCGCTGCCAATGCTCCGTGACTCCCGGGGCCTGCCAGCCGGTCAGCATAGGTTGGCATGATGAAACTCACTTGGGAGCCTGTGTCCACGAGGAATTGTCTCCCAGAACGCGCATCCGTCAAGTAGAGCAGCTTGTTCTGTTCCCCGAGGGCCGCGGCTGCTACCGACCCCAGGCTCTGGCGTTTCCCGAGCTCTTGAACTGACACGGTGATGGTAAAAACAGAGGTCGTCTCCTCCGCGATGTTTGGTCTTCACCGCCGCCGTTGTCGGTGGGTCTGCCTCCGCCGCCTCTGGCCCCCTGCCATCCCCGGCCGTCGCGCCGAGGTCTGTCGCTGCTGCGGTGGCCGTGCGCCGTCTGCTGGCGTTGAGAATCCGCTGTGCCTCCTGGGCCAGCGCGCGGAAGTCCCACTGGGCCAACAACTGTGAACCTGCCAGGGTCGCTCTCGTCTCCGACGGTAGGGTTCTCAGGAAAATGTGGGTGAAAAGGAAATCGTCGTCGTCTGAGCCTCTCAGCGTCAGCATGTCCTCCATCAGGTCGACAGGCGTGCTTTCTCCCAATTCGTTCAGGGCCAGGAGTCTCTCTGCTCTCTCCTGGGCTGAGGGAGTGAAACGCTGTATGAGCGCAGCCTTCAACCCGCCGTATTTGTCGTCAGCGGGTGGGCGCTCCACCAGGCTCTGCACATGTCGAGCTGTGCGGTTGTCGAGCTTGGCAATAACGTGGTAGAATTTCGTGTCATCTGCCGTTATTCCCCGGAGAGCGAACTGAGCTTCGGCCAATTGGAACCAGGAGCACAGATTGTCCTGCCAGAAATCTGGTAGCTTGACTGTGGCTGCGTTCACCTGGCTGGTTCCTGACGAGACCAGCTTGGGGGAATTACTTCTGCTCATGATACGTCTTAAGGTCACCAGTGTGGAGAGTGTGAAAAGATGAAGCTGAGTTTATTTCTCAATTCAGGTTTATTCACATTCACATATCTCCAACATCCTCTCAAACAGAAAAGAGGACACATCACCCCACATCTGTCCCATTTATACCCCAGGACATCAAAGCACACAGTCACATTGTCCTTTAATCCCAAGACACAATACATCCTCTTCCAGGTCTTGTCCCCTCCACCCGCATCACTGGTGGTCAGGAAATCCCTCAAGGCCATCTCTTTGCATAACACAGAACACATTTCGCACCCTCCTGTTATCTCCAGGAGACTCAGTCCTATTGTTCATTCTGAGACGTGAAGCAACATTAATATGCAAATGAAGTCTATGAAACTGCATATGTGTGTCCCACAGGAGCAGTTATTAGAAAATGGAAGACATACAAGACCACTGATAATCTCCCTCGATCTGGGGCTCCACGCAAGCTCTCACCCCGTGGGGTCAAAATGATCACGAGAACGGTGAGCAAAAATCCCAGAACCACACGGGGGGACCTAGTGAATGACCTGCAGAGAGCTGGGACCAAAGTAACAAAGGCTACCATCAGTAACACACTACGCTGCCAAGGACTCAAATCCTGCAGTGCCAGACGTGTCCCCCTGCTTAAGCCAGTACATGTCCAGGCCCGTCTGAAGTTTGCTAGAGAGCATTTGGATGATCCAGAAGAGGATTGGGAGAATGTCATATGGTCAGATGAAACCAAAATAGAACTTTATTGTAAAAAATCAGCTTGTCGTGTTTGGAGGAGAAAGAACACCATACCTACTGTGAAGCATGGGGGTGGAAACATCATGCTTTGGGGCCGTTTTTCTGCAAAGGGACCAAGACGACTGATCCATGTAAAGGAAAGAATGAATGGGGCCATGTATCGTGAGAATTTGAGTGAAAACCTCCTTCCATCAGCAAGGGCATTGAAGATGAAACATGGCTGGGTCTTTCAGCATGACAATGATCCCAAGCGCACCACCCGGGCAACTAAGGAGTGGCTTCGTAAGAAGCATTTCAAGGTCCTGGAGTGGCCTAGCCAGTCTCCAGATCTCGACCCCATAGAAAATCTTTGGAGGGAGTTGAAAGTCCGTGTTACCCAGCGACAGCTCCAAAACATCACTTCTCTAGAGGAGATCTGCATGGAGGAATGGGCCAAAATACCAGCAACAGTGTGTGAAAACCTTGTGAAGACTTACTGAAAACGTTTGACCTCTGTCATTGCCAACAAAGGGTGTATAACAAAGTATTGAGATGAACTTTTGACCAAATACTTATTTTACCGAGGAATTTACCAATTAATTCATTAGAAATCCTTCAATGTGATTTTCTGGATTTTTTTTCTCATTTTGTCTCTCATAGTTGAGGTATACCTATGATGAAAATTGGAGACCTCTCATCTTTTAAGTGGGAGAACTTGCACAATTGGTGGCTGACTAAATACTTTTTTGCCCCACTGTACAACAACAATCTAACAACTTCAACAAAATTAGCTACAACAGACAAACAAACAACAACCTCAGCAAAAAAGAAAAAAAAAATCTGACAAATGTTGACAAATTAAACTGAGATCGAATAAGAGACCTGCACACAGTCACACTCTTTTTCTATCTGTAGCTAAGAAAACAAAATAGTCTAATAATTTTTTTTTCCCAATTCGGTGGAAAGTAATTGATTTTGTGACTTCGGAGGATAGTTTCAGTTGCGTTGACATAAATTCACGGATCAGCTGTTCTGGATTTTCATTATTTTTTTCAGCGATTCCAGAAAAAACAAGGTTATCTCTCATGCTGCGTGACTACAAATTGAGAACTGTTTCCTTCATTCTTCGGTTTTCTCTTTCAACAATGCCAAGCCGCATGGTTAATATGTTTACTGACTTTTTCAAGCTATTGTTTTCCTCTACGAGAGAGACGAGCTGCGCCTGGCTGTATTCCAGTCTCTCCCGCACGCTCAGGAATTCTTTATGGAGCCATTCGACCAACGCCAGTCTGCCATCCATGCTGGTAAGTTTCTTCTCAATAGAGAAAAGGATATCACTAACCTTGGTGCCCTCGGTGGTCTCTCAGATGGTAAATTCGGAGAATCTGCCTGTCTGGGGCGCTTGGAAATGGAACTAGAAGAAGCAGGACTGGGACATACGTTCTCCTTCATGACACACCAGCGACAATAAACTCGTCTATATAATTCTCAAGTTCCTCCTAAAATAAAAATGGTACTTCCTGACTTCTAGCTTGGTGCTAGCGTAATAGAATGGGGGAAGGAGAAGTTGTTTGTGGCGGCATCTTGCATGGCAGCGACCAACTCTGATTCTACATGTGATTAACATTATAGATGGGAGAAACGTAATTTCATTCTACTGTACATGATTGGCTGTATGGACTGAATGACAATAGAGATTTTCTTCTTCTTCTCTTAAGAAAAAGCAACTTTTAATACAATCATTGCACAGACGAAAAGAGAAGTCGGAGAAAACGGTGCATGTGACCACCGCCGCTTCCGTTTTGACAATCTGTGTAATTACTGGGGTTATCACGAGCCACAAAATGTTCTGTATGTGCTTACTAGCTCAATATTCTTTTGAATTTGGACTGCTGTTTAACTGACTCGCCTTGGAAGTTGCGCTGCCGTGAATGAGCAGAGCGGAGCAGCTGGGAAAACCTGGAATTGTGAAGGAGGAGACAAAGCGGACCAATCATAGCTCTCACAGCCTGCATCGCCGACGTGCACCTCTTCTTTTCTGGAGATGTGCACGTCGGGTGATGCAATAGGAACGTACGTCACAGCTGTGTCGTGGTGACATGGGTGCATCACTTGCGCTTTATGGCCTACGTTGTTGATGTGCACCTTTTCTTCTCTGGAGAGGTGCACATTTGCCCAAAAGTATCCATCTGCAGCTCAGACTCCGTCAAGTTCCCTCAGTAAGCAGCGCTGTGAGAATGGGACCCAGTGGACGTTCTGGAGGAAAGGGGTGATGTGGTCGCGAGAGTGGGACTGGGTAAGGAGGCGAGCAGCTGAGTTCTGAATGTATTGAAGTTTCTGGAGGACTTTAGATAATGTGCCATAAAGAATGGTATTGCAGTAGTCAAGTCTGGATGTGATAAATGCATGTATGAGGGTTTCTGCTGTGGAGAAGGTGAGTGAGGGCTGAAGTCAGGCTATGTTTTTTTTTTAGTTGAAAGAAGGCAGTTTTGGTGACATGATTGATGTGCAGTTCAAAAGTGACGTGGCTGTCAAAGATGACTCCAAGGTTTCATATCTTTGGGGATGGGGAAGATGTGGAATTGGCAACAGTGAGGTTGAAGTTGTGGGTGGTTTTGATGAGGGATTCTGAGCCGATGATCATCACTCTATAATTCAAGAAATCTCTGTGTGTCACAATCATAGGACTTGCTAAAAGATCATTGGACTCGCTATAGCGATCACTCATGATCATAGGACTCACTATGACATCATCAAAGATCATAGGACTCGCTATGACATCTTCAAAGATCAAAGGCAGGCATCACTGAACGAGTGGTGATGTGCTTGCTTACACTTGCTTTCTACGGGCATGTACAGGTATGCACTAGTCATATCAGACTTACACTACTCACAAAAACTTAGGGATATTTGGCTTTCAGGTGAAATTTATGGAAAATGTAAAAAGTTCATGCTACAGTGATATTATATCATGAAAGTAGGGCATTTAAGTAGAAGCATGCAGTGGTGATTTCCTCATCTCAAACAATTTATTGAAACAAAAGCCAACAACAGTGGTGGGTATACCACAACAAAAAATGTCACTGTCTCAATAACTTGTCATGTGCCCTTGAGCATCAATTACAGCTTTACAGCAATGTCTCATGTTGTTCACAAGTCAACTTATTGTCTGCTGAAGCATGGCATTCCACTCTTTTGAAGGGCGGCCCTCAGGTCATTGAAATTGTGGGATGCAAGGTTATGAGCCTCTACACGGCGATTCAGCTGATCCCATAGGTTTTCTATGGGATTCAGGTGTGGAGAAAATGTAGGCCACTCCATTTGAGGTACCCCAGCCTCCAGCAGCCATTCCCTAATGATGTGACCTTGATGAGCTGGAGCATTGTCATCCATGAAGATGAAATTAGGCCTGTGTTGTTCATGCAGGGGCACCATGACTGGATTAATGATGTTATTCAGGTAGTATCAGCCTGTCACTGTACCATTCACAAGGTGTAGGACAGTTCTGTATTAACTAGAGACACCTGCCCAGACTGTCACACCACCACCACTAAAGGCAGATGCATATCCTGATTGCTGGGGTCTTTCTGCAATTGTGGGGGTTTCCCCTACAGTTGAAAGTGCTATAAGATGACTGTTTTGAAATGCATCCATTCATCCATCCATCCATCTTCTACTGCTTTTCCGGAGGTCCGGGTTGTGGAGGCAGCAGTTCAAGCAGAAAAGGTTATAGTGCATTTTAGGTGCATCCTGAAATTTCGCCCGAAAGCCGAATATCCCTAACTTTTTGTGAGTAGTGTATGTTAACAATTTGGACATCCAGTGGATCTTTATTGGGCTGTACATATGGATGACCCATTTCAGACAGCCAACCTTTTACCTTTTCAGCAAAATCACAGCAAGTTGTCATTTTTGATTCAAAGTATTTACACTGCTCTGAGATTTCATCTTGAAGCAAAGGTAAATTTTTTAAAAGCTCCATGCATGACATTTGCTTCTTGATAGCAGTGGACAAACTTGAATTCAGAATTCACTGCATGCATGTTTTTATTTGATTCCATGAAAGCAGTCATATTTTCCATTGTAGCACCTTGGGGTAGTCAGATTATTTAGCATCTCAGACAAGAGACAGTGGATAAGCATGGGAGAACAATGCTCAGGAGGTTCCTGGCGAGATAGCAGGAAGGAGTCAAGGACGTAGGGGGTTGAATGCAGTGTAATGCAAATGTCATGTTGTGTGTAGAGAAATGCCATGAAACTTGTGAGGAGTGATTTGGGTAAAAGAAGAGTGCCTGCTGAAATGTGTCATTCTGTTCTGTGCTTGAGAGATGTAAAGTGTGTAATAAACCATCTCCCATGAATCAGCCTCTTATTTCACACACTCCACACCATACACTTTTTAGCTTGCTTACTTCTTTGCTTCTTTTCTCTTGACACATTTTTTGTGTAAAAGTTCAAATCTTTGGCAGTGAATTTAATACTTTTTTTTTTAGAAGAGGCATCAACATCACTCTTTATTTAAGATAAGAGATAAGATAAGCCTTTATTAATCCCACAATGGGGAAATTCCAGGATTGCAACAGCACAGGGATAGCAACACTCAGAGCAACAATCAGAAGGCAAGAAAAAAACAAGAGCAGCTAGTATACATATGTACATATTACTATAAATATATACAGTATATATAGACACACAGTGCGGAGCATTGTGGTTGGTGGATGTGCAGCAGAAAGTCTAAGCTCTCTCTCCGCGGATGCGGCAGGCCAGCTGGATGTCTTTGGGCATGATGGTGACCCTCTTGACGTGGATGGCGCACAGGTTGGTGTCCTCGAAGAGACCCACCACGTAGGCCTCGCTGGCCTCCTGCAGAGCCATGACGGCGGAGCTCTGGAAGCGCAGGTCGGTCTTGAAGTCCTGAGCGATCTCCCTCACTAGGCGCTGGAAGGGCAGCTTACGGATGAGCAGCTCCGTGGATTTCTGGTAGCGACGGATCTCTCTCAGAGCCACGGTACCGGGCCTGTAACGGTGAGGCTTCTTCACTCCACCGGTGGCCGTAGCACTTTTTCGAGCAGCCTTGGTGGCCAGCTGCTTCCTGGGGGGCTTTTTCTCCAGTAGATTTACGGGCAGTCTGCTTGGTTCTTGCCATTGCTCTTTATTATTCTGTCTTATATTTCTTGCACGCCGCCTAAACTCCAGCCCGGCACCCGCGTCGTTTTCGCTTCAGTTCCCCGGTATGTCGAGTTTCTCTGTTAGAGTTTCTCTGTTTCTCTGTTAGTTTCTCTGTGGCGGTTGAGTGCTAGCTAGCTCTTCCCTGCTGTATCATCTCCTGCTGTAAACAGAGGCTCCGTCCGCCGACTCGGGAGACCTTTGGGGCGATCTGTGTGTCCGTGATATATATAGAGTGAAAGGTGTGCCGGATCAGAAAGTTATCACCGGATCAGAAAGAAGGAGGAAGATAAAAAGACTCAGAATTGAGCCGCTGTTGCAAAAGGCAGCCAACTCGTGTGGCGCCGGAACCAGAAGGTTCACACGCAACAGAAATGGCCACACGCCATTTCTGTTTGTTGTAGCTGCTCTTTTACTGTAACATCAGTCATTTTTGCAGCTTTACCTTTTAACCTGTTGCACTTCGGTGTACCGCAGGAGGACACGTCTCTGTGTCCTAGGGCGCACGAGGGCAGCATCCTAGGAGGCACTGAGAAAAAAAAAAAGCTGCATTTCCGTTCTTCCACTACAGACACAGCCGCGAACAGAAAGCCAAAGGAGTGCTTTGATTGGTTTAGATGTGATTGACCTCTCATTCGACTAATAAGAGCCTTGAATTGGGTTTCTGAAACCTTGAAGAACCAATGACTGAAAACCTAGCAAGAAGGGCCCGCCTACCAACGGCTGCGAATACAGCGAGCCAATTGAAGCACAGTAGTTCGAAAGCGTGCCTCCCTTGCAAAATCTGTTTTGTTTTTAGCCGCTGGGTGACACACACGCGTTCGCCAGTCTTTTTTTTCTTACTACTGTTCTTATTTGTTGTGAAAAATCGTTCGCCAAAACCGCAGTCATGGAAGCGCAAAACCGCAATAATGGAATTATGGTTTGACCGGGTCGCGTGACCAGAACCACGAGTCCGTAACAAGCGGACCAGCGTCATGTTCGTCTGACAATGAGGAAGAGAAGTTTGCCAGCAACACTGCTGTTGTGGACAGGTAAGTGTTATAAGCTAAATTATTCTTTATCCCTGAAAATTGTAATCAAAAATGACTTTTGACCGATCGGTAAATTACAACTGTGCGTAGTAGTCCGTGTACCGCGGCACACGGAGTCCGGTTCGTGCACCGCGGTACACGGTTCGTGCGCCGCGTCCGGACCGTGAACAACCCCGGACCCCCCCCCCCCCCCCCGCTACTCTTCTGTAGCGGATTGCAGATATTATTGCAGATATCTTAGTACAACTGTGCGTAGTAGACTGTGGCGCACCGTGACTGCCGCGCACCGGGCGATGTCCATCCTCTGTAGTGCGGGGTGGGAGTTGTTATCTTCTACATTACAGATATTCTAGTATAATTTTTAGTGCACTGTAGGTTATTTTTTCTTGTAAAAAAAGCCACACATTTTTTACGTGGCATGCTTCTTTGTGTGTGGGGGCTTGTTTGTTCTTTCATTCATTCATTCATTCATTCATGAATAAACACCCCCCCCACACACACACACACACAGCCCTGAGTGTCACCTTTCATTAGAGTCCAAGATGAAGCTTCTATATTGAATCATTCAAAAGTTAGACGTTTTTCCAAACTGTGCCATTTGGCACAGTTCAAAAACGCCTGGGAACAACCTGTGAAGAAAGCTGTGTAATATATTCATTTTTTGTGGTATTGTTACAAAATTTTGACCTCAGCTGGATAACACTTGGTTCTACATTTCTGTTGCATTTTCCAGCCCGTATCTGACAGCTGTGTGTTATTTGCAAGCATTTGTATCCAAAAAAACATCCAGGCGAAATTTATTTTCTTCAAGTTCAGTATGTTTAGATGACTGTTACTCAGTGGCAGGAGCACTTAGAGAGATTATGACTGTTTTGCCAAAAAATTCAAAGTGTTTTCTTTTAAATGAGACCAACCCCATGAAGATGCTGCAAAGGGCTGAAGAACAGCTTTTGATTTACTTTGGGTACGTTATTTTTTGGCGTTTTTAGGGAAATTGACCAGAGTGCAAGGGGTTAAAGTGTTTATAGTACTCCAAACAAAATCTTCAAATGCAGGTTAGAAGCCCAAACTGCAGTCGTAATTATCGACCGACAGATCCTATTATTTGTTCAGGAAACAGCCTTTTATGAATGGAATCCAACAGCTGTGCGTAGCTACAGTGATTAGGCCGACACACTTCAGCTCATCCCAACATTTCAAGCTTCATAACTTGTATTGTGGTGTTGACCACCATCTTTCAAACGCCACTCGTTTGGCTGTTTACCATTACAGCTTCAGTTGTCGCATCACATACCAGTTTGTAGTAGAGGAGGATGAGTGTTTTGCTGCTGTGGGCCACAAACCTTTCACCGCTGACGCTGCGCAGTGGGAGATCAATCAAACAATCCACGCTGATTGTCCATTCAGTTTCCATTAAAATCCTCCCAAAGTCCAATACTGAGGGATCATTCCTTTAATCCAAGGGCTGAGTTTTTCACTTTATTGTAGTGACCATTTGTGCAAATTCAAAACTTAGACTTAGAAAAAAGCTAACTTTAACTCAAATGATTACTACTGCACCATGGGTTTGTGGTTTATGCAGGCAAAAGAAGTCCATTGTCCAAACAATTTATGAAATTGCTGAGTGCTTTATTTACTCCAAAAACAGGCAAACAGAAGTAAGTCCCCACTCCTTCCTGCCTCTACTGCTCTGGTAAAAAACCACAGGCCCACCCAGGTGCATGCTGGTCTTATCCCTGCCTGCCTCACCTATTAACCTTTTGCCAGTGACGTCACGCGTCACGTGATTTTTGTTGATACCGCCACATTGGACGGCAACTCGGGCGCTGTGTGAGTGCGTTTCAGCATGGCATCCGCTCAGTCAGATGTGCCGGCTTTGTCTGATGTAGCGCAACTACTAACTAACTAACTAACTAACCTGCACTTATATAGCGCTTTTCTAGTCACAAAGACCACTCAAAGCGCTTTCATTAATACTAACCCTCTATTCTAAGGGCCTATAGGAAACAAATATCTAGGGACAATTTAGAACAGCCAATTAACCTAACATGCATGTTTTTGGCATGTGGGAGGAAACCGGAGAAATCCCGGAGTAAACCCACGCAACACGGGGAGAACATGCAAACTCCACACAGATCACTGTTGGTCGGGGGCTGGGATCGAACCCACGATCCCACCATCCCCACAATCCCCCGGCCAAGGGTAAACTGTGCTGCCGCAGTGCTAACCACTGCGCCACCGTACTAGATAAAAAACATTGTGACAGGTACACGGAAAAGATCAGTGTTATCGGCGTGGACCCTTACAACTTGTCGCTTGAAAAATTCACCAGTTTCATAGATTTTTGGCCCAAACCTGACGTACACTATATGGACATCTACAACTACCTGGTCAACACACCGTCTAGGTACACTGGAGAGTCTCTGAAAGCCTACAAAAGTTTGGACGCTTATAGTTATTTTGTTGCTGGGCTCGTGAGAAATGTGCTGATATCCCCAGTCATCACTTCAACGGTCCACTATGTCGTGAAGGCCCTACTGTATAGATTTGTCATGTTATATAGAATCTATTAAGTGATAAATTATTAAAATTTTAAAAAATATTCAATTATTATTATTATTAGCAGCAGCATATATAATATCTCAATTAAATTAATTAAAAAATAATTAAATATTTTTATAGATCTATATATTCTGGAAAAGGATTTATAAATATTTGTCGTATCAATAGAATACTGGATAAACAACTCCCAACACTATTAGATATATTACAAATTTTATTGTCCAGTCTATACAAGAGAGACTTATATTCAAATAAAAAGTCATCATACCCACATATTAATTTTAAGAATATTTATCCACTACAGGTACATCACTCCCAGAAGATGTCGGACCCCCCACTGAAACCCTGGGTGATCATGAAGCAAGATGATGTCATATTGTCTTCACACTTTCTGTTTTGACCAAAAATTAAACGCCAAATCAGTTTAATTGAAAGGCACGACAGAATCATTTACATTTATCAATGCACAACAAACTCCAGAAGACATTTCTACGAGTACACTGGCAGCAAGTGAGCGATCCAAGTTCTCTCTCTCTTTTTTTCCTTGCTTGTGTTTTAATGTACCGATGGAGGCTGGCGTTGTTTCTGTCTTTCGTTGGAGTAGACGTGAAGGTGAAGACTGATGGTATGTAATCTGGGGAAAGAGGGTCGCTGCTCTTCTCACCTGGAATATGGAGTAGTTAGAATATATAGTTTATACAGTTTGAGAAGCAATATAACGATTTATCATGTTTATATCATTCTTTTAATCCATGTAGACCTATTTATGTGGTACATTGAAGTACAAAGTAATAAACAATGGTGGGAGGTTTAACTGTATCGGTGAATGTGAATTGTAAAAATACTCCTTTTTTTTGGTAAATTTAATAAATTTTTTATTCATTGTAAAATAAACTCAGCCATATTGATCAACACATTAAATTTCAAACAGGAGCATGCATTCATGATCATTATCTTGTCATCTAGCAGTTGTCTAGTGCTAGGTCACAGATGGTAGGCCTTGGTGGTGCACACAGGGAGGGACATACCCATTTACCAGTGTTTACAATGATATAACATTACATCTATAGACACTGATACATCAGACATGCCCGATATAAACTGTTGATTGCATAGCCGCGAGTAAGGCGACGGGGACCAATCTTTCCTCTTCAGCGCTGCCACCCACCTCCTGCGCCTGTCTTCGTTAGCTGGGAACCGGTAAAACTTGAAGTTGGATCCCTTTTTCTGGCGATTTGTACACCCAAAGGCACAGCAGTGAAACACCATAGTCTAATCCAATGCCAACATAAAATAAAACAAAGATGTAGGTTGAAAGGTAAATATATCGAGATCTGGTACACCGCTGAACAGCTGCTGAGTGCGCCGTCCACTCGCTTCTGCCGTCCAATATGGCGGCGTAAACAAAAGGATGTGACGTCACAGCAAATGGTCAATATAACCGAGGTTCGTGTGATTTTACTCAAACAACCCAAAATAAGCCCAATTTATCATGCAAACAAAACTAAACAAATAAACTACTTATAAACTAAATAAACAAAATTACCAAATAAAAATGCCACCAAAATATAACTTATTTAATCCTAAACAAGAAAATTTAACTAAATATCAACCAATAACAAATAGCTCCAACAGATTCCAACAAGCATGTCTTTGAAGAATATTGAACATCTCTTGGGAAGATTATCACACTAACCTAAGCATTCTAGAAGCAAGTGACACGAGTACAGAAGATCGCATCATGAAGCATCAACTCCGATGGGCTGGCCACCGTCTTTGTATGGCTGACACAAGACTCCTGAAGCAGGTTGTCTTTTCCGAACTTCATCACAGTCAGAGAAAACATGGAGGATAGATCAAACAGTGGAAGGACTCATTGAAGTTGTACATGAAACAAGGAAACATGAACTTCAGGACATGGGAAACACAAAAAAAAACTGATGGAAAGCAGTGGAAAAACATTATCCATACTGTTGTGGAAACCTTTGAAACCACAGAAAGAGATCATTGAAATGGACAAAAATGGAAGAGGAGGAACCAGAAGCTTCACAGGTTAAAGATGATGATGAGGAACTCTGCATCAGTCAGGAGGGAGAACAGCTGGTAGAGAAGCTGGAGGCCGATACCTTCATGGTGACTCTTATTTCTGAGGAAACACAGCAGAGTGAAGCAGAACCAAACAGTGAGCAGCTCCTCTGTCACAACTCTGCTGAAACTCAGATCTAAGATGAGGAAGGAAGCTGGTATGTAGACTCAGGATCAACTAAAGAAGAAGAACCCAAACCAAAGAAAAGACGACTGAAAACAGGAAGTCACAGTAACAGTGATGACGACTGTGTGTGAGAATGAAATGGGTGAAAAGTTAGAAAATATCCAGGTTGAGTCTTTGAGAAACTGTCCTAAAATAAAATGATAATATTAAAGTAATATTTCCATTAACTCCATAAATCTGACGTACTTGTACTGGTCTCAGTTTGTGTTTGACTTTGACTGATCTAACCCAGTGGAAAAACAATTTAATCTCTTTGACTATACAGTTAAAGTTTGCTCTTCAAATAAGTTTTTCTGTAGGTTCAGTGAACCAGGTGGAGGAATTGTCTGCTCTAGCCAGTTAGCCATTAGCCCCTGCGAGCATCTCCAACAGGAAACAATGCAGCATGTGGTTACAGCCGTGGACAAAATTGTTGGCACTCCTCTGTTACTGAAAGAAAAACCCACAATGGTCACAGAAATAACTTGAATCTGACAAAAGTGGTAATAAATAAAAATTCTATGAAAATTAACCAATGAAAATCAGACAATGCTTTTGAATTGTGGTTCAACAGAATTATTTTAAAAAACAAACTCATGAAACAGGCTTGGACAAAAATGATGGTACCCTTAACTTAATATTTTGTTGCACAACCTTTTGAGGCAATCACTGCAATCAAACAATTTCTGTATCTGTCAATGAGACTTCTGCACCTCTCAGCAGGTATTTTGGCCCACTCCTCATGAGCAAACTGCTCCGGTTGTCTCAGGTTTGAAGGGTGCCTTCTCCAGACGGCATGTTTCAGCCCCTTCCACAGATGTTCAATAGGATTTAGATCAGGGCTTATAGAAGGCCACTTTAGAATAGTGCAATGTTTAGCTCTTAGCCATTCTTGGGTGTTTTTAGGGGTGTGTTTTGGGTCATTATCCTGTTGCAAGACCCATGACCTGCGACTGAGACCAAGCTGTCTGACACTGGGCAGCACATTTCTCTCTAGAATACCTTGATAGTCTTGAGATTTCATTGTACCCTGCACAGATTCAAGACACCTTGTGCCAGATGCAGCAAAGCAGCCCCAGAACATAACAGAACCTCCTCCATGTTTCACAGTAGGGACAGTGTTCTTTTCTTGGTATGCTTCATTTTTGCGTCTGTGAACACAGAGCTGATGTGCCTTGCCAAAAAGTTCCAGTTTTGTCTCGTCTGTCCATCGGACATTCTCCCAGAAGCTTTGTGGTTTGTCAACATGCAGTTTGGCAAATTCCAGTCTGGCTTTTTTATGATTTGTTTTCAACAGTGGTGTCCTCCTTGGTCATCTCCCATGAAGTCCACTTTGGCTCAAACAACGACAGATGGTGCGATCTGACACTGATGTACCTTGACCTTGGAGTTCACCATGAATGTGTTTAGAGGTTGTTCTGGGCTCTTTTGTTACCATTCGTATTATCCGTCTTCTCCTGCGGCCACATCCAGGGAGGTTGTCTACAGTCCCGTGGATCTTAAATTTCTGAATAATATGTGCAACTGTAGTCACAGGAACATCAAGCTGCTTGGAGATGGTCTTATAGCCTTTACCTTTAACCCCTTGCACTCCGGTCAATTTCCCTAAAAACGCCAAAAAATAACGTGCCCAAAGTAAATTGAAAGCTGTTCTTCAACCCTTTGCAGCATCTTCATGGGGTTGATCTCATTTAAAAGAAAACACTTTGAATTTTTTGGCAAAACAGCCATAATCTCTCTAAGTGCTCCGGCCACTGAGTTACAGTCATCTAAACATACTGAACTTGAAGAAAATAAATTTGGCTTGGGTGTTTTTTTGGATACAAATGCTTGCAAATAACACACAGCTTCAGATCCGGGCTGGAAAATGCAACAGAAATGTAGAACCAAGTGTTATCAGGCTGAGGTCCAAATTTTGTAACAATACCACAAAAAATGAATATAATACAGAGCTTTTTCCTCAGGTAGTTCCCAGGCATTTTGGAACTGTGGCAAATTGTGCCAAATGGCTTTTCACCTGTGTGAATTCTCATGTGAGTTTTCAAAGTACCATAGTGACTAAATCTTTGTCCACTGTAGCGGGGGGGGGTGTCCCCCCCACGTTGCGCCACAGTCCGTCATGCAGCGATGACGCACAGCTGTAATTTACCGATCGGTCAAAAGTCATTTTGATTACAATTTTCAGGGATAAAGAATAATTTAGCTTAGAACACCTTACCTCTTCACAGCAGAAGCGGAGCTGGCGAACTTCTTCCTCATTGTCAGACGAACGCGACGCTGGTCTTGCGACCCGATCAAAACATAATTCCATTATTGCGGTTTTGCGCTTCCATGATTGCGGTTTTTGGCGATCGATTTTTCAAAACAAATAACAGTAGTAATTAAAAATAGACTGGCAAACGCGTGTGTGTCACTCAGCCTTCGTCGTCGGCCTCCATCGGTCTATAATGACCATAGAAGACAATCCTAATATCTGTTCTGCTGGGACAAAAACAAAATAAGCACCGCCTGGCCGAACATGCCGATGCGCGAATAGCAGTCGCTGTCACAAAGGTTGCACTTGTGGATGGTCTCCGTGCTGCTGGGTCTGTGGGGTTCTTCCTGCGGGTCCTTTTTGTCATCTGTTGCAGCAGTCTGTCTTCACCCAGCCTTAAAAAAAACAGCTCGGGAACTTCTCTGCTTCAATTGGCTCACTGCATTCACAGCGTTGGTAGGCGGGTCCTTCTTGCTAGGTTTTCAGTCATTAGTTCTTCAAGGTTTCAGAAACCCAATTCAAGGCTCTTATTAGTCGAATGAGAGGTCAATCAGATGAACTAATCTGTTCGCGGCTGTGTCTGCAGCTTTTATTTTCAGTGCGCGCTTGGACGCCATCACCATCTCCATCATGCGTCCTAGAGCGCACGAGGGTGCACGAGAGCACCCTTGTGCGCTCTGGGACGCAGAGAATTGCCCGCCCGCGGTACAACGGAGTGCAAGAGGTTAACATGCTTGTCTATAATTTTCTTTCTAATCTCCTGAGACAACTCTCTCCTTTGCTTCCTCTGGTCCATGTTTAGTGTGGTCTACACCATGTCACCAAACAGCAGTGACTACTTGTCACCCTTTAAATAGGCCGACTGACTGATTACAAGTTTGTAGACACCTGTGATGTTAATTAGAGGACACATCTTGGTTGAACATGTCCCTATGGTCACATTATTTTCAATCTTTTCTAGGGGTACCATCATTTTTGTCCAGGCCCGTTTCATGAGTTTGTTTCTTAAAATAATTCTGTTGAACCACAATTCAAAAGCATTGTCTGATTTTCATTGGTTAATTTTCATAGAATTTTTATTTATTACCACTTTTGTCAGATTCAAGTTATTTCTTTGACCATTGTGGGTTTTTCTTTCATTAACAGAGGGGTACCAACAATTTTGTTCACGGCTGTATTCGTGTTAAAAAAACACCATAGTGACATGTTCAGAAATAAAAGTTGGGACTGTGCTGTGTGTACGACCGACTAGAAGACATCTAAAACAGAATTACTAATAAATATATTCCCCTATAAATGTCCCCTTTTCGAACTCTGGGATCCATGTTAGCGTGTGGAAAAATAATTTTGTACCCTTTAAATAACTTGTTGAATCTGAAACAGATTCATCACTGCTGTAATTATCACAGGCAAGGATAAGGACTGGACAGCTCAGTGGAGCAGTGGTTAGCACTGTGGCAGCACAGCAAGAAGTTCGCGGGTTCAATCCCAGCCCCTGACCATTGGTGACCCTTCTGTGTAGAGTTTCCATGTTCTTCCCATGTCTGTGTGGGTTTCCTCTCACAGGCCACAGCCATGCAGGTTAGGTTAATTGGCATCAACTGGGAATTCTAAATTGTCCTTGGGCATGAATGTGAGAGTGAATTGTGAGAGTGAATCCCTGGATGGGCTTTAGCCTCCCCGCCTCACCCTTACCCGGTGAGGTGGGGAGGCTAAAGCCCATCCAGGGACAACAGTTGCAAATTAGCTAATAGCTATACACTCTTTGTGCAACACATTAGATTGATTGTCATTTGATTAATTGTCTATGTTTATTGCACTGTCCCTGTCAAATAAACAAATAAAATAAATAAATAAATGGTTGTCTGTCTCTCTGTGGTGGCCCTGCGATGGGCTGGTGATCTGTCCAGGGTGACCCCGCCTCTCACTCAAAGATGCTGGGATAGGCTCCAGGTTCTTATCTAGGATAAGAGCTATTTGTTACCAGGTGGTGAGTTTTTGGCCAGTCAATGTATTTATTCTTTCTGGTTTTTCTATTATCTGTATCTCTTTGTCCCTCCAGATGCTCCACAGCTCCATGACTGTAAGGAGGAGAAGGTTCTCACTGTCCAGCAGCTCTGTAACCAGGAGAGGAACTCAAGTCTGGACCAGGAGGAACAAGATGCTGCACAGGTTAAAGAGGAAGAAGAAGAACTCTGTAGCAGTCAGGAGGAAGAAGACTTTGTACTGACACAAGAGACTGATACCTTCATGGTGACTCCTACTGATGAGGACAATAACAAGAGTGAAACTGAACCAAACAGTGAGCAGCTTCTCTCTCACAACTCTTCTGACACTGAGAGCCAAGACCAGGGAGCAGGTAAGAATGTAAACCCAGGATCAAGTAAGCATGAAGAGCCACAGCCAAAGAAGAGACTTCACAGAAATAGAATTGACCATAACAATGTGGACAACTCCTTCATATCAGAGAATCAGTGTGAAGCTGACACAGGTGAAAAGTCCGTAAAAGGTTCTGATAATGACAAAGACTGTAAAAATGGGTCCAAGAAGAAAAAGAATCACACAGTTAAGTCACATGTTTGCGACACGTGTGGAAAAAGATTCAGTCAGAAGAATCATTTATCAGTTCATGAGAGAATTCACACAGGTGAGAAGCCATTTTCTTGTGAAACATGTGGACAAAGATTTACTACATGTGGTAATTTGAAAACTCATCTAAGAATTCACACAGGCGAGAAGCCATTTTCTTGTGAAACATGTGGACAAAGATTTAATAAACATGACACTTTGACAACTCACACGAGAATTCACACAGGCGAGAAGCCATTTTCTTGTGAAACATGTGGACAAAGATTTAGTCACTATGGTACTTTGAAAACTCACATGAGAATTCACACAGGTGAAAAGCCATTTTGTTGTGAAACATGTGGACAAAGATTTAGTCAATGTGGTAGTTTGAAAACTCACATGAGAAGTCACACAGGTGAAAAGCCATTTTCTTGTGAAACATGTGGGAAGAGTTTTCATACATGTGGTAATTTGAAAATTCATGCAAGAATTCACGTAGGTGTGAAGCCATTTTCTTGTGAAACATGTGGGAAAACATTTACTACTAGTGGTAATTTGAAAGCTCATCTAAGGATTCACACAGGCGAGAAGCCATTTTCTTGTGAAATATGTGGACAAAGATTTAATAAACATGGCACTTTGACAGCTCACACGAGAATTCACACAGGTGGCCTTTTCCCTCAGGCTAGCCAGCGCGTCCCCCGGGTCGCGGATGGGGGGTACCCCCTCAATATGAGTAATCATGGCGAGGGTAGCTTCGAATAACCAATAAGAAGCCGTGGACGATGAGGAACCAAATATGAAAAATGAATAATACAGGAAAAAGATGCTGGAAAGGTACTGACCAGGATAAAACGGTCCCCTCAGCTCGTTTCTGCACTAGGCGGGCTGTTGAGAGCGATGGTGCAGCTTCGTCTTCGAGTGTCACAAACACTCAACCGGGATCCCCATCAGACCAGCACAGATCTGGTCCTGGGCCCCAACAAGATCAAAAAAGGACTAAACGGTATACGAGAAAAGAAGAAACTGTAAAATGGTCCCTTGATGAGAAGAAAGTTATTCTGTCCTGCTACGCCTATTCAAGGTATGAGAAGTGGGGCAGAAGGAAAAAGCATGTATTTGAGGAGAAGATCAGAGAATCCGAGCTACCACCAGAAAAGAAAGCAGCCACCACCATCTCCAAATTAACATCTATAGTCTCTCAGGTCTCAAAATACTTACAACAAGAAGAAATAGAAAAGATCAAATATGAAGCTCAAGCCCAAGCAATAAAAGACTATCAAGATGCCAACCTATTTGAACAACAAGAATACAAACAAAGTCAGTGGAGCATGGAGGAAAGATGGGTTTTAATATGGGCAACCGAGTACGCCAAGATGAAACACAGCAACCAGCGGGAACGATGCAATGAGTGGCAGCGAATCTTTTTCCATCACTGCCCGGATAAAGCTGGCGTACCCCGAGCCAAACTCACAACCCAGAGACACAACTTCCTCACCCAAAGGTACTTCACAGAGCAACAATTGGAGTACATGCACACTGAAATAGGAAAAATGGCACAGAATAACATCTGCCCAGTTGAGTGTCCGCTACCATTACCATTAACTGAAAAACCTCTGGAGCAACCTTGTCAAACACACCCTACAGAGGTGCCACCAGGCCACCCAGGCGAATCCCCTGCAACTTCGGGCTCAGAATCAGAACATCCTGATGAAGCAACAAGGGGGAGTGTAGACCAGGATCCAATAAGGAAACAGATCAACCCCCAAATAGAAATGAACCAACATCAACTAGAAATGGAAGAGGAACTTGCCAACAAAATAGAAGAAACAAAAAAAATGACAATGAAAGAACGTCCTAGATTAATTAAGCTAAAAGAGAATAAAGAATTCAAATTACTACTGCAAAAGGTCAACAGAGGCCTATGTGACCTTGTACCTCAGGGGGTCAGTTTGACAGAGCTTAACTGCATAAACTTTGGTGCAGCGTGGTATGTGCAGAGTAAGCTAGCTCCACAGCATAAAGAAAAAACTGAACGTCAAACCAAAACAAAAATCTCTACACCCATTTGGAAAAATAAACTTCAAGGAAAAATTAATCAATTTAGGGCAGAAATTTCTCAAATGACTTACTACATACAGAACCAAAACTGCAATACTAAATTACTGAGAGTAATCAACAGAATCCAAAAAAAATACAACATTAGGAAAGAGCAAATAATAGGAAAAATAGCAGAGCACCAGGCGCAAGTCAAGGCCCTAGCAGCTCAAATCAGAAACAGGCAACGGAGAGAGAACTCAAAACTGATAAATAAATTATTTGCACAGAACCCAAAGCAAGTCTACTGGAGGTTGATAGATGAAACTATTGAAGTAGAGGTACCTCCTGAGAAAACCCAACTGGAAACATTCTGGAGAAATCTGTTTGAGGACCCAGTTCAACATAAAAATAATAATTGGATTCAAACCATTGCTGAGAAAAATAAAGGAAAACAACAGATGCCCTCACTAAAAATCACAGAAGAAACAGCTCAAGAAAAAATCAGGAAATACCTTAACTTCAAATCCCCTGGAATAGATAAAATACCAAACTTTTGGCTCAAAAAAATAACAGCACTACACAAACACTACGCAGAGGCATTTAACCGACTTGTTGGGGGAGAGGAAGAAGCACCAGAGTGGCTCACATATGGAAACACCATACTCCTGCCCAAGAGTCTTGAAACCCAACAAGTCAATAAATACAGACCCATCTGTTGCCTCCCGACCACATACAAATGGCTGACAGGAATCATTACTGAGGCCATTTATGAACATCTGGACTCAGAAAACTACTTGCAGCCACAGCAAAAAGGCTGCATAAGAAATAAGCTGGGAGCCAAAGAACAACTACTCATTAATAAAACCATCCTGGAAGACTGCAAGAGGCGTGAGAGAAATTTAAGCGTGGCGTGGATCGACTACAAAAAGGCATTCGACAGCATCCCCCACTCCTGGATAATACGCTGTCTGGAGCTGTATAACATCAGCCCAGAGATTAAAACTTTTCTGGAGGTCCAGATGGCTAAGTGGAAAACTACAATTACACTTAACCACAAAGAAGGACAAATAACAATTCCAGACATCAGGATCCAGCGAGGAATATTTCAGGGGGACAGCCTTTCGCCACTGCTCTTCTGTCTTTGTGTCGACCCCTTAAGCAAAATCTTATCGGACCTTGACATCGGGTATGACCTAAGCAAAGGCAGAACAAAAAAAGGGAGCAAGAGAGTGAATCATCTACTCTACATGGACGACCTCAAGCTCTATGCAGAATCTGAACAGAAACTGAATCAACTTGTCAGTACCGTTCACATGTTTTCAAAAGACATCTGCATGGAATTTGGACTTGACAAGTGTGCAAAATGTACAATAAAAAAAGGAAAGAAAACGGCATCAGAAAATATCCAAATAGAAGACAATAAGCATATCAAAGACCTGGCAGGGGAATCGGCATATAAATATCTGGGCATAGAAGAAAACGCAACTATTGAACACAGAAAAATGAGGGAAATGGTCAAAAAAGAATACCAACATCGCCTAAAGAAAATCTGTAAATCAAATTTAACACCTAAAAATAAGATCACTGCAATAAACCAGTTGGCAGTACCAGTTGCCACATATGGATTTGGGGTGATAGACTGGCCACAAGGGGAACTGGATAAGTTGGATGTTCGGACCAGGAAGACCCTAACCCTTCATAAGGTAACATACAGAAACCAATGCCTAGATAGGATATATATGCCACGTAAAGAGGGAGGGCTGGGCCTAATTGAAATGAACCAGGCCTACAGGGCAACAATAATAAGCATTGGTCAATACCTAAAAAGCGCTAATGATGAGACGATGGAAAAGGTCACCCAACATCATGAAACCCTCAGTATTAACACATCTATAACTAAACAAGCCGAGACCTTTGCAGCAGATTTATTAGATAACATGAAAGCCAGTCAGCAAAACCCAGCAACAAAAATAGCTAGAAAGACGAGAGAAAAATACAGTAAAAGGACACAGGAGGAAAGAAAAGAAAGATGGGAACAACATAAGCGAGCAGGACGTTTCCAGGAGGAACTCAATAGGGATTATATTGATAGGGAAGAGACATTGCGCTGGATCAGGAATGGAGATCTGGGGTACGACGAGGAGAGACTAGTGGTTGGAGCACAAGACCAGGGACTTCTAACCAATGGTTTTAAAAAAATGGCAGGATTGTCACAGAGTGACAAATGTCGATTCTGTCATGTAGCGGTGGAGAGTGTAAGCCACCTGCTCTCCGGCTGCCAGGTCCTCATGGCTGATGGACACTACACTGCTCGCCACAATAAGATCTGCCGTTATATACACTGGAAAATATGCAAAGAATTCAAAATAGAAGTAAAAGGACCAGTATGGGAGCACGATCCAGAGCCAGTTAGCTCCAACGGAGACATTACCATCTTTTATGACAAGGAAATCCCAACTGGAAGACACATTGAAGGAGGAGCAATAAAACCGGACATAGTTATCTTGAACAAAAAGGGCAAAACTGCCCAATTAATCGATGTAACTATACCAAACGACTACGGCCTCAACAGAGCAGAAAGAGAAAAAATAACAAAATATCAAGACCTCAAAAACGATCTAAGGAGCACCTGGAATCTGCAGGATGCAGATATTATACCTGTGGTGGTGGGAGCAACTGGGATGGTTAAGAAGAACTTGAAAAAATATCTACAAGCAATACCCGGCTGCCCTAGCATCTGTGAAATACAGATCAAAGCAATCAGAGGAACAGTCTCTATCTTAAAGAGAGCCCTTGGATACAAAGCTTTTTAATTTAAAGTGTAATCATAGACCCCTGGCTGGGGCCCATTGCACTTGTAAGGAAATGAGATGCAAATAAATAAAACAGTGAGAAGCCATTTTCTTGTGAAACATGTGGGCAAAGATTTACTACATGTGGTAATTTGAAAACTCATCTAAGAATTCACACAGGCGAGAAGCCATTTTCTTGTGAAACATGTGGGCAAAGATTTAATAAACATGGCACTTTGACAACTCACACGAGAATTCACACAGGCGAGAAGCCATTTTCTTGTGAAACATGTGGACAAAGATTTAGTCAATATGGTACTTTGAAAACTCACATGAGAATTCACACAGGTGAGAAGCTATTTTCTTGTGAAACATGTGGGAAGAGTTTTCATACATGTGGTAATTTGAGAATTCATGCAAGAATTCACATAGGTGTCAAGCCTTTTTCTTGTGAAACATGTGGGAAAAGATTTACTACTAGTGGTAATTTGAAAGCTCATGTAAGAATTCACACAGGTGTGAAGCCATTTTCTGAGACATGTGGGCAAAGATTTACTATATGTGGTAACTTGAAACGACATATGAGAACTCACACAAGCGAGAAGCTGTAGTCTTGTAAAATATGCAGGGAACGCTTAATTCAGTGTTTTGGTTAATAACATGAGAACTCATAGTTGAGTTGCTGTAGTCCAGTAATGTCTGTAGATCTTTATTTTCAGGATTACGTCTCTTTTGTGTGAATGAGTTCTTTAAATTGTTGAGGCTTTAATGTAAATATGAATTTGATTTAAAAGTCTATTATCAGACCATCTGCTTCATCACTTTGTTGTCACAGGAACAGTTTCTTTCCTCAAGCCATCACTCTGATGAACTCCTAACATTCACCTAGTCCTACCTGTTGCTGTACTCATGACTTTTCATCCATTATTACATTGCACATAACTCTCACACTATTTCTGCAAGTGTGGTTATTCTGAGTAAATAACTGCATATATTCCTGTATATATTTGCATCCTTTTATAGAAACGTGGACAGACTGTAATTTACTGTACATACTCTGTTGTCATTGAATCCTTATTTAAATCCTCCACCTGAACGAGAGCAAGTTTTTAGCCAAAGTCAAATTCCTTGTATGTGTTGTGCATACTTGGCCAATAAAGCTGATTCTGATTCTGATTTTGGACCCTCAGACCGCTCATCTTTAATGTGTTGGATGCATGGGCATCATGATCATTTTTGAAGAGGAAGACATTGTTGTCAGGGTCTGGAGTGTCCTCCCCACCATCAAAATGAAATGTAGTCGATGCTATTTCCTTTATTTGCATATTTTAGTAGTTCATCAGTTGATTTAATACTTTATTTTGAACATGTAAATCATCACTTAAAATGGCTAACAACAAAAGTGCATTGTGAACTGATGAACAAAGGAAAATACACTGATATTCCTTTCATATGTACATGAAGTAAATGTGTGCATGTATCCACCTCATTCCTAGCCCCCATGATGCCTTGCGTGAATTATGGTAGGAACTTCCAGTACTAGTTTAGAACATATGGTTGTCTCTGAAATGGGACACTTTTCGTTGTTAAAAAACAATGACTTCAGCATCAGAAATGCAGGAACACAGCCTCTTGCACCTCAAAACAGTAATATAATCATACCACTTCCCACGACCATCAAGGGATGGAAACACGACCTTAAAAAGTGGCCTCGTAGAGAGTAGCTCTGTTAGTTAGCGCTGTTGCTAAGATGCTAACGCTGTAAACAAATGACCTGTGCTGGCAAAATGAGTCACTTTGAGGATATTTTCAAAACTGATGTAACATTATTTCCATATTCTGTATTGAAAGACCTTCAAAATTATATTAATTTGTTGGTAGTGTGCAAAAACTGACCCAGAAAAAGATGATTTGTTTATATTTGAGCTAGGTTGAAAACTTGCGTTTGATCGGTCGGAAGTTACGTCTTCCACAAAAATATAGACATTTTTAGAAAGTACAATTTCTACGCTTTTTCCCCGGGACTTTGCCACTACCAAACAAAGAAAGAGTCATGATTTATGATTTCTCGTTGCCTGTACTCATAATGATGTGGTGCGCATTCCAACCAGCACGTCTGCACCGCAATAAAGTCGGCTGCATTTTGTTAAAATATGTTGGACATAATCAGATTTACCTTAGAGCAGACGTACGCCACAACACCGTGCTTGGATGTCGTCTGTCACCATGTGGTGAGAAGCCTCCATTTATCCAGTCTGACACAACCACGAACACCAGTAACAAGCACCAGAACTACGCAAAAACATTCAAAAATTACAAAAACTAGAAGAGCTGAAATTAGCTGCCACTTGAGTGCAAAACACGTATGTGGACTAAAAGTTTAAAAGTTTTCCAAAATGAATTTGAAAAACTTTAAAAAACGCTATTTTAAATGCTCCTGCTACTCCACTCTTACTGATTTAACACGACTGCAGCTGAAACCGGAAGTTCCGTCCATAATCGTTCCTACAGCGGCACCTCCAGGAATAAGGTGGATTGAATCAAATTTTCTTTGAGATAAAGAAGTATTTTAGATCAAGAAATAAGCGGAAGAAGATGGATGGATGGACTTTTGCTGTTTTAATTTTATTAGGAAATTGTCCTGTTTGCAATGCTAAGTTGAAGATGTGAGTTTGGAAATTCCCTCAATGACGTATTTCACTGTTTTCATATCTGTCTCATCACAATCACTTGATGTTTTGTTTTAACATTTATTAACAATATAGCTATTTTAGTTTTCTTCAGTTGTTTTAATAAAGATTGATTTTTTTACAAAGAAATCTTAGTTCAATGTCATTATTATCTTTGGAATTTTTTGTGTTGTTTCCACCAACACTTACACAATATTTGTAAAACTTACTATCACCTTCACTTGTTAATATTGTTATAATTTTCAATAAAATGTTGAGGCTAAACCTGTCTAGGGAAATTTCTGATTTTGGTTTTTAATATACTGCATGTACTTTGATTATTTTTTTTTTATTTTTTTACTGTTTTCTAATATTTTTCTGTAATCTATTTCTTGTTTGCCATGGTGATGGAAAGGCTGACAGACGAGGTCAGGCAGGAGTCTCCATTGACCATGATGTTTGCAGACGACACTGTGATTTGTAGTGAGAGTAGGGAGCAGGTGGAAGAGAACCTGGAGAGGTTGAGGTATGCTCTAGAGAGAAGAGGAATGAAAGTCAGTAAAAGTAAGACAGAATACATGAGTGTGAATGAGAGGGAGACAGGTGTAATGGGGAAGATGAAAAGAGTCAAGCTAGTGAAAGTGGATGAGTTTAAATACCTGGGGTCAACCATCCAAAGCAATGGAAAATGCATAAGAGAGGTAAAGAACAGAGTGCAGGCAGGGTGGAGACGAGTGTCGGGTGATTTGTGACAGAAGAATAGCAGATGGAGTGAAAGGGAAGATTTACAAGACGATGGAGAGACCTGCTATGATGTATGGTTTGGAGACTGTGGCACTGACAAAAAGACAGGAGGTGGCGCTGGAGATTCCAAAGTTGAAGATGCTAAGATTTTCATTGGAAGCGACTAGGAGGGACAATTGCCAATAAAAGAAACAGGAGGCTGCCAAATCCTGCAATATTAAAACACCGGAAATTCAGGGTGTTTCAAACTGTTAATAACTCTAAATTAATATGGGACTCAGCACATAAACCAAAAGGCATTCTTTGTGCACACTTAAATATACGAAGTATTCTAACAAAAAGTGATCAGGTTCATCATCTTCTCATTGATTCAAATATTGACTGTCTTTGTCTATCTGAGACATGGCTCCGTGAATCTTCGCCCTCAGCAATACCATCTGTACCTGGTTATAAAATGTTTAGAAAAGACAGACAGGGTTCTAAGGGAGGAGGCGTTATGATTTATGCCAAGGATACTTTTAATTGTAATGAGATACACGTTACAGATGAGAATGGACTGGAATTTCTTGGACTGTTTCTTTGTCACAGCAAATGTCTTTTATTCTTGTAGTTATTTATAGGCCTCCTTCATCAAATGTAGATTTTTATGAAAAGCTGGAAATTTTATTGAAACAGCTTAATTTTGCAAAAGAGGTAATAATAATGGGTGACCTAAATGTTAATTGGGAAGTCAACAAAGTTAGGAAAAACCTGAAAAAGGTTATGGATGACATGGATATGACTCAGGTAATTAATGGCCCTACGAGAATCACAAACTCCACTAGCACTCAGATTGATCTAGCTTTTACTAACAGGCCAGAAAGGATCTTGAAGTCATACAATATGCTCACAGGATTGTCTGATCACAATCTTACAATGGTCACAAGAAAATTAAATAAAAAGCGCTTCAAATCCTTGGCCGCCACTGAATTCTATAGGATACCAAAACAGGAACAACAAAATTTTCAAGATTCAATTCAAGAAGTAAATTGGGATGAATTACTCGTTGGCAAAAATTTAGATGAGGATTGTTCTAAATTTGCCAACAAAATGTAACAAATTATTATACAATTTACACGGATAATTAAACTAAAAGCTAGAAAGAATGGCCTTCCTTGGTTAAGCAAATTTATTCTGAAATTGATGAAAGAACGAGATCACTTTTTGAAGTTGTCAGTTAAATCAGGACAGAACAGGCACCAATTTATTTCATTGAGAAATAGGGTAGTGAAAGAAATAAGAAAATCTAAAGCTGACTTTTTCATTACTGTTTTGAATAAGTGCAAGGGGAAATTCTAAAATAACCTGGACATTTGTGGGCTATATTAATCATATATTCCATAACCTACATATGTTGAAGCATGTGGGAATGTTTGGTGATTACATATGTAAGGCGACTTCACACCTCAGAAAGGACAAAGACTCTCAACCGCCAGTGAAGAACAAAGACGTTCCCAGACACTGCGGTGGAGACCGGAGGAGCTGCCCTCACCCCCCAGGGCCATGAGGAGGAGTACGGAGACAATGGGGGATTAAGATAATGAGGGATGTCAGCCTTTGATATGCGTGTCTTTGGTTATGTGCAAGTATAAGTTCACAGAGCCGGAGGTATTCGGTCTCTTTTCTTGCTTCTGCACTTAGATGAGACTTGTTAGAGGAGCTGATATTAAACTTTGGTTTATATATCACACCGCCTCGTTCTTCCAAGCTCTTCTACACTGGTGACCCCTGACGCGAGTATGGACCTGAGGCGTTCCCCCGCGATCGACTCATCTGTGGCGACCCAGGCAGACGCCGGCGCCCACGCAGACAGGGGAACAGATGGACGACGTTCCCCCCCGGCAGAAGTGATAGAGAGGGCTCAACCGAGCACCAGCGCCGCTGAGAGAGCCGAGGCAAGGCATTCTCACCCTGCGGACACAGCAGTGATGGTCTACACAAATGCCGTCGCTGTCAAGCTGCCGGACTTCTGGCAGGAAGACCCCGCCTCGTGGTTTCAACAAGCTGAAGCCCAGTTTACACTGGCGGGCATCACGGCCGACGATACGAAGTTCTATCACATCGTCGCCAAACTCGACGCCGCCACTTCGAGGTGTGTGCGGAGCATAATCCGGCGGCCGCCGGCCCAAGACAAATATGAAATACTGAAAGCAACCATCGTGGCAAATTACGTCCCCTCAGCCGAAGAGAGAGCCGAGAGGATCCTGGCGGTCTACGGCCACAGAGGATGCAGACCTAAAGCTCTCATGGAGGACTTGCTGCAGCTTAAAGAGGAGGACAATGACAACTTCCTCTTCCAATTCGTATTCCTCAGCACGCTGCCGCCACACATGAGAGGGACGCTCGCCAATATGCGATGCAACACCCAGCAAGACTTCAGCGTGCTGGCCAACGAAGCTCAACGACTCGTCAACGCCTGCAGGGAACAGACACCCACAGCAACATCCGCAGACCTCAACGCTGATGCCCAGAGCCACGGCGAGCCTCAACCCACGGAGCAGATCCAGCCCGCGGTGACAGCGACACGGCCAAAATGTAACAGACGGAGCGATGTTTGTTATTACCACCACCGCTTCGCCGAGAAGGCTCACAAATGTGTTCCCCCCTGCAAATTTAAACGCCAAAGCCGAGAGCCGTTAACGGCAGCGGTTCTCGGCGAGAAAAGTAAGCTGTTATACGTGACGGACGGACACCCCGGCAAGCAGTTCCTTATTGACACAGGAGCTCAACTGAGGTTTGTCATGCCCTCCCAAGCGGATCGAGCCATGGGCACCCGGGGCAACGGAGCGGTGGCAGCCAACGGCTCCAACATTGACGCTTTTGGCGAAAAAAGCCTGCACCTCCACATCCACGACCGCAACTACAGATGGACATTTGTTGTAGCGGCGGTGAGTTTTAACTTGTTAGGTGCAGACTTTTTGTGTGCACATGGGTTATTAGTCGATCTAGCGAACAGACGCTTGGTTAATGCACTGTCCTTTGCTTCTATTCCCTGCTCAGCCCGAGTTTCTCCACCACCCGTGCAGGCTAGCGTCACCACAGCAGGAGGTAAGTTTGATCAACTCCTCACCCAATTTCCAGCACTCACAGTTCCCAAATTCTCAGCCACAGTGGCTAAGCACGGGGTTGAACATTTTATTCCGACAACGGGCCCACCCGTATTTGCCAAAGCTCGGCGCTTAGACGCGGCCAAGCTCGCCATAGCTCGGGACGAGTTTACTACCCTTGAAAAATTAGGCATTATTAAACGTTCGAAAAGCCCCTGGGCCTCGCCACTTCACATGGTTCCGAAATCCGACGGTTCTTGGAGACCGTGCGGCGATTACCGCAGATTAAACAATGCGACAGCGCATGACCGCTACCCAATTCCTCACATTCAGGATTTTTCACTGCATCTGGCGGGTGCGCGCATTTTTTCAAAAATAGACCTGGTCCGCGGTTATCATCAAGTCCCAGTTCGAGCGGAGGACATTCCAAAACAGCTGTAATAACCCCTTTCGGCCTTTTTGAATTTTTGCAGATGCCTTTTGGCCTCAAAGGCGCCGCCCAAACTTTTCAGCGGATGATGGACGCAGTATTACGTGACCTTCCTTTTGTTTTTGTCTACCTCGACGATATGCTGGTAGCCAGCTCGTCTGAGGAAGAACACGAGCAGCACCTCACTATGGTTTTTCAGAGGCTAGAAGAGCACGGGTTAATAATCAATCCAGCCAAATGCAAATTCGGCGTGTCACAAATTGATTTTTTAGGGCACAGAGTTTCTCCGAAGGGGGCAGTCCCACTTCCAGACAAAGTCCACGCAATAAAAAGTTTCCCATGGCCACAAACGGTCAAATCGCTGCAAGAATTTTTAGGAATGGTTAATTTTTACAACCGTTTCCTCCCCCACGCAGCTCAGCTCATGCAGCCCCTATATGACGCACTCAGAAAACAAAAAGCTTCCAACGCGGTTGAATGGACCCCGGAGCGCGAACGCGCCTTCGCGGAAGTAAAGAGCGCTCTAGCTAATGCCACATTGTTGGTTCACCCCGACCCCTCGGCCCACATTGCACTAACCACAGACGCTTCGGACCTAGCTATAGGGGCAGTTGTAGAACAACATGTCAGCGGGATCTGGCAACCTTTAGCATTCTTCAGCAAATCGCTAAACCAGACTGAGCGTAAATACAGCACTTTTGACAGGGAGCTGCTAGCGCTTCATTTATCCATCCGCCACTTCCAGTTCTGGTTAGAAGGGCGGAGTTTCACGGCTTTTGTAGACCACAAACCGCTCACCTTTGCCATGGCTAAAATCTCAGAACCATGGTCAGGTAGGCAACAAAGACAGCTGGCTGCGATTTCAGAGTTCACCACAGACATTCGACATGTGGCAGGCAAACTTAACGTGGTAGCAGACTGCCTCTCCCGCGCTGTGACATCGCCAGAGCGCGAGGAGACAGATTATACTACCTCAGCCGCAGAACTCTTCACTAACGCAGACACATACGCAGCACCAATCCATGCAGGGATAGAGCCATGGCAGAGGAACAAAGCAGTGACGCGGACGTGCGCGCACTCCTGTCTGGACCAACAGGGTTAAGGCTGGAGGAAAGGGGTTTACGCGACGGCGTGCCCCCCCCCTAATATGCGATATTTCAACCGGCCGCCCTTGCCCGTTAGTCCCAGCCACATGGCGCCGCCATATTTTCGACTCAATTCACTCCCTTGCGCATCCAGGTGTGCGCGCCTCGGTTAAAATGGTCGCCGAAAAGTTTGTGTGGCCTGGCCTGCGCAAAAACGTAAAAGAATGGGCAAAAACTTGCATTTCTTGTCAGCGCGCCAAAATACACAAACACACAAAAGCCCCTCTGGAGCCTTTTCCAATCCCTGCTAGAAGGTTCGACCACGTTCATGTCGACCTCGTGGGGCCACTACCTTCCTCCCAAGGTTTCACACACCTGTTAACAATGATAGACCGCACCACACGCTGGCCAGAGGCAGTCCCTCTGGCGTCAGCTACAGCGGAGGAAGTCGCTCGCGTTTTTTTGACAAACTGGGTGGCACGTTTCGGCGTCCCATCGGACATCACGTCCGATAGGGGGCCTCAATTTGTCTCAGAGCTTTGGTCAGCCATGGCCAGCAGCTTAGGGGCGACAATTCACCGCACCACCGCTTATCACCCTCAAGCTAATGGGTTATGCGAGCGTTTTCACAGGTCTTTAAAGGCCGCCCTCAGAGCCTCACTAACGGATACAAATTGGGTAAATAAACTTCCCTGGGTTTTATTGGGGTTGCGTGCTGCGCATAAAGAGGATCTAGACGCCTCTCCAGTAGAATTAGTTTTTGCACAACCTCTTAGGCTCCCGGGTGAATTTTTACCAGAGAACCCAGAGCCAGGGCATCTTCCAGCCTCGAGGTTTTTAGGCAGCAACGGACCGGACTCTCTCCCCGGACCGGCACACCACTCTTTTCCACAGGTTTTTGTCCCCCAAGCTCTAAAAAACGCTGAATTCGTTTTTGTTAGGCATGAAGCTTTAAAACCAACTTTCCGCCCAGCATACGATGGGCCATTCAGAGTGCTGGAACCTGGTGATAAACACTTTGTGCTTGATTTTGGGGATAGAAAAGAAACAGTCAGCATTGACAGACTTAAACCTGCCTTCTTGTTGAGAGACGAGCCTGCACAGTTGGCGAGAGCACCTCGGCGGGGTAGACCCCCAAGAGAAAAGACTCAGCCCCCCTGCAGGGAACAAATAATCACTCTCCTCCCCAAGCTGCAGATTCCTTACAGGAAGGTCCCAGCAGGACGCCTAAGCGGACCCACAGCAGATTCGGGAGAAGATTAAAACCCAGACGGCACAGAGACTGATGCAAACTACTCAACAGTTGTTCACTAATCGTGCTGTAACAGTTTAGGACTGACTTGTGATTTTACTATGCTGTTATGATTACCACTGAACTCTCTTGGGAGCATGGCTGCTGGAAAGTTTCTTCTGTGGCAAGAGGTGTAGCAGTTAGTATGTCATAGTAATTATCTTAAACTGTGAATTTTTCTATTGTCCTTTTCTTAGTCGTTTGGGGGGGGGGGGCTGCGGGCTATATTAATCATATATTCCATAACCTACATATGTTGAAGCATGTGGGAATGTTTGGTGATTACATATGTAAGGCGACTTCACACCTCAGAAAGGACAAAGACTCTCAACCGCCAGTGAAGAACAAAGACGTTCCCAGACACTGCGGTGGAGACCAGAGGAGCTGCCCTCACCCCCCAGGGCCATGAGGAGGAGTACGGAGACAATGGGGGATTAAGATAATGAGGGATGTCAGCCTTTGATATGCATGTCTTTTGTTATGTGCAAGTATAAGTTCACAGAGCCGGAGGTATTCGGTCTCTTTTCTTGCTTCTGCTTCTGCACTTAGATGAGACTTGTTAGAGGAGCTGATATTAAACTTTGGTTTATATATCACACCGCCTCGTTCTTCCAAGCTCTTCTACAACATATT
Organism: Pholidichthys leucotaenia; assembly: GCA_020510985.1. Lineage (NCBI taxonomy): Eukaryota > Metazoa > Chordata > Actinopteri > Cichliformes > Pholidichthyidae > Pholidichthys > Pholidichthys leucotaenia. Next base: position 271,207,744 of record CM035844.1, on the reverse strand, counting down.
GTGACGTTTGCAGGGGTTCACACAAAAAGACAATGGAGCAGATGGCTGTGATCAACCAGATTTATTTTACACACACCCCGACCCCCCAACCTGCTTCTCAGCACAGACAGGAGCGGAGGTCATTCTCACAGACCTCTGTTTACATCACGGTTACACACACATGATACATCTTGCCCTAATCCTGCTAAACACTGCTGGGCCATTATAATGCAGTTATAATGACACAGCAGTATAACTCAGAAGTAACACATTTAACACACACAGTAACGTTTCAAACTGGCAAAGCATGCTGGGAAATCCCTGCTCCCCTTAAAATGGCCCCGACGTTACACTGCCCCCCCCTGGACTGGTTTCTGTCCCCAGAAAATTCAAAGTCCACTTTCAGAAATCCAATGCGAGTCAGCCCGGTGCCAAAGCGGCATGCACGGGCCATCTGAGTCTCGGTCGGAGAATCTGGTTGGGGTAGGGTCCCGGTTTGTCCATCAGCGGGCGGATGGACACATCTGACAGCCTCTGTAGGACCACACACAGTCCCTTCCCTGGCAGCGGGAGTCCCAGGCCCGCTCCGGCCGACTCCCACCGCTGCCAGTTCTCCCAGGCGGCCGCTGGCCCGCATCCATGCGTCCAGCCCTTGCCGCGCCTGGAAAGTGGCCGCATCTTCGTCGCTCCTGCGCCTCTGTGACGTCATCTGCCGGGGGAAGCATCTGCAGGAGGCGGCTTTTTTTCCCGTCCATGCCACCTCGCTCTAATTTAGCGTCGGCGAGGGGCCAGTTTGTCGTGCGCTGTGTGCGGGGCAGTACCATGCCATGTACCCTGGCTCTGTGCAGCGGAAGCCGTCCTTCCTCGCGTCGCCACGGCTGTCTCTTTCGTGCACGCGCTGCTGTGATCTGCCGTAGCTCCTCCTCCACTCGCTCTCAGCACGGTGGTTTCCTCTGATGATCAGCGCGGCAGCCAACTCGACCTGGGCCAGGCGGTCATCCAACAGGTTCTCGTCGTTGTAGCGGGGAATCTTGGCCCGCTGCTGGATGGATGAGACTGTCATTTCCCGGTCGATTGCCGCTCCTAGTCGCTCTGGAATCGCCAGCCCGTCCTGCCCTGAAAAGGGCGGGAAGCGGGGCTGGTTTGCTCTGCTCCGTCCATCGCGGCAAAGCTCTCCAGGGGCCGGCGTCTCAGCTCTACACTCCGTTCCCGGCTGAGCGATGAATCGCTCCGGCCGCTGTACCTCCGCCTGGATCCTCATCTCGCTCCATATCCCACTTCTGACACCAGTGTGACGTTTGCAGGGGTTCACACAAAAAGACAATGGAGCAGATGGCTGTGATCAACCAGATTTATTTTACACACACCCCGACCCCCCAACCTGCTTCTCAGCACAGACAGGAGCGGAGGTCATTCTCACAGACCTCTGTTTACATCACGGTTACACACACATGATACATCTTGCCCTAATCCTGCTAAACACTGCTGGGCCATTATAATGCAGTTATAATGACACAGCAGTATAACTCAGAAGTAACACATTTAACACACACAGTAACGTTTCAAACTGGCAAAGCATGCTGGGAAATCCCTGCTCCCCTTAAAATGGCCCCGACGTTACAATATATTAAAAAACTATTGGGTGATTCCCAGAAAAACAAAGCAAAACTAATGCAAATTCAATTGAATGGAAACATCTTGACAGAACCTCAAGTGATGGCTGATGCTTTTAACAACTACTTCATTGAATCTGTGTCAGAAATCTCTGATAAGTTTATAGTAAAACAAAGGAAGGAATACCCTGTATTGTCTGCATCACAGTCTTTTACTATTACAAATATTACTGAGACCAAAGTTATCGATTTAATTCAATCACTCAAACCATCTAAAGCAAAGGATGTTTTTGGAATGGACACGAACATGCTCAAAGATTTAGGTTCAGCTCTCGCCACTCCTATTGCCTCAATCATTAATCTTTCAATTTCATCTGGCCATTTTCCAAAGGCCTGGAAATCTGCTATTGTTACCCGTTTTTAAATCCGGTGACTCAACTCTTCTGCATAACTACCGACCAATAAGCATTCTTCCGGCCATTTCCAAAATTGCAGAAAAATGGGTGGCAGAACAGATTGTCCATTATTTAAACAGTAGTTCCCCCTCTCTCCATGCCATGCAGTTTGGTTTCAGATCCAAGCATTCCACTGAAATGGCTACATGCCTCTTCACTGAGAAAATAAAATCTTTTCTTGATGAGGGTGGAGTTGTAGGGGCGGTGTTTTTGGACCTCAGGAAAGCATTCGATACAGTAAATCACTCTGTTCTTCTTACCAAGCTCCTTAAATTTAACTTTTCTCACAATGCTGTGAGCTGGATTGAATCATATCTGCATGATCGAACACAATCTGTATCAGTTAACAACTGCAGATCTGATTCTCTTAGGCTAACTTCTGGAGTCCCTCAGGGATCAATATTAGGCCCCCTTTTATTTAGTCTTTATATTAATGATTTGCCCACTGTTTGTTCTGAAGCTGAATGCTTAATGTATGCAGACGACAGTTTTTTTTGTTCATGATTGCTCCAAAGACACTGTTGCTGCTAAACTTAGTAAAACAATGTCCTGTGTCACAACTTGGTTGCAGGAGTGCTGTCTACAGTTAAATGTTTCTAAAACTGTAGGCATGTATTTCACTAAAATAAACAGAGTGTCACCTGACCCTGACATACATGTCAATGGAGGAAAAATACAAATTGTTAGCCAATATAAATATCTTGGATTAATAATAGATTCACAGCTTTCCTTTAAAGCCCATATTGCTAAATTGTGTAAAAAAATCAAGTTAAATCTTGCAAATTTTCGTGCAATTCGAAATGAAATGTCAACTGAAGCCGCAAAAATATACTTGCATTCAATGATTCTGAGTCACTTCAACTATTGCCTAACTAGCTGGTCCCAGGCGGGTTTGAGTGCAAAAAAACCATTGGAAGTTTTGTACAAACAAGCAGTTAAAGTTATGGATAAAAAACCTAGGCATTATCATCATTGTGCAATTTAAAAAAAAATACAGTCTTTTAAATTGGGATAGACTTCATACATTTGCAAATTTAAATTTGATTTATAAAGTACTGCATGATTTGGCTCCAGATCCACTGGCAGAGTTCATCAGCCAAAGAAACAGCTCTGAGCGTGTCACTCGGGGCTCTGTCAGAGGTGACTGTTTCATTCCTCTGCGCAGGAGCACTTTCAGTAAGTCGGCCTGGTCAGTGAGGAGCGCTAGTGAGTGGAACTCAGTACCTGAGGAGGTTAAACTGCTCACAACATTCAAGGCCTTCACAAAAAAATTGAAAATGTGGCTTATAAACACCTACAGCTGCCAACACTAAAAGATAAGTCTGCTGTGATGTTTGATGTTGTGTTTAAATGTACGGTTTGTTATGTATATGTTATTTGTTACATTAGTGCCCTCTTAAATGTCTAACCATGTTTTTTTCTTGTAGATGCATTTTACTGCTTTTTTACATCTTGGCCAGGGGACTACAGATGAAAACTAGCCTTTTGGCTAATTCTGGCTTTTTTAACCATGTGTAATCACGTGTTTTATGAAATTGGATTGTCCCTTTTCAAATAAACTAAACTAAACAAGATTAGAAATGAGTATATCAGAGGGACAGCTCAGGTTGAGCAGTTTGGAGACAAAGTAAGAGAGTCAAGGCTGAGATGGTTTTGGGCATCTGCAGAGGAGAGATAGAGGAGATATTGGACAAAGGCTGTTGAAGATGGAGCTGCCAGGTAGGAGGAAAAGAGGAAGAACACAGAAGATTCATGGATGTAGTGAAGGAGGACATGGAGAGGGTTGGTGTTACAGAAGAAGATGCAAGGGATGGGGTGAGGTCGCTGTGCTGGATGCACACGCCACGCAACAGGTAACGAGCCTGCTCCAGGAGCCGCCTGCCCAAGGAAAACATGAAGCGCTCAAGAGGATGCTCCTCCGGCGCTATACCCTTTCTGACAGTGAGAGGGCAGAGAGACTCCTAACGCGTTCGGAGTTAGGTGACGGATCAGCAGTGGAGCTCATGGAGAGCATGTTGGCGCTGAGGGAGAAGGACGATGACTCTTTTCTGTTTGCCCACTTGTTCCTCAGGAATCTACTGGCTACAGCGAGGGCAATCCTGGCCAACTCGCCGCTGCTGGATGCTAAGGACTACCACACCCTGGCGCAGGAAGCAGACTGCATCACTTTGGCGACCACAACTCTCAGTGTGCAGGGAGTTGCACCAGCATCCATGAGGGACTCCAGCGAGGTCAAGGAGCTGTTGGTGGTAGTCGGGATGGACACCAGGAGACGAAGGAATGGGGCAATCTGTTTTTATCATTGCTGTTTTGGCTTGAATGCCCAACGTGGCCTGTCGCCATGCCAATTCAAGAAGCCGGGAAGACGGGATGTTCGGAATTCAGTTGCAGCTGCAACTGATGGCGACAGGAACAGACTGCTTTATGTCACGGACGCACGTTCGGGGAGACGGTTTTTGGTGGACTCCAGCTCCCAGAAGAGCCTCATCCTGCCGGTCAACGCAGACAGAGTGGCAGGAGGCAGCAGTCCCGAGCTCGCGGCCGCCAATGGATCCACCATCAGGATATTTGGCAAGTGAACACTGACATTGTGCTTACATGGACACAACTTTCAGTGGGACTTTGTGGTAGCTGCACGTTCCGCCCCCATTTTAGGTGTAGATTTTTTATGTGCTTATGGGTTGTTAGTCGATGTTGCTTATAGGAGATTAGTGGATGCTGTCTCTTTTACTTCACTGCCCGGCACAGCTCGGGGAGCTGGTCGACAACACTGGCTAACTTTATAGCTCCAGGGGGTAAGTACCAACATTTGCTCACACAGTTCCCTGCACTCGTGATCTCAACTTTTTCGGCTACAATAGCGAAACACGGGGTTGAACACTTCATAACGACAAAAAGCCCGCTGGTGTTTGCGCAACCTCAGCGCTTGGATGCAGCTAAACTGGCCAGCGCGTGAGAGGAGTTTGCTAACTTAGAGCAGTTGGGCATCATCAGGCGCTCCAACAGCCCGTGGGCATCCCCACTACACATGGTGCCTAAAGCCGACGGGTCATGGTGACCGTGCGGCGATTTCCGGCCCTTGAATAATGCCATGGAACATGATCATTATCCTATTCCGCATATCCAGGAGATTTTTCCGTGCACCTGGCCGGGGCGTGTGTTTTTTTCGAAAGTGGATCTGGTCCGCTGATACCATCAGGTCCCGGTGCGCACGGAAGACGTTCCAGAAACAGCAGTAATAACCCCTTTCGGCCTTTTTGAATTTTTACGCATGCCGTTTGGATTAAAAGGCATGGTGCAGACCTTCCAGAGGATGATGGACATAGTGCTTCGCGACTTGTCCTTCATTTTCATCTACTTAGATGACATTCTGGTAGCTAGCGCATCTGAGGAGGAGCACATCGCCCATCTCAAGATAGTTTTCCAGAGGTTGTAAGCGCATGGGCTTACAGTGAACCTGGCGAAGTGCCAGTTCGATGTTCCTGTGATTGATTTTTTGGGCCATCGCATTTCGCCGGGTGGCACGATTCCACTATCGGATAAGGTGCATGCCATGTCGGACTTTCCACATCCGCATCCGTGCCCTTTCTGGGTGTTCGGGGGAGGATGGGGGGCTGTGTGGCGGCACGGGTGGGGGATTCTCCACCCAGAGAAGACAGCTGGGTTAAGGGGGAACAATGGACCGGGGGAGGAAGTGCCATCGGGGAGTCTCAAAAGGGACAGTATGGACTATGCACCCCCTGGAGAGAGGAGGAACTGCTGGAGCTGCTGGAAGAGAGAAGATGTGAGCAGTGGTGCCGGTGTTATGATGTTAATGTTCCACACAGTTCTTTGTTCCAATCAGTGTATGATGGTCGGACGTTCCGGGACTCAATGCATGGGATTAAAGGTATAAAAGAGGAATGCACAGTGACCCAGGAGCTCTTTTTACTGTATTGTACGTTGGAGGTGGAATAAAGTTCATGTGTCGTCCAGCTCGTTGCCTCGCCTGCTTCCTTTCTCCACAATATTTACTTTATCAAACACCTCCACCTGCTGTCTGCTAATATTTTTGATGAATATTATTTTGATCATCATCGTCATAGCAGTCTGTCGTGGGCGACAATGACTGTTTCATTTAGATCTGATATTTTGATCAGAATAACAGAAAAGATCAGCTGAGATCCTCATTCAGCACAAATTCCCATTTTAATGATTGTGCTGGTAGATTTTCTTCCCTAAACATCCCGTTTTAGCTGGAAGAGTCATCCAAAAACAGAGAATTCTCTTGGAAGCCTCACAATCAAAACTTTTCTTTCTTCTCTTCCTGCTCCTGCTTTTCTATGGACTTTATTTGTGGCACAAATTCATTTGGAAAATTAACAGTCTGACTGCTGCTGGTAACTATGGCAACCACAGGAGAAAGGCTGTGAATGATGTATTCACTCTCACATTCATACTTAAGGACAATTGAGAATCCCCGGTTACACTTCAAATGAGTTTTTCTTGTGGTTCAGTGAACCAGGTGGAGGAGTTGTCTGCTCTAGCCAGTTAGCCATTAGCCCCTGCTTGCAAACTATAACTTGTAAAGGTGGGACATGACTGTGCTCATGTCCTCGCTTTATGTTGTTTTTGGTCTTTCTGTTATCTTCAGGACACGAGTTCAGCCATGTCCTCGCCCTTTATTATGTTTCCATTTTCCTTGCAGCCACATGTTCTTAGTTGTCATAGTTATTATTATTATTATTATTATTATTATTATTATTATCATCATTATAGTCATGATCCTGTTCCTCCCAGTCCTCTCTTCATGCCTCATGTTTACCCTTTTGTCTCAGTCCATCATGTTTTTCCATACCAATAGCCACTCACTGCTGTTCTCTGATTGCCCCTAATTGTTCCCACCTGTTTCTCGTCGCCTTGATTTGCTCCCAGCATATATATGTCTGTGCCCAGGCCTTTGTCAGATGTGGTGTCATTAATGTCTTCATGTCCATCCTGTCAATGAGTATCCCCATGTCTGTGTATAATCTTCGCCAAGTCCAGTTTTGTCAGTTGGTCTGTTTTCCTTTTGTTTTCGTTTGCAGCTCACGCACCGCCCTTCATTTGTGTTTAAGTTTTGGTTATTAAATCATGGCTCTTCACCGTATCTCTGCTTGTTTCGGAGTCCTGTGCCTGCAAACCTTTGACAGAATGACACCACCCATTAAGGACTCAACAGGCAAGATTGGCAGGAGAAGGAAGGGCTTGGGTTGGCATAAGTTGGTGGAGGGTTTTGCCCAGGCCACCCGCTTGTTGGACCAGATTTGGGATGGGTTCAGGTGAAGGTGCTTCCCAGACAGTCCCGTCCAGCCAGTCCCAGATTGTCACCTTTTATTCCTGTCTCCGGTGCGCTGCCTCCCTCCTTCCCCGTTGCTCCTGCATTGTCTGCTGCCTCCACTGTTTTCTCTGAGAGTTTGCCCATACTAGTTGGGAACCGGCTGGTTTGGGAAGAGGTCCAACTAGCCGTGTTGGAGCAGGAGGAGTGGAGGTAGGCAATCCTCGTACAAAACAACATCCTGCTGGAATATAAGCCCTGGCTTGCTGTGGAGGTATTTTTCCCAGTGTGTGAGGACAAGCCACCATCTAAAGGGCCAGCAGGGAAGCAAGCTTCGAGGAACTGTCACTCCACTTGCAACCTGGGCCTGTCACTCGGGGTTTCGCCATGAGTTTCTGCTGCCACGGCCCCCTCCTTCCTCTAATACTCCATCAGCTGCAGCTTTGGGTGGAGAGCGGGACATCAGCGTGCCCCAGCTGTCTGTTCCAGAGGGACACATCACAGCTCCACACCATTGGGCAGAGACCTTCAGTTGGACGAGTTCCAGCAGTTCCCAGGAGGACTCGCCTGACGCAGCAGCGGAGCAGGAACAAGGGCATGTACCTTATCATTGTTTTACATCTATTAATGAAGGGTCTTGCCAAGTTCCTGGAAAGGGGGCTCAGCAACAGACATCCACCACTGCTGATGTGATAGATGGAAAGACATTTGCCATATAAGATACTGTTACTATATTTGTATTTGTTACTCAAGCATTCAAGATAAATATTTGTTACTTAGGATAATGTTATTTGTAATGGATTTGTGATAGATGGAAAGACATTTGCCATATAAGATACTGTTACTATATTTGTATTTGTTACTCAAGCATTCAAGATAAATATTTGTTACTTAGGATAATGTTATTTGTAGTGGATTTAGCTGTTTATTTGGTCATTCTTGTATCTGATTGAGTGAGAGTTATTATTGATTATTCAGCAATGCTATCGGTGTTCGATTTAGAGACTGCGATCATGAAACCGTCACTCTATTAGTTACGCCTTAGAGCTCCAGCAAGGGGAGTGCGCGCGCAACTTCCTCACTTTTAATACAAGCGAGTGAGGAAGACGCACGCACCGTGTTCATCCTTGTCATTTTTCCCTTTTTAAGGTAATTGTTTAAGTTGTGATTGTTAAAATGTTTGACTTTTAACACAAGCAAGTGAGGAAGACGCACACACTGTGTTCATCCTTGTCATTTTTCCCTTTTTAAGGGGCTTTACATTTGGAGGCACCGCTGGGGTGAAAAACGTGAGGCAGACACCGCAACATGAAGGGAGCCATCTTACGTTTTTCATCCCGAAAAACAACCCAGGCGGGGGAGTGTTTCAGCAGAATGGATCGGCGGTAGTCACGAGGCCAGCGAGGAGCAACGCGCATCCTGAGGTGTAGAACAGCCACCGACGAGCTGCAAAGCCTTCAGCATCAGGTCTCAGCACCACATGTCCACACTGTCTGTTACTCACTTGCCCAAAATGGAGTCAGAAATTGAAAATCTGTTGTTTGAAATGAAAGGAGCTCTATTCCAGCTTACTACAGATCAGCTAGTGAAAATATGTGATTTGATTGAGATCTCAGGAGACAATCGAGAGAAAATAACAAGAAAAACTCGCTGTGCGTTGGTGTCTTATATCAGTCAGCACATCGAACGTGACGAATTAAAACAACGGGAAGATGAAGGTATGTCAGAACTGTTGAGCATACAAGATACAATAAAAAGTGTGAACCAGAGTAATATAAATGATGTGTCACAAACAACACATGCAAAGGAGAATATAATGAAAGAGTTGGAGCAGCTGAAATTGGCAGTGCAGCGAAAAGAAGCTGAAATGCAAGTTTTAGCAAATAATGAGACTGCCCCACTCCACACAGCCCCGGTTGTTATAACCAATCCACTCTGGCATAAAGACTATAAGATTTCTGGTCAGATTGGTGAACCTGGACAGAAAGACAGACTCACTTTCTCCAGTTTAGCCCGCCAAATTAAGAACGGCCTCAGCAAAGGATATCCTGAGTCAGAGATAGTGGATGCGGTCATCAGAGCCATTGCGCCAGGTTTGCAATTTAGGAGTTACCTCGAAGGTAAAAGCGACCTGTCTCTCCCTACCCTTAGGAGAATTCTTAGGTCACATTATCAAGAGAGAAGCGCCACAGAGCTTTACAAGCAGTTGACTGCAGAGGTCCAGAGCAGTAGGGAAACCCCACAGAACTTTTTAATTCGAACAATGGATTTAAGGCAGAAAATATTGTTTGCATCACAGGAAGCCGAGTCTAGTCTCAAATATGACCCAGCTCTCGTGCAAAGCATGTTCATGCACACAGTATTAACTGCGCTGCAAAATGATAGTATCAGGAGCGACCTTCAGCCCCTCCTTTTGCAGACAACAACCTCAGATGAACTGTTGTTAGAAAGATTGAACATAGCATGTGCACATGAAAAAGAGAGGCAGGTTAAACGAAGACAGTCCGTGCCACAGCGACCAATTAGTGTACACACTATCCAGTCTAGTGATAACAGCAAAGATAAGTGTGTAGCCCAGCAAAGTGTAGCTACACTTCCCCCAAATGTGTTCTCTGACCTGAAAGAAATGAAAGCAGACATGACACTGTTAAAAGACCTTAAGGCACAGGTGTCACAAATAACAGAGTCCATGAGTAAGACAGAAAACATACCAAAGATGTATCCTGACGTAGCCAGAGCATCCAGCTACGGAGTCACTTACCCTCCGCTATATGTCCAGCCACAGTACCCCTCCCTGAGTGACCAAAGTGCCCCACCCCAACTTTCAGGTGGACCAGTTCAGAAATCGTGGTTCCCCAGGGGTCCAGTGTTCCACAGAGGAACAGTGCAGTTTCAACAGAGATTTGCACCCCAGAGATATCCAACGCCACGTGTGCGGCCGAGGTGCTCTGCATGCCAGCACAGGGGTGAGGAATACTGCCAACATTGCTATAGGTGTGGGAGTAGTGAGCATTTTCAGGCAGGCTGTAGAGCATATAGGGAGCCTTTTCAGGCAGGCTGTAGAGCATATAGGGAGCATAATGCTGCAAGAGAGAGCTCTTTAAACGGAGAGCGGTTGTCCCCGAGAGACAGGGAGTGACCGGCTTTGTTAGGAAGTCCCAAGGTCGTGCTAGCTGGGGGAGAAGAGAGAGGAAAGCGGAGAGCCTGAAAGACAGTAGCCCATCCAGCCCAGCAGCCGCAGCCCCAGCAGGGAATCAGAATCAGAATCAGAATAAGTTTATTGCCAAGCACATTTACAAGTAAATAACAGGTAAATATACAAGGAATTTGACTTGACACTGAAAACGTCATAGATGACATTCTCAATGACGCGGCGAGCCATGGAGGCGCCTGTCAATAAGAAGGTCATCGCAACAAAAGTCTTGGGTACAGTCAAATGGTTCAACGTCAGAAATGGATATGGTTTCATCAATAGGAATGACACCAAAGAAGACGTTTTTGTACACCAGACAGCAATCAAAAAGAACAACCCGAGGAAATACCTTCGCAGTGTTGGAGATGGCGAAACTGTGGAGTTTGATGTAGTTGAGGGAGAAAAGGGAGCAGAGGCGGCAAATGTTACCGGCCCAGGAGGCACTGCAGTTCAAGGAAGCAGATATGCCGCTGACAGGAGCCCATCAGACACAGGAGAAGACTTGACAGAAGACCAGCCTGCCGAAGACACCCCTTTCCTGTCGGTTGAAAGGAACGAGAACCAGAATCAGGAACAGCAGCGGCCTCAGAGGAACCGTAGGCCGCCAAAGATCTTCAGGTATGATCAAATAGGAACTCCATCCTGTTACAGTGCCACTGCATCGCGCCTTTATCCAAGGGTTCATTACTCAGCGCAGCCACATCACTACCAGCCCATATGTGTATACGGGATGTAGACTGGTAAGTTGCATTCTGAGAAAAATTGAATGTATCAAAAGAGTTCCAGTCTGTCAAACGTGTTATTTGGACTCAAAATTGAATGTATCAAAAGAGTTCCAGCCTGTCATACATGCACCACTTGGACTCAAAACTGAATGTATCAAAAGAGTTCCAGCCTGTCAAATGTGTTACTTGGACTCAAAATTGAATGTATCAAAAGAGTTCCAGCCTGTCATGCATATGTGTTATTTGGACTCAAAACTGAATGTATCTGTGGCGTAACCCCCACAACAGACTGGGTCAGGCGCAGCGCTCGACTAGAGCAATTAACAGAACAGTGAAATGTGTGTATTAATGTCAACAGGCAGCCCCGCTTCTTCTGGCTTTTTCCGGCTCAGTACTGTGATGTTAATGTGCCATTCATGCATTGTTCATGCTTCCTGCCCTTACTGTGATCCAATGACTGATAACAATATGTAGATGTGCCTTGTAACCTCTTTTGTCCCACAGCTCCGGAGCGGAGGCGAATTACTGCCAGCAATCTCCTTATTGTTATGTGTGTCTCTCAAATGCAAATGTCCCATGCCTGTCTGCAGTCTCTTTGATGATACCATGCCTTTCATGTATTGTCTGTGACTGGGTATATAAGCTGCATTACTCTGTAACTCATTCTCTCACTCTCACTCTGACGACTACTGCTCATCTGCACACTTTGCTGAAGAGCCTCCGGGCTCGCCCATGGGGCGAGCTCCGTGATGGCGGTATGATAATAAACCTACTTAAAACCCTCACTTCGCTGCCCTATTTTATCATTCCGCCGCACTGGTGACCCCGAGAATGCACACGCTTTGTGCAACGCAACCTTCTGGTTTGGACAGCCACGCTGGTGTCCTGATGGCAACGAACGCAGCACCTGGCGGTGATTCTCCGACGACAAGCGAACGCAGCAGCCTGACACAAATGATCCGCCCTCCCTTCTGCTTCAGGGAGACTTCGACGCAGAGTTACCAGGCGAAACTCTCCGGAGACCACCCACGACCGGGACAGCTGCGGAAAATTTCAAGGTGAGATCTGCACGCCTAGATCGGCACATCCACGCTGGACCGGCCGCTCTCACGGCTTCTGACACACGATTCTGTGTCTCCACAAGAGAGCGCACGCACCTCGTCCTCTCTCCACAACGGCGACCCATGGCCGACGGAGAACGCAGCGCGTGGACCTGAACGCACCATGACCTACCTACAGTAACACATTGAACAGGGATGATTAAGCTCCCTGACCCTGACTCTCCCTCTCCAGCAGGCCCACCCATGCACGGAACCCCGGCACACGCACCGGGGAGTTACGAGGACGGCGCACCACGCACGGGACACATACGGCTCCACAGACCGCCATCCTCCTTCGCCGCTGCACACAGGCCCTTCAGGCTTGCTCGTACACCTGAGGCACGCACGCAGCTTGCTCACTGGATTTTCTTATGGTCTTAGCCATGGCGCACAACGGGAATTCAGCAGTCTGCGGTCCCCGAAGGCTTTAAAGTTGTGCCCGCACCTAAAGTCAACACGCCAAGTCCCTTTGCTTTTGTTTTTTTTCTTACAGCCGCCCCTGTTTTTCTTCATGGCCACTGTTAATCCTCGCCACTCCTTTTTTCTTCACGGCCGCTATTAATCCTTGCAGGACTTAATCGCGAGAGGAGTCAGTGACTAATTTTTCTTCTTGTGGATCTCCGCACGTTCAACGGGACAGCCCCTCAACATCGCAGACCCACAAGCAATTTTTGCGCGGCTCAGACGATTTCACCGTCCCCGGCCGGCATTTACTACCCCCCATCCCCCTCCTCCTCCGCCTGCACAGAGCTTTCCCTGCTCGCTGCCAAAGCTGGACTATCGAGGCCTCGGCCGCCTGCCGAGCCCTCTGGGGGGGAGCGTGTGGCGTAACCCCCACAACAGACTGGGTCAGGCACAGAGCTCAACTAGAGCAATTAACAGAACAGTGAAATGTGTGTATTAATGTCAACAGGCAGCCCCGCTTCTTCTGGCTTTTTCCGGCTCAGTACTGTGATGTTAATGTGCCATTCATACATTGTTCATGCTTCCTGCCCTTACTGTGATCCAATGACTGATAACAATATGTAGATGTGCCTTGTAACCTCTTTTGTCCCACAGCTCCGGAGCGGAGGCGAATTACGGCCAACAATCTCATTATTGTTATGTGTGTCTCTCAAATGCAAATGTCCCATGCCTGTCTGCAGTCTCTTTGATGATACCATGCCTTTCATGTATTGTCTGTGACTGGGTATATAAGCTGCATTACTCTGTAACTCATTCTCTCACTCTCACTCTGACGACTACTGCTCATCTGCACACTTTGCTGGAGAGCCTCCGGGCTCGCCCATGGGGTGAGCTCCGTGATGGCGGTATGATAATAAACCTACTTAAAACCCTCACTTCGCTGCCTTATTTTATCATGCCGCTGCACAGTCTGTAACAAAACGCATACATGAAGAAACACTGGATAATGAGTATTTGTTTCTTGCATGATAGAGTGTATGAAAAGAGTTCCAGTCTGTAACAATACATTCTAAGTGTTAGATGTTGCAATAGAAGCATTGAACTAATATGTGATTTGAGTATTTTGGTCATGAGAAGTTTGAATACCTGATTTGCACTAGGGGCCGAGGGTTTTGACGTTGAGGACAACATGGAAAGACATTTGCCATATAAGATACTGTTACTATATTTGTATTTGTTACTCAAGCATTCAAGATAAATATTTGTTACTTAGGATAATGTTATTTGTAATGGATTTGTGATAGATGGAAAGACATTTGCCATATAAGATACTGTAGCGTGCTGCTCGACATGGCGACGTCCCACCGGGAGGTTCGAACTCACGCCTCCCGCTCCGGAGTCCCGCACTCTACCTGTGTCGCCAATAGGGTCAACCCACTTGGCAAGCCAAGTAGGGTGCTTACATTGAGTTCGCTACACTCTCCCCTCCCATACTTGACATCGTCCCGATGTCAGTGCCCCATTACTGCTTTGGACCGGAAATCCCACTTCTGACACCAAATGTAACGTGCTGCTCGACATGGTGACGTCTCACCGGGAGGTTCGAACTCACGCCTCCCGCTCCGGAGTCCCGCACTCTACCTGTGTCGCCAATAGGGTCAACCCACTTGGCAAGCCAAGTAGGGTGCTTACATTGAGTTCGCTACAATACTGTTACTATATTTGTATTTGTTACTCAAGCATTCAAGATAAATATTTGTTACTTAGGATAATGTTATTTGTAATGGATTTAGCTGTTTATTTGGTCATTCTTGTATCTGATTGAGTGAGAGTTATTATTGATTATTCAGCAATGCTATTGGTGTTCGATTTAGAGACTGCAATCATGAAACCGTCACTCTATTAGTTACGCCTTAGAGCTCCAGCAAGGGGAGTGCGCGTGCAACTTCCTCACTTTTAATACAAGCGAGTGAGGAAGACGCACGCACTGTGTTCATCCTTGTCATTTTTCCCTTTTTAAGGTAATTGTTTAAGTTGTGATTGTTAAAATGTTTGACTTTTAATACAAGTGAGTGAGGAAGACGCACGCACTGTGTTCATCCTTGTCATTTTTCCCTTTTTAAGGGGCTTTACACTGAGCTCTCTCTTCCTGTTTCTGCTGTAATTTCTGCTGCTCCCATATTCTCACCTGCCTCTCCCCTCTCTTCTCTCCTGAGCTCCACGCCCGAGGACTTGGCCACCCGTGAGGATCTGTGGTCAGTCTTCAACCAGTTGGCAGAGTGTTTTAAGCTCGGTCACCAGAGGAATGGGTGGCATGACATGGCATGGAGATGGGCTCGTGGGATAGCAGCATCCAAGCCCCATTTGTGGGAGGACATCCCAGCCTTCCTTCAGGCCTACCTGGTCTCCAATGAGTTCTCCTCCATGCCAGAGGTGGATGAGCCATTTGCTTTTGATTTGTTGGAGACAGGTGTCTCCTCTCCTGTCACAGCTCTTCACCTCTCACCCGTGCTGTTGACATCTGTTCCTGGTGCAGATGAGTCATCTGTTCCTGAGGCCGATGCGCATCCATCACCTGTCTCTGAGGCTGGTGTGAATCCATTATCTGTTCCTGAGGCCGGTTCCCATCCATTGTTCGTTCCAGAGGCTGGTGCGTATCCATCATCTGTTCCTGAGGCCAGTGCACCTCTAGCGTTTGTTCCAGAGGCCAGTGTGCATCTGCCGTTTTTTCCGGAGACCAGTGCACAACCGCCGTTTGTTCCAGAGGACGGCGTGCCTTCACCTTGTGTTCCTGTATTCAGCACGCCACTGACACCTGCTCCTGAGCCCTGCAAGCTGCTGTCATCTGCTCTTGAGAGCGATGTGTTCTGACTGTCTGTTCCTGAGTTTATCGCTATAGCACTTATTATTATTAGGTACAAATATTATTTAATTTACAGTGGGGTAAAAAAGTATTTAGTCAACCACCAATTGTGCAAGTTCTCCCACTTAAAAGATGAGAGAGGTCTCCAATTTTCATCATAGGTATACCTCAACTATGAGAGACAAAACGAGAAAAAAAATCGAGAAAATCACATTGTCTGATTTTTAAAGAATTTATTTGCAAATTGTGGTGGAAAATAAGTATTTGGTCAATAACAAAAGTTCATCTCAATACTTTGTTATACACCCTTTGTTGGCAATGACAGAGGTCAAACGTTTTCTGTAAGTCTTCACAAAGTTTTCACACACTGTTGCTGGTATTTTGGCCCATTCCTCCATGCAGATCTCCTCTAGAGCAGTGATGTTTTGGGGCTGTCGCTGGGCAACACGGACTTTCAACTCCCTCCAAAGATTTTCTATGGGGTTGAGATCTGGAGACTGGCTAGGCCACTCCAGGACCTTGAAATGCTTCTTACAAAGCCACTCCTTCATTGCCCGGGCAGTGTGTTTGGGATCATTGTCATGCTGAAAGACCCAGCCACGTTTCATCTTCAATGCCCTTGCTGATGGAAGGAGGTTTTCACTCAAAATCTCACGATACATGGCCCCATTCATCCTTTCCTTTACACAGATCAGTCGTCCTGGTCTCTTTGCAGAAAAACAGCCCCAAAGCATGATGTTTCCATCCCCATGCTTCACAGTATGTATGGTGTTCGTTGGATGCAACTCAGAATTCTTTCTCCTCCAAATACAACAAGTTGAGTTTTTACCATAGTGGAGTTTGGAGTCTGACTGTTTGAGGTTGTGGACAGGTGTCTTTTATACTGATAACGAGTTCAAATAGGTGCCATTAATACAGGTAACGAATGGAGGACAGAGGAGCCTCTTAAAGAAGAAGTTACAGGTCTGTGAGAGCCAGAAATCTTGCTTGTTTGTAGGTGACCAAATACTTATTTTCCACCGTAATTTGCAAATAAATTCTTTAAAAATCAGACAATGTGATTTTGTGGATTTTTTTTTCTCATTTTGTCTCTCATAGTTGAGGTATACCTATGATAAAAATTGGAGACCTCTCTCATCCTTTAAGTGGGAGAACTTGCACAATTGGTGGCTGACTAAATACTTTTTTACCCCACTGTATATATATATATAGGTGGGAATGTGGTTTCTCTTTATTACCAACACACATAAGCTTGTGGGGCACCAGTCCAAAGGAATGGACAATTTTATTAATAATTCAATATTTGTACCAGTGATAGATCAGTATCAAATATTCATGAATTCTCCTGCATTAACTGAGAGAACAGACACAAGAAGATCAAGCAGAAACTTGCATGTACCTTTAACAGTTCAATGATCAAACTCAGCTTAGATAAGGTATTACATTCAAATGACTTTTAAGGCAATGTGAAATGATCCACAAGTATCACGTACCCCGTTCAACTATTGAGGGATTACGGCATAATGTGTATTATTAAACATCTGTGGAACCAAAAAAAAAACCATAACTTAAATTGGCACTGTGATGGGAAATGAAAAAGGACTGTAAAATAGCTGTAACAGAATGGTTAGGAAAATTGAACACAATTTTATGATGAAAATGATAAAAGCTGATTCATATGAAAAAGGAAAATTTGTGTTTCTCTAAAAAGGAACGGAGGTTAATGAAAAGATGAATATTACTTTTGCTAAATTTTATAACTCTGGTCGGAGTTTGTGATCTAGATTTCAACATAAGAAATTTTGACATACTTGAATTGGGATTGACATCATCAGAGCTCAGCCCATCAGAGACAAAATGAGTCGCGCTTACTCTTGCAATTGACATCAACAAACTTCAGAGAAAAAGTATTTAAGCCACAAAATTCGAGTTCTTCTGATGTCGTCATAATGGAGTGAGAGTAAGCTTCTAGTTAAATGTGAGAAAAATCAAAATCAGTCCTCTGTGACACCGCAATTAAAGGAAAAAAAGAAATATAGAAAGCTTTTAAAAAAATTATTCAGAATATGTCTGATGAGAGAAAAACAGAGTTTTACTCCAGGTAATAGATAAGGTTTGAGCTCAAGGAAGTCTCTTCCCCAGAGAGTTACTAACACAAGAACAATGACACATGAACAGAACTCAACAGAACTGAAACTGTCATGGCGGCCGCTGGGCCGTCATTAGCTCCAGCTGCGCGCACACCTGCCATTAATCTCCAGCGAGCTATAAGAGCCAGACCCACGGACAGCTCAGCACAGAGTCGTCTGTTAGCGTCACAGAGCTACGTCCCTCGTTCTCAGCCACAGACCAGTGCTACGCCAGACCAAGCTCTCCACGCCTCATCACGTAAGCCTACCTCGCACTTACCTTGTCCAGTTATCCTCCCCTGTGCACAGGTGGATCCTCCAGGCTGTGGATCAGTCCTCGTTGGCGGCGGTGCTACTCCTCCTCCTCACCGGAGTCCTTCCTCTGCCTCACGGCACCAAACAGCGAGCTCCCCTCCTGGCCAACGCTCCCGGAGCAAGCAGAGAAGCCACACCCTCACCTGCAAGTAAGCAGCGTCTATTATTGCATTCCCCGCTGTGGTGCAGTAGTAATCTCTCTGTTTTGTGTCCCTAGGGTGGCCAGGCAGCAGCGAGGCTCGCTCAGTCCCAGCACGCATCCAGCACTTCACACATCCACACTTACACACACTATATTGTGACGTATGCAGGGTTCACACAAAGAAAACGGAGCAGATGGCTGTGATCAACCTGATTTATTTTTCACACCCCGACCCCCAACCTACTTCTGAGCACACAGAGGAGTGGAGGTCATTCTCCCAGACCTCCGTTTCAATCATGGTTACACACACATGATACATCTTGCCCTAATCCTGCTAAACACTGCTGGGTCATTATAATGCAGCTATAATGACACAGCAGTATAACTCAGAAATAACACATTTAACACACACACAGTAACGTTTCAAACTGGCAAAGCATGCTGGGAAATCCCTGCCCCCCTTAAAATGGCCCCAACGTTACACTGCCCCCCCCCGGACTGGTTTCTGTCCCCAGAAAATTCAAAGTCCACTTTCAGAAATCCAACACGAGTCAGCCCGGTGCCGGGGCGGCATGCACGGGCCATCTGAGTCTCGGTCAGAGCATCTGGTTGGGGTAGGGTTCCGGTTTGGCCATCAGCAGGCGGATGGACACATCTGACAGCCTCTGTAGGACCATGCACAGTCCTTTTCCCTGGCAGCGGGAGTCCCAAGCCCGCTCCAGCCGACTCCCACCGCTGCCAGGTCTCCCAGGCAGCCGCTGGCCCGCATCCATGCGTCCAGCCCTTGCTGCGCCTGGGAAATGGCCGCATCTTCGTCCTGCTCGCTCCGCTGCGTCGCTCCTGCGCCAAGGGCCTCTGTGACGTCACCGAAAGGAAAAGCATCGGGTGGCGGTAGGACACGCACAGTTCCTCCTCTGGCAGCGGGAGTCCCATGACTCCCACCGCTGTCAGGACCTCCCAGTCGGCCGCTGGCCCGCGTCCAGGCATCCAGCCCCTGCCGATCCCGAGAAAAGACCGGATCTGTCCTGCTCGCTCCACTGCTGCTGCGCTCCAAAGACCTCTGTGACGTCACCTGCCGGGGGAAGCATCTGCAGGAGGCGGCTTTTTTCCCGTCCATGCCACCTCGCTCTAATTTAACGTCGGCGAGGGGCCAGTTTGTCGTGTGCTGTGTGCGGGGCAGTACCATGCCATGTACCCTGGCTCTGTGCAGCGGAAGCCGTCCTTCCTCGCGTCGCCACGGCTGTCTCCTTCGTGCACGCGCTGCTGTGATCTGCCGTAGCTCCTCCTCCACTCGCTCTCAGCACGGTGGTTTCCTCCGATGATCAGCGCTGCAGCCAACTCGACCTGGGCCAGGCGGTCATCCAACAGGTTCTCGCCGTTGTAGCGGGGAATCTTGGCCCGCTGCTGGATGGATGGGACGGTCATCTCTCGGTCGATTGCCGCTCCTAATCGCTCTGGAATCGCCAGCCTGTCCTGCCCTGAAAAGGGCGGGAAACGGGGCTGGTTTGCTCTGCTCCGTCCATTGCGGCGAAGCTCTCCGGGGGCTGGCGTCTCAGCTCTACTCTCCGTTCCCAGCCGAGCGATGAACCGCTCCGGCCGCTGGACCTCCGCCTGGATCCTCATCTTGCGCCATATCCCACTCCTGACACCAGTGTGACGTATGCAGGGTTCACACAAAGAAAACGGAGCAGATGGCTGTGATCAACCTGATTTATTTTTCACACCCCGACCCCCAACCTGCTTCTGAGCACAGAGAGGAGGGGAGGTCATTCTCCCAGACCTCCGTTTCAATCATGGTTACACACACATGATACATCTTGCCCTAATCCTGCTAAACACTGCTGGGTCATTATAATGCAGCTATAATGACACAGCAGTATAACTCAGAAATAACACATTTAACACACACACAGTAACGTTTCAAACTGGCAAAGCATGCTGGGAAATCCCTGCCCCCCTTAAAATGGCCCCGACGTTACAATATTATTCACCCATACTTGCGTTTGGGTGAATAAAGCTATAAAACTACTACTCGAGTCTGTCGTCTGTCCCCTGGGTCAAACCACCATGTCAGAAACAGAGCATGAAAAGAACAGAACTGAAAAAACTTGGGAGTTCCCAACTTTTAAAGTGAGCACTTTCCAGAAGGAAAAAAACTTGACTGGCAGTATAAAAAGAATGAATGAATTTATTTTGGATAGTACAGTACAGGTTTAAAGAAACTGAATAATATAACAACAAGGTCAAATTAGACAAAGACTCCTCTGATTATACAATTCCACGCAAGTTATCCGAAATGGGTGATGGCTGAAGCCGCAGCTTATATTGCCCACCCATATTCCATCCAGGAATTCAAAATAGAAAAAAAGAGAAAACAGTCAAGAGCGATTACAATTCAAAACAAAGCTAAGACAAAATGTGACAGAGGGGAAAAAAAAAAACTAAGCTACAACACAACACAGGCTGGATATGTCAATCCTTGTGAGTTTACATGTCGTCTTGTAAATATGTTTGGAGTATTTCTTCCTTTAGTTTTTGTTTAAATTGTCCAAGCGTTGTACATGATTTTAATTCGGGTCCAAAATCGTTCCATAATCTGACTCTTTGCACTGAAATACAGTGTTGCTTGGTGGTTGTTCTCACTGTAGGCTTTTGAAATATACATGTTCCTCTGAAGTGATATCGTTTCTCCCTTGTTTGGAACAACTTTTGGATATTTGCGGGCAGTGATAAATTCTTCACTTTTGTAGAAGAGCTTGAAATGATGAGGCGATTTGATATATAAACCAAAGTTTATTTATCAGCTCTCCTAACAAGTCTCATTCAGTGCAGAGGTGGCAGAAGGAAAAGAGACCAAATATCTCCGGCTCACTGACTTTATACCTGCACATAACAAAAGACATGCATAACAAAGGCTGACATCCCTCATTATCTTAATCCCCCCCATTGTCTTGGTATTTCCTCTCCTCGCCCAGGGGGTGAGGGTAGCTCCTCCGGTCTCCACCGCAGTGTCTGGGAACGTCTTTGTTCTTCACTTGGCGGTTGAGAGCCTTTGTCCTTTCAGAGGTGTGAAGTTGCTTTACATATGTAATTACCAAACATTTCCACATGCTTCAACATATGTAGGTTATGGAATATATGCTTAATATAGCCCACAGCCCCCCCCCCCAAACGACTAAGGACAATAGAAAGGTTCACAGTCTAAGATAATTACTATGACATACTAAGTGTTACATCTCTTGCCACAGAAGAAACTTTCCAGCAGCCATGCTCCTAAGAGTTCAGTGGTAATCATAACAGCATAGTTAAAATCATAAGTCGGTCCTAAACTGTTGCAGCACAATTAGTGAACAATTGTGGAGTGGTTTGCATCAGTCCCTGTGCTGTCTGGGTTTTAATCTTCTCCCAAAACTGCTGTGGGTTCATTTAGGCGTCCTGCTGGGACCTTCTTGTGAGGAATCTGCAGCGTGGGAAGGAGAGTGGTTAATTGTTCCCTGCGGGGGGGCTGAGTCTTTTCTCTTGGGGGGTCTACCCTGCCGAGGTGCTCTCGCCAACTGTGCAGGCTCGTCTTTCAACAAGAAGGCAGGTTTAAGTCTGTCAATGCTGACTGTTTCTTTTCTATCCCCAAAATCAAGCACAAAGTGTTTATCACCAGGTTCCAGCACTCTGAATGGCCCATCGTATGCTGGGCGGAAAGTTGGTTTTAAAGCTTCATGCCTAACAAAAACGAACTCGGCGTTTTTTAAAGCTTGAGGGACAAAAACCCGTGGAAAGGAGTGATGAGCTGGACCGGGGAGAGAGTCCAGTCCGTTGCTGCCTAAAAACCTTGGGACTGGAAGATGCCCTGGCTCTGGGTTCTCTGGTAAAAATTCACCTGGGAGCCTGAGAGGTTGTGCAAAAACTAATTCTGCCGGAGAGGCGTCTAAATCCTCTTTAGGCGCAGCACGCAACCCCAATAAAACCCAGGGAAGTTTATTTACCCAATTTGTATCCGTTAGTGAGGCTCTGAGGGCAGCCTTTAAAGACCTGTGAAAACGCTCGCATAACTCATTAGCCTGAGGGTGATAAGCGGTGGTGCGGTGAATTGTTGCCCCTGAGCTGTTGGACATGGCTGACCAAAGCTCCGAGACAAATTGAGGCCCCCTATCGGACGTGATGTCCGATGGGACGCCGAAACGTGCCACCCAGCTTGTCAAAAAAACGCGAGCGACTTCCTCCGCTGTGGTTGCCGCTAGAGGGACTGCCTCTGGCCAGCATGTGGTGCGGTCTATCATTAACAGGTGTGTGAAACCTTGGGAGGAAGGTAGTGGCCCCACGAGGTCGACATGAACGTGGTCGAACCTTCTAGCAGGGATTGGAAAAGGCTCCAGAGGGGCTTTTGTGTGTCTGTGTATTTTGGCGCGCTGACAAGAAATGCAAGTTTTTGCCCATTCTTTTACGTTTTTGCGCAGGCCAGGCCACACAAACTTTTCGGCGACCATTTTAACCGAGGCGCGCACACCTGGGTGCGCGAGGGAGTGAATTGCGTCGAAAATACGGCGGCGCCATGTAGCTGGTACTAACGGGCGAGGTCGGCCGGTTGAAACATCGCATATTAGGGGGGGCACGCCGTCGCGTAAACCCTTTTTCTCCAGCCTTAACCCTGTTGGTCCAGACAGGAGTGCGCGCACGTCCGCGTCACTGCTTTGTTCCTCTGCCATGGCTGCATAATCTATCCCTGCATGGATAGGTGCTGCGTATGTGTCTGCGTTAGTGAAGAGTTCTGCTGCTGAGGCAGTATAATCTGTCTCCTCGCGCTCTGGTGATGTCACAGCGCGAGAGAGGCAGTCTGCTACCACGTTAAGTTTGCCTGCCACGTGTCGAATGTCTGTGGTGAACTCTGAAATCGCAGCCAGCTGTCTTTGTTGCCTGCCTGACCATGGTTCTGAAATTTTAGCCATAGCAAAGGTGAGCGGTTTATGGTCTACAAAAGCCGTGAAACTCCGCCCTTCTAACCAGAACTGGAAGTGGCAGATGGATAAATGAAGCGCTAGCAGCTCCCTGTCAAAAGTGCTGTATTTACGCTCAGTTTGGTTTAGCGATTTGCTAAAGGTTGCCAGATCCCGCTGACATATTGTTCTACAACTGCCCCTATAGCCAGGTCTGAAGCGTCTGTGGTTAGCGCGATGCGGGCTGAGGGATCTGGGTGAACTAACAATGTGGCGTTAGCTAGAGCGCTCTTTACTTCCGCGAAGGCGTGTTCGCGCTCCGGGGTCCATTCGACCGCATTGGAAGCTTTCTTTTTTCTGAGCGCGTCATATAGGGGCTGCATGAGCTGAGCTGCATGGGGGAGGAAACGGTTGTAAAAATTAACCATTCCTAAAAATTCTTGTAGCGATTTGACAGTCTGTGGCCGTGGGAAACTTTTTATCGCGTGAACTTTGTCTGGAAGTGGAACTGCCCCCTTCGGAGAAACTTTGTGTCCTAAAAAATCAATTTGTGACACGCCGAATTTGCATTTGGCTGGATTGATTATTAGCCCGTGCTCTTCTAGTCTCTGAAAAACCGTAGTGAGGTGCTGCTCGTGTTCTTCCTCAGACGAGCTGGCTACCAGCATGTCGTCGAGGTAGACGAAGACAAAAGGAAGGTCGCGTAAGACCGCGTCCATCATTCGTTGAAAAGTTTGAGCAGCGCCTTTGAGGCCGAAAGGCATTCGCAGAAATTCAAAAAGGCCGAAAGGGGTTATTACAGCTGTTTTAGGACTGTCCTCCGCTCGGACTGGGACTTGATGATAACCGCGGACCAAGTCTATTTTTGAAAAAATGCGCGCACCCGCCAGATGTGGTGAAAAATCTTGAATGTGAGGAATTGGGTAGCGGTCATGCGCTGTAGCATTGTTTAATCTGCGGTAATCTCCGCATGGTCTCCAAGAACCGTCAGATTTCGGAACCATGTGAAGTGGTGAGGCCCAAGGGCTCTTCGAGCGTCTAACAATGCCCAATTTTTCAAGGGTCGTAAACTCGTCCCGTGCTATGTTGAGCTTGGCCGCGTCTAAGCGGCGAGCTTTGGCAAATACGGGTGGGCCCGTTGTGGGGATGAAGTGTTCAACCCCGTGTTTAGCCACAGTGGCTGAGAATTTGGGAATTGTGAGTGCTGGAAATTGGGTGAGGAGTTGCTCAAACTTACCTCCTGCCATGGTGACGTTAGCCTGCACAGGTGGTGGGGAAACTCGAGCCGAGCATGGAATAGAAGCAAAGGACAGTGCATTAACCAAGCGCCTATTTGCTAGATCCACTAATAACCCATGTGCACACAAAAAATCTGCGCCTAACAAGTTAACTCACCGCCGCTACAACAAATGTCCATCTGTAGTTGCGGCCGTGGATGTGGAGGTGCAGGCTCTTTTCACCGAAAGTGTCGATGTTAGAGCCGTTGGCTGCCACCGCTCCGTTGCCCCGGGTGCCCGTGGCTCGATCTGCGTGGGAGGGCGTGACAAAACTCAGCTGCGCTCCTGTGTCGATGAGGAACTCTTTGCCGGTGTATCCATCCGTCACATACAACAGCTTATTCTTCTCGCCGAGAACCGCTGCCGTTAACGGCTCTCGGCTTTTGGCGTTTCCCGAAATCGTAAATCTGCAGGGGGGGAACGCATTTGCGGGCCTTCTCGGCGAAACGGTGGTGATAATAACAGACGTTGCTCTGTCTGTTGCGTTTTGGCCGTGTCGCCGTCACCGCGGGCTGGATCTGCTCAGTGGGTTGTGGCTCTTCGTGGTTCTGTGGGTGTCAGCTCCTTGCAGGCGTTGACGAGCCGATGAGCTTCATTGGCCAGCGCGCGGAAGTCTTGGTGGTTGTTGCATCTCATGTTGGCGAGCGTCCCTCATGTGTGGCGGCAGCGTGCTGAGGAATATGAATTGGAAGAGGAAGTTGTCAGTCCTCTTCTTTCAGCTGTAGCAAATCCTCCATGAGGGCTTTAGGTTTGCACCCTCTGTGGCCGTAGACCGCCAGGATCTTCTCGGCTCTCTCTTCCGCTGAGGGGACATAATTCGCCACGATGGTTGCTTTAAGAGTTTCATATTTGTCTTGGGCCGGCGGCCGCCGGATCATGCTCCGCACACACTTCGAAGTGGCGGCGTCGAGTTTGGAGACGATATGGTAGAATTTGGTATCGTCAGCCGTGATGCCCGCCAGTGTAAACTGAGCTTCAGCTTGCTGAAACCACGAGGCGGGGTCTTCTTGCCAGAAGTCTAGCAGCTTGACAGCGACGGCATTAGTGTATACCATCACTGCTGTGTCCGCAGGGTGAGAGTGCCTTGCTTCGACTCTCACAGCGGTGCTGGTGCTCGGTTGAGCCCTCTCAATCCTTTCTGCCGGGGGGGGGACAGTCGTCCATCTGTTCCCCGTCTGCGTGGTCGCTGGCGTCTGCCTGGGTCGCCACGGATGAGTCGATTGCGGGGGTATGCCTCAGGATCATACTCGCATTAGGGGTCACCAGTGTAGAAGAGCTTGAAATGATGAGGCGATTTGATATATAAACCAAAGTTTATTTATCAGCTCTCCTAACAAGTCTCATTCAGTGCAGAGGTGGCAGAAGGAAAAGAGACCGAATATCTCCGGCTCACTGACTTTATACTTGCACATAACAAAAGACATGCATAACAAAGGCTGGCATCCCTCATTATCTTAATCCCCCCATTGTCTTGGTATTTCCTCTCCTCGCCCAGGGGGTGAGGGTAGCTCCTCCGGTCTCCACCGCAGTGTCTGGGAACGTCTTTGTTCTTCACTTGGCGGTTGAGAGCCTTTGTCCTTTCAGAGGTGTGAAGTTGCTTTACATATGTAATTACCAAACATTTCCACATGCTTCAACATATGTAGGTTATGGAATATATGCTTAATATAGCCCACAACTTTGAACATTATTATTGCAGTTTTAAAGTCAACCAGATCTTTCAACTTGAGAGTTTTTTGTTTAAGAAAAAGTGGGTTTGTTGGTTCCCTGTAAGCTGCTTTGTTTATTATTCTAATAGCTCTCTTTTGAAGCATAAAGAGTGGATATATGTTTGTTTTATATGTATTTCCCCATACTTCATTACAATATGTCATGTATGGGAGTATTAATGAATGATACAAGGTGTATAGTGTGGGTTGATTCAGCAAATATTTCACTGTGTAATATTGCAATTGATTTGGATACTTTACCTTTAATATAATTAATGTGACTTCCAACACAGTTTATCAATTATTACTCCAAGAAATTTAGTTTCAGATACCCTTTCAATCTCTACACCATTTACACTGAGTTTAGTTACTGGGTTGTTGTGATGGTTGTTAAAGACTATAAATTTTGTCTCACTTAAATTGAGCGTTAATTTGTTTGAATCAAACCACAGTTTAAGCTTTCCTAATTCCTTTCCGAGTGTATCCAGAAGTTGTTCCAAATTGTTTCCACTGCATAATAGATTAGTGTCATCGGCAAAGAATATTAAGTCCATTTTTTCTGAAACTTTACATATATCGTTTATATACATATTGAATAATGGTCCCAAAACTGAACCCTCTGGGACTCCACAGGTGACCTTCAGTAACTGAGTTTTTGTTGCTAACACATACATACTGATATCTATTCTTTAAGTAACTACTTAACCAGGACAGTGCTACCCCTCTAATACCACAATTTTGTAGTTTCTTTAATAATAAATTGTGATCTACTGTATCAAATGATTTTTTTTTAAGATCCAGGAATACTCCAACTGAATACTCTTTATTTTCAATGGCTGTTGATATTTTTTCTGTAAATTCCATTAGGGCATATGCAGTTGTCCTCTTGTGTCTGAACCCTTATTGCTGCTCACACAGTAAATCATTCTTCAGTATGAAGTTGTCAATTCTCTCATAGAATATTTTTTTCAAGTATCTTGGAAAATTGCGGTAATAGTAGTCCAACAGACTCTCATGATAAATTGTATATCAAGGATTCAGTGTACCCCGCCCGGTATGGGGTTACCGGGGCCCCACCCTGGAGCCAGGCCTGGGGGAGGGGCCCGAAGGCTAGCGTCTGGTGGCCGGGTTTCCACCCATGGGACCCGGCCGGGCTCAGCCCGAAGGAGTTACATGGGTCCGCCCTCCAGTAGGTTCACCACCTGCAGGAGGGATCATGGAAGTCCGGTGCTATGTGGATTAGGTGGCAGTCAAAGGCGGAGACCTTGGCGGACTGATCCCAAGCTTTCTAAACTGGCTTTTGGTACGTGGAATGTCACCTCTCTGGTGGGGGAAGGAGCCTGAGCTGGTGTACGAGATTGAGCGATACCGGCTAGATATAGTCGGCCTCACCTCAACACACAGCTCCGGTTCCGGAACCAGTCTCCTGGAGAGGGGCTGGAGCTTGGCCTTTTCTGGAGTTGCCCTGGGCGAGAGGCGACGAGCAGGGGTAGGTATTCTTGTATCGCCCCACCTTGCTGCCTCTATATTGGAGTTTTCCCCGGTGGACGAAAGGGTTGCTTCCCTGCGCCTTCGGGTTGGGAAACGGGTCCTGACCATCATTTGTGCCTATGCACCAAATGATGTTTCAGAGTACCCACCCTTTTTGGAGTCTGTGACTGGGGTGCTGGAGGGTGCTCCTCCTGGAGACTCCATTGTCCTACTGGGGGACTTCAATGCGCACGTGGGCAACGACAGTGAAACCTGGAGGGGGGTGATTGGGAGGAACGGCCTGCCCGATCTGAACCCGAGTGGTGTTCAGTTATTGGACTTCTGTGCTAACCACAGTCTGTCCATAACGAACACCATGTTCAAGCATAAGGGTGTCCATATGTGCACCTGGCACCAGGACACCCTAGGCCGCAGGTCGATGATCGATTTTGTTATCGTATCATCAGACCTGCGACCGTATGTCTTGGACACCCGAGTAAAGAGAGGTGCAGAGCTGTCAACTGATCACCACCTGGTGGTGAGTTGGATCCGATGGCAGGGGAGGAAGCCATTCAGACCTGGTAGACCCAAACGTATAGTGAGGGTGTGCTGGGAGCGTCTGGCTGAGGCCCCTGTCCGGGAGGTCTTCAACTCCCACCTCCGGAAGAACTTCAACCACATTCCGAGGGAGTCTGGAGACATGGAGTCTGAATGGGCCATGTTCTCCACCTCTGTTGTTGAAGCGGCGGCCCAGAGCTGCGGCCGCAAGGTGGTCGGTGCATCTCGTGGTGGCAACCCCCGAACCAAGTGGTGGACACCAGTGGTGAGGGGGGCCATTAAGCTGAAGGAGTCCTATCAAGCTTGGTTGGCTTGTGGGACTCCCGAAGCAGCTGAGGTGTACCGGCAGGCCAAGCGGAGTGCAGCTCGGGTGGTTGCTGAAGCAAAAACCCGGGTATGGGAGGAGTTTGGTGAGGCCATGGAACAAGACTTTCGGTCGGCTTCAAAGAGATTCTGGCAAACTGTTCGGCGGCTCAGGAGGGGAAAGCAGCTCCCCGTCCACACTGTGTATGGTGCGGATGGGACACTGTTGACTTCAACTGGGGATATCGTCGGGCGGTGGAAGGAATACTTCGAGGATCTCCTCAATCCCACTGATACGCCTTCCACAGAGGAAGCAGGGTTTGGGGACGAGGGGGATGACTCGCCTATCACAGGGGCTGAGGTCGCCAAGGTGGTTAAAAATCTCCTTGGTGGCCGGGCCCCGGGGGTGGACGAGATTCGCCCCAAGTACCTCAAGGCCCTGGATGTTGTTGGGTTGTCATGGTTGACACGCCTCTGCAACATTGCGTGGAGGTCGGGGGCAGTGCCTTTGGCATGGCAAACCGGGGTGGTGGTTCCTCTCTTCAAAAAAGGGGACCGGAGGGTGTGCTCCAACTTTAGAGGGATCACACTCCTCAGCCTCCCTGGGAAGGTCTATGCCAAGGTACTGGAGAGGAGAGTCCGGCCGTTGGTCGAACCTCGGATTCAGGAGGAGCAATGTGGTTTTCGTCCTGGCCATGGCACATCGGACCAGCTCTTTACCCTCTCGAGAATTCTTGAGGGTTCGTGGGAGTTTGCCCAACCAGTTTACATGTGTTTTGTGGACTTGGAGAAGGCATTTGACCGCGTCCCTCGTGGATTTTTGTGGGGGGTGCTTCGGGAGTATGGGGTATCGGGCTTGTTGTTACGAGCTATTCGGTCTCTGTACAACCGTTGTGAGAGTTTAGTTCGTATTGCCAACACTCGGTCGGAGTCATTCCCAGTGAGAGTTGGACTCCGCCAGGGCTGCCCTTTGTCACCGGTCCTGTTCATAATTTTTATGGACAGGATTTCTAGGCGCAGCCAGGGAATGGAGGGTGTCATGCTTGGTGACCACAGGATCTCATCTCTGTTGTTTGCAGATGATGTTGTCCTGTTGGCTTCATCCAGCAATGACCTACAGCTCTTGCTGGGACGGTTTGCCGCTGAGTGTGAAGCGGCTGGGATGAGAATCAGCACCTCCAAGTCCGAGTCCATGGTCCTCAGCCGGAAAAAGGTGGATTGTCCTCTCCGGGTTGGGGACAGGCTCCTGCCCCAAGTGGAGGAGTTTAAGTATCTTGGGGTCTTGTTCACGAGTGAGGGGAAAATGGAGCGAGAGATCAACAGACGGATTGGAGCAGCATCTGCAGTGATGCGGACGTTGTACCGGTCTGTTGTGGTGAAGAGGGAGCTTAGTTCTAAGGCAAAGCTGTCGATTTACCAGTCAATCTACGTTCCTACTCTCACCTATGGTCACGAGCTTTGGGTAATGACCGAAAGAACGAGATCGCGGATACAAGCGGCTGAAATGAGCTTTCTCCGTAGGATTGCTGGACTCACCCTCAGAGATAGGGTGAGGAGCTCAGTCATCCGGGAGAGGCTCAGAGTAGAACCGCTGCTCCTCCACATTGAAAGGAGTCAGTTGAGGTGGTATGGGCATCTGATTAGGATGCCTCCTGGACGCCTCCCACTTGAGGTGTTTCAGGCACGTCCCACTGGGAGGAGACCCCAGGGCAGACCCAGGACTCGGTGGAGAGACTATGTCTCCCAGCTAGTCTGGGAACGCCTTGGTATCCCCTCTGAAGAGCTGGAGCAGGTGGCTGGGGAGAGGGAAGTCTGGGCTTCTCTGCTTGAACTGCTGCCTCCGCGACCCGGACCTCCGGAAAAGCGGTAGAAGATGGATGGATGGATAGTGAAACTGGTCTATAGTTTGAGAGTTCCCCTCTGTCGCCCGTCTTGTATATCGGAATTACTTTAGCTATTTTCATTGCATTGGGAAATATACCTGTTTGGAGAGACAGGTTACAGATATACGTCAGTGGTTTTACTATGCATTCGATAACAGTTTTGACTAATAGCATGTCAATACACAGTCCGTAGATGTTTTACTTTTGAACGATTTGACAATTTCAATGACCTCTCTTTCGTCTGTGTTCTTTATGAAGATGGAGTCTTTTACAGCAGTGTCATTGCATATTGTATCGCCTGTAGGCACCGTAGTGGGTATT
Source organism: Pholidichthys leucotaenia (assembly GCA_020510985.1). Taxonomy (NCBI): domain Eukaryota; kingdom Metazoa; phylum Chordata; class Actinopteri; order Cichliformes; family Pholidichthyidae; genus Pholidichthys; species Pholidichthys leucotaenia. The sequence continues at coordinate 271,177,080 of CM035844.1, read as the reverse complement.
TCTCGGGCCAGATTAGGTCCAATGTTAACAAAAAAATTATTAAATTCATCTGCAGGTGAAGCTATATTCACACTCTGAGTCGTTTTATTATTTTTTGGAATATTAGTTGGGTTGCTTGTATTTCTGCTTTTATTTCCAAGGATACTGTTGAGTATTGTCCATGTATTTTTAATATTGTCTGTTTTTCTCCAGTTCTTTACTGTAATAGTCTCTTTTACTACATCTTATTATATATGTTAACTTATTTTTGTATGTTTTATACCGCTGCTCTGCTTCTTTTGTCCTTTTCTTTAGGAAAGCTTTATATAATAAATTTTTCTTTTTACACGCCTTTTGTAGTCCTTTGGTTAACCATGGCTTATCAGCAAATTTGTGTTTAAGCTTTTTTTTTTTTTTTTTTTTACTAATGGGCAGTTTTTTTCATAAAGAGTGGTTACAATGTTTATAAATGTGTCATAGGCTTCATTTACATCTGATACATAGACTTCTGTCCAGTCTTGCTTCAGCAAGTCCTCTTTAAAAGAATTGATTGCATTTGGTGATTTGTATCTGAACGATTTTGAAATTTTTTCTGCGTTGGCCCCCGTGTGGCCATGGATAAGTGCAAAGGTTGGCAAGTGGTCACTTATATCATTTATCAATAATCCACTTTCTATTTTCTTATCGATAACATTGACAAACAGGTTGTCAATAAGTGTAGCAGAGTGAACTGTGATTCTACTGGGATGTGTTATTGTGGGATATAGACTCATGCTGTACATAGAGTTCATGAACTCTGTAACTACATTTTGTCGATGTGGATTCAGTAAATCAATACTGAAATCTCCACAAATTGCTACCATTTTCTTACTAGTAATATTATTGTACAGCTCGACTAATTTATCTCTGAATGTCTCAATGCAAGTTCCCGGCGTTCTATATATAAAACTTATGATTAGATTTTTTGTTTTGTCTAGGTCAATCTCGACAGTGACACATTCCAAGATCCCTGGTAGTGCAAAGGACATTTCATTTACAAGCTTACACCTATACAGGTCATCAATATACAGTGCAACACCACCACCCTTTTTTTGAGTTCTGTTAATATAAAACATCTGATATCCCTCTATTGCCATCAGGGGAGCCTGTTCTTCATTAAGCCAGGTTTCAGAGACTGCAATAGCTGTGAATTTTCTGTCTAGCTGTTTTAAATAGTCCTGAATCTGTGGAAAGTTTTTGTTGAGACTTCTGCTGTTGAAGTGTATTATTGACAGTTTACCATCTAATTGCACTTGATTTTTGAATTGCTTTTCAGTGTAATATTCAGTGGTTATGAATATTATTGAAAAAGTGGTTATCAGGATCAATATCATTCTCCATCTCTTGTGGTTTATTGTTCAGCATAGTGGCATATTTTCAGAGTTTGAGTTTCCTCACTCTGTCAGATGACTTCCTCCAGCTGGGGATAATTGATGTCTACTCGAGTCGGTCATAAGTTTTTGTTTATTTTGCTTTTTTTTTTAAGTACTTTGGCATGGTGTATCAAAAGAACTATTCTTATCGTGTGTATGAATATGGATTATCATTGACTCATAATTTTCTTAATCAGTGTTCATCTGTATTTAAGTCAGTAGCATCTCTGATCATTATACTCTTTGCTTGCTCTGGTGTTCCATTTAGTTTAATCCAAATTCTACAATTTCTTGTCCAGGTTGCCTGTATCTTATTTTGTTTTTTCAGCATCCGTGCCTGCCGTGCTAATTCAGCGGGTTTTTTTTGTCAGGTGTTCATTTAGGTAAACTTGAGTTCCCTGTAGCTTTCTGGCCTGCCTCAGTATGTCATTCTTTACCCTTCTGTTCACAAAGCGCATCACAATTGATTTCTTTGTTTGGGGATCTTTCTTCGGTAAAGCATAACAGGCTGAAATTGCATTGGCTTCTACCTTAATGTCTCTATTATTAAGGAACTGAAGCACTTGATTTTCTTAGGAGACTGATTCACTCATGGGAGCATCTTCACCACTCAGTCCTGTTGCGGCATGGGCGTAGGACTGATATCTGATGTCTAGTCCACTTATAACTAGGTCATCCATACGAGAACCTTGTTCAAGATCCTCGATGCGTTGCTCCAAAAGACGCCCGCGTTGCTCCAGGTCCATAATTTTTTTGTCTTTTTCTCAAATTATTGATTGTAGGGCTTGTACATCTTCTATTAGGCCTATTATTTTGGCCTGCTGGCTAGCCAATTTGGCCAATTCTTCTGACATAAAGTTCAGAGATATTTTTTGATCGCTTCCCTTTCCTCTTTCTTTTGCATTTTACTGACCTGTGGATAGTAAAAAAACAGTGAATCCGGCTAGGCCTCAACTAGCCCGGCCGCTGCTGGTCCCTCCGCTCGCCGCCACAACCGAGCTCCTGCACGGCTCCCTCCACCAAGTAATGCCGCAACAGCTCCGCTGATCACCACCGCCGATCACCGCCGCTTGCCGCCGTCTGCCTGGGTGGTCACGCCGCACACCGCCGGTGCAGCCGAGCAGCGCTGATCACCGCCGCCTGCCGTCGTCTGCCTGGGTGGTCCAGGTGGCCCCCGTCTCTCACCAACGTCGCTCCCGAGCTTCGTCCGGCTCGCGCTCAGCTGCCTCCTCGGTTAGTTCCTCCGGTAAGTCTTCACCGGGGGCTGAGTCGCTTCATGTCTGAGTTAGGTGGCACAACTGGGCCAGCGTTAAGCTAACTAGTGTTAGCGTTAGCTTTGCAATCGCTTCGGGTAGCAGCAGCAGCTCTACCCGATTAAAGGGGGTATTCCAGCGGTTTTCTTACAGTGGTGGGAATTCAGCCCGTGGGTGTCTGTCACGAGCGCCGATCGCTGTAGGTTGGTTATTTTAATGGCAAAAAGCAGTGACTTAGTCTCAGCACTGAGAAAGTGTGGCCATCCCGGTCGCCATTTTCACAAGCATTGACCAATTACCAAAGACCAATTACATTTGAGAGCGGGGAGACAAGAGTAGACTCTGTCTAATCAGGAAAAGAGTCTTTGTCTGAAACTGACCAATAGGATGAAAGAGGCGGCAACATAAACCAGACTAGTTGGTGATTGGCTGATTCAAGTCAGATGGCTTATATGAGCTTTATAGGTAAAAAAAAAAAATTAAACTGTAATTCACATTATATTTAAGCTAAACTAAACTTCAGTGATTCATGACTACTTTTGATTATTTCTACAGTAACGTGCATTCCATAAACTTGCAATTCCATATTAACATGCATTACGTAACATTTCTTGTAACATACTTTCAAACATGCAATACAGTTCAAATCATCCATCCATCCATCATCCATCTTCTTCCGCTTAATCCTTTTTGGGTCGCGGGGGCCTGGAGCCTATCATTAGTAAAACATTTCAAACCAGAATTGTCCATTGGAGTCCACTGTTAATCTTCCCACGTGTCCTGAAAAGTATCTTCTGAAAATAAGTCTTACAAATTAAAAGGCTGATCGTTGTAGGATTAAGTACTTGTTTTCCTCTGTACTATATATATATATATATATACACACTCACACTGTACTAGGCGAAGTAGGGGAGAAACTGGCCTGTGGGGCCCCAGGCAGTCTCTCAGTAAGTCCACCCTTAGAGACGACACGCCTCCAGGGCCACAGCTGATCGTGTAGACAGTGATGCGTCTCATCTTCTTCGCTGTCAGCCACTCCTCTCGGTCCGGACCCACCACCCAAAGCCTCCTCCCGGGATTTGCCGCAGCTCATTGGCGTGCCTCCACGAACCATCAGACAGTTGAAAGTGATCTGTGGCCCATTAAGGTACAATGTGCAGCCGTCCCTAGTGATTCTCAGGCTGTCGTTTGGCCCATATTCACTTTGGGCGTCCCTTCCCACGAACTGAACCAGTCCGTAACTCTCAGGGCAGCTTTGCCCGGCCTGCAGTGTTGCTGATCGGCACTCGGTCCAGTGCCTGTTGGTCTGGCCCGACTCCTTGCAAAGCTGGTGCAGCAGTCGCCATTGAATCTCCAGATCTTCCGGCCCACTGCGGCTGAGCTCTGGAGGAAACTGAGGCTCGCTCATGGCATCACTCGTGACACAGGCACCTCGCTGTCCATGCTCGGTACCTTCGCCCAAGGTATCCCGAAACGTCAGTGCTGATACCCTCCTGTGTCAAGCTTGAGTGAGGCTGGTCCTCTTGACCGCCATGGAGCAAGACAAATCTTCCCCATACAGTGTTGTCCTCTGCCACGGAACCAGACGGTTTCCGCAGCCACAACCAGTCCACTCCTTCCCAGCGTCGTCTCTAATGGCAAACCCCAGTCTATAAAATGGGTCACAGCCATATGTTGTCACCTCGGGTTGTCATGTGGAATGTGCAGTTAGGCATCACCACCAACTTGTATCAAGCATCAGCTCCAGTGTCCAACGTGCGCAGTGTGCCACCTCCATAACCATAGAGCGGCACTGGGTCATCACTTTATTCTGTAGTATGGGAAAAATTTCCTCACCGTGGCCCAGTTCAAAAATGATTCTCTCTGCCCCCATGTCAGTCAGCAGCGGCACCTCCTCGTCATCCACCGTCACCATACAGTACTTGATCCGTTGGCACTCGGGGACACTGCATGGACAAACACTGGGGCAAATGCAGTTGTTATTCTCCGTGGGATCTCTGGGTTTGAACACATGACACACCCTGGCAAAATGGTTCAAGCCTCCACTCATGCCACAGCACTTCCCTCTAGCCAGGCATTCCCTAGCCTTGTATCGATGCTTCATGGAGCCACAGCCCATGCACACAGGCTTTCTCGGGGCAGACCTCAGGCTGGTGCAATAGGATTCCATGCTGTTGTTGGCTGCACTATCCTCACTGTCAGGGTCCGCTACTAATGCTGCAGCGGCAGGTCCCAGCTGTTGTTGTGACTAGGTGTCAACTTTAGCGCCGAAACAGCTTGGTCCGCGTTCTCCACCTCGAGGCTAACGTTAGGTCACTTGGCGCCATGAGTAGCCTCGCTTGTAAAGCATTGCTGGTTGTGTGTTCCGCCAGCTGGTCACGTACCATTCCCTCCTCCAATGTCCCAAAACAACACTCGCTAGCCAGCTGCCGCAGGTCAGACAAACTGGTGGACAGGCTCACTGACACACTAGTGTCGTCGTCGGAACCAAATCCTCCAGATGGGGACATTGTCCAGGGTCTGGAAATGGCACGCCAGCAACTCGACCACATCCTCATACAAGTCGGTAGCTCCGAGTGTACGCAGGATGCACTGACCCTCGAACCCCAAATTATGCACCAGAAGCACACGTGCCCTCTGCCTATCTAGCTCACCCAGGTCGAGCGCCGCAATGTAGTTTTGAAAGGCGGCAAACCATCTTCACCAAGGCACAGGGGGCTCACCCGGGAGCTCCAGGAAGGGCCAAAGCGGTGAAACGCACATCTCCATTTTTATTCTTGTCACCAAAATGTTATGTCTGGAAGCACCTTGTAAATGACGAGGCCAGGTGCATGATGGAACTCAACTTTATTACAGGGTTGGGAACACACAATGTACAGCCACTAGGCAGGGGCATCAGCAAAGAGGCCGAACCCTGATGCCCGCTGGTATTTATAGGGGCGGTGCAGCAGCAGAAGGAAGCGACCCCCCCCCCCTCCCACTACACCGCTCTTCACAAATAAAAGCATGAGTTGCTACACAACACGTTTTTTTTTTAAAAGAAAACCGTAATTATTAATCTGTTATTGGTCTGGGATTATTTTATGTATTTTTATTAGTTTAGGAACACAGCAACATTTTAGTTCATGAATGGACTTTATTTATTTGTTTATTTACAGGTGGAAGAATAACCCACCTTGCGTGTGGGGTAGGACGGTAGTCCATCCGTCCTTCCCTAAGCTTTACGTTTTGTTGTATGAATGTGATAGGCCCTTAGTGTTTTCAGTTTTAGTTTTATTATTGTGTGATTTGGGTTCTAAATTGGAGAGGGTCTTGATTGTGTGTTTTTGGACTCTTCTAAAGGGGGTGGGAAATGTTATAGTTATGTTGTTATGGGGATGCTCTTATTTGTGAAGTGCGGTGTAGTGGCATCCACTTCCTTTTCTGCCACAACACCGCACCCCTATAAATAGCAGCGGGCATCAGGGTTCGGCCTCTATGCCGATGCCCCTGTCTGGTGGCTGTATCTTGTGTATTGCCAACCCCCTACAACTAAAGCTAAGCTTCGACTGTGCACCTGGCCTCATCATTACAAGGTATTTCCAGGCATAACAGCAGTGACTTGAAACTCCCGCGTATTTGAGAAGGAATCATGACCAACATCACCGGACGAAACCACTAGTATCATATTTGATCCTCTGAAATGGCTACTGATTAAAATTCACAACAAGTACCCTTTAAGTCCTCTCTTCCTCGCCTCGTCCACCTTTGGCCAAAGGTGAGCGTGGGCTTCTCTGTCTCCTTACAGTAGTCTTCTCTGAAGAGGATCTTCATCTCATGACAGATCTTCACATTTTTAGACAGTTTCCAGACTTGATCACAGACAATTCTCATGGAAAAAAGAAGGATGATCTGCTTTGGTCTGTTATTTTTCATCTTCTGACCCAGACTGTGAAGTGTCCACTGGTTTTGAAGTTGCTCTGTTGAGAGAGGGACAATGTTGGATAAGATTTTAATCCCCACTTCTCTGGTGTTTTCTCCCTCCTTTTCTGCCAAGCATGAAGCCCTTAATGACCACTCTCCACTTTGTATCTTGCATGTTCCAGGTATGATTCACCAAGGCTGTGTTTTCTTTCTGCAAAGCTGCCACTTGTTGCTTCAGCTTGCTCATGTCCTCCATTATTCCTTTCATGGCTGACCGTGTTCGCATCGACCGACTCCTTTATTTTCACAGCAGCCTCTGTATTTTCCTTCAGTTGCCATTCCAAGGCTTGAAAGTGCTTGTTTTCGTGTTGAATTTCTTGTGTTAAATTCTGTATAGTGTTCAGAATAACCACTACTAGAGATTTCTTCCTCTTGTGCTCTTACCTTCATTTTTTTTTTTTTTTTTTTTTTGGAGCATGGGCTCTTTCAGTGGGGTATTGCTGCCTTTCAGCTCGATGTTTTGGTGGTGATTCTTCTTCTTGCAATAATAGTTTGATGTCCTCATCCTGGCATACTTGTTAAAGAGTGGCTGAGTAGCCATGATCGCTGCAAGCTCCAGCCATCTCAACTGTCACGTTAAGCAGGGGAATTATGTGTTAAATTAGTGAATTTTGACTTCAGAAAAGACATCTTTTGAGGTTAAAACATTGTCTGTAAGCAATCTGACTGTTAAATTGAAGCAGATTTAAGGTCATAAAAAGTCTTGTTACAGAGCCTGCAAAACATTTGACCGCTCATTCCTCTATCTTCCCTTGCTCCCCTCGAGAGGGTGACATGCAATTCCTCTATAGAAATCATTGCATTTAGGAGACAGTGACTTTTAAATAGCTGTCAGTCCAGCTTTCATTTTCTGCAGCAGAAATGGTGGCTGTTATTACGGCTCTGCAGTGGGTGGAGGAAGTCAGACCTGACAGGGTGGTGATCTGCTCCGATTCCCTGGCTGTTTTAGAAAGCTTTCGATCAAAAAGCTCATGCAGAGAAGATCTTTTAGTTGAACTTAACTGCAGCTTGATGAGACTCCACCAGTGAGGTATAGACATACAGTGTTGCTGGGTGTCGGCACACAAGAATCAGAATCAGCTTTATTGGCCAAGTATGCACAACACATACAAGGAATTTGACTTTGCCTAAAAACTTGCTCTCGTTGTTCAGGTGGAGGATTTAAATAAGGATTCAATGACAACAGAGTATGTACAGTAAATTACAGTCTGTCCACGTTTCTATAAAGGATGCAAATATATACAGGAATATATGCAGTTATTTACTCAGACTAACCACACTTTGCAGAAATATATGAAAAAATATACAGTCACACAGTATTTCAATGTGAACTCAGATTCAGTGATATAATGTGAATGAAGTAAAAAGCAGTGTGAGAGTTATGTGCAATGTAATAATGGATGAAAAGTCATGAGTACAGCAACAGGTAGGACTAGGTGAATGTTAGTTCATCAGAGTGATGGCTTGAGGAAAGAAACTGTTCCTGAGACGGGTGGTTTTGACCTTCAGTGATCTGTAACGACGACCAGAAGATAGAAGTTCAGTTTGTGGCCGGGGTGTGATGGGTCAGCACAGATGTTTCCCACCCGTTTCCTGGTTATGGACCGATATAAGTTCTCAATGGAGGGTAGGTCGGTACCAATGATCCTCGCCGCAGACTTAATGATCCGCTGCAGTCTGGTCTTGTCCTGTTTAGTGGCAGGTCCAAACCAGACAGTGATGGAAAAGCAGAGGACAGATTGGATGATGGCGGTGTAGAAGACAACCAGCAGCTCCTGAGGCAAATCAAACTTCTTGAGCTGACGCAGAAAAAACAACCTTTGCTGGGCCTTTTTCCGGACAGTGTCTATATGGGAGGACCACTTAAGGTTCCGGGAGATTGTGGTACCCAGAAACTTGAAGGAGTCCACAGTGGACACTGTGCTGTTGAGGATGGTGAATGGGGGGAATGAAGTGGGGTGTCGCCTGAAATCCACAGTCATCTCCACCGTTTTGGCTGGGTTAAGTTCAAGATGGTTCTGGCTGCACCAGAGGATCAGCTGCTCCACCTCCCGCCTGTATGCAGACTCATCATCATCCCGGATCAAACCGATGACTGTGGTGTCGTCCACAAACTTCAGGAGCTTCACCGAAGGGTCCTCTGAGGCGCAGTCGTTGGAGTAGAGGGAGAAGAGCAGTGGGGAAAGGACACATCCTTGGGGGGGGGGGGGGCGCTAGTACTAATTTTTCGGGAGCTGGATGTAAATCTCCCTAGCTTCACCTGTTGCCACCTGTCAGTCAGAAAGCTGGAGATCCACTGGCAGGTGGAGGGGGGCACCTTGAGCTGGAGGAGTTTCTGATGAAGAATGCCTGGGATGATGGTGTTGAACGCTGAGCTGAAGTCGACAAACAGGATCCTGGCGTACGTCCCTGGGGAGTCGAGGTGTTGCAGGATGTAGTGTAGTCCCATATTCACTGCATCATCCACTGACCTGTTTGACCAGTAGGCAAACTGCAGTGGGTCCATCAGGGGGCCTGTGATGACTTTCAGGTGGTTCAGCACCACCTGAAAGGGGGTAAAAGGAGACAAATATGCAGATAAACTTACCAAAACAGCCCTGAGGAAAGACAGAACAGCGTCTGTGCCACTTGGAAAGGAAGAAGGTAGTCATTATCAAGAAGGTTTGACTTAAGGTTTGGCAGGAGACGTGGGAGAAGGATCAGAAAGGCAGGGCCTATTTTACAATTCAAAAATTTATTTCAACAAAGAACTATGAAGAAATAACTAGAAGGGAGGAGGTCATCATGACAAGACTCGGAGTGGATCACATAAACTTCCATCCATCCATCTTCTACCACTTTTCCGGAGTTCCGGGTCACGGAGGCAGCAGTTCAAGCAGAGAAGCCCAGACTTCCCTCTCCCCTGCCACCTGCTCCAGCTCTTCAGAGAGGATACCAAGGCGTTCCCAGTCTCTCCACCGTGTCCTGGGTCTGCCCCGGGGTCTCCTCCCAGTGGGACGTTCCTGAAACACCTCAAGTGGGAGGCGTCTAGGAGGCATCCTAATCAGATGCCCATACCACCTCAACTGACTCCTTTCAATGTGGAGGAAGCAGCGGTTCTTCTCTGAGCCTCTCCCGGATGACTGTGCTCCTCACCCCTATCTCTGAGGGTGAGTCAGCAATCCTACGGAGAGAAAGCTCATTTCAGCCACTTGTATCCGATCTCGTTCTTTGGTCATTACCCAAAGCTCGTGACCATAGGTGAGAGTAGGAACGTAGATTGACTGGTAAATCGACAGCTTTGCCTTAGAACTCAGCTCCCTCTTCACCACAACAGACCGGTACAACGTCCGCATCACTACAGATGCTGCTCCAATCCGTCTGTTGATCTCTCGCTCCATTTTCCCCTCACTCGTGAACAAGACCCCAAGATACTTAAACTCCTCCACTTGGGCAGGAGCCCTGTCCCCAACCCCAGAGAGGACAATCCACCTTTTTCCGGCTGAGGACCATGGACTCGGACTTGGAGGTGCTGATTCTCTCCAGCCGCTTCACACTCAGCGGAAACCGTCCCAGCAAGAGCTGTAGGTCATTGCTGGATGAAGCCAACAGGGACAACATCATCTGCAAACAACAGAGATGAGATCCTGTGGTCACCAAGCATGACACCCTCCATTCCCTGGCTGCGCCCAGAAATCCTGTCCCTAAAAATTAAGACCAGGATTGGTGACAAAGGGCAGCTCTGGCGGAGTCAAACTCTCACTGGGAATGAATCCAACCGAGTGTTGGTAATACGAACCAAACTCTCACAACGGTCATACAGAGACCAAATAGCTTGTAACAACAAGCCAGATACCCCATATTCCCGAAGCACCCCCCACAAAAATCCACAAGGGACGCGGTCAAATGCCTTCTCCAAGTCCACCAAACAAATGTAAACTGGTTGGGCAAACTCCCACGAACCCTCAAGAATTCTCGAGAGGGTAAAGAGCTGGTCCGATGTGCCACGGCCAGGACGAAAACCACATTGCTCCTCCTGAATCCGAGGTTTGACCAACGGCCAGACTCTCCGCTCCAGTACCTTGGCATAGACCTTCCCAGGGAGGCTGAGGAGTGTGATCCCTCGAAAGTTGGAGCACACCCTCTGGTCCCCTTTTTTGAAGAGAGGAACCACCACCCCGGTTTGCCATGCCAAAGGCGCTGCCCCCAACCTCCACGCAATGTTGCAGAGGCGTGTCAACCATGACAGCCCAACAACATCCAGGGCCTTGAGGTACTCAGGGCGAATCTCGTCCACCCCCAGGGCCCGGCCACCAAGGAGATTTTTAACCACCTTGGCGACCTCAGCCCCTGTGACAGGCAAATCATCCCCCTCATCCCCAAACCCTGCTTCCTCTGTGGAAGGCGTATCAGTGGGATTGAGGAGATCCTCGAAGTATTCCTTCCACCGCCCGATGATATCCGCAGTCTAAGTCAGCAGTGTCCCATCCGCACCATACACAGTGTGGACGGGGAGCTTCTTTCCCTTCCTGAGCCGCCGGATAGTTTGCCAGAATCTCTTCGAGGCCGACCAAAAGTCTTGTTCCATGGCCTCGCCGAACTCCTCCCATACCCTTGGTTTTTGCTTCAGCAACCACCCGAGCTGCATTCCGCTTGACCTGCCGGTACACCTCAGCTGCTTCGGGAGTTCCACACCCAACCAAGCTTGATAGGACTCCTTCTTCAGCTTAATAGCCCCCCTCACCACTGGTGCCCACCACTTGGTTCGGGGGTTGCTACCACGAGATGCACTGACCACATGGCAGCCGCAGCTCTTGGCCGCCGCTTCAACAACAGAGGTGGAGAACATGGCCCATTCAGACTCCATGGCTCCAGACTCCCTCGGAATGTAGTTGAAGTTCTTCTGGGGATGGGAGTTGAAGACCTCCCAGACAGGGGCCTCAGCCAGATGTTCCCAGCACACCCTCACTATAAGTTTGGGTCTACCAGGTCTGAATGGCTTCCTCCCCTGCCATTGGATCCAACTCACCACCAGGTGGTGATCAGTTGACAGCTCTGCACCTCTCTTTACTCAGGTGTCCAAGACATATGGTCGCAGTCTGATGACACGATAACAAAATCGATCATTGACCGGCGACCTAGGGTGTCCTGGTGCCAGGTGCACATATGGACACCCTTATGTCTGAACATGGTGTTCATTATGGACAGACTATGGTTGGCACAGAAGTCCAATAATTGAACACCACTCGGGTTCAGATCGGGCAGGCCGTTCCTCCCAATCACCCCCCTCCAGGTTTCACTGTCGTTGCCCACATGCACATTGAAGTCCCCCAGTAGGACAATGGAGTCTCCAAGAGGAGCACCCTCCAGCACCCCAGTCACAGACTCCAAAAAGGGTGGGTACTCTGAAAGATCATTTGGTGCATAGGCACAAATGATGGTCAGGACCCGTTTCCCAACCCGAAGGCGCAGGGAAGCAACCCTTTTGTCCACCGGGGAAAATTCCAATATAGAGGCAACAAGGTGGGGGGATACAAGAATACCCACTCCTGCTCGTCGCCTCTCGCCCAGGGCAACTCCAGAAAAGGCCAAGCTCCAGCCCCTCTCCAGGAGAGGGCGTTTAGGTGAGGCCGACTATATCTAGCCGGTATCTCTCAACCTCGTACACCAGCTCAGGCTCCTTCCCCACCAGAGAGGTGATATTCCACGTACAAAAAGCCAGTTTAGAAAGCTTGGGATCAGTCCGCCAAGGTCTCCGCCTTTGACTGCCACCTAATCCACATAGCACCGGACCTCCATGATCCCTCCTGCAGGTGGTGAGCCCACTGGAGAGTGGACCCATGTAACTCCTTCGGGCTGAGCCCGGCCGGGTCCCATGGGTGGAAACCCGGCCACCAGACGCTAGCCTTCGAGCCCCTCCCCCCAGGCCTGGCTCCAGGGTGGGGCCCCGGTAACCCCATACCAGGCAGGGTACACTGAATCCTTGATATACAATTTATCATGAGAGTCTGTTGGATCGTTTTAAGTCTGGCCCTTCACCCAGGACCAGTTTGTCTTGGGTAACCCTATCAGAGGCAAATTGCCCCGGACAACATAGCTCCTGGGATCACTGGGGCACGCAACCCCCACCCCCCACCACCACCACCACGATAAGGTGACGATCCATGATCCACATAAACCTAAATGGTACATTATTTTTTTATAGGAAAAAGGGAAAATGATAACTGTGGACATTGTGGCTGTAAAGAAAATGTCAGTCATATTCTTTTTCACTGCTCATTGTATTCAGCTGACAGAGAAGCACTACAGGAGAGGATACTGTGAGATGTGACTTTGGGAGGAGTTTGAGCCCTGGCACTTACTGTAGCCAGCATCAGGCGTGATGACGTCAGGCGGGCTGCGGTCTCTGTTTTTCCATCCATCTCTTCTGTAATAAAGTTCAGTCGGTTGTTCGGCATAAGACGGCTCACGGCTTGCTTATTTCGTACATAACATTTGGTGACAAGACGTAAAACTATGGAGGCGTGTGTGGCACCACTACGGCCATTTCTTGAGCACCCAGGGGAACCAGCAGTCCTGTGGCCATGGTAGCTGGACGCTTTTGAGACCTACATTGCAGTGTTGGGCCTGGGTGAATTCGATGAAGTAAGGAAACAAGCACTTCTTGTCCACAGGCTCAGCGTAGAGGATCGGAGAATTTTCCACACGTTAGGACCTACGGAGTCATATGCAGATGCTGTCAAACGTCTTGCTAGCTACTTTGCTGAACACTCATGTAACACGAGGCTGTGGGTTAAGATGCTAATGGTGCCAAACATCAGGGTGCTAGCTAGCATGGTAGAGCTAGCATCCCAGCTAGAAGCAATGGAGAAGTTAGCCACAGAGCTAAATGGGTGCCAAACACAGAGGTTACCCAGACAGATGATGCTAGCTAGTTTGGTGAATATGGAGGAACAAGAACATGGTAGAGTGCGAAACAAATAAGGTCCGCTCCAAGAGGCCCCGTCTGCAGGGGTTGTGGGTCCTTGACGCACCAGGACAGAGCACGGTTTTGCCTGGCAAGAGGACAGCAGTGTAACAAGTGTGGACACCTGAACCATTTCACCAGAGTATGCCAGTCGACAGCACCGTGGGGCCTGCCAAGTAAGCCAGCCAGCCCGCCAACAACGACCATTCATTCGGTAAGCCCCAACGTCAGTGGTTATTTGTACAGCATGGTTAAATTAGACGGAGTAGCAGTACCACTCCTGCTCGACACGACGGCGGTGCAGTCAATGTTAAACTGGGCCACAGTGAAGAAATTTTTGCCCAACCACAAAGTCAAGAAGAACCCAACGTCACTGTACAGATACAGTGGTCACAGACTGTGCAATGTCGCAACAGTGGAACTGACTGTTTGCTGCAAGCCCAAAATTGTGTATGGCTTCACGTTCCAGGTAACAGCGCACAGTGACAACATTATGGGATGTGACCTTTTCGACAGACTGGGCTTCGCTATCAGAGACAACGCTAGGTTCGAATGGTCCGGATGTGGCAGTTAAAGCACAGCGGACCTTGATGACGATGACGTGATTAAGACCGGCACTACGCCAGCCACCCCGTGCTCTCAGGAGGAGAGCTGCCCAGAAGGGGAGCAACTGGGCTCACCTCCGTCCCTCACTCAGCCAGAACCGGAGCCGTGGGAGAGGGAGCCCAAGCATACAGAGAGCCCTGAAGCACAGCAACAGCAAACGGGTACAAACACAACACGCAACGCGGCACAGCAAAGCTCTTCCAATGGAAGACAGGAGGAACTGGACTGCTCCTGTATGCTCGCTCAACAAGCTATGGAGGTTACGACCGAGCTGACGGGTGAAGAGTCCACTTCAATGAGCGACACCGGAGAGGCACCGGACACCTTCCATACCCACGACGAGCTTCAACCAATGACGGAGACAACGGGTGAAGGGTCCTCAACTAACACGGTGACTATGGAACCCCCGCAGCATGACGGAGGTCCCAAGCTGAACGAGCATGCAGAGCCACCGGGAGCTTGTTTTCGTCGGCCTCCGTCGGTCTATGATGACCATGGAAGAGAATCCTAAACGTCTACTCTGCTGGAACAGCACCGCCTGTGGCTGAACAGGCCGATGCGCGAATGACAGTCCCTGTCACACAGGTCACACTTGTGGGTGGTCTCCGTGCTGCTGGGTCTGTGGCGGTTCTTCCTGCGGGTCCTTTTTTCATCTGCTGCAGCAGTCAGTCTCTCTTCACCCGCCTTGAGCTGTCTGGTCAGGGTGCCTCTCCATTTGGAGCGGTCCGTTGCAAGGTCCTCCCAGCGCTCTGTGTTGATATCCAGGGCCTTCATGTCTCTCTTGCAGACGTCTCTAAAGCGCAGCTGTGGGCGGCCAAAGTCTCTCCTGCCAGTTGCCAGTTCTCCATAGAGGACGTCTTTGGGGATTCTGCCATCCTCCATACGGTGAACGTGGCCTAGCCAGCGGAGCCTGCGCTGCCTGAGTAGAGTGAACATGGAGGGAAGGCCGGCACGGGACAGAACTTCTGTGTTGGGCACTTTGTCCTGCCAGGATATGTCCAGGATGTGGCGAATGCAGCACAAGTGGAAGGAGTTCAGTCTCTTTTCCTGCCGGGCGTATGTTGTCCACGTCTCACTCCCATAGAGCAGTGTGCTGATGACGCAGGCGTTGTACACTGCCATCTTCGTCTTGACAGAGAGTTTGGGATTCTCCCACACTCGTGTGGTGAGGCGAGCGAGTGTGAAGGCTGATTTTCCAATCCTCTTGTTGATCTCTGTATCAAGGGAGAGGTTGTTGCTGATCGTGGACCCCAGGTACGTGAACTGATTCACGACCTCCAGCTTGTAGTCATCAATGGTGATGGTTGGTGGTGCTTCCGTGCCTTGCGCCAAGACGTTAGTCTTCTTCAGGCTGATGGTAAGCCCGAAGTCCTTGCATGCCTGGGAGAAGCGGTCCATCAGGGTCCGAAGCTCCTGCTGTGTGTGGGTTGCGACTGCAGTGTCGTCTGCGAACAGCATGTCTCTGATTAGAGCCTCGCGTACTTTGGTTCTGGCTTTCAGGCGGGCGAGGTTGAAAAGCCTGCCGTCAGATCTTGTGTGCAGGTAGATTCCCTCTGTTGCTGTGCTGAAGGCATGCCTCAGGAGCATAGCAAAGAAAATCCCAAAGAGGGTTGGCGCAAGTACACAGCCCTGTTTCACTCCGCTGCGTATGTTGAATGGCTCTGAGACGTTGCCATCATGCTGCACTATCCCCTGCATGTTGGTGTGAAACGATTCGATGAGGCTTTGCAACTTTGGTGGGCATCCTATCTTTGGTAGGATCTTGAAAAGGCCCTCTCTGCTGACCAGATCGAACGCTTTGGTGAGGTCGATGAAGGCGACGTACGGAGGCATGTTCTGTTCTCTGCATTTCTCCTGGAGTTGGCGGATGGAGAATATCATGTCTACCGTCGATTGCTCAGCGCGGAAGCCACACTGAGACTTGGGGTAGACACGTTTGGCAAGCTTCTGTAGACGAATGAGAACAACTCGTGCGTAGACTTTGCCAACAACGCTGAGGAGGGAAATGCCCCTGTAGTTGTTGCAGTTGCTTCTCTCCCCTTTGTTTTTGTAGAGGGTGATGATCTTGGCGTCCCTCATGTCCTGTGGTACGGCACCTTCCTTCCAGCACTGGCAGAGGACGTCATGCAATGGCAGCAGTAGGGCGGTCTTGCAGTGCTTGATCAGGTCAGGGGGTATGCCGTCGTCGCCGGGTGCCTTGCCAGCGGCCAAGCTATCAATGGCCTTACTGAGTTCGTCGATGGTTGGCTCGGCGTCAAGTTCGTCCATGGATGGCAGGCAGTCGATGGCATCAAGGGCTGACGGTGTCACGGTGTTCTGTCTAGAGTAGAGGTCGGAGTAGTGTTCCACCCATCTCTCCATCTGCTTGTTCTTCTCTGTGATCATCTCCCCAGTGGAAGATTTGAGGGGGGCCGTCTTGCTCTGAGCCGGACCAAGTGCTTTCTTGATGCCATCGTACATACCACGGATGTTCCCTGTTATGGCAGCGGTTTGAATGTCTTGGCTGAGCTGAGTCCAGTACTCGTTGGCACAGCGCCGAGCAGTCTGCTGAACTTTGCTTCTCGCAGCCCTGAGAATCTGGAGATTCTTCTCGTTTGGGTACTTCTTGTACTCAGCAAGTGCTGAGCGCTTGGCTTCAATGACGGGGGTCATCTCGGTCAACTTGGCATCAAACCAGTCCTGTGACTTTGAGGTCTTCCTCCCAAAGGTAGCCAAGGCTGTGCGGTAGATGGTGTTTCGCAGCTCTTCCCACTTCTGCTTTGCAGATTCTCCTCCTTGTGGTACACCAAGTTCCTTCTCAAAGGTGGAGGCAAACTGCTCAACAAGTTCTGGTTGGGCCATCTTGCTGGTGTCAATCCGTGCCTTTCCAGGTTGTCTAGCACGATGGAATTTCTTCAGCTGCAGCTTGACCTTGCAACACACCAATGAATGGTCTGTCGCAATCTGCACTCTGGAACGAACGGGTGATTAGCACGTTCTTCAGTGAGGTGCGCCTGGTCAGGATCAAGTCTAGCTGGTGCCAGTGCTTTGAGCGCGGATGTTGTCAGGAAACCTTGTGTTGGGGCTTGGTCTTGAAGAACGAGTTTGTGATGCACAGATCGTGATATGTGCCAGAACTCGAGCAGCCCGCCTGTCCGTTGTCGTTCATTCTGCCCACGCCAAAAGGTCCAAGACAGGAGGGCCAGGAGTCGTGGTCAGCACCCACTCTGGCATTGAAGTCTCCAAGGAGAATGAGTTGTTCAGAGTTGGGGATGATCCTGACAGTTGTTGCGAGATTCTCGTAGAACTCATCTTTTGCCTCTGGTGTGGCTGTCTGTGTTGGGGCATACACACTGACGAGGGTGACTGGGCCTTCAGTGGTGTTCAGGCGGAGGGTGAGGAGTCGTGCAGAGCCAGTGCTGCCCGGTTCCACCATCTTCAGCAAAGTGTTCTTCACTGCGAAGCCCACTCCGTGTTCCCTGTGTTCGTCACTGCCCTTTCCCTGCCAGTAGAACGTGTAGTCCTTCTCTCTGTGTGCCCTGCATCAGCTAACCGTGTTTCCTGGAGAGTGGCGAATATCCACTCCCAGTCTCTTCAGCTCATTATTGATGATGGCAGTCTTCATGGTGTCGTGATGTCCTTGAGGTTAGCAGCGAGTCCTGTCAATCATAGTGCGGACGTTCCAAGTTCCCAGTTTTAGAGTTGGTCTCTTTTGTTTTATTGTCTTGCCTGGTGCGAAGGTTCTCAGCCTGCTGTTTGGATTTCTCCTTATCCCCATGCACCCAATGAGGAAAGCAAGCTGTGGCGGGACAACACCTTATTGGCTGGGGGCTGCCCAGCTTGAGGCGGGCAGTAGCTGTCCAGTGAGATCCGATGACCCCTCCCACCGTCGGGAACAACCCCTGGCGCCACGCTCTACGCCAATTGAGCAGTGGCTTATAACCGGTAACTGTCATTCCCCGTGTTTTGTCTATGCCAAAGGCGAAGCTGGAGTGTCCTCTCCAGTGATCCGGTGTTCTACCTTCCAGCGTTGGGCGTTGGTAGAATTCAAGCCTGGGCAGGAAGATATGGAGGACAAGATGTTGCCCATGCAGCATGTCCCCCCCTCACCACGTCACTGATGAATCCAAAGGAACAGCAGGGCTGCTACAGTTTGGCACCAGCGCCGTTGCAGAAGCTGCCAGAACGATGTTGAGCACAATATAGAACTGCCTTAGGGGCTCCGACTCCTCCGGATTTTCCTCAGGGTTGACTCCCGAAGCCTTTCCCGTGACCGGGTATGCCGCAAGGCAGCAGAGGTTTGAAATCAGGGTTTACCTTCCCCTAGACTTTTCAAGACGCACGCCATAAGGAGCATTTTATGAGCACTGGGAGCTTAACCCCAGTGCCGCTCCTGGCTATGACAACCTTGGAACCCACCGGGAGCACAACAATGTATAAAACCAAGTAAGGCGCCGCTCCGAGTCATGTACTCAGTTCAATTCAACTTTTATTTATTAGCGTCATATCACAACAACATCATCTCATGGCGCTTTCAAATGTAGGGAAACCCCACAATTGCAGAAAGACCCCAGCAATCAGGTGATCCCCTGTGAGCAAGCGCTTTGCACGGTGGAGAGGAAAAACTACCCCTTTTAACAAGGAAGAAACCTCTAGCAGAACCAGGCTCAGGGAGGGGCAGTCATCTGCTGAGACTGGCTGGGGGGTGAGGGGATAAAGAAGATGGACAGAACAGACATGTAGAGAGCAAAACAATAAAGAGAAGCAGACAGTGGGTTCGGGTTTGCAACCAGCGAGAGACAGGGATGGTGACTGACCTGGCCACAGCCAGCGAAACAACAGGCGCTCTTGCGGCTGACAGACAGTTTGATTCGGCACGCAAACCAACTATGGTGTGTTCTGGTGGCTGCTCCAGACGGCGAGGCTCCATGGGAGTTCAGCTACTGCAGTGTGGGACCCGGGCCCCAGCGTCATGAAGATTGGCCCCGGGGATCCGACAGCTCCAGGGAGGCAGCCCGCCATGGGCCCGCTTCAAAGCTCCAGGAGGAGGCCACCACAGGCCCACCACAAAACCCCTCAGCACAACTGTTCCTCTCATGGAAGACTGTGGAGAAAAAAAAAAAAAAAAAAGAATGACTGTTTAGTTAGGAGCACGGCTAAAAAAACGTGGCAGAATAATGCACTTAGCCCTCTGGGTCCAGTGGCGGTCCACCTGCGGACCTTAGTTCTAAGTTTAAAAAAAAAAAAAAAAAGGAAGTGTTCAAGATATAATAAGGGGGTTGATTTGCTGAGTTATATGTTGTTTATACATTTTTCTGAGGGTGTGTTGTGATGTGTGACTATGGGATGGTTTGAGCCCTGGGGCTTACCGTAGCCGGCTTCGGGCGTTAGCATGATGACGTCACGTGGGGCTGTCGGTCTCCTGTAAATCCGTCCATCTTTCTGTAATAAAGTTCAGTTGGTTGTTCAGCATAAGACGACTCATGGCTTGCTTATTCCATACAAAACAGATACGTGATCAGGACGGGAGGGAATTAATGGGGATTCTGGATCAGACGGAGAGGGAGTCAGAGCAACCAGGAAGACTCTATTAAGCATTATAAAAGATACTGGACTTAGAAGAAGAATATAGCTTTCATAGCAACTAGGATAATGTTACATTATGCTACACACTCTTATGCAGTAGGGTGGCAGTATGCACCTATAGCTTTTGCAATCCGCCAGTAAACTGAGAGAAGAAGAAGAAGAAGAAGAATCTGCTAGCACTGAGTGTCATGCGTGGCCCTCGCGAGCCACCAAAGATGCCAAAGTTGCCAGTGAGTTTTTGCAATAGATGTTATTAATGCACGACACAAGACAGAAACACACAGCAATGAGGTCCGGCTAGAGGGGCAAAAACACACTATACACGACACATGGGACCGTAAGGCTACACCCAGCAACTTACGGCACTAGACCAGGAAACATGGAAAGGAGACATCTGAGAACGAGAACCGCTCGCTCAACGTCTGGCACACAGAAATGATAGACGAGACTGTCTGCATTGTACTGCCGTCAGCGCCCATTATAACTGCCGGCCGCTAACAAGCCATAAATGCAGCACTTGCTGTTAGGCTTTGACAGCAGGAAGCCCACTCCGAGCGCTGTCACAATAAGAGCTCGGGGAGCCAGAAGGTAAACACTGCTTTCAAAGCCGGCAGAGATTGAGTTATGGCCCAAGGGCAGACGAAATCGGCACTCGGACCACTGCATACTGAGGATGAATTGAGTGTTCTTTCTCCATGGGAGAGTTAAAGAAAGCACTTGGGAAACAGGAAAGACAGCCCCTGTCAAAGATGAAGTATGCTATAGCATGCTAAAGCATTAAGTGTAGGAAGTTGGAATTGCTACTGTAAGCTCTATAACAAGGTTTGGGAGGAGGGAGAATACCTACCAGGGAGCTGGAAGAAAGTAATAGTAGTCCCAATTAATAAACCAGGAAAGGATGACAGCAAACCTGGAAATTATAGACCAATTGCCTGACATCACATATATGTAAAATAATGGAGTTTATAATCAATGAAAGATTATTTTTTTTTAAACTTTTTATTTATGAACATTTTTCAATTAACAAAACAAACACAAGAGGTCATGGGATGATCAATATGGTACAAATCAGATGTAGCAAAAACATACGATTCCGAATCCATACATTAATAAATTCTGTCACGTCTTATGAAGTCCAGCCATTTTTTCCAACGTCTTTTTCCTAGCTCCTCTTGGAGTCGCAGGGTATAGGTCATGCGTTCCATAGACCTTATATTGTCTATTATGGAGGTGAAAAGGCTCAGTGGGGGGGGCTGTTTTTGTAGCCAGCACTTTGTTATAGCCTTTTTGGCCGATGCCGAAAAAATTTTCAGGAGATAAATATCATCTGCGTTCAGCTTGTCAGGGAAACATCCAAGGAATAACAAAATAAAAGAGCAGCTGATATTAAAGTCCAGTGCCTTAGAAATGACATTTGCTATGTCTGTCCAAAAAGGCTGAATGTGTGGGCAAGACCAGAATACGTGCCCATGGTCTGCTGTTGTTTCCCCACATTCTCTCCAGCAGTGAGCAGGAACTCCACTGTACTTAGATTTCTGATTGGGTGTTATGAAAAAACGAAAAAGAGTCTTCCAGCAAAAGTCCCTCCAGGTGCCGGAGTTGGTGGATGAGGATTGCACCTCCCAAACCCTTGACCACATATCATCAGTTATTACAATGTTCATTTCCTTTTCCCACTTTTGCTTTATATATGTTGTTGAGTCTGTTTTAAGTGTCATTAAACTGCGGTATAATTTACTAATAAGGTTTTTAAGACTTGTTGACTTATATGCATTAATAAAGATATCAAGAAATAATGAAGATTCTTTGATATTACTGCTTTGTATCTTTTTATTAATGAAGTCGCGAAGCTGCAAGTATCTAAAAAAATCTTGCTTCTCCAGATTGTACTTCCTTCGTAGAGTATCGAATGACTTTAGGTTTGATTTCTCATACATTGTACATGCTGCGGTAAGGCCCCTGAATGTCCACTGTCTAAATCTAAAGTCATGAGAGGCGGGCAGAAAGTCAGGATCATATGCTGGCCATCTGAGTAATTTAACCTCTTCCTGGAGTTTTAGTTTTCTTATCTCTGATTTCCAGATTTTAAATGTCAGATTAGTCCACTGACAAGTTGTTGGGGTAGTTTCGCTTTCAAGGGTGCCTAGTTTAGATTGGATTGGGACCTCAGATAAAGACATCTCAATTGTTTTCCATTTTGCATAATAGGATGGGTCACACAGACAAACCAGTGGTCTCAGTTGGGTTGATATGTAGTAGTCTCGTAAAGAAGGCAGAGCCTGCCCCCCCACATCCTTCGGCAGCTGTAAGGTAGAATACTTAACTCTTGGTCTCTTTTTAAGCCAAATAAACCTTGAAATGTATTTATTCCATTTCCTAAATTGTTTGTCAGGAATTAATACTGGAAGAGATGAAAAGAGATATAGCAATTTAGGGAGGATATTCATCTTGATTGCCTGTATTCTGCTGCCAAAGTCAAGGGGGAGCAGACTCCAGCTATCAAGATCATCAATTATTTCTTTGTTTAGTCGGCTGTAATTCATATCATACAATTGTGACAAATCTTTGGGTAGGTACACTCCTAAATATTTTATATGGTCAGAATGCCAATTAAAATTATATTTAGATATTAATTCTTGTCCAGGGTGAAAATTGAAGGTCATAACCTGAGTTTTATGGATATTAAGAGCGTATCCAGAAAATGAACCATACATTTCTAAGATTTCCATCAACACTGGTAAACCAGAGTCCGGATCTGAGATTGTGATCATTACATCATCCGCATACAGGCTCAATTTATATTCCTCCTCACCAATCCGAACACCCTTTAGTGCGGTCTCTTGGCGTATTGCTTGTGCTAAAGGCTCTATAAATAAATTAAATAAATTGGGGCTACCGGGGCAACCCTGTCTACATCCGCGTTGTAGTTGTATAGAATTAGAAAGACTCCCGTTTATTTTTATTCTAGCAGTAGGGGAAGAGTAAAGGGCTTGAATGCATTTTATAAAGTCAGTACAGAATCCAAATCTCCTCATTACTAAACAGAGGAAGTCCCACTGAACTGAGTCGAATGCTTTTTCAGCGTCAAGACTAAGGATAACTGAGTTTATCTTTCTTTTATTAATCTGTTCAATTATATGTAGAGCTCTCCTTATGTTATCTGAAGTTTGTCTATTTTTAAGGAAGCCTGTTTGGTCTTCATCAATCAGTAAGGGCATCACAGTGTCCATTCGTTTGACCAAAATAGTTGTATATAATTTGTAATCCGTGTTCAATACACTTATTGGTCTATATGATTTGCAGTCTATTTTATCCTTTCCCTCTTTTGGTATAACAGATATAAAGGCTTCCTTCCAGGACGGAGGTACAGGGCCTCCTTTCAGAATATAGTTAAAACTAGTTTCTAGTAGAGGTATCAGACTTTCTTTCATTTTCTTGTACCATTCAGGGGGGGAACCCATCAGTACCAGGAGATTTGTTAGGTTTAAGGTTAGAGATGGCCTTGTCAATTTCCTCACGTGTTATTGGTGACATAAGCTTATTATTTGCATCTGTGCTGAGTGAGGGAAGATCCAAAGAGTCCAAAAAATCAACTACTGCATTTTTATTAATCGGCACAGATTGGCTATATAGATTTTTGTAATATGTTTCAAATGATTTTTGAATACCATCCAAATCAGTTAAAATGTTGTGACTTATAGGGTCTTTTATTCTGTAGATTGAATTTTCTGCTTGTTGTTTCTTAAGTCGCCATGCCAACAATTTAGATGCTTTAGATCCTGCCTCATAATATCTCTGTTTCATAAACCATAAGTTTTTCTCTACTTCCTCACCTAGTATCCTGTCTATGTCCTGTTTAACTTGTCTTATTTGTTGTGTTATAGTGGGACTTTTTTTTGTCAGTTGTGTTTTCTCTAGATCTTTCAGTCTCTCTTGGAGTCGTAGCAATTCTTGAGTCTTTTGTTTTTTAAGCATAGCCGACCTTGCTATTATTTTCCCCCTCAGAACCGCTTTAGCTGCATCCCACACGATGCTAGGGTTTGTCTCGCCATTGTTATTATCCTGTAGATATGAATTTAAATCGGTTGTCATGGACCGTAGAAAGGAGAGATCATTTAGCATCCCTGTATTTAATCTCCATAGTGTTTTTCTCCGTCTGACATCAAGATGTAAACTTAGGTAAATTCCAGAGTGATCAGAGACATCTCTTTGGCCAATTCTACATTCTTTTATCCTGTTTAAGTCTTTATTATACATGAAGCAATAATCTATCCTTGAGTGAAAAGAATGGGGTGCAGAGTAAAATGTAAATCCAGGGGTAGATCTGTGTACAGAGCGCCATACGTCAATAAGTCCTAAATCTGAAAGCATTTTTTTTTTTTACACGTTTCTCTATAGGCAGACGTTTCCTTCTAATATTTGTTGTATCCAATTGAGGGTTTAACAGTAGATTAAGGTCTCCAGCAAAAATTAAAGGTCCATAAGATTCTTTAGTAGTCAAATCAAAAACTTTTTTATAGAAACCAATATTACTCCCGGGGAGAGCATATACATTCAATAATGTGACCTCTTTATGGTCAATTTTACCTTTCACTAAAATATATCTGCCTTCTTTGTCACTCAATTCAGATATGAATTCAAAATTAATTCTATTAGAAATCAAGATAGCTACTCCTCTTTTTTTACCACTTCTATGAGAGGAATAGTATGTATTTTTAAAACCCATTTTTTTTTAATTTATCATGCTCTGTGTTGGATAGATGAGTTTCTTGCCAATATGCAATATCTACTTTCTCTTTTTTCATCTTTACCACCAGTTTACTTCTTTTTACAGGGTTATTCACTCCATTAACATTTAGTGACAGTATATTATAATATTTAAGAGACATATCTTAACATGTAAGAACAAAATATCATCCCAGACCTCAGAACAACAACTGTAAAACGTAAAAATGGTGAACAGTAAAACGACGTAACACTAAACTGGGCTTCCAGCAAGAAGGATACAATGTAGGCCTTGAAAAAAGAGGGGACTGGCCACAAGGTGGGGCCCCTCTCCACGATGAGCATCGTGGGAAACAAAAAGAAGAGAAAAAAAAAAGGGGGGGAAACCCCAGCAATAATAATATATATATATAAAAAAAAAGAAATCAGTGGTTAAATAGAAATAAAGTAGTCTGGTGACCCTCAGCTCGAGTCTACAGGCTCCAGCCCTTTCATCAATAATGAGATTGGATAAGGCTACAAAATCATAGTCATGGATAATCCAAAACAACTATTCTCACCATAGTAAGGCCGTGTGTTCTTGCGGAGTACTCATTAGTCCACCGTTGTTTCTTCTGACGTCCGCCGAAACTCACTCAGCTTCTCCCGGATGTGTTTGTGGAAGTCCCCTCGGCGGGTCCTCTGCGTCTCCCATGGCAAAAGCTGCCTCAGCATCTCCTCTGACGTCATCTGAGCAGCTTTGTTTCTGGCAGCGGTGATCTGAACCGTGGCGATGCCTCTCCTTTGTAAATCTTCCGCAGCTTCTGTAGCACTATTGTAGAGGACACTTCCTGAGGCGTAAAAAATACGCATCTTGTTGAGTGGAGTTTGAAAGCAAATCCCTTTCTCCTTCAAAGCTCTTTTGACGGGGATATATTCTTTTCTTCTTTTCTGAACTTCCACCGCATAGTCATGGTCAAAATACACTTGCTTGTTGTGAATGCGTATTACCTTTTTCCATGCAGAGCGGAGTATTTCTTCCTTAACTGTGAACCGGAGAAAGCGGACTATTATTGAACGTGGCGGGGCACTCGCTGGCGGCTTTGGGCCCAAGGCACGATGGGCGCGCTCAATGCCGAGGCCACAGTCTTGGCCTAAAGCATCGCCGAGCTCTTTTTTAATGAAACTTTCGGCAAAGGAAGCCACAGATGTGCCTTGCTCCGAGTCCTCGGGTACCCCGTATATGCGAATATTATTCCGCCTGGCCCGGCCCTCCATTTCGGATATCTTATCCTCAAGTGTCCGCTGATTTTGTAGCAGTTGAATAAGCGTGTTTTTAACACCAATGTTCCAATTCTCCAGTTCTGCCATATTTTCCTCAGTCTGTTTTATACGTTCTCCCGCGTCATGCACTTGTTTAGCGGTTTCCTGGAGCTGTTGCTGTACTCCCGCTGTGAATTCATCCATTTGTTTCTTCATATCCTCACGGATCACTGAGCGAAAATCTTGTAAATCTGTTTTTAATTCAGCTCGAAGAGTTGCCATTCCGGCTGCCACGGCCTCGCTCACGGTAACTCGAATCAGGTCCAAACCAGCCATGCGGTCGCCATGTTGGTCCGATGTTAGGTCCGTTTCATTAGCCGAGATTTCTTTTGTTGCTTCGTTATCGGGATTGTTTCGTAGCCCATATCTGCCTTTCTTGAATTTGTCCCCACTCATTATGGCAGCAAAATATTGCCGTTTTTCCCAAGTTTGAGTCTCGAGTCTAGGGGAAAAATAGAGCTAGAGCCAGAGCTCAGTTTTTATGCGTCCATGCTGTTCCGCGTCACCAGAAGCCTCCGATCAATGAAAGATTAATGTATTTTTTGGAAAGCAGAAACATGGTGGCCATATGCCAAAGTGCGTTCAGAAAAGGCAGGAGTACAATGGATCCAGTGGTGTGTTTGGAAGAAGAGGTCAGGAAAGCTCAAGTAAACAAAGAGACAGTGGCGGCAGTATTTTTCGATGTTGAGAAGGCATATGATATGCTGTGGAAAGAAGGACTCCTCCTTAAGCTGCATACAGTATAATGGGAATAGGAGGGAGACTGTTTAATTGTATGAAGAACTTCTTAGATGGAAGAACTATTCAAGTGACTAGAAAAGCACTCGGAGAGCGCAGACCTCCGCCAAGCGCCACAGTTCCCCCCCATACAGTGTTTGTTTGTACGTTTTCAGATTCCTTGACCATGAAAACATATGACTTGCAATTGGATTCACAATGATAGGATTAGTGGTTGAGTAGTTATTGACGAAAATGGCATTTTCCATAATGGCGGTTTAGCACCACAGTTCCCCCATACAGTGTTTGTGTGTACGTTTTCAGATTCCTTGACCGTGAAAACATATGACTAGCAATTGGATTCACAATGATAGGATTAGTGGTTCAGTAGTTATTGACGAAAATGGCATTTTCCGTAATGGCAGTTTAGCGCCACAGTTCCCCCCATACAGTGTTTGTGTGTACGTTTTCAGATTCCTTGACCATGAAAACATATGACAAGCAACTGGATTGACAATGATAGGATTAGTGGTTTAGTAGTTATTGACGAAAATGGCATTTTGCATAATGGCGGTTTTCTTGTGGACGGTGATCCGGAGCACCACCAAAATGTAATCATCTGTAGGATACCCCATTTCTGACAATCTGTGAAAATTTCATGAAAATCCGTCCATAACTTTTTGAGTTATCTTGCTAACAAACAGACAGACAGACAGACAGACAGACAGACAGACAGACAAACCAACGCAGATGAAAACATAACCTCCTTGGCGGAGGTAATAAAGATAGGAACAGAACTGTCAAAGCAATATGTGGTAGAAAATGGAACACCCAAGGGGAGTGTAATCAGTCCGACTTTGTTCTTGATTATGATAAATGATGTATTTGAAAATGTTCCAATGATATGGGGAGATCACTGTGTGCAGATGACGAAGCATTGTGGAAAAGGGGAAGAAACATTGAATATATAGTTAAGAAAATGCAGGCTGGTATTAATGAAGATGAAAAGAGGGGAACAAAGTGGGTTTTAAGTTCTCAGTAGAAAAAACAAAGACAGTGTGCCTCACTAGAAAGAAGCTGAGGCAGTGCAGTCTGAAACTCTATGGAAACATTCTGGAGAGAGTGGAGAGTTTTCGATTCCTCAGAGTTTTCTTTGATCAGACATTAACATGGAGAGAACACGTCAGACAGGTGGCTAGTAAATGTAACAAAGTTATAATTGTAATGAGATATCTGGCAGGGCTTGAGTGGGGAGATGTCTTTGTTTCTTTAAAAGAGATTTATAATTATTCATAATAAGATCACTAGTAAGATCACGACTAGATTACAGAAGTATTGTTTATGGGTCAGCAGCTAAATCTGTATTGGCTGGTCTAGATGTTGTACAAACCCAAGCTCTTAGAATATGTACAGGAGCAGCCAGAACCTCACCAGTGTGTTCAATCCAGGTGGAAGTGGGTGAAATGCCATTGAAGATACTACAAAAACAACTAATGGCTAATTACTGGGACAATCTGAGGCAATATGGTGATAACCACGCAACAAAAATGGTACTGCAGACTTGCTGGGAGAAGGAAACCGCTCAAAATGGAAGCTTTGGCTGGACAGGAGATCAAGTGGCAAAGGACATGGGAGTATATGATAAAGAGTTCAGTGATACGATTATATGGCCAATCAGACCTGTTTGGCTACTAGAAAGTCCTATTGTAGATATGGAGCTACTCAGAGTAAAACTGAATAGTAACAGTGTTGATATGAGATGTGAATATTTTAGTTATATGGATTATAAGTATAAAGACTGGATGCAGATTTTTACTGATGGGTCCCTCAAATGGGGAGGACGGGCTCGGCGGTGGTGGAACCAAGCTGTCAGGTGGGGATCAGCAAGAGGACAACTGATTTTTAAAGTGTTTATGCTACTGAATTGTATGCCATGCTGATGGCATAAGAGTGGAGTGTAGATGTAAGCTATAGGAACATCTTAATATGTAGTGACTCTGTGTCACCTCTGACAAGCATCAAATCAGGTGCAGCTAAAAGACATCAAGGCCTAGTGTATGAAATACTGCATATGTATTCAGGGGTAGTGAAGGAGGGGGAAAATGTCATATTTTTGTGGGTCCCAGCACACTCGGGTGTCCCAGGGAACGAGAGAGCTGACAAGCTGGCAAAGAAGGCAACAAAGAAGGAAATGGTAGACACTAGGTTAAAACGGTCAAAGTCGGAAGGGAAAAGCATAGTGTGGAGAAAAGCAAAACAACAGTGGCAGCAGATGTGGGACACAGAAACAAAAGGCAGACATTTGCACTCCATTCAGAACACAGCAGGTGAAACAAGAAGCAGGGGAACGAAACGCAAAGAACAAGTACTAATAAGTAGGCTGAGAATTGGACATGGTTATCTCAACAGCACTTTATACATTTTAGGAAAGCACCCAACTGACTTGCACAAAAATTGTCAGGAACCAGAATCAATAAAGCATGTGCTTGTATCTTGTAGGAAATTCAATCAGGAAAGGGAGGAAATGATTTAACAACTACAGAAAATAGGACGGGTAGAAAAAACTGTAAGAAGCATAATGGACTATGGGGACTGTGTGCAGGGGAGGAAATGGATAATACAGTTCTTAAGAGAAGACCTGTGGCTCACATATTTGAGATGCTTAAGCTGCATATGTATATTACTGTACCTCACGTCTTAGAAGGAACAATAAGTCTGGACCTCCTGGGGATAACAGGAAGGTGTGAAAAGCTGTCTTTAGAAATGGTTCTGAGAAGACTTCCTGACCACCAGGCTTTTAGGTGGAGGAGAAGGGACCTGGGGGGTGATGTATTGTCTCGGGGGATTAAATGACATTGTGATTCTGTACTTTGATGTCCCGGGTATAAAAAGGGGAGATGTGGGAAGTTCTGTCTCTTTTTCTGTTTGAGAGGATGTTGGAGATACGTGATTGCAATAAACCTGAATTGAGAAATAAATTCAGCCTCTTCATTTCACGTTCTCTACACTGGTGACCTTAAGATGTATAATGAGCAGAGACAATTCCCCCGAACCAGACTCGCCAGGGACCAGCCGGGCAAACGCAGTCTCAGTCAAGCTACCAGAATTCTGGCAGGACAACCCGGACTCATGGTTCCTCCTGGCCGAAGCCCAGTTCGCCGTCGGGGGAATAACAGCGGATGACACCAAGTTCTACCATGTCATCGCCAAACTCGACAGCCGCACAGCTCGACATGTGCGGAGCCTGGCGCAGCACCCACCCGCTGGCGACAAATACGGCGGGTTGAAAGCTGCCCTCATCCAGCGTTTCACTCCCTCAGCCCAGCAGAGAGCTGAGAGACTCCTGGCCCTGCACGACTTGGGAGAAAGCACGCCTGTTGACCTGATGGAAGACATGCTGAAGCTGAGAGGCTCAGATGACAACGATTTCCTCTTCACTCACATCTTCCTGAGAACTCTACCATCACAGACGAGGGCAAACCTGGCGGGCTCTCGCTTCGTGACCCAGCGGGACTTCTGCGCGCTGGCCCAGGAGGCGCAACGGATCCTCGATGCCAGCGGACAGCACACGGCCACCGCAGCAGCGGCAGACCTCGGCACGACTACCGGGAACGGCAAAAGGCCAGAGGCGATGGAAGCAGACACACCAACAACGGCAGCGGCGAAGCCCCGACATCGCAGAGGAGACGACCTCTGTTTTTACCATCATCGTTTCGCGGAGAGGGCACGCAAGTGTATACTGCCGTGCCGGTTCAAGAGGTCGGGAAACTCCAGGACCGAGAGTCGGTAGCAGCTGCGGCTCTCGGTGAACGGAACAAGCTGCTCTACCTGACGGATGCGCGTTCTGGGAGGCAATTCCTCGTGGACACAGGCTCCCAAGTGAGTTTCATCATGCCAACCTACGCTGACCGGCTGGCAGGCCCCGGGAGCCACGGAGCATCAGCGGCGAACGGCTCGAGCATCAAGACCTTCGGTGAAAGGACTCTACTTCTGTCCCTGCACGGCCGCACATATGAATGGACTTTTGTTATAGCGGCGGTGAGTTTTAACATGTTAGGTGCTGATTTTCTGTGCTCACATGGGTTATTGGTTGATTTTCCCAATAGACGCCTGGTTAATGCACTCTCCTTTTGCTCTATTCCTTGTGCAGCTCGAGTGTCCCCGCCCACAGCACAAGCCAACGTCGCCACAGCAGGCGGTAAGTTTCACACACTCCTCACCCAGTTTCCAGCACTCACAGTTAGCACTCACAGTTATTTCCGCAGGTTGAACAACGCTACAGCGCACGACCGATACCCAATTCCCCATATTCAGGATTTTTCAGTTCATCTGGCGGGGACGTGCATTTTTTCTAAAATAGACTTGGTCCGCGGTTATCATCAAGTCCCAGTATGCGCTGAGGACATTCCCAAAACAGCGGTAATAACTCCGTTTGGACTTTTTGAGTTTTTGCGAATGCCATTTGGAAGGTGCCGCGCAAACTTTCCAACGCATGATGGATGCAGTGTTACGCGATCTCCCTTTCGTGTTCGTCTACCTGGATGACATTTTGGTAGCC
The DNA here is from genome assembly GCA_020510985.1 of Pholidichthys leucotaenia. Lineage (NCBI taxonomy): Eukaryota > Metazoa > Chordata > Actinopteri > Cichliformes > Pholidichthyidae > Pholidichthys > Pholidichthys leucotaenia. The sequence continues at coordinate 271,146,054 of CM035844.1, read as the reverse complement.
AGTGCGTCCGAAGAAGAACACGAAAAGCATCTCACGGCAGTTTTCTGGAGGTTGGGAGAGCACGGGTTAATAATCAACCCAGCGAAGTGCCAGTTCGGGGTGGCGCAGATTGATTTTTTGGGGCACCGCGTCTCCCCAGAGGGGGCAGTTCCGCTGCCGGACAAAGTGCGCGCAGTAGCAAATTTTCCCCAGCCACAAACGGTCAAAGCACTACAGGAGTTTTTGGGAATGGTGAATTTTTATAACCGTTTCCTCCCCCATGCAGCGCAGCTTATGTAACCATTGTATGCCGCGCTTAAAAAACAAAAACCCTCAAATGCGATCGAATGGTCCCCGGAGCGGGAGCGCGCATTCTCGGAGGTCAAAAAAGCTCTTGCAGACGTTGCGTTGTTGGCTCATCCAGACCCAACGGCTCGCATAGCGCTCACCACTGACGCGTCAGACGTGGCCATAGGGGCGGTAGTGGAGCAGCATGTCGCCGGGGCTTGGCAGCCGCTGGCCTTTTTCAGCAGGACCTTGCGCGAAGCTGAGCGTAAATACAGCGCGTTCGACAGGGAGCTGTTAGCGCTCCACTTAGCCATTCGTCACTTCCAATTCTGGTTAGAAGGTCAGTGTTTCACCGCGTTTGTCGACCACAAACCGCTCACTTTTGCGATGGCCAAAGTTTCGGAACCATGGTCGGGCCGGCAGCAGAGGCAGCTGGCTGCAATTTCAGAGTTTACCACTGATATTCAGCATGTAGCGGGTAAACTTAACGTGGTGGCAGACTGCCTCTCCCGCGCTGTGACCGCACCAGTTCGCGCAGAGGGGGATTATACTGCCACGGCTGCAGAGCAAAATAGCGGCGTGGACGCGTACGCGGCCCCAGTCCTCGTGGGGATAGATTATGCAGCCATGGCCGCAGATCAGGGTAGCGATGCGGACGTTTGCGCACTCCAGTCTGGACCAACAGGGTTAAGGCTGGAGAGCAGGTAGCTCCAAAATGGCATGCCCCCCTTAATCTGCGATGTCTCTACCGGACGACCCCATCCGGTAGTGCCGGCCGCATGGCACCGCCATGTTTTTGACTCGATTCACTCTCTAGCACACCCGGGAGTGCGCGCGTCGGTTAAAATGGTAGGGGAGAAGTTTGTTTGGCCGAGCCTGCGCAAGCACGTTAAAGAGTGGGCAAGAGCCTGCATGGCTTGCCAGCTGGCCAAAATACACAGGCACACTAAAGCCCCCTTAGAGCCGTTTCACATCCCGGCCAAGAGGTTCGATCATGTGCATGTCGACCTCGTAGGCCCCCTACCGTTGTTGCAAGGGTACACGCATCTTTTGACAATGGTGGACCGCACCACGCGTTGGCCTGAAGTGGTCCCATTGGCATCAACTACAGCCGCAGAGGTGGCCCGCGCGTTTTTAACGGCTTGGGTAGCGCGTTTTGGGGTCCCATCGGATATTACGTCTGACAGGGGACCTCAATTTGTTTCTGAGCTTTGGTCAGCGATGGCCTGCAGCCTTGGGGCAACAATTCACCGCACTACCGCATACCACCCCCAGGCTAATGGTTTATGCGAGCGCTTTCATAGGTCATTGAAAGCAGCCCTCAGAGCATCACTTACAGATGCAAATTGGATAAACAGGCTACCATGGGATTGCGTTCTGCACCTAAAGATGACTTAAAAGCTTCCCCAGCTGAGTTGGTGTTCGCGCAACCACTCCGGCTGCCAGGCGAGTTCCTTCCTGAAAATCTGTCGCCAGAACATCCCCCTGCTCAGCGGTCCCTGAACGACACGGGAGCGGACACGCTTCTGGGCCCCGTTCATCACACTTTTCCGCGTGCTTTTGTACCTAAATCTTTAAAAAACGCCAAGTTTGTTTTTGTCAGGCACGACGCTCAGCGTCCAACCCTGCGACCACCTTACGACGGCCCATATAGAGTGCTGGAAACAGGTGATAAACATTTTTTGCTAGATTTAGGGGACAGGAAGGAAACAATTTGTATAGACCAGGGGTGTCCAACCATGTGCCATGGAGAGCCAAGACCCTGCAGGTTTTCTCTTCTACCCAGTCTCTTCAGCAGGTGTTTTCACTTATCAGCAATCAGTGGGAAGAAGTTCACAGAAATCTGCTGTTGAAGACACTGGTTGGAGGTAAAACCTGCAGGGTCTTGGCTCTCCATGGCACATGGTTGGACACCCCTGGTATAGACAGACTTAAACCTGCTTTTGTGATGGCTGATGAGGCTGTGCAAGTGGCGAGGGCGCCTCGACACGGCAGGCCCCCCAGGGAGCATGCCCAAGAGCCCCCACAGAGAGTGTCTAACAGTTCTCATCCCCAGATAGCGGATTCACTGCAGGATGGTGCCGCGGGAGCGGCTAAGCCCGCTTACAGCAAGTTTGGAAGACGGTTGAAGCCCAGACAGTTTATGGACTAATGTTTGTGATTTTATCATGTGGTTTTGGCTATGTTGTATTGTTTCATCTTCGACGTTTGGGGGGGGTCATGTGGCTCACATATTTGAGATGCTTAAGCTGCATATGTATATTACTGTACCTCACGTCTTAGAAGGAACAATAAGTCTGGACCTCCGGGGGATAACAGGGAGGTGTGAAAAGCTGTCTTTAGAAATGGTTCTGAGAAGACTTCCTGACCACCAGGCTTTTAGGTGGAGGAGAAGGGACCTGGGGGGTGATGTATTGTCTCGGGGGATTAAATGACATTGTGATTCTGTACTTTGATGTCCCGGGTATAAAAAGGGGAGATGTGGGAAGTTCTGTCTCTTTTTCTGTTTGAGAGGATGTTGGAGATACGTGATTGCAATAAACCTGAATTGAGAAATAAATTCAGCCTCTTCATTTCACGTTCTCTACAGACCAGACTGGACAGACGGATAGAGAACATGATGATGAGAGGTGTGTAGAAACCAGAAGATGGCAGCAATGCAACAATACGGATGCCAGCTGCCGTTAAACTCCAAAGAAGAAGAAGAAGAAGAAGACGAAGAAGCTGCCAGCAGCAACATGGTGAACGTGTGTTTTCATCATGGTGAATCTCTCCACATGTATGAAAGTGATGCCGGATTATTCAGACTGTCTCTGACTTCTTCACATCATGACTCCGTGTGGCTGTTATTGAGATTCAAAGCGGTAACCGAAGAGAACCGTAAACCGTCTGATTCTTCAGTGGACTTTAATACAGTAGCATGTTAGCCTGTTAGCTCTGGCTGCTCCCTCCATGGAAGAAGGCTGCGGTTTTCCTCCTGAATGAGTCTCTTCATGGTCTTTGCAGGAGAAAATCGGCACAGACGGACCTATCTAGCTTCCATGTGGTCGGTGTGGGTGGTTCTGCTGCTGTTCTGCTCCTCATGGATGAATAGCTGATGTAGCTCCGTGGAGACCTGCCATTGATGGTCTGTGCTGAGTGCTGGAGAACAAAGCACCGACGTGGAAGTGTGAGGACGAAGAGAAACCATGACTTCAGTTTCCACTATAAAATCACACAGACTGGGTATGTAGAACTAACGAGGCTTTGACAAGATTGTTGGTTTGTTTACTGCTCAGACAGAATGTGACTTTGACCAACGATAAAACTCACAATTTGTGAGAAAAAGCTGTTATATTTAAGGCAGACAGTTTTACATTGACAAAAAGTCTCAAATTCATAACAGAAAACTTCACCAACTTGACAGTTTCCACTAGAGGAGCAGTGGGTCTCTGCTGCTGAAGACACTTTTATCTCAGAGGCTTCATAGGAGGAACTTTCTCTCTTTGTGTCAGAACCATATTCCAACACCTTTCTTGTGTCTCTTTGTCCCTCCAGATGTCCCACAGCAAAATGACTCGAAACAGGAGGAGGTTGTGGATGAGCAGCAGCTTCTGAACCAGGAGAGAAACTTTATTGTTGTTCAGGTGGGAGCAGATTGTTCCCAGATGAAAGAGGAACAGGAGGACGTCTGCATCAGTCAGGAGGGAGAACAGTTTGGACTGAAGCAGGAGACCCAAAACTTTGATGAAGGTCGGTACAGGTCAAGGTTCCACTCAGTGATTGATGAGACAGAAGAAGTGAAGTGAAAAATGACATGAGGGCAGTCAGCCTGAGGAAAGACAAAGTAGTTGTAGATCAAAAAGTTCTAACAAAAAAGACAAAAAATGATGTGATTAAATAGAACTGAAATTCTGTAGACTTAAAGTAAATGACGTGGATAGTTAAATGACCAAATACCTAAATATTCAATGATGGGCAATAAATCCAGTCTGGATTGAAGGGCTCAGTATAAAGGGTGTCCAACCCACCAGCATGACTTAATCAAGGTTTCTTAAAAAAACAAAAAGCTAAAGGTGGTGAACAGCAGTTCTGCAGTCATGGCTTCCATGCTGAGAAGAGACAGAGAGGTGGAACCTAACCAGGCCCTGATCAGCAGCCACAGATCACAGGATCCCACAGGTGTCCCCAGGTTTGCTGAAAAAGTGAAAATGAATAAGATGAGGAGTGAGAATCTCAGCTGGAATCAGTGAAGAAAGTAGAAAAGCACTCAGAGAGGGCATACCTCCACCAAGGCTCCTTCTGTCCCTCATGGATCACCTACAAAATGTCATGGGTTTGTGTGTAGGCCTAGAGCCACTTCTTGTGAAAATTGCATCAAAGTCTGTTCAGTAGTTTTGGAGTGTTGTTGCTCACACACTGTGAGAAGATAAGAGCCTTGGCTGAGGTATGCACTCTCAGATGATCACCAAAATCTAATCATCTGTTCCCCGTACCATTGCGCACCGTTCTTGAAAATTTCATCAAAATCCATTCATAATTTTTTGAGTAATGTTGCTAACAGACAGACAAACCAATGGCAGCAAAAACAGCCTCCTTGGCAGAGGTACATCTGTCATCAAAGTGCTACAATTATTGGACTGTTTGCTTTAAATTGTGACTCCTGGTCGATCAGGAAAGTCTTTAGTCTGGGCAGCTCTAGTCTTTCTTGTGTTTCTTCATCCCTCTGTTCTCTGTAGAGAAGCAGTTAGAACTTCAGTGAGGGCTCCATCAGGTCATTGCTTCAAAAATCTAAAAGAAGACACAGTCCAAGGACGGATAATTTTTTCACACATGGGGAGTTGTTCAGAACTCCTTATACAAAGATATATAGAGTGATGATATAGAGTGAAGGACCTAAATGAAACAGTCATTGTTGCCCCTGACAGACTGCTATGATAATGATGACGTGGCGGTAGTGCACCTGTACCTGGTTGCCAACCGCCAATTAAATCTAAAAGAAGAAGAAGAAGAAGGTCATTTCTGATTGGATTATTGCTGCTTTCAAAATCAAAAGAAAAAAAAAAAACAAATGATGATATTTGCCACCTGGAATGTGAGAACACTGATGGTCAAGGAAAATGACGACCATCAAAGCAACATTGACAAAAGTGACTGTTCAACAAGAGCTGGACGAAGAACCACAATAGTAGAACTGGAGCTTGAAAACCATCATGTTGACATTGCAGTAGGGTTGTAGCTAACGACTGTTTTACAGCTCGGGTAATTGGCCACTCTCATCGAAGATTACTCGAGTAATCAGGTACTTTTTTTTTTTTTTTTTTTTTTTTAAGAAATTTGCATTGACCAACATATGTGAGACTTTCTTGTGTAAAGAGCAGGCCGGCTGCCAGGCGCAGTGGGCCCACACCCCCGGGTCCGCCAACCCCCCAGCCCACCCAGGTGGGGCCAACGCCAGTCGCACAGACGCTCCCCCTTCCCCGTGCCTTCCGCCACACACCCATCATTCACACTCCTGGACCCCACCATTCTCTCTCACTCCTGTACCCGTTCAAGTCTCACCTCCCACTCGCCTCAGAGTCACCCACACCCACTCTAAGTTCACACCTCTCAGCAAACGCGCTCACTCACCCTCCGACCTACTCACATCCATTCGGCTCTCCCCCTCACACTCACCCACCCTCATTCACCCTTATTACTGTAGGGTGACTGCGATGCAGATGCCAGCGAACCTTGAACGCGTACCAAGCGGCTGGGGAGACCGCCAGCGCAGGCTAGCGCCCACCCCCCCGCCGACCCACCCCAGGGCGGCTGCTCAGCCACAGGAGCAGACCCGCACCCCCAGCATACACCTGAGCGACTGATCAGCAGATCACCGCAGGTGCCCCGAGATGCCACCCGACACGCAAAGCAGCACACAAAACTGACCCACCATCACCACCTCCATTCATCACTCCCTCACTCTCACTTACTCCCCTGTTCAGTCCCTCTCTCATTCCCTTGGTTGTAGCTATACATTCAGCAGCACCCAGGGATTTTGACAACATGATGGGTCCCAGGCCCCCCACCAGGATCCCAGCAGAAGGAGGGCAACAGAGGTGCGGGAAGACCCCCCCACCCCCCTCCCCCTTGCACAAAACATGGTAGGTGTATGTCGGTTGTATGATGTGATTGTGTGTAAATGTGTGGACTACCATAGTGCAGTTAAAATTGGGGGGATGGTGGTTGGAGCACCACTAGCCACTGCGATAGGCAGCGGGGCCCCCATCCCCCCAAGCCCTCAATGTCTAAAATGCAATTAAAATTGAGGTGAGGGCAGCCCCACTGTGCAGCAGAGGTATCCTCTTCGCCGACACAGTGCGGCTCACCCCCGCCCCAAAGCCCTAAATGTATCCCAAGAAGATGTCTATTCCCACCCAGAATCAGGGGGCAGAAAATAAGACTGGGAGGGAGGCGGGCCCAAAAGCGAGGCTGTCCCCTCCCCAGAAGCCAGCTCGCAAACTGGTTCATGAGGCCACCCCACTGCCCCCAAATCCCAACCAGGGTGAAGGCCGCCAGGCCGAGCAGCCCAGGGACCCACTGATGTTGTGCCCTGTCGCTCCCAGCACCACAAACATGATGGAGCAGCCACACCCATTTCCACTCATCTTGCACATACAAACATGCACAACAACAAGTCACAATAGTGAACAATGAGTGGGGGACCCACACGGCGCCCCACATGCCAAGCGACACCCCCCGAGTGCCCATGCAAGCCCACCGACCACCCACCGCAGATGCACACCGACAGCAGCAGGCCGCCCCACAGCCACAGCCACCCGAGACAGCCCGATGGCAATACAGCCGCCAACCTGCTCCAACGGCTACCCAACCACCCCGAGCACCCACACACACCTGCCGCCAAAGACACCAGGGGCAATGCGACAAAGGTGCCCCATCCCACGATACAACAGCAGGGCAGCTGGAGGACAAGCAGGCCCCCGAATTGCCATGCCACGAGATGGACTGCCCCAACCACCCGCCACCCAACAAAGTTCTCCTACTCAATACACACATTCTCCACCCCCACACATCCACCCATAGGTAACCGCACCCATACACGCACACACCCCCCGCACACCCTCATGTGCACACGTAGACACACACACCATCACACATGCCCACCTACACCCACACACAGCCCCACATGTCCATGCACAACACACACACCCATGCATCCACTTCCACACCCACTCACACACACACACCCACTCATACCCACTGTCACACATGTACAGACATGCACACCCACAGGCCCCAGAGGACGGGGAGGGCGACCCCCCCTCCCCCTCAGGACACAGGCACCTGCCCCAGGGTGCCACCAGGGCCCCAGGGAGAGCACGACTCCGCTACACAAGGATGCATCAGAGCCGGCCCGCATCACCGGCGCACACCCGACCCCGGCCCAGGGGGAGAAACCCCCCCCCCCAGCACTGGGGGCCCAGGGCCAGACCCTCCCAGGAGGCAAGGCCAGCCAGTGCCCCCCCTCCCCTTCCCGGGCCAGACACACGGCTGCCCCAGAACAGGCCCCCCAGACACCGGCCCCTTGTGGTCAGGGCGCAGCCAGCCGCCAGAGGCGCCAAGGAAAGCAATCCACCGCCCGCCACCCCTCAGGTTATAAAATTAATAAACGGGGACCAGAGAGAATTGAATTCACCCAGTTGATTATTTGAGGAGGCAGACATTCTCTCCAGGCTAATATAATGTAATAGTAAGTTATTATAGTGAGTCATGCATAAATTATTTCTTGAATTCCAAGTCATGAGGATAGTTTTCTTTGCGATGCATATGGCGGTGAGAACCATGTGTGACATCCTTGCCTCTATATTTATTTCACTTACATCACCTAATATGCAAGTGGTGGGTGAGGATGGACACGATGCCCAAGGCATGCCGACAGGTCCTCACATGTCTTTCCGCCTAAACTTTTGAACCGGTGCACAGGAACACATAGCATGCATATAGCTTACCGGGATGTTGCTGGTGCAGTAGAAGCAGATATTTGTGTGGCTCAGGCCCATTCTGAACATCTTTTGTCCTGTGTGTAATGAAATCTATGTAAAACATTAACTGTATATTTGTAAATTGGAGTTTTTTAGGCATCTTATAAACACCCCACCTGCATTCAACATACACGAACACACTGATTCACTTATACTGAATTACATCCATTCATTCACTGATCCTCTCTGACTTTTGGTTCTGATGTCTGCTAAATGTGCATTGAGGTTTTTTTCCTGCAATCAAAATTCGGCTCACTTACTGAACCGCATTTTGATAAACATGTTTTTTTTCCCCTCGCCTACTGTGTCTTCCATATCCCTTCCCTTTTTCTTTCTTCTTTATGACTGGCGCCTAGCGGCTGCCCCGGCCTTGAATGTGCTCTGCAGAGCGTGCCCAAATGCCAAGTCACGTTTCGTTACCTTGTATTCATACATGTGTAATGACAATAAAGTTGAATCTCATCTCATCTCATCTCATCTTAAAAGTGTTTAAACATATTTGTGTCTAGAAGCTTTCATCCTTATTGATCGATAGGTCTGTCTCCCATTTTAATATTGGAGGAGATACTGACTCATCCAGTTTTGATAATAGTCCATATATTTTTGATATCAATTTAGGGGAGCGAAGATTTAGAATCTCTGTCACCTTAGCTGGTACCTCTAAACCTGTCTGATTAAGATTGAATCTTGCTTTTATTACAGATTTAAGCTGTTGGTTCTCACGAAACTTTTTATCGCTGGTGTCGTACTGTGACACTAGTTCCTGAAATTGGATAAAATTTCCACCTTGAATAAGATGCTCTAAGTTTTTTATTCCCTTCTCTTGTCATAGTGGAAAGTTTAACGTCCTCTTTTGTTGCAAGATATCAGGATTATTCCAAAGGGCGTAAGTTTACCAGGGGACAGTGAAGATCCTGTATGTTTAAAATTCATTTTCCACCAAGCTTTCAGAGAGGAGTTTGATATTAATGCTTGTTAAAGAGTTTAGGGCGTTTAGACAGGACTTATAAAAGGTAAGTCAAGAGATATTGAGTGACCCACAGTGAGCCTGTTCAGCATCTAACCATGGGTTTCTGGTGGTGTTTGATTTTGTCCATTTAGAGAAACAAACCGCAGTCTACTGGGTAAGAAATAATTTTTTTTAAAAATGGTAGCGCTAAACCTATGCACTCTTTTTCTTTCTGAAGAGTTTTTACAACTGATCCGTGATGGTTTATCCTTCCATAAAAATTTACTTATATTTGAGTCTAGAGACTTAAACCAGGCCATTGATGGTTGGGTAGGAATCATTGAGAACAAATAGTTGATTTTAGGAAGGATCATCATTTTAACGGTTGCAACTCTTCCCATTAGTGATATACTGTAGGTCTGGTCCTCCAGCGCGTAAGGTTGTCTTGTATTGTTTTTAAAAGGGGAGTTGTGATTTAGTCGTAATAACTCTGAGAGCCTGGGGAAAATATCTTTCCTAAATATTTAATATTACCCTGATTGTATTGAATAATGGGACGTATTTGAGAAATTACAATTTATAGGTAAAACTGTTGCTTTACCCCCAGGTTAATGGAGTAGTCTGATAATATTGAAAACTGATCAATGAGCGCCACTGTCTGAAGAAGAGATTCTTTGTGAGTTTTCAAGGAAAAATCAATACAGCATCTGCATAAAGACTTATCTTGTGTTCTTTTTCTCCAGTCTAGATACCTCCAATATCAATATTCTGTTGTAATGGCTGCTGCTAATGGTTCGATAAAGATGGTCAAAAGTGAGGAGAGAGTGGACAACCCTGCCTAGTACCTCTCTGGAGATTAAAGCTTCGGGAGGTCTGATTATTATGTTCGGACCAAAGCAGTTTGGACAGCTATTTAGTGTTTTAAATCCAGTTTATGAAAGATGAACCAAACCTGAACTTGTTTAACACCATAAAAAGAAATGTTCCAGTTAACACGGTCAAAGGCTTTTTCTGCATCCAAAAATAAAATTTGTAGTTTTCTAAGTTTATTGATCTTACAGTAGTCTTATTAATTAAATAGCCTGCATGTATTAGCCGAGTGGCTACCCTTGATGTAACCTGTTTTGATCTGGATGTATAGATCACCGGAATTATCATTCCCAGTATTTTGGCGAGAGCGTTGCAAATTATTTTAAGATTGGCATTCATCAGTGAGATGGGATGGTAGCTGTATGGAAGCGTAGGTCTTTTCCAGGTTAGGAGCAGGACTAATACTGGACCAAATCCCATTGGAGGGGTTACCAATTATCTTCTTAAATTGGTTCATCATTTTAAAGAATGTAGTGCCATCACTGGCCAGATATTCTTTATAAAATTGTACTGGGAAATCGCAGCTGGTCCCGGTGGCTTTGTTGTTTTGGGATGTGCTTAAGTGCCTCCTGGAGTTCGGACACCAGAAGAGGTGCATCCAGAGCTGCAGTCTGTTCATTATTTAATCGTGGTAAGTTAATGTCGTCCAAAAATTTATTTATCTCAGAGTCAGCTGGGTTAATTTGAGATGAGTAGAAGTTTTCATAAAACTTTCTAAAGGAGTTATTTATTTCTTCAGGCTCATGGGTAATATTTTCAGTCATATCCTTAATAGAGGTTCCAAGGTTGTCATAGCCAGGAGCGGCACTGGGGTTAAGCTCCCAGTGCTCATTATTATTATTATTGACATGGTATTTGCTAATAAACCAGAACGAATAACCAGAACCTATAATCTTGTAACTGGTCTCTCAGATCATAACATGGTCCTTGCTGTCAGAAAACTTACTAAAAAGCGACTACAGTATTTTGGGGGAGTCGATATTGACAAATTAAATTTTATTATTCCCAAATCAAAAACTGCGGAGTTTGAACATTACTTAAGTGTTCTAGATTGTTTGGTTATCCTGGTGGGTCCTTTGATCATTTGTTGGTAATTAAATTTAGTCATGAGGCTTTTCAGTTTCTGTTTGTCCTTTTTATCAGACCAGTTAATATTAAAGTCACCATAAAATATTGTTTCTCTGCTCCTCTCAAGTTGTTTAACCAGATCACTTAATTCATTATAAAAAGAAGAGTTGTGTGACGGTGGGTTGTACAATACTGCAATGTTGAAATTCATTACCGGTGAGAGACATACATTAACAGCTTAACATTCAAGTGAAGTATTCAAATCAACCAATTGACATTTAAATTTCTCTTTGATGTAAATTAAAACACCTCCTCCCCTCCCTACCTGCCTGTCTTTTCTAAAACACTGATAACCCACAATATTGATCTCATTAGTGTCTATGTTCCTGTGTAGCCAGCTTTCTGAAAGACAAAGATAGTCCAGATTTGAGTCCAACAGCAACACCGAAATCTCATCTCTTTTGGGTTGGACGTCTCCACGGCGCTGTCACGCTGGGGGTTTGCCGTCTGGGGGTGGAAACCTTTTGTCAGCACCTGTGGGGGTTCTGGGGAAACATTACTCTGTGGAGCCCTCGCCAACAGCACTTGCTCATCTGCCAACACAAAAGCGGGTTTGAGTCTGTTTATGCCAACTTTCTCTTCCCTACTCCCCAAATCTAGCAAAAACTGCTTGTCCCCTGTTTCCAGCACTCTGAAGGGTCCGTCATAAGGCGGTCGCAGTGGGGTTCGGTGCGCATCGTGTCTGACAAAAACAAACTCTGCGTTCTTCAAAGTTTTAGGCGCAAAAACGCGTGGAAAACTGTGGTGCGCGGGGCCGGGCAGCGTGCTTGATTCAATGTTACTCCGCAGCAGCTGAGACGGGGAGGTGTCTGGCACAGGGTTATCTGGGAGAAACTCCCCAAGGAGCCGGAGTGGCTGCGCAAACACTATCTCGGCTGGGGAGGCTTCTAAGTCCTCTTTAGGTGCAGAACGCAACCCCAACAACACCCACGGTAACTTGTCTACCCAATTTGCACCTGTCAGTGGTGCCCTGAGAGCTGCTTTCAATGACCTATGATAAACGTCGCATAACCGCTTAGCCTGCGGATTGTACGCGGTTTGTGCGGTGAAATTGTGGACACCCGGGCTGCGGGCCATTGTCGACCAAAGCTCGGAAACAAATTGAGGGCCCCTGTCGGACGTAACATCCGATGGAACGCTGAAGCGCGCCGCCCAAGCTGTTAAAAACACGCGCGCAATCTCCTCGGCCGTGGGTGATGCCAGCTAAACAGATATCAATTGAGGGAGTTGTAGTAGTTAATGTACTTGAGTTTACGGTAGGAAGAATCTGACTGATTTTATCTCTTAACAGATAAAATTTTATTACTGAAAAAGTTCAGAAAGTCCTGACTCGAAAGCTCAGGAGGGATGCGAGGATTGACTGAGTCCTGACTCTTTGTCAGCCTGGCTGTAGCGTTGAAAAGAAGCATGGGGTTATTCTTATTCGCTTCTATTAATGCAGAATAATAACTTGATCTAGCTTTTCTAAGAGATTTTGTATAAATTAAGATTGATTTCTTCACGCAAAATAGAATTCATCTAAATTAGTAGAACGCCATTTCCTTTCCAATTGATGAGTCTTCTGTTTTAAGCTACAAGTTTCTGAGTTAAACCAAGGGGTTAGAAATCTCTGGTTAGACTTTTTCTTTTTAAAGGGGCTACCAAATCTAGAGTCTGATGCAGAGAGGCTGTAACAATATCTGCTATGCTATCAATTACGAAAGGAGCAGGCTCTCCATCTTTTATTTCTGTTGTGTTGACCCATGGTACAGAGGAGGCAGTCCGCAAAAATTTGGTAACGTCATCTGAAAGACATCTGCTGTAGTAGTATTTTTCTTTAGGAGTCAAATAATCAGAAATAGTGAAATCAAAGGTTAACAGACAATGGTCTGACAGTACAGGATTATGAAGAGACACTACCAGATTTTCTATATGTATACCATTAGTCAAAACAAGGTCCAATGTATGGTGGAGATAATGGTTAGAATTTTCTACTTTCTGGGAAAACCCCATTGAGTCTAAAATTGAATTGAATGCCTTATTAAGACAGTCACTCTCTACATCAACATGTATATTAAAGTCCCCTACAATAATTATTCTATCTGATTTCAGCACTAATTCAGCAAATTCAGATAGAAACTCTGAGTAGGCCAAGGGAGGATGGTAAACTATGACAAAGAGAATTGGGTTCAAGCCAAGATAGCCAACATGTCCCACACTGAGGACCAGGCCCTCAAAGGAATTAAAACATGATTTTTGCTTGACATTAACTAGTAATTTAGAATGGAAAATTGCCGCCACTCCACCTCCATGCCCAGAACTTCTGGGATTATGACAGTTTAAATAACCAGAGGGAGTTGATTCATTCAAACCAACATAATCATCTTGCCCAAGCCAAGTCTCTGTGAGGGATAATAAATCGATCTGATGATCGATTAATATATCATGGACTAGAAGAGACTTAGGAGTTAGAGACCTAATATTTAATAGACCACATTTAATTTTTAATTTTTGGGAGGAACAGAGCCAGTTTATTAATTTAGAGACTTAAGGTTTGATTTGAATTTTACCAACATTTTGTTTAATCACTTTGGGATGTTTATGCACCATATTTTTATTAACTTTGGGGGGAGCAGAGAAAGGTTCTCTAAGGGAGAAGACGGGGGCAAAGTTGGGGGGTGGTGGATGAGGAAGAGCTGCAGAAAGATGTGTATTTATCAGGTTGTGTTGTATTTGTCTTGGGTTATAATATTTTGGGTAACGGGAGACAGACAATCTCTGTAGGGTTATAAATCGAAGGCTGGTCCAAACAGTGAAGATTAATTGGATTAATGGGATTAATATGGGAAGTGGAAACAGAACCTAAAAAAGGGCTGATTGGCAGACCCAAGAGCTTCAGAGTGAGTAAACACACCAAGTTTCAGTCACTGTACCAAAAAAACACTGAATAGAATAGAACAGATTGTCTCTTAAAACACGTGCACCAAGTCTATTTGGGTGGATGCCATCAGGCCTCATAAGTGATGGGTGGTTCCAAAACAAGTTAAAATTGTCTACAAAATCAATGTTAAAAATTGGACAAGTAAAACACAACAGACAAATATTAAGACTAAGAATTCTGCTGAAATAATTGCAGCCTCGTCTGAGGGGTGCCAAAGGCCCAGAGATAAATGCACGTCTGCCACAGTTCATAAGAGTGGACAGAAGGCTCCTGAAGTCACTCTTTAAGATCTCTGATGCTCCATCTGGGATGTTGTTGCATCCAACATGTACTATGACAGTTTGAACGTGGGGGGAATTCATTTAGCAGGTCAGGGATAACAGCCTCAATGTCAGAAACTCTAGCCCCAGGAAAAAATCTAGTGGTACAGTACCTGATTCTGACGTTCCTCATAATCGAGTCAGCTATTACCAGCGTCGTCTGGGGGTTTTAGTCGATGGATTCTGACGTGGAGAATAATTTTTTCGAGGGTGTTGTTGTTGTGAAGGCGGGGTGATGCGCTCTCTTCTATTTGGAGCTGGTGTGTAATTTGGCACACCTAGAGTAGTCTTAGTCCGGGGTTTGCAGATTTGAGCCGCCGCTGAGGGAGAGGAAGGAGGAGGAGGGGTGGCTACGGGCAGACGGCCAGTGTCCAGCTGGGGAAAATCCTCCAGAGAAAAGATGTCAAATTTATTTTCCAGGAGCAGGGGAAGAGAAGAGGCGCGACCCTGTCTGGCAGACCGACAATGATTGTCAGCTGGTCCAACTAAGGTCCAGGGCGTGCATTGAGTGTGAGAAGTACCAACCAGGGCTTTGGGTTTAGCCCCGAGACGAAGCCAGTGTCAATTGCTGTGATCCTGGACATCTGAAGAAGCCGGAACTAGAGCAGGGGTGGAAGTGGACGGAGATGGAGATGCGCTAAACTCCCCCAGGTAGGTAGCCAGCCGTCTCTGCCAGCTGCGAATCGGTTGCTGGAGCCGTTGTTCGCCCGAGTGTAATGGTATTGAGATGTTCCTCAGCCTCCCGAATCTTGTAGAGGTTGGAGAGTCTTACTTCCAGCTCAGAAACTTTACTAAGGAGGGATACACAGTGGATACACGTCAGGGATGGAGCCATGGCGTTCCAGGCGATGAGGTGGATAGCCAGCCAGCCAGCCAAAAACAGCTAAAACTGCTAAAAATAAGTTAGCTAAAAACAGGTTAGCAGGTAGTCTAGCCTGGTAAAAACAGCCCAGCTGGTGGTCCGACCAGGGATGGCAACAGGAAATTTTGATTTCAGCTGAAATCTAATTTGGTCGATTGACTTATGGAGGGGCCGGGGGGCGCAGCCCCCCTGAAGCTGGGAGGTTTTCAGTAAAACAGAAGTAATTTAGACTGAAAAAAATGATTAAAAAAAAAATGAAATACTAGACTTAGATAAACCATTAAATTTAATGAAAAGTTAACTTACTTTTTCTTCAATGTTGTCTCACTGTCTTTAGTCCAACATATTTAACAGTTCTATAAGAGTTTATTACACTATTTACACTGGTCACCAAGTCACTTCTATTGTGAAACTTTCTTCCTTTTGGCAGCAAGCTGTGTCAGTCTCTGAACTTTGAACTTCATCTCCTTTTCTGGTTTCTTCAGAAACTGTCCGAGTGTTTCTGTTACCTCGTCGAACTTTGAGCCAATTTTCACCTTTACCGTCACTTTTCTCTCAAGCCAATTCCATCGGAACTTATTTTTGACACTTTTGTCTATTTCTAGCACTGATGACTCCTGATCCTTCGATAAAAATCTCATAATTCCGCTGAAAACAATACCGAAAGCTCAGAATTCCAACATGAACCAGGGATGTGATTTGGGGTTGGGGAAATTATCTGAAAATTTAGCAGGGGGTCTGGGGGACATAGTCCCCCAACGGGGTCTGGGGCAGAGCCCCGGTGGGGGGGCAAAGCCCCCCGAAGCTCCTGGGTTTTTATGATTTTTAAGTACCAGAACTGTGCTTAAATGACATAAAACAAACAGCTGAATGCCACTTATTACTGTATAATATTAAGTTATGTTCCAAGAAGATAGCATTCCTAATATACAGTATTCCAACAAGCATTATCCATCACATGCTTTAACACTTGATCAAATCAAAATCAGTTAATTTTATCTATTCCATAATAGAAATAAAATTCCAACATACCATTACTTTTTATAATTTCAGCATTCATTAGTACATACCTCCGAATGTACCTGTCTATCGGCAAGAGGTGTTAATGGAGCAGACTCGTTGTTTGGTTCAGCCAAAGTCCCCCAGTGTGTAACATCTTTGACTGCTTTATCCACTGTCGAAGATTGTTTCAAAAACGCCGATCCCAAAGAATAGTTGCTTCGCCGAATGGCAAGGTAGTGGGCATGTTTCTTCACTTTTGATGCATGGTCTGACAGCGCCACACATCCACATGATCCATAGTTAATCAACTCTTTACAATACACACAAAAAGATTTTCCTGCCACGTCTGGTTTCTTCAGAAATTGTCCGAGTGTTTCTGTTACCTCGTCAAACTTTGAGCCAATTTTCACCTTTACCGTCACTTTTCTCTCAAGCCAGTTACATCGGAACTTATTTTTGATACTTTTGTCTATTTCTACCACTGATGACTCCTGATCCTTCGATAAAAATCTCATAATTCCGCTGAAAACATTACCGAAAGCTCAGAATTCCAACACGAACACACCGCCATGAATTTTTGACAAAGCATACAACGAGCCATTTGATTGGTTCAAATTTGCAATTATCCAATCGCAGGGCCGTTTACACATAACATCCGGGTTATTGCGGGAGACTCACCCGGGGAAGCGCCGAGCGCTGATATAATTGTGTTGATTTTCGCTAAAATCGGTGACAATAAGGTACCTTACCCCCGCCAAAATTCTCAACGGATTTAGACGATTCACAGGAATGATCAATTTGAAAATAAATTGGCAGAATTCCAACACGAACACACCGCCATGAATTTTTGACAAAGCAACAACGAGCCATTTGATTGGTCCAATCATTTGCAACTATCCAATTGCAGGGCCGTTTACAGCAGTAGCATGAGTACATAACATCCGGGTTATCGCGGGAGACTGTCACTCGGGGAAGCGCCGAGCACTTATGTAATCGTGTTGATTTTCGCTAAAATCATAAATCGGCGGAAATCCGTGGATCGGCAGAAAATTGCCATCCCTGGGTCCGACCCACCCATGTGTCCGATCGGGCTTTTCAGCAAGGCCAATACCAAGCTAGCACCAAACAAAAACTAATATCAGCAAACAGAGATAAAAAATTTAAATCGAAATCAATAAAAACAAACAAAAGCGGACAAAATAGCACTCTGACGCGACGAAGCGCTAACAGACGCCGGCGCATGCGTAAATTCAGAAGTTATGTCCACAAAACTAAGTATATTACATTATGTATTATATATAATATATATTATATTACAATGAATGCTTACTAATACAGAGCACGTGAACAAGCGTTGCGCTCCTAAATGTTCATATCAAGGGTGAGTCACCAAAGATCTAGACGTGAATGTGAACTCTGAACTGATGGAAAAAAAAGTGTATTCCCAAAGAGTTGGGTGAAGAGAATGCCATTCATCGCAAAGACCAAAGTCATTCATGTATTGTTTGAGGGTGTCAGTAGCCTGCTATTTTTGATAATTCCCCAATGCACTGAGCCTGTCGATTGCAGGGTTTAATACCAGGTTGAAGTCTCCTCCTATTATGAGTGTAGTGTCCAAGTGCTCAGAAAGAGAAGTGAAGAAAGTGTGAAAATAGGATGGGTCGTCAACATTTGGGTTATAAACGCCTGCAATACATAGATCCAAATTTTGAACTGAGATTTTTAATATTATAAATCTATCTTCTGGATCTGCTATGGTGTTATTCACAACAAAGCATATTAGTAGGGATGAGAATCCTCCGCGGATCCGAGGAATTCCTCGGATTTGATCATGTCTAGGGTCATTCTCGTGAATTGTCTAAATTCGAGGAGAAAATTTTGGGGTGGGGTACGGGGGTCTGTTATGAGCGGCGAGTCGCATTTTCAATCGGCTACTCAAATCCACCGCGCAGAACGCGCTACCCAGCGAGATCAGTAATGTAATGTAACAAGGCCACTGATTGGCTGATACTTATTGAAGCAACCAATCGACGATTTTGTTATTCCTTTGTCATATCCCACACGTGGAGCGAAATGCAAATGGCGGACAATTCAATCAACCGAGTTTTCCCGATTTCGTGAAAATGGTGAACCTAAAACTCACGAAAGACAACAAAGCAAGAAGACAAAGGGATAAGGAACAAGTTTCGTTGGGAATGGCTCGAAAAAAAACAGAAACATCTCAAAATTGTGGCTACAAGGAGATCGAACTACTCGCTCAGTGCTGCGTTCAAAACGATCGATGGACACGGTTAAATTCAGATGCCAGTCAAAGTTCATCACAATCGGCCCCCGATTACAGCAATTAGTGATCGTTAGACACATTCCGAGGTAAGATTTTTTTCTCATTATAAGTAATGTACTTGAGAATTTTCGCGTAATGAATTTGTTATGAAATGTCTGTTTTGAAACACTTGATAATTTGAAACACTAATTAAACATCTTTTAGGTTTTACTTACTTTCTTAGATTATCTTTCAAAGATTAAAATATACTAATATTTTATATAATTAAATAACCAGAATCAACTCCCTCTGGTTATTTAAACTGTCAAAATCCCAGAAGTTCTGGTCGTGGAGGAGGAGTAGCATCAATTTACCATTCCAAATTACTAGTTAATGTAAAGCAAAAAACATGTTATAATTCCTTTGAGGGCCTGGTCCTCAGTGTTGGGCACTTTAGCAATTCCAGGTTAAACCCAATTTTATTTGCCATAGTTTATCGTCCCCCATCAACCTATTCAGAATTTTTATCCGAATTTCCTGATTTCTTAGCTGATTTAGTGCTGAAATCTGATAGAATAATTATAGTAGGGGACTTTAATATACATGTGGATGTAGATAGTGACTGCCTTAATGTGGCTTTTAATTCAATATTAGACTCGATTGGGTTTTCTCAGAAAGTAGGAAATTCTGCTCATTACCTCCACCATACATTGGACCTTGTTCTGACATATGGCATAGAAATAGAAAATCTTGTAGTGTCTCCTCATAACCCTGTACTGTCAGACCATTGTCTGTTAACCTTTGATTTTACTATTTCTGACTATTTGGCTCCTAAAGAAAAATATTATCACAGTAGATGCCTCTCAGATGATGCTGTTTCCAAATTTATGCAGATTGTTTCCTCTATGCCATGTGTCAACACAACGGAAATAAGCTATAGACAGCTTGCTCCTTCTGTAATTGATAACATGGTGGATAGTGTTTCAGCTTCTCTGCATCAGGCTCTAGACTTGGTGGCCCCCTTAAAAAAGAAAAAGTCTAATCAGAGATTTTTAACTCCTTGGTTCAACACAGAAACTCGTAGCTTAAAACAGAAGACTCGTCAATTAGAAAGAAAATGGCGCTCTACTAATTTAGATGAAATCTATTTAGCTTGGAGAAATCATCTTTTAATTTATAAAAAATCTCTTAGAAAAACTAGAACGAGTTATTACTCTGCATTAATAGAAGAGAACAAGAATAATCCCAGGTTTCTTTTCAGTACTGTAGCCAGGTTGACAAAGAGTCAGGACTCTGTCAATCCTAGCATCCCCTTAGAGCTTACTAGTCAGGACTTTATGAACTTTTTCAATAATAAAATTTCATCCATCAGAGATAAAATCAATCAGATTCTTCCCACAGTTAACTTAAATACTGTAACTACTACAACTCCTTCTATTGATGTCTGTCTTGATGAGTTTACTCCAATCGACCTTTGTGAGTTAGACAAAATAGTTTCCTCATCCAAACCTTCAACTTGTCTTTTAGACCCTATTCCTACCAGGTTATTTAAAGAAGTCTTCCCACTTATTGGTAGCTTTATTCTTCATATAATCAATTCTTCATTAACTTTAGGCCATGTACCGCAGGCTTTTAAAACGGCTGTAATTAAACCCTTACTCAAAAAGCCAACGCTAGATCCAGGAGCTTTAGCTAACTATAGACCAATCTCTAATCTCCCTTTCATTTCAAAAATCTTAGAAAGAGTTGTTGCTACGCAATTATTTGACCACCTGCAGGGAAATGGTTTATTTGAGGAGTTTCAATCTGGGTTTAGAATCCATCATAGCACTGAAACAGCCTTAGCGAAGGTCACTAACGACCTCCTCATTGCATCTGATAATGGACTAGTTTCTGTACTTGTCCTTTTAGATCTTAGTGCAGCTTTTGATACTATTGATCATAATATTCTACTTGATAGATTAGAACACTATGTTGGACTTAATGGAACTTCGTTGCAGTGGTTTAGATCTTATTTATCTGATAGGTTCCAGTTTGTTCATGTAAATGATGAGTTTTCTCTCAGCTCAAAGCTTAGTCATGGAGTTCCACAGGGATCTGTGCTTGGCCCTACTGTTTTTAGTTTATATATGCTTCCGTTAGGCAACATTATTAGAAAGCACTGTATACATTTTCACTGTTATGCAGATGACACATACCTGTCAATGAAGCCAGATGATACTAATCAATTAGCCAAGTTAGAAGCCTGTCTTAAGGAAATCAAAGTTTGGATGACTTGTAATTTCCTGCTATTAAATTCAGATAAGACTGAAGTCATTCTTGTTGGTCCAAAAAACCTTAGAAATTCCTTTCCAAATCAAACTTTCAGTTTGGATGCAGTTACTCTTTCTCTTAATAGCTCTGTGAGGAACCTTGGAGTTATTTTTGATCAGGATTTGTCCTTCAATTCACATATTAAATTTGTTTCTAAGACTGCCTTCTATCATTTGCGTAATATTGCCAAGATTAGGAGCATCTTGTCTCAGAGTGATGCTGAGAAGCTGATCCACGCTTTTGTTAGCTCGAGATTAGATTATTGTAATTCTTTATTATCAGGCTGTCCTAAAACATCTTTAAAAAGTCTTCAGCTGATCCAAAATGCTGCAGCAAGAGTTTTAACAGGTACTAGAAAGAGAGATCATATCTCTCCGGTTCTGGCCTCCCTTCATTGGCTTCCCATAGAGTTTAGAATTAAGTTTAAAATCCTTCTTCTTACTTACAAAGCTCTAAACAATCAGGCTCCTTTTTGTTTAAAAGATCTGATACTACCGTATCATCCTAACAGAGCACTACGCTCCCAAAATGCAGGTTTACTTGTAATACCTAGAATCTCCAAAAGTACAATGGGAGGCAGAGCCTTCAGTTATCAAGCTCCTCTCCTGTGGAATCAGCTGCCAATCTGGATTCGGGAGTCAGACTCGATCTCTGTTTTTAAGAATAGGGCTAAAACCTACCTTTTTGATATAGCCTACAATTAGGGAGGGATCATGTGTTTCTGAACCCTCCCTTAGTTATGCTGCTAATAGGTTTAGTCAGCCGGGGGACCTCCAGTAATGCACTGGGCCTCACTCCTTTCCTCACTCTCTATGAAATATTTTTTTTTTGCTGGTCATTAACATTTGTTTGTTCTCTCCCATAGATTGAGTCCCCATCGTGCTGTTTGCTCTCTACATGTCTGTTCTTTTCTTCTTCTCTGTCCCCTCACCCCCCAGCCAGTCGCAGCAGATGACTGCCCCTCCCTGAGCCTGGTTCTGCTGGAGGTTTCTTCCTGTTAAAAGGAAGTTTTTCCTCTCCACCGTCGCCAAGTGCTTGCTCACGGGGGATCGCCTGATTGCTGGGGTCTTTCTGCAACTGTGGGGGTCCTCCCTACAGTTGATAGTGCTATGAGATGACTGTTGTTGTGAAATGGCGCTATATAAATAAAGTTGAATTGAATTGAATTGAATTAATATGCAACTTTTTTATATTCCTAGTAACACTAACAAATGCACACATTAATAAATCAAAATGCTTGCAAAATGTCAGTATATTTTAATAAATGGGTGATGGACTTGGTGATGGAATTTTGTTAATATTTATAATTTATTTTACTTGGTTAAGTTATTTTGTCTGTTCTAGAACTATGTAAATGTAATTCTGTGTCAGTTCTAGGGGCGGCAGTTTAGGGGGCGGCTGTGGCGCAGGTGTAGTGTGACCGACTACTGATCAGAGGGTCATGGGTTCGATTCCCACTCTGTCTGAAGTCTGCATGTCAAAGTGTCCTTGAGCAAGACATTGAACCCCCAGTTGCTCCTGGTGGCCAGGCTAGCGCCTGTGTGTGTATGGCAGCTCTGCCGCCATCAGTGTGTGAATGTGTGCATGAATGGGTGGATAGCAGGATCTGTAAAGCTCTTTGGTCATCCAGAGATGAGAAAAAGCGCTATATAAGTGAATGCCATTTACCATTCTAAACATATTAAATAGTAGTAAAATATAATTTAGTATTATTACATCAACATACCATTCAGATATCATAAATTTACACATGTGATGCAGCAGCAGATTAAAAAGGTAAACTATAAATGCATTTGTACTTACTTCTAACTTTAAATATAAGACCACATTTGAGCATTCTAAAACACCAGATTTTGTTAGCTTCTGAGGGGCAACTCGTTCCTTTAATACAGGTAACAAGTGGAGGACAGAGGAGCCTCTTAAAGAAGAAGTTACGGGTCTGTGAGAGCCAGAAATCTTGCTTGTTTGTAGATGACCAAATACTTATTTTACTGAGGAATTTACCAGTTAATTCATTAAAAATCCTTCAATGTGATTTTCTGGATTTTTTTTTTCTCATTTTGTCTCTCATAGTTGAGGTATACCTATGATGAAAATTGGAGACCTCTCTCATCTTTTAAGTGGGAGAACTTGCACAATTGGTGGCTGACTAAATACTTTTTTACCCCACTGTATATAATTCAAGAAATCTCTGTGTGTCACAATCATAGGACTTGCTAAAAGATCATTGGACTCGCTATAACATTATCAAAGATCAAAGGCAGGAATCACTCATAATCATAAGACT
Source organism: Pholidichthys leucotaenia (assembly GCA_020510985.1). NCBI lineage: Eukaryota > Metazoa > Chordata > Actinopteri > Cichliformes > Pholidichthyidae > Pholidichthys > Pholidichthys leucotaenia. The sequence goes on along the minus strand of CM035844.1, from coordinate 271,122,852 downwards.
CGCTATGGCATCATCAAAGATCATAGGACTCGCTATGACATCTTCAAAGATCAAAGGCAGGCATCACTGAACGAGTGGTGATGTGCTTGCTTACACCTGCTTTCTACGGGCATGTACAGGTATGCACTAGTCATATCAAGAGTTACACTACTCACAAAAACTTAGGGATATTTGGCTTTCAGGTGAAATTTATGGAAAATGTAAAAAGTTCATGTTACGGTGATATTATATCATGAAAGTAGGGCATTTAAGTAGAAGCATGCAATGGTGATTTCCTCATCTCAAACAATTTATTGAAACAAAAGCCAACAACAGTGGTGGGTATACCACAACAAAAAATGTCACTGTCTCAATAACTTATGTGCCCTTGAGCATCAATTACAGCTTTACAGCGATGTCTCATGTTGTTCACAAGTCGACTTATTGTCTGCTGAAGCATTTTTTTTTTTTTTTGTTACTTATTTGTACCCGTAGGTAGACTTGGTTTGCAGTCTGGTGACAAGCCACCGGCTGCTGGTCGCTGCGTGCGCGAGCGCCCTAAACCTACATGTTTTTGGTGTGCGGGAGGAAACCGGAGAAATCCCGGAGTAAACCCGCGCAACACGGGGAGAACATGCAAACTCCACACAGCTCACTGTTGGTCGGGGGCTGGGATCGAACCCACGATCTCATGATCCCCGCGGTCCCCCGGCCGAGGGTAAAACTGTGCTGCCACAGTGCTAAACCACTGCGCCACCGTGCAGCCCATGGCATTCCACTCTTTTGAAGGGCGGCCCTCAGGTCATTGAAACTGTGGGATGCAGGGTTACGAGCCTCTACACGGCGATTCAGCTGATCCCATAGGTTTTCTATGGGATTCAGGTGTGGAGAAAATGTAGGCCACTCCATTTGAGGTACCCCAGCCTCCAGCAGCTGTTCCCTAATGATGTGTCCTTGATGAGCTGGAGCATTGTCATCCATGAAGATGAAATTAGGCCTGTGTTGTTCATGCAGGGGCACCATGACTGGATTAATGATGTTATTCAGGTAGTATCAGCCTGTCACTGTACCATTCACAAGGTGTAGGACAGTTCTGTATTAACTAGACACACCTGCCCAGACTGTCACACCACCACCACTAAAGGCAGATGCATATCCTGATTGCTGGGGTCTTTCTGCAATTGTGGGGGTTTCCCCTACAGTTGAAAGTGCTATAAGATGACTGTTTTGAAATGCATCCATTCATCCATCCATCTTCTACTGCTTTTCCGGAGGTCCGGGTTGTGGAGGCAGCAATTCAGGCAGAAAAGGTTATAGTGCATTTTAGGTGCATCCTGAAATTTCGCCCGAAAGCCGAATATCCCTAACTTTTTGTGAGTAGTGTATGTTAACAACAGTTTGGACATCGTGGATCGTTATTGGGCTGTACATATGGATGACCCATTTCAGACAGCCAACCTTTTACGTTTTCAACAAAATCACAGCAAGTTGTCATTTTTGATTCAAAGTATTTACACTGCTCTGAGATTTCATCTTGAAACAAAGGTAAATTTTTTTAAAAGCTCCATGCATGACATTTGCTTCTTGATAACAGTGGATAAACTTTAATTCAGAATTCACTGCGTGCATGTTTTTGTTTGATTCCATGAAAGCAGTCATATTTTCCATACACTTTTTAGCTTGCTTGCTTCTTTGAACTTTTACACAAAAAATGTGTCAAGAAAAAAGAAGCAAACCTTTGGCAGTGAATTTAATACTTTTTTAGAAGACACATCAACATCACTCTTTATTTCTGTTTGTTGTAGCTGCTCTTTTACTGTAACATCAGTCATTTTTGCAGCTTTACCTTTTAAAGTGTTTATAGCACTCCAAACAAAATCTTCAAATGCAGGTTAGAAGCCCAAACTGCAGTCGTAATTATCGACCGACAGATCCTATTATTTGTTCAGGAAACAGCCTTTTATGAATGGAACCCAACAACTGTGTGTAGCTGCAGTGATTAGGCCGACACACTTCAGCTCATCCCAACATTTCAAGCTTCATAACTTGTATTGTGGTGTTGACCACCATCTTTCAAACGCCACTCGTTTGGCTGTTTACCATTACAGCTTCAGTTGTCGCATCACATACCAGTTTGTAGTAGAGGAGGATGAGTGTTTTGCTGCTGTGGGCCACAAACCTTTCACCGCTGACGCTGCACAGTGGGAGATCAATCAAACAATCCACGCTGATTGTCCATTCAGTTTCCATTAAAATCCTCCCCAAGTCCAATACTGAGGGATTGTTCCTTTAATCCAAGGGCTGGGTTTTTCACTTTATTGTAGTGACCATTTGTGCAAATTTAAAACTTAGACTTAGAAAAAAGCTAACTTAACTTTAACTCAAATGATTACTACTGCACCATGGGTTTGTGGTTTATGCAGGCAAAAGAAGTCATTGTCCAAACAATTTATGAAATTTTTGAGTGCTTTATTTACTCCAAAAACAGGCAAACAGAAGTCCCCACTCCTTCCTGCCTCTACTGTTCTGGTAAAAAACCACAGGCCCACCCAGGTGCATGCTGGTCCTATCCCTGCCTGCCTCACCTATATAACCGAGGTTCCCGTGGTGTTACTCAAATAACCCAAAATAAGCCCAATTTAACATGCAAACAAAACTAAACAAATAAACAAACTACTTATAAACTAAATAAACAAAATTACCAAATAAAAATGCTACCAAAATATAATTTATTTAATCCTAAACAAGCAAATTAAACTAAATATCAACCAATAACGAATAGCTCCAACAGATTCCAACAAGCATGTCTTTGAAGAATATTGAACATCTCTTGGGAAGATTATCACACTAACCTAAGCATTCTAGAAGCAAGTGACACGGGTACAGAAGATCGCATCATGAAGCATCAACTCCGATGGGCTGGCCACCGTCTTTGTATGGCTGACACAAGACTCCCGAAGCAGGCTGTCTTTTCCAAACTTGATCACAGTCAAAGAAAACGTGGAGGATAGATCAAACAGTGGAAGGACTCATTGAAGTTGTACATGAAACAAGGAAACATGAACTTCAGGACATGGGAAACACAAAAAAACTGATGGAAAGCAGTGGAAAAACATTATCCGTACTGTCGTGGAAACCTTTGAAACCACAGAAAGAGATCATTGAAATGGAAAAAAAAAAGAAAGAGGAGGAACCAGAAGCTTCACAGGTTAAAGATGAAGAGGAGGAACTCTGCATCAGTAAGGAGCAGGGATGGCAATTTCTGCAATCCGCGGATTTCCACCGATTTATTTTCAAATTGATCATTTTTGTGAATCATCTAAATCTGTTGAGAAAATTTTAGGGGGGGTAAGGTACCTTATTGTTACCGATTTTAGCAAAAATCAACACGATCACATAAGCGCTCGGCGCTTCCCCGGAAGTCGTCTCCCGCGATAACCTGGATGTGTTGTGTTCAAGCTACTGCTGTATTGTAAACAGCCCTGCGATTGGGTAGTTGCAAACGATTGGACCAATCAAATGGCTCGTTGCATGCTTTTTCAAAAATTCATGGCGGCGTGTCCTCAGGGATGTGATTTTCTGCTAATTCGCCGAATTCCGCTTTATTTTATCTTCCAGGAAGATAAAGTACTTTAAGTACGTTAGCGGCTTGTGGTCCATGAACGCAGTGAAGGTGTGCCTTTCAGGCAGGACTGAAAGTGGCGTATGGCCAGGTGGAGAGCCATTAACTCTCTGTTAATGGCGGCGTACAACGGCTGTATGAGCTGGGCTGCGCGGGGGAGGAAACGGTAATAAAAGTTAACCATCCCCTTTTATGATTCCAAACAGTTTGAAATTGACAGTGCACAGTGGACATTGACTCATAACTTTTGAATATTTCTAAGACTTATAGTGGGGAAAAAAGTATTTAGTCAGCCACCAGTTGTGCAAGTTCTCCCACTTAAAAGATGAGAGAGGTCTCCAATTTTCATCATAGGTATACCTCAACTATGAGAGACAAAATGAGAAAAAAAAAATCCAGAAAATCACATTGAAGGATTTTTTTTTTTGTAACTTAGGTTTTTATTCATTTTTCATCATATATAATGCATTCAGATCACATTCTACATTTAAAAACAAAGGGGTTAGGGTAGGGAAAAAGAAAAAAAAAAAAAGAAAAAGAAAAAAAAAAGGGGGGGGACAAATGTTGGAGCATCAAGTTTTTAGTTTCCATCTCTTAATTCTTCTGGTTTTTTTCAGTTTCTTTGGTTACTCTTTCAATTTCTGCCTCGTTGTTGCACTTTGTAGTGTGTCCATTTCCGCCATTTTTTTCCCCATAGTCCTTCTTGCATTCTTTGTCGATATGTTAGTTTTTCCATCATACGTATGTCCTCAACAATGTCAGTCCATTGTTCTTGGTCAGGAAGAACTTCTGATCGCCATTTTTTTGTGATAGTTTTTTTACATGCAATCAACAAGATTTAACTAGATATCTGTCCTCAGCCTGTATAACATTGTCTCTTTTAAGATCACATAAGTACATCAGGTTACAGTTCATTGGTATATTATATCCTAATATTCTCTGTATTGTCACATGTATAGATTTCCAGAATGATGATATTTTGTAGCATTTCCAAAACATATGTGAGTGGTCTGCATTTTGAGCCCCACATCCCCTCCAGCATAAAGATTGGGTATTTGTATATTTTCCTTGAATCTGTGGTGTAATGAAAAAGCGAATCACGTTTTTCCATCCAAATTCCCTCCATGTCCTTGAATTTGTTGATGTGTGTTGTGTTTTCCATATTTCCTGCCAGCTTTCTTCTGTTATGTTTAAATTGAGTTCTTTCTCCCATTTCTCCTTTATATAGTTACTTGTATGATTGTTTGTCATAAGTTTCTGATATAGCTTTGAAATAATTCTTATTTTATTTCCTGTATATGAGCTTAAAATAAGTTGTATAATCTCGTTCACATCTGTTTGGAGGTTATGCCTAATCTTCTTCATATAATAATCTCTCATCTGCAGATATCTGAAAAATTCCGATCTTTCTAGTTTAAATTTTCTCCTGATGTTTACAAAGCTCCCGAGATCTTTTTTTCCGATATTGCCCCATGCTGTGATTCCCTTGTTCACCAGATTTTTGTATCCCCTATCTTGTTTTGCCGGTTCAAACTGACTGTCAAATGCTACCCATTTCAATAGTTTTATGTCTTCCCTTATATTATATTTTTGTACTATTTTATACCACAGTTCTAAAGTAAATTTAGTGATTGGGTCTATTTGTTTGATTTGCTTATATGCATCTTTATCTCCTATTATGCTTTGTACTGGGAGTCCCTCAATTTCCTTTTCCATTTCTTTCCATTTTGCCTCATATCCCTCGTCGCACCAACATATGATATATCTTATTTGTGCTGAGTAGTAATATTCCTTTAGACTCGGTAGGCCCATGCCTCCTTTCTCTTTTGGTAATTGGAGGGTTTTATATTTCACTCTTGGTTTTTTACCTCCCCAAACAAATCTCGATATCATCCTGTCCCACTTTGAGAATTGGGCATCTGGAATCTCTGTTGGTATAGCCTGGAAGAGGTAAAGTAATCTAGGTTGTATGCTGATTTTGACTGTCTCAATTTTTGAATTCAGATCCATATTTAAGATTGACCATCTATCAATATCTTTTTTTTATTTCTTGTTCCAACCTATCATAGTTTGCTTTATATATTTTGCTTAGGTCTTTAGGTATGTTCACTCCAAGGTATTTTATTTCTTTTTGGTTCCAGTTTAGTTTGATCTTATCAGTTATCTGGTTTAGAGGGTTATAGTGGAATGTCAGTATTTGTGTTTTTGTTATGTTTATCTTGTATCCTGATAATTTTCCAAAATTTTCTATCAAGTTCATCATTTCCATTATTGATTCATCTGGTTGTTCGAGGTAAACTATAATATCGTCTGCAAATAGCCCAATCTTGTGTTCCGCCCCCTTTATTGTTACACCTTTTAATTTCTTATTTTGTCGTATCGCTTGAGCCAATGGTTCTATGAACAGAGCAAACAAGGTGGGCGATAAGCAGCATCCCTGCCTAGTTGATCTTTGTATATTTACTTTGTCTGTTAAGCTACCGTTTATCTTGATTCTTGCCACAGGTTCTTGATACAGTGTCCTTATGCATTGTACTGATTTTTCGTTAAATCCAAAGCGCTCCAGTACACTATATAGGAATTTCCAGTTAACCCTGTCAAATGCTTTTTCTGCGTCTAAACTCATTATTACTGCGCTTTTCTTTTCTTTATGTATTTGGTTAATTATATGTATTGTTCTCCTGATATTGTCATGTGTTTGGCGTCCCTCTGTGAAACCAGTTTGATCATCTTCTATCAATTCCGTCAAGAATGTCTTTATTCGTTTACATATAATTGTTGTATATATTTTATAATCCACATTTAATAAAGAGATTGGTCTATAGTTTCCGCATTGTTCTTTATCTTTCCCTGGCTTTAAAATAACTGAAATGATAGCTTCGTTCCATGATGGAGGTATTTTGTTATTGTTCAACGTCCAATTAAATGACTTTAGGAGCTGTGGCGTGAGTTCTTCTATAAACAGTTTATAAAACTCAGATGGGTATCCATCACTACCTGGTGATTTACCGTTTTTAAGTGACTTAATCACATCTCTGATCTCTTGTGTTGTTATTTCTGCTGTTAGCTTTTCATTTTGTTGATTTCCTATTGATGGCAAGTCCAATGTGCCTAGAAATTTTTTAATATCTTTAGTATTTGTTTCTTCAGGTTGCGAGTATAGTTCTTGGTAGAAATTATGGAATATTTCTTCGATGTTTTCTGGGTTAACTGTGGTTTTATTTGTGGTGGGGTCTTTAATCTTGTATACATTATTCATTGTTTGTTGTTTTCTTAACCGTTTTTCCAGCAGTTTTGTGGCTTTTGGCCCCGTTTCATAATATTTTTGCTTTAGATATCTATTTTTCCTTTCAATTTCATCCATTTGTGTTTCTTTTATCTTTGTTTTTTCTTCTTTAATTTCTTGATATATTTTTGGATCATTTGTGCTTTGATGTTTACGTTCTAATTCCCTCAGTCTCTCACATCTTTGTTCATACGCTTCCAGTTTAGTCTTATTTGCTTTTCCTGTTTCAACAATTAATTTTCCTCTTAACACGGCTTTTAGTGCGTCCCATAATATTGTTGGGTCCACTTCTTCATTGTCATTCTCTTGGATATATTCGTTTATGTTTATTTTTATTCTTTCTTTCATTTTCTCATCATTTAACAGTCCTACGTTAAGTTTCCATGTTGTTTGTCGTTTTCTATTGTTTAAATATATTTCCATGTATATAGGATTATGATCTGATATTTCTGTCCCTCCAATCCAACAATTTCTCACCCTGTGTCTGTCACCTTCATTCATAAGGAAGTAATCTATTCTAGAGTGTACTTTATGGACTGCTGAATAATGTGTATAGTCTTTTTCGAGTGGGTGTAGGTCCCTCCATATGTCTACCATACCCATTTCTGTCAGTGAGGCTCTTATGAACTTTGTTACATGTTTTTTTTGTCTTCTTAACACTTGTATCAACTTCATGATCCATGACAGCATTTAAGTCTCCTCCACAAATTAGGACTCCTTCACTGTGTGTTGATATGAGATCAAACAGATGTTGAAAAAAACCCTTGTCACTTTCTGGTGGGGCATAGATGTTCACTAATGTAATCTGCATACCATCTATTCTTCCCTTTATTATTACATACCTGCCTTCTTTATCCTGGATTTCCTGTTCACTTTCAAATTGTATTTTGTTTGAGATTAGTATCATAACCCCCCTTTTAGCTCCTCCCTTAAATGAACTGTAGTAGGAGTTCTTATAGCCAAATCTCTTTAGTTTCACATGTTCTGCCTTGCTCAAATGTGTCTCTTGCATAAATATAATTTCAGCTTTTTCCTTCTTGAATTTTCTTATTATTCTTTCCCTTTTAACAGGTGAGTTCAGACCATTCACGTTTAGTGTTATTATCTTAAGATTTTTACCCATATTCATGTTTTTCCATTTTTTTAACTTGTGCTCCTAGCCCCTTTAACAACAAAAATAACATATATTTATATAAAAACACATTAAAAAATCTCGACCTCCGTACTTTGGGCCTTTCTTCTGCCCACTGGTCCCTGTTGGTGGGTGGGGGGGTTTGTCTTCACAGAGTGAAGGGCCCTCCCTAGACTAATTACTATCAAAGTAATAGTCATTAGTCTAGAAATGTCCAACAAATATCACTTAAACCTCTCCTAGCCGTCTGTTTCTCTTTTACCTTGTCTTCTTGGCCTTCATTTCTTCTGTGCCTTTCTTAATCTTTGTTATGATCTAGGCTTTCAGTTGAAAGCCTTGTAGCTTGTCCTGGGCCCGCTGCGCCACGTCTCTCCCCCTTCTTCCGCCGTTCACTCGTCTCCACTCCGGCTGTCGTGATGCGTTCAGGGCCGTCGCTGCTCCAGCCGTTTCCTCCGGCACGCTCACCTCAAGGCCCCGCTCCATCATATCCCGCGCTGCCTCTTCGGCCGTGTTGTAGGTTCTTGTGCCGTCCTCCCAGTGAATCCTCATTTTCGTTAGCGGCGTTTGGAATCTAATTTTTTTCTCTTTCAGCGTTTTTTTAATGTTGGCATATTTCTTCCGTTGCTGCACAATTTCTGTCGGGTAGTCATGGTCAAAGAACACCTGTTTGTCGCCGATTCGTATCTTTTTTTTCCATGCTTGCGTCAGGATTCTTTCCTTTATGTCATATTTCACAAAGTTTACCACAACTGACCTGGGTGTAGCGTTTGTTTTCGGGTTCTGTGCCGGGGTTCTGTGCGCTCGTTGAATCTGCAGATCCGTTTCTCCGGGCAGTTCCAGCTCTTTTTTCAAGAACTGATCCATGAATTTCGTCATCGAGTTGCCTTCAATGCCCTCCGGAATTCCAAAGATGCACATATTGCTTCGTCTGGATCTGCTCTCCAAGTCGTTTATTTTCTCCTGCATCCTCTGCGTTTGCGTCGTCAGGGTCTGTAGTTGTTCGTTTGCCTCGCTTTTCCAATCTTCTAGCTCCGATATTCGGGCCTGCGCTTCTGTCATACACGCCCGCTGGGAGCGCAGCTCCTCCATGTTTTCTGTTAGCTTACGCTCCATTTCTCTTCGGAGGTCCATAATTTCCTCCTTAATCTCTTTTTTCAGCTCCTCCTTAAGAGCCGCTAAATCCTGCTGCAGCTGCCGCTTGAATTCTCTGAACTCTTCACCCAAACTGGCGATGCCAGTGTTCATGTTTTCGAGTCTGGCGTCCTCCATTTTCTCTGCTGTAGACACCTCGTTTTTTTGGGCTTCGCGTTCAGCGGTTTTTCCTGCGTTGTTGGAGAGGAATTCTTCAATTTTACCCTGCTTTTGTCCTTGTGCCCGGTTCCTTCGTGTTTTCATCCCTTAGTTTATTGATCCGCTTATGTCGAGTTGGCCATTTACCGATGATTTTTAATCCGGCTAGGGAGAGCTCTCTGTTTAAGCGTTATGTCTCTCCGCCATCTTCCCGGAAGACATTGAAGGATTTTTAATTAATTAATTGGTAAATAACTCGGTAAAATAAGTATTTGGTCAAAAACAAAAGTTCATCTCAATACTTTTATATACCCTTTGTTGGCAATGACAGAGGTCAAACGTTTTTTGTAAGTCTTCACAAGGTTTTCACACACTGTTGCTGGTATTTTTGGCCCATTCCTCCATGCAGATCTCCTCTAGAGCAGTGATGTTTTGGGGCTGTCGCTGGGCAACACAGACTTTCAACTCCCTCCAAAGATTTTCTATGGGGTTGAGATCTGGAGACTGGCTAGGCCACTCCAGGACCTTGAAATGCTTCTTACGAAGCCACTCCTTCGTTGCCCGGGCGGTGTGTTTGGGATCGTTGTCATGCTGAAAGACCCAGCCTCGTTTCATCTTCAATGCCCTTGCTGGTGGAAGGAGGTTTTCACTCAAAATCTCACGATACATGGCCCCATTCATTCTTTCCTTTACATGGATCAGTCGTCCTGGTTCCTTTGCAGAAAAACAACCCCAAAGTATAATGTTTTCACCCCCATGCTTCACAGTAGGTATGGTGTTCTTTCTCCTCCAAACACGACAAGTTGAGTTTTTACCAAAAAGTTCTATTTTGGTTTCATCTGACCATATGACATTCTCCCAGTCCACTTCTGGATCATCCAAATGCTCTCTAGCAAACTTCAGACGGGCCTGGACATGTACTGGCTTAAGCAGGGGGACACGTCTGGCACTGCAGGATTTGAGTCCCTGGCGGCGTAGTGTGTTACTGATGTAGCCTTTGTTACTTTGGTCCCAGCTCTCTGCAGGTCATTCACTAGGTCCCCCCGTGTGGTTCTGGGATTTTTGTTCACTGTTCTCATGATCATTTTGACCTCACGGGGTGAGATCTTGCGTGGATTCCCAGATCGAGGGAGATTATCAGTGGTCTTGTATGTCTTCCATTTTCTAATAATTGCTCCCACAGTTGATTTCTTCACACCAAGCTGCTTACCTATTGCAGATTCAGTCTTCCCAGCCTGGTGCAGGTCTACAATTTTGTTTCTGGTGTCCTTTGACAGCTCTTTGGTCTTGGCCATAGTGGAGTTTGGAGTCTGACTGTTTGAGGTTGTGGACAGGTGTTTTTTATACTGATAATGAGTTCAAACAGGTGCCATTAATACAGGTAACAAGTGGAGGACAGAGGAGCCTCTTAAAGAAGAAGTTACAGGTCTGTGAGAGCCAGAAATCTTGCTTGGTTGTAGGTGACCAAATACTTATTTTACCAAGGAATTTACCAATTAATTCATTAAAAATCCTTCAATGTGATTTTCTGGATTTTTTTTTTCTCATTTTGTCTCTCATAGTTGAGGTATACCTATGATGAAAATTGGAGACCTCTCTCATCTTTTGAGTGGGAGAACTTGCACAATTGGTGGCTGACTAAATACTTTTTTGCCCCACTGTAGCTATATCAGTGATTGTGCAAAATGAACTGCTCAAGTCTCAATGGAGATTGAAACTGGTGATCTGAAATGAATGCTGGAATTATAAAAAGTAATGGTATGTTGGAATTTTATTTCTATTATGGAATAGATAAAATTAACTGATTTTGATTTGATCAAGTGTTAAAGCATGTGATGGATAATGCTTGTTGGAATATTTACCTCCGCCAAGGAGGTTATGTTTTCATCGGCGTTGGTTTGTCTGTCTGTTTGTTTGTTTGTTTGTTAGCAAGATAACTCAAAAAGTTATGGATGGATTTTCATGAAATTTTCAGAGATTGTCAGAAATGGGGTATCCTACAGATGATTAGATTTTGGTGGTGATCCGGATCACCGTCTGGATCCAGGAATTTTTTTACTTATTGGGATTTCCAAAACGGGAATCACAGTAATTTGCATAATACAGGACAAGTTTTCAAAAGCTTCTACAAGACATTTAAGACCTAAGGAAATGGAATAAATCTGGATAATGATGCAAAAAAATTAAAAAATAGGGAACCTTTGAAATTTTTAAAAGAACAAATGAAGCTATAAACACGCAACAAGCATCACAGTATAGCTAATATTTGCCACTTGCGAATGGCATTTTTTTCATGGTCAAGGAATCTGTAAAGTTACACAAAATAAATGGAGGATTAATATTTATGACGTTAAACACTGTATGGGGGGAACTAACTAACTAACTAACTAACCTGCACTTATATAGCGCTTTTCTAGTCACAAAGACCACTCAAAGCGCTTTCATTAATACTAACCCTCTATTCTAAGGGCCTATAGGAAACAGATATCTAGGGACAATTTAGAACAGCCAATTAACCTAACATGCATGTTTTTGGCATGTGGGAGGAAACCGGAGAAAATCCCGGAGTAAACCCACGCAACACGGGGAGAACATGCAAACTCCACACAGATCACTGTTGGTCGGGGGCTGGGATCGAACCCACGATCCCACAATCCCCACAATCCCCCGGCCAAGGGTAAACTGTGCTGCCGCAGTGCTAACCACTGCGCCACCGTGCAGCCCAAGCACTGTGGTGCTTGGCGGAGGTCTGCGCTCTCAGAGTGCTTTTCTAGTTTAGGAATGCTATCTTCTTGGAACATAAGTCAATATTATACAGTAATAAGTGGCATTCAGCTGTTTGTTTGATGTCATTTAAGCACAGTTCTGGTACTTAAAAATCATAAAAACCCAGGAGCTTCGGGGGGCTTCGCCCCCCCACCGGGGCTCTACCCCGGACCCCACTGGGGGACTTTGTCCCCCAGACCCCCTGCTAAATTTTCAGATAATTTCCCCAACCCCAAATCACATTCCTGGTTCGTGTTGGAATTCTGAGCTTTCGGTATTGTTTTCAGTGGAATTATGAGATTTTTATTGAAGGATCAGGAGTCATCAGTGCTAGAAATAGACAGAAGTGTCAAAAATAAGTTCCAATGGAATTGACTTGAGAGAAGAGTGACGGTAAAGGTGAAAATTGGCTCAAAGTTCGACGAGGTAACAGAAACACTCGGGCAATTTCTGAAGAAACCAGAAAAGGAGATGAAGTTCAAAGTTCAGAGACTGACACAGCTTGCTGCCAAAAGGAAGAAAGTTTCACATTAGAAGTGACTTGGTGACCAGTGTAAATAGTGTAATAAACTCTTATAGAACTGTTAAATATGTTGGACTAAAGACAGTGAGACAACATTGAAGAAAAAGTAAGTTAACTTTTCATTAAATTTAATGATTTATCTAAGTCTAGTATTTCATTTTTTTTTTTATCATTTTTTTCAGTCTAAATTACTTCTGTTTTACTGAAAACCTCCCAGCTTCAGGGGGGCTGCGCCCCCCCAGCCCCCCCATAAGTCAATCAACCAAATTAGATTTCAGCTGAAATCAGAATTTCCTGTTGCCATCCCTGCAGGAGGGAGAACAGCTTGTCATGAAGCTGGAGGCTGATACCTTCATGGTGACTCTTGTTTCTGAGGAAACACAGCAGAGTGAAGCAGAACCAAACAGTGAGCAGCTCCTCTGTCACAACTCTGCTGAAACTCAGATCCAAGATGAGGAAGGAAGCTGTTATGTAGACTCGGGATCAACTAAAGAAGAAGAACCCAAACCAAAGAAGAGACGACTGAAACAGGAAGTCACAGTGACAGTGATGACGACTGTCTGTGAGAATGAAATGGGTGAAAAGTTAGAAAATATCCAGGTTGAGTCTTTGAGAAACTGTCCTAAAATAAAATGATAATATTAAAGTAATATTTCCAGTAACTCCATAAATGTGACGTACTTGTACTGGTCTCAGTTTGTGTTTGACTTTGACTGATCTAACCCAGTGGAAAAACAATTTAATCTCTTTGACTATACAGTTATAGTTTGCTCTTCAAATGAGTTTTTCTTTTGGTTCAGTGGACCAGGTGGAGGAATTATCTGCTCTAGCCAGTTAGCCATTAGCCCCTGCTAGCATCTCCAACAGGAAACAATGCAGTATGTGGTTATTTGTGTTTAAAAAAAACCCACCATAGTGACATGTTCAGAAATAGAAGTTGGGACTGTGCTGTGTGTACGACCGACTAGAAGACATCTAAAACAGAATTACTAATAAATATATTCCCCTATAAATGTCCCCTTTTCGAACTCTGGGATCCATGTTAGCGTGTGGAAAAATAATTTTGTCTCCTTTAAATAACTTGTTGAATCTGAAACAGATTCATCACTGCTGTAATTATCACATGCAAGGATAAGAACTGGACAGCTTAGTGGAGCAGTGGTTAGCACTGTGGCAGCACAGCAAGAAGGTCGCGGGTTCAATCCCAACCCCTGACCATTGGTGACCCTTCTGTGTAGCTTTCCCATGTTCTTCCCATGCCTGTGTGGGTTTCCTCTCACAGGCCACAGTCATGCATATTAGGTTAATTGGCATCAACTGGGAATTCTAAATTGTCCTTGGGTATGAATGTGAAAGTGAATGGTTATCTGTCTTTCTGTGTTGGCCCTGCGATGAGCTGGTAATCTGTCCAGGGTGTATCCCACCTCTCGCCCAAAGATGCTATGATAGGCTTCAGGTTCTTATCTAGGATAAGAGCTATTTGTTACCAGGTGGTGACTTTTTGGCCAGTCAATGTATTTATTCTTTCTGGTTTTTCTATTACTAGCATGTTCTGTATCTCTTTGTCCCTCCAGATGCTCCACAGCTCCATGACTGTAAGGAGGAGGAAGTTCTCACTGTCCAGCAGCTCTGTAACCAGGAGAGGAACTCAAGTCTGGACCAGGAGGAACAAGATGCTGCACAGGTTAAAGAGGAAGAAGAAGAACTCTGTGGCAGTCAGGAGGAAGAAGACTTTGGACTGAAACAAGAGACTGATACCTTCATGGTGACTCCTACTGATGAGGACAATGACAAGAGTGAAACTGAACCAAACAGTGAGCAGCTACTCTCTCACAACTCTCCTGACACTGAGAGCCAAGACCAGGGAGCAGGTAAGATTGTAAACCCAGGATCAAGTAAACATGAAGAGCCACAGCCAAAGAAGAGACTTCACAGAAATAGAAATGACCGTAACAATGTGGACAACTCCTCCAAGTCAGAGAATCAGTGTGAAACTGACACAGGTGACAAGTCTGTAAAATGTTCTGATAATGACAAAGACTGTAAAAATGGGTCCAAGAAGAAGAAACATCACATAGTTAAGTCACATGTTTGCGACACGTGTGGAAAAAAATTCAATCACAAGACACATTTATCAGTTCATGAGAGAATTCACACAGGTGAGAAGCCATTTTCTTGTGAAACATGTGGGCAAAGATTTACTACATGTGGTAATTTGAAAACTCATTTAAGAATTCACACAGGTGAGAAGCCATTTTTTTGTGAAACATGTGGACAAAGATTTAATAAACATGGCACTTTGACAACTCACACAAGAATTCACACAGGCGAGAAGCCATTTTCTTGTGAAACATGTGGACAAAGATTTAGTCAATATGGTACTTTGAAAACTCACATGAGAAGTCACACAGGTGAAAAGTGGAAAACTACAATTACACTTAACCACAAAGAAGGACAAATAACAATTCCAGACATCAGGATCCAGCGAGGAATATTTCAGGGGGACAGCCTTTCGCCACTGCTCTTCTGTCTTTGTGTCGACCCCTTAAGCAAAATCTTATCGGACCTTGACATCGGGTATGACCTAAGCAAAGGCAGAACAAAAAAAGGGAGCAAGAGAGTGAATCATCTACTCTACATGGACGACCTCAAGCTCTATGCAGAATCTGAACAGAAACTGAATCAACTTGTCAGTACCGTTCACATGTTTTCAAAAGACATCTCCATGGAATTTGGACTTGACAAGTGTGCAAAATGTACAATAAAAAAAGGAAAGAAAACGGCATCAGAAAATATCCAAATAGAAGACAATAAGCATATCAAAGACCTGGCAGGGGAATCGGCATATAAATATCTGGGCATAGAAGAAAACGCAACTATTGAGCACAGAAAAATGAGGGAAATGGTCAAAAAAGAATACCAACATCGCCTAAAGAAAATCTGTAAATCAAATTTAACACCTAAAAATAAGATCACTGCAATAAACCAGTTGGCAGTACCAGTTGCCACATATGGATTTGGGGTGATAGACTGGCCACAAGGGGAACTGGATAAGTTGGATGTTCGGACCAGGAAGACCCTAACCCTTCATAAGGTAACATACAGAAACCAATGCCTAGATAGGATATATATGCCACGTAAAGAGGGAGGGCTGGGCCTAATTGAAATGAACCAGGCCTACAGGGCAACAATAATAAGCATTGGTCAATACCTAAAAAGCGCTAATGATGAGACGATGGAAAAGGTCACCCAACATCATGAAACCCTCAGTATTAACACATCTATAACTAAACAAGCCGAGACCTTTGCAGCAGATTTATTAGATAACATGAAAGCCAATCAGCAAAACCCAGCAACAAAAATAGCTAGAAAGACGAGAGAAAAATACAGTAAAAGGACACAGGAGGAAAGAAAAGAAAGATGGAAACAACATAAGCGAGCAGGACGTTTCCAGGAGGAACTCAATAGGGATTATATTGATAGGGAAGAGACATTGCGCTGGATCAGGAATGGAGATCTGGGGTACGACGAGGAGAGACTAGTGGTTGGAGCACAAGACCAGGGACTTCTAACCAATGGTTTTAAAAAAATGGCAGGATTGTCACAGAGTGACAAATGTCGATTCTGTCATGTAGCGGTGGAGAGTGTAAGCCACCTGCTCTCCGGCTGCCAGGTCCTCATGGCTGATGGACACTACACTGCTCGCCACAATAAGATCTGCCGTTATATACACTGGAAAATATGCAAAGAATTCAAAATAGAAGTAAAAGGACCAGTATGGGAGCACGATCCAGAGCCAGTTAGCTCCAACGGAGATATTACCATCTTTTATGACAAGGAAATCCCAACTGGAAGACACATTGAAGGAGGAGCAATAAAACCGGACATAGTTATCTTGAACAAAAAGGGCAAAACTGCCCAATTAATCGATGTAACTATACCAAACGACTACGGCCTCAACAGAGCAGAAAGAGAAAAAATAACAAAATATCAAGACCTCAAAAACGATCTAAGGAGCACCTGGAATCTGCAGGATGCAGATATTATACCTGTGGTGGTGGGAGCAACTGGGATGGTTAAGAAGAACTTGAAAAAATATCTACAAGCAATACCCGGCTGCCCTAGCATCTGTGAAATACAGATCTCAGCAATCAGAGGAACAGTCTCTATCTTAAAGAGAGCCCTTGGATACAAAGCTTTTTAATTTAAAGTGTAATCATAGACCCCTGGCTGGGGCCCATTGCACTTGTAAGGAAATGAGATGCAAATAAATAAAACAGTGAAAAGCCATTTTCTTGTGAAACATGTGGGAAGAGTTTTCATACATGTGGTAATTTGAAAATTCATGCAAGAATTCACATAGGTGTCAAGCCATTTTCTTGTGAAACATGTGGGAAAAGATTTACTACTAGTGGTAATTTGAAAGCTCATGTAAGAATTCACACAGGTGTGAAGCCATTTTCTTGTGAAACATGTGGGCAAAGATTTACTATATGTGGTAACTTGAAACGACACATGAGAACTCACACAAGCGAGAAGCTGTAGTCTTGTTAAATATGCAGGGAACGCTTAAGTCAGTGTTTTGGTTTATAACATGAGAACTCATAGTTGAGTTGCTGTAGTCCAGTAATGTCTGTAGATCTTTATTTTCAGGATTACGTCTCTTTTGTGTGATTGAGTTCTTTAATTTGCTGAGGCTTTAATGTAAATATGAATTTGATTTAAAAGTCTATTATCAGATCATCTGCTTCATCACTTTGTTTTGGACCCTCAGACCTCTCATCCTTAATGTGTTGGACGCATGAACATCATGATCATTTTTGAAGAGGAAGACATTGTTGTCAGGGTCTGGAGTGTCCTCCCCACCATCAAAATGAAATGTAGTTGATGCCATTTCCTTTATTTGCATATTTTAGTAGCTCATCAGTTGATTTAATACTTTATTTTGAATATGTAAATCATCACTTAAAATGGCAAACAACAAAAGTGCATTGTGAACTGATGAACAAAGGAAAAAAAGACACTGATATTTCTTTCATACATACATGAAGTAAATGTGTGCATGTATCCACCTCATTCCTAGCCCCCATGATGCTTTGCGTGAATTATGGTAGGAACTTCCGGTACTAGTTTAGAACATATGGTTGTCTCTGAAATGGGACACTTTTCGTTGTTAAAAAACAATGACTTCAGCATCAGAAATGC
Organism: Pholidichthys leucotaenia; assembly: GCA_020510985.1. Classification (NCBI taxonomy): domain Eukaryota; kingdom Metazoa; phylum Chordata; class Actinopteri; order Cichliformes; family Pholidichthyidae; genus Pholidichthys; species Pholidichthys leucotaenia. Next base: position 271,105,049 of record CM035844.1, on the reverse strand, counting down.
AGGAACACAGCCTCTTGCATCTCAAAACAGTAATATAATCATACCACTTCCCACGACCATCAAGGGATGGAAACGCGACCTTAAAAAGTGGCCTCGTAGAGAGTAGCTGTGTTAGTTAGCGCTGTTGCTAAGATGCTAACGCTGTAAACAAATGACCTGTGCAGGCAAAATGAGTCACTTTGAGGATATTTTCAAAACTGATGTAATGCTATTTCCATATTCTGTATTGAAAGACCTTCAAAATGATATTTAATTTGTCGGTAGTGTGCAAAAACTGACCCAGAAAAAGATGATTTGTTTATATTTGAGCTAGGTTGAAAACTTGCGTTTGATCGGTCGGAAGTTACGTCTTCCACAAAAATATAGACATTTTTAGAAAGTACAATTTCTACGCTTTTTCCCCAGGACTTTGCCACTACCAAACAAAGAAAGAGTCATGATTTATGATTTCTCGTTGCCTGTACTCATAATGATGTGGTGCGCATTCCAACCAGCACGTCTCCACCGCAATAAAGTCGGCTGCATTTTGTTAAAATATGTTGGACATAATCAAATTTACCTTAGAGCAGACGTACGCCACAACACCGTGCTTGGATGTCGTCTGTCACCATGTGGTGAGAAGCCTCCATTTATCCAGTCTGACACAACCACGAACACCAGTAACAAGCACCAGAACTACGCAAAAACATTCAAAAATTACAAAAACTAGAAGAGCTGAAATCAGCTGCCACTTGAGTGCAAAACACGTATGTGGACTAAAAGTTTAAAAGTTTTCCAAAATGAATTTGAAAAACTTTTAAAAACGCTATTTTAAATGCTCCTGCTACTCCACTCTTACTGATTTAACACGACTGCAGCTGAAACCGGAAGTTCCGTCCATAATCGTTCCTACAGCGGCACCTCCAGGAATAAGGTGGATTGAATCAAATTTTCTTTGAGATAAAGAAGTATTTTAGATCAAGAAATAAGTGGAAGAAGATGGATGGATGGACTTTTGCTGTTTTAATTTTATTAGGAAATTGTCCTGTTTGCAATGCTAAGTTGAAGATGTGAGTTTGGAAATTCCCTCAATGACCTATTTCACTGTTTTTATATCTGTCTCATCACAATCACTTGATGTTTTGTTTTAACATTTATTAACAATATAGCTATTTTAGTTTTCTTCAGTTGTTTTAATAAAGATTGAACTAAGATTTCTTTGTAAAAAATCAATGTCATTATTATCTTTGGAATTTTTTGTGTTGTTTCCACCAACACTTACACAATATTTGTAAAACTTACTATCACCTTCACTTGTTAATATCGTTATAATTTTCAATAAAATGTTGAGGCTAATTAACCCGTCTTGGAAAATTTCTGATTATGCTTTTTAATATACTGCATGTACTTTTATTTTTTTTTAATTTTTTTTTTTTTTTACTGTTTTCTGATATTTTTCTGTAATCTATTTCTTGTTTGCCATGGTGATGGAAAGGCTGACAGACGAGGTCAGGCAGGAGTCTCCATTGACCATGATCAAATCAAATCACCCTTATTGTCATTCAACTGTACAACCAATCATGTACAGTAGAACGAGATTGTTTTACCTATCTACTGTGTTAATCACACACACCCCAAGTGTAGAATCAGAGGGCCGCTGCCATGCAAGGCACCGCCACAAATTTCCCTCCTCCATTCCATTATTGCTGAGCACCAAGCTGGACGGCAGGAAGTTCCACTTTTATATGGTCTTCGGCATGAGCCGGCCGGGATTTGAACCCCTGCCTGCCGGGTGTGGGGCGGATGCTCTACCAACTGAGCCACCACTCCGGTGCTGGCTGGTGATGATGTTTGCAGACGACACTGTGATCTGTAGTGAGAGTAGGGAGCAGGTGGAAGAGAACCTGGAGAGGTAGAGGTATGCTCTAGAGAGAAGAGGAATGAAAGTCAGTAAAAGTAAGACAGAATACATCAGTATGAATGAGAGGGAGACAGGTGTAATGGGGAAGATGGAAAGAGTCGAGCTAGTGAAAGTGGATGAGTTTAAATACCTGGGGTCAACCATCCAAAGCAATGGAAAATGCATAAGAGAGGCGAAAAAGAGAGTGCAGGCAGGGTGGAGACGAGTGTTAAGTGATATGTGACACAAGGATAGGAGATGGAGTGAAAGGGAAGATTTACAAGATGATGGAGAGACCTGCTATGATGTATGGTTTGGAGACTGTGGCACTGACAAAAAGACAGGAGGTGGCGCTGGAGATGCCAAAGTTGAAGATGCTAAGATTTTCATTGGAAGTGACTAGGAGGGACAGGATTAGAAATGAGTATATCAGAGGGACAGCTCAGGCTGAACGGTTTGGAGACAAAGTAAGAGTCAAGGCTGAGATGGTTTTGGACATCTGCAGAGGAGAGATAGTGGAGATATTGGACAAAGGCTGTTGGAGATGGAGCTGCCAGGCAGGAGGAAAAGAGGAAGAACACAGAAGATTCATGGATGTAGTGAAGGAGGACATGGAGAGGGTTGGTGTTACAGAGGAAGATGCAAGGGATGGGGTGAGATGTAGACGGATGGTCTGCTGTGCCGACCCCTAAAGGGAGCAGCCAAAAGAAGAAGATTGTTTGAACTGTCAGTAAATATATGATCAATGAATGTTTCACAGTGAGAGATCATGTGACTGGGTTTGATGATTTTACGATATCAGCTTAGGCTCTACAAAGTATTGATGAAGTCACCTGTCAGCTTGTGATTATTTGGATTTATCAAGTCAAGATTAAAATCACCACAGATGAACATTATTTTATTGGATTTTTGTCAAATGTTCTTCCATACAGTTCTTAGGTGCAGCTATACAAGAACCTGGTGTTCTATACATGCAGCTTCCAGTGTGACACATTCCAGTAAATTATCTCCCACTGTTGACATTTCTTCCACCACCTTATAATGAATTTATGTCAACAAATAGAGCCACACCAGCCTGATTCTTGTTTTCTCTGTTCTTCCAAATATTTCATAACCATCAGTCCTAAAATCCATGTCCTGTCACTGTTAATCCAGCTTTCTGATGTACACATAATCAATTTACTATTTGTCTCACAGATATCTGTTTTTGTAGTTATCCATTTCAAACTATTTTATTTATAATTTCATGTCTTTTTAGTAAAACATAGACATTATCCCTTATTTTGTGTTGTTGACTTATGAAGATTATATTGTGGCGGCATGGGTGGGGGATTCTCCACCCAGAGAAGGCAGCTGGGATAAGGGGGAACAATGGACCGGGGGAGGAAGTGCCACCGAGGGGTCTCAAAAGGGACAGTATGGACTATGCACCCCCTGGGGAGAGGAGGAGCTGCTGGAAGAGAGAAGGTGTGAGCAGCAGCGCCAGTGTTATGATGTTAACGCGCCACACAGGTCTTTGTTCCAATCAGTGTATGATGGTCAGAAGTTCCAGGACTCAATGCATGGGATTAAAGGTATAAAAGAGGAATGGACAATGACCCAGGAGCTCTTTTTACTGTATTGTACGTTGGAGATGGAATAAAGTTCATGTGTTATCCAGCTCGTTGCCTTGCCTGCTTCCTTTCTTCACTTTAGTGACCCTAAAACGTGCCATGGAAAGCGAGCCGAGCACCGCCCTGGAGACTGCCTGGAGGGAAAGCACCAGCGTTGCATGCGCTGTCTCAGTCAAGCTCCCAGACTTCTGGCTTCACAACCTGACCAAGTGGTTCTTGCACATTGAAGCTCAGTTTGCACCCTGTGGGATAACAGCGGACGATACCAAGTATTACTACGTGGTCGCTGTGCTGGATGCACACGCCACGCAACAGGTAACGAGCCTGCTCCAGGAGCCGCCTGCCCAAGGAAAATATGAAGCGCTCAAGAGGATGCTCCTCCAGCACTATACCCTTTCTGACAGTGAGAGGGCAGAGAGACTCCTAACGCGTTCGGAGTTAGGTGACGGATCAGCAGTGGAGCTCATGGAGAGCATGTTGGCGCTGAGGGAGAAGGACGATGACTCTTCTGTTTGCCCACTTGTTCCTCAGGAATCTACTGGCTACAGTGAGGGCAATCCTGGCCAACTCACCGCTGCTGGTTGCTAAGGACTACCACGCCCTGGCGCAGGAAGCAGACTGCATCATTTTGGCGACCACAGCTCTCAGTGTGCAGGGAGTTGCACCAGCATCCATGAGGGACTCCAGCGAGGTCAAGGAGCTGTTGGTGGTAGTCGGGATGGACACCAGGAGACGAACGAATGGGGCAATCTGTTTTTATCATCGCTGTTTTGGCTTGAATGCCCAACGTGGCCTGTCGCCATGCCAATTCAAGAAGCCGGGAAGACGGGACATTCGGAATTCAGTTGCAGCTGCAACCGATGGCGACAGGAACAGACCGCTTTATGTCACGGACGCACGTTCGGGGAGACAGTTTTTGGTGGACTCCAGCTCCCAGAAGAGCCTCATCCTGCCGGATAACGCAGACAGAGTGGCAGGAGGCAGCAGTCCCGAGCTTGCGGCCGCCAACAGATCCACCATCAGGATATTTGGCGAGTGGACACTGACGTTATGCTTACATGGACACAACTTTCAGTGGGACTTTGTGGTAGCTGCACGTTCCACCCCCATTTTAGGCACAGATTTTTATGTGTTTATGAGTTGTTAGTCGATGTTGCTTATAGGAGATTAGTGGATGCTGTCTCTTTTACTTCACTGCCCGGCACAGCTCGGGGAGCTGGTCGACAACACTGGCTAACTTTATAGCTCCAGGGGGTAAGTACCAACATTTGCTCACACAATTCCCTGCACTCGTGATCCTGACTTTTTCGGCTACAAAAGCGAAACACGGGGTCGAACACTTCATAACGACAAAAGGCCCGCTGGTGTTTGCACAACCTCAGCGCTTGGATGCAGCTAAACTGGCCAGTGCGTGAGAGGAGTTTGCTAACTTAGAGCAGTTGGGCATCATCAGGCGCTCCAACAGCCCGTGGGCATCCCCACTACGCATGGTGCCTAAAGCCGACGGGTCATGGTGACCATGCGGCGATTTCCGGCGCTTGAATAATGCCATGGAACATGATCGCTATCCCATTCCGCATATCCAGGAGATTTTTCCGTGCACCTGGCCGGGGCGTGTGTTTTTTCGAAAGTGGATCTGGTCCGCTGATACCATCAGGTCCCGGTGCGCACGGAAGACGTTCCAGAAACAGCAGTAATAACCCCTTTCGGCCTTTTCAAATTTTTATGCATGCCGTTTGGATTAAAAGGCACGGTGCAGACCTTCCAGAGGATGATGGACGTAGTGCTTCGCAACTTGTCCTTCATTTTCATCTACTTAGATGACATTCTGGTAGCTAGCGCGTCTGAGGAGGAGCACATCGCCCATCTCAAGATAGTTTTCCAGAGGTTGTAAGCGCATGGGCTTACAGTGAACCTGGGGAAGTGCCAGTTCGATGTTCCTGTGATTGATTTTTTGGGCCACTGCATTTCGCCGGATGGCGCGATTCCGCTACAAGATAAGGTGCATGCCGTGTCGGACTTTCCGCATCCGCATCCGTGCCCTTTCTGGGTGTTCGGGGGAGGATGGGGGGCTGTGTGGCGGCACAGGTGGGGGATTCTCCACCCAGAGAAGACAGCTGGGTTAAGGGGGAACAATGGACCGGGGGAGGAAGTGCCATCGGGGAGTCTCAAAAGGGACAGTATGGACTATGCACCCCCTGGAGAGAGGAGGAACTGCTGGAGCTGCTGGAAGAGAGAAGATGTGAGCAGTGGTGCCGGTGTTATGATGTTAATGTTCCACACAGGTCTTTGTTCCAATCAGTGTATGATGGTCGGAAGTTCCGGGACTCAATGCATGAGATTAAAGGTATAAAAGAGGAATGCACAGTGACCCAGGAGCTCTTTTTACTGTATTGTACGTTGGAGATGGAATAAAGTTCATGTGTCGTTCAGCTCGTTGCCTCGCCTGCTTCCTTTCTCCACAATTTTTACTTTATCAAACACCTCCACCTGCTGTCTGCTAATATTTTTGATGAATATTATTTTAATCATCATCATCATCATCATCATAGCAGTCTGTCGTGGGCGACAATGACTGTTTCATTTAGGTCTGATATTTTGATCAGAATAACAGAAAAGATCAGCTGAGATCCTCATTGAGCACAAATTCCCATTTTAATGATTCTTCTGGTAGATTTTCTTCCCTAAACATCCCGTTTTAGCTGGAAGAGTCATCCAAAAACAGAGAATTCTCTTGGAAGCCTCACAATCCAAACTTTTCTTTCTTCTCTTCCTGCTCCTGCTTTCCTCTGGACTTTATTTGTGGCACAAATTCATTTGGAAAATTAACAGTCTGACTGCTGCTGGTAACTATGGCAACAACAGGAGAAAGGCTGTGAATGATGTATTCACTCTCACGTTCATACTTAAGGACAATTGAGAATCCCCGGTTACACTTCAAATGAGTTTTTCTTGTGGTTCAGTGAACCAGGTGGAGGAGTTGTCTGCTCTAGCCAGTTAGCCATTAGCCCCTGCTTGCAAACTATAACTTGTAAAGGTGGGACATGACTGTGCTCATGTCCTCGCTTTATGTTGTTTTTGATCTTTCTGTTATCTTCAGGACACGAGTTCAGCCATGTCCTCGCCCTTTATTATGTTTCCGTTTTCCTTGCAGCCACATGTTCTTAGTTGTCATTGTTATTATTATTATTATTATTATTATTATCATCATTATAGTCATGATCCTGTTCCTCCCAGTCCTCTCTTCATGCCTCATGTTTACCCTTTTGTCTCAGTCCATCATGTTTTTCCATACCAATAGCCACTCACTGCTGTTCTCTGATTGCCCCTAATTGTTCCCACCTGTTTCTCGTCGCCTTGATTTGCTCCCAGCATATATATGTCTGTGCCCAGGCCTTTGTCAGATGTGGTGTCATTAATGTCTTCATGTCCATCCCGTCAATGAGTATCCCCATGTCTGTGTATAATCTTCGCCAAGTCCAGTTTTGTCAGTTGGTCTGTTTTCCTTTTGTTTTCATTTGCAGCTCACGCACCGCCCTTCATTTGTGTTTAAGTTTTGATTATTAAATCATGGCTCTTCACCGTATCTCTGCTTGTTTCGGAGTCCTGTGCCTGCAAACCTTTGACAGAATGACACCACCCATTAAGGACTCAGCAGGCAAGATTGGCAGGAGAAGGAAGGGCTCGGGTCGGCATAAGTTGGTGGAGGGTTTTGCCCAGGCCACCAGCTTGTTGGACCAGATTTGGGATGGGTTCAGGTGAAGGTGCTTCCCAGACAGTCCCGTCCAGCCAGGTCCCAGATTGTCACCTTTTATTCCTGTCTCCGGTGCGCTGCCTCCCTCCTTCCCCGTTGCTCCTGCATTGTCTGCTGCCTCCACTGTTTTCTCTGAGAGTTTGCCCATACTAGTTGGGAACCGGCTGGTTTGGGAAGAGGTCCAACTAGCCGTGTTGGAGCAGGAGGAGTGGAGGTAGGCAATCCTCGTACAAAACAACATCCTGCTGGAATATAAGCCCTGGCTTGCTGTGGAGGTATTTTTCCCAGTGTGTGAGGACAAGCCACCATCTAAAGGGCCAGCAGGGAAGCAAGCTTCGAGGAACTGTCGCTCCACTTGCAACCTGAGCCCTTCACTCGGGGTTTCGCCATGAGTTTCTGCTGCCACGGCCCCCTCCTTCCTCGAATACTCCATCAGCTGCAGCTTTGGGTGGAGAGCGGGACATCAGCGTGCCCCAGCTGTCTGTTCCAGAGGGACACATCACAGCTCCACACCATTGGGCAGAGACCTTCAGTTGGACGAGTTCCAGCAGTTCCCAGGAGGACTCGCCTGACGCAGCAGCGGAGCAGGAACAAGGGCATGTACCTTATCATTGTTTTACATCTATTAATGAAGGGTCTTGCCAAGTTCCTGGAAAGGGGGCTCAGCAACAGACATCCACCACTGCTGAGCTCTTTCTTCCTGTTTCTGCTGTAATTTCTGCTGCTCCCATACTCTCACCTGCCTCTCCCCTCTCTTCTCTCCTGAGCTCCACGCTCGAGGACTTGGCCATCCGTGAGGATCTGTGGTCAGTCTTCAACCAGTTGGCAGAGTGTTTTAAGCTCGGTCACCAGAGGAATGGGTGGCATGACATGGCATGGAGATGGGCCCGTGGGATAGCAGCATCCAAGCCCCATTTGTGGGAGGACATCCCAGCCTTCCTTCAGGCCTACCTGGTCTCCAATGAGTTCTCCTCCATGCCAGAGGTGGATGAGCCATTTGCTTTTGATTTGTTGGAGACAGGTGTCTCCTCTCCTGTCACAGCTCTTCACCTCTCACCCGTGCTGTTGGCATCTGTTCCTGGTGCAGATGAGCCTTTATCAGCTGTTCCTGAGGACGGTGCACAGCCACCATCTGTTCCTGAGGCTGATGCGTATCCATCACCTGTCTCTGAGGCTGGTGCGAATCCATTATCTGTTCCAGAAGCCGGTGCCCATCCATTGTTTGTTCCAGAGGCTGGTGCGTATCCATCATCTGTTCCTGAGGCCAGTGCACCTCCAGCGTTTGTTCCAGAGACCAGTGTGCATCTGCCATTTTTTCCAGAGGCCAGTGCACAACCGCCGTTTGTTCCAGAGGACGGCGTGCCTTCACCTTGTGTTCCTGTATTCAGCACGCCACTGACACCTGCTCCTGAGCCCTGCAAGCTGCTGTCATCTGCTCCTGAGAGCGATGTGTTCTGACTGTCTGTTCCTGAGTTTAGCGCTATAGTGTTTATTATTATTGGGTACAAATATTATTTAATTTATATACTATATGTATATGTGGGAATGTGGTTTCTCTTCATTACCAATACACATAAGCTTGTGGGACACCAGTCCAAAGGAATGGACAATTTTATTAATAATTCAATATCTGTACCAGTGATGGATCAGTATCAAATATTCATGAATTCTCCTGCATTAATTGAGAGAACAGACACAAGAAGATCAAGCAGAAACTTGCATGTACCTTTAACAGTTCAATGATCAAATTCAGCTTAGATAAGGTATTACATTCAAATGACTTTTAAGGCAATGTGAAATGATCCACAAGTATCACGTACCACATTCAACAATTGAGGGATTACGGCATAATGTGTATTATTAAACATCTGTGGAACCAAAAAAAAAACCATAACTTAAATTGGCACTGTGATGGGAAATTTTATTTTATTTAGCGAATGCAAAGTCCTTAAGCCAAGCAGTTGCCTCCTGGTTTGCTGTATGGAGGGTGTGTAATCCTCCTTCCAGTCTTTGGAGCGGGCAAGCCTCTATGATGTGTTCCATTGTTTGCTCCTCTCCACATGCGCACAGAGGGCTAGGGCTACTGCCCCATCTGTAAAGGCTGGCCAAGCAGGGGCCATGTCCAGTCCTGAAGCGATTGAGTGTAGACCACTGTCTCCTTGGGAGGTTGGTGCCCGGGACCTGTTGGTTGGGGTTTATCACCAGCTGTTTGTTTGGGACCTCCTTGGTCTCCCATTCCTCTTGCCAAGCTGTCTGGATGGTAAAGTCAGCTGGGGGAGGGTTTTTCCAAATCGGCCGTCTGGATGAAAGTCGGGCAGTGGGTGGAGTGTAGATATCTGCATGGATTGGTAAGTGAGGAGAATCTTTAACTTTTTGGAGCATCCTTTGAGTTAATGCTGCTCGCCGGATGTGTGGAGGGGCTATGTTTGACAGTACAGAGAGCCAGGGGAGTGGTGTTGAGCGGATTGTTCCAGTTATAGTTCTCATGGTTGTGTTGAGCTGGGTGTCTACATGGTGTGTGTAAGATGACCTGGACCAGACAGGGGCACAATATTCTGCTACAGAGTATGAAAGGGCCAGTGCTGAGGTGCGCAGGGTGGAGACTGCCGCCCCCCATTTTGCACCAGCGAGCTTGCAGAGCAGGTTGTTTCGTACCTTCACCTTAGCAGCCGTCCCCTTTAGATGTTCCTTGAAGGATAAGGTCCTATCAAGGGTCACTCCAAGATAAGTTGGATTTGGGGCATGCTTAAGCTTGAGTCCGCTCAGGTGGATGTTTAGTTCTCTGGCAGCTTTTGCATTGTGGAGATGGAATACACTGGAGACGGTTTTTGCTGGGCTTGGTTTTAGACGCCAGATTTTGCAGAACTGGTCCAGTTTGGCAAGATCTTCCGTGAGCACCCGTTCCAGTGGTTCAAAGTCTGGTGCTTGGAATGCCAAACAGATGTCGTCTGCATAGGTGAATTTGCGGGATTTTGTAGTAGGCAGGTCGTTTATGTAGAGGTTGAACAGAGTTGGAGCTAGAACTGAGCCTTGTGGGAGTCCGTTTTTCTGCATTCTCCATGCACTTGTCTTCTGACTGAGGTGGACTCTGAACCTTCGGTTGGTCAGCAGGGTTTTTATAATTGCTGTTGCCCAAGCAGGGATCGCCTTTATAAGTTTCAGGAGGAGGCCTTTGTGCCAGACCGTATCATAGGCGGCTGTAAGGTCGAGAAACACAGCCCCTGTCTTCAGTCTGCTCTCGAAGCCATTTTCGATGAAGGTGGTTAGGGCCAGTACTTGTTCTCCTGTACTGCGGTCCTTGCGGAAACCTGCTTGATCCACACTTAGAATATCCTCTACCTCTGGGGAAATGCGTTGCAGAATTAGGCGCTCCATGATTTTGTAAGGAACGCTGAGTAGGGAGATTGGGCGGTAGCTTGCTGGTAATTTGTGGTCTTTGCCAGGTTTTGGGATGGCAATGACCTTTGCTGTCCGCCATTTCTTTGGGATCGAGTTTGTTTGTGTGATCCTTGTGTAGAATTGTGTCAACCAGGTTAGGGCTCGGGGGCCAAGATTTTTCATGAATTCTGGGAAGATGTTATCGTATCCTGCTGCCTTTCCACATTTCAGGCTCTGTAGGACTTTCTCCAGTTCAGCAGCCTCGAAGGGTTCAGGGTTCGTTTCCTCTACAGGCATTTTTTGGTGTTTTTTTAGCTCAGTTGTAACTGCTCTTTTGGTGTCTTTGTCTTGGGGTGCTTTGGCGATAGTCAGTAGGTGGGATGCAACTTGGTTGGGTGTGACGGATGCTCGGCTTTGGCTAGGGGGCTTCTGTGCAGCTCCTAGGCGACGGATGAGGCTCCAACATTTCCTGCTAGAGTGGGTAAAGCTCCGGTCAGCAACTGTCTCCTCCCATTTCTTTCGCCGAGCTGTATTTAGCGATTCAATGAGATGGTCTGCTATCTCTGGGTCCCCTGATGTTTGATAGGATTGTAGGAGGGCAGCACTTTCTCCGTCCAAACATGGGACATAGAGGGGTCGGTAGCCTCGTGGGATTGCAGTATGGGCAGCCTTGAAGATTGCGCTGCAGAAGCGGTTGTATGCTTCATCTACAGTGATGGTGTGGAGTGGGATGGTAACAACGCTCCGGTCCAGAGTTTCACTGAATTTCTTCCAGTTGGCTTTGCGGAAGTTCCAGCGCATCTTCCTTGGGCTGTATATGACTGGAAGTTGTAGGCCAATGTGTACAAGCAGGGGCCGGTGTTGGCTGTGTGGAAAATCATCAAGAATGAGGATCTGTGTAGGATATGGCTCCCCATTCAAAGAGCTGACCCAACACAGGTCAGGAGAATAGTCCTTCTTCCACCTAGCAGAGTGGAAGGTTCCTCTTTGTTTGGGGTCGTATATCAAAGCGAGGTCATTTCTGGATGCCCAGTCTGAAAGTGCCTTCCCATCACTGTCCACTGCTGGGTACCCCCAGTCAGGGTGATGGCTGTTAAAGTCCCCCACATAGATGGCAGGGTGGGGTAGGGTGGGTAAGACCTGCAGATCCCAGTTGGCATTAGGGGGCTTGTACACATTGACAATATGGAAGCCACCAATGATTATGGTGTCTGAGAAATGTGTTGTTATCAGGTGATTTGCTTCAACTATGTCAGAACGCACATAGGTGGCACGTCCATGTTTAGCATGTAGAACATAGCACAGGAGGTCAAAGCCTTTGATGGTGAAGCGGCCAGCTTCCTCTGTGCCAATATGAGTCTCTTGGAGGCAGATTACGTCAATCGAATGTTGGAAGGTGAGGACTTCGATAAGGCTTCGCTTGGCTGCAGATAGGCCTTCAACGTTTAGTTGTAATATGCGAAGGGCCGATCCTACCACAAAGTGCTCTTGGGGCTGTTTGCTTTCGGCTTTAGGACTGTGACTAGGATTCTTCTTTGACTTGGCACAGAGGCGTCGTCTCTTCGAATTTAGTCTGCTGGTAGGATCATTAGCTTCCCCAGGCGAGCCCGGGTACTGGCGGAGGGCGCGACGAGAACGCTGATCCATTGCCCCCCATGGGAAATGAAAAAGGACTGTAAAATAGCTGTAACAGAATGGTTAGGAAAATTGAACACAATTTTATGATGAAAATGATAAAAGCTGATTCATATGAAAAAGGAAAATTTGTGTTTCTCTAAAAAGGAACGGAGGTTAATGAAAAGATGAATATTACTTTTGCTAAATTTTATAACTGGTCAGAGTTTGTGACCTAGATTTCAACATGAGAAATTTTGACATACTTGAATTGGGATTGACATCATCAGAGCTCAGCCCATCAGAGACAAAATGAGTCGCGCTTACTCTTGCAATTGACATCAACAAACTTCAGCTGGATCCTAGCTGGTCGTCAGATGGAACAATGGAAATTATCTGCCAGCAGATAACTTCTACCAAAACTCAACTGTCTTGAAGCTGTGACCCAGGGGGATGAGAGTTTTAGCTGCCTCTGCTGATCTGGATATCGTCAGGATGGACAAAAACATGACTTCAGTGGAATTAAACGGGTCCCCGGAGTTTGTAGGGTGTTCAAAGTCCGATCAAAGTCCCAAAACTTGAAGAAAAGAAAAGTATTTAAGCCAGGAAATTCGAGTTCTTCTGATGTCGTCATAATGGAGTGAGAGTAAGCTTCTAGTTAAATGTGAGAAAAATCAAAATCAGTCCTCTTTGACATGTCAATTAAAGGGGAAAAAAAAAGAAATCTAGAAAGCTTTTAAAAAATTATTAAGAATATGTCTGAGGAGGGAAAAACAGAGTTTTACTCCGGGTAATAGATAAGGTTTGAGCTCAAGGAAGTCTCTCCCCAGAGAGTTTAAAAACTATACAGAACTAACACAAGAACACTGACACATGAACAGAACTCAACAGAACTGAAACAGAGCATGAAAAGAACAGAACTGAAAAAACTTGGGAGTTCCCAACTTTTAAAGTGAGCACTTTCCAGAAGAAAAAAACTTGACTGGCAGTATAAAAAGACCAATTACATTTGAGAGCGGGAAACAAGAATAGACTCTTGTCTAATCAGGAAAAGATTCTTTGTCTGAAACTGACCAATAGGATGAAAGAGGCAGCAACATAAACCAGACTAGTTGGTGATTGGCTGATTCAAGTCAGATGGCTTATATGAGCTTCATAGGTAAAAAAAAAAAAAAATTGATTAAACTGTAATTCACATTATATATAAGCTAAACTAAACTTCAGTGATTCATGACTACTTTTGATTATTTCTACAGTAAACATGCATTTCCATAAACTTGCAATTCCATATTAACATGCATTGAATAACATTTCTAGTAACATACTTTTCAAACATACAATACATTCAAATCATCCATCCATCCATCTTCTTCCGCTTAATCCTTTTTGGGTCACGGGGGGCTGGAGCCTATCATTAGTAAAACATTTCAAACCAGAATTGTCCATTGGAGTCCACTGTTAATCTTCCCAAGTGTCCTGAAAAGTATCTTCTGAAAAATAAGTCTTAGAAATTAAAAGGTTAATCCTTGTGGGATTAAGTACTTTGTTTTCCTCTGTACGATAAATATATATATACACACACACACACACACACACACACACACACACACACAAACACACACTCACACTGTACTAGGCGAAGTAGGGGAGAAACTGGCCTGTGGGGCCCCAGACAGTCTCTCAGAAAGTCCACCCCTAGAGATGACATGCCTCCAGGGCCACAGCTGATTGTGTAGACAGTGATGTGCCTTGTCTTCTCCATTGTCAGCCACTCCTCTTATCTGGACCCACCACCCGAAGCCTCCTCCCGGGCACACCGCAGCTCATTGGCGTGCCTCCACGAACCATCAGACAGGTGAAAGTGATCTGTGGCCCATTAAGGCACGATGTGCAGCCATCCCTAGTGATTCTCAGGCTGTCGTTTGGCCCATATTCACCTTGGGCGTCCCTCCCCACGAACCTGAACCCAGTCCGTAACTCTCAGGGTAGCTTTGCTCGCCTGCAGTGTTGCTGATCGGCACTCGGTCTAGTGCCTGTTGGTCTGGCCCCGACTCCTTGTAAAGCTGCTGCAGCAGTCGCCTTTGAAGCTCCAGATCTTCCGGCCCACTGCGGCTGAGCTCTGGAGGAAACTGAGGCTCGCTCATTGGCATCACTCGTCGACACAGGCACCTCGCTGTCATGCTCGGTACCTTCGCCCAAGGTATCCCGAATGCCGGTGGTGATACCCTCCTGGGTCAAGCCTGAGTGAGGCTGGTCCTTCTTGACCACCATGGAGCAAGACAAATCCTTCTCCCACATTGTGTCGTCCTCTGCCACCGGAACCAGACGGTTCCGCCAGCCACAACCAGTCCACTCCTTCCCAGCATTGTCTCTAAAGGCAAACTCCAGTCTATAAAACAGGTCACATCCCATAATGTTGTCACCTCGGGTTGTCACATGGAATGTGCAGTTAGGCATCACCACCAACTTGTATCAAGCATCAGCTCCAGTGGTCCAACCATGCGCAGTCTGCCACCTCCATAACTATAGAGCGGTGCTGGGTCATCACTTATTCTGTAGTATGGGAAAAATTTCCTCACCGTGGCCCAGTTCAAAAATGATCTCTCCGCCCCCATGTCAGTCAGCAGCGGCACCTCTTTGTCATCCAGCGTTACCATACAGTACTTGAATCCGTTGGCACTCGGGGACACTGCATGGACAAATATTGGGGCAAATGCAGTTGTTATTCTCCGTGGGATCTCTGGTTTGGACACACGACACACCCTGGCAAAATGGTTCAAGCCTCCACTCATGCCACAGCACTTCCCTCTAGCCGGGCATTCCCTAGCCTTGTATCGATGCTTCATGGAGCCACAGCCCATGCACACGGGCTTTCTTGGGGCAGACCTCAGGCTGGTGCAATAGGATTCCATGCTATTGTTGGCTGCACTATCCTCACTGTTAGGGTCTGCTACTAATGCTGCAGCGGCAGGTCCCAGCTGTTGTTGTGACTGGCGCCACTTTAGCGCCGAAACTAGCTTGTCCGCATTCTCCACCTCGAGAGCTAGCTTGACAGCCTCGGCTCACATCAGTTCACTCGGCACCAAAAGCAGCCTAGCTTGCAAAGCATTGCTGGTTGTGTGTTCCGCCAGCTGGTCACGTACCATTCCCTCCTCCAATGTCCCAAAACAACACTCGCTAGCCAGCTGCCGCAGGTCAGAGACAAACTGGCGGACAGGCTCACCCACACGCTAGTGTTGTCGTCGGAACCAAATCTTCCGGATGGTGACGTCGTCCAGGGTGTGGAAATGGCACACCAGCAACTCGACCATATCCTCATACAAGTCGGTAGCTCCGAGTGTACGCAGGATGCACTGACCCTTGAACCCCAAATTATGCACCAGAAGCACACGTGCCCTCTGCCTATCTAGCTCACCCAGGTCGAGCACTGCAATGTAGGTTTGAAAGGCGGCAAACCATCTTCACCAAGGCACAGGGGGCTCGCCCGGGGGCTCCAGGAAGGGCCGAAGCGGTGAAACACACATCTCCATTTTTATTCTTGTCACCAAAATGTTATGTCTGGAAGCACCTTGTAAATGACAAGGCCAGGTGCATGATGGAACTCAACTTTATTACAGGGTTGGGAACACACAATGTACAGCCACTAGGCAGGGGCATCAGCAAAGAGGCCGAACCCTGATGCCCGCTGGTATTTATAGGGGCGGTGCGGTGGCAGAAGGAAGCGACCGCCACTACACCACTCTTCACAAATAAAAGCATGAGTTGCTACACAACACGTGTTTTTTTAAAAAAGAAAACCGTAATTATTAATCTGTTATTGGTCTGGGATTATTTTATGTATTTTTATTAGTTTAGGAACACGGCAACATTTTAGTTCATGAATGGACTTTATTTATTTGTTTATTTACAGGTGGAAGAATAACCCACCTTGCCATGTGGGGTAGGACGATAGTCCATCCGTCCTCCCTAGCTTTACGTTTTGTTGTATGAATGTGATAGGTCCTTAAGTGTTTTCAGTTTTAGTTTTATTATTGTGTGATTCGGGTTCTAAATTGGAGAGCGTCTTAATTGTGTGTGTTTTTGGACTTTTCTAAAGGGGGGTGGGAAATGTTATATAGTTATGTTGTTATGAGGATGCTTTTATTTGTGAAGTGCGGTGTAGTGGCATCCACTTCCTTTTCTGCCACAACACCGCACCCCTATAAATAGCAGCGGGCATCAGGGTTCGGCCTCTATGCCGATGCCCCTGTCTGGTGGCTGTATCTTGTGTATTGCCAACCCCTACAATAAAGCTAAGTTCGACTGTGCACCTGGCCTCATCATTACAAGGTATTTCCAGGCATAACAGCAGTGACTTGAAACTCACGCGTATTTGATAAGGAATCATGACCAACATCACCGGACGGAACCACTAGTATCATATTTGATCCTCTGAAATAGCTACTGATTAAAATTCACAACAGGTGACTTCTGGTCTGGACACCATGGTGATAGCAGCTTAACGCTGAAGCTCCCAGACCCAATCCAAGAAAATACCTTGAAAATCAGATTTAACGGATTTTTGGAAGAGTGAAAATCAAAAGACAAAGTCATGATGCCTAAAGGAAAACAAGAAATCGACATTTACCAGGCCAGGACACGCATCGGCCGGAGAATCTGATCCGGAGGATTTCCATTCAGAAGACGAGGAGCTGAATGAAGCTAACAAAAAGGTTAGCTTGAAAAGAATTAAGACGATTTCGCCGAGAGTGTTGGGCCGAATTTCGTGAAATCAAAGAAGAATTAAAAAGGACAAACAGCAGAGTGGACCAGGCCGAGGACCGAATCTTGGAAGCAGAGGAAAGAATAAAAGGGCTGGAAGATTCCGTGCTGGATCTACACAAAAGGCAGTCAAGACTGGAGGCTAAGCTAACCGACCAAGAAGGAAGACTGAGAAGAGACAACATAAGAATTCATGGTCTGAAAGAAGGAGTCGAGGATGGTTTCACCACAATGGCGGCATGCGTGGAATCCTTACTGAGAGAGAAGTTGGATATTCCCCAATCCACCGACTTGAAGATAGAAAGGGCGCACCGTACATTAGCCCCTAGGCCGGAGGCGAAAGCGCTACCAAGATCGGTTGTGGTGAGGTTCTCCAACTCCAAAATAAAAGAAGAGGTTGTAAGACTGGCTTGGCAGAAAAAAGGATTTATGCACCAAGAGAGAAAAGTTTTCGTGGAACACGATTACGCCCCAGAGGTCCTTAAAAAGCGTTAGAAATACAATGACGCTAAAAAGGTACTACGAGAGAAAAAACTGCGCTTCCAGACACCATTTCCGGTGAAGCTGCAACCACGGATATGGCAAGAAGAGGGCTCCCGGTAACGGTGTTTAAACCCGCAGCAGACCCGAGCGAAAGAATCAAGGCTCACTTCCGCCCTCACTTCCGCCCTCCAAAGAGAGCAGACGCTTTTCCTTCCAGCTCCGGCTCCTTATCTCTCTCCTTCCCTAACTGACTGGATCCCAGCTTGCTATTGTCTGTCTGCGTGTCTTTACTGCTGATTATCGAACGAAATTATGGATCTAATAAGCTGGGCTTTGAACGCAATTGACACTGTTTTTTCAACGAGAAAATCTGGCCCGGGGGAGCCGATTTGCCCCGCAGGAACAGCTGCTGCGGGTTATTTGAAGGACACAAGCAATTGGAAACTCTTGTGCCTGTGTGATCTCTCTATCGAAGATATTGAAGATTTATACCTTTTCGGAGCAATGGTCATCGGAATTCTACTGATTGGATCTGGGATTGTTCTGGTGTACCGCAAATTGAAGAAGATGGACGGAGCCGATCAAAAAGCGGACCCGGCGAGGCTCACCCATCAAATTGACCAATTGGGCAGGACTCTGACAGCGGCTAATGGAGAACTGTACAGGAAAATGGATTACATCACGATCACGCTGAGAGCCGTCCATGATTCGATTTCAACGCCCAGCCATGAAGGATTTGAGCACTGAATCTGTAAGAGAATAGAAAGTTTTTTCTCTGAAGTCAGTGCTATTCGACCTGTTTTGACGCCCTCAGCACTCAGTCCTCCAGATTATCTTCAGTATACTTGTTTTCATAACATGGCGGGCAGCATTTGACTCTCAAGGACAGCCAGCTGTCTGGCAAACTATTCCATCTGCCGTGCCAAGGACATGCGCCTCTGCTCAGACAGTAGCCATAACATCTGCTGCGGGAAGAGACTTTTGTTGTCCTCCAACTGATATCACTGATTGCACTCAACACATACACACACACTGACTCACTATACTGACTTGAAGATTCATTCATTCACTGCTCTCTTTGTGTCATTGTATGGATTCTATTGTCTGCTAATTGTGCATTGAGAGTTTTTTTCTTGTAATCATAATATCGATCATATATGAACTGTATTCTGATAAACAATGCTTTTTTCTCTCTCCTATTGTGTTCACCCCCCCTCCCCCATTGCTTCCTGTTCCCATTCTACAGACAGGCACCTCCATGGCTGCCGCGTCATTGAAAGTGTCACCTATGACGTTCTCAGTGTCAAGTTAAATCCCTCGTATATTTACCAGTTATTTACTTGTGAATGTACTTGGCAATAAATCTTTTTCTGATTCTGATTCTGATTCTGATTCAAACGTGGTCCACACAGAGACCCTCAAAATCCACGGGCCAGCAGCGGGAAACCCAGCGTCAGAGCTACAAGGAAAAACTGGCCGTTTACAGGAGGGAATAACAATTTTTTTAGTCAATCTGCACATCCAACACCCCTCCTACAAGGTAACAAACATTAAAGGAGATGCAGAATCAGCATGTGGTAAAACATTTCATGGAACAGTTATAATATTAGAAACAAATAAGTCTTTAAAAAAAAAAAAAAACTTGTTAAAATAGAAATGTGACAATGATCCACATGTTCTCCCCACACTAACAAATACTGTATTAGCGTGAACATTTGCTGTGATGGTGGTGGGAGGGTGCGCACAATTTCATAGGGTATAGGCATAAAAAAAAAAAAAATCATTACAAGTTCGGATTGGGATCTGAAATTCACGTTAAAAATATGGGACAACTTACAGGGGTAAGCGAGGGCCCTCAACACGTAACAGAATTTGAGGAATTTCCCTCAGAGCCTACACTCCATCAAGGCTCTTCCAGGGTCTCTAAAAAGACCTCAGCTCAGGAAGTTCTTTTGTCAGTTTTTTGTTTTAAAGTTTTATACACTATGTTCTTAATGTTTTTTATGTTCTTAATGTTCTTTCAGTTTCTGAGTAGCATAAAAGAGGGCCACCACACTGTTATACTAAATAAGACAACACAATGGAGAAACAGGGTGTAACCAAAATAATCTCATATAATGTAAAAGGGATCCTGAATCCAGTTAAAAGATCCAAGATTCTAGGCAAAATGAAAAAAGACAAAGCAGGAATAATATTTTTACAAGAAACCCACCTAACAGACGTGGAGCACACTAAACTCAATAGACAAGGGTTTAAACTGATCTCTTCGTCTTCATATAAGTCATGGAGGAGGAAGGGAGTAGCGACATTGATCTCAACCAAAATTACATTTGAAAAAAAATCAGAACACAAAGTTAAGAAGGGAGATACAGTTTGGTACTTGGGCGGCTAGAGGGAGAAGATATCACCCTGCTGAATGTATATGCTCCTCCAGGGGCTAACTGGAAATTTTATAAAAATGTATTTGACCTAATGATAACTAAAGCCCAAGGTTTAGTGATATGTGGTGGAGACTTCAATCTAAGACTGAATCCATACTGGGATGCATCAGGTAATTCTCCACATCAAAATAACACTCAAAGTAGGAAAACTCGGATGCTACTAAAAGAAATGGGAATCTGTGATGTGTGGAGGGAATTCAACCCCAGTGTAAAAGTTTATACATTTTACTCAGCGCCACATTCATCATACTCAAGGACTGACTATTTTTTTTATGTTTAATAGAGACATTGAAAGAGTAAAAACATGTAAAATAGGACTGATGGATCTCTCTGACCACAGTCCGATCTATATGGACTTAAGTATCCAAAAATACACAAATAATACATTTTCTTGGAGGTTAAATTCAAATGTCCTGAAAGGACCACTGAAAGATGAATTAGAATCAAATATTCTCAGATATTTGGAAGAAAATGATAATGGAGAAGTACCCCCTTTAATACTGTGGGATGCATGCAAAGCTGTAATAAGGGGAAAGATTATTGCAAAACTGGCAATCCAAAAGAAACTGAGACAAGAAAAACTAACCACATTAGAGTCAGAACTTAAGAACCTAGAAAAAGAGCACAAAGACAACACTCATTCTAATGACTCGCTCAAAATTAAGGAAATTAAAAAACAAATAAACAAATAAATGAGATCTACACAATAGAAATCCAGAAGAAACTTGCATTTCTGAAACAAAAATACTATGAAGCAGGCAGCAAATCGGCAAAATTACTAGCCTATAAATTGAAGAAACAACAAACGGAGAGAGCAATCTACAAAATCAGAGACCCAGTATCAAAGGAAATAAAATTCAGAATTCAGGATATTCTTAAAAGCTTTGAGAACTACTATAAGAACTTGTACTCCCTCAAAAAACATAAAAATACATCCAAAGCATTCCTAAACACATTAAACCTTCCCCAACTTACTGAGTCTCAAAATAAAACACTACTGTCAGAAATACAACCTAAAGAATTAGAAAAAGCAATTATGAAACTTAAAGCTAACAAATCCCCAGGAGCAGATGGCTATACAGCAGAGTGGTACAAAACCTTTAAACAGCAACTATCTCCTCTCCTCCTGAAAACATTTAACTATGGCGCATATTTAGGGCGCATATATGGTATTCATATTCCCTCACATATACCTAGTAGGCATGACGGTGCATATTCTGGAAGCTTCACGTCTTAATGGCCAAAGAGGACCTGACCCTGCAGAGACCTACGGGAGGTGTGAAGTTGGTCTTGTAGGAGACGGGAAGTTGGAGAGAATGTCCCAGCAGGAGCCCCGGAGGCTAGAAGGATGAGAGACAATGGAGACGCCAAGGAGCCTCAGGGGCTGTATGTTTACTAAAGGACTGTGGGTTGGGGGTGTGTTATTTGATGTTGGGGGTTTTGTGTCTTTGGAGAGTATAAGAACGGTGAAGGACGATTGTTCTACCTCTTTTCTGAGATTCTATGCTTGTTGGAGGATGTGACCTCTCAATAAACCAACCCTGAGAAATAAACTCAGTCTCGTTTGTTAAAGGCATCCTCTACATAACTATGTCCTCCACACAGGGGAAATCCCCCCCCTCCTGGAGTGAAGGGGTCATTGCAGTCATACCTAAACCTGAAAAGGATAAACTAGAATGCTCCAACTACAGACCAATCAGTGTATTAAATCAGGACTATAAGCTTTTTACCACTATCCTTGCCAAAAGGTTAGAAAACATGCTGACAGACTTAATTCATTTAGACCAAACAGGTTTTATAAGACAAAGACGGACACAAGACAACATTAGACGCACTTTACACATAATTCATCATATAAAAAAATATAACTTAAATGCAGTCATATTGGGATTAGATGCTGAAAAAGCATTCAATTCGGTTGACTTGTCTTTCCTATATAGAATCTTATCCAGTTTCAATTTTCATAACAACTTCATTAGAACTATCCAGGCATTATATAAAAAACCAACAGCTAAAATAAGGATTAACGGTAATTTATCATCATCTTTTGAGCTGGAAAGGGGATGTCGTCAGGGCTGCCCCTTGTCTCCCCTGCTCTTTGCAATCTTCATAGAACCTCTGAGCCAATGGATAAGACAGAATCAAAAAATTCAAGGTATTACACTTGGTCAGAAGGAACATAAAATAACACTCTTTGCTGATGACATTTTAATATACCTGGGGCAGCCGGACACCTCTTTTCCAGAACTAATCTCGGTTTTTTGAGTATGGAGATTTATCGGGGTACGAACTAAACATGCATAAAACCCAAGTTTTAACATTCAACTATGACCCAAATCAATATTTACTAAGCAAACTCAAAACTAACTGTGAGATGGAATCTATGAAATATCTGGGGGTCAATGTCCCGAAACAACTCAACAAAATTATAACACTAAACTATGATCCACTGATGGCAAAAATAAAATCTGATCTAGCAAGATGGAATATGATACCATTCTTGGGTACTGCACAAAGAATTGAAGCAGTCAAAATAAACATTCTTCCACGTCTTCTATACCTTTTCCAAACAATACCGGTAGAACCTTCCTAAAAAACATGGCAAGAACTGGACAGAAGGATCTCAAGATTCATATGGCAGGGCAAGAGACCTAGAATCAGATATAGAATCCTACAGCTAAACAAAGACAAAGGTGGGCTCACGCTGCCAAATATCAGGGACTATTTTAAAGCCACTAAAGAGCCCTATCGATTTCTGCAATGGATTGCCTATGATCAAGACTTTACTCCTAATAAAACAGACACTAGATTTAAAAAGTGGAAAGAGAATGGACTGATAAAATATTACGATTTTTTTAAAGGGCAAATTTTAAGAAGTTTTCAAGATTTGAAAAAACAAGGTCTAATAAATCAAGACCTTTACAGGTTCTTTCAGCTTAGACACCACATAAACAATATACTTAAAAAGGAGGATTTGGAAAGGGCCCAGTCAGGTGTTCTGAAGGTCTTCTTAATGGCATATAAAGGGATCCCAGGGATCAGATGCATCTCTAAAATATACCAAGGTCTTCAAGACTTAAAAGGAGACAACACATCATATATAAAAGAGAGATGGGAAAAAGAGGGGAATTTCACTTTACAACTGGAAATATGGGAAAAGCTAAATAAACAGCAATGGAAAAGTACCTCATCCCTGCAGTGGAGAGAATTTGGATGGAAAAATTTGGTAAGATTTTTCAGAACACCTGCACAAAACAAATTTGCTCATAAGGGGTTGAATTGTTGGCGCTTGTGTGGTGAAGAGACTGCAAATCATTTTCATGTGTTTTGGTCATGCCCAGTTATCCACCAATATTGGACCAATGTACAGACAATATTGGGGAAAATATTCAAAATAACAGTCCCCTTTTCTTTTGTAACTTTGTATTTGGGTTTACTACCGGATTCACTGGAAAGACGAGGAGAAAAATACTTATTCACTGTTTTAATATTGGCAAGTAAAAAAGTCCTAACTAAAAAATGGATGTTGAAGGACTGTCCTACACCTGAAGATTGGATTAACGTGATCCAAGACATTTACTCGATGGAAAAGTTGACATTCACACTGAAACAGGATATGGATGGGTTCTTGAACTTTTGGCAACCCTGGACTGCATATGTGTCTTCCATTAGATCTAATCTTTGACAAATACCATTTCAATAATGGCACCTCTCTTTGTTCCAACGCTACTCAGATGCTCTTTTATTTTTATTTATCTATTTTATTTTTATTTTTTGGGTTGTTTTTTTGTTTTTTTGTTTTTTGTTCTTTCTTTAATTTCACTTTTTCTTTCACTTAAAAAAAGGGGTGTTGTAATAATTATTCTTCCAATGTTGTCAAATAACAAAAAATAAGGGAACATGTGATGAAAATGTAAACAATGCAATGCTGTAATGATGTGTATACCCTTTACAAAAACTTAAATAAAAAAAAAAAATTCACAACAGGTACCCTTTAAGTCCTCTCTTCCTCGCCTCGTCCACCTTTGGCCAAAGGTGAGCGTGGGCTTCTCTGTCCTCCTTACAGTAGTCTTCCCTGAAGAGGATCTTCATCTCATGACAGATCTTCACATTTTTAGACAGTTTCCAGACTTGACTGCAGACAATTCTCATGAAAAAAAGAAGGATGATCTGCTTTGGTCTGTTATTTTTCATCTTCTGACCCAGACTGTGAACAGTGTCCACTGTGTTTTGAAGTTGCTCTGTTGAGAGAGGGACAATGTTGGACAAGATTTTAATCACCACTTCTCTGGTGTTTTCTCCCTCCTTTTCTGCCAAGCCATGAAGCCTTAATGACCATCTCCATTTGTATCTTGCATGTTCCAGGTATGTTTCACCAAGTGCTGTGTTTTCTTTCTGCAAAGCTGCCACTTGCTGCTTCAGCTTGCTCATGTCCTCCATTATTCCTTTCATGGCTGACGTGTTCGCATCGACCGACTCCTTTATTTTCACAACAGCCTCTGTATTTTCCTTCAGTTGCCATTCCAAGGCTTGAAAGTGCTTGTTTTGTGTGTTGAATTTCTGTGTTAAATTCTGTATAGCGTTCAGAATAACACTACTAGAGATTTCTTCCTCTTGTGCTCTTACCTTTTTCATTTTTTTTGGAGCGTGGGCTCTTCAGTGGGGTATGCTGCCTTTCAGCTCGATGTTTTGGTGGTGATTCTTCTTCTTGCAATAATAGTTCGATGTCCTCATCCTGGCATACTTGTTGAAGAGCGGCTGAGTAGCCATGATCGCTGCAAGCTCCAGCCATCTCAACTGTCACGTTAAGCAGGGGAATTATGTGTTAAATTAGTGAATTTTGACTTCAGAAAAGACATCTTTTGAGGTTAAACATTGTCTGTAAGCAATCTGACTGTTAAATTGAAGTAGATTTAAGGTCATAAAAAGTCTTGTTACAGAGCCTGCAAAACATTTGACCGCTCATTCCTCTATCTTCCCTTGCTCCCCTCGAGAGGGTGACATGCAATTCCACTATAGAAATCATTGCATTTAGGAGACAATGACTTTTAAATAGCTGTCCACTGCAGTGACCACTATGCACAAGAGGGTTAATAATAAAGCTAAATTGTATGGTGTGGAGACCAGAGAATCCACCAAGTCTACCCCAGTCAGCAGTGTTCCCCCTTGGCTATTTCCAGAAATTAAGATAGATTTACGTATGGAAGAAAAGGAAAGAAATTGGCAATTGATTAAAATAGGTTTTGAAAGAAGACTGTATTTAAGAAATAGATTTTACAATTATCTGGAAGTATACACAGACGGCTCTAAAATGAGCAAGATTATATGGGAATAGGTGTCTTTATCCCTGATTTTAAGATAACATATCAAAACGACTATCAGTCCAGCTTTCATTTTCTGCAGCAGAAATGGTGGCTGTTATTACGGCTCTGCAGTGGGTGGAGGAAGTCAGACCTGACAGGGTGGTGATCTGCTCCAATTCCCTGGCTGTTTTAGAAAGCTTTCAATCAAAAAGCTCATGCAGAGAAGATCTTTTAGTTGAACTTAACTGCAGTTTGATGAGACTCCACCAGTGAGGTATAGACATACAGTGTTGCTGGGTGTCTGCACACAAGGGGGTAAAAGGAGACAAATATGCAGATAAACTTGTCAAAACAGCCCTGAGGAAAGACAGAACAGCGTCTGTGCCACTTGGAAAGGAAGAGGGTAAAGTCATTATCAAGAAGGCTGGAATGAAGGTTTGGCAGGAGATGTGGGAGACGGATCAGAAAGGCAGGGCCTATTTTACAATTCAAAAATCTGTTTCAACAAAGATCTATGAAGAAATAACTACAAGGGAGGAGGTCACCATGACAAGACTCGGAGTGGATCACATAAACTTAAATGGTACATTATTTTTTATAGGAAAAAGGGAAAATGATAACTGTGGATATTGTGGCTGTAAAGAAAATGTCAGTCATATTCTTTTTCACTGCTCATTGTATTCAGCTGAAAGAGAAGCACGACAGGAGAGGATACTGTGAGATGTGACTTTGGGAGGAGTTTGAGCCCTGGCACTTACTGTAGCCGGCGTCAGGCGTGATGACATCAGGTGGGCTGCGGTCTCTGTTTTTCCATCCATCTCTTCTGTAATAAAGTTCAGTTGGTTGTTCGGCATAAGACGGCTCACGGCTCGCTTATTTCATACATAACATTTGGTGACAAGATGTAAAACTATGGAGGCGTGCGTGGCACCAGCCTTTTCTTGAGCACCCAGGGGAACCAGCAGTCCTGTGGCCATGGTAGCTGGATGCGTTTGAGACCTACATTGCAGTGTTGGGCCTGGGTGAATTCGACGAAGTAAGGAAACAAGCACTTCTTGTCCACAGGCTCAACGTAGAGGATCGGGGAATTTTCCACACGTTAGGACCTACAGAGTCATATGCAGATGCTGTCAAATGTCTTGCTAGCTACTTTGCTGAACACACATGTAACACGAGGCTGTGGGTTAAGATGCTAATGGTGCCAAACATCAGGGTGCTAGCTAGCATGGTAGAGCTAGCATCCCAGCTAGAACCAATGGAGAAGTTAGCCACAGAGCTAAATGAGTGCCAAACACAGAGGTTACCCAGACAGACGATGCTAGCTAGCTTGGTGAATATGGAGGAACGAGAGAACATGGCAGAAGAGTGCGAAACAAATGCAGTGAGCCAAAGGTCCGCTCCAAGAGGCCCCATCTGCGGGGGTTGTGGGTCCTTGACGCACCAGGACAGAGCACTCTTTTTCCTGGCAAGAGGACAGCAGTGTAACAAGTGTGGACACCTGAACCATTTTGCCAGAGTATGCCAGTCGACAGCACCGTGGGGCCTGCCAAGTAAGCCAGCCCGCCCGCCCACCAACAATGACCATTCATTCGGTAGCCCCGATGTCAGTGGTTATTCGTACAGCATGGTTAAATTAGACGGAGTAGCCGTACCACTCCTGCTCGACACGGCGGCAGTGCAGTCAATGTTAAACTGGGCCACAATGAAGAAATTTTTGCCCAACCACAAAGTCAAGAAGAACCCAACGCCGCTGTACAGATACAGTGGTCACAGACTGCACAATGTCGGAACAGTGGCACTGACTGTTTGCTGCAAGCCCAAAATTGTGTACGGCTTCGCGTTCCAGGTAACAGTGCACAGTGGCAACATTATGGGATGTGACCTTTTCGACAGACTGGGCTTCGCTATCACAGACAACGCTGGGTTCGAATGGTCCGGATGTGGCAGTTAAAGCCCAGCGGACGTTGATAACGATGACGTGATTAAGACCAGCACTATGCCAGCCACCCCGCGCTCTCAGGAGGAGAGCTGCCCAAAAGGGGAGCAACTGGACTCACCTCCGTCCCTCACTCAGCCAGAACCGGAGCCGCGGGAGAGGGAGCCCAAGCATACAGAGAGCCCCGAAGCACAGCAACAGCAAACGGGTACAAACACAACGCGCAACGCGGCACAGCAGAGCTCTTCCAATGGAAGAGAGGAGGAACTGGACTGCTCCCATATGCTCGCTCAACAAGCTATGGAGGTTACGACCGAGCTGACGGGTGAAGAGTCCACTTCAATGAGCGACACCAGAGAGGCACCGGACACCTTCCATACCCACGACGAGCTTCAACCAATGACGGAGACAACGGGTGAAGGGTCCTCAACTAACACGGTGACTATGGAACCCCCGCAGCATGACGGAGGTCCCAAGCCGAACGAGCATGCAGAGCCACCGGGAGCACAACAACAATGTATAAAACCAAGTAAGGCGCCGCTTCGAGTCATGTACTCAATTCAATTCAATTCAATTCAACTCGATTTATATAGCATCATATCACAACAACAGTCATCTCATGGCACTTTCAAATGTAGGGGAAACCCCACAATTGCAGAAAGACCCCAGCAATCAGGTGATCACCTGTGAGCAAGCGCTTGGCAAAGGTGGAGAGGAAAAACTCCTTTTTAACAGGAAGAAACCTCTAGCAGAACCAGGCTCAGGGAGGGGCAGTCATCTGCTGAGACTGGCTGGGGGGTGAGGGGATAGAGAAGATGGAGACAACAGACATAAAGAGAGCAAACAATAAAGAGAGCAAACAGTGGGTTCGGGTTTGGACCGGCGAGAGACAGGGACGGTGACTGACCGGGCCACAGCCAGCGAAACAACAGGCGCTCTTTCAGCTGACAGACGATTCGGTTCGGCACACAAACCAACTACGGTGGGTCCGGGTGGCTGCTCCAGACGGCGAGGCTCCACGGGAGTCAGCTACTGCAGTGTGGGACACGGGCCCCAGCATCAAGAAGACTGGCCCCGGGGATCCGACAGCTCCAGGGAGGCAGCCACCATGGGCCCGCTTCAAAGCTCCAGGGAGGAGGCCACCACAGGCCCACCACAAAACCCCTCAGGCACAACTGTTCCTCTCATGGAAGACTGTGGAAAAAAAAAAAAAGAATGACTGTTTAGTTAGGAGCACGGCTAAAAAAAAGTGGCAGAATAATGCACTTAGCAAACTGGGTCCAGCAGCGGTCCACCTGCAGACCTTAGTTCTAAGTTAAAAAAAAGGAAGTGTTCAAGATATAATAAGGGGGTTGATTTGCTGAGTTATATGTTGTTTTACATTTTTCTGAAGGGGGGGTGTGATGTGTGACTTTGGGAGGGTTTGAGCCCTGGGGCTTACCGTAGCCGGCGTCGGGTGTCAGGCGTGATGACGTCAGGCAGGCTGCAGTCTCTGTATATCCATCCATCTCTTCTGTAATAAAGTTCAGTTGGTTGTTTGGCATTTTTTTTTTTCTGGTTCCGGTTCCGCCGGACCGGAGGCGCCACACGAGTTGGCTGCCCTTTGCAACTGCCCTTCTCTTATTTTCCTTCTTCTTTCTACACCTTTCACTCTATATATATATATATCAAGGACACACAGATCACCCCAAGGATCTCCCGAGTCGGCGGACGGAGCCACTGTTTGCAGCGGGGGACGATACAGCAGGGAAGAGCTAGCTGGCTGGCTAGCTAGCTCCAACCGCCACCCGGTGCTAAACGGAGAAGCTCGACATGCCGAGGAACTGTGGCGAAAACGACGCGGGTGCCGGGCTGGAGCTTAGGCGGCGTGCAAGAAATATAACACAGAATAATAAAGAGCGATGGCAAGAACCAAGCAGACCGCCCATAAATCTACTGGAGGAAAATGCCCCCCAGGAAGCAGCTGGCCACCAAGGCTGCTCGGAAAAGCGCTCCGGACACCGGGGGAGTGAAGAAGCCTCACCGTTACAGGCCCGGTACCGTGGCTCTGAGAGAGATCAGTCGCCACCAGAAATCCACGGAGCTGCTCATCCGTAGGCTGCCCTTCCAGCGCCTGGTGAGGGAGATCGCTCAGGACTTCAAGACCAAACTGCGCTTCCAGAGCTCCGCCATCATGGCTCTGCAGGAAGCCAGCGAGGCCTACCTGGTGGGTCTCTTCGTGGACACCAACCTGTGTGCCATCCACGCCAAGAGGGTCACCACCATCATGCCCAAAGACATCCAGCTGGCCCGCCGCACCCGCGGAGGGAGAGAGAGCTTAGACTTTCTGCTGCACATTCATCAACCACAATGCACTGTGTGTCTATATACAGTGGGGTAAAAAAGTATTTAGTCAGCCACCAATTGTGTAAGTTCTCCCACTTAAAAGATGAGAGAGGTCTCCAATTTTCATCATAGGTATACGTCAACTATGAGAGACAAAATAAGAAAAAAAAATCCAGAAAATCACATTGAAGGATTTTTAATGAATTAATTGGTAAATTCCTCGGTAAAATAAGTATTTGGTCAATAACAAAAGTTCATCTCAATACTTTGTTATATACCCTTCGTTGGCAATGACAGAGGTCAAACGTTTTCTGTAAGTTTTCACAAGGTTTTCACACACTGTTGCTGGTATTTTGGCCCATTCCTCCATGCAGATCTCCTCTAGAGCAGTGATGTTTTGGGGCTGTCGCTAGGCAACACGGACTTTCAACTCCCTCCAAAGATTTTCTATGGGGTTGAGATCTGGAGACTGGCTAGGCCACTCCAGGACCTTGAAATGCTTCTTACGAAGCCACTCCTTCGTTGCCCAGGCGGTGTGTTTGGGATCATTGTCATGCTGAAAGACCCAGCCACATTTCATCTTCAATGCCCTTGCTGGTGGAAGGAGGTTTTCACTCAAAATCTCACGATACATGGCCCCATTCATTCTTTCCTTTACACGGATCAGTCATCCTGGTCCCTTTGCAGAAAAACAGCCCCAAAGTATGATGTTTCCACTCCCATGCTTCACAGTAGGTATGGTGTTCTTTCTCCTCCAAACACAACAAGTTGAGTTTTTACCAAAAAGTTCTGTGACATAACGCACGGCCCAGGAGACACACATGCAGGCTCAGGATAGATTTAACAGCTTTACTAGCAACAGGGAAGTGTATGGCTGCGTGTCTGTGGAATAAGAATGTATTGGTGGTGGCGTCTGCGTCAGGCACGGGGGCAGGAGGCCGTACAGCCGGACAACCCTGTGGGAGAGAGCAGAGGGAGAAGGGTAACGGGCACCACACCAATACAGGGAATAATGATGGTAGCTGGCTTACTTGGTTGTGACAGGTGGCTGGTGTCAACAAGGGCGGAGCCCGGGAGACAGCGACCTGCGGTACCTGTGGCAGCAGCGTAGAGCCAACGGCGAGGTGATGAAATCCGCCGCCGGGGATGTCCACCTGTGCACAGGGGAAAGCTAGAGGAGAGAGGTAAGGGGAGCTTACCCAGGATATCTTCGCTAGTAGGTTTGAGATCCGTAGTAGCAAAGGGCCGAAGTAGAGAGACGGCTTCAGGCCGAAGCCCAGGGCAGAGTGGATTAAATACCTCGCCGCTGACGAGGAGCAGGTGTGCGCGCGGCTGGCGCCGCTGATGAGCGGCGAGTCATAACAGTACTCCCCTCTCTAGCAGCGCCTCCTGGCGATGGTTTTTCCGGGTGCGCTTGATGAAACTCAGAAATGAGTGACCGGTCCAACACCAGCGAGGAAGGCACCCACTGTCTCCACTCGGGTCCATAGCCCTCCCAATCCACCAGGTACTGCAATCCGCGACCCCGGCGTCGGGTGTCCAAGATGTCAGCGACGGTCCAGGCCGGATGGCCACCAATCATCCGGGGAGCGGGGTGCGCCGCAGGTGGAGGGCAGAGGGGGTCAGAGACCACCGGTTTGATTTTGGAGACGTGGAAGGTGGGATGGATGCGGAGGGAGGAGGGAATAGCCACACGCACAGCCACCGGGTTGATGATCCTGGTTATGGGATAAGGGCCGATGAACCGTTGAGCCAGCTTTCTCCTCTCACCCTTTAGGTTTACGTCCTGTGTGGAAACCCAAACTTGCTGTCCCACCTGGTAGGCAGGTGCAGGTCTCCTATGTCGGTCCGCCGTAGACTTATTGCGCTCCGCCGTGCGTAAAAGCGCATTACGCGTCGTGGACCAAAGGGAACGGCACCGCCTCAGATGTGCCTGGACAGAGGGAACAGCCAACTCGCCCTCCTGCGCGGGGAACAGGGGTGGATCATAGCCCAAGGATGCTTTAAAGGGCGACATCCTGATGGCCGTAGAGCGAGAGGTGTTGTGGGCGTACTCCACCCAGGCGAGGTGAGAACTCCAGGACGTGGGTTTAGATGAAGTTACGCAGCGGAGCGTAGCCTCCAGCTCCTGGTTAGTCCGCTCACACTGCCCGTTAGACTGGGGGTGATGGCCGGAGGAGAGGCTTACCTTGGCTCCCAGGGCGTTGCAAAATGACCTCCAGACGTCCGAAGAAAACTGGGGGCCGCGGTCGGAGACCACGTCGACCGGGATTCCATGCAGTCTGACCACGTGCTGGATGAGGAGGTCCGCCGTCTCCAAGGCTGAGGGAAGTCCACGTAGGGGCACGAAGTGGGCGGCCTTGGAAAAACGGTCTACGATGGTCAGAACTGTGTCAAAGTTGTTGGAGACAGGGAGCCCGGTGACGAAGTCCAGAGCGATGTGCGACCAGGGCCTACCAGGGACGGGCAGGGGCTGGAGCAGACCCGCAGGGGGGGCGTTACCTGACTTATTGGCAGCACAGACGGGGCAGGCCTGGACGTAACGGGCGGCATCCTTCCGCAGACCTGGCCACCAAAAGGATCGCTGGAGAAGGTCGATCATCCGCGAAGCTCCAGGATGGCAGGTGAGCTTGGAGGTATGGAGCCAGTGTATAACGTCCCCCCGGACGGCAGATGGCACGAAGAGCCTCCCCTCCGGTCCGCCGCCAGGGTCCGGTTCCGCTTCCTGCACCCTCCAGATCTTGTCTTCTATGTCCCATGTAACAGCCCCCACGACGCACGACCTGGGCAAGATGGTATGAGCAACGTCATCTGCGGCCTCCGGGGCAAATTGCCTGGAGAGGGCGTCGGGTAGGCCGTTCTTGGAGCCAGGCCTATATGTGATGCTGAACTTAAACTTTGCAAAGAACAGGGACCAACGCGCCTGGCGGGCGTTCAGACGCTTGGCAGATCTCAGGTACTCCAGGTTCTTGTGGTCAGTGAGGACCACAAAAGGCAAGGCTGCCCCCTCCAGCCAGTGACGCCATTCTTGAAGGGCAAGCTTGATGGCAAGAAGCTCTCTGTCCCCCACGTCGTAATTTCGTTCCGCCGGGGACAGGCGCCGAGAGAAGAAGGCGCAGGGTCGCTTGACTCCATTGGCTGGGGACCGCTGGGACAACACCGCCCCCACCTCCGCGTCCGAAGCGTCCACCTCCACAATGCACTGCAGCACGGGATCGACCTGGCTGAGGACCCGGGAGGAGGAGAACTCCGTCTTCAGCGCCTGGAAGGCCGAAGCGGCCTCTTCAGTCCACCGGAACGGGGTCTTAGGAGAGGTGAGGTGGGTCAGGGGTCCGACGATGGCTCCAAAGTTCGGGACAAAGCGGCGGTAGAAATTGGCGAACCCGATGAACTGCTGAACTTGCTTTCGAGAGGTTGGTGTGGGCCAATCCACCACTGCTTTGATCTTCGCTGGGTCCGGAAGCACCTGGTCATGGGAGATGACGAACCCCAGGAAGGAAGTTGTTTTGGCGTAGAATTCACATTTTTCTGCCTTGAGGTACAGATGGTTCTCCAGCAGTCTCTGCAGGACCCGCCTCACGTGGACCCGGTGTTCATCCCTGGACCTGGAGAAGATGAGAATGTCGTCCAGGTAGACGAATACGAACAGGCCGATGAAGTCCCGGAGGACGTCATTGATGAGGCGCTGAAAGACGGCTGGAGCATTGGTCAACCCAAACGGCATCACAAGATA
Source organism: Pholidichthys leucotaenia (assembly GCA_020510985.1). Taxonomy (NCBI): domain Eukaryota; kingdom Metazoa; phylum Chordata; class Actinopteri; order Cichliformes; family Pholidichthyidae; genus Pholidichthys; species Pholidichthys leucotaenia. The sequence goes on along the minus strand of CM035844.1, from coordinate 271,071,829 downwards.
TTCAAAATGCCCGTTTGGGGTTCGGAAGGTGGTTTTCCACTCATCTCCCTCCCGGATCCGGACGAGGTGGTAAACGCTGCGGAGATCCAGCTTAGTAAACCAGGTCGCCCCCTGGAGGGAGTGGAAGGCAGTGTCCATAAGGGGCAGGGTGTACCGGTCCTTCTCCGTGATATCGTTGAGAGCTCGATAGTCGATACAAGGACGAAGAGATCCATCCTTCTTTCCAATGAAGAAGAACCCTGCACCTACTGGAGAGGAGGACGGTCGGATGATCCCAGCACTGAGCGACTCCTTCAGGTAGCTGTTCATTGCCTCCTTCTCCGGCGCTGACAGACTGTAGAGGCGTCCTGAGGGTAAGGGCGCCCCTGGCGGATGTTAATGGCGCAGTCGTAGGGCCGGTGAGGAGGTAGAGACATCGCCTTGGACTTACTGAAAACGGCACCCAGGTCGTGGAACTCTGAGGGCACTAGGGTGAGATCCGGGGGTGCGGTGTCCTGAGCTGTGGGAGGTGAGGACGGGGCGCAGGCCGCGGATTGGAGGCAGGTACCCATGCAGAAAGTGCTCCACGCAGAAACCTTCCCAGTCTTCCAGTCCAAGGCGGGGTTGTGGAGGCGGAGCCAGGGATAACCGAGGATGACAGGTGTTACTGAGGTGGGCTGGACATAAAAGGAGATATCCTCCCGATGGTTTCCAGAGATGATCACCGGGACAGGGGATGTTTGGTGAGTTACCTTTCCCAGGGACACTCGGGAGAGATTAACCAGGGCGAGAGGAGTATCGAGGGGGTGCCCCCTCCACTGGCTGGAGGGGGCAGCTCAGCCTTTTGCGGTTTGGATGGACCACAAGAATCTAGAGTATTTGAGGTCAGCCAGGCGTCTGAATGCCCGCCAGGCGCGCTGGTCTCTGTTTTTTGCTCGGTTCCAGTTCACCATCACCTACCGTCCAGGCTCCAAGAATGGGTTGCCCGACGCCCTGTCTAGACAGTTCCCCCTGAGGCTCCGGAGGAGCTGGATCACACCATCCTGCCCAGCTCGTGTGTTGTGGGGGCGGTTTCCTGGTCCATCAGGGACACGATCCGGAAGGCGCTGGAGGCTGAACCGGACCCTGGCGGCGGCCCGGATGGGAGGTTCTTCGTTCCATCAGCTGTTCGGGGGGAGGTCATTCACTGGGCCCACACGTCCAAGCTCGCCTGTCACCCTGGCGTCTCCCGACTGGTGGACCTCCTTCAACGCTCCTTGTGGTGGCCCGGTCTCCAAAAGGATGTCGCCAATTACGTCTGGGCTTGCCCCCAGTGTGCTACTGGCAAGACCCCAAATTCCCCCCCCCCCCCCGCGGGTCTACTCCAGACCCTGCCAGTCCCGGGCAGGCCCTGGTCGCACATCGCCCTCGACTTCGTTACTGGTCTCCCTGTCTCCAACACCTACGACACGGTTCTGACGATTGTGGATCGGTTCTCCAAGGCCGCCCACTTTGTGCCGCTCCGGGGTCTCCCTTCGGCACGAGAGACGGCCGACCTCCTCGTCCAACATGTGGTCAGGCTGCACGGGATCCCAGTGGACATCATGTCCGATCGGGGGCCTCAGTTCGTGTCCCAAGTGTAGAGGTGCTTTTGCAACGCCCTGGGGGCCACGGTGAGTCTTTCCCCCGGTCACCACCCTCAATCCAACGGGCAGTGTGAGCGCGCTAATCAGGAGCTGGAGGCTGCCCTGCGGTGCGTCACCATCTCCAACCCATCCTCCTGGCGCTCTTACTTGGCCTGGGTGGAGTACGCTCACAATACGGCACGGTCATTGGCTACCGGGATGTCCCCCTTCAGGGTGTCATTGGGCTACGACCCCCCCCCCCCATTTCCCGAGCAGGAGAGTGAGTTGGCCGTTCCATCTATCCAGGCGCATGTGAGACGCTGCCGGAGCTTGTGGACCAGGGCGCGCGAGGCGCTTTTACGCACGGCGGCTCGCAACACCATCACTGCCAATCGCCACAGGAAGCCGGCTCCCAGTTACCAGGTGGGCCAACAGGTCTGGTTGTCATCTCAGGACATCAATCTCAAGGCCAAGAAGAGGAAGCTGGCTGCACGTTTCATCGGTCCCTTCACCATCTCCAAAATTATCAACCCGGTGGCTGTGCGTTTGGCCCTCCCCCCCTCCCTCCGTGTGTGTCCCACTTTTCATGTGTCTAGGATCAAGCCCATGATCTCCGACCCACTCTGTCCTCCTCCTCGGGCGCCGCCCGCTCACATGATAATCGATGGCCACCCGGCATGGGGAGTTGCTTCCATCCTGGATTCCCGGCGTCGAGGTCGTGGGCTGCAGTACTTGGTGGATTGGGAGGGATATGGCCCAGAGTGGAGATCTTGGGTGCGCTCTTCTTTTGTGCTGGACAAAGATCTCATCACGGAGTTCCACCGGGCGCACCCGGATAAACCAGCGCCAGGAGGCACTGCTAGGGGGGGAGTACTGTCACAACTCGCCGCTCTCAGACATCCACCTCAGCTGCGCGCACACCTGCACCTCGTCAGTGATGGGCTATTTAGTCCACTCGGCCCTGAGCATCGTTCTGGAGCTGTCTGTTCTACTGCACGCTCAAACCCTCAACAGGATCGTCTCTTCCCATCCTGCCACTCTTCGCTACAACACGTAAGCTGTTTGCCACTTACCTGTCTATCATTCTTCCCCTGTGCACAGGTGGATTCCCTGGTGGCGGATTCTCCCATCTTCGCCATCTCCTCCTCCCGCATCTCCACGTCTCGTTGTGTGCGCAGCAGGGCGCTGTCTCCCAGGCCGAAGATCCTAGCCAACGCCAGCCACCTTTCCTTCTGCAAGTAAGCATTACTCAGTATTACTTCCCCGTTTGGTTAAGCCCAGCTGATTTCCCTGTCTCTGCTCTTCCCATAGGGTTGCCTGGCTGCACGGCGTGCTGCTCTGTTCCCGACTCTCATCGTCCACCCACAATCCACATACATATCTCATACATGCACCCAAACACCCCTTTGCTGTTGAATAAAGCTATTAAATCTTACCTGAGCCTGCGTGCGTGTTTCCTGGGCCGATAAATATGTCACCATTTCGGATAACTTATGTTGAACTGTATAATCAGAGGAGTTGTTGTTTAGTTTGACCTTGTTGGATTTTCTTCCCCCTTTGTTATATTATTCTGTTTCTTTTAATCTTTACTTTTAATCTATCCGAAATAAAGATTGATTGATTGATCTTGTAGGGAATTCAATCAGGAAAGGGAGGAAATGATTTAACAATTACAGAAAATAGGACGGGTAGAAAAAACTGTAAAAAGCATAATGGACTATGGGGACTGTGGGCAGGGGAGGAAATGGATAATACAGTTGTTAAGAGGACCAGACTGGACAGACGGATAGAGAACATGATGATGAGAGGTGTGTAGAAACCAGAAGATGGCAGCAATACAACAATACGGATGCCAGCTGCCGTTAAACTCCAATGAAGAAGAAGAAGAAGCCGAAGAAGAGGCTGCCAGTAGCAACATGGTGAACGTATGTTTTCATCATGGTGAATCCCTCCACATGTATGAAAGTGATGCCGGATTATTCAGACTGTCTCTCTGACTTCTTTACATCATGACTCCGTGTGGCTATTATTGAGATTCAAAGCGGTAACCGAAGAGAACCGTAAACCGTCTGATTCTTCAGTGGACTTTAATACAGTAGCATGTTAGCCTGTTAGCTCTGGCTGCTCCCTCCATGGAAGAAGGCTGCGGTTTTCCTCCTGAATGAGTCTCTTCATGGTCTTTGCAGGAGAAAATCGGCACAGACGGACCTATCTAGCTTCCATGTGGTCGGTGTGGGTGGTTCTGCTGCTGTTCTGCTCCTCATGGATGAATAGCTGATGTAGCTCCGTGGAGACCTGCCATTGATGGTCTGTGCTGAGTGCTGGAGAACAAAGCACCGACGTGGAAGTGTGAGGACGAAGAGAAACCATGACTTCAGTTTCCACTATAAAATCACACAGACTGGGTATGTAGAACTAACGAGGCTTTGACAAGATTGTTGGTTTGTTTACTGCTCAGACAGAATGTGACTTTGACCAACGATAAAACTCACAATTTGTGAGAAAAAGCTGTTATATACCTCCTGATAGTTATACCTATTATATAAGTGAGGCTTGGCACACTACGTCCTGGCTAGATCATTGCATCAGCACTGGTGATGCACATGCATCTTTGGGTGGCATGAGTATTTATTATGGGTTAGCAATGTCTGATCATATACCGTTTGAGATGATAATTAATGTTGACTGTCTACCTGCACTTTGTCAAAATGTCAGTCAGGATGAGGTGGGGAAATTAGACTGGGACACTCTTTCTAAGGAAGAAATTGTAGAATATTGTGTCTGTACAGATAAATCTTTGAGTAAAATATGTCTTTCTAGAGATGCTGTGACGTGCAACGATGTGAACTGTAGCATTGTTGAGCATAAGAAAGACCTTTGTAGATTGTACGATGCTATAGTTAACTCCCTGTATAGGGACAGCAAGCCTTATTATAGGAAGATACGTAAAACACATAATGTTAGACCTGGCTGGAATGAGGCCGTAGCTGTGCCTTATTCTGAAGCTCGGGAAGCATATAAAGCCTGGGTGGTGGCTGGGAGACCCAGACAAGGGCCAGAATTTGAGATGAAGAAATGTTCAAATGCAAAGTTTAAGTATGCTATTCGTCATATTTCTAAAAATGAGCAGTTAATGAGAAGTAATTCCTTGGCCAAGAAATTGTTAGATAAGAATGTCACAGATTTTTGGAAGGAGCTTAGACGGATTAGTAATAGTAAAATGTCTTTGCCCTGTACCCTGGAAGGCATTTCAGGTATAGAAAATATTGTGGATTTATGGCGGCAGCACTTTTATTCATTATTTAACTCAACTAAGGATGAAACTTATAAGGTAGGGAAAGTAGAAAGGGACGATTCACTCCTGATTGACACTTATGCAGTGACCAAAACCATTAGAGAGCTATCAGATAACAAAGCGAGTGGTTTAGACTGTATTTCTGCTGAGCATCTTAAATATGCTAGCTCAAGAACTGCTCCTCTTCTTGCAATCTGTTTCACCAGCTTCATGATTCATGGGATGTTACCAGAATCTTTATTGTCTGTTGTGTTGGTACCAGTCATTAAAGATAAAGCTGGCAAGCTGTGTAGCCTGGAGAGTTACAGGCCCATAGCTATAGCCAATATAATATCTAAAGTACTGGGAAGAATCATGTTTGAAAAATTAAATGTATTCATCAAATCTACTGATCATCAATTTGGATTTAAATCCCATCATGGAACAGATGTGCATATATGCTTTAAAAGAAATTATAAATAAGTATAGAAATCAAAATTCTTCAGTTTTTCTGTTTTATTGATGCCTCCAAGGCGTTTGATCGTGTTAATCACAGGATATTGTTTAGGAAAATGATTGACAGGGGGGTTCCCAAGTACTTAGTACGTATCCTGATTTACTGGTCCGCACATCAGAAGATGCTGGTGAAATGGGGGAAGAGTCATTCATCCCCATTTGGTGTGAGCAGTGGTGTCAGACAGGGCAGTATATTATCCCCTGTAAAACTGGGTGTTTAATAGGGAATAAGTTAGTGAATCATTTTATGTATGCTGATGATCTAGTTATTCTCAGTCCAAGTAGTGCTGGTCTTCAGGAGTTATTAAGAGTGTGTACTGCTTATGGAGAGGAAAATGATATATATATAATACAAATAAGAGTTGTGTGCTGATTTGCCGCACTAAAGAAGATTTGTTAATGAAATTCCCTGTCTTTGAATTGGCAGGCAGGGAATTAATTGTCAGAGATAAAATTAAATATCTGGGACATTTTATTAATTCTATTAATTCTTTTTCCCAAGATGGCGCCCACAGCGGCCGCCATGGTGCCTCGCTGCTCTTTAATTTTTATAATTTGTCTGTTTTTGTTCATTGATTGTGCGTCTGCTGGTTCATACACCCGTGAAGAACTATTAAATATCAGGACTCTCACTCCCATGGACCTTCTTCCAGTTTTTTTAGCTCCTGCCGCCGATCTGATCCATTGTCTGGCCAAAAAAGCAAGACGGCGGAAAAGAGGAAAGAGAGGGGGGATTCTCGCTTGGCTCCGGAAAAGAGGCACGCGAACAGCCTTGCCTGGCATATTTCTATCCAATGCCAATTCTCTCTCGAACAAGGTAGAAGAATTAAGACTGCTGATGCGATTCAAGGACCTCGTTTCCTCGTCTGTCATCTGCTTCTCTGAGACCTGGCTTAAAGAGAACATTCCAGATTGCGCAATCAGCCTCGAGGGATTTCAGCTGTATCGTGCAGATCGCGTCACAGAGCTCTCCGGTAAGTCTATTGGAGGAGGAGTGTGCTTCTATATTAACAACAGCTGGTGCTCTGATGTAACGGTGATTTCCAAACACTGTTCTCCTGCCCTGGAATTTCTTTTTATTAACTGCAAGCCATTTTATTCCCCGCGCGAGTTTGCCTCATTCATCCTCGCCGCTGTGTACGTCCCTCCCGACGCGGACACGCGCGAAGCTCAGCGCGTGCTCACAGATCACATCCAACTTACGGAGCGGAACTTTCCAGACTCCCTGGTTATTGTGTTGGGCGATTTTAACCAGAGCAATCTGAGTCACGAGCTCCCCCGCTACAAACAGTTTATTAAATGTCCAACCAGAGGAAATAACACGCTGGATCACTGTTACACCACAGTTTATTTATTTAGCGAATGCAAAGTCCTTAAGCCAAGCAGTTGCCTCCTGGTTTGCTGTATGGAGGGTGTGTAATCCTCCTTCCAGTCTTTGGAGCGGGCAAGCCTCTATGATGTGTTCCATTGTTTGCTCCTCTCCACATGCGCACAGTGGGCTAGGGCTACTGCCCCATCTGTAAAGGCTGGCCAAGCAGGGGCCATGTCCAGTCCTGAAGCGATTGAGTGTAGACCACTGTCTCCTTGGGAGGTTGGTGCCCGGGACCTGTTGGTTGGGGTTTATCACCAGCTGTTTGTTTGGGACCTCCTTGGTCTCCCATTCCTCTTGCCAAGCTGTCTGGATGGTGAAGTCAGCTGGGGGAGGGTTTTTCCCAATCGGCCGTCTGGATGGAAGTCGGGCAGTGGGTGGGGTGTAGATATCTGCATGGATTGGTAAGTGAGGAGAATCTTTAACTTTTTGGAGCATCCTTTGAGTTAATGCTGCTCGCCGGATGTGTGGAGGGGCTATGTTTGACAGTACAGAGAGCCAGGGGAGTGGTGTTGAGCGGATTGTTCCAGTTATAGTTCTCATGGTTGTGTTGAGCTGGGTGTCTACATGGTGTGTGTAAGATGACCTGGACCAGACAGGGGCACAATATTCTGCTACAGAGTATGAAAGGGCCAGTGCTGAGGTGCGCAGGGTGGAGACTGCCGCCCCCCATTTTGCACCAGCGAGCTTGCAGAGCAGGTTGTTTCGTACCTTCACCTTAGCAGCCGTCCCCTTTAGATGTTCCTTGAAGGATAAGGTCCTATCAAGGGTCACTCCAAGATAAGTTGGATTTGGGGCATGCTTAAGCTTGAGTCCGCTCAGGTGGATGTTTAGTTCTCTGGCAGCTTTTGCATTGTGGAGATGGAATACACTGGAGACGGTTTTTGCTGGGCTTGGTTTTAGGCGCCAGATTTTGCAGAACTGGTCCAGTTTGGCAAGATCTTCCGTGAGCACCCGTTCCAGTGGTTCAAAGTCTGGTGCTTGGAATGCCAAACAGATGTCGTCTGCATAGGTGAATTTGCGGGATTTTGTAGTAGGCAGGTCGTTTATGTAGAGGTTGAACAGAGTTGGAGCTAGAACTGAGCCTTGGGGGAGTCCGTTTTTCTGCATTCTCCATGCACTTGTCTTCTGACTGAGGTGGACTCTGAACCTTCGGTTGGTCAGCAGGGTTTTTATAATTGCTGTTGCCCAAGCAGGGATCGCCTTTATAAGTTTCAGGAGGAGGCCTTTGTGCCAGACCGTATCATAGGCGGCTGTAAGGTCGAGAAACACAGCCCCTGTCTTCAGTCTGCTCTCGAAGCCATTTTCGATGAAGGTGGTTAGGGCCAGTACTTGTTCTCCTGTACTGCGGTCCTTGCGGAAACCTGCTTGATCCACACTTAGAATGTCCTCTACCTCTGGGGAAATGCGTTGCAGAATTAGGCGCTCCATGATTTTGTAAGGAACGCTGAGTAGGGAGATTGGGCGGTAGCTTGCTGGTCACCAGCAAGTCACTGTGGTGCTGGTCACTGTGGTTACACCACAGTGAAAGACGCATATCACGCTGTTCCCCGCGCTGCGCTGGGTCTATCTGATCACGTGATGGTCCACCTCATCCCCACATACAGACAAAGACTGAAACTCACTAAACCTGTTGTGACCACTACAAAGAAATTGACCAGTGAAGCTGGAGAGAAACTGAACACATGCATGGAAATAACTGACTGGGGCATGTTTAAAAGAGCCACACATGATCTTAATGAGTACACAGACACTGTGAACTCATATATCAACTTCTGTGAGGAGGACATTCTCCCATCGCGCACCAGGGTGAGATATTCTAATGACAAGCCCTGGTTCACAGCTAAGCTCAGACGGATCAGGAAAGAGAAGGAAGCAGCGTTGAAAAGTGGAGACAGGGACTGCTACAGAGAGGTCAAATATCGGTTTAACAGAGAGCTGAGGAGAGCTAAATCTGTGTATTCTGAGAAACTCCAGCAGCAGTTCACTGCTAATGACTCGGCTTCTGTGTGGAGAGGACTGAGGCAAATCACCAACTATCGGCCTCAGGCTTCTAAAGGTCAGGATGACAAAGCCCTTTGTCAAAAACTGTCCCAACATTACGCCCGTTTTGACACCTCGTCAGCTGTGTCCAACTCACCCACTCCACCCAGCTCCACTGCCTCCTCAGCCCCTAATTCATCAAAAGCGGTCCCCCCCCTCCTCCTCCTCCTCCTCCCCCCCTCCCCTTGTCATCAGTGAGCAGGACGTGCACAGACAGTTCTCCAGACTGAACCCGCGCAAGGCCCCCGGGCCGGACGGTGTGTCTCCCTCCACCCTGAGACACTGTGCGAAAGAGCTGGCTCCTGTCTTCACAGACATTTTTAACACCTCCCTTAAGCAATGTCACGTGCCGACCTGCCTCAAATCCTCCACCATCATCCCTGTCCCCAAGAAGCCACGGATTGCTGGATTTAACGACTTCAGACCTGTAGCGCTCACCTCTGTAGTCATGAAGTCCTTTGAGCGCCTGGTCCTGTCTCACCTCAAGTCCATCACCACACCCCTCCTAGACCCGCTGCAGTTTGCCTACCGTGCTAACAGGTCTGTGGATGACGCAGTCAACCTGGCCCTCCACTCCATCCTGCAGCACCTGGACTCCCCGGGAACCTACGCCAGGATTCTGTTTGTGGACTTCAGCTCCGCATTCAACACCATCCGCCCCGATCTGCTCCAGGACAAGCTGTCCCTGCTCAACGTGCCTGACTCCCTCTGCAGGTGGATCACCGACTTCCTGACGGACCGGAGACAGCATGTGCGGCTGGGGAAGTCTGTCTCAGACTCTGTTAGCATCAGCATTGGATCACCCCAGGGCTGTGTACTTTCCCCCCTACTCTTCTCCCTTTATACCAACTCCTGCACCTCCTCCCACCAGTCTGTTAAGCTGATTAAGTTTGCGGACGACACCACCCTCATCGGGCTCATCTCCAACGGCGACGAGTCCGCCTACAGGGAAGAGGTGGCCCAGCTGGTGTCCTGGTGCAGCCACAACAACCTGCAGCTGAATGCTCTGAAGACAGCGGAGATGATTGTGGACTTCAGGAAAGTCACAACCCCCCTGCCCCCCCTCACCATCACAGGCTCTCCCATCACCATTGCAGATTCCTTCCGCTTCTTGGGCACCACCATCACCCGAGACCTCAAATGGGAGCCAACCATCAGCTCCCTCATCAAAAAGGCCCAGCAGAGGATGTTCTTTCTGCGGCAGCTGAGGAAGCTCAAGCTACCCACCAAGATGTTAGTGCAGTTCTACACGGCCATCATCGAGTCCATCCTCACCTCCTCCATAACTGTGTGGTATGCAGGAGCCACTGCCAGGGACAGACTAAGGCTGCAGCGCGTCGTGCGCACTGCTGAGAAGGTGATAGGCTGCGAGCTCCCATCTCTCCAGGACCTGTACATCTCCAGGACCCGGAGGCGTGCTGGCCGGATCATAGCCGATCCTTCACATCCTGGTCACGTACTGTTTGCTCCCCTCCCCTGAGGTAGAAGACTTCGGTCCATTCGGACTAAAACCTCCCGGCACATGAACAGCTTTTTCCCCTCTGCCATCAAACTGCTGAACATTAAGTGACTTTTTGACTCTCGTGCACTATGTACAGCAGCTCAACCAGACTCACGTCATTCATCACTGTTTTCTGTTGCATTATCGACTGCACTATGTGGTACTTCACATTATCTGCTACTTGCTAATTTTTTAAAACTGCCTTGACTAGTACTACTCATTATTACTAGTATTGTTATTATTATTATTATCATTATTACTTATTATTACTTATTTTTCTACACTTATTGCACGTTTTCAGTCCTTTAGTTTTTTAGTTTATCTCTTTTTCTCATCATGTTTTTAATGTTGCAGCATGGCATCGAGACAAATTCCTAGTTTGTGTACTACATGAACAATGGCAATAAATCTGATTCTGATTCTGATTCTAATGATAGAATGACTGATGATGATGATATTTTCAGACAACGCTGCAAAATCTACATGCAAGCAAATATTCTTGCACACAGGTTTGGTTTTTGTTCAGATGAGGTGAAACTGGTTCTTTTTAAAACCTATTGTACTGTGGGGAACGTGAAATGAAGAAGCTGAGTGATTTTATAAATCAGATTTAATGTCGGCTTCACATCCCCAACATGTCTCATCCAAAGGCAGAAGCAGAAAGAGACTGATCGCAGTCAGACCCCCATACTTATGCATCACACAACAAAAGCCAACACATTATGCATTACACCACAAAAGCCAACTTCACACGTCCTTGTCATATCCTTCCGATGTCCTCCCGTTCCTTCGCCTGACCCCAGGGGGTCAGGAAGTCTTTTCAGGTCTGCACCGCCGCTCCTCCATCTCCTCGTTGCTCTCCGCAGGCGGTGGAGACTCATTGTCCTCTTCTGAGACGTGAGGTCATTCCACACATGTAATTACAACACATCCCCCTGTGTCTATCATATGCAGGAGTGGATACATGAACTACAGCCCCCCCCCCCCCCAAAAAAAAAACGTCTAAGAAAAGGACAGTATATGTAGGTTCGCAGACTATGATGACATCACCGGCATAACTATACAAGTTGATCACATTAAAAAACACAGTGATAACAATAACAGTACAGTCTATGCCCCCTGTCCGCCTTAAAACTGTTATGATAACCCCGACAGCATATCTTAAAACACGTTATCACGTTCACATCAGTCTGTGTGTCGTCTGGGTTTCAACAGTCTTCCGAATCTGCTGTATGCCTGCCTCGGCGTCTCAGCGGCGCTGTCTTGTAAGGGATCTGCAGCTTGAAGAAAAAAGGGGTTATTTGATCCCTGCGGGGTGTTTGGGACGTGTCCCTTGGGAGGTCTACCACGTCGAGGTGCTCTCGCCACCCGTGCAGGTTCGTCGCTCAACATGAAGGCAGGCTTGAGTTTGTCAATGCTGACTGTCTCTTTTCTGTCCCCCAAATCCAGAACAAAATGCTTATCACCAGGTTCCAGCACTCTATATGGGCCATCGTATGGTGGGCGGAGGGTTGGCTTTAAAGCGTCGTGCCTAACAAAAACGAACTCGGCATTTTTTAAAGCCTGGGGAAAAAAACCCGCGGAAAAGTGTGATGAACTGGGCCCAGGAGCATGTCCGCTCCCGTGCTGCTTAGTGGTCTGAGAGCTGAGAGGCGCCCTGGCTCTGGATGTTCTGGTAAGAATTCACCGGGGAGCCTGAGAGGTTGTGCAAAAACTAACTCTGCTAGGGAGACGTCTAGATCCTCCTTGGGCACAGAACGCAACCCCAATAAAACCCATGGTAGTTTGTTAACCCAATTTGCATCCGTTAGTGACGCTCTGAGGGCCGCCTTCAAAGACCTATGAAAACGCTCGCATAAACCGTTAGCCTGTGGGTGATACGCGGTAGTGCGATGGATTGACGCCCCTAAGCTGCTGGCCATCGCAGACCAGAGCTCTGAGACAAACTGAGGACCCCTATCGGACGTGATGTCCGACGGGACCCCGAAACGTGCCACCCAGGTCGTTAAAAAAATGCGAGCCACTTCTGCGGCCGTAGTTGACGTCAGTGGGACCGCTTCTGGCCAACGTGTGGTTCGGTCCACCATTGTTAAAAGATGTGTGAACCCCTGCGACGACGGTAGGGGGCCCACGAGGTCGACATGCACATGGTCAAACCTCCTGGCCGGAATTGGGAACGGTTCTAAAGGAGCTTTCGTGTGTTTGTGAATTTTGGCGTGCTGGCAAGACATGCATATTCTTGCCCACTCCTTTACGTGCTTGCGCAGGCCCGGCCAAACAAACTTCTCCGCCACCATTTTCACCGAAGCGCGCACTCCCGGGTGCGCCAGGGAGTGAATCGAGTCAAAAACACGGCGGCGCCATGCGGCCGGGACTACCGGGCGAGGTCGCCCGGTTGACACGTCGCAGATTAAGGGGGGCACACCGTCACGCAAACCCCTGCTCTCCAGCCTTAACCCTGTTGGTCCAGACTGGAGCGCACGCACGTCCGCGTCGCCGCCTTGTTCTGCTGCTATGGCTGCATAATCTATCCCTACGTGGACTGGGGCCGCGTACGCTTCCGTGTTGGGCTTGCGCCCTGCGGCTGTGGTAGTATGATCTGTCTCCGCGTGCCCTGACGATGTCACGGCGCGGGAGAGGCAATCTGCCACCACGTTGAGTTTGCCCGCTACGTGCCGAATGTCTGTGGTAAATTCCGAAATGGCGGCTAGCTGCCTTTGTTGCCGGCCCGACCAAGGCTCTAAGATTTTAGACATCGCAAAAGTGAGCGGTTTATGGTCGACAAAAGCCGTGAAACGCCGACCTTCCAGCCAAAACTGGAAATGGCGGATGGCTAAATGAAGCGCTAACAGCTCTCTGTCAAACGTGCTGTATTTGCGCTCGGTCTCGTTTAGGGATTTGCTAAAAAAAAGCTAGCGGTTGCCAAACCCCGTTAACTTGCTGCTCCACGACTGCCCCTATGGCCAAATCTGATGCGTCCGTGGTAAGCGCTATGCGAGCTGAGGGGTCGGGGTGGGCCAAAAGCGCGGCGTCAGCCAGGGCTCTTTTTACTTCCGCGAACGCGTGTTCCCGCTCCAGGGACCACACGACCGCGCTGGAGGGCTTTTGCTTTCTAAGCGCGGCATATAACGGCTGCATGAGCTGAGTTGCGCGGGGTAGGAAACGGTTGTAAAAATTTACCATTCCCAAAAATTCTTGCAGCGATCTGACCATTTGTGGTCGGGGAAAATTTGCCACTGCGCGCACCTTATCAGGCAATGGGACTGCCCCTTCTGGGGAAACGCGGTGTCCCAAAAAATCAATCTGTACCACACCGAATCGGCACTTTGTTGGGTTAATTATTAACCCGTGCTCTTCCAGCCACTGAAAAACTGTAGTGAGGTGATTTTCGTGTTCCTCTTCGGACGCGCTGGCGACTAAAATATCGTTGAAGTAGATAAACACGAAAGGAAGGTCGCGTAGCACAGCGTCCATCATACGCTGAAACGTTTGCGCTGCGCCTTTCAGGCCAAAAGGCATGCGCAGAAACTCGAAAAGACCAAAAGGGGTTATTACGGCCATTTTAGGGACGTCCTCAGGTCGGACTGGGACCTGGTGGTAGCCGCGGACCAGGTCTATTTTAGAAAAAATACGCGCACCCGCCAGATGTAGTGAAAAATCTTGGATGTGCGGGATTGGGTAGCGGTCATGAGCTGTAGCATTGTTTAATCTGCGATAATCGCCGCAAGGTCTCCAGGAGCCATCAGCTTTCGGGACCATATGCAGTGGCGAAGCCCATGGGCTTTTCGAGCGCCGAATAATGCCCAGCTTTTCCAGGCTGGCGAACTCGTCGCGTGCTATGGCGAGCTTGGTCGCGTCTAAGCGCCGAGCTTTAGCGAACACCGGGGGGCCCATTGTGGGGATGAAGTGCTCCACCCCGTGTTTCGCTACTGTTGCCGAAAATTTGGGAACTGTGAGTGCTGGAAATTGGGTGAGGAGTTTGTCAAACTTACCTCCTGCTGTAGCGAGATTGGCCTGCACGGGTGGTGGGGACACTCGAGCTGCACAGGGGATAGAAGAGAATGATTGATTAAGCGTCTGTTTGCAAGCTCAACTAACAACCCATGTGAACATAAGAAATCAGCCCCTAACATGTTGAAACTCACCGCCGCTATGATAAAGGTCCACTCATAAGTGCGGCCGTGTAAGGACAGAGACAAGGTCTTTTCACCATAAGTGCTGATGATTGAGCCGTTCGCTGCCATTGCCCCGTTGCCGCGGGGTCCAACCACCCGGTCAGCGTAGGACGGGGTGATGAAGCTCCTTTGAGTTCCGGTGTCTATGAGGAAATGTCGCCCGGAGCCCTTATCAGTTATGTAGAGCAGCTTGTTGGCCTCGCCGAGAGCCGTAGCTGCTAACGGTTCCTGGCTTTGGAGTTTCCCGAGCCCTTGAAACTGCAAGGTGGTACACACTTGTATGCCCTCTCAGCGAATCGCCGGTGGTAGTAGCAGAGGTCGTCTTGTCTGTTGCGTCGCGGCTGCGTCGCTGCCATGGTGGGCAGGGTTTGTTCCGTTGCCTCTGGCTCCCTGATGCCCTGGGCTTCTGCACCGAGGTCTGCCACTGCTGTTGTGGCCATCTGCTCGCCGCAGGAGTTGAGGAGTCGCTGTGCTTCTCGGGCAAGCGCGCAGAAGTCCTGCTGGGTCTTACAACTCATGCTGGCCATAGTCCCTCTCATGTGCGTCGGGAGAGTGCTGAGGAAGATGCGCTGAAAGAGGAAGTTGTCATTGTCTGTCTCTCTCAGCTGAAGCATGTCTTCCATGAGGGCCAACGGTCTGCGCCCACCGTGGCCATATATCGCCAGTAGTCTCTTGGCCCTTTCCTCGGCTGAGGGAACGAAGCTCTCGATGAGAGTAGCCTTCAGCTCCTCGTATTTGTTGCTGGCGGACGGCTGCTGTATCACACTCCGCGCACATTGCGCTGTGGCGGCGTCGAGCCTGGCGACGACGTGGTAGAACTTGGTTTCGTCCGTCGTCACCCCTGCAAGCGTGAACTGTGCCTCAGCCTGCTTGAACCACGAGTTCGGGTCGTTCTGCCAGAATTCTGGGAGCTTAATGGCGACGGCGCTTGCTTGGGCCGCTTCCGACGAGTCTGCAACGGGAGAACGCCTTTCATCCATTCTCACGTCTGGTCACCAATGTGGGGAACGTGAAATGAAGAAGCTGAGTGATTTTATAAATCATATTTAATGTCGGCTTCACATCCCCAACATGTCTCATCCAAAGGCAGAAGCAGAAAGAGACTGATCGCAGTCAGATCCCCATACTTATGCATCACACAACAAAAGCCAACACATTATGCATTACACCACAAAAGCCAACTTCACACGTCCTTGTCATATCCTTCCGATGTCCTCCCGTTCCTTCGCCTGACCCCAGGGGGTCAGGAAGTCTTTTCAGGTCTGCACTGCCGCTCCTCCATCTCCTCGTTGCTCTCCGCAGGCGGTGGAGACTCATTGTCCTCTTCTGAGACGTGAGGTCATTCCACACATGTAATTACAACACATCCCCCTGTGTCTATCATATGCAGGAGTGGATACATGAACTACAGTACACCTTTATACACTGCTCATTTATGGATAAATTATAGGAAACAAAGTATGCAGAAATTACAGGTTGCTTACAATGATGCTTTAAGAATTTTACTTAAAAAGCCTCGATGGTGCAGTGCTCCGAGTTATTTGTCTCATCACGTGTAAATACGCTGCTTGCAGTAATAAGGAATCTTATGTATAAATTCATCTGTCAGCTTGATGTATCTAGAAATGAAATCATTCAAGTCATGTCTAGCATTAAGCTCAGTTCTATTCGCTGTCAGTCACAGTTTAGAAGGCACTGATACTGTAGTCTTTTTAAAGTCTGTACTGTCTTTGTACTTCTTTTAGTAGTTGTTTCTTATTATTCTGTAACTTTTTGATTGTTTTTCTTATTAACTGTTTTCAACTGTCTTGTTTTATTTTATTTTATTTTATTTATTTATTTTATTTATTTTATTTTTTATGGACCATGAGTCTGGAATAAAGTCTTTGATTGATTGATTGATTATATTTAAGGTAGACAGTTTTAAATTTACAAAAAGTCTCAAATTCATAACAGAAAACTTCACCAACTTGACAGCAAAGTTACTAATTTATGGATTTCAAATATCTTGGAAAAAAGTCAACTTTAAGAGATAAAAGGTTAAAATTCAGCAGCAAATGTCTGTAAATTTCCAATAAAAGTCAGATCTACAGGGAAAGATTTCTTGTTGAGAGTAAAAGGCAGTCAGAGACAGCAGACTTTAGCCCTGATATAGTGTTTGCACTAGAGGAGCAGTGGGTCTCTGCTGCTGAAGACACTTTTATCTCAGAGGCTTCATAGGATGAACTTTCTCTCTTTGTGTCAGAACCATATTCCAGCACCTTTCTTGTGTCTCTTTGTTCCTCCAGATGTCCCACAGCAAAATGACTCTAACCAGGAGGAGGTTCTGGATGAGCAGCAGCTTCTGAACCAGGAGAGAAACTTTATTGTTGTTCAGGTGGGAGCCGATTGTTCCCAAATGAAAGAGGAACAGGAGGACGTCTGCATCAGTCAGGAGGGAGAGCAGTTTGGACTGAAGCAGGAGACCCAAACCTTTGATGAAGGTCGGTGCAGGTCAAGGTTCCACTCAGTGATTGATGAGACAGAAGAAGTGAAGTGAAAAATGACATGAGGGCAGTCAGCCTGAGGAAAGACAAAGTAGCTGTAGATCAAAAAGTCCTAACAAAAAAGACAAAAAATTATGTGATGAAATAGAATTGAAACTCTGTAGACTTAAAGTAAATGATGTGGATAGTTAAATGATAAAATGGATATGTAATATAGAAAAATGCAGAACTGCATGTGTTTTTGACCAAATGACCAAATACCTAAATATTCAGTGATGTGCCATAAATCCAGCCTGGATTGAAGGGCTCAATATAAAGGAGTCCAACCCACCAGCACAACTTAAACAAGGTTTCTTAGAAAGAAGCTAAAGGTGGTGAACAGCAGTTCTGCAGTCATGGCTTCCATGCTGAGAAGAGACAGAGAGGTGGAACCTAACCAGGCCCTGATCAGCAGCCACAGATCACAGGATCCCACAGGTGTCCCCAGGTTTGCTGAAAACATAAGAATGAATAAGATGGGTTCATGGTCAAGTCCCCCTAGAACCAACTCGCCCACAACAAAGTCACCCCATCAAGTGTGACCGTAGTTTATTTTTTAAGCACAGGAATCAGTGTTGCAACACCAATGGAAGAAATGTGCGCACTGACAGGGAGATAAGATAAGATAAGCCTTTATTAGTCCCACAATGGGGAAATTCCAGGATTGCAACAGCACAGGGATAGCAACACTCAGAGCAACAATTTAGAAGATAAGAAAATAAGAGCAGTGAATATACATACGTACACATAAATATATACGCACAGTGCGGAGCATTGTAGCTAGATGCAATAAACAGCATAACCGTCTACTTAGTTATCCTACATGGTATGAATATGTACCCATACATATTGTCACCCTCCGTATTGACCGATATTGTCCTAGTTGTATGCTGGAGGGGACCATTTGTGTAAGTCTGTTGTGTCTAGACTGCTGAATAATAACCACGTTTGGTCAAATTTGACCACTATATGAACTTTTCAGCCCCGGTGCCGGCGGAGCGTTCCAAAGTTTTTTTTAGACTTTGGTAAAGTTGGCAAGATGTTCACAGATTCAGACTTTGCGGATCAATAACTCCTGAACAAAACGTTGTTAAAACACAAACCACACCAATCTAATACATTGGTAAAGTGGACAACAAGCTCCAACCTCATTTTCATTAAAAGAGTCGTCCTCTGAGCTCCAGCAGTTACTCTGGTGTCTGTGAGCAGCCGTCAGGGTAACGACTGCGCAGGGACCGTCAGCAAATTGCAACTCCAAGGGGAAAAAAAAACAATTTAAAATTAAATACTGTCATGATCATAAGGTGTAACATCACCAGAATCGGTTCATACATCAATTGTGTCGTTTTGGTCAGACTAAATATTTACCAAAAATATGAAAAAATGTTTTTTACCCAACCTAAGCGATGCAATATGACCATCAGATGATGCATGATGTGTGAGGTGATTTGGTGAAGCTGCACTCAGTTGTTTAGACATTTTTAACTGTCATTTCTAATAAATATTTCCCTAACCTGTGATATTTTTGGGGTCCAACTAACAGGAGACCCTAGTGGCTGGGCAACATTTAGTGGCACTAACCTTGATGATGCTGAAATTTAGTCCTAATAAATGTTCCCAAAAGCTATGAAAAATTGTCTTTAATCCAAACTATGTGTTGTAGTCTGACTAGAAGGAGATGGATTGCATGTGAGGTGATTTTGGTGAAGCCATACTTTGTAATTTTCAAGTTATTGGATATTCTTTTAAATAAATATTTCCCCAAACTATGACATATAAAATTTATGCAAACTAAGCATTTTAGTCTGAACATAACGACACAATTGATGTATGAACCGATTCTGGTGACGTTACACCTTATGATAATGACAGTATTTAATTTTAAATTGGGTTTTTTTCCCTCTGAGTTGCAATTTGCTGACGGTCCCTGCGCAGTCGTTACCCTGATGGCAGCTCACAGACACCAGAGTAACTGCTGGAGCTCAGAGGACGACTCTTTTTAACGAAAATGAGGTTGGAGCTCGTTGTCCACTTTACCAATGTATTAGATTGGTGTAGTTTGTGTTTTAACAACGTTTTGCTCAGGAGTTATTGATCCACAAAGTCTGAATCTGTGAACATCTTGCCAACTGACTCCCAGGATTGCGCGACGTGGTGGAGGACCTGCTGTGGTATACCGGGACAGCCACCTGTGCAGACTGCTAAACTCTGAGCCCTTCTCCTCCTTTGAGTCTCAGATAATAAAAGCTAGGACTTTTAATGCCTTTTATTGTGTTTTAATTTATCTTCCTCCTGGTTCTGCAAGTGTCTTTCATACGGATTTTACAGACATTTATCTTCTCTTAATAATTGGAGAGGGTTTTAATCATTGGTGATTTTAATATTCATACTGATGTTTCAGTGGATATAAAAGGTCTACACACCCCTGTTCTAATGCCAGGTTTTTGTGATGTAAAAAAAAATGAGACCAAGATAAATCATTTCAAAACTTTTTCCACCATTAATGTGACCTAGAACCTATACAACCCAATTGAAAAACAAACTGAAATATCTTAAGGGGAAAAATAAAAAACTTACATAACATGCCTGCATAAATATGCACACCCTTAAACATACTTTGTTGCAGCACCTTTGGCTTTTATTACAGCACTCAGTCTTTTTGGGTGGGAGTCTGTCAGTGTGGCACATCTTGATGTGGCAATATTTGCCCACTCTTCTTTGCAAAAATGCTTCAAATCTGTCAGATTACGAGGGCATCTCCTGTGCACAGCCCTCTTCAGATCACCCCACAGATGTTTGATTGGATTCAGGTCTGGACTCTGGCTGGGCCATTCCAAAACCTTAATATTCTGGTGAAGCCATTCTTTTGTTGATTTGGATGTGTGCTTTGGGTTATTGTCATGCTGAAAGATGAAGTTTCTGTTCATCTTCAGCTTTCTAGCAGAAGCCTGAAGATTTTGTGCCAACACTGACTGGAATTTGGAACTGTTCATAATTCCCTCCACCTTGATTAAGGCCCCAGTTCCAGCTGAAGAAAAACAGCTCCAAGGCATGGTGGTGCCACCACCATGCTTCACTGTAGGTATGGTGTTCTTTTGATAGTGAGCAGTGTTGTGTTTGTGCCAAATATACCTTTTGGAATTACAGCCAAAAAGTTCAACCTTGGTTTCATCGGACCATAACATATTTTCCTGCATGAGTTTGGGAGATTTCAGACGTGTTTTTTTGCAAAATGTAGCTGGGCTTGGATGTTTTTCTTTGTAAGCTTTTGTCTTGCCAGAAATTCCTGCATCTCCTTCAAAGTTGCTGTTGGCCTCTTGGCAGCCTCCCTGACCAGTTTTCTTGTCGTCTTTTCATCAATTTTGGAGGGACGTCCAATTCTCAGGGATGGCAATTTTCCGCCGATCCGTGGATTTCCGCCGATTTATTTTCAAACTGATCATTTCTGTGAATCGTCTAAATCCGTTGAGAAAATTTTAGGGGGGTAAGGTACCTTATTGTTACCGATTTTAGCGAAAATCAACATGATTACATAAGCGCTCGGCGCTTCCCCGGGTCAAGTCTCCCACGATAACCCGGATGTTTTGTACTCAAGCTACTGCTGTATTGTAAACGGCCCTGCGATTGGATAGTTGCAAACGATTGGACCAATCAAATGGATCGTTGTATGCTTTGTCAAAAATTCATGGCGGCGTGTTCTTGTTGGAATTCTGAGCTTTCGGTATCGTTTTCAGCGGAATTATGAGATTTTTATCGAAGGATCAGGAGTCATCAGTGCTAGAAATAGACAAAAGTGTCAAAAATAAGTTCCGATGGAATTGGCTTGAGAGAAAAGTGATGGTAAAGGTGAAAATTGGCTCAAAGTTCGACGAGGTAACAGAAACACTCGGACAATTTTTGAAGAAACCAGACGTGGCCGGAAAAGCTCTTTTTTTTTTTTTTTTTTTTTTTTTTTTTTCTCTCTTGTTGACCAGTGTAAATAGTGTAATAAACTCTTATAGAACTGTTAAATATGTTGGACTAAAGACAGTGAGACAACATTGAAGAAAAAGTAAGTTAACTTTTCATTAAATTTAATGATTTATCCAAGTCTAGTATTTCATTTTTTTATCATTTTTTTCAGTCTAAATTACTTCTGTTTTACTGAAAACCTCTCAGCTTCAGGGGGGCTCAGCCCCCCTGGCCCCCCCATAAGTCAATCGACCAAATTAGATTTCAGCTGAAATCAGAATTTCCTGTTGCCATCCCTGAGTTCTTGGTAATGTCACTGTTGTGCCGTATTTCCGACAATTGATGACTGTCTTCACTGTGTTCCATGGTATATTTAATGCCTTGGAAATTCTTTTGTAGGCTTCTCCTGACTGATACCTTTGAACAATGAGAGCCCGCTAATGCTTTGAAGCTCTTTGCGGCCCATGCGGCCCAATGTCAGAAAAAGCCTACTAGAGCAGCTGAACTTTATTTGGAGTTAATCAGAGGCATTTTTAATAGTGGCAGGTGTGTGCTGACTTCCATTAACATGAGTCTGAATGTGATTGGTTAATTCTGAACACAGCCACGCCCCCAGTTGTAAGAGGGTGTGCATATTTATGCAAGCAGGTTATTGTAAGTTTTTTATATTTTACAGTATTTTTGCCCTTAAAAGATTTCAGTGTGTTTTTCAATTGGGTTGTACAGGTTATAGGTCACATTAATGGTGGGAAAAGTTTTGAAATGATTTATCTTGGTCTCATTTTTTTACATCACAAAAACCTGGCATTTGAACAGGGGTGTGTAGACTTTTTTTTTATCTCCACTGTACATGTAACACAGCTGTTGACTTTTTATCCATCATTCTTTTTTTCCAACCTCATCCAGCCTATTTCAGGCCCTACACACGCTAAGGGTCATACCTTGGACCTTGTATTTTCAGTGGGCTTGAATATGGAAAATGTGTGCGTGGATGACTTCCATTTTCCCTGTGAATCCTCCCCCTCTGAAAATGACAGCAAAAAGGCAGATTATTAACCAAGAGGTAGCTAATAACTTCTCCAGGGTTTAAAGTTTTTCGGCACCATGTCTGCAATGGTGGATGAATAATGTTCATAATAAACAGTCAGTTCTGCATAGTTTGCAGTTCTTTTAAGATATTTAGAGTGGTGAATATAGTATTTGGGATGGCGGAGCTTGCACACTCCACTGATCTCTATAGAAAACCTTGATAGCTCATGCCCCATTAGCGAATACAGAGCTGAGTGAAGCCACCATGTTGGGGACGGAATCGAGTTGACATTATGTTTAGTGGCCATGCAAGATTAAAAGCTCTGTCTTCATACC
The DNA here is from genome assembly GCA_020510985.1 of Pholidichthys leucotaenia. Lineage (NCBI taxonomy): Eukaryota > Metazoa > Chordata > Actinopteri > Cichliformes > Pholidichthyidae > Pholidichthys > Pholidichthys leucotaenia. Next base: position 271,049,527 of record CM035844.1, on the reverse strand, counting down.
AAGAAGTTCAAAATCTGTTAATTTTTTGTGAAGTTATCAAGGTAAAAGTGACATCATTTACTACTAAACCCATTCATTCGCCATTGACTTGATGAGTGTTTTGGATGTACTAATATGGCGGCCAGGTGGCTTCACTAATGGCAGCCAATGATCCAGCTGTTTTTAAGATAGATAAGATAAGATAAGATAAGCCTTTATTAGTCCCACAACGGGGAAATTCCAGGATTGCAACAGCACAGGGATAGCAACACTCAGCTACACTCAGCAACACTTTTTCCATGGAGATCAGTGGCACACTCTTAATGGGGACAGCGAGAGTGAGTGAGTGACTGGAAACGCGAGTGTTTCATCCTTCATCATACATAAAACCTTTCATACATTCTGTAGGATGGAGAGTAAGTTTTTGAAGCCTGGTGAAGATGTCCTAATTGACAGAGGATTTAAAAACAAATGGCGCTGGGCGTGAATCGAAGAAAAGGGCTGCGACAGCAAGCCTTTTGGTAGCTGGTGTAAAAAAACAGAGAACCAGAAGCTTGTTTCTGCATGTCGTGCTCAAAATAATGCAATATAGAGTATTCTATATAGTCCACTGTTGCTGTTTCCAATTAGTTATTAAAAATACATGGTGCAAATGTTGCATGTTCCATTAAAAAAAAATAGTAAATCAATGGCCTTTTACCCTTTACTGAATGGTTGCTAATCAATTCTTATTCCACCAGTGAATTAGTTCACTTGACTGAGTTTCACATAGCCTTATTCATAAACTTAATGTTATAGATTGTAGGTCATTCTATATAACTTGATAGCAATGGAATCCTAAACATTAGATGTTTGCACCATATTAGAGTGAGCTGGGATAGGCTCCAGCCCCCCCCCCCCCCCCCCCCCCCCCCCCCGTGACCTGAAAAGGATTAAGCGGAAGAAGATGGATGGATAAGATAAGATAAGCCTTTATTAGTCCCACAATGGGGAAATTCCAGGATTGCAACAGCACAGGGATAGCAACACTCAGAGCAACAATCAGAAGGCAAGAGAAAAAAAAAAGAAACAAGAGCAGCAAGTATACATATGTACATATAAATAAATATATACTGTATATATAAACACACAGTGCGGAGCATTGTAGCCAGATGGAATAAATATGTAGATATATAAACACACCCAGTGCGGAACATTGTAGCTAGATGGAATAAATGTGTAAATATATAAACACACACAGTGCAGAGCATTGTTGCTAGATGGGATGAAACAGCACAACCGTCTACTTAGTTATCCTACATGGTATGATTATGTACCCATACATATTCTCACCCTCCATAGCGACCGGTATTTTCCTAGTTGTATGCCGGAGGGGACCATTGTATAAGTCTATTGCGTCTTTTGCATTCAAAACTATTAGGTTGTCACATCTTTTTGCTATCTCTGCGAGCAGCCCTGCTTAGGTTGTACAGTCTGACAGCCGTTGGTAGGAAGGACCTGCGAAACCTCTCGGTTGTGCACCTAGGATGATGTAGTCTGCTGCTAAATGAGCTCCTCAGTGCATTCAGTATATCCTGCATAGGGTGGAACTCGGACTCCAGCAGAGATGACAGTTTAGCCACCATCCTTCTCTCTCCTATCTCCTCCACTGGGTCAAGGCGCTGCCCCAGGACAGAGCTAGCTTTCTTGATCAGTTTGTTCAGTCTCTTCCTATCGGCTGCCGTAATGCCTCTGCCTCAGCAGACCACTCCAAAAGTGATGGCTGATGCCACCACCGTGTCATACAATGTCTTCAGCAGCGCCCCTTGTACACCAAAAGACCTGAGTCTCCTCAGTAGGAACAGCCTGCGCTGTCCCTTCTTGTAGAGTGCGTCGGTATTGTGTGACCAGTCTAGTTTATTGTTCAGATGAACACCCAGGTACTTATAGGATGTTACCATCTCGATGTCTGTTCCCTGTATATTTACTGGTGCTGTGAGGGGTTGTCCTCGCCTGCGGCAGTCCACCACCAGCTCCTTAGTTTTCCTCGCGTTGATCTGGAGGCAGTTCCGATGGCACCAGTCCACAAAGTCCTGGATAAGCCCTCTGTACTCAGCTTCATCTCCATTGGAGATGAGGCCAACGATCGCAGAGTCATCAGAGAACTTCTGTAGATGGCAGTGTGTTGTGTTGTGTGAGAAGTCCGCAGTATAAAGGGTGAACAGGAAGGGAGCCAAAACCGTTCCCTGGGGGGGCCCCATGCTACCGATGATCGTGTCAGACACACAGTCCCGGGTTCTCACAAACTGAGGCCGGTTAGTGAGATAGTCCAGGATCCATGATGACAGGTGCTGGTCCACCCCTGCGCACAGCAGCTTGTCCTTCAGGATCATCAGTTGAATGGTGTTGAAAGCACTGGAGAAATCAAAGAACATGATCCTCACCGCATTCCCGGGCTTCTCCAGGTGGGACAGAGAACGGTGAAGGTGGAAGATCACCGCATCCTCCACCCCAATGCCATGCTGGTAGGCGAACTGGAGTGGATCCATCGCTGGTCCCACCAGGGGGCGGAGGTGAGCAAGGAGCAGTCTCTCCAGGGTCTTCATCATGTGGGACGTCAAGGCCACTGGTCTGTAGCTGTTCAGGTCTTTGGGGTGGGAAGTCTTTGGTACAGGTACCACACAAGATGTTTTCCACAGCTGTGGTACCCTCCCCAGCTTCAGGCTCAGGTTGAAGATGTAATGGATGGATGGAGTACTATTGCCACCTACTGACATTCCTTGGTGTTGCTGTTTCAAACAGTCCACCGTAATCTAGTCTGAATTTATCAGTGGGTATAGCAGATATGTTACTAGCTGGTTTCAAGGAAAATCATTTTCATATACAGTGGTGTGAAAAAGTGTTTGCCCCCTTCCCGATTTCTCATTTTTTGTATCTTTCTCACACTTAAATGCTTCATGTCATCAAACAGATTTAAATATCAGACAAAGATAACACAAGTAAACACAAAATGCAGTTTTTAAATGAAGCTGGGTTTTTTTATTAAGAGAAAAAAAATCCAAACCTACATGGCCCTTTGTGAAAAGTGATTACCCCCTAAACCTAATAACTGGTTGGGCCACTCTGAGCAGCAACAACTGCAATCAAGCATTTGCAATAGCTGGCAGTGAGTCTTTTACTGCGCTGTGGAGGAATTTTGGCCCACTCATCTTTGCAGAATTGTTGTAATTCAGCCACATTGGAGGGTTTTCGAGCATGGTTAACCAAAGGATTACAAAAGGCGTGTAAAAAGAAAAATTTATTATATAAAGCTTTCCTAAAGAAAAGGACAAAAGAAGCAGAGCAGCGGTATAAAACATACAAAAATAAGTTAACATATATAGTAAGATGTAGTAAAAGAGACTATTACAGTAAAGAACTGGAGAAAAACAGAGACAATATTAAAAATACATGGACAATACTTAACAATATTCTTGGAAATAAAAACAGAAATACAAGCTACCCAACCAATTTTTCAAAAAATAATACAACGACTCAGAGTGTGAATGCAGCTTCACCTGCAGATGAATTTAATAACTTTTTTGTTAACATTGGTCCTAATTTGGCTCGAGAAATACCCATTACGGCACCCACAGGTGATACAATAAGCAAAAACACTGCTATAAAAGACTCCATTTTCATAAAGAACACAGACGAGAGAGAGGTCATTGAACTTGTTAAATTGTTTAAAAATAAAACATCTACGGACTGTGATGGTATTGACATGCTCTTAGTTAAAACTATTATTGAATGCTTAGTGAAACCACTGACGTATATCTGTAACCTGTCTCTCCAAACAGGTATATTTCCCAATGCAATGAAAATAGCTAAAGTAATTCCGATAGAGTTAGGTCCAGAAATATTTGGACAGTGACACAGTCTTTATGATTTGGGCTCTGCATGCCACCACATTGGATTTGAAATGAAACAACTACAACAGACTTGAAGTGCAGACTTTAAGGTTTAATTCAAGGGGTTGAACAAAAATATATGATTAAACATGTAGGAACTGCAGCTATTTTTATACAAACGCTCCTCATTTCAGGGGCTCAAAAGTAATTGGACAAATAAACATAACCCTAAGTAAAACGTTACTTTTCAATATTTTGTTGAGAATCCTTTGCAGGCAATGACTGCCTGAAGTCTGGAATCCATGGACATCACCAAACGCTGGGTTTCCTCCTTTGTGATGCTTTGCCAGGCCTTTACTGCAGCTGTCTTCAGTTGTTGCTTGTTTGTGGGTCTTTCTGCCTTAAGTTTTGTCTTGAGCAAGTGAAATGCATGCTCGATTGGGTTGAGATCTGGTGATTGACTCGGCCATTGCAGAATATTCCACTTCTTTGCTTTAAAAAACTCCTGGGTTGCTTTTGCAGTATGTTTTGGATCATTGTCCATCTGTACTGTGAAGCGCCGTCCAATCAACTTTGCTGCATTTGGCTGAATCTGAGCAGAAAGTATATAAGATAAGATAAGATAAGATAAGATAAGCCTTTATTAGTCCCACAACGGGGAAATTCCAGGATTGCAACAGCACAGGGATAGCAACACTCAGAGCAACAATCAGAAGGCAAGAAAAAAAACAAGCAAGCAAGAGCAGCTAATAAACATATGTACGTATTACTATAAAATATATATATATACACACACACACAGACACACAGTGCAGAGCATTGTAGCTGGATGGAATAAATATATGAATATATGAACACACAGTGCAGAGCATTGTAGCTAGATGGAATAAATATGTAAATATATAAACACCCACAGTACGGAGCATTGCAGCTAGGTGGAATAAATATGCAAGTATATAAACACACACAGTGCGGAGCAATGTAGCTAGATGGAATAATATGTAGATATATAAATATATAAACACACCCAGTGCTGAGCATTGTAGCTAGATGGAATAAATATGCAAATATATAAACACACACAGTGCAGAGCATTGTTGCTAGATGGAATGAAACAGCATAACCGTCTACTTAGTTATCCTACATGGTATGATTATGTGCCCATACATATTCTCACCCTCCATAGCGACCGGTATGTTCCTAGTTGTATGCCGGAGGGGACCATTGTGTAAGTCTATTGCATCTTTTGCATTCAAAAAAATATCCCTGTACACTTCAGAATTCATCCGGCTGCTTCTGTCTTTTGTCACATCATCAATAAACACAAGTGACCCAGTGCCACTGGAAGCCATGCATGCCCATGCCATCACACTGCCTCCACCATGTTTTACAGAAGATGTAGTGCTTTGGATCATGAGCTGTTCCAGTTCTTCTTCAAACTTTCTTCTTCCCATCATTCTGGTACAGGTTGATCTTAGTCTCATCTGTCCAAAGAATGCTGTTGCAGAACTGGGCTGGCTTCTTCAGGTGTTTTTTGGCAAAGTCAATTCTGGCCTTTCTATTTTGAGGCTGATTCATGGTTTGCACCTTGTGGTGAATCCTTTGTATTTACTCTCATGAAGTCTTCTCTTTATATTAGACTTAGATACTGATACACCTACTTCCTGGAGAGTGTTCTTCACTTGAGCGGATGTTGTGAAGGGGTTGTTCTTCACCATGGAAAGGATTCTGCGATCATCCACCACTGTTGTCTTCCGTGGACGTCCAGGCCTTTTTGAGTCCCCAAGCTCACCAGTGCACTCTTTTTTTCTCAGAATGTACCAAACTGTTGATTTGGCCACTCCTAACATTTCTGCTATCTCTCTGATGGATTTCTTCTTTTTTTTTTCAGCCTCAGGATGGTCTGTTTCACCTCCATTGAGAGCTCCTTTGACCGCATGTTGTGTGTTCACAGCAACAGCTTCCAAATGCAAACGCCACACCTGGAATCAACTCCAGACCTTTTAACTGCTTAATTGATGACAGGTTAACGAGGGAAGAGCCCATGCAGCCTTGTTTTTTTTTGTTGTTTTTTTTGCAGCCTTCTGAGTCAATTGTCCAATTACTTTTGGTCCCTTGAAAAAGAGGCGGCTACATATTAAAGAGCTGTAATTCCTAAACCCTTGCTCCAATTTGGATGTGAATAGTCTCAAATTACAGCTGAGAGTCTGCACTTTAAGCCCATATTGATTATATAATTGCATCCTGAATATGTTTTCATAAACAGCTAAAATAACAAAACTTGTGTCACTGTCCAAATATTTCTGGGCCTAACTGTATACAAGACGGGTGACAGAGGGGAATTCTCAAACTATAGACCAATTTCACTATTGCCGCAATTTTCCAAGGTACTTGGAAAAAATATTCTCTAAGAGAATTGACAACTTCATACTGAAGAATAATTTATTGTGTGAGCAGCAATATGGGTTCAGACACAAGAGGACAACTGCATTTGCTCTAATGGAATTTATAGAAAAAATATCAACTGCCGTTGAAAATAAAGAGTATTCAGTTGGGGTATTCCTGGATCTTAAAAAAGCATTTGATACAGTGGATCATAATTTATTATTAAAGAAACTACAAAATTGTGGTATTAGGGGGTAGCACTGTCCTGGTTATGTAGTTACTTAAAGAATAGATATCAGTATGTATGTGTTGGTAACAAAAACTCACAGTTACTGAAGGTTACTTGTGAGTCCCACAGGGTTCAGTTTTGGGGCCGTTGTTATTCAATATGTATATAAATGATATATGTAAAATTTTGGAAAAAATGGATTTAATATTGTTTGCCAATGACACTAATTTATTATGCAGTGGAAGCAATTTGGAACAACTTTTGGATACACTCGGAAAGGAATTAGGAAAGCTTAAACTGTGGTTTGATTCCAACAAATTAACGCTCAATTTAAGTAAGACAAAATTTATAGTTTTTAACAACCATCACAACAACTTAGTATCTAAACTCAGTGTAAATGGTGTAGAGATTGAAATGGTATCCGAAACTAAATTTCTTGGAGTAATAATTGATAACTAGAAAAGCACTCGGAGAGCGCAGACCTCCGCCAAGCGCCACAGTTCCCCCCATACAGTGTTTTACATCATAAATATTAATCCTACATTTATTGTGTGTACGTTTTCAGATTCCTTGACCATGAAAACATATGAGTAGCAATTGGATTCACATGGATAGGATTAGTGGTTCAGTAGTTATTCAGGAAAATCGCATTTCACATAATGGCGGTTTTCTTCTGGATGTAGCTCCATAGCTTTTAAAGATACAACAAATCTGTTGACACACTACAGATTCCACAGTGTCTTGGCTACATAATGGTGTTTGTTGAGTGATTTTAGCTTCATTTGTTCTATTCCTATGAGGAAAATTGCAAAGGTCCCCTATCTCGCAATGTTAAAGAATCCTTTAAAAAATTCCTGGATCCAGACAGTGATCCGGATCACCACCAAAATGCAATCATCTGTAGGATACCCCATTTCTGACAATCTGTGAAAATTTCATGAAAATCCGTCCATAACTTTTTGAGTTATCTTGCTAACAAACAAACAAACAAACAAACCAACGCCGATGAAAACATAACCTCCTTGGCGGAGGTAATAACCTCCTTGGCGAAGGTAATAAACTGTGTTGGAAGTCACATATTAATTATGTTAAAGGTAAAATATCCAAATCAATTGCAATACTACACAGAGTGAAATATTTGCTGAATCAACCCACACTATATACCTTGTATCATTCATTAATACTCCCATACATGACATATTGTACTGAAGTATGGGGAAATACATATATCTAGTCTTTATGCTTCAGAAGAGAGCTATTAGAATAATAAACAAAGTAGCTTACAGGGAACCAACAAACCCACTTTTTCTTAAATTAAAAGCTCTCAAGTTGAAAGATCTGGTTGACTTTAAAACTGCAGTAATAATGTTTAAAGTGAAGAATCTATCACTGCTCGCAAATATCCAAAAGCTGTTCCAAATAAGGAAGAAACAATATCATTTCAGAGGAACATGTACACTACCGTTCAAAAGTTTGGGGTCACCCAGACAATTATTTTGTGTTTTCCATGAAAAGTCACACTTATTTACCACCATGAGTTGTAAAATGAATAGAAAATATAGTCAAGACATTGACAAGGTTAGAAATAATGATTTGTATTTGAAATAATAATTTTTTCCTTCAAACTTTGCTTTCGTCAAAGAATCCTCCAGTTGCAGCAATTACAGCATTGCAGACCTAACATGATTGCACAAGGGTTTTCTAATCATCCATTAGCCTTCTGACACAATGAGCAAACACATTGTACCATTAGAACACTGGAGTGATAGTTGCTGGAAATGGGCCTCTATACACCTATGTAGATATTGCACCAAAAACCAGACATTTGCAACTATAATAGTCATTTACCACATTAGCAATGTATGGAGTGTATTTCTGATTAGTTTAAAGTTATCTTCATTGAAAAAAAGTGCTTTTCTTTCAAAAATAAGGAAATTTCTAAGTGACCCCAAACTTTTGAACGGTAGTGTATATTTCAAAAACCTTCAGTGAGAACTACCACCAAGCAACACTGTGTTTCAGTGCAAGGAGTCAGATTATGGAACGATTTTGGACCTTAATTAAAATCATGTGCAACGCTTGGACAATTTAAACAAAAACTAAAGGAAGAAATACGCCAAACATATATACAAGATGACGATGTGATGTGATGTAAAATCACATCACATCGATGTGATGTGATGTAAAATCACATAAGGATTGTCATATCCAGTCTGTGTTGTGTTGTTGCTTAGTTTTTTTGTCACATTTTGTCTTAGCTTTGTTCTGAATTGTAATCGCTCTTGTTTTGTTTTCCTTTTGAATTCTTGGCTGGAATATGGGAGGGCAATATAAGCTGCGGCTTCAGCCATCACCCATTTTGGATAACTTATGTTGAACTGTATAATCAGAAGAGTTATTGTCTAATTTGACCTTGTTGGATTTTCTTTCCCCCTTTGTTATATTATTCTGTTTCTTTTTTTTAATCTTTACTTTTAATCTATCCGAAATAAAGATTCATTCATTCAGTCATTCATTCATGAACCACCTTTTTAAGGTCATGCCACAGCATCCCAATCGGATTCAGGTCAGGACTTTGACTAGGCCACTCCAAAGTCTTCATTTTGTTTTTCTTAAGCCATTCAGAGGTGGACTTGCTGGTGTGTTTTGGATCATTGTCCTGCTGCAGAACCCAAGCGGGCAGCATGGTGGTGAAGTGGTTAGCACTGTTGCCTAACAGCTAGAAGGTTCCAGGTTCGAGTCCCCAGGCTGGCAGGAGTAGGAACCTTTCTGTGTGGAGTTTGCATGTTCTCCCTGTACTGCGTGGGTTTACTCCGGGGGCTCCGGTTTCCTCCCACAATCCAAAGACATGCATGTTAGGTTAATTGGTTGTTCTAAAATTGTCCCTAGATATCTGTCTCCTATAGGCGCTTAGAATAGAGGGTTCGTGCTAGTGAAGCGCTTTGAGTGGTCTTTGAGACTAGAAAAGCGCTATATACAGTAAGTATAGGCCCTTATCCCTTAAGTGGGCTTCAGTTTGAGGTCACAATCAGATGGCTGGACATTCTCCTTCAGGATTTTTTGGTAGACAGCAGAATTCATGGTTCCATTTACCACAGCAAGTCTTCCAGGTCCTGAAGCAGCAAAACAGCCACAGACCATCACACTACCACCACCATATTTTACTGTTGATATGATGTTCCTTTTCTGAAATGCTGTTACTTTTACACTGGATGTAATGGGACACACACCTTCCAAAAAGTCCAACTTTTGTTTCATCAGTCCACAGAGTATTTTTCCAAGCCTGATTGTTTAGAGCTTTGTAAGTAAGAAGAAGGATTTTAAACTTAATTCTAAACTCTATGGGAAGCCAATGAAGGGAGGCCAGAACCGGAGAGATATGATCTCTCTTTCTAGTACCTGTTAAAACTCTTGCTGCAGCATTTTGGATCAGCTGAAGACTTTTTAAAGATGTTTTAGGACAGCCTGATAATAAAGAATTACAATAATCTAATCTCGAGCTAACAAAAGCGTGGATCAGTTTCTCAGCATCACTCTGAGACAAGATGCTCCTAATCTTGGCAATATTACGCAAATGATAGAAGGCAGTCTTAGAAACAAATTTAATATGTGAATTGAAGGACAGATCTTGATCAAAAATAATTCCAAGGTTCCTCACAGAGCTATTAAGAGAAAGAGTAACCGCATCCAAACTGAAAGTTTGGAATGGTATTTTTAAGGTTTTTTTGGACCAACAAGAATGACTTCAGTCTTATCTGAATTTAATAGCAGGAAATTACAAGTCATCCAAGCTTTGATTTCCTTAAGACAAGCTTCTAACTTGGCTAATTGATTGCTATCATCTGGCTTCATTGACAGGTGTAATTGTGTGTCATCTGCATAACAATGAAAATGTATACAGTGCTTTCTAATAATGTTGCCTAACGGAAGCATATATAAACTAAAAAGAGTAGGGCCTAGCACAGATCCCTGTGGAACTCCATGACTAAGCTTTGAGTTGAAAGAAAACTCATTATTTACATGAACAAACTGGAACCTATCAGATAAATAAGATCTAAACCACTGCAACGAAGTTCCATTAAGTCCAACATAGTGTTCTAATCTATCAAGTAGAATATTATGATCAATAGTATCAAAAGCTGCACTAAGGTCTAAAAGGACAAGTACAGAAACCAGTCCATTATCAGATGCGATGAGGAAGTCGTTAGTGACCTTCGCTAAGGCTGTTTCAGTACTATGATGGATCCTAAACCCAGATTGAAACTCTTCAAGTAAACCATTTCCCTGTAGGTGGTCAAATAATTGCGTAGCAACAACTCTTTCTAAGATTTTTTGAAATGAAAGGAAGATTAGAGATTGGTCTATAGTTAGCTAAAGCTCCTGGATCTAGCGTTGGTTTTTTGAGTAAGGGTTTAATTACAGTCGTTTTAAAAGCCTGCGGTACATGGCCTAAAGTTAATGAAGAATTGATTATATGAAGTATAAAGCTACCAATAAGTGGGAAGACTTCTTTAAATAACCTGATAGGAATAGGGTCTAAAAGACAAGTTGAAGGTTTGGATGAGGAAACTATTTTGTCTAACTCACAAAGGTCGATTGGAGTAAACTCATCAAGACAGACATCAATTGAAGGAGTTGTAGTAGTTACAGTACTTAAGTTAACTGTGGGAAGAATCTGATTGATTTTATCTCTGATGGATGATATTTTATTATTGAAAAAGTTCATAAAGTCCTGACTAGTAAGCTCTAAGGGAATGCTAGGATTGACAGAGTCCTGACTCTTTAGCCTGTTTTCCACTAGCCCAGCACACCTCGGTACGGCTCGGTTCACTTCAGTACGGCTCGGAACGCTTCTGTCTCCATTGGTGTTGTGCTTGTGCTGTGATGGTTTAGGAGGTTTTAGAAGCGGGGCAGCAGCAGATTCTGAGCGAGGCGGGGCCACACTCCCGTGACGTTACGCACCTGACTGAGTCCTTATTTACACCAGACAAAAAAGGATTCAAGGATTATTGCCTTGCTCGCTCTGTGGATTTATCTCACAATTAATTTTATCTCATAATTAAGCTGCAACAACACAAGTCACTTTTGTTTTGAATTAACTGCCAAATGACCTAGAAATAAAGAGCTGAAACTTGTTTTTATTCGTATTAAATAATGAGACGTGACACACTGGCCTACACCAAATTATTATTTTTTACATCCTAGGGCATTTTGGATGTACTGAATTAAAAAAAAATCATGTTTTTCACCTTCAGGTCAACGTTTGGAACAACAGTATTATTATTTTCCGTTTAGATGATGCTACACTCCTTCTAAAGTATTGTAATTCTCTGAATTTGGAATGCCGATAGAACATTCAATTTACATATACTTACTTTTTTACATTGACTTGTAAGCTTGATCAGTCTCTCCTGCTGCATTTTAAAGTCCAACTGTGCAACTTCTTATAAGTTAACATAAAAAATGTACCCAAAGTTTAGAACTGGATCATGCGGGGCTAATTTTTTATGATATTTCAATAAAAAGAACAGAAAGCTTACAAAAACATTTGTTTTTTGGTCTAGTTAAAAATTACATTACCTTTACAATGGTTGACCCTGACAGGAAGATCAGTATCATTTTGATCAGATTAGGCAATGGAATTTCTATGAAATTATACTGTTTTATAATTCAGTGTTATAACAGACAAACCACACTTTCCAAAACAATTCCATTTTATTATATACAAAATATTAAAAGAAAAAAAAAACTTTGCAACACAACATGAAGGTTAATCGACATTTTATACACGCCGACCACTGAGTGTCTACACCAGCTTCCCAAACTGGGTCACGACTCGGCTGAATGAAGGCGTCTCTGCCAGCTGTGGGTCAGGAAGGCTCCGTTGAATAATCCGGACGGGCTGTCGCAGCGGACGCGTGGCATGATTCTACAAGGAAAATGCACACAATAAAATACAGCACAATAGTTTTTAACAAGAATACATAAGCTTATTTCAGCGTATTGTTCACATGAATAATTAAAATAAAAGCTTGAGTCCGCAGTGTGCTGCAAGCAGCAATCCATCCACAAATGAACAGCTTTTTTACTGCATAAATAAACTGAGCGTCTTACCGAATATATTTGCGAAAAAACGCACAATAAAAAAAAATTAAAACTCACCGTTAAAGGACTCCGATGTCGAGACCTCCCGGTATATTTTTTTCATTCCGGGCAGCTCCGTCTAACTCGCGCTGCATACGTTCGTCTGACAATGCAGTGAGCAGACACTGCAGCTCCTTACTGGTCCATGGAACACCCTTATTACGCGAAGCCATTTTTGATAAAGAATAAATGAAAATAGCACAGCAATACTCTGAAAGGAACCGCCAACAGTGGTTGCGTGCTGAGTAAAGGCGGTCGTGAAGATTCTTTTTTTTTTTTTCAAAAACTTTATTGAGAAGGTCGTGAAGATTTGGTAGATGAGGAGGAGGAGAGGGGCGGTTACAGCCTGACCAATCAGCACTGGTTACGACCTGACCAATCAGCGACGACCAGTCTGTTAACGTCACAACACGGCACAGCTCAGCACTGCTGTACCCTGCCCTTCAGCGGGCCTGAGAATTGCGGCTGTTAAACCGTGTTGGGGCTTGTGGAAAAGCATACAAAGCGTGCTGAGCCGTCCCGTGTCACGCTAAAGCGTGCTAGTGGAAAAGGCCCTTTTGTCAACCTGGCTACAGTGCTGAAAAGAAACCTGGGATTATTCTTGTTCTCTTCTATTAATGCAGAGTAATAACTCGTTCTAGCTTTTCTAAGAGATTTTTTATAAATTAAAAGATGATTTCTCCAAGCTAAATAGATTTCATCTAAATTAGTGGAGCGCCATTTTTTTTCTAATTGACGAGTCTTCTGTTTTAAGCTACGAGTTTCTGTGTTGAACCAAGGAGTTAGAAATCTCTGAATAGACTTTTTCTTTTTTAAGGGGGCCACCAAGTCTAGAGTCTGATGCAGAGAAGCTGTAACACTATCCACCATGTTATCAATTACAGAAGGAGCAAGCTGTCTATGGCTTATTTCCGTTGTGTTGACACATGGCATAGAGGAAACAATCTGCATAAATTTGGTAACAGCATCATCTGAGAGGCATCTACTGTAATAATATTTTTCTTTAGGAGCCAAATAGTCAGAAATAGTAAAATCAAAGGTTAACAGGCAATGGTCTGACAGTACAGGGTTATGAGGAGACACTACAAGATTTTCTATTTCTATGCCATATGTCAGAACAAGGTCCAATGTATGGTGGAGGTAATGAGTAGAATTTCCTACTTTCTGAGAAAACCCAATTGAGTCTAATACTGAATTAAATGCCACATTAAGGCAGTCACTATCTACGTCCACATGTATATTAAAGTCCCCTACTATAATTATTCTATTCTATTATTCTATCAGATTTCAGCACTATATCAGCTAAGAAATCAGCAAATTCGGATAAAAATTCTGAGTAGGTTGATGGGGGACGATAAACTATGGCAAATAAAATTGGGTTTAACCTAAAATTGCTAAAGTGCCCAATACTGAGGACCAGGCCCTCAAAGGAATTATAACATGTTTTTTGCTTTACATTAACTAGTAATTTGGAATGGTAAATTGTTGCTACTCCTCCTCCACGACCAGAACTTCTGGGATTTTGACAGTTTAAATAACCAGAGGGAGTTGATTCATTTAAACCAACATAATCCTCTTGCCCTAACCAAGTCTCTGTAAGGGAAATTAAATATGATGATCAATTAACAGATCATGGACTAACAGAGACTTGGGAGTTAGAGACCTAATATTTAATAAACCACATTTAATTTTTAAATTATGAGGAGGAACAGAGGCCAAATCATTCAGTTTAGAGGCTTTATGTTTAATTTGAGTTTTACCAATATTTTGCTTTATCACTTTGGGATGCTTATATATTATATTTTTATTTACTTTGGAGGGAGCAGACAGCGATTCTCTGATGGAGAAGACAGGGGCTAAGTTGAGGGGTGGCGGATGAAGAGGAGCTGCAGAGAGGCGTGTAAGACTGCGACTCTGCTTCCTGGTCCCAACTCTGAGTAGTCAAGGTTTTGGAAATTTGGATAAAAAAGATGCCAGATTGTTAGATAAATGAGAAGCACCATTCAAAGTGGGATGAATGCTGTCTTGTCTCATAAGACCAGATTTTCCCCAAAATGAGCTCCAATTGTCAATGTAGCCCACGTCATTTTTAGGACACCACACAGACAGCCAGCGGTTCAAGGATGACGAGCGGCTAAACATGTCATCACTGGTCAGATTGGAGGGGCCCAGAGAATACTACAGTGGCAGACATCGTTTTTGCAAAGTCACACACCGATTCTACATTAAGTTTCGTGACTTCCGACTGCCGGAGACGGATGTCATTAATGCCAGCGTGAATAACAATTGTGGAGTATTTACAGTTACTTTTAGCCAGCATTTTCAAATTTGACTCGATGTCGCCTGCTCTGGCCCCAGGAATGCATTTGACTATGGCCGCTGGAGTCTCTAGGTTCACGTTTCTGACTACAGAGTCGCCAATGATCAGAGTTTTTTCCTCAGCGGGTGTGTCGCTGAGCGGAGAAAAACGATTAGAAACGTGAACAGGTTGGTGGTGTACCGGGGCTTTGCGACTAGGCTTCCTTCTCACCGTCACCCACCCAGTCTCCTCGCTGCTGAGGAGAGCCGGAGGACCGCTAACAGGGTTAGCTATGCTAGCTAGCTCCGCTGCAGCTAAGGGGCGTCCGTCAAGAGTAACTGGCGCGTGGTGGGGCTGCACTCACCTCAATTTTAATTACATTTTAGACACTGAGGGCTTGGGGGGATGGGTGCTCTGCTGCCCATCACAGTGGCTAACGATGCTTCAATTACTATCCCCCCAATTTTAATTGCACT
The DNA here is from genome assembly GCA_020510985.1 of Pholidichthys leucotaenia. Lineage (NCBI taxonomy): Eukaryota > Metazoa > Chordata > Actinopteri > Cichliformes > Pholidichthyidae > Pholidichthys > Pholidichthys leucotaenia. The sequence goes on along the minus strand of CM035844.1, from coordinate 271,034,146 downwards.
TTAGTAGTCCACACATTTATAAACAATTATATCATAACCGACACGCACCCACCATGTTCTGTTCGGGGGGGGGGTCTTCCCCCACCCCTGTTGCCCTGCTCTTGCTGGGGGTGTGGGGGCCTGGTGGGGAACCTGGGACCTATCATGTTGTAAAATCCCTGGATGCTACTAATATATAGATACAACCAAGGAAGTGACGGGGGGCTGAATATGAGTTTAAGTGTGAGTGAGAGGGTGATGAATGGAGGAGGTGATGGTGGGTCGGTTTTGTGCGGCGCTTTGCATGCCGGGTGGCATCTTGGGGTGCCTGCGGTGGTCTGCTGATTGTTCGCTCAGATGGGCGCCGGGGGGTGGGGGTCTGCTTCTGTGGCCTGCGCCGGTGGCCTCCCTGGTCACTGCTGGGCACCGGTGGCCGCTGCAGGCTCGCTGCATCTGCTTTGCAGCCGGCTTTTGAAATAAAGGTGAATGAGGAGTGAATTTAAGTGGGTACTGGAGTGAGAGAGAATGGGTCGGTCTGGGTGAGTGTGCATGGGAACATGTGGGTGTGAAAGTATGGGGAGGGGTGTGCCTGCGAGTCGGGAGGGGCTGGATTAAGGGGGGTAGTGCCTCTCGGCAACGTGGGCTCACCTGGGCAAGGGGACTTCTTTGGACGTGGGGGTCCCTGGGGTGTGTGGCCGAGGCGCTGGGGCGGGGCCGCTGTGGGGGTACCTGGGGGGGGCTCGCGCCGGGGGGCACTGGCTGGTCTCTGTCCTGGGAGGTGGGGTCGCTGGCCTCCTTGTGCCTGGGGTCCGGGGGCAGATGTTGGCCCCGCTGGGGGGGGTGGGGGTCGAGCGGGTCCGGGGGTGTGGGCTCACTGCGCCGGCCGCCGGGCGGCCTGCCCTCCCTTGATCGTCCCTCCAGGGGTGGATGCTTGGCTTTCCTGGGGCTTGCTGACCTCGGGGCTGGGGGTTGGTGGCGCTGCCTTGCCTGCTCGGGGTCCTCTGGGGGGAGGGCTGCTGCGACCGGCCCTCCGCTCGTATGTTTCCTGACAAACCACTCACAGGCACACACTTATTTTGTGCGCGTTCTCATATATAGGCACACAGACATACAGTGGGGCAAAAAAGTATTTAGTCAGCCACCAATTGTGCAAGTTCTCCCACTTAAAAGATGAGAGAGGTCTCCAATTTTCATCATAGGTATACCTCAACTATGAGAGACAAAATGAGAAAAAAAAAATCCAGAAAATCACATTGAAGAATTTTTAATGAATTAATTGGTAAATTCCTTGGTAAAATAAGTATTTGGTCACCTACAAACAAGCAAGATTTCTGGCTCTCACAGACATGTAACTTCTTCTTTAAGAGGCTTCTCTGTCCTCCACTCATTACCTGTATTAATGGCACCTGCTTGAACTCATTATCAGTATAAAAGACACCTGTCCAAAACCTCAAACAGTCAGACTCCAAACTCCACTATGGACAAGACCAAAGAGCTGTCAAAGGACACCAGAAACAAAATTGTAGACCTGCACCAGGCTGGGAAGACTGAATCTGCAATAGGTAAGCAGCTTGGTGTGAAGAAATCAAATGTGGGAGCAATTATTAGAAAATGGAAGACATACAAGACCACTGATAATCTCCCTCGATCTGGGGCTCCACGCAAGATCTCACCCTGTAGGGTCAAAATGATCACGAGAACGGTGAGCAAAAATCCCAGAACCACACGGGGGGATCTAGTGAATGACCTGCAGAGAGCTGGGACCAAAGTAACAAAGGCTACCATCAGTAACACACTACGCCGCCAGGGACTCAAATCCTGCAGTGCCAGACGTGTCCCTCTGCTTAAGCCATTACATGTCCAGGCCCATCTGAAGTTTGCTAGAGAGCATTTGGATGATCCAGAAGAGGATTGGGAGAATGTCATATGGTCAGATGAAACCAAAATAGAACTTTTTGGTAAAAACTCAACTTGTCGTGTTTGGAGGAGAAAGAACACCATATCTACTGTGAAGCATGGGGGTGGAAACATCATGCTTTGGGGCTGTTTTCCTGCAAAGGGACCAGGACGACTGATCCGTGTAAAGGAAAGAATGAATGGGGCCATGTATCATGAGATTTTGAGTGAAAACCTCCTTCCATCAGCAAGGGCATTGAAGATGAAATGTGGGTGGGTCTTTCAGCATGACAATGATCCCAAACACACCGCCCGGGCAATGAAGGAGTGGCTTCGTAAGAAGCATTTCAAGGTCCTGGAGTGGCCTAGCCAGTCTCCAGATCTCAACCCCATAGAAAATCGTTGAAGGGAGTTGAAAGTCTGTGTTGCCCAGCGACACCCCCAAAACATCACTGCTCTAGAGGAGATCTGCATGGAGGAATGGGCCAAAATACCAGCAACAGTGTGTGAAAACCTTGTGAAGACTTACAGAAAACGTTTGACCTCTGTCATTGCCAACAAAGGGTATATAATAAAGTATTGAGATGAACTTTTGTTATTGACCAAATACTTATTTTACCGAGGAATTTACCAATTAATTCATTAAAAATCCTTCATTGTGATTTTCTGGATTTTTTTTTTCTCATTTTGTCTTTCATAGTTGAGGTATACCTATGATGAAAATTGGAGACCTCTCTCATCTTTTAAGTGGGAGAACTTGCACAATTGGTGGCTGACTAAATACTTTTTTGCCCCACTGTACATGTACAAGTGTCTCTCCTTTAACAGGTGCAGAAACCAGACTCGTGTTGAGACATCTCCGGTGGAAGAAGCAGTTTGTCTTTTGTTTGTTTTAGTTGTCGTTTTTTTTTTTTTTTTTGTCTGTTCCCCTCCCTTTTCTTTCCCCCCTTCACACACTTCCTATCCCACTTCCCCATCCTGTTGGGTCTTCCATGGGTAAAACAATTAAAATAAAGTATTAAAAGTTATTACAGGAGGAGTTTACAACAATATACAGTGCAAAGTTAGGCACTGTATAGGCTCCTCTTGGCAAAGTAAATCTGTTTTGGCACAGTAGGGTGACAGATCCCTGTTCTGTTTGCCTAGCTGCCTGACAGGACAAGGGAAAAAAAAAGTAACTGGCGCAGACGGTGTTTCAATGCAGCGGAGCCGGGATTCCAAATCAGACAACCTCGCTTCGAGCGCCTCAAAAAGACAACATTTATTACATTTACTGTTATCACTAAAAGAGGCAGAGGTGTAGCTAAACATCTGACAGAGAGAGCACACCAGAGGAGGAGAGGAAGGAGAGCTAGTAGCCATCGCTAATGGCTAACCCAAAAGCTCAGGAGAGTGAGGAGAGCAAACCACACAGACAGACAGCAAAACAGGAAGTGACGATACATTACCACAAGGAAGTGACGATCAATCCAGTCAATCCAACTGTGAAGATGAAACGTGGCTGGGTCTTTCAGCATGACAATGATCCCAAACACACCGCCTGGGCAACGAAGGAGTGGCTTCGTAAGAAGCATTTCAAGGTCCTGGAGTGGCCTAGCCAGTCTCCAGATCTCAACCCCATAGAAAATCTTTGGAGGGAGTTGAAAGTCCGTGTTGCCCAGCGACAGCCCCAAAATGTCACTGCTCTAGAGGAGATCTGCATGGAGGAATGGGCCAAAATACCAGCAACAGTGTGTGAAAACCTTGTGAAGACTTACAGAAAACGTTTGACCTCTGTCATTGCCAACAGAGGGTATTTAACAAAGTATTGAGATGAACTTTTGTTATTGACCAAATACTTATTTTCCACCATAATTTGCAAATAAATTCTTTAAAAAATTTTTTTTCTCATTTTGTCTCTCATAGTTGAGGTATACCTATGATGAAAATTGGAGACCTCTCTCATCTTTTAAGTGGGAGAACTTGCACAATTGGTGGCTGACTAAATTCTTTTTTGCCCCACTGTATGGTCCAAATGTGCATCGTCCATCTGGTGGTTCAGCAATTTTAGTAAGGAATGACCTAATTCACAGCCACTTGGCTTTAGTCTCCAACTTACAAGCAGTGGCAATTTGTCTAACTTTGCTTAAAGCAATAACCTTATGCTCTGTCTATATACCACCAGATATGATTGTGACACCGGAAAATCTTGATGACCTTCATAATCAGTTGCCATCCCCATACATCCTTATGGGTGATTTTAATGGACATAATCCTCTGTGGGGAGGATTTTGCTCCAATGCAAAATTATTGCTAAAAATGATCTATGTTTTTGGAACGATGGGTCTCACACATACCTTCACCCAGGACATGGAACCTATACTGCAATTGACCTATCTATATGTGATCCTGAGCTAGTGCTGGAATTCTCTTGGCAAGTCTTGGATGATCTTTGTGGAAGTGACCACTTTCCACAAATATTGACGTCTACAGAAGTGGATGTGCAATCAAGAACTCCGCGATGGCAACTCAAAAAAGCAAACTGGCCTTCCTTTGTCTCTCTGTGCAAAGAGAAATTCAGCCAAAAACCTCAACCACACTGTCACTCTGTTCAGAGCTTTGCTCAAACCTTAATTACAGTTGCAGATAAGACTGTCCCAAAAACATCAGCAAAGCCACATCACAGGTCCAACCCATGGTTCAATGATGACTGTAAAAAGGCCATTGAGGCAAGGAAAAAAGCAGAGAGGGTGTTCAATAAACATCCAACAACAGAAAACCTGACCAGATTTAAAATCTGTCGAGCTAAAGCACGCAGGATCATCAATGAAGCAAAGAGACAGAGCTGGAGGAATTTGTATCAAGCCTCACATCCAACACATCTACCAAAAAGATCTGGGATTTAATCAGAAAGCTGAAGGGTAAGGAGAATAGACTTCAAATACAGCATATTATCATCAGGGTAATTTGCTGACGACAAAATATGAAATAGCTAATCAACTAGCAAAATCGTGTGAGAAGAATTCATCTATTGGTAACTATCGTCCTGAGTTCCAAATCATACAAGCACAAGAAGAACAAAAAGAAATAAACTTTTCTTCAGATAACTCAGAACCATACAACCAAGATTTCACTATGGAAGAACTTTTCAGAATCAGAATCAGAAAAGCTTTATTGCCAAGCATGTTAAAAACATACAAGGAATTTGACTTGACATTGGCGCGCTAATGTAAGCGCATCACAATGACACGGCAGCCATAACAAGGCGCCTCATCAAAACAGTGGGGGATAAGAGGGGAGGAGGGAGGGAATGACACATTGGGCAGAGAGAAAAAAAACATCGTTATCAAAATACAGCTCGTTGTATAAGCGGGATTGTGATTACATAGAAAAAAACCTCTCTATTGCACAGAGCAGACAAAACAAATCCACACACCGAACTTTTGTTCTCAATAAGGAATTCTCATGACACCGCTGTGGGGCCAGATAAAATTCATTATCAGTTTTTAAAACACTTACCCTCCAGTGCACTATCCATTCTCTTGACGGTTTTCAACAATATCTGGAAGTCAGGCAGTATTCCTGAAAGCTGAAAAGAAGCAGTAGTTATACCCATTCCAAAACCCGGGAAAGATCATACCGATACCAACAACTACCATCCAATAGCTCTGACAAGTTGCCTCTGTAAAACCATGGAAAGACTGGTAAACAGTCGCCTTGTGTGGGTGCTTGAGTCTGAAGGCCTTTTAACTGATTACCAATGTGGCTTCAGACGTGGTAAAAGCACTTTAGACCACCATATCAGATTAGAGGCCTATATACGTGATGGTTTTATTAGAAAAGAACATGTAGTTGCTGTATTTTTTGATTTAGAAAAAGCATATGACACAACATGGAAATATGGTATTTTAAGAGACCTACATGGCATGGGTTTTAGGGGACATTTGCCTTTTTTCATTTCAAACTTTTTGTCCAATAGACACTTGGAGATACCCTTTCAGAGCCCCATGTGCAAGAACAAGGAGTCCCCCAGGGAAGCATCCTCTTGGTTATTCTTTTTAGCATTAAAATTAATAGTGTAGTTGGGGCTCTTAGACCAAATACCTTTTGTAGTCTTTATGTAGATGACCTCTGTATTTGCTACAGGGGGAAAGACATGAGCACAATCGAAAAGCAACTACAGCTGTGCATAAACAAGATTAATAGGTGGTCAGTCAGTAATGGTTTTAAATTTTCAAAATCAAAAACTGTGTGCATGCACTTTTGCCTGCTGCGGTCTCTTCACCTCGACCCTGAGCTTTTCATAGATGGAGAAGCTGTCAAGGTGATAAAAGAAACCAAATTCCTTGGACTTATTTTTGATAATAAGCTGTCTTTTATTCCACATATAAAATTTCTACGAATCAGATGTTTTAAAGCCCTTGATATTATTAAAGTTTTGGCTAAAACTAAATGGGGTGCAGACTCTACTGTGCTGCTGCATCTCTATAGAGCACTTGTAAGGTCTCGGCTAGAGTATGGGAGCATAGTTTATGGATCAGCAAGGAAAACGTACATCAGGACGCTAGAAACCGTCCATCACCAGGGGCTAAGGCTTGCCTTGGGGGCTTTCAGAACCTCTCCTGTTAAAAGTTTGTGTGTTGAAGCAAACGAGCCTTCACTTCACAACAGGTGCCTGAAATTGGCTCTCCAGTATATGGTTAAACTTAAAGCTGACCATAGAAATCCAGCCTATTCTGCAGTTTTTCACCCATGATTTTTGCAGATGTATAAGGTCAGACCTAAGAGCATCACTTCTTTTGGACTCCGTATAGAACCTCACCTGGTAAAATTAAACCCTGATATAAGCAATGTAACACAGATGCAGTTTTGTCCCATTCCACCATGGAGTTTAAGGAAACCCGATGTAATTCTGGATCTGAGCCAAAACAAAAAGAAAGACACTCACCCAAATGTGTACCAGCAGCAGATCTTGGACATAAAATGCCGTTTTCCTCACCATATTTCCATATACTCGGATGGTTCCAAAGTAGATGGCTCAGTGTCTGCTGCAATTGTCACCAGGCACAATCAGTATGGTTTGCGGATTCCCAAACAATGTTCAATTTTTACAGCAGAGGCTCGTGCTTTGCTTCTAGCATTGGAACACATTGAGAGAACCAAACAACAGAGCTCCTTAATTTTTACTGACTCCAGATCCTGTCTTCAGGCACTTGGGTTTTTAAAGACTGATCACCCCATTATTGTCCGGATTCTAGAGAAACTAGGTTTTTACAGAAACGTAATGTTAATATCATCTTCTGTTGGATCCCCAGCTATGTTGGCCTGTCAGGTAACGAGCAGGCAGACAATGCTGCCAAGAGAGCCCTTACCCAAGAAGTCACTCAATGCCAGATCTCAGACCTCAGGCCTCAGGCCTCTAATAACCTCCTATATTTTAAAGAAGTGGCAGACCGAATGGGACACATGCACTGCAAGTAAACTGCATGATATTAAACCTGCCATAAGCCATAGACATTTGCATCATTTTCAAAACCGACATGATGAGGTAGTGTACACTAGATGCCATATTGACCACTCAAGGCTCACGCACAGCTTTTTATTTAAAGGTGAAGCCCCACCATCTTGTCAGTTTTGCCCAGGTTTTTTATCAATAAAGCACATTTTCCTTGACTGTCCTGCTCTCATGACAGCAAGACAACGTTTTTATACTCAAAAGTCACTGAAGGATATTTTTAATAAGGCACCACCAAAGAAAATTTTAGGGTTTTTAGCACATGTGCATCTGAAGCATCTTATTTAATTTTTCTATTTTATTGTATCTACATATGTATCTCGCTGTATTTATTTATTCTTTCATTTATCATACTGTCTCTATATAATTTTTAACTCAATTTTCTTATTAGTTCTAATTTTGCCATGAAATAGCCATAGATGCTGACATGGCACTAAACAAGAACACTCACTCACTCAACCACCCCCCTCCTGGGAAGGTTCACCACTGTTCCATGTTTTCGCCATTTGTGGATAATGACTCTCACTGTGGTTTGCTGGAGTTCCAAAGCTTTAGAAATGGCTTTATAACCTTTTACAGACTGATAGATCTCAATTACTTTTTCTTGTTTGTTCCTGAATTTCTTTGGATTGCAGCATGTCGTCTAGCTTTTGAGGATCTTTTGGTGTACTTCACATAGTCAGGCAGGTCCTAGTTAAGTGATTTCTTGATTGAGAACAGGTGTGGCAGTAATCAGGCCTGGGTGTGGCTAGAGAAATTGAACTCAGCTTTCCAAAGATGTGATAAATCACAGTTATGTTTTAACGGGGGGTGGGGGATCACTTTTTCACACAGGGCCATGTAGGTTTGGATTTTTTTTTACCCTTAATAATAAACACCTTCATTTAAAAACTGCATTTTGTGTTTACTTGTGTTATCTTTGTCTCATATTTAAATTTGTTGATCTGAAACATTCAAGTGTGTGACAAACATACAAAAACAGGGAAATCAGGAAGGGGGCAAACACTTTTCACACCACTGTATATAACCTTGGTGCCCGTGGTGTTACCCAAACAACCCAAAATAAGCCCAATTAATTATGCAAACAAAACTAAACAATTAAAGAAACTACTTATTAACAAATTTACCAAACAAAAACACTACCAAAATATAAATTATTCCTAAGCAAATTAAACTAAATATCAACCAATAACAAATAGTTCCAACAGATTCCATCAAGGATGTCTTTGAAGAATATTGAACATCTCTTAGGAAGATTATCACACTAACCTAAGCATTCTAGAAGAAGCAAGTGACACTAGTATAGAAGATCACACCATAAAGCAGGCCTTTTCAATTAGCAGCCCAGAACCAACCTTAGAGTGGAAGAAAAAAATATGAAGGAATGACGGTCCGCAAGCGTGCACATGAACAACGCGCGTGACTGTCATTTGCGTGAGGTTCAGAAGTGTCCCACCCGTGTGACCGTTCCAGTCGGCAGGCACAGTGTCTCACTAGCGTCGCTGTCTGAGAGAAGCATGAGCTTATTAAAGTACTTTAAACATGAAAAAAAGCAGAACAGGTGTGTAAGCAGTGGAGGCATTTACGGTGGTTTTAACCCGCCAGTAATGGGAATAATAATGAAGAGTCGCTTGGCAAACATGTGGTTAGACTTCATATGCAGTGAAAGGCAAGAGTGACTGATGAATCGCTGAGGATTGACTTCACCAGCTACTACAATATTAACTAATAATTTATGTTCATTATTATGTACCTGGTGTAGAGGATGTGCTCAAGGATGAGGCTGAGTTTATTTCTCAGGTTCAGCTTTATTAACAGAACACATACTCTAACAATCTCCAAGCAAGAAAAGAGACAGATCAATATCACATCGCTCTTTTATACTCCGGAACATCGAAACTCAAGTCACATGGTGTCTAAGCAAACATACAGTCACATGGTACTTAATCCCAGTCACGCTGTAACCCTTTTGATCTTCCACCATTGTCTCTTAGCCTGATGGTCCGGAAATCCCTCCAGGGCTTCTCTCTGAGACAAAGGTCAAATCTCACACCCTCTCGATATCTCCTGCAGACTCAGTCCTTTTGTCCCTCGAGACAAAGTACACAATAAACATACAGCAATACATTTGTGGAAAATATGTACCCAACATATGTGCCACACTGGCAACCGAAATTCACAAAGTCAGTGACTTTAATCTATCAACAGCTTTCAGACAAATTAAACGTGCCAACATTTGGATTTCAAAATAAGGGAGGTTTTTCCTGCTGTCTGGTTGGTGAGGAGAGTTTTAAAAAAACTGTAAATATACTAAAGTGGTGGCCTAGTGGTAGAGTATCCGTCCCACAGCCGAGAGGTCGTGGGTTCAAGCCCCGGCCGGGTCATACCAGGAGACGGTATAAAAAATGGCACTTCCCACCTTCTAGCTTGGTGTTCAGCATAATAGAATGGGGGAAGGAAAAAGTTGTTTGTGGCGGCACCTTGCATGGCAGCAGCCCCTCTGATTGTAGATGTGATTAACATTGTAGATAGGAGAAACATAATTTCGTTTTACTGTACATGATTGGCTGTATGGATTGAATGACAATAAAGTTGGCTTCTTCTTCATATATAGAAATATAACAGAAATAACTGCACCTTTGGTGATTTAAGTTGACTTATTTCAATAAACATAATTTTATTAATATTTTTTTCTTTGAAATATGAATTAAATTATTGTTCTGTTCTGGCTCTGCAAAATTATGGTCAAAAGTGTAAATTGTATAAGGAAAAAAAGTCGAAATTTTACCACAATCCGCTTCAAATTAAAAAAAACAAAACAAAAACAAATTGTATTAAAAATAACAGACAAAAATGAAGTCATAAAATAATCCACAAATTTATAATAAAGTCTCAAATGTACATGAAAAGTCATTTTTACAAGAGGAAATTACAGATTTGAGGAAAATGATTTTAAATTTAGATAATTTACAGAGAAGTTAACAGAGAAGTAGAAAACTATAAGAAAATTGTTATAAATTTTGGAGAAAAACCTCAGACCTTCAAGACTGAAGTCATTACTCAAGTTTTTAAGTGGGTGCTCTTTGCATCCTTAACTCTGCTAGAAATTTTTGGGCCGGGGGGATCCTGGGTTCGATCCCAGTCCTTGACCAACAGTGATCTGTGTGGAGTTTGCATGTTCTCCCAGTGTGTGTGTGAGTTTACTCCGGGATTTCTCCGGTTTCCTCCCACATGCCAAAAACATGCCAGTGGGGATTCTAAATTGTCCTTAGGTATGACTGTGAGAGTGAATGGTTGTCTGTCTGTCTGTGTTGGTCCTGCGATGGACTGGCGATCTGTCCAGGTTGTACCGCCCAAAGATGCTGGGATAGGCCTCCAGCCCCCCCCCCCCCCACGACCCAAAAAGGAAGAAGATGGATGGATGGATGGATGATATGTGTGTGTAATGGAATGTGTAGTTGTAAAAAGAGGTCACATATGTGACTTAAAATAAAACAAACCACAATAGTGGATGTGCATTGTTTGTTAATGTTAGCAATCTTTTCTTGGGGGGTTTGTGCACTGAAGTGTTTGACAGTTCTTTTTTTTATTCAGCTAAATACACTTTGTGATGTGCCAAGGTCAGTTGTGACCAGGGTGTAGTATATTTTATTTCAAAAGGGCAACAAATGTTAATGCTTTTAACAGTGCTCGCTGAGTTTTTATGCAATTTGAGATATGCCTGACCAAAATGGTTATTGACAGAATTTTTTTCCGTTCTATTTAATTGTTGTTCAAGAGGAAAAATATTTCTACTACTTCAAGTTCTGCCCAACCCCATCACTGTTGCTGTGTTTTTATGCACTTTTAATGTGCCTTTGTCAAGCACACATTTAAAACCAAAACAATGAATTAAAAAGTGCTTATTTTTCATCATATTGATCTGTGATGATTTGAAATTTGTCATATTCAACAGAACGCTGAACATGTGCGACCTAGTTACATGTCTTGATTTCAAATTGTGGCCCAACTGATTTTGTAATTGAATAGCCCTGTCATAAAGCATCAACTCCGATGGGCTGGCCACCATCTTTGTATGGCTGACACAAGACTTCCGAATCTTTTCCGAATTTCATCACAGTCAGAGAAAACATGGAGGACAGATCAAACGGTGGAAGGACTCATTGAAGTCATACGTGAAACAAGGAAATTTGAACTTCAGGACATGGGAAATACAAGAAACCGATGGAAACTTTTTTCCTTCCGGCTTTCAGAGAGAGCAGACGCTTTTCTCCCCTCTCCTCTCCTTTCCTCCTCCCGAATACTGATTCCCTGCTTGCGATGTCCTGTCTGTGTCTCACTCTACTTCTGCTGAATCGACCCAAATGGAAACTATGGAAATTGGATTGTGGCTTAATGCTATTGACACCACTTTTCAACAGGAATTGGGTCAGGGGAGAGCCCAAGAATTGGAACCTGCGTGATTCGACTGAAGATTGGCATGATCACAGGATTTTCTGTTTGGCCCTGGAGTTCCTGGTGTATCGTAATTATAGTTGGATGAGCTAATAAAAATGCGGCCCGGCGTAGCTCCCCCAATAAATTTGTCCAGCTGGGGGGAGCACTGAGAGCGGCAAATGGGATTAACATGGAATTTACCATCTGGCATGCATTGAAGAGAGATGGACTCTCTTGGACATGTTACCTATGTTTCGGTAGGTGGATAACATCTGGAACCGCTGAGTGCTCTCCAGGGAATGATTCTAAAGCCTGTAAATTGTGATGCACAGAATTGCATGAGAGGCGAAATTTTTTTGCTCTAAGTGAACTGTGCCTTTCGACCTTGATTCGGCACCCTTGATGACTTCATTCATTCCTCCTGGGAAGATGAGGCTGAAGGGAGTCTGGCTCTTAACCCAAACATCGACAAACAATGGCTATTGTTCTGCAGACTGAGCTCTTCAAGGACAGCGTTATCATGTGTCCACAAAACTCTGCCATCTGCATGCACCTGGACATGCTTTGTGTGGAACACATGATTATTCGTTGCCAGAGGGTGCCCTCTGCTGTTCACTAGCAATTGACGCATCCACACTGCATCATACTGATCATATGCTGATTACACACACTGTCTCTCTCGTTGCTTTGTTATTGTGTGATCTGTATTGTCTGCTAATTCTGCATTAGAGAGTTTTTTTCTATGTAATCACAATTTTGGTCATAAAATGAGCTTTATTTTGATTAACAATGCTTTTTTCTCTCTGCCCATTGTGTTTCCCTCCCCCCCTCCCCCTCTTTACCCACACTGTATGACAGGCGCCTTTGCATGGCTGCCGCGTCATTGGGATGCGCTTATCTAGCGCGCCCAATGTCAAGTCAAATTCCTCGTATGTTTACTTGTGTTTACTTGTAAACGTGCTTGGCAATAAAGTTCATTCTGATTCTGATTCTGAAAGCAGTGGAAAAACATTATCCATACTGCTGTGGAAACCTTTGAGACAACAGGAAGAGATCATTGAAATTAAAAAAAGGACCAGGAGGAACCAGAAGCTCCACAGGCTGAAGAGGAACATGAGGAACCAGAACATCCACAGGTTAAAGAGGAACAAGAGGAGCCAGAAGCTCCACAGGTTGAAGAGGAACAGGAGGAACTCGGCATCAGTCAGGAGGGAGAACAGCTGGTAGTGAAGCTGGAGGTTGATACCTTCATGGTGACTCTTATTTCTGAGGAAACGCAGCAGAGTAAAGCAGAACCAAACAGTGAGCAGCTCCTCTGTCACAACTCTGCTGGAACTGAGATCCAAGATGAGGAAGGAAGCCAGCATGTAGACTCAGGATCAACTAAAGAAGAAGAACCCAAACCAAAGAAGAGACGACTGGAAACAGGAAGTCAGTGTAACAGTGATGATGACTCTCAGACTTCAAAGACTTTCTGTGAGAATGAAACAGGTGAAAAATGTCCAGGTTGAGTCTTTGAGAAATTGTCCCAAAATAAAATAATAATATTAAACTAATATTTCCAGTAACTCCATAAATCTGATGTACTTGTACTGGTCTCAGTTTGTGTTTGACTTTGACTGATCTAACCCAGTGGAAAAACAATTTCATCTCTGACTATACAGTTATAGTTTGCACTTCAAATGAGTTTTTCTTTTGGTTCAGTGGACCAGGTGGGGGAATTGTCTGCTCTAGCTAGTTAACCATTAGCCCCTGCTAACATCTCCAACAGGAAACAATGCAGTATGTGGTTATTTGTGTATAAAAACACCATCGTGACATGTTCAGAAATAGAAGTTGGACAGTGCTGTGTATACGACCGACTAGAAGAGACGTCTAAAACAGAATTACTAATAAATATGTCCCCTTATAAATGTCCCCTTTTAGACCTCTGGGATCCATGTTAGTGTGTGGAAAAATAATTTTGTTCCCTTTAAATAACTTGTTGAATGTGAAACAGATTCATCACTGTTATAATTATCACATGCAACGATAAGAACCGGGCAGCTCGGTGGAACAGTGGTTAGCACTGTGGCAGCACAGCAAGATGGTCACGGGTCCAATCTCACCCTGATTTTCGTGGGTTCGATCCTGACCTCTGACCATTGGTGACCCTTCTGTGTGGAGTTTGCATGTTCCCCTCGTGGGTGTGTGGGTTTACTTTGACTACTCTGGTTTCCTCCCACAGGCCAAAGACATGCATGTTAGGTTAACTGGCATCAACTGGGGATTCTAAATTGTCCTTAGGTTTGAATGTGAGAGTGAATGGTTTTCTGTCTCTCTGTATTGGCCCTGCGATGGACTGGTGATATGGCCAGGGCGTACCCTGCCTCTCGCCCAAAGATGCTGAGATAGCCCCCCCCGGCACAACTATTTGTGACCACCTGGTTAGTCAGTGTATTTATTCTTTCTGGTTTTTCTATTACTATCATTTTCTGTCTCTTTGTCCCTCCAGATGCTCCACAGCTACATGACTGTAAGGAGGAGGAGGTTCTCACTGTCCAGCAGCTCTGTAACCAGGAGAGGAACTCCAGTCTGGACCAGGAGGAACAAGCTACTGCACAGGTTAAAGAGGAAGAAGAACTCTGTAGCAGTCAGGAGGAAGAAGACTTTGGACTGAAACAAGAGACTGATACCTTCATGGTGACTTCTACTAATGAGGACAATGACAAGAATGAAACTGAACCAAACAGTGAGCAGCTACTCTCTCACAACTCTCCTGACACTGAGAGCCAAGTACAGGGAGCAGGTAAGAATGTAAACCCAGGATCAAGTAAACATGAAGAGCCAAAGCCAAAGAAGAGACTTCACAGAAAGAGAAGTGACCGTAACAATGTAGACAACTCCTCCATGTCAGAGAATCAGTGTGATACTGACACAGGTGACAAGTCTGTAAAATGTGATCATGACAAAGACTGTAAAAATGAGTCCCAGAAGAAGAAATATCACACAATTAAGTCACATGTTTGCAACATGTGTGGGAAAAGCTTCAGTCAGAAGAATCATTTATCAGTTCATGAGAGAATTCACACAGGTGAGAAGCCATTTTCTTGTGAAACATGTGGGCAAAAATTTACTACATATGGTAATTTGAAAACTCATGTAAGAATTCACACAGGTGTGAAGCCATTTTCTTGTGAAACATGTGGGCAAAGATTTAGCCAATATGGTACTTTGCAAACTCACATAAGAATTCACACAGGTGATAAGCCATTTTCTTGTGAAGCATGTGGGCAAAGATTTATTCAACATGGTAGTTTGAAAACTCACATGAGAATTCACACAGGTGACAAGCCATTTTCTTGTGAAACATGTGGGAAGAGTTTTCATACATGTGGTAATTTGAAAATTCATGTAAGAATTCACACAGGTGTGAAGCCATTTTCTTGTGGAACTTGTGGTCAAAGATTTATTACAAGTGGTAATTTAAAACGACACATGAGAGTTCACACAACTGAGAAGCTGTAGTCTTGTAAAATATGTGGGGAACGCTTCATTCAGTTTTTTGGTTTATAACAAGAGAACTCACAGTTGAGGTGCTGTAATCCAGTAATGTCTGTAGATCTTTATTTTCAGGATTAAGTCTCTTTTGTGTGAATGAATTGTTGTTTAAATTGCTGAGGCTTTAATGTAAATATTAATTTGATTAAAAAGTCTGTTATCATATCATCTGCTTCATCACTCTGCTTTGGACCCTCAGACCTGTCATTTTTAATGTGTTGGATGCATGGACATCATGAGCATTTTTGAAGAGGAGGGTATTGTTGTCAGGGTCTGGAGTGTCCTCCCCACCATAAAAAGGAATTGTAGTAGATGCCATTTCCTTTATTTGCATATTTAAGTAGCTCATCAATTGATTGAGTACTTTATTTTGAACATGTAATAGTCACTTAAAATGCCGAACAACAAAAGTGGCTTGTGAACTGATGAACAAAGGAAAAAAGACACTGAAATGCCTTTCATATGTACATAAAGTAAATGTGTGCATGTACTGAATCAAATTTTCTTTTAGATTAAGAAGTTTTTTAGATCAAGAAATACTCCAACTTTAAATGTCTTTTTATCTCTAGAATTAGTGATTTCTTCTATGAGTTCTGTTCATGCTAATGATGTAGACCAGTTTGCTCTAAATCCAGATTGACTGTCAGAGAGTAGTTTGTGTTGGTCTATAAACTTTTCTAATCCATCACTGAAGAGTTTTTCTAGAATGTTTGACAACTGTGTCAGAAGAGAAATCTGAAGTGTTGCTGGTCACCAGATTTATATCATGGAATAATGACTTTTGCTGTTTCAGTTTTATTAGGAAATTGTCCCGTTTGGAACGATGAGTTGAAGATGTGAGTTTGGAAATTCCCTCAATTCCCTATTTCACTGTTTTCATATCTGTGTCATCACAATCACTTGATGTTTTATTTTAACATTTATTAACAATATCTCTGTTTTAGTTTTCTTCAGCTGTTTTAATAATGATTGAACTAAGATTTTTTTTTCAATAAAATCAATGTCATTATGGTTTGTGGATTTTTTTTGTGATGTTTCCGCCAATGCTTACACAATATTTGTAAAACTTACTATCACTTTCACTTGTTAATATTGTTATAATTTTCAATACAATGTTGAGGCTAATTAACCTGTCTAGGGAAATTTCTGATTATGCTTTTTAATATATTGCATGTACCTTTTATTATTTTTTTTTTTATTTTTTTTACTGTTTTCTAATACTTTACTGTAATAATCTAATTCTTGTTTGCCATAGTGATGGACAGGCTGACAGATGAGGTCAGGCAGGAGTCTCCGTGGACCATGATGTCTGCAGATGACATTGTGATCTGTAATGAGAGTAGGGAGCAGGTGGAAGAGAACCTGGAGAGGTGGAGGTATGCTCTGGAGAGAAGAGGAAGAAGGAAGAGAAGAAAGACAGAATACGTAAGTGTGAATGAGAGGGAGGCAGGTGTAATGGTGAAGATGGAATGAGTAGAGGTAATGAAAGTAGCTGAGTTTAAATACCTGGGGTCAACCATCCAAAGCAATGGAAAATGCACAACAGGTGAAGAAGAGAGCGGGCGGAGAGTTGTCTCCACCCACTCAGACAGGACAGAGTGGGTGGAGACGACTGTCGGGCTATTTGTGACAGAAAGATAGCAGCAAGAGTGAAAGGGAAGATTTACAAAGACGGTAGTGAGACCTGCAATGATGTATGGTTTGGAGACGGTGGTGCTGACAAAAAGGAGGTGGAGTTGGAGGTGGCAGACTTGAAGATGCAAAGATTTTCATTGGCAGTGACTAGGAGGGACAGGATTAGAAATGAGTATATCAGAGGGACAGCTCAGGTTGAACGGTTTGGAAACAAAGTAAGAGAGTCAAGGCTGAGATGGTTTGGACATGTGCAGAGGAGGGATAGTGGATATACAGTGAATCCGGAAAGTATTCACAGCACTTCACTTTTTCCACATTTATGTTACAGCCTTGTTCAAAAATAGATTAAATTTCTCAAAATTCTACACACAATACCCCATAATGACAATGTGAAAAAGTTTTTTTTTTTTTTTTTTTTTTTTTTAGATTTTTGCAAATTTATGAAATACAAAAAAAACTAAGAAGTCACATGTCCATAAGTATTCACAGCCTTTGCCATGAAGCTCAGAATTGAGCTCAGGTGCATCCTGTTTCCAGTGATCATCCTTGAGATGTTTCTGCAGCTGAATTGGAGTCCACCTGTGGTGAATTCAGTTGATTGGACATGATTTGGAAAGGCACACACCTGTCTATATAAGGTCCCACAGTTGACAGGTCATGTCGGAGTACAAACCAAGCATGAAGTCAAAAGAATTGTCTGTAGACCTCCGAGACAGGATTGTCTCAAGGCACAAATCTGGGGAAGGGTACAGAAAAATTTCTGCTGCTTTGAAGGTCCCAATGAGCACAGTGGCCTCCATCATCTGTAAATGGAAGAAGTTCGAACCACCAGAACTCTTCCTAGAGGTGGCCAGCCGTCTAAACTGAGTGATCAGGAGAGAAAGGTCTTAGTCAGGGAGGTGACCAAGAACTCTATGGTCACTCTGTCAGAGTTCCAGCGTTCCTCTGTGGAGAGAGGAGAACCTTCCAGAAGGACAACCATCTTTGTAGAAATCCACCAATCAGGCTTGTATGGTAGAGTGGCCAGACGGAAGCCACTCCTCAGTAAAAGGCACACGGCAGCCTGCCTGGAGTTTGTCAAAAGGCACCTGAAGGACTCTCAGACCATGAGAAACAAAATTCTCTTGTCTGATGAGACAAAGATTAAACTCTTTGGCGTGAATGCCAGGTGTCATGTTTGGAGGAAATGAGACACTGCTCATCACCAGGCTAATACTATCCCTACAGTGGAGCATGGTGGTGGCAGCATCATGTTGTGGAGATGTTTTTCATTGGAAGTAACCTGGAGACTAGTGGGGAAAGGTGAATGCAGCAAATATATATGATCAGTGAATGTTTCACAGTGAGGGATAATGTGACTTGGTTTGATGTTTTTAGGATATAGACTGAGGCCAGGGGTGTCCAATCATGTGCCATGGAGGGCCAACACCCTGCAGGCTTTACCTCCAACCAGCGTCTTTAACAGCAGATTCCACTGAATTTCTTCCCACTGATTGCTGATAAGTGAAAACACCTGCTGAAGAGACGGGTAGAAGAGAAACCTGCAGGGTCTTGGCCCTCCATGGCACATGATTGGACACCCCCGGCTTAGGCTCTACAAAGTATTGATGAAGTCATCTGTCAACTTGTGCTTATTTGGACTTATTAAGTCAATATTAAAATCACCACAGATGAAGAAGAAGCCAACTTTATTGTCATTCAATCCATACAGCCAATCATGTACAGTAGAACAAAATTATGTTTCTCGCATTTACAATGTTAATCAGATTGAGAATCAGAGGGGTCATTGCCATGCAAGGCGCTGCCACAAAGAACTTTTCCTTCCCCGATTCTGTTATGCTGAGCACCAAGCTGGAAGGTGGGAAGTACCTTTTTTATATGGTCTTTGGTACTTTTATACGGTCTTTTGGACTTTATTTGCAGCTCAAATTCATTTGGAAAATTAACAGTCTGACTGCTGCTGGGAACTATGACAACAACAGGAGAAAGGCTGTGAGTGATGTTTTCACTCTCACATTCATACCTAAGGACAATCTAGACATCCCCAGTTACACTTCAAATGAGTTTTTCTTTTGGTTCAGTGTCCCAGGTGGAGGGATTGTCTGCTCTAGCCAGTTAGCCATTAGCCCCTGCTTGCAAACTATAACTTGTAAGGGTGGGACATGGTTCTGCTCATGTCCTCGCTTTATGTTCTTATTTGGTCTTTCTGTTAGCTTCAAGAAATGAATTCAGCCATGTCCTCGCCCTTTATTATGTTTCTTTTTTTTTTAATTAAGTTTTTGTAAAGGGTATACATGTCATTAGAGCAATGCATTGTTTACATTTTCATCACATTCCCTTTTTTTTGTTTTTTGACAACATTGGAAGAATAATTATTACAACATCCTTTTTTTAAGTGAAAGAAAAAAAGAAATTAAAGAAAGAACAAAAAAAAACAACAGAAAAACAAAAACAAAAGAGAAAAAAAATAAAAATGAAAGAGTATCTGAGTTATTATTTATTTAGCGAATGCAAAGTCCTTAAGCCAAGCAGTTGCCTCCTGGTTTGCTGTATGGAGGGTGTGTAATCCTCCTTCCAGTCTTTGGAGCGGGCAAGCCTCTATGATGTGTTCCATAGTTTGCTCCTCTCCACATGCGCACAGTGGGCTAGGGCTACTGCCCCATCTGTGAAGGCTGGCCAAGCAGGGGCCAGGGCTACCCGGCCAGGGCTACCCGGGCTCACCTGGGGAAGCTAATGATCCTACCAGCAGACTAAATTCGAAGAGACGACGCCTCTGTGCCAAGTCAAAGAAGAATCCTAGTATCTGAGTAGTGTTGGAACAAAGAGAGGTGCCATTATTGAAATGGTATTTGTCAAAGATTAGATCTGATGGAAGACACATATGCGATCCAGGGTTGCCAAAAGTTCAAGAACCCATCCATGTCCTGTCTCAGTGCGAATGTCAACTTTTCCATCGAATGAATGTCCTGAATCACGTTAATCCAATCTTCAGGTGTAGGACAGTCCTTCAACATCCATTTTTTTTTGTTAGAGCTTTTTTACTTGCCAATATTAAAACAGTGAATAAGTATTTTTCTCCTTGTCTTTCCAGTGATTCCGGTAGTAAACCCAAATACAAAGTTACAAAAGAAAAGGGGACTGTTATTTTGAATATTTTCTCCAATATTGTCTGTACATTGGTCCAATATTGGTGGATAACTGGGCATGACCAAAACACATGAAAATGATTTGCAGTCTCATCACCACACAAGTGCCAACAATTCAACCCCTTTCGAGTAAATTTGTTTTGTGCAGGTGTTCTGAAAAATCTTACCAAATTTTTCCATCCAAATTCTCTCCATCTCGCAGGGATGAGGTACTTTTCCATTGCTGTTTATTTAGCTTTTCACATATTTCCAGTTGTAAAGTGAAATTCCCCTCTTTTTCCCATCTTTCTTTTATATATGATGTGTTGTCTCCTTTTAAGTCTTGAAGACCTTGGTATATTTTAGAAATGTATCTGATCCCTGGGATCCCTTTATATTCCATTAAGAAGACCTTCAGAACACCTGACTGGGCCCTTTCCAAATCCTCCTTTTTAAGTATTTTGTTTATGTGGTATCTAAGCTGAAAGAACCTGTAAAGGTCTTGATTTATTAGACCTTGTTTTTTCAAATCTTCAAAACTTCTTAAAATTTGCCCTTTAAAAAAATCATAATATTTTATCAGTCCGTTCTCTTTCCACTTTTTAAATCTAGTGTCTGTTTTATTAGGAGTAAAGTCTTGATCATAGGCAATCCATTGCAGTAATCGATAGGGTTCTTTAGTTTGATTCTCTCTGACTATCTTAAACCAAATTTTTAGCGGGGTCTCTATCCACGGGTTAGTGTTATTCAAAAGTTTAAGTAAGGCATTGTTCCCTATTATCGCTTGTAGGGGGATGTCACTTGTTATTTGGCATTCCATCTCCTTCCATTGTGCATTGTAGACTGGGTTACATATCTCTACTAAAGTTTTAATTTGTGCGACTTTAAAATAGTCCCTGATATTTGGCAGCGCGAGCCCACCTTTGTCTTTGTTTAGCTGTAGGGTTCTATATCTGATTCTAGGTCTCTTGCCCTGCCATATGAATCCCCATATTGACCCCCAGATATTTCATAGATTCCATCTCCCAGTTAGTTTTGAGTTTGCTTAGTAAATATTGATTTGGGTCATAGTTGAATGTTAAAACTTGGGTTTTATGCATGTTTAATTCGTACCCCGATAAATCTCCATACTCTGAAAAAACTGAGATTAGTTCTGGAAAAGGGGTGTCCGGCTGCCCCAGGTATATTAAAATGTCATCAGCAAAGAGTGCTATTTTATGTTCCTTCTGACCAAATGTAATACCTTGAATTTTTTGATTCTGTCTTATCCATTGGCTCAGAGGTTCTATGAAGATTGCAAAGAGCAGTGGAGACA
Organism: Pholidichthys leucotaenia; assembly: GCA_020510985.1. Lineage (NCBI taxonomy): Eukaryota > Metazoa > Chordata > Actinopteri > Cichliformes > Pholidichthyidae > Pholidichthys > Pholidichthys leucotaenia. The sequence continues at coordinate 271,012,725 of CM035844.1, read as the reverse complement.
AGGGGCAGCCCTGACGACATCCTCTTTCCAGTTCAAAAGATGATGATAATTTACCGTTAATCCTTATTTTAGCTGTTGGTTTTTTATGTAATGCCTGGATAGTTCTAATGAAGTTGTTATGAAAACTGAAACTGGATAAGATTCTATATAGGAAAGACCAGTCAACCGAATCAAATGCTTTTTCAGCATCTAATCCCAATATGGCTGCATTTAAGTTATATTTTTTTATATGATGAATTATGTGTAAAGTGCGTCTAATGTTGTCTTGTGTCTGTCTTTGTCTTATAAAACCTGTTTGGTCTAAATGAATTAAGTCTGTCAGTATATTTTCTAACCTTTTGGCAAGGATAGTGGTTAAAAGCTTATAGTCCTGATTTAATACACTGATTGGTCTGTACTTGGAGCAGTCTAGTTTATCCTTTTCAGGTTTAGGTATGACTGCAATGACTCCTTCTCTCCAGGAGGGGGGGATTTCCCCTGTGTGGAGGACATAGTTAAATGTTTTCAGGAGGAGAGGAGATAGTTGCTGCTTAAAGGTTTTGTACCACTCTGCTGTATAGCCATTTGCTCCTGGGGATTTGTTAGCTTTAAGTTTCATAATTGCTTTTTCTAATTCTTTAGGTTGTATTTCTGACAGTAGTGTTTTATTTTGTGACTCAGTAAGTTGGGGAAGGTTTAATGTGTTTAGGAAGGCTTCAGATGCGTTTTTATGTTTTTTGAGGGAGTACAAGTTCTTGTAGTAGTTCTCGAAGCTTTTAAAAATATTATTCATTCATTCATCTTCTTCCGCTTAATCCTTTTCGGGTCGCGGGGAGGCTGGAGCCTATCCCAGCATCTTTGGGCGAGAGGCAGGGTACACCCTGGACAGATCGCCAGTCCATCGCAGGGCCAACACAAAGAGACAGACAACCATTCACTCTCACATCCATACCTAAGGACAATTTAGAATCCCCAGTTGATGCCAATTAACCTAACCTGCATGTCTTTGGCATGTGGGAGGAAACCGGAGTACCCGGAGTAAACCCACGCAGACACTGGGAGAACATGCAAACTCCACACAGAAGGGTCACCGATGGTCTGGGGGTAGGATCGAACCCACGATGGTCAAGGGTGGAATCGATCCCATGACCTTCTTGCTGTGCCGCCACTGTGCTAACCACTGCGCCACCCCTTTTAAGAATATCCTGAATTCTAAATTTTATTTCCTTTGATACTGGGTCTCTGATTTTGTAGATTGCTGTCTCCGTTTGTTGTTTCCTCAATTTATAGGCTAGTAATTTTGCCGATTTGCTGCCTGTTTCATAGTATTTTTGTTTCAGAAATGTAAGTTTCTTCTGGATTTCTATTGTGTAGATCTCATTTATTTGTTTTTTAATTTCCTTAATTTTGAGCGAGTCATTAGAATGAGTGTTGTCTTTGTGCTCTTTTTCTAGGTTCTTAAGTTCTGACTCTAATGTGATTAGTTTTTCTTGTCTCAGTTTCTTTTGGATTGCCAGTTTTGCGATAATCTTTCCTCTTATTACAGCTTTGCATGCGTCCCACAGTATTAAAGGGGATACTTCTCCATTATCATTTTCTTCCAAATATCTGAGAATATCTGATTCCAGTTCATCTTTCAGTGGACCTTTCAGCACATTTGAATTTAACCTCCAAGAAAATGTATTATTTGTGTATTTTTGGATACTTAACCTCTTGCACTCCTTTGTACCGCAGGCAGGCAAGTCTCTGCGTCCCAGAGCGCACGATGGAGATGGTGATGGTGATGGAGATGGTGATGGTGTCCAAGCGCGCACTGAAAATAAAAGCTGCAGACACAGCCGCAAACAGATTAGTTCATCTGATTGGCCTCTCATTCGACTAATAAGAGCCTTGAATTGGGTTTCTGAAACCTTGAAGAACCAATGAACTTCTCTTCGTCATTGTCAGATGAACGCGACGCTGGTCCGCTCGTGGTTCTGGTCTCGCGACCCGATCAAAACATAATTCCATTATTGCGGTTTTGTACTTCCATGATTGCGGTTTTTGGCGAACGATTTTTCAAAACAAATAACAGTAGTAATTAAAAATAGACTGGCAAACGCGTGTGTGTCACTCAGCCTTTGTCGTCGGCCTCCGTCGGTCTATGATGACCATAGAGTGTTATAAGCTAAATTATTCTTTATCCCTGAAAATTGTAATCCAAAATGACTTTTGACCGATCGGTAAATTACAACTGTGCGGCGCACGAAGTCTGAAGTTCGTGCGCCGCGGTACAAGGGGTCGTTCGCCGCGTCCAGACCGTGAACGCCGCCCCCCCCCCCGCTATTCTTCTGTAGCGAGGGGGGGGGAGCCGCGGTGACTGAGCTGCTGTCCCACATCGCCACATGAGGCTAATCCGTCATGTAGCGATGGCCGATGTCCATCCTCTGTAGCGGGGGGGGGCAACCCCCCCCCCCCCACACACACACACAGACACAGCCCTGAGTGTGACTTTTCATTAGAGCCCAAAATGAAGCTTCTACATTGAAGCACTCAAAAGTTACAGACATTTTTCCAAACTGTGCCATTTGGCACAATTTGGCACAGTTCCAAAACGCCTGGGAACTACCTGAGGAAAAAGCTGTGTAATATATTCATTTTTTGTGGTATTGTTACAAAATTTGGACCTCAGCTGGATAACACTTGGTTCTACATTTCTGTTGCATTTTCCAGCCCGGATCTGAAGCTGTGTGTTATTTGCAAGCATTTGTATCCAAAAAAACACCCAGGCCAAATTTATTTTCTTCAAGTTCACTATGTTTAGATGACTGTAACTCAGTGGCCGGAGCACTTAGAGAGATTATGACTATTTTGCCAAAAAATTCAAAGTGTTTTCTTTTAAATGAGACCAACCTCATGAAGATGCTGCAAAGGGTTGAAGAACAGCTTTGGATTTAATTTGGGCACATTATTTTTTGGCGTTTTTAGGGAAATTGACCGAAGTGCAAGGGGTTAAGTCCATATAGACTGTGGTCAGAGAGATCCATCAGTCCTATTTTACATGTTTTTACTCTTCCAGTGTCTCTATTAAACATAAAAAAATAGTCAATCCTTGAGTATGATGAATGTGGTGCTGAGTAAAATGTATAATCTTTTACACTGGGGTTGAATTCCCTCCACACGTCACAGATTCCCATTTCTTTTAGTAGCATCCGAGTTTTGCTACTTTGAGTGTTATTTTGATGTGGAGAATTACCTGATGCATCCCAGTATGGATTCAGTCTTAGAATGAAGTCTCCACCACATATCACTAAACCTTGGGCTTTAGTTATCATTAGGTCAAATACATTTTTATAAAATTTCCAGTTAGCCCCTGGAGGTGCATATACATTCAGCAGGGTGATATCTTCTCCCTCTAGCCGCCCAAGTACCATGCTGAATCTCCCTTCTTTATTTATCTTTGTGTTCTGATTTTTTTTTTTCAAATATAATTTTGGTTGAGATCAATGTCGCTACTCCCTTCCTCCTCCCTGACTTATATGAAGATGAAGAGATCATTTTAAACCCTTGTCTATTGAGTTTAGTGTGCTCCACGTCTGTTAGGTGGGTTTCCTGTAAAAATATTATTCCTGCTTTGTCTTTTTTCATTTTGCCTAGAATCTTGGATCTTTTAACTGGATTCAGGATCCCTTTTACATTATATGAGGTTATTTTGGTTACACCCTGTTTCTCCATTGTGTTGTCTTATTTAGTATAACAGTGTGGTGGCCCTCTTTTATGCTACTCAGAAACTGAAAGAACAATAAGAACATAAAAAACATTAAGAACATAGTATATAAAACTTCAAAACAAAAAACTGACAAAAGATTTTCCTGAGCTGAGGTCTTTTTAGTGACCTTAGAAGAGCCTTGATGGTGTGTTGGCTCTGAGGGAAATTCCTCAGACTCCGTTACGTGCTGAGGGCCCTCTCTTATTCCTGTAAGTTGTCCCATGTTTTTAACGTGAATTTCAGATCCCAATCCGAACTTGTAATGATTTTATTTTATTTTTTTTATTTATTTTTTTTATTTTTTATGCCTATACCCTATGAAATTGTGCACAACCTCCCACCACCATCACAGCAAACAGTCACGTTAATACAGTATTTGTTAGTGTGGAGAGATCATGTGGTTCATTGTCACACTTCTATTTTAACAAGTTGTTGTTGTTTTTTTTAAAGACTTATTTGTTTCTAATATTATGTCTGTTCCATGAAATGTTTTACCACTTGATATTTGCTGATTCTGCATCTCCTTTAATGTTTGTTACCTTGTAGGAGGAGGGTTTGATGCGCAGATTGATTAAAAATATTGTTATTCCCTCCTGAAAACGCTCAGTTTTTCCTTATAGCTCTGGCGCTGGGTTTCCCGCTGCTGGCCCGTGGATTTTGAGGGTCTCTGTGTGGACCACGTTTGAGCCTTGATTCTTTCGATCGGGTCTGCTGCGGGTTTATACACCGTTACCGGGAGTCCTCTTCTCGCTATATCCGTGGTTGCTTCTTCCGCCGAGTTGTAGAGACACGTCTCATCTCCGTAAAACACCCTCAGCTTCGCCGGAAATGGAGTCTGAAAGCGCAGTTTCTTCTCTCGTAGTACCTTTTTAGCGTCGTTGTATTCCCGACACTTTTTAAGGACCTCCGGAGCGTAGTCGTGCTCCACGAAAACTTTTCTCTCTTGGTGCATAAATCCTTTTTTCTGCCAAGCCAGTCTTACAACCTCTTTTTTTATTCCGGAGTTGGAGAACTTCACCACCACCGATCTTGGTGGTGCTTCCACCGCCGGCCTAGGGGCTAATGTATGGTGCGCCCTTTCTATCTTCAAGTCGGTGGTTTGGGGAATTTCCAACTTCTCTCTCAGTAAGGATTCCACGCATGCAGCCATTGTGGAGAAACCGTCCTCGACTCCTTCTTTCAGACCATGAATTCTTATGTTGTCTCTTCTTAGTCTTCCTTCTTGGTCGGTTAGCTTAGCCTCCAGTCTTGACTGTCGTTTGTGTAGTTCCAGCACGGTTTCTTCCAGCCCTTTTATTCTTTCCTCTGCTTCCATGATTCGGTCCTCAGCCTGGTCCACTCTGCTGTTTGTCCTTTTTATTTCGTCTTTAATTTCACAAAATTCGGCCCAACACTCTCGGCGAAATTGTCTTAATTCTTTAAGTACCATTTTTAAGCTAACCTTGTTGCTAGCTTCATTCAGCTCCTCCTCTTCTGAAAGGATATCCTCCGGATCAGATTCTCCGGCCGATGCGTGTCTTGGCCTGGTAAATGTCGATTTCTTCTGTTTTCCTTTAGGCATAATGACTCTGTCTTTTGATTTTCACTCTTCCAAAAATCTGTTAAATCTGATTTTCAAGGTATTTTCCTGGATCGGGTCTGGGAGCTTCAGTGTTAAGCTGCTATCACCATGGTGTCCAGACCGGAAGTCTTAATTATGTTTCTCTGTGTTTTCCTTGCAGCCATATATTCTTAGTTGTTATTATTATTGTCATGGTCCTGTCTCTCCTGGTCCTCTGTTCATGCCTCATGTTTACCCTTTTGTCTGAGTCCATCATGTTTTTCTGTACCAATAGCCACTCACTACTGTTCTCCAATTGCCCCTAATTGTTCCCACCTGTTTCTCGTCGCCTTGATTTGCTCCCAGCCTATATATGTCTGTGCCCAGGCCTTTGTCAGACATGGTGTCATTAATGTCTTCATGTCCACTCCGTCAATGAGTATGCTAGGTCTGTGTAGAATAGAATAGAATAGAATAACCTTTATTGTCATTGTACAGTAGTACAGCACAACAAAACTGTGGGTGCTCCACCATGCTACTGTGCAATAAAGTAAGAGAGAAGGATTACATAAAACACGGTTACAGAACACACAATTTAACATACAGTGGGGAAAAAAAGTATTTCGTCAGCCACCAATTGTGCAAGTTCTCCCACTTAAAAGATGAGAGAGGTCTCCAATTTTCATCATAGGTATACCTCAACTATGAGAGACAAAATGAGAAAAAAAAAAATCCAGAAAATCACATTGAAGGATTTTTAATGAATTAATTGGTAAATTCCTCGGTAAAATAAGTATTTGGTCAATAACAAAAGTTCAAATCAATACTTTGTTATATACCCTTTGTTGGCAATGACAGAGGTCAAACGTTTTCTGTAAGTCTTCACAAGGTTTTCACACACTGTTGCTGGTATTTTGGCCCATTCCTTCATGCAGATCTCCTCTAGAGTAGTGATGTTTTGGGGCTGTCGCTGGGCAACACAGACTTTCAACTCCCTCCAAAGATTTTCTATGGGTTTGAGATCTGGAGACTGGCTAGGCCACTCCAGGACCTTGAAATGCTTCTTACAAAGCCACTCCTTCATTGACCGGGCAGTGTGTTTGGGATCATTGTCATGCTGAAAGACCCAGCCACGTTTCATCTTCAATGCCCTTGCTGATGGAAGGAGGTTTTTCACTCAAAATCTCACGATACATGGCCCCATTCATTCTTTCCTTTACACGGATCATCGTCCTGGTCCCTTTGCAGAAAAAACAGCCCCAAAGTATGATGTTTTCACCCCCCATGCTTCACAGTAGGTATGGTGTTCTTTCTCCTCCAAACACGACAAGTTGAGTTTTTACCAAAAAGTTCTATTTTGGTTTCATCTGACCATATGGACATTCTCCCAGTCCTCTTCTGGATCATCCAAACGCTCTCTAGCAAACTTCAGACGGCCTGGACATGTACTGCTTAAGCAGGGGACACATCTGGCACTGCAGGATTTGAGTCCCTGGCGGCGTAGTGTGTTACTGATGTAGCCTTTGTTACTTTGGTCCCAGCTCTCTGCAGGTCATTCACTAGGTCCCCCCGTGTGGTTCTGGGATTTTTGCTCACCGTTCTCGTGATAATTTTGACCTCATGGGGTGAGATCTTGTGTGGAGCCCCAGATCGAGGGAGATTATCAGTGGTCTTGTAAGTCTTCCATTTTCTAATAATTGCTCCTCACAGTTGATTTCTTCACACCAAGCTGCTTACCTATTGCAGATTCAGTCTTCCCAGCCTGGTGCAGGTCTACAATTTTGTTTCTGGTGTCCTTTGGACAGCTCTTTGGTCTTGGCCATAGTGGAGTTTGGAGTCTGACTGTTTGAGGTTGTGGACAGGTGTCTTTTATACTGATAATGAGTTCAAACAGGTGCCATTAATACAGGCAACGAGTGGAGGACAGAGGAGCCCTCTTAAAGAAGAAGTTACAGGTCTGTGAGAGCCAGAAATCTTGCTTGTTTGTAGGTGACCAAATACTTATTTTACCAAGGAATTTACCAATTAATTCATTAAAAATCCTTCAATGTGATTTTTCTGGATTTTTTTTTTTTTTCTCATTTTGTCTCTCATAGTTCAGGTATACCTATGATGAAAATTGGAGACCTCTCTCATCTTTTAAGTGGGAGAACTTGCACAATTGGTGGCTGACTAAATACTTTTTTGCCCCACTGTACGACTGAAATAAAAAATGGTCCAGGATTATGAAGTATGCTAGTACTACACATGTACATAAGATGCAGTAACACACAAATGAGTAAAATGGGCCCAAGGATTATGAAAATATACATAGATAGTGGTTTCAACGGATTGAATTGAAGTGAATTTCCTTTGTCATTGTATACAAAATATACAATGAAATTTGTCAGCTCGACAAACATACCGCTCAACCAACCACACAAAAACATACACCCAATCAATAAAAACAATATATAAATATAGATAATATAAGACACAACGGGACTAAAAGTAGCGTAAATAAAATGCCAAGTAAAAACGTGACATGGCACATTCCACCACAAGCCAGATCTTTCACATTTATCAACTATGGAAGATTTCATGATGTGATGTGAGAGAAGGAAAGTTCAAAATTATTATTTAATTCGCGTAGGGCTGGTATAATAAAAAGTGTCCTCAATCTGGAGGTGCGGCATCTCAAGGCCCTGTAGGTGGCCTCCCAGAGGGCAGCAAGACAAACAGATGATGAAATTGGATGACTGCTGTCTCCAACAATCCTGCGAGCTCTACTGTAGAAGCAGACCTATAGATGTTTTCTAGAGAGGGCAGGGAGCACCGACAATCTCTTGTGCAGTGTCAACTACCCTCTGCAAGGCTGCCTTGTCTGCCGCCGAACAACTTCCATACCAAGCCATGATGCAGTATGTGAAAGCACTCTCAATAGAGCATCGATAAAAGGATTCCAACAGTCTTTTTGAGAGATTGACCCTCCCCGGAAGTCTAAGGAAGTACAAGGTCCTCAGTTCTGTGCTTGTGAGCGTTCTGTGGGAGGGGGTGGGGCCTCTGACTGTCTGCAGTGCAGATGGCCCAGGGGAAGAAACTGTTTGTCAGTCTGGAGTGTGGGACCTGATGATCTGAACTGTTGTCCAGAGGGAAGAAGTCAAACAGGTAGTGGGAGGGAGATGAGGAGTCTCCTGTATGGGCCTTGATCCTTCTGAGACCGAAGGATCTGGAGATGTCCTCCAGGAGGCAGAGGGCCGATAATTTTTGGCAGTGTTGATGACCCTCTACACAGCCTTCCTGTTCTGGCCATGGAGCTGACGTACCACACACCCAGACAGTAGGGTGAGCACACTCTCCACTAACAGCGATAGAAGGCCAGCAGCACGTGCTGGTCCAGGTTGGTCATCCTCAGGACATGGAGGAAGTGCAGCCACTGCTGGGCTTCCTTCACCAGGCCTTGGTGTTGACAGTCCAGGAGAAGTCAGAGTAATGTGGGTGTGGAGAGTGGTGGTGATGGCGTCTTCTGAAGATTGGTTCTCCCTCTAGGTGAACTGGTGGGGGTCGAAGGAGGGGGAAGACGGGCCCTGATGTGCTGGGACACCAGTTGCTCAAAAGACTTCATGAATACAGATGTGAGTGCTATGGGTTTGTTATCATTCAGGCTGTTAATTGTGGACTTTTTGGGGATGGGGATGATGATGGAGGCCTTGAGGCAGAGGGGACGGTGGCGTGCGTCAGGGAGAGGTTGAACAGCTTGTTGAGGATCCCTGCCAGCTGTCTGCACATGCTTTGACCACCGTTCCTGGATGCCATCTGACCAGCAGCTCTGGCGGGAGTTCACTTCTCTCAGTTGCCTCCTCACCTTGTGCACTTATAGAGGAGAAGGGGAGGGGAGAAGGGGAGACAGTGGAGAGGGGGGAGAGTTTGGGAGGGAGTGTGCTCGAACCATGCAAAGAAACTGTTTAAGCTCCTCTGCCAGAGTGAGGCTGCTGTCTGATGGTTGGGGGGGCCGTGGCCTCTGTAGTTGGTCAGGGCCTGATCCTCTCCACATCTTCGGGGTTGTTGTCTTTGAGGAAGCCCTCCACCTTCCTCCTATAGTTGTTCTTAGCAAGTTTTATGCCTCTCCTCAGGTTGGCTCTGGCAGCGCTGCACAGAGAGCGGTCCCTCTGTCTGAAGGCTGAGTTGCAGGCTCTTATCAGAGCCTGGACTTCACTGTTCATCCAGGTTTGCAGTTTGGAAAGACCCGGATGTGTTTGGTGACCGTCACATTTTCTACACAGAGCGTTTGATGTAGAAAAGGACAGACTCAGTGTAGGAGTTCAGGTCCTGCTGTTCAAAGATGCTCCAATCAGTGCAGGTGAAGCAGTCTTGTAGCTGGAGGAGAGCATCTTCAGGCCAGGTTTTAATCTTAGTCAAGCCCAGTTTTGTCAGTCGGTCTGTTTTTGTTTTTTGTTTTTCGTTTGCAGCCCATGCGCTGCCATTCATTTGTGTTTAAGTTTTGGTTATTAAATCATGGTTCTGCATTGTATCGCTGCCTGCTTCTGAGTCCAGTGCCCGCAAACCTTTGGTCAGAATGACATAGACCCATTTAAGACTCAGTCAGGCAAGATTGGCAGGAGAAGGAAGGGCTTGGTCGGAATAAGTTGGTGAAGGGTTTTGCCAAGCCACCTGCTTATTGGACTAGCTTTGGGACAGGTTCAGGTGAGTGCGCTTCCCAGACTGTCCCGTCCAGCCAGGTCCTGGATCGTCATCTTCTATTCCTGTCTCTGGTATGCTGCGTCCCTCTTTTCCCCATCTCTCCTCGCTGTCTGCTGCCTCCGCTTACAGTGCAGCCGGAAAAGTATGCACAGTGTTTCTCTTTTTCCACATTTTGTTATGTAACAGCCTTATACCAAAAGGGAATAATTCTTTTTTTTCCTCAAAAGTCTACAAACAATACCCCATAATGACAAAGTGAAAAAGGTTTTTTTTTTTTTTAATTTTTTGCAAATTTGTTAATTATAAAAAACTAAGAAATCACATGCATATAATTATGTCAAAGCCTTTGCTCAGTACTTTGTGACATATTGTCGGCCCAGGAAACACGTGGGTCACCGTCGATCATTCTAGGTGCGGGAGGAGACCTAGGAGAGGGCAGAGTGAATTGGACACAACAGCTTAAGCTTGGAGACGTGGAAAGTGGGACACACACGGAGGGAGGGGGGGGGAGGGCCAAACGCACAGCCACCGGTTGATGATCTTGGAGATCACGAAGGGGGCCGAGGAATCTCCGGGCCAATTTCTTCTTTCTCCTTTCAGGTTGATGTATTGGGACGACAGCCACACCCACTTGACCCACCTGGTAAGCAGGAGCTGGTCTCCGTGACGATTGGTGGTGGAGCTGTTGCGCGCTGCTGTGCGTAAAAGCGCGTCCTTAGTTTTGGCCCAAATCCTCCGGCAGCGCCTGATGTGCGCCTGGACGGAGGGGACGCTAACTCACCCTCCTGCCCAGGAAAACAGGGGGGTTATAACCCAAGGACGCTTCAAAGGGTGACACTCCATTGCCGTGGACTGGGCCGAATTATGGGCGTATTCTACCCAGGTCAGGTAGGAGCTCCAGGACGAAGGATTGGAGGATGTCACTTCCTTGTGGTAACGTATCGTCACTTCCTGTTTTGCTGTCTGCCTGTGTGGTTTGCCTGTGTGGTTGCTCTCCAGCCACTAGCAATGGCTACTAGCTCTCTTTCCTCTCCTCCTCTGGTGTGCTCTCTCTGTCAGATGTTAGCTACACCTCTGCCTCTTTTAGTGATAACGGTAAATGTAATAAATGTTGTCTTTTTGAGGCGCTCGAGGCGAGGTTGTCTGATTTGGAATCCCGGCTCCGCTGCATTGAAACACCGTCTGCGCCAGTTAATCTCGACAGACGCCCATTAGCTGCAGCGGAGCAAGCTAGCTTAGGCCCCACTGTCAGCGGTCCCCCGGCTCTCCTCAGCAGCGAGGAGACTGGGTGGGTGACGGTGAGAAGGAAGCCTAGTCGCAAAGCCCCGGTTCACCACCAACCTGTTCACATTTCTAATTGTTTTTCCCCGCTCAGCGACACACCCGCTGAGGAAAAAACTCTGATCATTGGCGACTCTGTAGTCAGAAACGTGAACCTAGAGACTCCAGCGGCCATAGTCAAATGCATTCCTGGGGCCAGAGCAGGCGACATCAAGTCAAATTTGAAAATGCTGGCTAAAAGTAACTGTAAATATTCCACAATTGTTATTCACGCCGGCATTAATGACATCCGTCTCCGGCAGTCGGAAGTCACGAAACTTAATGTAGAATCGGTGTGTGACTTTGCAAAAACGATGTCTGCCACTGTAGTATTCTCTGGACCCCTCCCCAATCTGACCAGTGATGACATGTTTAGCCGCTTGTCATCCTTGAACCGCTGGCTGTCTGTGTGGTGTCCTGCAAATGACGTGGGCTACATTGACAACTGGAGCTCTTTTTGGGGAAAACCTGGTCTTATGAGACGAGACAGCATTCATCCCACTTTGGATAGTGCTTCTCATTTATCTAACAATCTGGCATCTTTTTTTATCCAAATTTCCAAAACCCTGACTACTCAGAGTTGGGACCAGGAAGCAGAGTCGCAGTCTTACACGCCTCTCTGCAGCTCCTCTTCATCCACCACCCCTCAGCTTAGCCCCTGTCTTCCCCATCAGAGAATCATTGTCTGCTCCCTCCAAAGTAAATAAAAATATAATGTATAAGCATCCCAAAGTGATAAAGCAAAATATTGGTAAAACTCAAATTAAACATAAAGCCTCTAAATTGAATGATTTGGCCTCTGTTCCCCCTCATAATTTAAAAATTAAATGTGGTTTATTAAATATTAGGTCTCTAACTCCCAAGTCTCTGTTAGTCCATGATCTGTTAATTGATCATCAGATTGATTTAATTTCCCTTACAGAGACTTGGTTAGGGCAAGAGGATTATGTTGGTTTAAATGAATCAACTCCCTCTGGTTATTTAAACTGTCAAAATCCCAGAAGTTCTGGTCGTGGAGGAGGAGTAGCAACAATTTACCATTCCAAATTACTAGTTAATGTAAAGCAAAAAACATGTTATAATTCCTTTGAGGGCCTGGTCCTCAGTATTGGGCACTTTAGCAATTTTAGGTTAAACCCAATTTTATTTGCCATAGTTTATCGTCCCCCATCAACCTATTCAGAATTTTTATCCGAATTTGCTGATTTCTTAGCTGATTTAGTGCTGAAATCTGATAGAATAATTATAGTAGGGGACTTTAATATACATGTGGATGTAGATAGTGACTGCCTTAATGTGGCTTTTAATTCAATATTAGACTCGATTGGGTTTTCTCCGAAAGTAGGAAATTCTACTCATTACCTCTACCATACATTGGACCTTGTTCTGACATATGGCATAGAAATAGAAAATCTTGTAGTGTCTCCTCATAACCCTGTACTGTCAGACCATTGTCTGTTAACCTTTGATTTTACTATTTCTGACTATTTGGCTCCTAAAGAAAATATTATTACAGTAGATGCCTCTCAGATGATGCTGTTTCCAAATTTATGCAGATTGTTTCCTCTATGCCATGTGTCAACACAACGGAAATAAGCTATAGACAGCTTGCTCCTTCTGTAATTGATAACATGGTGGATAGTGTTTCAGCTTCTCTGCATCAGGTTCTAGACTTGGTGGCCCCCTTAAAAAAGAAAAAGTCTAATCAGAGATTTCTAACTCCTTGGTTCAACACAGAAACTCGTAGCTTAAAACAGAAGACTCGTCAATTAGAAAGAAAATGGCGCTCTACTAATTTAGATGAAATCTATTTAGCTTGGAGAAATCATCTTTTAATTTATAAAAAATCTCTTAGAAAAGCTAGAACGAGTTATTACTCTGCATTAATAGAAGAGAACTGTAGAAGAGCTTGGAAGAACGAGGCGGTATGATATATAAACCAAAGTTTATTATCAGCTCTTCTAACAAGTCTCATCTAAGTGCAGAAGCAGCAGAAGGAAAAAGAGACCGAATACCTCCGGCTGTCTGACTTTATACTTGCACATAACAAAAGACATGCATATCAAAGGCTGACATCCCTCATTATCTTAATCCCCCCATTGTCTTGGTACTTCCTCTCTTCATCCTGGGGGGGTGAGGGTAGCTCCTCCGGTCTCCACCGCAGTGTCTGGGAACGTCTTTGTTCTTCACTGGTGGTTGAGAGTTTCTGTCCTTTCTGAGGTGTGAAGTCGCTTTACATATGTAATCACCAAACATTCTCACATGCTTCAACATATGTAGGTTATGGAATATATGATTAATATAGCCCACAGCCCCCCCCCAAACGACTAAGAAAAGACAATAGAAAAATTCACAGTTTAAGATAATTACTATGACATACTAACTGTTACACCTCTTGCCACAGAAGAAACTTTCTAGCAGCCATGCTCCTAAGAGAGTTCAGTGGTAATCATAACAGCATAGTAAAATCATAAGTCAGTCCTAAACTGTTACAGCACAATTAGTGAACAACTGTGGAGTAGTTTGCATCAGTCCCTGTGCTGTCTGGGTTTTAATCTTCTCCCAAAACTGCTGTGGGTTCGTTTAGGCGTCCTGCTGGGACCTTCTTGTAAGGAATCTGCAGCGTGGGAAGGAGAGTGATTAATTGTTCCCTGCAGGGGGGCTGAGTCTTTTCTCTTGGGGGATCTACCCCGCCGAGGTGCTCTCGCCAACAGTGCAGGCTCGTCTTTCAACAAGAAGGCAGGTTTAAGTCTGTCAATGCTGACTGTTTCTTTTCTATCCCCAAAATCAAGCACAAAGTGTTTATCACCAGGTTCCAGCACTCTGAATGGCCCATCATATGGTGGGCGGAAAGTTGGTTTTAAAGCTTCATGTCTAACAAAAACGAATTCAGCGTTCTTTAAAGCTTGTGGGACAAAAACCCGTGGAAAGGAGTGATGAGCTGGACTGGGGAGAGAGTTCGGTCCGTTGCTGCCTAAAAACCTCGGGACTGGAAGATGCCCTGGTTCTGGGTTCTCTGGTAAAAATTCACCTGGGAGCCTGAGAGGTTGTGCAAAAACTAATTCTGCTGGAGAGGCATCTAGATCCTCTTTAGGCGCAGCACACAACCCCAATAAAACCCAGGGAAGTTTATTTACCCAATTTGTATCCGTTAGAGAGGCTCTGAGGGCGGCCTTTAAAGACCTGTGAAAACGCTCTAATAACCCATTAGCCTGAGGGTGATAAGCGGTGGTGCGATGAATTGTTGCCCCTAAGCTGCTGGACATGGCTGACCAAAGCTCCGAGACAAATTGAGGTCCTCTATCGGACGTGATGTCCGATGGGACGCCGAAACGTGCCACCCAGTTTGTCAAAAAAACGCGAGCGACTTCCTCCGCTGTAGTTGACGCTAGAGGGACTGCCTCTGGCCAGCGCGTGGTGCGGTCTATCATTGTTAACAGGTGTGTGAAACCTTGGGAGGAAGGTAGTGGCCCCACGAGGTCGACATGAACGTGGTCGAACCTTCTAGCAGGGATTGGAAAAGGCTCCAGAGGGGCTTTTGTGTGTTTGTGTATTTTGGCGCGCTGACAAGAAATGCAAGTTTTTGCCCATTCTTTTACGTTTTTGCGCAGGCCCTGCCACACAAACTTTTCGGCGACCATTTTAACCGAGGCGCGCACACCTGGGTGCGCGAGGGAGTGAATTGAGTCAAAAATACGGCGGCGCCATGTGGCTGGGACTAACGGGCGAGGTCGGCCGGTTGAAATATCGCATATTAGGGGGGGCACGCCGTCGTGTAAACCCTTTACCTCCAGCCTTAACCCTGTTGGTCCAGACAGGAGTGCGCGCACGTCCGCGTCACTGCTTTGTTCCTCTGCCATGGCTGCATAATCTATCCCTGCATGGATAGGTGCTGCGTATGTGTCCGCGTTAGTGAAAAGTTCTGCAGCTGAGGCAGTATAATCTGTCTCCTCGCGCTCTGGTGATGTCACAGCGCGAGAGAGGCAGTCTGCTACCACGTTAAGTTTACCTGCCACATGTCGAATGTCTGTGGTGAACTCTGAAATTGCAGCCAGCTGTCTTTGTTGCCTGCCTGACCATGGTTCTGAAATTTTAGCCATAGCAAAGGTGAGCGGTTTGTGGTCTACAAAAGCCGTGAAACTCCGCCCTTCTAACCAGAACTGGAAGTGGCGGATGGATAAATGAAGCGCTAGCAGCTCCCTGTCAAAAGTGCTGTACTTACGCTCAGTTTGGTTTAGCGATTTGCTGAAGAATGCTAAAGGTTGCCAGATCCCACTGACATGTTGTTCTACAACTGCCCCTATAGCTAAGTCCGAAGCGTCTGTGGTTAGTGCAATGCGGGCCGAGGGATCGGGGTGAACTAACAATGTGGCATTAGCGAGAGCGCTCTTTACTTCCGCGAAGGCGCGTTCGCGCTCCGGGGTCCATTCGACCGCGTTGGAAGCTTTCTTTTTTCTGAGTGCGTCATATAGGGGCTGCATGAGCTGAGCTGCGTGGGGGAGGAAACGGTTGTAAAAATTAACCATTCCTAAAAATTCTTGCAGCGATTTGACCGTTTGTGGCCGTGGGAAACTTTTTATCGCATGAACTTTGTCTGGAAGTGGAACTGCCCCTTTCGGAGAGACTTTGTGTCCTAAAAAATCAATTTGTGACACGCTGAATTTGCATTTGGCTGGATTGATTATTAACCCGTGCTCTTCTAGTCTCTGAAAAACCGTAGTGAGGTGCTGCTCGTGTTCTTCCTCAGACGAGCTGGCTACCAGCATGTCGTCGAGGTAGACGAAAACAAAAGGAAGGTCGCGTAATACCGCGTCCATCCGCTGAAAAGTTTGAGCAGCGCCTTTGAGGCCGAAAGGCATTCGCAGAAATTCAAAAAGGCCGAAAGGGGTTATTACAGCTGTTTTAGGAATGTCCTCTGCTCGAACTGGGACTTGATGATAAGCGCGGACCAGGTCTATTTTTGAAAAAATGCGCGCACCCGCCAGATGCAGTGAAAAATCCTGAATGTGAGGAATTGGGTAGCGGTCATGCGCTGTCGCATTGTTTAATCTGCGGTAATCCCCGCACGGTCTCCAAGAACCGTCGGGTTTCGGAACCATGTGAAGTGGTGAGGCCCAAGGGCTCTTCGAGCGTCTAACAATGCCTAATTTTTCAAGGGTAGTAAACTCGTCCCGAGCTATGGTGAGCTTGGCCGCGTCTAAGCGGCGAGCTTTGGCAAATACGGGTGGGCCCGTTGTGGGAATAAAGTGTTCAACCCCGTGTTTAGCCACAGTGGCTGAGAATTTGGGAATTGTGAGTGCTGGAAATTGGGTGAGGAGTTGCTCAAACTTACCTCCTGCCGTGGTGACGCTAGCCTGCACAGGTGGTGGAGAAACTCGGGCTGAGCAGGGAATAGAAGCAAAGGACAGTGCATTAACCAAGCGTCTATTCGCTAGATCCACTAATAACCCATGTGCACACAAAAAATCTGTGCCCAACAAGTTAAAACTCACCGCTGCTACAACAAATGTCCATCTGTAGTTGCGGCCGTGGATGTGGAGGTGCAGGCTCTTTTCGCCGAAAGTGTCAATGCTGGAGCCGTTGGCTGCCACCGCTCCGTTGCCCCGGGTGCCCATGGCTTGATCTGCTTGGGAGGGCATGACAAAACTCAGTTGAGCTCCTGTGTCAATAAGGAACTGCTTGCCGGTGTGTCCATCCGTCACATATAACAGCTTACTCTTCTCGCCGAGAACCGCTGCCGTTAACGGCTCTCAGCTTTTGGCGTTTCCCGAAATCGTAAATTTGCAGGGGGGGAACGCATTTGCGGGCCTTCTCGGCGAAGTGGTGGTGATAATAACAGACGTCACTCCGTCTGTTACATTTTGGCCGTGTCGCTGTCACCGCGGGCTGGATCTGCTCAGTGGGTTGCGGCTCTTCGTGGTTCTGGGCATCAGCGTTGAGGTCTGCAGATGCTGCTGTGGGTGTCTGCTCCTTGCAGGCATTGACGAGCCGTTGAGCTTCGTTGGCGAGCACGTGGAAGTCTTGTTGGGTGCTGCATCTCATGTTGGCGAGCGTCCCTCTCATGTGTGGCGGCAGTGTGCTGAGGAATATGAATTGGAAGAGGAAGTTGTCATTGTCCTCTTCTTTAAGCTGCAGCAAGTCCTCCATGAGGGCTTTAATTCAATTCAATTCAATTCAACTTTATTTATATAGCGCCATTTCACAACAACAGTCATCTCATAGCACTATCAACTGTAGGGGGGACCCCCACAGTTGCAGAAAGACCCCAGCAATCAGGCGATCCCCTGTGAGCAAGCACTTGGCGACGGTGGAGAGGAAAAACTCCCTTTTAACAGGAAGAAACCTCCAGCAGAACCAGGCTCAGGGAGGGGCAGTCATCTGCTGCGACTGGCTGGGGGGTGAGGGGATAGAGAAGAAGAAAAGAACAGACATGTAGAGAGCAAACAGCACGATGGGGACTCAATCTACGGGAGAGAACAAACAAATGTTAATGACCAGCAAAGGTCACTTTAGGTTTGCACCCTCTGTGGCCGTAGACCGCCAGGATCTTGTCGGCTCTCTCTTCAGCTGAGGGGACGTAATTTGCCACGATGGTTGCTTTCAGTGTTTCATATTTGTCTTGGGCCGGCGGCCGCCGGATCATGCTCCTCACACACCTCGAAGTGGCGGCGTCGAGTTTGGAGACGATGTGATAGAATTTCGTATCGTCAGTGGTGATGCCCGCCAGTGTAAACTGGGCTTCAGCTTGTTGAAACCACGAGGCGGGGTCTTCCTGCCAGAAGTCCGGCAGTTTGACAGCGACGGCATTCGTGTAGACCGTCACTGATGTGTCCGCAGGGTGAGAGTGCCTTGCTTCGGCTCTCTCAGCGGCGCTGGTGCTCGGTTGAGCCCTCTCAATCCCTTCTGCCGGGGGGGAAAGTCGTCCATCTGTTCCCCTGTCTGCGTGGGCACTGGCGTCTGCCTGGGTCGCCACAGATGAGTCGATCGCAGAGGAACGCCTCAGGTCCATACTCGCGTCAGGGGTCACCAGTGTAGAAGAGCTTGGAAGAACGAGGCGGTATGATATATAAACCAAAGTTTATTATCAGCTCTTCTAACAAGTCTCATCTAAGTGCAGAAGCAGCAGAAGGAAAAAGAGACCGAATACCTCCGGTTCTCTGACTTTATACTTGCACATAACAAAAGACATGCATATCAAAGGCTGACATCCCTCATTATCTTAATCCCCCCATTATCTTGGTACTTCCTCTCTTCGCCCTGGGGGGGGGGGGGGTGAGGGTAGCTCCTCCGGTCTCCACCGCAGTGTCTGGGAACGTCTTAACTTTAGGCCATGTACCGCAGGGTTTTAAAACGGCTGTAATTAAACCCTTACTCAAAAAGCCAACGCTAGATCCAGGAGCTTTAGCTAACTATAGACCAATCTCTAATCTCCCTTTCATTTCAAAAATCTTAGAAAGAGTTGTTGCTACGCAATTATTTGACCACCTGCAGGGAAATGGTTTACTTGAAGAGTTTCAATCTGGGTTTAGAATCCATCATAGTACTGAAACAGCCTTAGCGAAGGTCACTAATGACCTCCTCATTGCATCTGATAATGGACTAGTTTCTGTACTTGTCCTTTTAGACCTTAGTGCAGCTTTTGATACTATTGATCATAATATTCTACTTGATAGATTAGAACACTATGTTGGACTTAATGGAACTTCGTTGCAGTGGTTTAGATCTTATTTATCTGATAGGTTCCAGTTTGTTCATGTAAATAATGAGTTTTCTTTCAACTCAAAGCTTAGTCATGGAGTTCCACAGGGATCTGTGCTAGGCCCTACTCTTTTTAGTTTATATATGCTTCCGTTAGGCAACATTATTAGAAAGCACTGTATACATTTTCATTGTTATGCAGATGACACACAATTATACCTGTCAATGAAGCCAGATGATAGTAATCAATTAGCCAAGTTAGAAGCCTGTCTTAAGGAAATCAAAGCTTGGATGACTTGTAATTTCCTGCTATTAAATTCAGATAAGACTGAAGTCATTCTTGTTGGTCCAAAAAACCTTAGAAATTCCTTTCCAAATCAAACTTTCAGTTTGGATGCAGTTACTCTTTCTCTTAATAGCTCTGTGAGGAACCTTGGAGTTATTTTTGATCAGGATTTGTCCTTCAATTCACATATTAAATTTGTTTCTAAGACTGCCTTCTATCATTTGCGTAATATTGCCAAGATTAGGAGCATCTTGTCTCAGAGTGATGCTGAGAAGCTGATCCACGCTCGAGTTAGCTCGAGATTAGTTTATTGTAATTCTTTATTATCAGGCTGTCCTAAAACATCTTTAAAAAGTCTTCAGGTGATCCAAAATGCTGCAGCAAGAGTTTTAACACGTACTAGAAAGAGAGATCATATCTCTCCGGTTCTGGCCTCCCTTCATTGGCTTCCCATAGAGTTTAGAATTAAGTTTAAAATCCTTCTTCTTACTTACAAAGCTCTAAACAATCAGGCTTCTTTTTATTTAAAAGATCTGATACTACCGTATTATCCTAACAGAGCACTACGCTCCCAAAATGCAGGATTACTTGTAATACCTAGAATCTCCAAAAGTACAATGGGAGGCAGAGCCTTCAGTTATCAAGCTCCTCTCCTGTGGAATCAGCTGCCAATCTGGATTCAGGAGTCAGACTCGATCTCTGTTTTTAAGAATAGGGCTAAAACCTACCTTTTTGATATAGCCTACAATTAGGGAGGGATCATGTGTTTCTGAACCCTCCCTTAGTTATGCTGCTAATAGGTTTAGTCAGCCGGGGGACCTCCAGTAATGCACTGGGCCTCACTCCTTTCCTCACTCTCTATGAAATATTTTTTTTTTGCTGGTCATTAATATTTGTTTGTTCTCTGCCATAGATTGAGTCCCCATCGTGCTGTTTGCTCTCTACATGTCTGTTCTTTTCTTCTTCTCTATCCCCTCACCCCCCAGCCAGTCGCAGCAGATGACTGCCCCTCCCTGAGCCTGGTTCTGCTGGAGGTTTCTTCCTGTTAAAAGGGAGTTTTTCCTCTCCACCGTCGCCAAGTGCTTGCTCACAGGGGATCACCTGATTGCTGGGGTCTTTCTGCAACTGTGGGAGTTCCCCCCTACAGTTGATAGTGCTATGAGATGACTGTTGTTGTGAAATGGCGCTATATAAATAAAGTTGAATTGAATTGAATTGAATTGATGTTACGCAGCGCAGAGCGGCTTCCAACTCCTGGTTCGTGCGCTCGCACTGCCCGTTGGATTGGGGATGGTGACCTGAGGAGAGACTCACCGTGGCCCCTAAGGCGCTGCAAAAGCTCCTCCAGACCTGGGAGACAAACTGTGGGCCCCTGTCCGAGACCCCGTCCAGTGGGATACCATGCAGTCTGACGACATGGTGGACCAGTAGATCGGCCATCTCGCGTGCTGAAGGGAGACCCTGAAGAGGCACAAAATGGGCGGCCTTGGAGAATCTGTCCACAATTGTCAGGACCGTGTCATAGGTGTTAGAGACTGGTAAACCGGTGACGAAGTCAAGGGCGATGTGCAACCAGGGCCTGCCCGGGATCGGCAGGGGCTGGAGTAGACCCGCAGGTGGAGAGTTCTGGGTCTTTCCGGTTGTGCACTGGGGACAGGCCCGGACATAGTTGGTAACGTCTTTATGGAGACCTGGCCACCAAAATGAGCGCTGCAGCCAACTCACCAGGCGGGTAATGCCGGGGTGACCAGCGAGTCTGGAGGTGAGGGCCCAATGGATCACCTCACCCTGAACTGCAGATGGAACAAAGAGCCTCCCCTCCGGCCCCCCGCCAGGATCCGGTTCCGTCTTCTGAGCGTCCAGAATCTTGTCCTTAATGGGCCAGGCAATCACTCCTAAGACGCACGACTTGGGTAGGATGGTATGACCGGATTCTTCTGGACCCTCGGGGGCAAACTGTCTGGAGAGGGCGTCGGGCAGCCCGTTCTTCGAGCCTGGATGGTATGTGATGGTGAAGTCAAAACGAGCAAAACATAGAGACCAGCGTGCCTGGCGGGCATTCAGACGCCTCGCTGACCTCAGGTACTCGAGATTTTTGTGGTCCGTCCAGACCACAAAGGGTTGGGCTGCCCCCTCCAACCAGTGACGCCATTCTTCTAGCGCGAGCTTGACAGCGAGAAGCTCCCTGTCGCTGACGTCATAGTTACGTTCCGCTGCCATCAGCCGTCGAGAGAAGAAGGCGCAGGGCCGCTTGACTCCATCCACCAGCGAGCGCTGAGAAAGCACCGCCCCCACCCCCGTGTCAGATGCGTCAACCTTCACTAAGCACTGAAGCGCAGGATCGACCTGGGTCAGGACCCGGGGGGACGAGAATTCTGCCTGGAGGGTCTTGAAGGCGGTGGCCGCTTCCTCGGACCACTGGAAAGGCACCTTTGGTGATGTGAGGCGGGTCAGGGGGGAGACGATGGCGCCGAACTTAGGGATAAAGCACCGGTAGAAATTTGCGAAGCCAATAAACTGCTGCACCTGCTTCCTGGACGTGGGCGTGGGCCACTCGACCACCGCTTTGACCTTCGCGGGGTCGGGGAGGATCTGGTTATGCAAAATGACAAACCCCAGGAAGGAGGTGGTTCGGGCATAAAACTCGCATTTCTCGGCTTTAATAAACAGCCGGTTCTCCAGCAGCCGTTGCAGGACCCGCCTCACATGGACCTGGTGTTTATCTCGTGCCTTGGAAAAGATGAGTATATCATCCAGATATACAAAGACGAACACTCCCAGAAAGTCCCGGAGGACGTCGTTGATTAGACGTTGGAAGACGGCAGGTGCGTTGGTAAGCCCAAACGGCATCACGAGATACTCGAAGTGGCCACTGGGCGTCCTGAAGGCTGTCTTCCACTCGTCTCCCTCCCGGATCCTGACGAGATGGTAAGCGCTGCGGAGGTCAAGCTTGGTGAACCAGGTCGCCCCCTGGAGGGAGTGGAAGGCAGTGTCCATAAGGGGCAGTGTGTAACGGTCCTTAATGGTGATGTCGTTCAGGGCTCTGAAGTTGATACAGGGGCGTAGGGACCCATCCTTCTTTGCCACGAAGAAGAACCACGCGCCAAGTGGGGATGAAGAGGGGCGGATGATCCCAGCGCTGAGCGACTCCTTAATGTACGTGTCCATTGCTTCTCGCTCCAGTGCAGAGAGGCTGTACAGACGGCCTGACGGCAGGGGGGCCCCCGGGTGGATGTTGATCGTGCAGTCGTAGGATCGATGCGGGGGAAGAAACAAGGCTCTGGACTTACTGAACGCCGCCCCTAGGTCGTGGAATTCCTGCGGCACCAGGGTCAGGTCCGGAGGTTCGGAGACGGGCGCTGATGGAGGGGAGGACGGTGCGCAGGGCGCCAACTGGAGACAGGTGCCCAAGCAGAAGGTGCTCCAGGACAGGACACTGCCGGTCCTCCAATCCAGGACAGGGTTGTGCAGCTGCAGCCAGGGGTATCCCAGGATGACACGGTCCGACAAGGAGGGCAGGACGTAGAAGGACAAATCCTCTCGGTGGTTGCCGGAGACGATGATGGGGACTGGCTTCATGCGATGTGTAACAGTACCCAGGGGAGAACGGGAGAGTGTGACCAAATTTAAGGGGTTAGGCAGTGGTTGACATGATATGCCCAAATGGGTTGCCAGGCTTTTAGAAATAAAGCTCTGCTCTGCCCCGGAATCCACCAGTGCGTGAATGGAGTGCCCAGTGGAGTTGTGACAGAACTGTAAGGGCAGTGTACACGAGGATAGGGAGTTAGACCGGTTAGAGTCCGCGAGACCCCCTATAGTGGCTCGCGGACCTCCCCGTTTGGCTTAACCGGGCACAGCTCCACGGGATGCTGGTCATCTCCGCAATACATGCAGAGACCCCGTTCCCGCCGGCGTTGTCTCTCCGCTAGAGGGAGCCTAGTGCGCCCGATAGCCATGGCCTCTGGTTCATCGGCGGACTCCGGAGCCGGTAACGCCAGGGGGCGAGACTGAGCTGGGCAGAGGGAAGCTCCGTGCGAGCGGCTGGCGGACTTCCGCTCCGCAGCCCGCTCACGTAGCCTGTTGTCCAGGCTAATCGTGAGCGAGATTAGCTCGGAGAGTCACCCTGGGAGGTCCCGGCCAGCTAGCTCATCCCTCAGACCAGAGTTGAGGCTACAGAGGAAAACGCTGCAGAGAGATGCCTCTCCCCAGCCCACCTCGTCCGCTGCCACCCAGAAGTCGACCGCGTATTCCGCTGCTGACCGGCCTCCCTGTTGAAGACCGAGAAGCCGGTCAGCGAGGACGCTGTCGAGACGGGAATGGTCAAAAACCTCTAGAAAGTCCCGCACGAACTGGTCATACGAGAGGTTAGCGTAACTGGGCTTCGTCATTACGGCATAAGCCCAAGTTAACGCTTGCCCCTCGAGAAGATTGGCCATGTAACTGATTCGGCTGTGATCTGAGGGGAAATCCCTGGGGACGCGCAGAAACACCGACTTACACTGCAGAATAAACCCCTTCGCTCCACCGAGTTTCCCGCTGAAGCGAGCGGGGGTCGGGATGGGTGTGAGACGGGTTGGCGCCCCCGAGCCAGGCTGGCCAGCCGAGGAGACAGCCGGAGCCGCGGCACCAGGAGGACCTGGAGGGAAGGACCGTGGAGGATCCAGGCGGTCTAACCGGTCAGTAATCAATGTCAACTGATTTAATATCACCTGCTGTTGGTGAGCTATCATATCCACCCAAGCCTCAAGGGTGGAAAAACAGCGTGCGAGCCCGCTGTCCGCTGGGCCGTTTTGCTGGAGCCGTACTGACATATTGTCGGCCCAGGAAACACGCACGCAGGCTCAGGTAGATTTGACAGCTTTATTAACAACAAGGTGCGTGTATGGATGCGTGTGTGAGAGATTAGTGTGTGATGCGGGTGGAGGATGCAAGCCAGGACAGAGCAGCACCTCGTGCAGCCAGACAACCCTATGGGAGAGAGGAGAAAAGGGGTTAGCTAGGCAACCACTCGGGAATGTGATCTAGAGCTGTGCTTACTTGCAGAGGAGCGGTGGCTGGCGTTGGCAGGTCCCAAGCCTGGGAGACAACGTCCTGCTGTGCGTCCGGGCGAACCGGTGAGGCAGAGGAGCGGCGGGACGAGGGAAGGTACGTCTGCCGCCGGGTAATCCACCTGTGCACAGGGGAGGCTGATAGGAGATGATGAGAAGGCAATAATGACAGCTTACGTGTCCTTGGCGAAGATCAGCAGGCCTGATGAGGAGGAAGCTGCTGGGAGATTTCCATGTAGGGAGACAGACGGCTCCAGGCTGCAGCTCAGGGCAGGATGGAATAAATAGCGGCACACTAACGAGGCGCAGGTGTGCGTGCAGCTGAGGTGGAAGCCCGTGAGCTGCGGGTGATGACACTTTGTTGATCCACCTTTGGCAGCAATTACAGTCTCAATTCTTTTTGAATATGATACCACAAGCTTTGCACACCTATCTTTGGGCAGTTTGACCATTCCTCTTTACAGCACCTCTCAAGCTCCATCAGATTGGATGGGAAGCGTCGGTGCACAGCCATTTTCAGATCTCTCCAGAGATGTTCAATTGGATTCAAGTCTGGGCTCTGGCTGGGCCACTCAAGGACATTCACAGAGTTGTCCTGATGCCACTCCTTTGATATCTTGGCTATGTGCTTAGGGTCGTTGTCCTACTGAGAGATGAACCGTCATCACAGTCTGAGGTCAAGAGCACTCTGGAGCAGGTTTTCATCCAGGATGTCACTGTACATTGCTGCATTCATCTTTCCCTCTATTCTGACTAGGCTCTCAGTTCCTGCCACTGAAAAACATCCCCACAGCATGATGCTGCTGCCAACACTGGCGTGGTTATAAATGGTGCCTGGTTTCCTCCAAATATGATCCCTGGCATTCACGCCAAAGAGTTTAATCTTTGTCTCATCAGACCAGAGAATGTTGTTTCTCATGGTCTGAGAGTCCTTCAGGTGCCTTTTGGCAAACTCCAGGTGGGATGCCATGTGCCTTTTACAAAGGAGTGGCTTCCGTCTGGCCACTCTACCATACAAGCCTGATTGGTGGATTGCTGCAGTGATGGTTGTCCTTCTGGAAGGTTCTCCTCTCTTCACAGAGGAATGCTGGAGCTCTGACAGAGTGATCATCGGGTTCTTGGTCACCTCGCTGACTAAGGCCCTTCTCCCCCGATCGCTCAGTTTAGACAGTTGGCCAGCTCTAGGAGTAGTCCCGGTGGTTCTGAACTTCTTCCATTTACAGATGATGGCGGCCACTGTGCTCATTGGGATCTTCAAAGCAGTAGAAATTTTTCTGTACCCTTCTCCGGATTTGTTCCTCGAGATAATCCTGTCTCGGAGGTCTACAGACAATTCCATTGACTTGATGCACTGTCAACTGTGAGATATTATATCTCATAGACAGGTGTGTGCCTGTTTCAACCCGCCTGGCCTTGTACCCCCACTGCCCACCCTGTGAGGGTTCTTTTTCTCATTGTTGTTGATGTCACCCTTTGGGCCATCTAGTATCTGACCCTTCAGAGGGGGGTACTGTAAGGGTGGGACATGGTTGTTCTCATGTCCTCGCTTTATGTTCCTATTTGGTCTTTCTATTATCTTCCGAACATGAGTTCAGCCATGTCTTCACACTTTATTATGTTTCTCTGTGTTTTCCTTGCAGACACACATTATTATTATTATTATTATTATTATTATTATTATCTTCTTTTTCACTGCAGATTATCTGCAGAGTTCATGAACTCTATGTACAGCATGAGTCTATATCCCACAATAACACATCCCAGTAGAATCACAGCTCACTCTGCTACACTTATTGACAACCTGTTTGTCAATGTTCTCGACAAGAAAATAGAAAGTGGATTATTGATAAATGATATAAGCGACCACTTGCCAATCTTTGCACTTATCCATGGCCACACGGGGCCCAACCCAGAAAAAATCTCAAAATCGTTCAGACACAAATCACCAAACGCAATCAGTTCTTTTAAAGAGGACTTGCTGAAGCAAGACTGGACAGAAGTCTATGTATCAGATGTAAATGAAGCCTATGACACATTTACAAACATTGTAACCACTCTTTATGAAAAAAACTGCCCATTAGTTAAAAAAAAGCTTAAACACAAATTTACTGACAAACCATGGCTAACCAAAGGACTACAAAAGGCGTGTAAAAAGAAAAATTTATTATATAAAGCTTTCCTAAAGAAAAGGACAAAAGAAGCAGAGCAGCGGTATAAAACATACAAAAATAAGTTAACATATATAATAAGATGTAGTAAAAGAGACTATTACAGTAAAGAACTGGAAAAAAACAAAGACAATATTAAAAATACATGGACAATAATCAACAGTATCCTTGGAAATAAAAGCAGAAATACCAGCTACCCAACTAACATTCCAAAAAATAATAAATCGACTCCGAATGTGAATATAGCTTCACCTGCAGATGAATTTAATAATTTTTTTGTTAACATTGGACCTAAACTGGCCCGAGAAATACCCACTACGGTGCCAACAGGTGATTCAATATGCAATAACACTGCTGTAAAAGACACCATCTTCATAAAGAACACAGACGAAAGAGAGGTCATTGAAATTGTTAAATCGTTCAAAAGTAAAACATCTACTGACTGCGATGGTATTGATATGCTACTAGTCAAAACTGTTATCGAATGCATAGTGAAACCACTGACGTATATCTGTAACCTGTCTCTCCAATCAGGTATATTTCCCAATGCAATGAAAATAGCTAAAGTAATTCCGATTTACAAGACAGGCGACAGAGGGGAACTCTCCAACTACAGACCAATTTCACTATTACCGCAATTTTCCAAGATACTTGAAAAAATATTCTATGAGAGAATTGACAACTTCATACTGAAGAATGATTTATTGTGTGAGCAGCAATATGGGTTCAGACACAAAAGGACAACAGCATATGCCTTAATGGAATTTACAGAAAAAATATCAACAGCCATTGAAAATAAAGAGTATTCAGTTGGAGTATTCCTGGATCTTAAAAAAGCATTTGATACAGTAGATCACAATCTATTATTAAAGAAACTACAAAATTGTGGTATCAGAGGGGTAGCACTGTCCTGGTTAAGAAGTTACTTAAAGAATAGATATCAGTTTGTATGTGTTAACAACAAAAACTCAGAGCTACTGAAGGTCACCTGTGGAGTCCCACAGGGTTCAGTTTTGGGACCATTATTATTCAATATGTATATAAATGATATATGTAAAGTTTCAGAAAAAATGGACTTAATATTGTTTGCTGATGACACTAACCTGCTATGCAGTGGAAACAATTTGGAACAACTTCTGGATACACTCGGAAAGGAATTAGGAAAGCTGAAACTGTGGTTTGATTCAAACAAATTAACGCTCAATTTAAGCAAGACAAAATTTATAGTCTTTAACAACCATCACAACTACCCAGTACCCAAACTCAGTGTAAATGGTGTAGAGATTGAAAGGGTATCCGAAACTAAATTCCTTGGAGTAATAATTGATAACAAACTGTGTTGGAAGCCACATATTAATTATATAAAAGGTAAAGTATCCAAATCAATTGCAATATTACACAGAGTGAAAAATTTGCTGAATCAACCCACACTATACACCTTGTATCATTCATTAATACTCCCATACATGACATATTGTAATGAAGTATGGGGAAATACATATAAAACAAACATATATCCACTCTTTATGCTTCAAAAGAGAGCTATTAGAATAATCAACAAAGCAGCTTACAGGGAACCAACAAACCCACTTTTTCTTAAACAAAAAACTCTCAAGTTGAAAGATCTGATCGACTTTAAAACCGCAATAATAATGTTCAAAGTGAAGAATCTATCACTGCCCACAAATATCCAAAAGTTGTTCCAAACAAGGGAGAAACGATATCACTTCAGAGGAACATGTATATTTCAAAAGCCTACAGTGAGAACAACTACCAAGCAACACTGTATTTCAGTGCAAGGTGTCAGATTATGGAACGATTTTGGACCTGAATTAAAATCATGTACAAAGCTTGGACAATTTAAACAAAAACTAAAGGAAGAAATACTCCAAACATATTTACAAGACGACATGTAAACTCACATAAGGATTGACATTTCCAGCCTGTGTTGTGTTATAGCTTAGTTTTTCTTTTTTCTCTGTGACACTATGTCTTAGATTTGTTTTTGAATAGTAACCGCTTAACTTAGACTAGCTCAGTTTTCTTTTTCTCTCAGTCATATTTTGTCTTAGCCTTGTTTTAAATTGTAATCGCTCTTGTCTTGTTTTCTCTTTTTTCTCCTTTGAATTCTTGGATGGAATATGGGTGGGCAATATAAGCTGCGGCTTCAGCCATCACCCATTTCGGATAACTCACGTGGAATTGTATAGTAGAAGGAGTCTTTGTCTAATTTGACCTTGTTGTTATATTATACAGTTTCTTTTAACCTGTAATGTACTATCCGAAATAAATAAATTCATTCATTCATTCATTCATTCATTCATTCAAATTCATTTCAGTTCATTTTCTATGTTAAGAGCTTTCTCAGAATATGAGCTGTTCCCAGTAGGCTTGCTTTCTGGATTGTTTCAAATGATAAGTCGATTCCCAAATCTGACAAGAAGTGTTTGTGCCTCATTGTCACTATTCCCAGAGCTCCGATCACTATTGGTATTAGTCTTGTCTTAACTCCCCATATTCTCTTAAGCTCCCATGTTAGATCACAGTACTTTTCTATTTTCTCATCTTCCTTGGCCCATGATCTGGAATCTACAGGGATTGCAACATCAGTAATAAGGCATTCTTTTTCTTTTTTCCTTAAGAGCACAATGTCTGGTCTTCTAGCTTGAATTACTTCATCTGTTTGTATATTAAAATCCCAAAGTAATTTTGTGTCACCGTTTTCACTTTCAGCTTCTGCCTTACGCTTGTACCATTTCTCTGAATGTTGTAATCCATATTTCTTGGCCAATCCCCAGTGGACCACTGTTGCCACTCTATTGTGTCTGCATTTGTATTCGGATTTAGTCATTTTGCTGCACTCACTAACCAAGTGGGTTACCGTCTCATCTTTCTGTTGGCACATCCTACAAAGAGGTGAGACAGGCTGTTTTTCAATTTTTGCCTTTCTGTAGTTGGTGTGAAGTGCTTGATATTGGGCAGCAACTAGTAGGCTTTCCGTTTCTCACTTCAAACTCCCTTGCTTCAGCCACTGCCAGCTTTCTGGTCAAGAGATCTCTTCTGTCTGTCTTAGATGTTGCCCATTCATCGCCTTTCCTTTCCACCCATCCAGTCTGCCCTTTTCTTGTTCTTCCTTAAGCTCCTTCGCCAGCACATCTCTTCCCTCTTTTATTCAGGTTTTAGCTGTTTCCATGATGTTGCCCTTCTTCCCGTCTACGTACTTGTAAAGACTCTGCTCCTCATACCTCACAGTCTCCTCTACTCTCATCAGTCCTCTACCACCTTTGACTCTTGGTACATATAACCTGTCTACATCTGATTTGGGGTGCAAGTCTCCATATATCGTCAGTAGTTTCCTTGTCTTCCTGTTCATCACTTTCAACTCCTCTTATGTCCAGACAACTATACCTGCACCATACCTTACAAGAGATACTGCCCATGTGTTGATAGCGTTAATGACATCCCTGGCATTAAGCTTTGACTTAAGCACCTTTCACACTCTGCTGAAATATTTCCCTTGACTCTCCAGTTTTGTTTTCCATGTTTTAATGCTTTGATGGAGAAGCTGCCAGATGCTATCTGCAACTTTCAGCATATCTATTACTTCCATGATCCAGGAGTGTGGGATCATATTGTAAGCCTTTTGATAGTCCACCCAGGCCATTGCTAAGTTTGTTATCCTTGTCTTGCTATCTTTCATTATCGCTTTATTTATGCACAGCTGATCTTTACTTCCCCTGCTTCCTTTGCCACACCCTGACTGTTCCCAAGTAATAACTCATTCTCATCAAGATGTTGATAGACTGCCTCTGAAATCAGGCCAGTGAGTAATTTCCACATAGTTGATAGGCAAGTTATTGGATGATAGTTAGAAGGTACGTTTCCTTTGGTGGAATCTTTTACAATAAGTACCGTTCTACCTGTGGTCATCCAATTTGGTGGAATCCCACTTGTTAGCATTGTCTGTAGGTGTGTCCTTAATCTTTCATGCAAGCTTGTAAATCTCTTCAACCAAAAACCCTGAACACCATCTGGCCCTGCGGCCTTCCATGGGGCCATCTTTCCAAGAGTTTTTTAAAAAACCTTCTTAATGATGGACAGGTTTTCTTGTTTTCTTACTAATGTGCATTCCTGCTTCACTGTCTCCAGCCATTTTGCTGTTGTGTTGTGACAGTGTGGTTGGTTCCAGATATTGCTCCAAAACTCTACTGTAGCACCTGGTTCTGGAGGTGGTACATATTATTATTATCATCATCATCATTGTGATGATCCTGTCTCTCCCGGTCCTCTGTTCATGTATCATGTTTACCCTTTTGTCTAAGTTCATGTTTTTCCATACCAATGCTGTTCTCTAATTGTACCCACCTGTTTTTCATCACCTTGATTTGCTCCCAGCCTATATATGTCTGTGCCCAGGCCTTTGTCAGACATGGTGTCATTAGTGTCTTCATGTCTGTCCCGTCAGTGAGTATCCCATGTCTGTGTATGATCTTAGTCAAGTCCAGTTTTGTCAGTCGGTCTGTTTTCCTTTTGTTTTCGTTTGCAGCCCACACACTGCCATTCATTTGTGTTTAAGTTTTGGTTATTAAATCATGGTTCTGCACCATATCGTTGCCTGCTTCTGAGTCCTGTGCCCGCAAACCTTTGTCAGAACTGTATATGTCATGAATCGCCCTTTTCAAGGGCTGTGAAGGACATCAAATACCACCTGTAAGTTTACAACATTTATTAACATAAAAACGAACATGTGGTATATATGACTCTTATATCCCATATCTACATATGTTAGAACAAGTGGAAATGTTTTGTGACAGCATATGTAAGGAACTTCACACCTGGAAAGGACAAAGGATCTCCCCCGCCGGGTTAAAGTCAATGGACCTCCCAAGACGCGGCGGCAGAGACGGACTTGACACCTTTACCCCCTAAGGCGAGAGGAGGAGTTCCCATCACCTCCCAAGACAAGGAGAGGAGATAGCAGAACAATGGGGGGGGGTTAAGATAACGGGGGGATGTCAGCTTTTTCAATGTGTGGCTCTGATGTCAGCTTTTTCAATGTGTGGCTCTATGTGTGCTTGTATTTAACCAGCGAGCGGAGCAGAGACCACTCTCTTGCCTTCTGCCAAGCTCTACACCTGATGAGACTCGATAGAAGAGCTATTCATTAAAAACCCTGTTTTTAATACAAAAATCGCCTCGTTATTTCAGCTCCTCTACACTGGTGACCTTGACGCGAGAATATGGACCGGAGGCGTTCTTCAAGTTGCTCATCCATGGTGACTCGGGCATACGCCAGCGACGACGCAGACGAGGGAACAAGCAGACAGCTGTTCCCCACGGCAGAGGGCACTGAGAGAGCTCAACCGAGCTCCAGCACCGCCGTGAGTGCCGAGGCACGGCACTCTCACCCGGCGGGCACAACAGTGATGGTGTGCACGAACGCCGTTGCTGTCAACCTGCCAGACTTCTGGCGAGAAGACCCCGCCTCTTGGTTTCAGCAAGCTGAAGCCCAGTTTATACTGGCGGGCATCACAGCAGACGATATTAAGTTTTACCATATCGTCTCCAAACTCGACTCCGCCACTTCGAAGTGTGTGCGGAGCTTGGTCCGGCGACCACCAGCCCGGGACAAATATGAGACACTCAAGGCGACCATCGTGGCGAATTATGTCCCGTCAGCGGAGGAAAGAGCCGAGAGGATCCTGGCGGTCTACGGCCACAGAGGGAGCAATCCGAGGACCCTCATGGAGGATTTGCTACAACTCAAGGAGAAGGATAATGATAATTTCCTTTTCCAATTCATTTTCCTCAGCACGCTACCACCGCATTTGAGAGGGACACTCGCCAGTATGAAGTGCAATAATCATCAGGATTTCCGCACACTGGCCAACGAGGCTTACCGGCTCGTCAACGCCTGCAGAGAACGGACACCCACAGCGGCATCCACAGATCTGAAAACTGACACCCCGAGCTTTGGAGAGACTCAACCCACGGTGACAGCGGCGCGGCCCAAGCGCAACGAGCAGAACGACGTCTGCTATTATCACCACCGCTTCACAGAGAAAGCCCGCAAATGCGTTCCCCCCTGCAAGTTTACGATGTCGTGGAAACGCCAAAGCCGAGGGCCATTAACAGCAGCGGTTCTCGGCGAGAAGAATAAGCTGTTATACGTGACGGATGGATACACAGGCAAGCAGTTCCTCATCGACACGGGAGCTCAGCTGAGTTTCGTCATACCCTCCCACGCAGATCCAACCATGGGCACCCGGGGCAACGGAGCAGTGGCAGCCAACGGCTCTGACATCGACACGTTCGGGGAAAAGAGCCTGCACCTCCTCATCCACGGCCGCAGCTACAGATGGACATTTGCTGTAGCAGCGGTGAGCTTTAACTTGTTAGGCGCAGATTTTCTGTGTGCACACGGGTTATTAGTGGATCTTGCAAATAGGCGCCTGGTTAATGCAGCAAAAGAATCTTTTGCTTCTATTCCATGTTCAGCTCGAGTTTCCCCACCACCTGTGCAGGCCAATGTCACCACAGCGGGAGGTAAGTTTGAACAACTCCTCACCCAATTTCCAGCACTCACAACCCCCAAATTCTCAGCCACTGTAGCCAAACACGGGGTTAAACACTTCATTCCGACAACAGGACCTCCTGTTTTTGCCAAAGCTCGCCGCTTAGACGCGGCCAAGCTCAACATAGCAAAGGATGAATTTGCAGCTCTCGAAAAATTGGGCATTGTTAGACGCTCGAAGAGCCCCTGGGCTTCACCACTTCACATGGTTCCGAAATCTGACGGTTCTTGGAGACCGTGCGGAGATTACCGCAGGCTAAACAACGCTACAGCGCATGACCGCTACCCCATTCCTCACATTCAGGACTTTTCACTGCATTTAGCGGGTGCGCGCATTTTTTCAAAAATAGGCTTAGTCCGTGGTTATCACCAAGTCCCAGTCCGAGCTGAAGATATTCCTAAAACAGCGGTAATGACCCCTTTCGGCCTTTGTGAATTCCTACGAATGCCATTCGGCCTCAAAGGCGCTGCTCAAACTTTTCAACGGATGATGGACGCTGTCCTACGCAACCTTCCTTTTGTCTTCATCTACCTCGATGACATGCTGGTAGCCAGCTCATCCGAGGAAGAACACGAGCAGCACCTCACTACTGTTTTTCAGAAGCTGGAAGAGCATGGAGTAATAATCAATCCAGCCAAATGCAAATTCGGCGTATCACAAATTGATTTTTTGGGACATAGAGTCTCCCCAAAAGGTGCATTTCCGCTTCCAGACAAAGTTCATGCGATAGAAGGTTTTCCACGGCCCCAAACAGTTAAATCGCTACAGGAATTTTTGGGGATGGTTAATTTTTACAACCGTTTCCTCCCCCACGCAGCTCAGCTCATGCAGCCCCTATATGACGTGCTCAGAAAAAAGAAGGCTTCCAAAGCGGTCGAATGGACCCCGGAGCGCGAACGCGCTTTCGTGGAAGTAAAAAACGCCTTAGCTAACGCCACAACGTTAGTCCACCCAGATCCCTCAGCCCGCATTGCTCTGACCACAGATGCTTCTGACCTGGCTATAGGGGCAGTTGTAGAACAACTTGTCAGCAGAGTCTGGCAACCTTTGGCATTCTTTAGCAAATCGCTAAACCCAACGGAACGCAAATACAGCACTTTCGACAGAGAGCTGCTAGCGCTTCATTTGTCCATCCGCCACTTCCAGTTTTGGTTAGAAGGGCGGAGTTTCACGGTCTTTGTGGACCATAAGCCGCTCACTTTTGCTATGGCTAAAATTTCAGAACCATGGTCGGGCAGACAACAAAGACAGCTAGCTGCGATTTCAGAGTTCACCACAGACATTCGACACGTAGCAGGCAAACTTAACGTTGTAGCTGACTGTCTCTCTCGCGCTGTGACACCGCCAGAGCACGAGGAGACAGATTACGCCGCCTCAGCAGCGGAACTCTTTACTAACGCACACACATACGCAGCACCTATCCAGGATGGAATAGATTATGCAGCCATGGCGGAAGAACAAAGCAGTGATGCAGACGTGCGCACGCTCCTGTCCGGACCAACAGGGTTAAGGCTGGAGATAAAAGGGTTGCGCGACGGCGTGCCCCCCCTAATATGCGACGTTTCAACCGGCCGACCTCGCCCGTTAGTACCAGCTGCTTGGCGCCGCCGTATTTTCGACGCAATTCACTCCCTCGCGCACCCAGGTGTGCGCGCCTCGGTCAAAATGGTTGCTGAAAAGTTTGTGTGGCCAGGCCTGCGCAAAAACGTAAAAGAATGGGCAAAAAACTTACATTCTTTGTCAACGCGCCAAAATACACAGACACACAAAAGCCCCTCTGGAGCCTTTTCCAATTCCTGCTAGAAGATTCGACCACATTCACGTCGACCTCGTGGGGCCGCTACCTTCCTCCCAAGGTTTCACACACCTGTTAACAATGATAGACCGCACCACGCGCTGGCCAGAGGCAGTCCCTCTAGCGTCAACCACAGCGGAGGAAGTCGCTCGCGTTTTTCTAGCAAACTGGGTGGCACGTTTCGGCGTTCCATCAGACATCACGTCAGACAGAGGGCCCCAATTTATCTCAGAGCTCTGGTCAACCATGTCTAACAGTTTAGGGGCAACAATTCATCGGACCACCGCTTATCACCCTCAGGCTAATGGGTTATGCGAGCGTTTTCACAGGTCCTTAAAGGCTGCCCTCAGGGCCTCACTAACGGACACAAATTGGGTCAATAAACTTCCCTGGGTTTTATTGGGGTTGCGTGCAGCACCTAAAGAGGATTTAGACGCTTCTCCTGCAGAATTAGTTTTTGCCCAGCCTATCAGACTCCCAGGAGAATTTTTACCAGAGAACCCAGAACCAGGACACCTTCCAGTCCCAAGGTTTTTAGGCAGCAGTGGACCGGACTCCCTCCACGGTCCAGCTCATTACTCTTTTCCACGAGTTTTTGTTCCTCAAACTTTAAAAAACGCTGAGTTCGTTTTTGTTAAGCATGAAGCCATTAAACCAACGTTACGCCCAGTTTACGATGGCCCGTTCAGAGTGCTGGAAAATGGTGACAAACACTTTGTGCTTGATTATGGAGACAGAAAGGAAGTGGTCAGTGTTGACAGACTCAAACCTGCTTTCTTGCTGAGAGACGAACCTGCACAGTTGGCACGAGCACCTCGGCGTGGTAGACCCCCCAGAGGAAAAGTCTCAGCCCCCAGGCAGGGAAGAAATAATCTCTTTCCTTCCCACAATGCAGATTCACCACGAGAAGGTCCCAGCGGGACACCTAAGCCAACCTACAGCAGTTTTGGGAGAAGAATAAAGCCCAGACAGCACAGGGACTGATACCAACCACCCCGCAATTATTCACTAATTGTGCTACAACAGTTTAAGGCTACTTATGATTTCACTATGCTGTTATGTTTACCACTGAACTTTCTTAGGAGCATGGCTGCTAGAAAACTTCTCCTGTGGCAACAGTTGTAACAAGTAGTATTTCATAGTTATTATCTTAGACTGTGATTCTTTCTGTGTCCTTTCCTAGTGTTTGGGGGGCCTGTGGTATATAAGATAAGATAAGATAAGATAAGCCTTTATTAGTCCCACAATGGGGAAATTCCAGGATTGCAACAGCACAGGGACAGCAACACTCAGAGCAACAATCAGAAGGCAAGAAAAAACAACATCTAGCAAACATATGTCCATATTACTATAAATGTATATATATAGACACACAGTGCAGAGCATTATGGCTGGTGGATGTGCAGCAGAAAGTCTAAGCTCTCTCTCCGCGGATGCAGCGGGCCAGCTGGAAGTCTTTGGGCATGATGGTGACCCCCTTAGCGAAGAAGAGACCACCAGGTGGGTCTCGCTGGTCTCCTGCAGAGCCATGACGGCGAAACTCAGGAAACGCAGGACGGTCTTGAAGTCCTGAGCGATCTCCCTCACCAGGCGCTGGACGGGCAGCTTACGGATGAGCAGCTCCGTGGATTTCTGGTAGCGACGGATCTCTCTCAGAGCCACGGACCTGTGACGGCGAGGCCTCTTCACTCTGCCGGTGGCAGAGTGACTCTTGTAGAGTGACTGATATATGACTCTTATATCCCATATCTACATATGTTAGAACAAGTGGAAATGTTTTGTGACAGCATATGTAAGGAACTTCACACCTGGAAAGGACAAAGGATCTCCCCCGCCGGGTTAAAGTCAATGGACCTCCCAAGACGCGGCGGCAGAGACGGACTTGACACCTTTACCCCCTAAGGCGAGAGGAGGAGTTCCCATCACCTCTCAAGACAAGGAGAGGAGATAGCAGGACCATGGGGGGGTTAAGATAACGGGGGGATGTCAGCTTTTTCAATGTGTGGCTCTGATGTCAGCTTTTTCAATGTGTGGCTCTATGTGTGCTTGTATTTAACCAGCGAGCGGAGCAGAGACCACTCTCTTGCCTTCTGCCAAGCTCTACACCTGATGAGACTCGATAGAAGAGCTATTCATTAAAAACCTTGTTTTTAATACAAAAATCGCCTCGTTATTTCAGCTCCTCTACAAACATAACATACAACACTACACTTACATATAAAGGGATGGTGAAGGTACTGGAGGAGAGCAGGGCTCATGACCAGGGGGGAGAAGAACAGCCTGGACGAAACATTGGCTGAGGCGCTTGGACACGCCGGGAAAAAAGAGATAAACTCAGCTGGAGTCCCACCCAAAGGGAAATGGGGCTCATGGCTGAGGGAAAAGGTAGGAAAGGATAAATATCACCTGGTCGGACCACACCCGTTCACCTCTACGGCAAAACCAATCTCACTCAGAGTATGACTGAAACTTCTGAGGAGGTTAACAGTAGGACACGGCAATGGGGAAAACACTGACATGTTCTTAAATAGGGAAATGGACAAATGATCAATGAGTGACAGGTGTGGATATATGAATAAGAAAGGAACATAATCAGTGATAGCTGTGCAGCCTGCGAAACAGAGTTTGACAGCTGGAAGCTGCACGGTGTTGTCAAAATAAAAGCACAGACCAGAAACTAAATAATAATACTGTGGAGGATGAAAGCAGATGAGACACAAGCTGGCGACACAGAAGTTTATTTCTCCTCCAACATAGAACAGACTAACTTGAGTGCCAAAGCTGTCTGCTTTATACATTTTCTTCCCTCCTCTGGCAAACACATTTACATATCCGTTACCAAGTGTGAACACACATCAACATACACATTAACACATTCACGCCCCTGCATCCTCAGATGTGAGCCTGGCACAGCAGGGGCGAAAGGCATATCTTTATTTACTACATACCCCCCAGTGCTCTGGCACCCGTGGCTAGCACCCCAACACCCCAAAGTACTGGGTGGAGTGTCATCTCCTTTGTGTGACCACACAGCCCCCCCCCCCCCGAGGTCCTAACCCTCTGGACCTTTGGGCTTGAGCAAGCACCCGTAGTGGCTGTAACGTGGGCCGGTTGAAGCACTTTCCTGTCGAGGCGGGTAGAAGAAAGGCTTGGTCTCTGGGGGGGGGGGGGGGGGGCGGGGAGTTAGTTTCCTGAAAACAGTCCTCTGTCAGGGGAACACTAACATGAAAACCTACTGTAGGAGGGCGCCCGCGCCGGGGAGCTTGAGCCAACACCACCTGCTTATCTGCCAGCACATAAGAGGGCTTCAAACTGTCTATGCAGATGGTTTCCTTACGCTGCCCCCCCCCCACCCAAGTCTAACACAAAATGTTTCTCCCCAGTTTCCAGCACTCTGAAGGGGACGTCATATGGCAGATGCAGTGGGGTTCTGTGGGCGTCGTGCCTGACAAAGACGAATTTGCCGCTCTCCAAGTGCTTTGGAACAAAAGTGCAGGGAAAACAATGGTGCGTCAGGCCCGGAACACTGGCAGCCCCTGTACTGGAAAAAAGTATGTGGGTGGATCGGTACTGGGCACAGAGCTCTCTGGCAAAAATTCCCCTGGGATCCGCAACGGCTAAGAAAAAATGAGTTCTGCCGGGGAAGCTGCCAAATCTTCCTTAGGTGTGGGGCACAACCCCAATAGGACCCAAGGCAGACAGTGGACCCAATTTGCATCCGTTAGCAAGGCTCTGAGTGCTGCTTTAAGCAACCTGTGACAACGCTTGCACAAACCGTTAGCCTGTGGGTTGTACACGGTGGTGCAGTGGATTTTGACTCCCAGGCTGTCGGCCATCATGGACCAAAGTTCCAAAACAAATTGTGGACCCCTATCGGAAGTGATGTTCGATGGGGATCCCAACCATGTGACCCAAGATAACAAAAACGACATCGGCTGACGTGGTGGAGCTCAGCAGAACCACCTCTGGCCAATGTGTAGTGCATGCTCCGTACTGTGGGTGTTTATATATTTACATATTTATTCCATCTAGCTACAATGCTCTGCACTGTGTGTTCATATATTCATATATTTATTCCATCTAGCTACAATGCTCTGCACTGTGTGTTCATATATTCATATATTTATTCCATCCAGCTACAATGCTCTGCACTGTGTGTCTGTGTGTGTGTGTGTGTATATATATTTTATAGTAATATGTACATATGTATATTAGCTGCTCTTGCTTGCTTGTTTTTTTTTTGTTTTTTTTTCTTGCCTTCTGATTGTTGCTCTGAGTGTTGCTATCCCTGTGCTGTTGCAATCCTGGAATTTCCCCGTTGTGGGACTAATAAAGGCTTATCTTATCTTATCTTATCTTATCTTATTCCACGATTGTTAAAAGGTATGTGAACCCCTGCGACAGCGGAAGGGGACCCACTAAGTCCACGTGTATGTGGTCGAACCTCCTGGCTGGAATTTGAATGCAGCCCATTCTTTCACATTCCTGCATAAGTGGGGCCAAACGAATTTGGACCCCAATAATTTAACTGAGGCTCACATGCCGGGATGTGAAAGGAAGTGGATGGACTCAAAAATATGGTGGCACCAGGAGCTCAGAACCACGGAGCGGGTGCGGTTGGTGGAGATGTCGCAGAGCGGGGGAGGGCACCCTTCTTGTACCACCCTGCTCTCAAGTTTTAATCTGGTAGCTGTGGACTGGATCGTGCAAATGTCTGCATCCCCGGTTTGGTCGGTGGCCACTGCGGAAAATTGATGCCCATGTATACTGGAGAGACCAGCGTGCATGACAAGCAGTCTGCCACAATGTTCAATTTACCGGTTAAATGTTGGATGTCGGTTGTGAACTCCGAAATTGTGGCCAATTGCCATTGCTGCTGAGCTCACCACAGTTCCGTGACTTTGGACATCACGTAGGTCAGTGGTTTATGATCGACAAATTCGGTAAAGTCATGACCCTCAAGCCAGAACTGAAAATGATGCATAGCGAGGTGGAGAGCCAAAAACTCTCTGTTGAAAGCGTTGCACTTACACTCGTTGTTGCACAAAGTACGGCTGAAAAAGGTGAGGGGCTGCCATGAACTGGAGACGTACTGCTCCACTACAGCTCCTACCGTGACATCAGAGGCATCTGTGGTGAGCGCTATCCATGCTGATGGGGCTGGATGGGCCAGCAAAGCTGCATTAGTGAGCACCATTTTGGCATCTGTGAACGCATGGATCCGCTTGGGGTCCAGTCGATGCTACCCGCGGGCTTCTTTTTCTTGAGCACGCTGTAGAGTGGCTGCAACAGCTGGGCTGTGCGGGGGAGGAAGCGGTTGTAAAAATTGACCATCCCCCAAAATTCCTGCAATGCCCTTACAGTCTGTGGACGTGGAAAATCCAACACTGCGTGCACTTTATCCGGCAGCAGGATCATGCCATCTGGCGAGATGCGGTGCCCCAAAAAGTCGATTATTGGCAGCCCAACTGACACTTCACTGGGTTAACAATCAGCCCGTGCGCTTCCAAACGGAAAACTTGTTTGAGATGGATAAGGTGCTCCCCCCTCTGACGCGCTAGCCATTAAAATGTCGTCCAAGTAGACAAAAACAAATGGCAAGTCAAGGAGCACCGTGTCCATCGTCCTTTGGAAAGTTTGTGCTGCACCCTTGTGCAAAAACTCAAAAAGACCGAAGGGAGTTATTGCTGCCACTTTGGGGATGTCCTCTGCGTGCACTGGGACCTGGTGGTAACCGCGAACAAGATCCACTTTTGAAAAAATGCACGTCCCGGTCAGGTGCATGGAAAAATCCTGGATGTGTGGAATGGGGTGACAATCATGTTCCGTGGCGTTGTTTAAGCATCAGAAATTGCTGCATGGCTGCCACGACCCATTGGACTTAGGCACCATGTGCAGCGGCGATGCCCAAGGGCTGTTGGAGCACCTAATGATGCCTAAGAGTTCTAAGTTAGCAAACTCCTTGCGCATGATGGCTAGTTTAGCCACATCCAGGCAGTGAGAGCGCACAGACACGGGCGGACCCTTCATGGTGATAAAATGCTCGACCCCGTGCTTGGTCATCGTAGCTGAAAAAGTGGCCACCGTGAGTGCTCGGAACTCAGAAAGCAAATGCTGGTACTTTCCCTCTGGGACTAGAATATTTGCATGTGGTGGTGGCTCAACTCCCCGAGCTGTGCAGGACAAGGAGGAAAAAGATACAACGTCCACTAAACGCCTGTTGGCAACATCAACAAGTAGTCCATGAGCACACAGAAAATCAACATCTAAGATGGGGACCGAACATGCAGCTACCACAAAGTCCCACTGGTAATTGCGTCCATGTAAACATACAGTCGCTGTCCTTTCTCCAAACGCCCTGATGCAGGATCCATTTGCGGCCATTAAAGATGGCCCACAGCCTTCTGCCAGCCTGTCTGCACTGACTGGCAAAATGAGGCTCTTCTAGGAGCCACAGTGTACCTGATAACATCTCCCCAAACCTGTGCCCATGATGAAAAGCAGCTTCTCCCTGTCGCTAGCGGTCACAGCTGCTACTGACCGCTGGCTATCCTGTTTCCCGGCTTCTTGAAGTGGCACGGCAGCAGACAACATTGTGCTTCCTTGCCAAAATGTCAGTGATAAAATCATAGCGTCCCGGTCCTGTTTCTCCGGGTGGCCGTCCTGGCTGCCACCATCAGCTCCTCAACCTCACTGGGCTCCACCGGAGATCCCGGTCTCACTGCCTGAACACTAAAAGCCCTGTTTGCCAGGATGATGCGGTCTGCCTCCTCTGCCAGTGCATGGTAGTCCCTGGCTGCCAGCAGCGGTGACTTAGCAAGAATCGCTCTCACAGAAGCTGGTAGATTTCTGAGGAAGAGGTGGTTGAAAAGGAAAGAACCATCGTCGGTGCCCATCAACGCAAACATGCATTCCATCAGGTCCACAGCCGATCTGTCTCCTTGCTCCGAGCGGGTGAGGAGCTTTTCTGCCCCCTCTGCATCTGAAAGGGTATAACGGCACAGCAGCAGTCACTTGAGAGTGCCGTATTTTCCTTGGGCTGGCGGGGCTCGGAGTAGACTCATAGCGCGCTGCGTGGCGCGGGTGTTCAGCGATACCACCACATGGTGGTACTTTGTGTCGTCTGCCACGACTCCATGGAGGGCGAACTGGGCTTCCACATGAATAAACAAAGTGGCTGGGTCATGAAGCCAAAGGTCCGGGAGTCTGACTGCAACGGCACATGCAGCAGTGGGAGACTCCAGCAGGAGTGTCTCCGTGGTGGTGCTCAGTCCATTTTCCATTTCATGTCTCTAGGTCACTAATGTGGAGGATGAAAGCAGACGAGACACGAGCTGACGACACAGAAGTTTATTTCTCCTCCAACATAGAACAGACTAACTCTGAGTGCCAAAACGATCTGCTTTATACATTTTCTTCCCGCCTCTGGCACTCAGGGTAAACACATTTACATACCCATTACCAAGTGTGAACACATATCAACATACACATTAACACATTCGCGCCCCTGCGTCCTCAGGTGTGAGCCTGGCACATCTTTATTTACTGCATACCCCCTGGTGCTCTGGCACCCGTGGCTAGCATCCCCAACACCCCAAAGTACTGGGTGGAGTGCCATCTCCTTTGTGTCACCACAACACAAGAATAAGATAACACAACCCCAAAAGATGCAATTACTACAAAATAATACACAATAAATAGACAGGACTATAAAGACAAAACCAAGAGTACAAACAAATCATAAATAAACAGAGACCAACCACAGCAGACCGTAATAAACAAAGAAGCAAACAAACAGAAAAAACTAAACTCAAACTGGAGACTGAGCATGGCCCCTACTTGTGCTCAGGATCATGACCATATAGTCAAAGAGATTAAATTGTTTTTCCACTGGATTTGATCAGTCTGAGTCACACAAACTGAGACCAGTACAAGTAGGTCAGATTTATGTAGTTACTGGAACTCTTACTTTAATATTACTATTTTATTTTAGGACAGTTTCTCAAAGACTCAACCTGGACATTTTTTTTAAAAAAGTTTTTACCCGTTTCATTCTCACAGAGAGTCTTTGAAGTCAGAGAGTTGTCTCAGAGTGAGCATGCAG
The DNA here is from genome assembly GCA_020510985.1 of Pholidichthys leucotaenia. NCBI lineage: Eukaryota > Metazoa > Chordata > Actinopteri > Cichliformes > Pholidichthyidae > Pholidichthys > Pholidichthys leucotaenia. Next base: position 270,969,784 of record CM035844.1, on the reverse strand, counting down.
CGTGGCAGGTCCTGAATGTAAGTTCAAAGAAACAGCTAAAACTACAGCAAAACCTCTACGTCTTTTACAGTCCTACCTGTTAAATGCTGCCTTACTCCTGTACTTAATTCTAAGTACAGTACAACATCGGCTTTCAGCAACAAAATGCAGAGAACAAATCCACCCCACAGGTAAAGGAGGCCAGTATCTTTTGTACACGAGCTACCTGAACAAAGGATGCACCAGACCGCCAACTTACCACGGGCAGTCCTGCACAGTCAACAGCTTCATGAGATTACTCCACCTCAGCATTATCTTGCTCCTGGCTGGCAACGTGGAAATAAACCCAGGATTGGTGGCCACGGACGTGTGTGCGGGACAGACACCGCCATTGCTAACAGGACTAGGGTGGCTGACGCCTCAATCATCAGCGGAGACAACGAGACCACAATTGTTTACGGGACCAACATGGACACAGTCACTATTGCCAGCGGAATTAATGCCGCTTCCACAACCAATACTGGCAGGATTAAGGCGGCCCACACCAACCAGCACCGCTGTGGCCCTGCAGCCCAGCAACATCACTGTGGCGTGTCAGCCTAATGGCATTGTCACGGACCAACAGCAGAACAGAGTGGACTGGCGATCAACCCTCACCCCCGTAGCACAGCAACAAGCTCACCTCACCACGGCACAGTGGAGAACCCACATCACCAGATGGCCAGACAGCGTGGCTCTGCAGCTGGCCCTCAACATTATGATCCAACGGCCGGTCCCTGCTGGCTGAATAATTCATGTCTCTTACTAAACACTAAAAAAAAAACAAAAACAAAAACTGCATTATGTTTTCCAAACAGTGATCAGATATTACAAACTCAAACATTTTCTTCAAAGGGGAGGAGCTGCAATTAGCTGAGGAATTTAAGTACCTCAGCATGATTTTAGATTCCTCATTAACCTTTAAAAACACATCAATAAAATCTCAAACATAATCAAATTCAATTTGAGAAATTTTAAACAAATTAGACCATCACTGACAGTCAGTACATCCAAAATGTTCCTGCATGCAATGATCTTCTGACACATCGATTACTGTTTTATGAAGTGGTCACTCACTGGTGTAACCATAATCAAATCCACTGAATGTTTATTCAAAAAAGCCATAAAAATTTGTTGAAAAGAAAGATCCCACATATCATTGCTATCACATTTACAAGAAATACAATTTTCTGTCTTTTGAAAATTATAAAACGCTCAAATTTACCTGTTCAATTTATAAAATATTAAATGGCTATGCAGAGAAGAATATGTTAACCTCTTGCACTCCGGTGTACCGCGGACGGGCCCTTCTCTGCATCTTAGAGTGCACGAGGGGGCTCTCGTGCACCCTCGTGCACTCTAGGACGCACGAGGGCGCTGCCTCCAAGCGCGCACTGAAAAAAAAAAAAAAAGTTCTTCCACTACAGACACAGCCGCGAACAGATCAGATATGATTGACCTCTCATTCGACTAATAAGAGCCTTGAATTGGGTTTCTGAAACCTTGAAGAACCAATGACTGAAAACCTAGCAAGAAGGACCCGCCTACCAACGCTGTGAATGCAGCGAGCCAATTGAAGCACAGAAGTTCGCGAGCTGTTTTTTGTAAGGCTGGGTGAAGACAGACTGCTGCAGCAGATGAAAAAAAGGACCCGCAGGAAGAACCGTCACAGACCCAGCAGCACGGAGACCACCCACAAGTGCTACCTGTGTGACAGGGACTGCCATTCGCGCATCGGCCTCTTCAGTCACAGGCGGTGCTTTTTTTATTTTTATTCGAGCAGAATAGACGTTTAGGATTGTCTTCCATGGTCATCATAGACCGACAGAGGCCGACGACGAAGGTCGTAAATCATTCGCCAAAACCGCAATCATGGAAGCGCAAAACCACAATAATGGAATTATGTTTTGACCGGGTCGCCAAGACCAGAACCACGAGTCCGTAACAAGGGACCAGCGTCGCGTTCGTCTGACAATGAGGAAGAGAAGTTCGCCAGGACACTGCTGCTGTGAAGAGGTAAGGTGTTATAAGCTAAATTATTCTTTATCCCTGAAAATTGTAATCAAAAATGACTTTTGACCGATCGGTAAATTACAACTGTGCGGCGCGGTACCGCCGCACAGTTGTACCTGTGTACAACCTGTGCGGCCAACTGTGTGTACACAGGTACACAGTTGTACCTGTGTACCGCGGCCGTGGTACACAGGTCGTGCGCCGCGTCCGGACCCCCCCCCCCCCCCGCTACTCTTCTGTAGCAAGGGGGGGGGAGCCGCGGTGACTGCGCCGCGGTCGCCACATGACTATTCCATCATGTAGCGATGGCCGATGTCCGTCCTCTGTAGCGAGGGGGGGGACACCCCCCCCACACACATACACACAGCCCTGAGTGTCACCTTTCATTAGAGCCCAAGATGAAGCTTCTATATTGAATCATTCAAAAGTTACAGACGTGTTTTCTTTTAAATGAGACCAACCCCATGAAGACGCTGCAAAGGGTTGAAGAACAGCTTTCGATTTACTTTGGGCACGTTATTTTTTGGCGTTTTTAGGGAAATTGACCAGAGTGCAAGGGGTTAAACTGAGGACTGTCACTGGTAAAACCACCAGAGCAATCACTACAGGAGACTGAGGTCCCCCTCAGACGCACCACATTTGCTCAATCTGTGCTATAAGTGAGGGGCACCAAGATCTGGAATAATATACCACCTGCAATCAGAGAAAGCACCAGACCAAACACTTTTAAGACTCAATGTAAAAATGGGCTTTTAAACAACCAAAACTGTACCCATAACTAGTGGTTGCTCTGTGGCATGCACATATATATACAGTATCTCACAAAAGCAAGTTCACCCCTCACATTTTTGTAAATATTTTATTATATCTTTTCATGGGACAACACTGAAGATATGACACTTTGAAACAATGTAAAGTAGTCAATGTGCAGCTTGTATAACAGTGTAAATTTGCTGTCCCCTCAAAATAACTCAACACACAGCCATTAATGTCTAAACCACTGGAAACAAAAGTGAGTACACCCCTAGGTGAAAACGTCCAAATTGTGCCCAATTAGCCATTTTCCCTCCCTGGTGTCATGTGACTCAGTGTTACAAGGTCTCAGGTGTGAATGGGGAGCAGGTGTGTTAAATTTGGTGTTATCGCTCTCATACTCTCTCATATTGGTCACTGGAAGTTCAACATGACACCTCATGGTAAAGAACTCTGAGGATCTGAATAAAAGAAATGTTCCTCTACATAAAGATGGCCTAGGCTATAAGAAGATTGGCAACACCCTGAAACTGAGCTGCAGCATGGTGGCCAAGACCATGCAGTGGTTTAACAAGACAGGTTCCACTCAGAACAGGCCTTGCCATGGTCGACCAAAGAAGTTGAGTACACGTGTGTAGTAGTCTTAAGAATAAATATGTTCCTGCAGTAATGAACTTCCCAAAATGTCCGTGTTGTAAATATGTCAAGTGTTTCTGATGGGGCGATAATTAGTGTGACACATCTGGGAACTTCCTCACACGCTGGAAGCCTGGGAAGGGGTAAGTTGTGTGTAATTCCTCAGGGAACGAAATTGATTAATGTGATTGATTTACTGTAGTTTTCTTTAAGTTATTGTACTAATTTTGATTGTAAGATTTTCTGTTACATTTTCGTTTGCAATACCGATGTAAAATATTCAAAGTAGCGTCATAAATACCGATGATTGATGGCTAGTTAAGTAGGCGCTAACGAGTCCATTGTTCTGTAGGAATGCCAGCACTTGTCCCCATTCCCGTGTCATGTGTAAATTGTCTGCCCCAATCTGTTTCAGGTATGTTAAAATGTTAAATGTACTGTTGTAAAAAATAGAAAAAACGATCAGTCATGTAACTCTGTCATGTAATGCTGTCATGTATTTGGTGCTAAACTTTTTCTTTGCTTGTGGTATACTGTAACTATACGATCTAAAGTTATGTAGTCCAAGTAGCTGTAAGCTATGTTTCTCACACGCTGGAAGCCTGGGAAGGGGAATGCCAGCACTTGTCCCCATTCCCGTGTCATGTGTAAATTGTCTGCCCCAATCTGTTTCAGAAATAAACAGACTACTGACTGATCGAGATCCTGCCTGACGTCTACTTCTCTGCATCGGCCAAGATTTATTTTATTTTGTTATTTTAATGTAGCTGACTAGTTCGAGTCCGTTACATAAACTGGTGCCGTGACCTTTCAAGGATTCTTCTGATCAGCCACAGCTGATCTCCGGGGTCCAGCTGCCTGCTGAGTGGAGGTTCGCAAGGAGAGTCCAGTCTTTATCAACACAACGCATCCTTCAGTTATTTAAGGTTTTTGACAGAAGCTCATTCAGTATTATTTGGCTTTGAATTTTATTTTATGTGTGTTATATCAGAGTAGCCTGTTTTGAAATTTCTATTTTGTGTTTATTACCATTTAATTGAGCTAGTTTTTAGTAATGGATGGTGATATGTCTCATAACCTTTATTCTCACACCCCTGTAGCTGGGGCAGGTAGAGGCAGGGGTCTTTTTTTGTTGAGGGGTGGGGGAGTTAAACAGTTAACTTTCACTGACATGGTGGGAGAGGGTGGTACTATGCATACACACCTAGTGGGGGCTACTTATGTTGTACAGACTCCACAGCCACATATCAGTGATGGGGAGGGGGATTTACCAGCACAGGCATGTGAGGTAGGGCCCGCATCCTCCACGCCCATGTTTCCTCCTGGTAGCAATGACCCCTCAGCTGAGCTGCGTGATCTAATTACTGAATTAGGGAATCGAATTGGAGATTCCATAGCCAGTCGGCTGTTACCTTCTACTCAGCCTGTCACACAGTCATGTGACCCAGTCTCTCCAATGGCGCCAGACAGGCATGAACAATCTAGTAACATCAGTGGCACTCTTGATCTCACCAATGTCAATGTGGTAGTCAAGTCAGATGTTCGTGAGCCTGCTGTGTTCAGAGGGGAGGGGTCTGATAAATGCTCAGTACAGGAATGGATAGAGCTGATGGAAATGTATTTACACAAAAAGAAATTCCCCACTTCGGATCAAGTTGATGAGATCCTGAGTCATCTGATGGGAAAGGCCAAGAAAATAGTTAAAGTGGGAATAAGGAGTAGCTTAACCCCAGACCATGCAGTCCAGCCAGATATGATGTATGATATCCTGCGGAAGTATTTCAGTGAGTCCCCTGCATCATGCTTACCGTTGGCTGATTTTTATGCCACTCAGCCCAGTGTGGGTGAGAATCCAGTGGATTATTGGGTGCGCTTGAATACAGCAGCAGAGCAGGCAGATCGTCTCCTGAAAAAGCAAGGCAGGAAATTGGAGAACATGAATGCTGAAATATCCATGATGTTTATTAGGAACTGCAATGATCCTGAGCTGTCCAGTGTATTTAAGAGTAAACCTATGAGCAAGTGGTCTTTGACAGAGGTGCAGGAAGCGATCGATGAGTATCAGAGGGAGTTCCTGTCCAAGAGGAAGCCAGTGGAAGTTAAACCATCTAAGGTGACCGCGGCTGTCGCTTACTCCATGCCAGACGTTAAGGAGGAAGTGAGTGTTCGTGAGCCTAGTGCGTCTAGCCCGTCCAGATTCAGCGAGTCCTCCAGTGCGGAGGGGGGTGCGTTTGAGCGTGTCCTGTGTATGCTGGAGAGGGTGCTGGAGAAGACAAACCAGGCCACAGCACCGGGTGTTGCGCAACCAGCCCAGTGGGTTCGAGTCACTCCCTGCCGCGTCTGTGGCGACAGCACCCACTCTACAAGATCGCACTGCATGAGAGAAAAGCGATGCCTTGCTTGCTTTGAAACTGGACATCAAAAAAAGGACTGCTCCAAGCGCAGGACAGCAATGCCCAATACCACTGCGCCTGTTCAGGGAAACTAGGCCACCCACATGTGGGAGGGGACGATGTGGGTGCATTTAGTCAGTCCCTCAGTTTTGAAGATGATGTGCAATCTACTTATGAAGAAAAATGCAAGTGTGCTCCTGCTGGAAATAAGATTGTTTATCAAAATGTGCACAAATTAGCAAATTCCGATAGTCTCTTTTATACTGACGTCTCAGTGAAGAACCAAGTTTTGTTGCATGCATTAATTGACAGTGGGTCCATGGCCTGCACAATGAATGAAGAGGCCGAACAAAAACTACGTAGTGTGGGCTTATGTGCTGAGAGCATTACTGCAGACACAGGCATGGTACTGGTGGGGTGTGGTGGGGTTCAAGTGAAGCCGAAGTGCATTTATCAGCTGGAGATGACTGTGTATGGACAGGATGTGAGTGTTCCCACACTGGTCGTGCCAGGTCAGTGTGACGAAATGATCCTGGGCTCCAACGTGATAAAGCACTTGATTCATCACCTCAAACAAAACTCCAGTTACTGGAAAGTGATTGAGAAGCCTGAATCAACGAATGACCCAGGGGTTGAACATTTTCTTAACATGTTATCTGGAATTAACAGATGGAGGGGGAATGTGATTCCTGACATGATAGGTACAGCCAAGCTGACACAAGCCGTAACACTGCTGCCACATCATGAACACCTTGTGTGGGGTAGGGTCCCAGCCAACTCACCTGTTTCAGCAGGGAGCGCTATTCTCGTTGACGCTCCAAGTTCCAACACACACAAGAAGGGTATCATGGTGGGGAGGGCTGTCGCTACAATGTCAGGGGACAGATGGGTACCTATTAAAGTGATCAATCCAAGTGACAAACAAATTACATTGAAGCGAAACACTAAGTTAGCTGATGTGTTCCCGTGTGTTGCGTTGGAAGACCTGGATGTACCCACTTCCAAAACCCCCCCAAATGACCTTCTGGTGAACAGCCAGAGCCTACATGATGCTGACTCATCCTCCTCTACCCCTGATTTCAGTGATGCTCTGAATCGACTCGGATTGAGTGACCTCGACATTGATTCATGTGATGTTACAGATTATTGGAAAGGCCAGTTGTTCGACTTGATACGGAAATATGAGAGCCTATTTTCTAGGAACAAGTTGGACTGCGGTGAGGCCACCGGTTTTGTTCATCGGATCCACCTGACTGATCCTCGGCCATTCAGACTCCCGTATCGACGTGTCCCACCTGGTCATTACCAAAAGCTGAGACAGGTGCTGTCTGAGATGGAGGAAAAAGAAATCATCCGTAAGTCTTCCAGTGAGTGGGCGTCACCTCTGGTACTCGTATGGAAGAAGAACGGTGATCTGAGGGTTTGTGTGGATTACAGATGGCTGAATTCCAGGACTATCAAAGATGCCCACCCATTGCCTCATCAGGCGGATTGCCTGGCTGCTCTTGGGGGGAGTGCATTCTTCAGCACCATGGACTTAACATCAGGATATTACAATATCCCCATGTGTGAAGAGGATAAGAAACTGACTGCCTTTACCACGCCCATGGGGCTGCATGAGTTCAATCGCATGCCTCAGGGGCTATGTAATGGGCCAGCCAGCTTTATGCGCCTCATGACAAACATCTTTGGCGACCAGAATTTTTTGACTCTGTTGTGTTATTTAGATGACCTCTTGGTTTTCGCGCCGAACGAAGGTGAGGCACTGAAGCGGCTCGATGTAGTGTTCAGCAGGCTAAGTGCGCACGGACTAAAGCTTGCGCCCAAAAAGTGCCATTTTCTTCAGCGCAGTGTGAAGTTTCTGGGCCATGTCGTTGACGAGAGTGGAGTAGCGACTGATCCGGAGAAAGTACAAGCAATTGCTGCCATGACTGAACAAGCACTAATGCATGAAGATGGCGTGACCCCATCCCCAAGAAAAATAAAGTCCTTTTTGGGCATGGTCATGTATTATCAGCGCTTCATTCAGAATTGCTCTAGCATTGCTAAGCCTCTCTTTGCCCTCACTGCAACGCCAAAGAAGAGTAAAGGCCAGACAAGGCATGTGGCTTTTAAGAAACTCAAGCCGAGTGACTGGACAAGTGACCAACAGAAATCTTTTGAGCAACTGAAGTTGGCCCTACTCGAGTCAGTCGTCTTAGCTCATCCAGATTTCAGCCGTCCCTTTATCCTGTCCACTGATGCGTCATTAGATGGGTTAGGGGCAGTCATCTCTCAAGTCCCGGAAGGGGAGAACAAGGCCCGTCCGATTGCTTTCGCAAGCAAGTCTCTGACGCAATCCCAGACCAAGTACCCAGCGCATCGTCTGGAGTTCTTGGCCCTTAAGTGGGCAGTCTGTGATAAATTTAGTCATTGGTTAAAAGGGCATGAGTTCACTGTCTGGACGGATAATAATCCATTGACATATATACTGACTAAGCCGAAGTTGGACGCATGCGAACAGAGATGGGTTGCGAAGTTAGCCCCGTACAACTTCAGTATCAAGTATATTCCTGGCAAGAAAAACATTGTGGCGGACGCCCTCAGCAGGCAGCCTTTCGTTCAGGGCTGTGTCAGCAAGAGGCTTGTGTCTGAGCCATATGGAGCGCTGCTGGAAGAAGCACAGCTGATTAAGGACAATATGATACAGGAAGTCTTTAGACTGAGTGCCAACCACCAGGGGGTCAGTTGTCTCTCGCAAGTCTCCAGGCTGGAGCGTTCCTCACTCGACAGCGAAACAGTGAAGGCCGTGTTCGAGGGTCATGCTGAGTGGGAGATGGGATCAGCTGAGAGAGCCTCGTGTTGGCTTGTCCAGGACGTGCAGCAGCTGGCTGCCTGTGGTCAGAACCCCTTACCTGTGTTTTCCATTCAGGAGTTGCAAGGCCAGCAACAGCAAGATGCCTGCCTCTCCAGAGTCATCTCTTTTGTGACACGCGGGAGACGACCGTCGCGAAGAGAAAGGCCTCACGAGACAGATGGCGTCTTGAGAATGTTGAAGCAGTGGGACAAACTCAAGATGTTAGATGGGCTACTGTACAGGGTGAGCAAAGATCCACTGACTGGCAAGAAAAGACACCAGTATGTTGTTCCAGCTTCATTGGTTCAGCGAGTGCTGCAAGGCATCCATGATGACGCAGGCCACCAGGGCCAGCAGAGAACTTTATACTTGGCAAGGCAGAGGTTCTTCTGGACTGACATGGAACGGGATGTCCGTGAATATGTGAAAACATGCAAGCGTTGTGTGGTCAGTAAGACTCCTGAACCGGAAGCCAGAGCGCCCCTCGAAAGCATTAAGACAACGAGCCCATTAGAACTTGTGTGCATTGATTTTTGGTCCGCGGAGGACAGCAGTGGGAAAAGTGTGGATGTGCTAGTGGTCACTGACCATTTTACTAAAATGGCCCATGCCTACCCCTGCCGTGACCAATCTGCAAAACAAGTTGCCCGCCAGCTCTGGGACAAATACTTTTGTGTGTATGGGTTCCCTGACAGAATTCACTCAGACCAGGGTGCCAATTTTGAAAGTGAGCTGATCAGGGAATTGTTGCAAGTTGCTGGGGTCAAAAAGTCCCGAACTACTGCCTATCACCCCATGGGGAATGGGAACGTTGAACGGTTCAATAGAACTTTGGGCAGCATGATAAGAACCCTTCCCCCTAGAGCAAAGCAGAAATGGCCGCAGATGCTACAGACTCTAGCGTTTGCTTACAACTGCACTGCACACGAATCCACCGGTTACGTGCCATTCTTTTTAATGTATGGCAGAGTGCCACGTCTACCGGTGGATGTCATGTTTCAGAATGCTGTAAGGGACTGCGACACTGTGGACTATGACCAGTATGTTGCTAGGATGAGACAAGATCTGAAGGAGGCTCTGTCAGCTGCTCAGGCCAACGCTCTTTCAAGCCAGGAACGTCAAGCAGACTTGTACAATAGGAGAACTAAAGGACGTGACATTGTGGAAGGTGATCGAGTCTTGTTGGCAAACAAGGGTGAACGGGGGCGCAGGAAATTAGCAGACAAGTGGGGGTCCACCCCGTATGTCGTCGTCTCTGCCGACCCTAGGTGCCATACTTACCGTGTCAGGAACACAACCAATGGGCAAGAAAGGGTTGTTCACCGCAATCTGCTTCTCTTGGTCAACTTTCTGCCAATTGAAATGGACCGTGCTGCTCATGAAGTGACCCTGAGTGAGTCGTATGAGTCAGGTGATGATCTTGATTCACATGTTGCTGCATCAGAGATCGACAGGACTGCTTGGACAGCCAGTTGGGTGGCAAGGGCCTCTGCCTCCAATCAGCTACAAGAGGCTTCATGCACACAAGATTTTGACCTGCCCGTGCAGTTGAACACAGCGGAAACTGTTCAGTTGACCAATGATCTTTCAGAAATGCCCTGTCTATCTGCCAGTTTTTGTGGTGACCAAAGATCTGAAGTGTCCATGCCGCCTTCCAGCATTGGGAGTTCCCTTAGTAGTACAGTGGGCGCAGTGAGAACCAGGTTTGGGAGGGTAGTTAAACCAGTGAATCGGCTGATTCAGAACATGGCCCAACAGTATACTCAACGCTCAAACAGTTCAGTTCTTAGTTTGGCTAGGGCACTGATGCCGTAGGGGAAGACACACACACACACACACACACACACACACCACATAGGCCTTCTGTCCAGTTGAAGAATGACAGATTTGTTCTTTTTCTTTGTTTTTTCTTCTCTTTATTTCCTTTTCTCCAATTCATGTGAAGTCAACTGGTGGTATTTAGTCTGGTATGATATGGGTAGTGTATACGGCACTCCTGTAGCAAGTACACTATGGGGGGGGGGGGTCTGCGCAGCCCTCCGTAGTCGCTTTCCCTTTGAATTGGGTGACATACATGTTGCAGTATACTGTGGGATATACTTATCCAGTGGTTTTTTGGTGGTTGACTTGTAGTGGTATTTTGGTGAAGTTCAGAGGGGAGTATGTAGTAGTCTTAAGAATAAATATGTTCCTGCAGTAATGAACTTCCCAAAATGTCCGTGTTGTAAATATGTCAAGTGTTTCTGATGGGGCGATAATTAGTGTGACACATCTGGGAACTTCCTCACACGCTGGAAGCCTGGGAAGGGGTAAGTTGTGTGTAATTCCTCAGGGAACGAAATTGATTAATGTGATTGATTTACTGTAGTTTTCTTTAAGTTATTGTACTAATTTTGATTGTAAGATTTTCTGTTACATTTTCGTTTGCAATACCGATGTAAAATATTCAAAGTAGCGTCATAAATACCGATGATTGATGGCTAGTTAAGTAGGCGCTAACGAGTCCATTGTTCTGTAGGAATGCCAGCACTTGTCCCCATTCCCGTGTCATGTGTAAATTGTCTGCCCCAATCTGTTTCAGGTATGTTAAAATGTTAAATGTACTGTTGTAAAAAATAGAAAAAACGATCAGTCATGTAACTCTGTCATGTAATGCTGTCATGTATTTGGTGCTAAACTTTTTCTTTGCTTGTGGTATACTGTAACTATACGATCTAAAGTTATGTAGTCCAAGTAGCTGTAAGCTATGTTTCTCACACGCTGGAAGCCTGGGAAGGGGAATGCCAGCACTTGTCCCCATTCCCGTGTCATGTGTAAATTGTCTGCCCCAATCTGTTTCAGAAATAAACAGACTACTGACTGATCGAGATCCTGCCTGACGTCTACTTCTCTGCATCGGCCAAGATTTATTTTATTTTGTTATTTTAATGTAGCTGACTAGTTCAAGTCCGTTACACGTGCTTAGCGTCATATCCAGAGGTTGTCTTTTGAAAACAGACGAAAGAGTGCTGCCAACATTGCTGCAGAGGTTGAAGTGGTGGGGGGTCAGCCTGTCAGTGACCAGACCATACGCTGCACACTGCATCAAATTGGTCTGCATGGCTGTCGTCCCAGAAGAAAGACCCTTTAAAAGATGATGCACAAGAAAGCCCGCAAACAGTTTGCTGAAGACAAGCAGACTAAGGACATGGATTACTGGAACCATGTCCTGTGGTCTGATGAGACCAACATAAACTTATTTGGTTCAAATGCCTACAGTCAAGCATGGTGGTGGGAGTGTCATGGTTTGGGGCTGCATGAGTGCTGCCAGCACTGGAGAGCTACAATTCATTGAGGGAACCACAAATGCCAACATGTACTGTGACATACTGAAGCAGAGCATGATCCCTTTCCTTCAGAAACTGGGCTGCAGGGCAGTATTCCAGCAAGATAATGACCCCAAACACCCCCCTTCCCCCAGACTGCCTTGCTAAAGAAACTGATGATAAAGGTGATTGACTGGCCAAGCATGTCTCCAGACCTAAACCCTACTGAGCATCTGTGGGGCATCCTCAAATGGATGGTGGAGGAGCACAAGGTCTCTAACATCCACCAGCTCTGTGATGTCGTCATGGAGAAGTGGAAGAGGATTCCAGTGGCAACCTGTGAAGCTCTAGTGAACTCCATGCCCAAGAGAGTTAAGGCAGTGCTGGAAAATAATGGTGGCCACACAAAATATTGACACTTGGGCACAATTTGGACATTTTCACGTTGGGGTGTACTCACTTTTGTTGCCAGCGGTTTAGACATTAATGGCTGTTGAGTTATTTTGAGGGGACAGCAAATTTACACTGTTATACAAGCTGTACACTGACTACTTTACATTGGATCAAAATGTCATATCTTCAGTGTTGCCCCATGAAAAGATATAATAAAATATTTACAAAAATGTGAGGAATGTACTCACTTTTGTGAGATACTGTATCTGCCCGTGCGTCACACACATATGCCCCGCCTCTTCTTTGATGCTGTCTGTTGTTGCTGTGAGGTGCTTGGGTGCATGTGTGTGTACGCATACAAAGCACTTCACTCGTGTTACATTTGAATGTTTTGTTCTGTAGCACCTTAACTCTTGCACTTTAGCATATCCAGTTTGTGCAGTTTCATTGCAGATGTTTTCCTTGTGTATGATTATTTGTTCATGTGTCTTTGTGACCCACCGGGGGGCTACAGATGCAAATTAGCAGTATTGCTAAATCTGGCATGCTCACATTTGTATTAATATTCTTTAGTATGTAATGTCCCTTTCGAATAAACATTAAACTTAAACTGTTACTTTGACCTCCTGTTTTAAGTCGTCTCTTCTTTGGTTTGGGGGGGGGGGGGAACATTGTTCAAATCTTCTCTTCAGACACAGTGGTCACTGGTCTCTAATTTTGTTCACTGCTTTTTTTTTTTTTTTTTACAGAGTAAATGTTTAACTTGAATTGCTTTGGTTATTTTAAAAAACCTGCTAGTACAGCAGGGGTACAGCCACAACTGATATTCTGTCAAATTCTGAACAATGAAGAATAACAATATTTCAGAATAAATCAAGTATTAATACATTATTCTCTAGTTCTGATCTCCACTGTAGCTTAGTGGACCCTCCATGTCTACTCCTGTCACAGCTGATGCAGTCTCCGCTTCAGCCTTTTAATTGTATTAACAATCTTATGAATGAAGGATAGTTTGTCAAAAAGATTTAAAAAAAAACTATATTTGGATTCCAAGACTAGGACACCATCTTAGACTGTGAAGGTGATAAAACTGTAAAAAAGTTAAAATAAAAAAATTAATTCAATAAATGAAAGCACCACGGGTGCTGATGCCTCAGTGCCTGTGGCATGGTAGCATGGCGGAGTTAAGTATTGTGTCAAGTCATCCATGCACTGTTTTGAAATGCTTGGTATGTGTTTATGCAGCAATGACACTGATGTCATTGTCACATCACACACGAGGTGTACGTCATCCCAGGATTGTACGCTGGCATTTTTGTCAAGGAGATCATAAAAGAAAAAATATACAGTATTAGCACAAGAATAAAATTAGGAGCACAAAGAAATATGCTGAAGTAACAGATTTTATTAATTGAATGCATCTATAGTTATACAATGGCATGCAACAGCAGGTAAAAATATCAACATTTCCAAAAGTAAAACCATAATTACGAGTATTAAATCAGAACAGTTTGGAATATTTCACATGTATGTGTAACGAATATTGAGAGTTTCTTAAATAATCTTGCAAAAAAGAAACTTTTTTTCAAAAGTTAATTTATTGGAATACAGTAGCAGTTTCTTGTATAAATGATAAACATACAATATTCTTATTTAGCTTCCAGCCTATTATCTTCACAGCTGCTCTGACTACTGACCTTCAGATTCACCACCATGGACCTCAGAGAGACAAACAAGAGGAAACAAAAACAGGATTCAAGGGTTCAAAGATTTTGTCAGTACTACTATACGTACAGGACATACAGGAGAACTGAAATGGCATTTCTCGCTCGCTTCAGTAGTGTGCACAATATAAAAAAGACAAAGGAATAAGGCTGGAAAAACAACAACAGCAGTCAATGTACAATACTGCTACCTGTAGCGCAAATGGCAACAAAAAATAGACCCAGACCTCCCATAGTGCAAATAAAGATAAACGATAAATGCTGAAACACAGCAATCCTATATACAGAAAAGTAGAGCAGTAATACTCATAGTACCAAGTTCAATGCGGTACTGTAGGCGCAGACAGTGACAGATAGGACTGCACATGATCAATACTGCAATGACAGACAGCAGCAGATATGGCATTTGTGCAAATGGTAAAGTGCAGAGACATACTGCAGCAAATGTATTACTGTTGGTGTGCCAGTCTTTCTGTGCCAACAGCTGAGGTACTTATTGTGCGGGTGAGTGTGTTACGGTCCAGGAGGGGGGGAAAGAAGTGGACAGAGTTCAGGGTCCTGATGGCCTGATGAACAAAGCTGTTTAGAAGTGTTGTGGAGCGGTCCCGGAGGCTCCGGTACCTTTTCCCTGAGGGCAGGTGGCTGAAGAAGGAGTGTGAGGGGTGGGAGGTGTTGTCTGCAATGTTGATGGCTCTGTTAATGAGGCGGGTGAGGTAGATGTCGGGGGGGGGGCGGCAAAGGGGCACCAATGATCTTGCTGGCTGCTTTCACTGTGTGTTGCAGTGTCCTCCAGCAAGAGGGGGAGCAGCTTCTATACCACACCGTGATGCAGCTGGTGAGGATGCTCTCAGTGGTTCCCCAGTAGAATGACCACATGATGGGGGGGGGGGGACTTGTGCTCTCCTCAGTTTATGGAGGAAATGGAGGTGAGTTTGAGCCTTCGTGGCCAGTGATGTGGTGTTGTTGGACCAGATGAGGTCCCCAAAGATGTGCACCCCCAGGAACTTGGTGCTGCTCACCCTCTTTACAGCTGCTCCATCGATGAGGTTGACCAAAATCTCCTTGGTTTTTTCCCACATTCAGGAAAAGGTTATTGTCTTTACACCACTGGACCAGTTGGCTTACCTCATTTCTGTAGTTTGCCTCCACATTGTTGGTGATGAAGCTCACCATCGTTGTGTCATCCGCAATCTTGATGATGTGGTTGGTGTTGTAGGCTGGTACATAGTCATGGGTCAGCAGGGTGAAGAGTAGCGGGCTAAGCATGCACCCTTGTGGGGCCCCATTGCTCAGTGTGTTGGTCTTGGAGGTGTTGCTGCCAACCTGCACATTCTGTGGCCTCCCTGTGAGAAAGTGCAGCACCCAGTTACAGAGAGAGGTTTTGAGTCCCAAGTGTCTGAGTTTTTGTATTAGATGCTGGGGGATGATTGTGTTGAATGCTGAACTGAAGCCCAAGAACAGCATTCGCACATACAGTAGGAGTTCTTTGAGTCCAGGTGGGTGAGGGCTGGATGGAGAGCAGCAGTGATGGCACCCTCTGTGGATCTGTTTGACCTGTATGCAAGCTGAGATGGGTTGTGGGAGGGAGGGAGGATGGACTTATTGCTCTGCATGACCAGCTGCTCGAAGCACTTCATTATGATGGGGGTCAGGACAACAGGCCTGTAATCGTTGTAGCTGGATGTGATGGGCTTCTCTGGGACTGGTTTTATGGTGGCAGTTTTGAAACATGTGGGGACAATTAACCTAACTTGCATGTTTTTGGCATGTGGGAGGAAACCGGAGAAATCCTGGAGTAAACCCACGAAGACAAGGGGAGAACATGCAAACTCCACACAGATCACTGTTGGTCGGGGGCTGGGATTGAACCCAGGATCCCCTGGCCAAGGGTGAGTTGCTGTGCTGCCGCAGTGCTAACCACTCCGCCACCACGCTGCCCAGAAAGCAGGATTCATGGTTCCATTTACCACAGCAAGTCTTCCAGTCCTGAAGCAGCAAAACAGCCCCACACCATCACACTACCACCACCATACTTTACTGTTGATATGATGTTCCTTTCCTGAAATGCTGTGTTTCTTTTACGCTAGATGTAATGGGACACACACCTTCCAGAAAGTTCAACTTTGTCTCGTCAGTCCACAGAGTATTTTCCTAAAAGTCTTGGGGATCATCAAGATGTTTCCTGGCAAAACTAAAACGAGCCTTTATGTTCTTTTTGCTCAGCAGTGGTTTTTGTCTTGGAACTCTGCCATGCAGGCCATTTTTGCAAAGTCTCTTTCAAATCAAATCAAATCAACCTTTATTGTCATATTGCTGTACATACAACTGTAGTGCAGGCAAGATGAAATTGTGTTACTCTTGGCATCCATATAATCATATAATCATCTCTCCACCATATTCTTATGGTGGAGTCATGAACACAGACCTTAACTGAGGCAAGTGAGGCCTACAGTTCTTTGGATGTTGTTGTGGGGTCTTTTGTGACCTCTTGGATGAGTCGTCGCTGCGCTCTTGGAGTAATTTTGGTCGGCCGGCCACTCCTGGGAAGGTTCACCACCGTTCCATGTTTTCGCCATTTGTGGATAATGGCTCTCACTGTGGTTCACTGGAGTGTCAAATCTTTAGAAATGGCTTTATAACCTTTTCCAGACTGATAGATCTCAGTTACTTTGTTTCTCATTTGTTCCTGAATTTCTTTGGATGGCAGCATGATGTCTAGCTTTTGAGGATCTTTTGGTCTACTTCCCTTTGTCAGGAAGGTTCTATTTAAGTGATTTCTTGATTGAAAACAGGTGTGGCAGTAATCAGGCCTGGGTGTGGCTCGAGAAATTGAACTCAGCTTTCCAAAGATGTGATAAACCACAGCTAATTTATGTTTTAACAGGAGGGGGCAATTAATTTTTCACACAGGACCATGTAGGTTTGGATTTTTTTTACCCTTAATAATAAACACCTTCATTTAAAAACTGCATTTTGTGTTTACTTGTGTTATCTTCGTCTAATATTTAAATTTGTTTGATGATCTGAAACACTTTTTCACACCATAGTTACACGATGGCATGTAACAACAGGTAAAAATATCAACATTTTCAAAAGTAAAAGCATAATTATGAATATTCAATCAGAATGGTTTGGAATATTTCACATGTATATGTAATGAATATTTTCACACCACTGTAGGCATAATTTAAACAACACTAAATGGCACAAAACACGAAGAGAGAAGAGAGGCCGCTGCGTGTTCACGCGCCATCTAGTGTCCTAGCTGCACAAAACAGCATCAAACAGCATAAAGTTGTGATTATTGTTACAGATGTGATAGAGCTATTTCAAAGTCAGCATAATAAAAAATGATTACTTACAGATGTCATGTTTCTCCTCAGCTTAATAAACTGTGGCTTTATTACTGCCATCAGGAGTAATACTGTAACTGAGCTCTCTACAGGACTGTGAAAGTCATTATAAAGTGAGTGAATGAACCACATCCCACCCTGGTGTTTCTATATATGACTTAAAAAAAATCAGCTGAACTTTAGAGAAAACAATTTTGTGTGGTGGACACAATACCCATGGCACTCCACGCAGGACAAGGGGGTTGGTGGGGGAGAAGATAGTTAGAGATGCTAATGGAGAAAGCTGAGTGGAGCCTACCAAACAAAGATGCGCCTTTCACCCCCTGCTGTGCCAGGCTGACACCTGAGGACGCAGGGGTGCGAATGTATGGTAGCAAGGCCTGCTCTGTGATGTGTGGGCCAATGTTATGTTGATGTGTGTGCATGTCTTGCAGTCTGAATGTTAATGTGTTTACCCTGAGTGCCGGAGGCGGGAATGAAAGTGTATAAAGGAGTTCACTCAGGCACTCAGGTTTCAGAGTTCCTGTGTTTCTGTTGGAAGTGGAACAAAGTTCGTGTGTTGTGCAGCTCGTTGCCTCGTCTGCTTCCATCTTTCACATTATGTTAAATTAGCAGCCACCAGTACAGAAAAAAAAAAAAAAATGGATATTGGGGGAAAAAATGTCACATAATATCAGCTTTAAGAATCAAATGTTGCAGTTATAGGAGTTATCAGTATTTTACTATTGAAATCGCTGTATAATTTAAGCACAAAACTTACTTTTAAATGGTTTTTCATTCCCTCAGCTGTCTACTGTGGTCTGCCATGTTTTTGAGGCTAGGAATGTGGGACTTCTAGTTTTTACTGACAAACTGAAAAGTACAGAAAAAAAATTTCCTTCCTCTGCAAAAGTAAACACTGAAACGAGTCTAAAAAGAATTGGTGTGTTGAATAAATGCTGTAGTTGCTGAATATGTGTTTGGTTTTCAGTAACAACCGTTATTTTAAAAGTCCAGCACAAGATCGACTGTGGAGAGGAAGTAGTTTGCGGGCTGAAAAAAAGTCACACTGCCACCTCTACTGGCCAGGCAAAGTTATTACAGTGCCTTTTTTCATGGCTCCAGTGACATTAATAGTGAGTTAAATTCATGTTTATTGTGAAAACAAGCCTTATGTTGAAATTCTGGCAAATTAAAAGTCGAGAAAATATGGCAGTATAATGATACAAGCCTATAGTCCCACTTAATTCTGACCAGGCGAGCTGAAAAGCTGGTAAAAGACAGACAGGCAGATACACACAACCACGCACAGAAGCATCTACAGACTACCGTAAGCCTCCGTTTGCACCAAGGCATTAAAAGATGGACTTATGAGGGAAACTGGCTGAATAGAAAAAAAAACCCACAAAAAGCTTTATAAAAATTAACATACCAGCCTTATGGGTTGAATATGGGAAAAAATTAAAATCTATACTGTATAATCTGATTATGTAGGTACAGTGGTGTGAAAAAGTGTTTGCCCCCTTCCTGATTTCTCATTTTTTATATGTTTGTCACACTTAAATGTTTCAGATCATCAAACAAATTTAAATATTAGACAACGATAACACAAGTAATGTGGTGACCCACCACAATCTACATGGACATCCATAACACTCAGCTAGGGCATGAAGCAGAACAATTTGCATACGGACAGAAAGCCCCTTGGGGGACAACCAGTTAATCACGCAATTGATATGTATTGACTGATATGTGTATCAATATGTAAATGTGCCATGCATTCTCTCTTGTCTGTATAAAAGAGCTGACTTTACATGCCTCATGACGGCGCACTCAGAACACACACACAGCACAGCGCTACTGTGTGTCTCATGATGATGGAGGAATAAAACTCTTAAACCTTCAGCTCGCCGTGTCACGCCTGAACTTATTTTGTTCCTCCACACTGGTGACCCTGGACGAAGAATGGAACACAAGACGAACACCCCGGAGACGACCCGGATGGGAAGCCTCAGAATGCGTCACGGTGCGTCCCTCGCCTGATCTTTTACCTCCACATGGTGACCTGACGAGGGAGAATGACCATCTGCTCCCCCTCACCGCGCTGTGGATCCCAGAGGACCAGAGATCGCCTACATCCTTCACACCCACACGGGAGCGCGCGCGCCTTGTCCTCTCTCCACAATGGCGACCTCCAGGGCTGGACGGAGAGCGCAGCGCTGGGACTGAGACGCACGACGAGGATCAGTGACACGAGCAACGCACAGAAACAGCCTGAACAGGGAAGACCATTGGCGCCGACTGCGTTGATTTCCACCAAGCTCCCTGACTCTGCCTCACCTCTCGAAAACGGACCTTCCGCGCACAGAAGCCACACGCACACAGTGCAGGATTACGAGGACAACGCAACTGCCAGCTATGTGGTTACTGCGCCAAGTGCACACCACGCACAGGGATAGACTGGCTCCACAGACTGATACAGCGTCCTCCGCCGCTGCACATACCCGAGAAAAACGGCCGATCGCCACCCTCGAAACCTTCAGGGCTGCTCGCGCACCTGGAGCAGACGTGCAGCCCGCACACGGGACTCTGTATGGGTTTCCAGCCACGGTGCACAAGGAGAATTTAGCCGATTGCTTTCCCCGATGACTTTAGGGCTGCTTCCCGCACCTAAAGCCAAACTGCCGAGTCCCTGACACAGCTTCAGTTTATCACAGCTGCTATGCATCCTCGGGGAATTTGGCCGCTCGCCTTCCCCACATCCTCGTTGGTTGAGCCACGAGAGAAGTCAGAGATATTATTTTTTTTTCACAGCTGCTGTGGACCTCCGCCAGGCTTAACAGGGAAGTCCCTCACCATCGCGGATCCACACGCAATTTTTGCGCGGCCCAGGCACCTTTGACGTCCCGGGCCAGCACTCGCTTACTCCCACCCCCCTCCCCCTCCTCCTGCACAGAGCTTTTCCCGCACCTCACTCCCTAAGCCGGCCGATCGCCGTCTTGTTCCATTACGCACGAAACACACCAGTCCGTGCGCCCACGATCCACGGCCGTTCAACGTGCTGGAACTCGGAGCAGAGCACACTGCCCTTTCCACCCGTCCCCCGTCCCCCTCACGGACTGACTTGCCCTCCGACAGTTCTACCGGAGCTGGAGCCCAAACGATGGGGGGGGGGGGGGGGGTCACAACCCCTGTTGAGTGTTCTGGGGGGGAGCACTGTGGTGACCCACTACAATCTACATGGACATTCATGACACTCAGCTAAGCATGAAGCAGAACAATTTGCATACGGACAGAAAGCCCCTTGGGGGACAACCAGTTAATCATGTGATTGATATGTATTGACTGATGTGTATAGCAATATGTAAATGTGCCATGCATTCTTTCTTGACCTATCTATATGTCTGTTCTTTTCATCTTCTCTGTCCCCTCACCCCCCAGCCAGTTGCAGCAGATGACTGCCCCTCCCTGAGCCTGGTTCTGCGGGAGGTTTCTTCCTGTTAAAAGGGAGTTTTTCCTCTCCACCGTCGCCAAGTGCTTGCTCACAGGGGATCGCCTGATTGCTGGGGTCTTTCTGCAACTGTGGGGGTTCCCCCTACAGTTGATAGTGCTATGAGATGACTGTTGTTGTGAAATGGCGCTATATAAATAAAGTTGAATTGAATTGAATTGAATATTGTTATACATCCCTGGAGTAAGAGGAATTCCGGCGCCAGTTAATCACGCGATTGATATGTATTGACTGATATGTATATCAATATGTAAATGTGCCATGCATTCTCTCTTGTCTGTATGAAAGCGTTGGCTTTACATGCCTCACAACGGCACACTCAGAACACACACACAGTACAGCGCTACTGTGTGTCTCATGATGATGGAGGAATAAAACTCTTAAACCTTCAGCTCGCCGTGTCACGCCTGAAATTATTTTGTTCCTCCACAGTAAACACAAAATTGTCATGTGCCTGAGCTCTTGGTTGTTGCTGAGCTCAGACCCTCACCTTATTTCTAGTTTTGTTTATCTGTTAGTCTGATTTTGTAGTCTTTTGTATATGTTATTGGAATGTTTTTCTGTTCTGTGGCACATCTCCCTCTTCATCTCCCAGACACACCCACCAGCTGCTTGCTGTTGGCCTGCCAGCCTTTCCCAGCTGTGAGCAGTTGAATAATTAGGTCACCTGCCCACTCGCACCTGCTGCTCGTTATTCTCCCCACTATTTATAGACTGCCGTTTCTCTCCATCAGTGCGGCAGCCACAGTTGTGTTGCAATCAAGTGTTTATGGAGGGTCTCTTCTTCGCTAAGAGGGTCACCATCATGCCCAAAGACTTCCAGCTGGCCCGCCGCATCCGCGGAGAGAGAACTTAGACTTTCTGCTGCACATTCACCAACCATAATGCTCTGCACTGTGTGTCTATATATATATTTATAGTAATATGTACATATGTTTACTAGATGTTCTTGTTTTTTTTCTTGCCTTCTGATTATTGCTCTGAGTGTTGCTATCCCTGTGCTGTTGCAATCCTGGAATTTCCCCATTGTGGGACTAATAAAGGCTTATCTTATGATAACTGGCAGTGAGTCTTTTACAGCGCTGTGGAGGAATTTTGGCCCTCTCATCTTTGCAGAATTGTTGTAATTCGGCCACATTGGAGGGTTTTCGAGCATGAACCGCCTTTTTGAGTTTTATGGAGATGTTGATTTCATTTTCTAGCAGGACTTGACACCTGCCCACACTGCCAAAAGTACCAAAACCTGGTTTAATGACCACAGTATCACTGTGCTTGATTGGCCAGCAAACTCTCCTGACCTAAAGGCCATAGAGAATCTATACAAGCTCTTGCTGTGAATCTACAACATGCGGTCAAAGGAGATAATTTCCAAAGGACATTTATTTATTTATTATTTAGTGTTAAATATAAATATATAGTGTTAAATGCTTCCAGAAAAACATGTATACTATAACTTAAGTGTTTTGCATTGGTATTGTGCTCTTACCTTGAAAAACGTGCAGGTCCAACTTCCAAAACCAGTGATTCTGCTGTGCAAGTCATTGAACCAAATACCTGAGTGTTAGTGGCTGTTGGGAGAAAAATACAGATGCAGGGATGTGATTGGATTCCAATTAAAGGAGAAGATGAAAATGGAGCAAGGCAATTGGTTATCACAAAATAAAATGCTCCACTGTGATTTGATGAGGATGAGCAGCCTCTCATTCCTCACTGCTGGAATCTGGTGTGGGACATTGTGACTTTGAACCCTGCATAACCAAATGGACTTCACTGCCTGACCCTTTGGCCACAGATATTTTACATTAAAAAAGAAGTATTCAGAATAATGTGATAAGCTTAGCCTCCCTGGACTCAACCTGCTGCTGCTCTGAGTGTGTCTAACTGGGCCGACCCAGAGCTAACCTGCTACTTCTCAACCTACCGTACCTGGAGTAGCGTACCTGGAGTCCAAATGCTACTGTTGCTCTGAGTGTGTCAAGGTAACGTTTGGAGAAGGGTGAGCATTAGATTGCAGATAATGGTCCACAGCAAGACCGCTTAATTCCACAAAGATACTGTACAGATATGATGGGCATTTGGTTCAAATGGTGGCAACAGCAGTCAAGCTAATGAGTTAGAGTGATCCATATTAACCAGAATCTATTTGAATCAATTGGCACCAATAACAACACAATGCCACCCAAGAGGAATGTAACATGTGATGAGGTTGAGGAATTTAAAAAATCACTTGACTACCTCTCAGAAGAGGTAACTGTGATGAGAAAACAACAGAAACAGATAATTGATTTGATGGAAGAGGTGAAAGCCTTGAGGCTGAAAAATGAGGAGAAAGACAAAAAGATTGCTTTTCTGGAAAATAGGGCGGACAACCTGGAACAGTACACTCGAATGAATGACATTATTGTTTCAAGATCAGAAACACAGCCCAGATCCTATGCCCAGGCTGTGGCAAGAACGGATGATACAGACCTTCATGAACTGGACGCCAGATCGGTGGAAGAACAGGTGACAACCTTCCTCTATTCTAAAGGCATAGAGATAGACAGTAACAACATAGAGGCTTGTCATCCTCTTCCTAAAAGAAGGAAGGGTGAAAAATCAGCAATAATCATCCATCTTACAAACAGAAAGTATAAAGTGGATCTGCTGAAACAGGGAAGGAAGCTGAAGGGGACAGAAGTTTGTCTGAATGAGCACCTGACCAAGAGAAATGGAGACATCGCCAAAAATGGTAAATGGCATTCACTTATATAGCGCTTTACAGATCCTGCTATCCACCCATTCACACACTGATGGCGGCATGCTACCTAACATGGCGCTTCCAGACCCACCAGGAGCAACTGGGGGTGAAGTGTCTTGCCCAGGGACACAACGGCAGGATATAGATAGATAGATAGATAGATGTACTTTATTGATCCCAAACTGGGAAATTACAGTGTAACAGCAGCATGACAGTTGACAGCCAAACAACAGAAACACACACGACAGACAAAGGGATTACCCATGGAAAGTAAAAAACTAACACGACTATAGAACCTATATACATCACAGCTTAATATATGATGACCCATATAAACACATGAATCATCCCATTGCACAAAGAAGGACTATCAGGAGCAGAGTGAAAAGTGATGTACCAGTTAGTCTGTAAGATGCAGTGTGGCAGCATAGCTATGACCAGAATACAACATCATAGTGAGTTATTGTACTGTACAGTGAAATTGCATATGGCAGGAAAGATTTCCTGTACCTGGCCGTTCGACAACGAAGCTGTAGTAGTCTACTGGAGAAAGTGCTTCACTGTCTATCTAGTGTGTGGTGGAGGGGGTGATCAGGGAGAGTGGGATTTGAACCGCCAACCATGGGGTTATTGGACGACCTGCTCTACCTCCTGAGCCACTGCCGCCCATTTCTTGCAAAAACAGAAGAAAATCCAATCAACATGGACATTCAACTGCAAAATTTTTATAAAACTGAATGGAACACTAGAGGAGTCCAAAGTGCTGGTAATCAGAAATGTGGAGGAGCTGGATAAATATATGTAAGGAAGTAAATCACAGTGAGGACAAATGTTTACTTTAAAAAACAAAACAAAAAACTTATGACTGACTTTAGTAGACATCAATCATCCCCAGTTGGAGGAAGTCATTTGACACAGAGTGAGGAAATTCAGACTCTGAAAATATGCCATTACGCTGAACATAAACCATAAGAGATGGAGAATGATATTGATCCTGATAACCACTTCTTCAACAATATTCATAATCACTGTGAATATTATACTGAAAAGCAATTAAGAGCTTTAAAAACAAAAAGCAAAAGTTTAAAATTAATTCTAAAATGGACTGGAAGCCAGTGAAGTGAAAAAAAAGGATTGGAGTAATGTGCTCTCACCTAGGTGTGTTGGTCAAAAGACGGGCCGCTGCATTTTGCACAAGTTGAAGGTGGCCGAAAGAAGACTGAGAGATGCCAACATAAAGTGCATTGCAGTAATCAAGTTCAGAAGTGATTAAAGCATGGATGGCTATCTCACGATCATGATGACTCAGGAAAGGTTTGGCTTTGGATAACAGACGTAATTGATAAAAGCTCATCTTGACTACATTGTCAATCTGTTTATCAAAATTTAAATGGCTGTCAAAAATCACCCCCAAATTTCTGACAGCTGAACTGAGCCTTAAAGAGAGGGTACCAAAGCCAGCCGTTACAGTATCCCCAAACACAATATATTCTGTTTTTTCTTCATTTAAGTGGAGAAAATTTTGGCTTAACCACAACTTAATGTCAGTGATGCAGTCCAATAGAACACTTTGTGAGTTTGTTTGTTCTGGGTTCAAAGATAAATAAAGCTGCAAATCGTCCGCATAACAGTGGAAAGACATGTTGTGCCTTGCTATTATTGACCCGAGTGGCAGCATATATAATGAAAACAGAGTAGGGCCAAGGATAGAGCCCTGTGGGACCCCACAGGAGAGAGAGGCGCTAGAAGAAAACATGTCACCAATCATTCCAGAAAAAGTTCTGTTAGATAGGTAGGATTCAAACCACTTAAGTGCAGTGCCATGGATGCCAACATGATGATTCAGGCATGACAAAAGGATTGTATGGTCCACAGTGTCAAAGGCTGCTGTAAGATCTTGCAGCACTAAGACCACAGGGCATTTGGCATCAGCAGACATCATAATATCACTGTGCACCTTTAGCAGGGCAGACTCAGTGCTGTGACGAGATCTAAACCCAGATTGAAACTTCTCAAAAATAGAATTGTCTTCTAAAAAAGATTGCAACTGTATAAAAACAGCTTTTTCTAAAACCTTAGATAAAAAAGGGCAAATGAGAAATGAGTCTAAAATTAGATAAAACTGAAGGGTCATGGTGAGGTTTTTTTAAGAAGGGGCCTAACCACAGCATGTTTAAAAGCAGGTGGGACAAATCCTGAACTAAGGCAGGAATTAATAAAAACCATAAGACCAGGCCCTACAGTATTAAAAACCCTTTTCAGTATTCCAGCGGGAACAACATCCAGTGAGCAATTTGTTGGCTTCAGAGACTTCACTATATCAGTAAGTGAAGATAAAGAGACCAACTCAAACTGTTCAAACACAGCAGAGTAACCCGGGGCAACAGACAAGCTCCCATTAAAACTGTTATTAATAACTCGTCTGACAGAGTCCACTTTACCAACAAAAAAGTGAAGAAAAGTCTCACATGTTGTAAACAAATCATCTGTTCCAGTCAGAGTGCATGGGTTTATCAGAGTTAATTGTGTTAAATAGCACTCTAGGACAGTGACTGCTGCTGGAAATAATATCAGAGAGATACTGAAATTTTGCCTTTTGCACGGTCCTCTGGTAATCAGCAAGACAGACCCTAAAAATTTCCAGAGACACATGTAATTTGTCTTTTTTCCATCTCCATTCAGCCTGTCTGACCCGTTGCCTAATAGCACAGGTAGTGTCGTTTAGCCAGGGATCTGTTTTCGGTTTAGCCGATTTAAGCCAAAATGGAGCAATAGAGTCCAAAATCCCAGAGCAGGTGTTATGAAAGGAGGAAAGAATATTATCCAGATGGGAAGGGGAAACGAGTCTATTCAAGGCAAAAAACTGTGACTCCCTAAAAGCAGCAGTAAACTCCTCTGGCGTTGAAGAAGTGATGATGCGACGTCAGCATGATGGAGCCACATGCTTGCTGGGTGATGAAGGGGTCAACGATTCAAAAATAATGAGGAAATGATCTTAGATGACAGACTCAGAAATTTCTTTGAGAGATATTGAGAGCCCAACAGAGATAACAAGGTCCAGAGTGTGACCAAGACGGTGTGTTGGTTTGTCTGCTAAAATATTTAAATTAAATGTCACCAACAGTCTTGTAAAATCAGATGCCAGCTGATCAGATGGACAACAGACATGAATATTAAAATCCCCACAGATCAAAAGTTTATCATATTTTGGCATAACATTGGCCAAAAATTCAGAAAACTCATTAATGAAGTCCTTGTTATATTTTGGAGGACGACAGACAACAGCAAATAACACAGGACTTGTGAGATCCACCACAAATAGTTGCAGCTCAAAGCAGGAATAAGCAATTGTGGAGAGAAGGCGACATTTAAAACTACCGTTAAAAACAGAAGCCAGACCCCCACCCTGACCAGACGCTCGCGGGGAGCTGAAGAAAGAACAGCCGGGAGGGAGGAGCTCAGAGAAGGCAGCGGTCTCACCTGGTTTAACCCATGTTTCTGTCATCAAAAGAAAATCCAAGGGATGCGAAGTAAAAAAGTAATTTCGAATAAAAGTCTTATTTGCGATGGATCTGGTGTTAATCAGAGCCAAGCGAATCAAACACTGATCAGCCTGCTGGGAAGTACGACGGATCGGGTGAAGATTCTCTGGTGCGCAGCCCCTTCTGCGAATCCACACGGGCCGGTGGCAGGGAAGTGGGTATCCAGCCTCTGGCACAGTTGGCAACAGCCATCGGTAGCGATAATCCATGGATCCTCGTATGTCAAAACCGACACGCTTTCTGGAGAGCTCAGTCAGCAGTTGACGAGGGTTGCGAGCTGAAGAAGAAGCCAGGTAAGCCCTCAGTCTGCATGATACTCCGCCTCTCCTACCTCGTCTTTTGCGGCATCTCTTGTGGCAGCCGTTACGAAACAGTCCGCTGGGTGCACATCTTAGATAGGGTGGTATAGACGCCAACAGAGGCGGAGGAGGCTGGCCATTAAATTCATAGGTTGAGAATTTGACCACAGAATTGCGAATATTTAGGAGAGTCAGGCGATCATAAACCAGTAGCGATGACACATTTTGAGCTAGAAACAATAAAAAGACAACTAAACACATAAAACATAGCACAGGTAGACGTCCAGCCACACACAATGGCACCATCTTGTCTTCATATCTTCTATATGGAACCCTCCAGAAGATAGTATCTCCTCAGGAACTCAGGGGGAGTCGGAACGGGATCTGGTGCTGGTGGAATTGCACTCGGCGATCAGAGAAGTTTGGCCAGCGAGGGTGCAGGGCGAGTTGGCACCTTATCACCAATTCAAGGACGAACTGAGCTGCTGGAACGAGGTGTGCGTGGCCAGAGGGCAATGCACCCTGATCCCGTTCATCCCTGAGGGCATGGGTCCTGGCGATGCTGCACGAGGGTCATCTGGGGGTGGTCAAAGTGAAGCAACGCAGTAGGGACTCTGTCTGGTGGTCGGGTATTGATAAGGACATTGAGGCCATGGTGAAGCACTGTGTACCATGCCTGGGGAACGGCAAGACTGGCAGACCACCTCCCCCACCACTGCGGCCAGTCCCATACCCAGAAGGGCCTTGGAGGCACGTTGAGTTGGACATCTGTGGCGAACTGCATGCGGCGCCTGTGAATAGCCGGTTCCTGCTTGTGGCCTATGATGTGTTCTTGAAGTGGTCGGAGGTACTCCCAACCAACTCTGTCACGACGGAAGTGGTCACAGGGTTCCTGGCCTCCCTGTTTGCTAGGTGGGGAACCCCGAGCATGGTTACGATGGACAATGGCCCGCAATTTATCTCCGGAGTGTTTGAGGAGTTTCTGGGTAGCAGAGGCATGGAACACGTGAAGACGGTGTTCCACCATCCTCAGGCCAATGGAGGTGTTGAGCAGTTCAATAAGCCATTGAAGAATGGACTGAGAGCCCATTTGGCGGATGGTTTTCAATTCTTGGACGCCCTGCATAACACGTTGCTAAATTATAGAGCATCTGTCCACGCCACGACGAGCTGTTCCCCGGCGGCTCTCATGCGGGGGCACAAGTTGCCCTTGCTGGTGGGCCGGCTGAGACCGCCAATGACAGGTGCTCAAGAAGGCACGGAAGTAGTGTGGAAACAGGTCACCAGACAGCAACACAAAATGAAACGGAAGTTTGACAGGAAGCACAGGGCAAGGGACCATGAACTGAGGGAAGCAGAGCAGGTATGAATTAAACACCCTGTCCGCATCCTCAAGCTACAGCCGCTCTGGACGGGGCCATAGCAGATTGTGAGACGGCAGGGCCCGGACATGTTTGAGCTTGAGGACGGGTCTCAGTGGCACGCCAGCAGGCTGAGAAGGTTGCCGCCAGTGCAGAGGACTGAAGCTACAGCTGGATGTTTCAGTGAGAGCTGGGACTGGGGGCTTCTGACTGATGAGGACCCACAGGCTAGGCTGATGGTGCCAGGTGCAGGGTCCCCTCCTAGGGGACGCCCGGCTAGAATTTGTCAGAGGCCTAGGTACCTGGAGGACTTTGTTATGAAGACTGTTATGTTTGATGCCAGTTGGGACTAGCGGCAGAATAATCCCCTCCAACTAGGCAGGGCGTTCTGGCAGTCTACCCAGATGCCCGTGGGGTTCATTTGTTTATAGTTTTACATGTACATATGTTTAAAAAAAAAAAAAAGAAAATGGTGTTATTTGTGTGCTGAGTTCTATGTTTGTTGGTTTATTGAAATGGGGTCTGGAACTTTGTGTGTGTGGGGAGGGTGTTACATATGGGAATTGTACTTTGGGGCTTGCTGTAGCTCAGCCGGGGTTGGGGGGTGAGTGACATCAGGTGGGCTACAGCTGGGATATAAATTGGAATGTGAAGTTCAATAAAGGGTGTTCAGTGTTCAACAGAGAGAGCTCTCTGTCCTCCATTATTCAGACGTTACAGGCCTCTTCACCAACAACAAGGAGGCCAACTACAGAAATGAGGTGAGCCAACCGGTCCAGTGGTGTAAAGACAAAACCTCTTCCTGAACATGGGGAAAAACCAAGGAGACTGTGGTCTACTTCAGGAGGGGACACACACAGCACCCCCCTCTTATTTCCAAAAAATTAAGTTAGATTTAAGTATCCAAGAAAATAAAATAAATTGGCAATTGAATAAAATAGGTTTTGAAACAAGAGTGTATTTAAGAAATAGGTTTTACAGTTATCTTTAAGTATACACAGATGGCTCTAAAAATGAGCAAGATTATGTGGGAATAGGTGTCTTTATCCCTGATTTTAAGATAACATATCAAAATGACTATCAGTCCAGCTTTCATTGTCTGCAGCAGAGATGGTGGCTGTTATTACGGCTCTGCAGTGGGTGGAGGAAGTCAGACCTGACAGGGTGGTGATCTGCTCCGATTCCCTCCCTGTTTTAGAAACCATTCGATCAGAAAGTTCATGCAGAGAAGATCTTTTAGTTGAACTTAACTGCAGCTTGATGAGACCAGTGAGGTATAGACATACAGTGTTGCTGGGTGTCGGCACACAAGAGGTAAAAGGAAACGAATATGCAGATAAACTTGTCAAAACAGCCCTGAGGAAAGACAGAACGGTGACTGTGCCACTTGGAAAGGGAGAGGGTAAAGTCATTGCCAAGACGGCTGGAATGAAGGTTTGGCAGGAGATGTGGGAGAAGGATCAGAAAGGAAGGGCCTATTTTACAATTCAGTTTAGTTTATTCACACACACATCACACATTATCAACAGCATGAATGAATTACAATATGAGTTATCAACAGCATGATTAGCAGTATACAATAGGCTTTTTTTTTTTTTACATTGTTTTGGAGTGTGAACTGGTCATCCCAAATAAGCTATTTAAAGTTTTTAGTAGGGAGCCCAATTCTACAATGTGTGGCACATATGTTGGGTATGTGGAGATCACGAAATGATGAGACTGGTTGCTTATTGCATCTTACATCTCCAACCTTCTCTCTCTCTCAGACAGAAACAAAGAGAAAGTGCTGCAATAATGCAATAAACCCACACATATATATATCATGCACCCCCACAGACAGAGTCACCCACTCAAGTCAAATCCTTCTATTCATCCCTCACACCAAAAGTCACACATTCACGTTACATCAAATCTTTCTATTCATAACGTACATCAAAGGCAAGGTCACACATCCATGTTACATCCTTCCATTCACACTTAATCCAAAGTTCCTTCAGGCTCTCGTCCCTGAGCCTCTGTCCTTCTGCTAAGTCCACAGGTGGCCCAGACTCATTGTCCATTTGAGGCGTGAGGTCAATCCACATTGCAAGCCCACAGTCCTTCTGTGTTTAAACCTAAGCATGCAAATATGTGAGCTACATAAGTTACATACAGTTATGAATATGGGCGCTACAGTTACATATTCCCCACAAATGTGTTGCTGTATGTTTATTGTGTGCTTCACATCTCATGGAACAAAGAGGACTGAGACTCTGGGATTCAGCAGAGGAGTGTGAGATTCGGCCTTTGTTTCCGGGAGACGACCGGGGAAGATTTCCGGGCCACAGAGACTAGGGGACAATGGAGTGAGATCAAAGGGGTTACTTTGTGATTGAGATTAAGTACCATGTGACTGTATGTTTGATTAAACACCATGTGACTGCTGTTTCATGCCCGAGGTATAAAACCCCTGATGTGAGATGAAAACTTCCTCT
The DNA here is from genome assembly GCA_020510985.1 of Pholidichthys leucotaenia. Classification (NCBI taxonomy): domain Eukaryota; kingdom Metazoa; phylum Chordata; class Actinopteri; order Cichliformes; family Pholidichthyidae; genus Pholidichthys; species Pholidichthys leucotaenia. The sequence continues at coordinate 270,938,454 of CM035844.1, read as the reverse complement.
TGACTGGCTTTGAGATTTGTTGGAGATGGGATCTGTGAATAAAGCTGAATCTGAGGAACAAACTCAGTCTCATCCTTGAACACATTCTCCACACTGGTGACCTTACGACTTAAAATGAGCAGAAATAATTCTCCCGAGCGGGACTCGGCAGAAGCCAGCCTGATGGCTGCCTCCACACTCCAGCTGCCCAACTTCTGGCAGCATAGTCCGCGCTCCTGGTTTAGCGCGGTCGAGGCGCAGTTCAACCTCCGGAGAATCTCGAAGGACGACACGAGATTCTACCATGTGGTGGCGAAGCTGGACAGCCACACAGTACAAAGGGTGGAAGACCTGGTTAACCAACCACGGGACAGCGACAAATACGGCGCCTTGAAAGCTGCGCTTATCAGCCATTTCACCCCCTCCGTGCCACTTCAAGCGTTCGGGAAAACGCCAAGACCGAGGGTCGGTAGCGGCTGCGGCCCTCGGGGACGAGAACAAGCTGCTTTACCTGACGGATGCACGTTCGGGGAGACAATTCCTCATGGACACAGGCTCCCAGATGAGCTTCATCATGCCTTCCTACGCGGACCGGCTGATGCCGTCCAAGGTTCCCCGGGTGTCAGTGTCAGCAGCGAACGGCTCAGCTATTAAGACCTTCGGTGAGAGGACTCTGCTTCTGTCTTTGCAGGGTCGTTCATTTGAGTGGACTTTTGTTGTAGCTGCAGTCAGTTTCAACATGTTAGGGGCTGATTTTTTGTGCTCACATGGTTTATTGGTTGATCTTGCTAATAGACGTCTGGTTAATGCACTGTCTTTTCACTCTATTCCCTGCACAGCACGAGTGGCACCGCCAACTGCACAAGCCAACGTCACAACTGCGGGTGGTAAGTTCCACGCACTCCTCACTCAGTTCCCAGCACTAACAGTCCCAACATTTTCGGCGACAATGGCTAAACATGGGGTGGAGCATTAAATCACTACCGCCGGGCCGCCCGTTTTCACAAAAGCTCGGCGTCTGGACTCAGCTAAACTGACCATAGCGCGCGAGGAGTTTGCCAACCTGGAAAAACTGGGCATCATCAGACGTTCGAAAAGCCCCTGGGCTTCACCATTGCACATGGTCACAAAGACTGATGGCTCGTGGCGACCTTGCGGTGATTTCCGCAGGTTGAATAACGCCACTGCACACGACCGCTACTCGATCCCACACATTCAAAATTTTTCGGTTCATTTGGCGGGGGCGCGCATTTTTTCTAAAATAGATTTAGTGCGCGGCTACCATCAGGTTACCTCTACTCCTGCCAGGAACGCCGACTGAACGCCTTCCACCAGCGCTGCCTTCGCAGACTACTGCACATCACTTGGCAGGACCGTGTCTCCAACATCGACGTCCTGGCCAGAGCAGATGTGCCCAGTATGTTTGCCATCCTGACAAAGAGACGCTTGCGATGGCTTGGCCACGTCAACCGAATGGAGGATGGCCGCATCCCCAAAGACTTACTGTATGGGGAGCTGGCTACTGGAACTAGATCAAAGGGACGCCCAACTCTCAGATTCAAGGATGTTTGCAAGCGTGACCTCAAGGCTGGAGGCTTTAACCCCTCCGACCTGGAGTCAGCCGCCTCCGTCCGCTCCAACTGGCGGACCATCACCCAGGATGTCATCCGAACAGCAGAGGAAAGAAGAGACACTCGCTGGGGGGAGAAGAGACTCCGCAGACAGAGGAGACTGTCGAGACCCCCACTACACTGTGAAGAATTCATCTGCAACGGCTGCGGCAGGACCTGCAGATCCCGTATCGGCCTCTACAGCCACGCCCGATGGTGCAGCTCCCTGAATGATGACCCAAGGCACAAAACCCCCCCATGATCTTTCGAGATCAATGGAGCCAATGATGACCATCAGGTTCCAGTGCGTGCCCAGGACATACCCAAAACAACGGTAATAACTCCTTTCGGGCTTTTTGAGTTTTTGCGCATGCCTTTTGGACTCAAGGGGGCCGTGCAGACGTTCCAGCGCATGATGGACGCGGTGCTGCGCGACCTCCCTTTCGTGTTCATCTACTTGGATGACATTTTAGTAGCCAGCACGTCTGAAGACGAACACGAAAACCACCTCACGGCAGTTTTCCGGAGGCTGGCAGAGCACGGGTTAATAATTAACCCAGCGAAGTGTCAGTTTGGGGTAGCGCAGATTGATTTTTTGGGGCATCACGTTTCGCCAGAAGGGGCGGTCCCTCTGCCCGATAAAGTGCGCGCAATAACAAATTTTCCCCAACCTCAAACGTTCAAGCGTTACAGGAGTTTTTGGGAATGGTTAATTTTTATAACCGTTTCCTCCCAAGCACAGCGCGGCTCATGCAACCATTGTACGCGGTGTAGAGAATGTGTTCAAGGATGAGGCTGAGTTTATTTCTCAGAATCAACTTTATTAAGTGAACACATGCTCTATCAATCTCTAGGCAGGAAAAGAGACTGAGCAATCAAATACCACACTCTTATACTCTGCTGGAGCCACAAACCTAAGTCACATGATGCTTTAGCAAACATATAATCACATGGTACATAATCCCAGTCACAATGCACTCTTTCATGTTTCACTATTGTCTCTTATCCCTCGATGGTCCGGGAATCCTCCTGGGACATCCTCTCCGAGACAAAGGCCAAAACTCACACCTGCTCGTCATCTCCTGTAGATCTCTGCAGGTCCAGACCTCTTTTGTCCCACGAGACGTGAAGCCCCCAATACACATACAGTCATACATTTGTGGGGAAATATGAACTCAATATATGCGCCACATAACCCCCCCCCCCAAACGTCTATTCAGGGACAAAACATAATCAGAGATGTATGGCAGAAAACATCACAACATATCACAAATCAATCCACCAATTGCTTGGGTTTAAACCTCCTGCCATATCTGCTGTAAGCCGGCTTTGTTCCTTCTGCAGCGGCTCCCTGCATCTGTGAATCAGAATTGTTAGCACATCTCTGTGGTGGCTCCGAACAATGTCTTCCCGGCGGCCTGCCACGGCGGGGGGCCCTGGCCAACTGCACATGTTCATCAGCCAGAACAAAGGTGGGTTTGAGTCTGTTAATGCAAATCAACTCTTTTCTGTCTCCCAAATCAAGCAAAAAATGTTTCTCCCCTGTTTCTAACACTCTGAAAGGCCCGTCGTAAGGCGGTCGCAAACCTGGTCGCTGAGCATCATGTCTAACAAAAACAAACTCCGCATTCTTTAAAGCCCTCGGCACAAAAATGCGTGGAAAACTGTGATGAACTGGGCCAGGAAGGGCGTTTGATCCTGTGCCGCTCTGCAACAGCTGAGCGAGGGGGGCAATTTGGGGCAGGGTTGTCAGGGAGGAATTCTCCCGGCAAACGGAGGGGTTGAGCAAAAACTAATTCAGCCGGAGAGGCTTGCAAATCCTCCTTAGGTGCAGAACGCAACCCCACTAAAACCCATGGAAGTTTATCCACCCAATTTGTATCCGTGAGAGACGCTCTGAGGGCTGCTTTCAATGACCTATGAAAGCGTTCGCACAAACCGTTAGCCTGGGGGTTATACGCGGTAGTGTGGTGGATCTTCACTCCCAGGCTGTGGGCCATGGCTGACTCAGAGTTTGGAAACGAATTGGGGACCTCTGTCGGACGTTATGTCCGACGGAACTCCAAAACGTGCGACCCAAGCCGTAAAAAACGCGCGTGCAACGTCTGCTGCCATAGTTGATGCCAGAGGGACCACTTCTGGCCAACGCGTGGTGCGATCTACCATCGTCAAAAGGTGCGTGCACCCCTGTGACAACGGAAGGGGGCCCACCAAGTCGACATGCACATGATCGAAACGCTTAGCCGGGATGTGAAAAGGCTCCAAAGGGGCTCTAGTGTGCTTGTGTATTTTGGCTCGCTGACACGCTACGCAGGCTGTTGCCCATTCTTTAACCTGTTTACGCAACCCCGGCCAAACAAATTTCTCCCCCACCATCTTAATCGATGCGCGCACCCCCGGGTGCGCCAGAGAATGGATTGAGTCAAAAACGCGGCGGCGCCATGCAGCTGGAACCACGGGGCAAGGCCGCCCGGTGGAGACATCGCAGATTAGAGGGGGCATACCTATCTGCAGCACCCTGTGCTCCAGCCTTAACCCTATTGGTCTAGACTGGAGCGCGCGCACATCCGCGTCGCTAACCTGCTCCGCGGCCATGGCTGCGTAATCTAAACCCACGCGGACCTGAGCTGCGAGCGCTTCCGCGCCACAACCCTGGCCCGCGGCCACGGCTGCCGAGCCTGCCCCCACGGGGCTTGGCGCTGCTACTGCACGTGAAAGACAGTCTGCCACTACATTATGTTTGCCCGCGACATGCTGAATATCGGTGGTGAACTCCGATATCGCGGCCAGCTGTCTTTGTTGCCGGCCCGACCAAGGCTCAGAAATCTTGGCCATCGCAAACGTTAGCGGCTTATGGTCCACAAACGCGGTGAAACGGCGCCCCTCCAGCCAGAACTGGAAATGGCGGATGGCCAAATGCAGGGCCAAAAGCTCCCTGCCGAACGCGTTGTATTTCTGCTCGTTATCACGCAAAGTTTTGCTGAAAAACGTGAGGGGCTGCCAGCTCCCTGCCACAAACTGTTCAACGACCGCCCCCACAGCTAAATCGGAAGCGTCCGTGGTGAGCGCCATACATGCCGTTGGCACCGGGTGTGCCAACAAAGCAGCGTTCGCCAGGGCTGATTTGACCTGGGAGAATGCGCGCTCCCGCTCCGGGGACCATTCGATCTTATTTGCAGGTTTTTGTTTTTTAAGCGCCGTGTACAATGGTTGCATGAGCTGCACTGCGCCTGGGAGGAAGCGGTTATAAAAATTAACCATTCCCAAAAATTCTTGCAATGCTTTGGCCGTCTGAGGTTTGGGAAAATCCGTTATTGCGCGTACTTTATCGGGCAGAGGGACCGCTCCTTCTGGTGAAACGCGGTGCCCCAGAAAATCGATTTGCGCCACCCCAAACTGGCACTTCACTGGGTTAATTATTAACCCGTGCTCTGCCAACCTCCAAAAAACCACTGTGAGGTGGCTTTCGTGTTCGTCTTCGGACGTGCTGGCTACCAAAATATCATCCAAGTAGACGAACACGAAAGGGAGGTCGCATAAAACTGCATCCATCTGCGCTGGAATGTCTGCGCAGCCCCCTTGAGTCCAAACGGCATACGCAAAAACTCAAAAAGCCCAAAAGGAGTTATTACCGCTGTTTTGGGTATGTCCTGGGCGCGGACTGGGACTTGATGGTACCCGCGCACCAAATCTATTTTAGAAAAAATGCACGCCCCCGCCAAATGCACCGAAAAATCCTGGATGTGCGGAATCGGGTAGCGGTCGTGTGCTGAAGCGTTATTCAACCTGCGGAAATCACCGCAAGGCTGCCACGAGCCATCAGCCTTGGGGACCATATGTAGTGGTGATGCCCAGGGGCTGTTAGAGCGTCTAATGATGCCCAGTTTTTCCAGGTTGGCGAATTCCTCACGCGCTGTGGCCAGTTTAGCTGGGTCCAAGCGCCGAGCTTTTGCAAAAACGGGGGGGCCGGTGGTAGTTATAAAGTGCTCCACCCCATGTTTAGCCACTGACGCCGAAAACGTTGGGACTGTGAGTGCTGGAAACTGAGTGAGTAGTGCTTGGAACTTACCACCCGCAGCTGTGACGTTGGGCTGTGCAGTCGGCGGGACCACCCGGGCTGTACAGGAAATGGAATGGAAAGACAGTGCATTAACCAGACGTCTATTGGTAAGATCAACCAATAAACCATTTGAGCACAAAAAATCAGCACCTAACATGTTATGACTGACTGCTGCCACGACGAAAGTCCACTCAAATGTCTGACCGTGAAAAGACAGGGGGAGGGTCTTCTCCCCAAAGGTCTTGATCGTCAAGCCGTTCGCCGCCAACACCAGGGGTCCACTGGGAGGCACCAGCCGGTCAGCGTAGGAAGGTGTGATGAAGCTCAGCTGGGAGCCCGTGTCCACTAGGAACCGCCTTCCTGATTTCGTGTCCGTGAGGTAGAGCAGCTTATTCTTCGCGCCAAGAGCAGCAGCTGCTACCGACTCTCGGTCCTGGCGTTTCCTGAGCGCTTGAACTGGCACGGTGGAATGCACTTGTGTGCCCTCTCGGCGAAACATCGATGATAAAAGCAGAGGGCGTCACGCGCTCCGCGTCTCCTGGTCTCCGCCGCTGCTGACGTCAGCGAATCTGGTGCTGCAGCCTCTGGCCCCCTGCCGTCTCCAGGCGTTGCGCTCAGCTCCGCTGCCGCCGTTGTGACCGTGTGCCGTCTATGGGCGTCGACGAGTCGCTGTGCCTCCTAGCCCAGCTCGTGGTAATCTCGGTTGGTCAGCAGCTGTGAGCTGGCCAGGGTGACTCTCACCGCTGACGGTAGTGTCCTGAGGAAAAGATGAGGGAAGATAAAGCCGTCATCATCCTCGCCTCTCAGACCCAGCATCCTCGCCATCAGGTCCGCGGGCCTGTCTGCTTCGCCTTCAGTCAACATCAGGAGCTTCTCTGCTCGCTCTCCCAGCGAGGGGGTGAAAGCACGGATGAGAGCGGCTTTCAATGCGCCGTACTTGTCGTCGTCTGGTGGGTGGTTAGTCAGGCTCTCCACCCGCTGTGCTGTGAGGCTGTCCAGCTTTGCGACTACATGGTAGAATTTCGTTGCATCCGCTGAAATTCTCCGGAGATGGAACTGCGCCTCAGCAGTGTTGAACCAGGCGCGTGGGCTGTGCTGCCAGAAATTGGGCAGCTGGACTGCGGTAGCTGCGTTAGCCTGGTTGGCTCCTGATGAGTCCGGTGCGTGAAGGTCGTCACCGGCCATAACTTGTCGTAGGGTCACCAGTGTAGAGAATGCGTTCAAGGATGAGGCTGAGTTTATTTCTCAGAATCAACTTTATTAAGTGAACACATGCTCTATCAATCTCTAGGCAGGAAAAGAGACTGAGCAATCAAATACCACACTCTTATACTCTGCTGGAGCCACAAACCTAAGTCACATGATGCTTTAGCAAACATATAATCACATGGTACATAATCCCAGTCACAATGCACTCTTTCATGTTTCACTATTGTCTCTTATCCCTCGATGGTCCGGGAATCCTCCTGGGACATCCTCTCCGAGACAAAGGCCAAAACTCACACCTACTCGTCATCTCCTGTAGATCTCTGCAGGTCCAGACCTCTTTTGTCCCACGAGACGTGAAGCCCCCAATACACATACAGTCATACATTTGTGGGGAAATATGAACTCAATATATGCGCCACAGCGGCACTAAAAAAACAAAAACCCACAAATAAAATCGAATGGTCTCCTGAGCGGGAGCGCGCATTCTCTCAAGTCAAAACAGCGCTGGCAAACGCGGCTTTGTTGGCACATCCAGTTCCAGCAGCCCGCGTGGCCCTCACCACTGACACGTCCGATTTAGCGGTAGGGGCGGTCGTTGAACAGTTTGTAGCGGGGACCTGTCAACCGCTTGCTTTTTTCAGCAAAACCTTGCGCGATAGCGAGCGAAAATACAACGCATTCGACAGGGAGTTGTTGGCCCTACACTTGGCCATCCGCCATTTCCAGTTCTGGCTGGAAGGGCGCCGTTTCACCGCATTCGTGGACCACAAACCGCTGACTTTTGTGATGGCCAAGATTTCTGAACCTTGGTCAGGCCGGCAGCAAAGACAGATGGCTGTGATATCAGAGTTCACCACCGATATCCAGCATGTCGCAGGTAAACATAATGTAGTGGCAGACTGCCTCTCGCGTGCTGTGCCGGCGCCAGACCACGTGAGGGCAGACTCTGCAGCCATGGCCACGGGCCAGGGTAGCGATGCGGACGTGCGCGCGCTCCAGTCTGGACCAACAGGGTTAAGGCTGGAGGACAGGGTGCTGCAAATGGGTATGCCTCCCCTAATCTGCGATGTCTCCACGGGACGGCCACGCCCCGTGGTACCACCTGCATGGCGCCGCCGTGTTTTTGACTCGATCCATTCTCTGGCGCACCCGGGGGTGCGCGCATCGGTCAAAATGGTGGGGGAGAAATTTGTATGGCCGGGGTTGTGCAGACAGGTCAAGGAATGGGCGACAGCCTGCGTATCGTGTCAGCGAGCCAAAATACACAAGCACACTAGAGCTCCTTTGGAGCCTTTTCACATTCCTGCTAAGCGCTTTGATCATGTGCATGTTGACTTGGTAGGCCCCCTTCCGTCTTCACAGGGGTACACACATCTTTTGACGATGGTGGATCGCACCACGCATTGGCCGGAAGCGGTCTCTCTGGCGTCAACCACAGCGGAGAAAGTGGCGCGCGTGTTTTTAACAGCTTGGGTAGCGCGTTTTGGAGTTCCGTCGGACATAACGTCAGACAGGGGTCCTCAATTTGTTTCCGAACTCTGGTCGTCGATGGCCCGCAGCCTAGGGGTAAAGATCCACCGCACCACCGCGTACAACCCCCAGGCTAACGGTTTATGCAAGCGTTTTCACAGGTCATTGAAAGCGGCCCTCAGAGCGTCGCTTACGGATACATATTGGGTTGACAAGTTACCATGGGTCTTATTGGGGTTGCGTTCTGCACCTAAGGAGGATTTGCAAGCCTCTCCAGCGGAATTAGTTTTTGCACAGCCTCTCCGTTTGACAGGGGAATTTCTCCCCGATAATCCTGCCCCAAATTGCCTCCCCGCTCAGCTGTTGCAGAGCGGCACAGGATCAAACACGCTTCCTGGCCCAGTTCATCACAGTTTCCCACGTGTTTTTGTGCCGAAGGCTTTAAAAAATATGGAGTTTGTTTTTGTGAGACATGATGCTTGTCGCCCCAGCCTGCGCCCGCCTTACGATGGGCCGTACAAGGTGCTGGAAACAGGAGAGAAGCATTTTTTGCTAGATTTGGGAGGCAGAAAAGAATTGATTTGTGTTAACAGACTCAAACCCGCTTTTGTTTTGGCGGATGAAGAGGTGCAGTTGGCGAGAGCCCCCCGTCGCGGTAGACCCCCTAGAAGGCATTCTACAGGACTCCCACAGACATTGACTAACAGGTCTAATCCACAGGTGCAGACAGCAGCAAAGCCGGCTTTCAGCAGATATGGCAGGAGACTGAGAGTTAAGCAACTGGTGGATTGATGTGTAGTAATGTTATGATGTCATGTGTCTCTGATTATGTTTGTCCCATTTAGACGTTTGGGGGGGGGTCTTGTGGCACATATGTTGGTTACATATTCCCCACAAATGTGTTGCTGTATGTTTATTGTGTGCTTCACGTCTCATGGAACAAAGAGGACTGAGACTCTGGGATTCAGCAGAGGAGTGTGAGATTCGGCATTTGTTTCCGGGAGACGACCGGGGAAGATTTCCGGGCCACAGAGACTAGGGGACAATGGCGTGAGATCAAAGGGGTTACTTTGTGATTGAGATTAAGTACCATGTGACTGTATGTTTGATTAAACACCATGTGACTGCTGTTTCGTGCCCGGGGTATAAAACCCCTGATGTGAGATGAAAACTTCCTCTTGACTGGCTTTGAGATTTGTTGGAGATGTGATCTGTGAATAAAGCTGAATCTGAGGAACAAACTCAGCCTCATCCTTGAACACATTCTCCACAAATGAAATAATGACAGAAGTCAGTCTGTCTTTGTGTGAAAGAACAAACAAATATATGACAGACATATAGCACACAATCCCAGCATTTGTTTACACTGAAATACTGGGTGAGTTGAAGATATATAGTCAAGTTATTAAATACTGTTGGAGTGAATCAACATATAAAACAAAATTACAATGGAGTAATAACTCATCAGTAAGCAAGTTTTTTTGTTTTTTTTTTGGACTTATTTTGTACCCGTAGGTAGATTTGTTTTGCAGTCGCTGCGTGCGCAAGCGCCCCTTAACTTCCTAACCTGCATGTTTTTGGCATGTGGGAGGAAACCGGAGAAATCCTGGAGTAAACCCATGCAAACACGAGGAGAACATGCAAACTCCACACAGATCACTGTTGGCCGGGGGCAAGGATCAAACCCACGATCTCACGGTCCCCGCGATCCCCCGGCCGAGGGTAAACTGTGCTGCCACAGTGCTAACCATTGCGCCACCGTGTCACAAATAGCAGATTATTTATATTGATAGGAGTTGCGTTTTTAGTTTTTCCTTGAAGGTGGAGATTGAAGGTGACTTTTTTAGATTCTCATCAAGCTCATTCCAAATCTGCGGTCCTCTGCACACAATACTAAACCTGGTGGATATTAGTCTTCATTTTTTCCCAGTAATTTGGTTTTTATTTCTGGTGGTATAAGTGTGCATGGGAGGAAGATTGGGATGAGTTCACATAATTTATAATTGAGTTTGTGGACAACTTGGTACATTATACAGGCATTCTGGAAGTAATTATGCTCAGCAAGTCTTAGAAGATTATAATGATGGAAAAGGTAACTAGTAGAATTATATTCAGACCATGATAAGGCACGCATGACTTTCTTTTTTTTTTTCTAGCTTTTTTAGGTGAGTTGGAAATGTGTTACACCATATGATATTGCAGTAATGTAAGTGAGGTTCAAATAAAGTTTTGTATAGAGTGAGAAGTGCTGAAAGTGTCAAACTTTAAAAAACAGAGCAGCGTATTTGGCCAGTTTCTTGGTTAGATCGTCAATGTGACATTTGAAATTGAGAAATTCATCAATGAGGACCCCCAAGAATTTTGTAGAGCTAACTCTTGTAATATTCTGTCCATTAATTTAATTCATTCATTCAAAAATCTGTTTCAACAAAGATCTATGAAGAAAGAACTAGAATGGAGGAGGTCATCAGAATCAGAATCAGAATCAGATTTATTGCCATTGTTCATGTGGTACACAAACTAGGAATTTGTCTCGGTGCAATGCTGCAACATTAAACATGATAAAATAAAGGAATTAAACTATACATGCAATAAAGTGTAGAATAAGAATGAGTAATACTAGTCAGCAGTTTTAAATATATTAGCGAGCAGCAGATATTGTGGAGAACCATATAGTGCAGTCGGTAATGCAAGAAGAAAACAGTGATGATTGACATGAGTCTGGTTGAGCTGCTGTACATAGTGCACGAGAGTCAATAAGTCACTTAGTGTTCAGCAGTCTGATGGCAGAGGGGAAGAAGCTGTTCATGTGACGGGAGGTTTTAGTCTGAATGGACCGAAGTCTTCTACCTGAGGGGAGGGGGGCAAACAGTACGTGACCAGGGTGTGAAGGATCGGCTTGAAGAGGATGATAAAATAAAGGTAGCGGTGGATTTTTAAATAGCTTTATTATCATCCGCCTTCATCAGAACTCGGCTGCAGCCCATGGTTTGAGCAGGCTGCAACTTCGTTCCTCCAGCTCTCAAAGAGGAGGAGACACACAGTGCGTGTGTCCAGCAGCAGTTGAAGAGTGAGTGAATGAGAGGGTGTGTTACAGAACCTGTGCAGTATTTATACCAAACTCAAACAATACATCAAAGCAAATTCACAGCAGTTGGTCTGATCAAAGGGACTGCAGAACAGGCATGAGACATTTGCATTTGTAAGACCTACATAACAATAGGCAGATGCAGCCTCTGCTCCGGCTTGCAGGACAAAGAGGTTACAAGGCACATCTACATATTGATCTCAGCCTCTAGGTCACAGTAAGGACAGGACGCATGAACACTATAAATGAATGGCACATTACATCACAATACATGCATGGCACATTACATCTCAGTAGTGCAGAGGGAAAAACCAAGGAGTGCGAGCTGACTGTCTCTGTGTTCTGTCTCTGTGTTGTGGGGGGGGTTGAATTCAACCCGCTACAGGCTATGATCCGGCCAGCACGCCTCCTGGTCCTGGAGATATACAGATCCTGGAGAGATGGGAGCTTGCAACCAATCACCTTCATCACCATCATGACAATACTTGGAGTGGATCACACAAACTTAAATGGTACATTATTTGTTACAGGAAAGGGGGAAAATGATAACTGTGCACATTGTAGCTGTAAAGAAAATGTCAGTCATGTTCTTTTGAACTTCTCATTATATTCAGCTGAAAGAGAAGCACTACAAGAGAGGATACGTGAAGCAGGACGGGAGTGGAATTTAATGGGGGTTCTGGGATCAGACGGAGAGTCAGAGCAACCAGGAAGGCTCTGCTTAGCTTTATAAATGACACTGGGCTGAGAAGAAGAATAGAGCTTTGATAGGAACTAGGATAACGTGACATGATGCTGCGCACGCTTGTTCAGTAGGTGGCGGTATGCACCAATAAGCTGTTTGCAATCCGCCAAAAAACCGACAGAAGAAGAAGCAACATGGTGGTGAACGTGTGTTTTCATCCTGGTGAATCCCTCCACATGTATGAAAGTGATGCCGGATTATTCAGACTGTTTCTCTGACTTCTTCACATCATGACTCCGTGTGGCTGTTATTGAGATTCAAAGCGGTAACCGAAGAGAACCGTAAACCGTCTGATTCTTCAGTGGACTTTAATACAGTAGCATGTTAGCCTGTTAGCTCTGGCTGCTCCCTCCATGGAAGAAGGCTGCGGTTTTCCTCCTGAATGAGTCTCTTCATGGTCTTTGCGGGAGAAAATCAGCACAGACGGACCTATCTATCTTCCATGTGGTTGGTGTGGGTGGTTCTGCTGCTGTTCTGCTCCTCATGGATGAATAGCTGATGTAGCTCCGTGGAGACCTGCCATTGATGGTCTGAGCTGAGTGCTGGAGAACAAAGCACCGACGTGGAAGTGTGAGGACGAAGAGAAACCATGATTTCAGTTTCCACTATAAAATCACACAGACTGGGTATGTAGAACTAACGAGGCTTTGACAAGATTGTTGGTTTGTTTACTGCTCAGAGAGAATGTGATTTTGACCAACGATAAAACTAACAATTTGTGAGAAAAAGCTGTTAGATTTAAGGTAGACAGTTTTAAATTTACAAAAAGTCTCATTCATAACAGAAAACTTCACCAACTTGACAACAAAGTTACTAATTTGTGAATTTCAAACATCAATAAAGTATACAAAAGCTTGAAGAAAAAAAAAGACCTTTAAGTGACAAAAGGTTAAAATTCAGCGCCAAATGTCTGTAAATTTCCAATAAAAGTCAGATCTACCAGGAAAGTGTTCTCAAGGGATTTTGTAACAGAGAGTGGTGTGATGACGTAGCTGGCTGGTACCGTCATCACGCCAACATATATAAGGGAGGAGCCGGCCATGTTATGTTCTCTTCTGCTGGCACTCTCACTCAGGGATATAGGAGCTCAGGGCTCAGTCATTAATGTGCCCTAAATATGAAACATCATGTAATCAAGTTTGAGTTCCAGCACAGCATCCTCGTCCATCATCTTTACCAGGTGTGTAGACATAACATTTGGTGACGGAGATTTATGCAGTATGCAGTGAGCCGAAGGTCCGCTCCGGGAGGCCCCGTCTACGGGGGTTGTGGGTCCCTGATGCACCGGGACGGAGGACAAGTTTGCCCGGCAAGAGGAAAACGGTGGAACAGGTGTGGACGCCTGGAACATTTCGCCAGTGTATGCAGGTCTCCAGCAATGTGGGGCCTGCCGAGTCAGCCATCCCGCCCGCCAACAATGACCATCCACTCGGTAAGCCCCGATGTCAACAGTTACTCGTATTGCACAGTTGAATTGGACAGAGTGGCTGTACCACTCCTGCTTGACACAGCGGCGGTGCAGTCGATGTTAAACTGGGCCACGGTGGAAAAGTTTTTCCCCAACCACAGAATCAGAAAGAACCCAACACTGCTGTACGGGTGCAGTGGTCAGACTGTGCAGTGTCAGGACAGTGGAACTGACTGCTCGCTACAAGTCCAAAGCCATGCACGACTTCACGTTCCATGTGGCAGTGCATGGTGACAACATTATGGGCTGCAACCTTTTCTGCGGACTGGGCTTCGCCATTAGGGACTGTGCTGGGTTTGAATGGTCCGGGTGCGGCAGTTGGAGCTTACCAGTCCTGGAGGACGCTGTCGTGGTGTGGGATTTTTTTTTTATTTATTTATTTTTTTTTTTTTGTTACTTATTTGTACCCATAGGTAGACTTGGTTTGCAGTCTGGTGACAAGCCACCGGCTGCTGGTCGCTGCGTGCGCGAGCGCCCTAAACCTACATGTTTTTGGTGTGCGGGAGGAAACCGGAGAAATCCCGGAGTAAACCCATGCAACACGGGAAGAACATGCAAACTCCACACAGCTCACTGTTGGTCGGGGGCTGGGATCGAACCCACGATCTCATGGTCCCCGCGATCCCCCGGCCGAGGATAAAACTGTGCTGCCACAGTGCTAAACCACTGCGCCACCGTGCAGCCCATGGATGAGGTACTTACAGACGGTACCAAAACCAAAGTGCACGTTTCGCGCTGTCTGGAGGAGAGTCTCCCAGAGGGGGAATCGGACTACTTCAGTACCCATGTCGAGACTCAGCCGGCAATGGAGACAACGGGTGAAGGGTCGCTATGAATGCGGTAACTGCTGAACCGCCGCAGCATGATGGAGGTACCAAGTTGAATGAGCGTGCAGAGCCACTGGGAGCACAGCAGCACATAAAGCCAAGCAAGGTACCGCTCCAGGTCATGGACTAGGTACGGGTTCGTGCCGACGAGCGACCGGGGTGACGACCGGCCAGGCCACAGCCAGCGAAATGACGAGCGCCGCTGAGGATTAGCTGGGGACGGTGTGTTTTCAGCTGACGGTTGGCTCAGTTTGACACGCAAACCAGCTGTGGCATGTCCAGGTGGCCGCTCCGGGTGACGAGGTTGCGCGGGAGTCAGCGGATGCGGTGTGGGATCTGGGCCCCTATGCTATGAAGATGGGGTCTGGCGCCTCCAGGGGCATGTCTGCCACAAGGCCGCTGCAGCCCCCCCCCCCCCCCCCCGCCCGGTAAAATCACCCTGACCAAGGAAGACTGTAAGAAAAATATAGGACTGATTAGATAGGAGTGCGGCTGCCAGGACGAGTGGCAGAATAATCCACTCAGTCGCGTTGAATTAAGCGGTGGTCTACCTGCTAACCCTGGTTCATATTGTTGTTGTTTATGCCAAATTGAAGAGGATTATAATCTGCTAAAGTGTTCTGTGTTTTTCCAAGGGGGGGGGATGTTATATAGGGATTTTATAACAGAGTGGTGTGATGACGTAGCTGGCTGGTACCGTCATCACGCCAACATACCGTATTTTTGGGACTAAAAGGTGCACCAGATTATAAGGTGCATTAAGTCATTTGAATGGAATAAATCATTTTGACATGCGCACGTCGACATTTCGACATTCCAAAAATAGTAGTAGAAGAAGCCGGTGTTTCGTGTCGAAATGGACCTGTATCGTGTCAGACTTATTCAGACTGTACTTTTGCTTCTGCTGGTCTCCGTAATGAAGCTACAAGTTCATACTTCTGCATATGACGAACAGAGGGAGACAGCAGGACGATACAGACCAGTTTTGTTTTACTCCCGCTGTTTTCCACGAGCTGCTGCTAAGGCGGAAATACGTCACCTCGACGTGCAGCTGGTGTACAGACATGCGCAGTAAACATATTTTCTGCCCTACGTTCAGAATAAGTGTTTTCATGCGCACCATTCCGATTAACAATCGGCATAACCCACCCCTCTCAATCGGAATGAAATTTTGATCCGAATGAGCGTGATCGGGTTAGAATATTCAGACTGCCGTGCTTACATGAAGCATTTTTATTCTGATCAGGCTTTTAATCCGGTTACTTTTGTCCATGTAAACATAGCTGAGTTTAACAGTTGGGTGATTTCGGCTTCAAGCATGCCTGGATCCCTCTCGTCATTATCCGAGTCAGTCTCGTTGCTGTTTAGCTGTTCAGTGATGATTCCGGCCTTTGTGAAAGCTCGGACGACACTTGAGACTGATACCTTAACCCAGGCATCCACGATCCATTGGCAGATAGTGACGTAACTCGCTCGCAATTTAACTTTGAACGACCTGTTGACACCAATATCTAGCGGTTGGAGTTCTTTGGTTAATCCACCCGGAATGATGGCAAGCTCCCAATTTGCTTCACTTGGGTTTTGACAGTATCGGTGAGACGGGCGCGCATGGAGTCCCAGATCAATAGGGATGGAGATTTGTGGAAAAAGCCATCCGGCCATTATGTTGAAGCACATATTACTCCGCGAGGCTCCTGACTACCGTAATGCTCCGACAATCCATCAAGCGGTGCAGCTTCGTAGCTTACCAAAGTCGTACTAAAACATTTTGAGCGCCGTGTACCACATAAAATCGGTTCGAGGTCAGAGGCTTCATAGGATGAACTTTCTCTCTTTGTGTCAGAACCATATTCCAGCACTTTTCTTGTGTCTCTTTGTCCCTCCAGATGTCCCACAGCAAAATGACTTTAACCAGGAGGAGGTTGTGGATGAGCAGCAGCTTCTGAACCAGGAGAGAAACTTTGTTGCTGTTCAGGTGGGAGCAGATTGTTCCCAGATGAAAGAGGAACAGGAGGACATCTGCATCAGTCAGGAGGGAGAGCAGTTTGGACTGAAGCAGGAGACCCAAACCTTTGATGAAGGTCGGTGCAGGTCAAGGTTCCACTCAGTGATTGATGAGACAGAAGAAGTGAAGTGAAAAATGGCATGAGGGCAGTCAGCCTGAGGAAAGACAAAGTAGTTGAAGATCAAAAGGTTCTCCCAAAAAAGACAAAAAATTATGTGATGAAATAGAATTGAAACTCTGTAGACTTAAAGTAAATGATGTGGATAGTTAAATGATAAAATGAATTTGTAATATAGAAAATAACTAAATACCTAAATATTCAATGATGGGCCATAAATCCAGCCTGGATTGAAGGGCTCAATATAAAGGAGTCCAACCCACCAGCACAACTTAAACAAGGTTTCTTAGAAAAAAGCTAAAGGTGGTGAACAGCAGTTCTGCAGTCATGGCTTCCATGCTGAGAAGAGACAGAGAGGTGGAACCTAACCAGGCCCTGATCAGCAGCCACAGATCACAGGATCCCACAGGTGTCCCCAGGTTTGCTGAAAAAGTAAAAATGAATAAGATGAGGAGTGAGAATCTCAGCTGGAATCAGTGAAGAAAGTAGAAAAGCACTCAGAGAGGGCATACCTCCACCAAGGCTCCTTCCGTCCCTCATGGATCACCTCCAAAATGTCATTGGTTTGTGTGTAGGCCTAGAGCCACTTCTGGTGAAAATTGCATCAAAGTCTGTTCAGTAGTTTTGGAGTGTTGTTGCTCACACACTGTGAGAAGATAAGAGCCTTGGCTGAGGTATGCACTCTCAGATGATCACCAAAATCTAATCATCTGTTCCCCGTGCCATTGCACACCATTCCTGAAAATTTCATCAAAATCCATTCATAATGTTTTGAGTAATGTTGCTAACAGACAGGCAGACAGACAGACAAACGGCGGCAAAAACAGCCTCCTTGGCAGAGGTACATCTGTCATCAAAGTGCTACAACTATTGGACTGTTTGCTTTAAATTGTGACTCCTGGTGGATCAGGAAACTCTGTAGTCGGGGCAGCCCTAGTCTTTCTTGTGTTTCTTCATCCCTCCGTTCTCTGTAGAGAAGCAGTTAGAAATGTGGTGAGGGCTCCATCAGGTCATTCCTTCTGACTGGATTATTGCCACTTTCAAAATCAAAAGAAAAAACAAACGATGATATTTGCCACCTGGAATGTAAGAACACTAATGGTCAAGGAAAATGACGACCAACAAAGCAACATTGACAAAAGTGACTGTTCAACAAGACCTGGAAGAAGAACCACAATAGTAGAACTGGAGCTTGAAAAACATCATGTTGACATTGCAGTAGGGCTGTAGCTAACAACTATCTTACAGCTCGGGTAATCGCCCACTCTAATCGAAGATTACTTGGGTTATTGGATACTTTTTTTTTTTTTTTGTAGAAACTTGCATTGACCAACATATGCAGAACTTTCTTTCCTAAAGAGCAACAGTAATTGTACCAAACACTCAACAACACACATTTATTGCATAGAACGTAACTTTAAATGTTACATTACACTATAAAATTCTGTTCACTCGCCGTTAGCATCATCAGCGCTAGCTGCTAGCGGATGCTCACTGCAGTGGCTGTATGTTCTTTGGTCATATAACCTTAATTAGTGTAGCTGACTGCATTCTATTCATCTTAATTTAAAGCGTACCTGTGGTGGTCGTGAAAAAAAAGATATTATATTGAGCCCCTGTCTCACGTTCTAGTTCAAGTTTAAGTTCAAGTTCAAAGCAATGCGATATAAATCCATTGCTGATGTGCTGGTTCAGCTATGTCAGCAAAACATGGGTGCAGCCATACTAGCGGCTACATGGCCTGCCAGGACGCTTCCTGTGACGTAGTAGCGTGGCTACCACGATCTGGATCAATATTGGCTGAGCCTGGAGTGCCCGGATGAGCAGTGGCTTTCGGGATATTCAAATTCAAACGTTTATTTCAAACTCAGGGTTCATATTAAATGCAGAACTAAAACGAGTAGAAAATAAATAAATAAATGCTTAAATTCAGCGTGTCATCTCGTCTGATCTGAGGTCGTAAGGGCCGCCAGACGGCCGATGATTCTACAGAGCAGCAGACACTCGGCGCTCTTGTACCAACAAAAACATACAATGCAATATGGATATCGCAACATGGCGGAATGTAAAACCTTTGGATGTCTCAATAATAAGCGAAAAAACAAAGATAAACACTTCTTTTGTGTACCCAAACCCAGCTCACCTTGTCAGAAGATCGTAGCGGAAAAGTGATTGCGCAATCTCGGAGCAGGGCACAGACGAATCCTTTCAAACGAAATTGCGTTGTGTGTGAGGACCACTTCGTCACTTTCACCCTCAGAAGACCTTTCTGGCTCAAACCTGTAGCCATGTTGGACGAATTCTTCCTCAGAGTCCGACAATTCAGCCATAATAGAGTAAAAACACTCACAACAGCACCCTAGTCGCTCATACAGACGGAGTATTGACTTTTCAGTGTCAACGAAATAAGATAAGATAAGCCTTTATTAGTCCCACAACGGGGAAATTCCAGGATTGCAAAAGCACAGGGATAGCAACACTCAGAGCAACAATCAGAAGGCAAGAAAAAAAAGCAAGCAAGCAAGAGCAGCTAATATACATATGTACATATTACTATAAATATATATATATACACACAGACACACAGTGCAGAGCATTGTAGCTGGGTGGGATAAATATGTAGATATATAAACACCCACAGTATGGAGCATTGCAGCTAGGTGGAATAAATATGTAAATATATAAACACACACAGTGCGGAGCAATGTAGCTAGATGGAATAAAAATATAGATATATAAATATAAACACACCCAGTGCGGAGCATTGTAGCTAGATGGAATAAATATGTAACTAGAAAAGCACTCGGAGAGCGCAGACCTCCGCCAAGTGGCACAGTTCCCCCCATACAGTGTTTGTGTGTACGTTTTCAGATTCCCTGAGCATGAAAAGATATGACTAGCAATTGGATTCACAATGATTATTTGTTTATTTGACATGGACAGTGCAATAAACAGACAATTAATGAATGACAATCAATGTGATAGTGATAGGATTAGTGGTTCAGTAGTGTAAAACGGGGCTATATGGGACGGCGGGTTAATAAGGGACACTTTTCTGGGAAATGTTTTAAATGTAATTCTGCTTTTTTTTATTTTGAGCAGGACGCTGAGTTGTGTTGTTATTGTCAAATATCCATGAATCCTTCATCAAATCTAGGCGGAAGCAAAATTAAAAAAGCAGAATTACATTTAGAAAAGTGTCCCATATTACCCCGCCGTCCCTTATAGCCCCGTTTTACGGTAGTAAAAGCATTGCCTCCTTGGCGGAGGTAATAAACTGAAGTGTTGGTGTGTCCATCTCCTCCACTGACGGATGCAGATTGGTTAGACAGGTTGCCGTGGGTTTTATATTATATTGGGGTTGCGCTCCGCGGCAAAACCGAATTTAGAATCTTCCCCGGCAGAGAGGTCGTTTTTACGCAGCGCCTATAGCTGGGCGGGGAATTTGTGGCAAATAATCGGGCGGCGGACAGGTGGCCGTGTCAGGTTTTGCAGCGTGGCGCAAAAACAGGCACGCTCGCGGGCCCAGGCCAGCAGTGTTTTCCGCGTGCTTTTGTGCCTAAAACGTTGAAGAACGCGGAGTTTATGTTGGTCAGACACGACGCCCAGCGCCCTCCATTGCGCCTGCGCACATGTTGAAAATGGCCGTATGTCACAGTGTGGAAAAATGCTTTAAAAGATTCCTGTATGCAGACGGTGATGCGGATCATCCCTAAAATTTAATCAGTTCTTCCTTGTACCATTTCCAACAATGCCTGAAAGTTTCATTGAAATCCGTCCAAGACTTTTTGAGTTATCTTGCTAACCAACAGACAGACAGACAGACAGACAGACAAACAAACACACAGACAAACCCCGGCAAAAACATTACCTCCTCCTGGCCTTTTCGGCCTGGCGGAGGTAAATATATAAACACACACAGTGCAGAGCATTGTTGCTAGATGGAATGAAACAGCACAACCGTCTACTTAGTTATCCTACATGGTATGATTATGTGCCCATACATATTCTCACCCTCCATAGCGACCAGTATTTTCCTAGTTGTATGCCGGAGGGGACCATTGTGTAAGTCTATTGCATCTTTTGCATTCAAAAAACTATTAGGTTGTTACGTCTTTTTGCCATCTCTGCGAGCAGCCCTGCTTAGGTTGTACAGTCTGACAGCCGTTGGTAGGAAGGACCTGCGAAACCTCTCGGTTGTGCACCTGGGATGATGTAGTCTGCTGCTAAATGAGCTCCTCAGTGCATTCAGTATGTCCTGCATAGGGTGGAACTCGGACTCCAGCAGAGATGACAGTTTAGCCACCGTCCTTCTCTCTCCTATCTCCTCCACCAGATCAAGGCGCTGCCCCAGGACAGAGCTAGCTTTCTTGATCAGTTTGTTCAGTCTCTTCCTATCGGCTGCTGTAATGCCACTGCCCCAGCAGACCACTCCAAAAGTGATGGCTGATGCCACCACCGTGTCATAGAATGTCTTCAGCAGCGCCCCTTGTACACCAAATGACGTCACATCCGCATGTGTCATGGCTGCGCGCAGAGTTTTCATTGGCTGGCCATGCCTGCGGTCGTATTTGCATATTTCTCTGGTGGTATATGGCTGGCAATAACTATTTAACCAAATAACGAATACTTTGCCTAATGTTTTCAAGTTGAATGCGTTTAGACGACCACCACAGGTACCCTTTAAAATGTCAATCACGTACCTTGTCTTGGGTGCACTGGCTGTGCATGATGTGGAATGCTTTCTACCAAGACATTGCAACATCGAGGTTTTAGCAGTATTTCCTCTGTCTTAAAGACCTTGGCGTGGTTATCATCATCATCCATATTAATTTTTGACAGGACGCAATTAATCCCTCATTTGGGGTGGGTGCTGCTTGACTGCACTTCTCAAGACTCCCACTCCAGTGGTTCCTGTCCACTAGTTCAACCTGGGCCAGATGTAGCATGACCCGATCCAAACGGACACCTTCTAGCCATGTCTTCTTTGGTCTTCCTCTTCCTTGACTTCTGCTGCTACCAGGATCGACCTCCATGACCTTCTTAATCCAGCCAACACCCTCTCTACATGGCCTGGCCAAACTAACACAAACGGTGCGTGCAGCTGCAGCCTAACCAGGAGTGCTTGCGAGCTGACCTCATCCTCAGTGGAGACACCACACATCCAGCGGACCATGGCCCTGTCATTCCACCGCAGACAGTTAAGACAGGCGGCAGTCATGGTCCATGTCTCGCTGGCGTGTAGCAACACGCTCCTCACGCAGGAGTTGTAGATACTGCCTTTAGAGGTTGGTGGGAGCCAGCGGGTCTCGAGAATTGGGAGCACTTGCCTGAATTTGTTCCAGGCAGCTTGGCATCTCGTGATGGTGGCAAGCTCAGATCCACCACCAGCGGAGAGTGCGGTGGCAACATATTTTTCCGGGGGGGAGGGGGGCAGAAAACACATGACACTATTGTAACCGGAATATGTTAATTTTGTACCATTTATTTCCTTTTTTAAAAAATTTTGCTCAGTAACTTTGCATATGGAACTTACCATTTGAAGTATTGTACAACTGAGGCTTGAATGTTTGAATATTGGGCCAGTTGGGGTCCCACTCAGACGTCCTGTGTTTGGAATTTTTACTGGTGTCATCCTTCTCTCCTTCCTCTGCTCTCACCTTTCCTGGACTCTCTGCCTGAACATTTTCCTCCTCTTGGCTCCTCTCTTCTGTCTCATCTTTCCTTCTCTGAGCTCTGTCTAATTCAGGTTCTCTCTCTGTCTATGATGGTATACAAACGAGTTAGAAAATATCAAGTGTCTTGGTTTGTCCGGCACGATTTTTTTTGTCATGGTTTACATAAATGACAAAAATGTGTATTGTTTTGTATTTTTATTCTAGTGTTTCTTTTTTCCTTTGAGAGAGAGAAGGGAAGGGAAAAAAACATTCATAATAGTTATTTACTCATGCATACTTAAATTATATGATCAGGGGTGGGTATAGTAGCCAGAAATTCTACTCATGTAAAAGCAGTGCTATGAAATTAATAATTAAAAGTAGACAACCAGAAATTTCAAGTTAAGGATACAAAGAGCACCCACTTAAAAGGAACTCCGATTATATTGGCATGTTAGCGCTATATGCTTTATTTTTATGTTAGTAACATAACTATAATATAATTTTTTTGAAAATAATTCCCAGTTTTATATATTTTTAAAAAACTTTATTACGATGTAAATCGCCATTTTTGTTTACGTCGCAATGCATTCTGGGTAGTGACGTAGAATGGTTGCAGCCGTTTTTTCTGTCTTATACAAGCCAAGAAGCGAAGCTACAAACTACTGCCATTTGTCAGTGAAAATGCCACATTGCGCGGCTTTTGGATGTAATTTCCAATCAAAGGGAAATGAAGAGAGCGGGGTGAGCCTCCATAGCTTTCCTAAAGAGGGAAAGTTGAGGAAAAAGTGGGGCGGCAGCGGCTCAGCAGGTAGAGCAGGTCGTCTAATAACCCGATGGTTGGCGGTTCGCATCACGCTCTCCCCAGATATCCTGCCGTTGTGTCCCTGGGCAAGACACTTCACCCGCATTGCCTCCAGTGCCCATAACACTGGGTATGAATGTGTAAAAATGTTTAAATGCTCGGTGGTGGCCGGAGAGGCCGTTGGCGTGGATTGGCAGCCACATTTCCCTCACTCTGAGTGTCTGTGATCACGCGCTGTAGCGCATGCCTGATAAAGCTGACATGTATTAATCACGCTGTGATAATAGCACAATATCGCTCAAAGCGCGCGCATGAGACATGTCTGTGATCGCACGCTTGTGTTGACCGTTCCTGCCTTTCGTCTCCTAACCATGGTTGGGGGACGCAGGGGAGATCTATCTTCCTCCGCGGTCAACTCCCGAGTAAATTTCACTCTCGTCAAAAAGGGATATGGTATTAAGAAGCACAGGCCGTTTTGCTGAAGCGTTGGGGCTTTATTTATATACCGCACTGTTGTCAGCAACAAATTCTACCTGCTCCGGTCGCCTCGCTCTTTCTACTCATCCGCACCAAATCACACACCGTTCGCTCTCGGGGTCATTCCACACACACCGGGGGGGCGGGGGGGGCGCCTTGGCTGCGCAAACGCTCCCACTCACTCACGTCCACGCACCGAGCTGCCCCATCCAAACACACGCACCAGACACATCCCACAACACTTGATAAAGCTGACATATGTATTAATCACGCTATGATATCGCTCAAAGCGCACGCTTGGCTTGACATGTCGAAGATCTGGCTGGCAGTCATTTGGAACGACTGTGGAGCGCTGCTTATGGACGTTCAACCAGCAGTCTGAGAAAGCAACAGAGAAATTGCTTTATGTTGCTGAGAGTCCATGTTTATCAGTTCAGTGCCCATCATTGCTTGTAGGCAATTTTTTGTGTTTGAGCATTCTATTGTAAGTAAATCAACAATATATAAGTTTCACTCCGCTCCGCGAGTGTCTCTCCGGTTTGAGTGTCTGAAGCGTGCGCTCGAGGAAGCATTATTTTAAGATGAAACTTATTAATGATTAATACATATGTCAGCTTTATCAAGTGTTGTGGGATGTGTCTGGTGCGTGTGTTTGGATGGGGCAGCTCGGTGCGTGGACTTGAGTGAGTGGGAGCGTTTGCGCAGCTGAGGTGCCCCCCTGGTGTGTGTGGAATGACCCCGAGAGCGAACGGTGTGTGATTTGGTGCGGATGAGTAGAAAGAGCGAGGCGACTGGAGCAGGTAGAATTTGTTGCTGACAACAGTGTGGTGTATAAATAAAGCCCCAACGCTTCAGCAAAACGGCCTTGTGCTTCTGTGTAATACCATATCCCTTTTTGACAAGAGTGAGATTTACTCGGGAGTTGACCGCAGAGGAAGATAGATCTCCCCTGCGTCCCCCAACCATGGTTAGGAGACGAAAGGCAGGAATGGTCAACACAAGCGTGCGATCACAGACATGTCTCATGCGCGCGCTTTGAGCGATATTGTGCTATTATCACAGCGTGATTAATACATATGTCAGCTTTATCAGGCATGCGCTATAGCGCGTGATCACAGACACTCAGAGTGAGGGAAATGTGGCTGCCAATCCACGCCAACGGCCTCTCCGGCCACCACCGAGCATTTAAACATTTTTACACATTCATACCCAGTGTTATGGGCACTGGAGGCAATGCGGGTGAAGTGTCTTGCCCAGGGACACAACGGCAGGATATCTGGGGAGAGCGTGATGCGAACCGCCAACCATCGGGTTATTAGACGACCTGCTCTACCTGCTGAGCCGCTGCCGCCCCACTTTTTCCTCCACTTTCCCTCTTTAGGAAAGCTATGGAGGCTCACCCCACTCTCTTTATTTCCCTTCGATTGGAAATTACATCCAAAAGCCGCGCAATGTGGCATTTTCACTGACAAATGGCAGTAGTTAGTAGCTTCGCTTCTTGGCTTGTATAAGACAGAAAAAACGGCTGCAACCATTCTACATCACTACCCAGAATGCATTGCGATGTAAACAAAAATGGCGATTCACATCATAATAAAGTTTTTTAAAAATATATAAAACTGGGAATTATTTTCAAAAAAATTATATTATAATGTTACTAACATAAAAATAAAGCATACAGAGCTAACATGCCAATATAATCAGAGTTCCTTTTAAAAACTTTAGTGACTTCAGTCTTGAAGGTTTGAAGTTTTTCACATAATTATAACAATTTTCTTATAGTTTTCTAATTTTCTCTGTAAATTTATCTAAATTTGAAACCATTTTCCACAAATTTGTAATTTCCTCTTGTAATATTGACTTTTCTTGTACAGTGCATCCGGAAAGTATTCACAGCGCTTCACTTTTTCCACATTTTATGTTACAGCCTTATTCCAAAAGGGATTAAATTCATTTTTGTCCTGAAAATTCTACACACAATACCCCATATTGATAATGTGAAAAAGTTTTTTTTTGTTTGTTTGTTTGTTTTTTTAATTGTTGCAAATTTATTAAAAATAAAAAACTTAAGAAATCACAGCCTTTGCTCAGTACTTTGCTGATGCACCTTTGGCAGCAATTACACCCTCAAGTCTTTATGAATATGATGCCACAAGCTTGGCACACCTATCTTTGGGCAGTTTGACCCATTCCTCATTGCAGCACCTCTCAAGCTCCATCAGGTTGGATGGGAAGCGTCGGTGCACAGCCATTTTTAGATCTCTCCAGAGATGTTCAATTGGATTCAAGCCTGGGCTCTGGCTGGGCCACTCAAGGACATTGATAGAGTTGTCCTGAAGTCACTCCTTTGATATCTTGGCTGTGTGCTTGGGGTTGTTGTCCTGCTGAAAGATGAACCATCGCCCCAGTATGAGGTCAAGAGCACTCTGGAGCAGGTTTTCATCCAGGATGTCTCTGTACATTACTGTATTCATCTTTCCCTTTATCCTGACTAGTCTCCCAGTTTCTGCCGCTGAAAATCATCCCCACAGCATGATGCTGCCACCACCATTGGCGTGGTTATGAACAGTGCCTGGTTTCCTCCAAACATGACGGCTGGCATTCACGCCAAAGAGTTCAATCGTTCTCTCGTCAGACCAGAGAATGTTGTTTCTCATGGTCTGAGAGTCCTTCGGGTGCCTTTTGGCAAACTTCAGGTGGGCTGCCATGTGCCTTTTACTAAGGAGTGGTTTCCATCTGGCCACTCTACCATACAGGCCTGATTGGTGGATTGCTGCAGAGATGGTTGTCCTTCTGGAAGGTTCTCCTCTCTTCACAGAGCAACGGTGGAGCTCTGACAGAGTGACCATTGGGTTCTAGGTTACCACCCTTACTAAGTCCCTGCTCCCCCTATTGCTCAGTTTAGATGGCTGGCCAGCTCTAGGAAGTGTCCTGGTGGTTCTGAACTTCCACTTACTGATAATGGAGGCCACTGAGCTCATTGGGACCTTCAAAGCAGCAGAAATTTTTCTGTACCCTTCCCAAGATTTGTGCCTCGAGACAATCCTGTCTCGAAGGGCTACAGACAATTCCTTTGACTTCATGCTTGGTTTGTGCTCTGACATGACCTGTCAACTGGCTCCTACAACCTGACCTTGATCTATTGACTTTTTTGTTTTTAATTTGTTCAATCAAGTAGGAGTTGGCATTCCCAGCTGAATGATTTGGACAGAAGCCATCGAGAGGATTGAAGTAATTATTAGACTCCATGTACTCCCAAGAATTGTGTAGCAAGTTTTTTTCCTAAAACTTTGGAGAGAATTGGTAATGTACTAACAGACACACACATGATTTACAGCTCTAGATTTAAATCCCTTTCCATTTTAACCAGTGTCCAGCCAATGTAAAACATTCCACAGGTGGGACATCTTGCACACATAGCAAGATGATTTAATTAATGGATTACATTACGGGCTTATTAATGTCAGGCTAAAAACAAACTGTTTCAGACAGAGCTTTTAGAACATGTTCAGTCTGTTTTATCCTGCCTTGAGAGCTCTTATTGTGGGGAAAAATCTGAAGAAAATCAATGTGAAATTGCCAGTAATTTCCTCATTTTGGAGTGAGAGTTGGCAACACTGCATAAAGCTATTCATGCTTATCTTACCTTTATATTATGGATTTAACCTGATGTGCAGTGAGCCAAAGAAAATGTCCATTATCCACAGTCCAAATGTCTGCTGTGACAGAGACATGATCCAGTACCTCAAATTCCTTTTGCAGATCAAAGTCCATTTTTGAATGAATAATCTTTATCCAGGTAGCAAGTAAATGTATTTTAATTTCAGTGGATTACAGTCCAGCTGTCTGATGGAAAGTGTTATGTCTTCAGTCTGGAAACGGCGTATCTGGCAATCAGTCTGTTTAATTCTTGCTGGGTCACAGACTGTCCAGATGCATACCTAACTAACTAACTAACCTGCACTTACAGTGGGGCAAAAAAGTATTTAGTCAGCCACCAATTGTGCAAGTCCTACCACTTAAAAGATGAGAGAGGTCTCCAATTTTCATCATAGGTATACCTCAACTATGAGAGACAAAATGAGAAAAAAAAAAATCCAGAAAATCACATTGAAGGATTTTTGATGAATTAATTGGTAAATTCCTCGGTAAAATAAGTATTTGGTCACCTACAAACAAGCAAGATTTCTGGCTCTCACAGACCTGTAACTTCTTCTTTAAGAGGCTCCTCTGTCCTCCACTTGTTACCTGTATTAATGGCACCTGCTTGAACTCGTTATCAGTATAAAAGACACCTGTCCACAACCTCAAACAGTCAGACTCCAAACTCCACTATGGCCAAGACAAAAGAACTGTCAAAGGACACCAGAAACAAAATTGTAGACCTGCACCAGGCTGGGAAGACTGAATCTGCAATAGGTAAGCAGCTTGGTGTGAAGAAATCAACTGTGGGAGCAATTATTAGAAAATGGAAGACATACAAGACCACTGATAATCTCCCTCCATCTGGGGCTCCACGCAAGATCTCACCCCGTGAGGTCAAAATGATCACAAAAACGGTGAGCAAAAATCCCAGACCCACACGGGGGGACCTAGTGAATGATCTGCAGAGAGCTGGGACCAAAGTAACAAAGGCTACATCAGTAACACACTACGCCGCCAGGGACTCAAATCCTGCAGTGCCAGACGTGTCCCCCTGCTTAAGCCAGTACATGTCCAGGCCCGTCTGAAGTTTGCTAGAGAGCATTTGGATGATCCAGAAGAGGATTGGGAGAATGTCATATGGTCAGATGAAACCAAAATAGAACTTTTTGGTAAAAACTCAACTTGTCGTGTTTGGAGGAGAAAGAACACCATACCTAGTGTGAAGCATGGGGGTGAAAACATTATACTTTGGGGCTGTTTTTCTGCAAAGGGACCAGGACGACTGATCCATGTAAAGGAAAGAATGAATGGGGCCATGTATCGTGAGATTTGAGTGAAAACCTCCTTCCATCAGCAAGGGCATTGAAGATGAAACGTGGCTGGGTCTTTCAGCATGACAGTGATCCCAAACACACTGCCCGGGCAACGAAGGAGTGGCTTCATAAGAAGCATTTCAAGGTCCTGGAGTGGCCTAGCCAGTCTCCAGATCTCAATCCCATAGAAAATCTTTGGAGGGAGTTGAAAGTCCGTGTTGCCCAGCGACAGCCCCAAAACATCACTGCTCTAGAGGAGATCTGCATGAGGAATGGGCCAAAATACCAGCAACAGTGTGTGAAAACCTTGTGAAGACTTACAGAAAATGTTTGACCTCTGTCATTTCCAACAAAGGGTATATAACAAAGTATTGAGATGAACTTTTGTTATTGACCAAATACTTATTTTACCGAAGAATTTACCAATTAATTCATTAAAAATCCTTCAATGTGATTTTCTGGATTTTTTTTGTCTCATTTTGTCTCTCATAGTTGAGGTATACCTATGATGAAAATTGGAGACCTCTCATCTTTTAAGTGGGAGAACTTGCACAATTGGTGGCTGACTAAATACTTTTTTCCCCCACTGTATATAGTGCTTTTCTAGTCACAAAGACCACTCAAAGCACTTTCTCTAATACTAACCCTCTATTCTAAGGGCCTATAGGAAACAGATATCTAGGGACAATTTAGAAAAGCCAATTAACCTAGCATGCAAGTCTTTGAATTGTGGGAGGAAACCGGAGCCCCCAGAGTAAACCCACGCAGCACAGGGAGAACATGCAAACTCCACACAGAAAGGTTCCAACCCATGCCAACCTGGGGATTCGAACCAGGAACCTTCTAGCTGTAAGGCAACAGTGCTAACCACTGCACCACCGTGCTGCCCTGTGCTTGAAATCCAGCCGTGGGTGTTGAGACAAGAGTATTTCCACTCTGCGTCCAGCTGTGGCTGTTGAGAATACAGTCGATCCACTTAAGATAAGATAAGCCTTTATTAGTCCCACAACGGGGAAATTCCAGGATTGCAACAGCACAGGGATAGCAACACTCAGAGCAACAATCAGAAGGCAAGAAAAAAAAAAACAAACAAAAAAAACAAAAAAAAAAAAACAAAAAAAAAAAACAAGCAAGCAAGAGCAGCTAATATACATATGTACATATTACTATAAAATATATATATACACACACACACAGACACACAGTGCAGAGCATTGTAGCTAGATGGAATAAATATGTAAATATATAAACACCCACAGTACGGAGCATTGCAGCTAGGTGGAATAAATATGCAAGTATATAAACACACACAGTGCGGAGCAATGTAGCTAGATGGAATAATATGTAGATATATAAAAACACAGTGCGGAGCATTGTAGCTAGATGGAATAAATATATAGATATATAAATATAAACACACCCAGTGCTGAGCATTGTAGCTAGATGGAATAAATATATAGATATATAAATATAAACACACCCAGTGCAGAGCATTGTAGCTAGATGGAATAAATATGTAAATATATAAACACACACAGTGCAGAGCATTGTTGCTAGGTGGGATGAAACAGCATAACCGTCTATTTAGTTATCCTACATGGTATGATTATGTGCCCATACATATTCTCACCCTCCATAGCGACCGGTATGTTCCTAGTTGTATGCCGGAGAGGACCATTGTGTAAGTCTATTGCATCTTTTGCATTCAGAAAAAACTATTAGTTTGTTACGTCTTTTTGCTATCTCTGCGAGCAGCCCTGCTTAGGTTGTACAGTCTGACAGCCGTTGGTAGGAAGGACCTACGAAACCTCTCGGTTGTGCACCTGGGATGATGTAGTCTGCTGCTAAATGAGCTCCTCAGTGCATCCAGTATGTCCTGCATAGGGTGGAACTCGGACTCCAGCAGAGATGACAGTTTAGCCACCGTCCTTCTCTCTCCTATCTCCTCCATCGGATCAAGGCGTTGCCCCAGGACAGAGCTAGCTTTCTTAATCAGTTTGTTCAGTCTCTTCCTATCGGCTGCAGTAATGCCACTGCCCCAGCAGACCACTCCAAAAGTGATGGCTGATGCCACCACCGTGTCATAGAATGACTTCAGCAGCGCCCCTTGTACACCAAAAGACCTGAGGTCTCCTCAGCAGGAACAGCCTGCGCTGTCCCTTCTTGTAGAGTGCGTCGGTATTGTGTGACCAGTCTAGTTTATTGTTCAGATGAATACCCAGGTACTTGTAGGATGTCACCATCTCGATGTCTGTTCCCTGTATATTTACTGGTGCTGTGAGGGGCTGCCCATGCCTGCGGCAGTCCACCACCAGCTCCTTAGTTTTCCTCGCGTTGATCTGGAGGCAGTTCCGATGGCAACCAGTCCACAAAGTCCTGGATAAGCCCTCTGTACTCAGCTTCATCTCCGCTGGAGATGAGACCAACGATCGCAGAGTCATCAGAGAACTTCTGTAGATGGCAGTGTGTTGTGTTGTGTGAGAAGTCCGCAGTATAAAGAGTGAACAGGAGGGGGAGCCAGCACCGTTCCCTGGGGGGCCCCCGTGCTACTGATGATCGTGTCGGAAACACAGTCCCGGGTTCTCACAAACTGAGGCCGGTTCGTGAGGTAGTCCAGGATCCATGATGACAGGTGCTGGTCCACCCCTGCGCGGCAGCAGCTTGTCCTTCAGGATCATCGGTTGGATGGTGTTGAAAGCACTGGAGAAGTCAAAGAACATGATCCTCACCATATTCCCGGGCTTCTCCAGGTGGGACAGAGAACGGTGAAGGAGGAAGATCACCGCATCCTCCACCCCAATGCCATGCTGGTAGGCGAACTGGAGTGGATCCATCACTGGTTCCACCAGGGGCGGAGATGAGCAAGGAGCAGTCTCTCCAGGGGTCTTCATCAAGTGGGACGTCAAGGCCACCGGTCTGAAGCTGTTCAGGTCTTTGGGGTGGGAAGTTTTTGGTACAGGTACCACACAAGATGTTTTCCACAGCTGTGGTACCCTCCCCAGTTTCAGGCTCATGTTGAAGATATACGTCACAATCCCACACAGCTGGTCTGCACAGGACTTGAGGAGCTTTGCGCTGATGCCGTCCGGTCCCGACGCCTTCCTCGCCTTGATCTTCCTCAGCTCCGTCCTCACCTGGGTCTTGGTCAGGGTCAGGATGGGGGGCTGTGTGTTGGGAGTGGGGGGGGGGGGTGGTCGGTGGAGTGGGGAGTGGGCAGCAGGACTTGATTTCTTAGTGTCAGCAGTGGTTGTTGTGCAGACAGGGGGGAGGGCGGTTGGTCAAATCTATTGAAAAACAGATTCAGGTTGTTCGCCCACTCCCTGCCCCCCCGTGGCCTGGGGGAGGTATTCTGGAGCCCCGAGATGGTTTTGAGGTTTCTCCAGACCCCGCTGATGTCGCTCTGTTGCAGCTTGTCCTCCATCTTCTTCCTGAAGCTGTCCTTGCCTTCTCTGATCTTTCTCCTCAGCTCCCTCTGTACGGACTTCAGCATCTCTCTGTTCCCCGACCTGAAGATCCTCTTCTTCTCTCTCAGAAGTGTTTTTATCTCAGGGTTGATCCAGGGTTTGTTGTTTGAGTGACGCCGTATGGTCTTGGTGGGAACGGATTTGTCCACACAGAAGCTGAGGTAGCCCGTGAAGGTGTGAATGAGGCCATCGATGTCCTCACCATGTGGATCGCAGAGCTGCTTCCAGGCAGTGGCTTCAAAACAGTCCTTTAGAGTGTCCATTGTCTCCTCAGACCATAACTCCACAGTGTGCATGGCCGGAGGTTGTCTGTGCACTAGGGGTTTGTACACCGGTCGGAGATGAACCAAGTTGTGATCCGATCTCCCAAGTGGGGGAGTTGTGATGAGGTGTACGCCTCCTTAGTGTTTGCGTAGAACAAATCCAGTGTTTTATTGTCTCTAGTGTGGCATGTGACATACTGGGTGAAAGTGGGCAGAATGGGAGACAGTGAAACGTGGTTGAAATCGCCTGAGATGAGGAGAAGAGCATCTGGGTGTTCTGTCTGCAGCCTGCTGGTAACTGAATGGATGACGTCATGCGCTGTCCCAGCGTTCGCCGTCGGATTTGCATAAACAACAATGCAGATCACGTGTGAGTGTTCTCTCGGGAGATATGTAGGCCTCATGCTAACAGCTAGCAACTCAATGTCTTTGCTGCAGTGTCGTTGTTTAACAGTGATATGTCCCGGTCTACACCAGTTGTTGTTAACATACATTATCACTCCACCGCCCCTAGTTTTGCCACTCTCTGGTGTTCGGTCAGCACTTCACAGTGTTGCTAGCAGAGCACTAGCTTTGTCGGAGTTGAAGATTGCCACAAGTCTCAACTGGCTGTTTAGCTTGCAACCCACCAACATGCTTTTGTCTTGAACTGCGACAAAGGAAAAATAATCTATTTCCACAAAAACAAAGTAGCTTCATCGTTGCCTTAACTCAGTAATTAAGACTCACAGGCTCTCTGCAACAGGTCATGTCAACTGACGGCTGCATCACTGACATAGGGTCAGTTTGTATATTCATTTATTTGCGCTAAAAAAATCTATCCATATTAATTAACGAGTGATGCATCTGATCAAATTTCAGTAACTGTAACTTATTACTGAATTTTTAAACAGTAATTCTGTTACACAGCACATTACTGCAAAAGTAGTGGCGTTACAGTAATGCGTTGCTTTGTAACTTGTTACTCCCAACACTGGTTGTGACACACGAAGTCCATTGTTTTGTGTTGAGCTGCTTAAAAACTGTGGATGTTTGCTATGGGTGAAAGAGCAAGCTCCGTTTGTGACTGCTGCTGGCTGGTTGATGCTGAGCCTGGCATTCTGTTATTTGCACATATAGTAGTACTTTTGAGAATTTTCTGGAGAAGATTCTGGGTAATTTTTGTCATTTTGGATATGTTGATAGCTGTAATAAACCTGCAGGTGAAGAAAGAAGGCATATTTGTCCACTCCCATTTTTATAAAAGTCTTCAAATCTTGAAAGTTCTGTGGGTGTCTTCTATGAACTCTGATCAGTTTGTTCCATAGATTTTCAATTGGATTCAGGGTCAGGTGACTTACTGGGCCATTCTAGCAGCTTTATTTTCCTTCTCTGGAGCCAGTTGAGTTACCTTGGCTGTGTGTTTGGGATCACTGTCTTGCTGAAATGTCCACGCTCGTTTCAGCTTCAGCATCTTGGCAGATGCAACAGGTTCTTATCAAGGATGTCTGCTGTACATTTGTCCATTCATCTTTCCTTCAATTATATGAAGTCTCCCTGGACGCATGGGCTGAAAAATGCCGCAAACACCATGATGCTCCCACCTCAAAATTGTACTGTTGGTATGGGTGTTTTTGAGCTTGGTGTGCAGTGCCTTTGCTCTCCAAACATGCTGTGTGTTGTGGCATCGCAAAAAGTGGTGTTTTTGTGGTATTTTTTTTTCTTACATAATTTTTCAACACTTTTTTCCTGTCCTTTTGGACTCATCTCTAAATAAAAAAAGAAGGGAAATGAAAGTGAAAAAACTAATGTGCAGTCTGTTTTAGTAAAAAAACAAAATTGTTACAGTAATAAAAAGCTAATTTCCACCCAGTTTTCAAATCAGTGAAACCAAAAGTAACTCCAAGTATAACCAAATGTTCTTGACCAAAAGGACGGTTCTGTCCACAGTGTACTCAAGAGTAAAAAGTATCCTGAAACAGACCTGCGCAGTAAAGTACAACTTTGCGAAAAATTACTTGAATGAGTAAATGTAACTAGTTACTGCCCACCGCTGTTTACCTTGCTTCTGAATGTAAAAGCTCAGCAAACAGTTTTGAAACATGAAGAAATGTCTGTTTTTGCCCATGATGTCACTACATTGTTGATTATTCTAAACTCCAGACATCATAGATGTCTTCTAGATAAAAACCTTCCTTGGTAATTGTGACTTTTTTTTTTTTTTTTTTGCAAGAAACAGCATTCTCATTTCCATCCCAGTGTTAGTTGATGCTATTTGTCATAACATTAGTTTTAGTGTCAAGTGTAAAATGTAGCTTGACAAGTTTACAGTCAGTGTCTGAATGTCATTATTTCTATCACTTTTCAAAGCCAGTCGTTACTTATCTGTTAGATAATCCAGTTGTCTTTTTTAGTGACCTGTATTATAAATGGTCACTAATGGCACTTCTCCACTAGCACCTACTCAGCCCGACTCGACTCGACTCTACTCGGCTCAACACGGTGTCGTTTGTTTTCCATTACAAGTGAGTACCGCCTCAAGTGGGTGGGATCTTTACAACAAGGCAGCACGATGCTCCCGTGACATCATTTGTATGTGACACAAGCAAAACACAAGATGGAGGATCTCGAAACGATGGTATAGCTGCTGCTCGGTCTCTGGTTTTTTGTCACGGTAAAGGCAACAAAAGGAGAGCCAGAGAAGGCTACAGGCACTGAGATAAAACACAAAGGAAAAGTACAGGAGACTTTGGCATGCCATAGAGCAGTATGAAGCCAAAGACATGAGGGTACGAACTAGAAGACGGATGAGGGTAAGTGTTGGAAAAATTGTCTTTAACCAGTAGTCAAAGAATCAGGCAGGATCAAAGTTTCAATAAATTTAATTTGCACTGATCAGTGGAGAACAATAAGTGGTACACTCAGAGCCCCCTATGGAAATTGTTCTGAATCACATACACAACTTTGAGTCTTTAAGTATCCTGTTATCTCAAAACTGTCTGAGAGAATATCTGGTTCAGTCTGGTTCTTCCAGGCTGTCTCCTTTCTCAGACATTACAGAACATGTGTATGTAAACAAAGACAAAATGTCATGCTGCCACGACCTTGTACACTTCACACAGACTCTGAGGTACCAAAGGATAGCGAATGCAGAATCATTCTATCAGTAAGCTAATGATTGCTAATGCTTGCGACAGTCATTAGTAAGTCCCGCATACTATGTTGTGATGGCGGCAGCTTATCGCTATTGGGTATTAAAATACAGTGGGGCAAAAAAGTATTTAGTCAGCCACCAATTGTGCAAGTTCTCCCACTTAAAAGATGAGAGAGGTCTCCAATTTTCATCATAGGTATACCTCAACCATGAGAGACAAAATGAGGGGGAAAAAAATCCAGAAAATCACATTGTCTGATTTTTAAAGAATTTATTTGCAAATTATGGTGGAAAATAAGTATTTGGTGAATAACAAAAGTTCATCTCAATACTTTGTTATATACCCTTTGTTGGCAATGACAGAGGTCAAACGTTTTCTGTAAGTCTTCACAAGGTTTTCACACACTGTTGCTGGTATTTTGGCCCATTCCTCCATGCAGATCTCCTCTAGAGGAGTGATGTTTTGGGGCTGTCGCTGGGCAACACGGACTTTCAACTCCCTCCAAAGATTTTCTATGGGGTTGAGATCTGGAGACTGGCTAGGCCACTCCAGGACCTTGAAATGCTTCTTACGAAGCCACTCCTTCGTTGCCCGGGCGGTGTGTTTGGGATCATTGTCATGCTGAAAGACCCAGCCACGTTTCATCTTCAATGCCCTTGCTGATGGAAGGAGTTTTCACTCAAAATCTCACGATACATGGCCCCATTCATTCTTTCCTTTACACGGATCAGTCGTCCTGGTCCCTTTCCAGAAAAACAGCCCTAAAGCATGATGTTTCTACCCCCATGCTTCACAGTAGGTATGGTGTTCTTTGGATGCAACTCAGCATTCTTTCTCCTCCAAACACGACAAGTTGAGTTTTTACCAAAAAGTTCTATTTTGGTTTCATCTGACCATATGACATTCTCCCAATCCTCTTCTGGATCATCCAAATGCTCTCTAGCAAACTTCAGACGGGCCTGGACATGTACTGGCTTAAGCAGGGGGACACGTCTGGCACTGCAGGATTTGAGTCCCTGGCGGCGTAGTGTGTTACTGATGTAGCCTTTGTTACTTTGGTCCCAGCTCTCTGCAGGTCATTCACTAGGTTCCCCCGTGTGGGTCTGGGATTTTTGCTCACCATTCTCGTGATCATTTTGACCCCACGGGGTGAGATCTTGCGTGGAGCCCCAAATCGAGGGAGATTATCAGTGGTCTTGTATGTCTTCCATTTTCTAATAATTGCTCCCACAGTTGATTGCTTCTCACCAAGCTGCTTACCTATTGCAGATTCAGTCTTCCCAGCCTGGTGCAGGTCTACAATTTTGTTTCTGGTGTCCTTTGACAGCTCTGTTGTCTTGGCCATAGTGGAGTTTGGAGTCTGACTGTTTGAGGTTGTGGACAGGTGTCTTTTATACTGATAACGAGTTCAAGCAGGTGCCATTAATACAGGTAACGAGTGGAGGACAGAGGAGCCTCCTAAAGAAGTTGTTACAGGTCTGTGAGAGCCAGAAATCTTGCTTGTTTGTAGGCAACCAAATACTTATTTTCCACCATAATTTGCAAATAAATTCTTTAAAAATCAGACAATGTGATTTTCTGGATTTTTTTTTCTCATTTTGTCTCTCATAGTTGAGGTATACCTATGATGAAAATTGGAGACCTCTTTCATCTTTTAAGTGGGAGAACTTGCACAGTTGGTGGCTGACTACTTTTTTGCCCCACTATATGTATACTGTGCATGTGTGTTTGAGATGGCTGCCTTGTGGCAAAATAATCACTACAAACCGTCGGTCTGGACATTCAACCAAGCCTTGAAGTTGTGGGATCTCACATTGTTCCTGGCTTCACAAATGTGCAGTGGTTGAACTTCAGGATGTCTGAAGAAATGTTTAGCTTTCTGTGCAACAAATTACATCCAGCCATGGAGTGAGAAGACACGACATTCTGCCAGTGCGTGCCCCCAAAGAAGAAAGTGGCTATTGCGCTGTGGAAGCTTGCTACCGGCTCAGAGTACAGGACTATTGGCCATCTTTTTGGAGTGAGCATCACAACTGTGTGCAGGTGTGTGCAGTAGTTTTGTGCTGCAACAGAGACATCGTCGGTGCCAGAACAAATTGGTTTTCCTAATGAAGAGAAATGGCTGTCTACATTGGCAACAGATGGGGGCTCCCACACTGTGTGGGTACTATTGATGGCTCCCATATACCCATCATAGCACCACAACACTATCACACAGACTATTGCAATCGTAAAGGCTGGCACTCCATAATCCTTCAAGGTGTTGTTGATGGAAAGGGGCTGTTCTGGAATGTGTTTGCTGAGCTGCCAGGGAGCCTGCATGATGCTAGGGTTTTGAGACTGCCCATACTGTGGGAGTTATCCAGCCGGGGAAACCTCTTCCCAGCTTACATCAGGAACATTGGTGCGGTGAGTGCAGGCTATTACATCCTCGGCGACTCGGCTTATCCCTCGCAAGACTCGCTCTTGAAACCATTCCATGACACTGGACGACTGACAGAAGAAGAGCACATGTTCAACCAAAAAATCAGTTGAGTATGGGTGGTTGTGGAGAATGCTTTCGGAAGGTGGTGCTGCCTTCTGCAAAGGAATGACTGTGATATCCAACTGGTGAAAACTATGGTGCTAACTTGTTGTGCTCTGCATAATCTGTGTGAAAATCATGGAGAGACTTTTGAGAGTTCATGGGATGATCCTGCTGCTGCAGCACTTGAGCCTGTGGTGGCAGCGGCACAGGGTGTAGAGGAGGAGGGCAGAGATGTACGAGATGCTCTGATGCAGTTCTTGTGGAGCAATAATAGTTGAACATAATCTGATTGCCTTCCCATTCATGTGCCTACACATGTACACCTTTTGTACTTTGACAATAAAATTTTGTACATTTAGCAGATATGTCTCTTCTTTTGTTTATAAGTTTCATTTGTGAAGGTTACCAGGATTTTATTAGTGACTTAAATTAAATGCTAAAAGATAGGAGAAGCTGTTGAAGAATAACCCAGCGGTTTGAGAAATCGCTTTTGGTTTGATGTAAGTCTGTCAACAGAATCATGAACCATAAAGCAGTTTGTGTTAAAATATGTTAAAGCCCATTAACCCATTATTAAGAAATACAGATGCTAATATGGCACAGAATTCCTCGATATACTGGTGCTGTCACTAAAGTGTGCAGTGTCTTCTACGCTGGCACATCCAACAATACAGTCTTCAGTAAATAAAATAATTGTTTTTGGTTACTTTTTTCTGAAAAATGAGCCATTATTTTCGGTGTCACTGATCAGTCTTTGGTTTGTACTCTTGGCTCTTTTCCCACCAGTGTCTTAACAGACAAACCACAATCATGATGCAAACACATGAGTCACTAAATTGTTTTCTAAAAGCAGCAGCCCAATTACAGATTGTTTTGAATGTGCAAAAGTCAAACTGTCAAAAAAAAAAAAAATTGGAATGGGGGTACTGGGTCACACACGCCAGCCATTCATCGCCTTCACAAGGTCACTCAGCACACCAAGGAATGCCTGATTGAAGGCAGCATTCTGAGCAATCTCCTCCCTTCGCAAAGTAGTTTCATGCTCCGTTGCTTCACGTGCCTCACTGAGAAGCAGCTGGATGTGCCGCTCACGCTGGTCCCGGTTCAGCACCTGGTCAGCCTGCATCTCAGCAAGTACAGTGGCATGGCATGGTCTGGTTTGGAGTGGATTCTTCTACTCTTGCCTAGACGAAAGACAGAAATGGGTGATGGTTAATTAAAGCAAGTTCAAAACATATATTTGGGAAATACACTTGTTGCTAAAAGCCAGCGGTGGAATGTGACAAAAAATGTTTTGTTGTTGTATTTAAGCACAATTTTCATGTAGCTGCGCTTCAGTAAAGTAGATTTTACAAGGGCTGGGTTATGTTTAAAATTAGTTTTTAATCGGACTGCGTTAATACATTTGTTTGTATTGAATCAAGTACTTTCGCTATTATACTTCAAGTACATTCAAAAGTGAGTTATTTGATGTTTTTACTTAAGTGGAAGTTGTGCTACTTTAGATTTGGCACATTTTCTGTCCTTTAACTGAAAAAACAAAGATTCAAGTACTTCCTCCACCACTGTTAAAAACAATGGGTGTTAAAGTCCAAATGTCACGTAATTTTTTTTTCCAAATGCCAACGAATTTTGATAAAATACACATAGCTTAAACCAAATATTCATACCGGAGACCATATCACCCACCCGTATTTACATAATTGCACAAAATACACCAGGCGAAGGTCCCCCTAGCGGCTGTCAGTGTGTGACAGCCAATCCAGACCGCGGCCATGTTTTTGACGTCACAAATTTCACCCTGGCTGCCCTGCCTATCCACATTCACACTTATCAACATTGGACAATCATGACGGAAAGTGACAGCGATTGTGAACAAATTAGTTTAGTTTTGTCCTCTGGTGAATCGGACTTGGAATTCAGGGAAGACGACACCCCAGATACTGATGACAGTGGTTCAGACAGTGACAGAGGCATAGAACCTTACAGGTTCGAGCCGTCCGAGACGGAATCAGATGCTTTGTCTGATGACAACAGTTCCAACGATGACCAGAGAGCAGAACCAGTGGAAAATGTCATTGAATTGGACATTAATCGCCTCCAGAATGTTGAATGGTAAGCCAAAAGAAATCTGTGATGTTTAAATTAATTATAACCACCGGCAAAATTGGGAAGCCGAAGGGGGTCTGTCGAGGCTAACCCTATAACATATATTATTTAATGCATATCAAGAAAAATATGTTTTGTCGAGTGCCATCCAGCAATACGATAGATGATTTATTTCTAAGGATAAAATTGTTGGTTGTTGTTACGTTGGTAACGAGGGGTAACTAAGAACAAAAATAGTGATTGCCTTCCACAAACAAAGGAAAAAAACTGTCTTTGTATTAAAAATATGCGGTGCCTCCACTGAGGTTCCAGAAGGCAGCAAAGCGACCATATTACAGATATAGGACACATAAAAATCATACCTGTCAAGGCATACCTCATGCCTCCCTTATTGGGGGGCTTTCACACCTGTACTGAGTACTTAAAAACTGTATTTATCAGCAGATGAAAGAAAACTGGAACCCCCCCCCCAAAAAAACAAAAACAAAAAAAAAACCCAGCAACTTGCAACATGACCTATTTCAAATATATTTATTCAAATGTACACTTTTATGGACACAATCTTGAGCCACAACTTTTTGGTAATGTGAAAATAATAAGCCAAGTAGCACAAAAAAAATAAATAAAATAAAAAAAATACAAAAATATTTTATTTGTCAGCTTTGTTACACTAATGCACTTGGATGAACTTGAAACAAGAAAATGTTCACTGATGCTGCTTGTTATAGTTCCAAGTAGCAGCCTTTGCTGACTCTAGCATTTCTGATGTGGCAGATCAGATCAGGTGGCAGATCAGAAGTGATCTGCCACCAATGGGGGTAGATTGTGCCCTGCCACAAAAAAATGACAAACCATCACTTCTGCTAGTGATGCATTGAATTTGGAAGGCGATTCCTCTCTGTTCCAGAGCCGCAGGACAGTAGAAAGTGTGAGGCCGTCAGCCTAATGATTAAGTCCACACTTCTGACTGTAGTGATAATAGCTCACGCTGAGCGCTCTGCCAGCCCCCTAGCTGTGGGGGTCACACACACGACGTGTTCCTCAACACACTCACTAATTTTTTTTCCCGTATATTTTTCTTTTGGGCGTACAGAAATGGCAATACGCCCGTATTTGCTAAAATTGCATTTTCCCCGTATTAAAATACGGCGAAAACGTATCACTTGACAGGTATGTAAAAATACACATATCTATGGGTATGGGTACCGAAAAACGGGGCTATAAGGGACGGCTGGGTAATAAGGGACACTTTTCTGCGTCCTGCTCAAAATAAAAAAAGCAGAATTACACTTAAAACATTTCCCAGAAAAGTGTCCCTTATTACCCAGCTGTCCCTTATAGCCCCGTTTTACGGTATGGGTGAAATATCCAATTTTTTCTTTCTTGTTGCTCACTTCAATCTTCCAGTCTCCATATAAACAATCAATCGGGATACCCCAAGCATCAAACTAGGGTACAATCTGTTTCGTCACTTCGGCCTTCTTCCCCAGGCGATTCCGGGGGCCCTGAGTGGTAATGTCAGGCCAAGCGCGGCAGTTTTAAATTAACGAATGTTCCGGCATTACTGAAGCATATGTACCAAGAC
This sequence comes from Pholidichthys leucotaenia, assembly GCA_020510985.1. Lineage (NCBI taxonomy): Eukaryota > Metazoa > Chordata > Actinopteri > Cichliformes > Pholidichthyidae > Pholidichthys > Pholidichthys leucotaenia. Next base: position 270,896,896 of record CM035844.1, on the reverse strand, counting down.
CTGAACGGATCGGTTCCCTTTTATATCTAGTTTCAAGACATTTTAAGGACCCTATTACGTGACATTTGGACTTTAAACTTCTTGTTTATTGTTTCTTACCAGCGATAGTACATTGCAGTGTCATGCTAGACAGTACTGGTATCGGAACTGATGCAGGGACAGACGCAGGGGAACCTGGGGGGGGTCTGTGATGGAGGTGGTGCCCCTCGCATGCGGAAGCAGATTCTAGAACAAAAATACACACATAACTGAAGTACATGCACAGCATGAAAGTACAACATGTAAAAACCAACTTTTTAACCAGGATTAACACTGGCTTATTTCATCAGATGTTGTTGCCATGCTGACTTTACGTTTTGCTCTCATAAGCGAATGCTGCATCACAAAACACTCACCACCCTCTATCATGGTTTTCAACAATGCCACGGCCAGATCGACCCCACTCTCCCTGCCATTGCTGGCAGGTCGATGGCCGTAAATGGCGTCCATTTGGTTGAACCACTTCCCGTCCTTTCTGTTCGCCCCACTTTGGCCGTTGTGGTCCTTGATGGTCTCGTAATCGCTTTTCAATTTCTTTAGCTTCTCCCTACATTGTTTTAATGTCCAGTTGTACCCGTGAGTAGCCATCAGCTCGGAGACGTCCTGGTAGACTTTTTTCATTTCAGGTCGTTCTGTCTAGCGCCCTCTGGATTCTCTCATCAGTTACCAAGCACAGAAAAGTCTGTACCTCATCGTTTGACCACGGTGTTGATTTATCAGTGGCCTGCAGTCTGTTGAAATCACATTTTCACCTCGCTTGGAACCCCACATGAGTAGGTACAAAAAAAGTACCTGGTACTAAGTACTAATGGAAAACCCTTCAAACCGAGTAGAATTGAGGCGAGTTGGGCTGAGTAGGTGCTAGTGGAAAAGGGGCTTAAATGAGACACTTTTCCTGACCCACGAGGACAATATAGTGGCTTCACAATGCGTTGGCTTACACAATTACATATTGTAACAAGGGATGGACAGGTTTTTATTCCATGCCGTTTAAAGCCCAAAGGGGTCAAAGAGCTCCTTGGGCGATGGCCGAAGGGGGATGATGTTATTAATAATAATGCATTTTATTTGTATAGCACTCCCCAAGGCACTCAGACGCTTTACATTAATAAAAAAGAAACCGTTAAAATTAAAGATTAAAAGGAAGTCTGAACAGGTGGGTTTTGAGTAATGAATTGAAGTAGTTTAAGTCTGTGCAGTCACAGGTGTTTTGGGGGAGAGAGTTCCAGAGGGGGGAGACTATGATGGAAAAGGCTTTGTTCTGTGTGGTGGAGAGAGGAGGTTTGCATCAGAAGAATGGGGGTGGGGGCAACAAGTCGGTGAGATAGGAAGAGGCCTGGTGATGGAGGGCTTCACAGGTGAGGGGAAGGACTTTGAACTGTATGCATTGTGACATTGGGAGCCAGTGGAGGTTCTGGAGGACAGGGTTGATGTGGTCGCGGGAGCGGGACTGCGTAAGGAGATGGGTGGCTGAGTTCTCAATGTATTGAAGTTTCTGGAGGACTTTGGATGGTGAGCCATAAAGAATGCTATTGCAGTAGTCGAGTCTGGATGTGATTAATGTGTGTATGCGGGTTTTGGCGGTGGAGAAGATGAGTGATGGATGGAGTTGGGCTATATTTTTTTTATGTGAAAGAAGGCAGTTTTGGTGACATGATTGATGTGCGGTTCAAAAGTGAGGTGCCTTCAAAGATGACTCCAAGGTTTCATATCTGTGGGGATGGGGAAAGTGTGAGGTTGGCAGCAGTGAGGTGGAAGTTGTGGGGGGGTTTGATGAGAGATTCCAGGCTGATGATCATCATGTCAGACTTATCATAATTAAGTTGTAGAAAGTTCTTTTGCATCCAGGATTGTATTTCATAGAGACAGTTTTCCAGTATGGAGCAGGTTACTGTGGTTATGCAGTTAGTAAAAATGTAGATCTGAATGTCGTCCTGAATCCTTGGCCGTCCCTTCTGGGGCGGATGCCTGGCTGTCCCGGGGCTTGTTGGCCTTGGGACATTTGTGCTCTGTGGGGGTTGGTGGCATTGTCCTGCTTGCTTGGGTTTTTTTTTTTTTTGGGGGGGGGGGGGTTGCTGTGACCAGCCCCCCTCTTCATATGTTTCCTGGCAAACCACTCACATGCACACACTTATTTTGCACGCGCTCTCATGCACACGCACACGTATGCACACACACACGTCTCTCCTTTAACAGGTGCAGATATCAGACTCGTGTTGAGACCTCTTCAGTGGAACAAACAGTCTGTCTTCTGTTTGTTTCAGTTGTTAGTCTGTTTGTCTTCTTTGTCTGCCCCCCCCCCTTCCCGGTCGGGTCCTTCATGGGTAAAACAATTTAAATAAAGTATTAAAAGTTATTACAAGAGGAGTTTATAAATAGTATACAGTGCATATATACAGTGGATATTAAAGGTCTGATGACACATTTTGACTTCATCTAATTTTGCAACACATAATTTCAATATAACAAAATAGGTTGGTCTGTGCAGTTCTAAGTCGAACAGGCTTTTTTTCACGCGAATATCCGACGTTTTTATGAGTGCCACGTCACAAATGGCGTCAGTGGTTGAAAAACCCCACGGTCATGTTGTGACGTCAGCGACAGAACACAGCGCTTGGCTGCCCATTGTACACGCAGGATGGAAGTGGTAGAAAACATCGACAATGGTTCCAGCACATGTAGTCTGGAATTGGTTTGTGTTGTCCAATCTTCAGACAATTATCATTCAGAAGAATGGGATGACAATGAAGAATCTAGGGGCATCAGACTGTATAGGTTTGAGCCGTGCCAAGCAGGCATCGTGCCTAGCGAGTCAGACTCAGAGAGTGACAGTGGAAAGGCACACATGCCCGCCGCAGCAGCAGCGACAAACACATAGCAGGGGAACACCGAGTGGTATGCTTTTGTTACAGATATTGCGACAAATTATTTGTTCATAAATATAATTTATTTAAACCCGATTTTTCAATAAAATCATAGCAGTGTATTCTCTGTGGCTCTGGCATCGGGTTTATTATGTTTTATCTTTTGAGTTCTTGTTGTTTTTATGTTTTGTACATGTGGTTTATGTGCTGTTTTGACCCACTTTCAGGTGGGCACAGTCCAAGATTCACCGGTCCGACCACGCGCCCTCTCTCTTTGACAGTCAGCTGTTCATGTTTTGTGTGCGTCATCTGCCATGTTGTCAGCCAGCCAATATTGCCAACACTATCATGACGTGTTAGCCACTCCACACAGCCGTGGTTCTGTTGCACCCCTTGAAGCGATGTCAGCCCTGGAGCACAACCGTGGTTAACACGTCTCCTCTCCATGCATTTCGCTGGGCCGATGTTGGCCCCGAACGCCAACTGTAAGTGTTTCCTGTTTTATTTTTGTAAGTCTTCACTTTTTGGGAACTGTTGTCATCATTCTTATGTTCAGTACATGTGCTGTGGTGAATCCTGTGTGTAAATCCATTCATCCTTCCCCTCCTCATGCGCTCCTCCTGCGTAAAAGTGCACGAGGAGCGCGCGGAGAGGGAGGATGAAATAACGAGGATTTACGTGCAGGGTTCACCACAGCTCATTTAATACAGAAAGACAGACAATTCCCAAAAAGGTGAAGACGTACAAAAAACACAAACACACTTACTGATGGCGTTCGGGGGCCGGTATTGCCCAGCGAGTGAATGAGAGGAGACGTGTTAGCCACAGCTGCGTCCCAGAGCCGACATCGCTTCAAGGACGCATGAGAACCACACCAAACATGGAGTGACTAACACGTCATGAGAGTGCTGAAAATACTGGCAGACTAACAGCACAGATGACAATACTATGGACCAGCAGTGCGTGACTGGCAAACGACCGCGAAGTACACGCACTGCTGGTGATGGTGCGATGAGAAGCACCTGGGCGAGGACCGGGAAAGATGATCAGTGGGAGCTGAAATCAGCTGGTGATAATGAGAGAGGGGACGTGGCCGGACCGGTGAGATGTCAGCATGCACTCACAGAAAGTAGGTCAAAGCGGCTGTCTAACAGCCGCTGACCAGACAGTGGCTAAGGAGAGGAAAGCACACTGAAATACATACTACACATACATAAACAGCGGCACCTAAACCCACAGAGAGGTCTGGACCGAGCCGGGGGAAACCAAGCCGGCTCAGCACCTGACACTCCTCCTGCGTAAAAGCACACAAGGAGGCTTATGACAGTTGGAGCTGAAGCATGTGATGTGGTCTTTCATGGCCTGCTGTTTATCTAAGCCTGCGACACAACGCGAAGGCATATCTGTAAAATTAAAACAAGGAGCCAGAGGAACTGTGAGCTACGAAGCTGCTGTCATTCCAGTCAACAACACTGGCATCCATTCTGTCGCTTACGTCATGGTGGTGCCGCCCTTCATTCGGTGGGTGGCACCACAGTCCAGTCAGCGGCTGCGGTTTTTTGATAACTAGTTTATGCAGGCACAGTTGTCAGTATTATATTGATCATCGACAATGACTTTTGGGTTTACACAACATGCTAAAAAATGTCAAAATCGTGTCATCAGACCTTTAAAAAGTCTACACACCCCTGTTCTAATGCCAGGTTTTTGTGATGTAAAAAAATAAGACCAAGATAAATCATTTCAAAACTTTTTCCACCATTAATGTGGCCTATAACCTGTACAACCCAATTGAAAAACAAACTGAAATCTTTTAATGGGAAAAATAAAAAACCTACAATAACCTGTTTGCATGAATGTGCACACCCTTAAACTAATACTTTGTTGCAGCACCTTTGGCTTTTATTACAGCACTCGGTCTTTTTAGGGAAGAGTCTATCAGTGTGGCACATTTTGATGTGGCAATATTTGCCCGCTCTTCTTTGCAAAAATGCTCCAAATCTGTCAGATTGTGAGGGCATCTCCTCTGCACAGCCCTCTTCACATCACCCCACAGATGTTCGATTGGATTCAGGTCTGGACTGTGGCTAGGCCATTCCAAAACCTTAATCTTCTTCTGGTGAAGCCATTCTTTTGTTGATCTGGATGTGTGCTTTGGGTCATTGCCGTGCTGAAAGATGAAGTTCTCTTCATCTTCAGCTTTCTAGCAGAAGCCTGAAGGTTTTGTGCCAACACTGACTGGAATTTGGAACTGTTCATAATTCCCTCCACCTTGACTAAGGCCCCAGTTCCAGCTGGAGAAAAACAGTCCCAAAGCACGATGGTGCCACCATCATGCTTCACTGTAGGTATGGTGTTCTTTTGGTGATGAGCAGTGTTGTGTTTGTGCCAAATATACCTTTTGGAACCATGGCCAGAAAGTTCAACCTTGGTTTCACTGGACCATAACATACTTTCCCCACCTGCATTTGGGAGATTTCAAAGTGGTTTTTGCAAAATGTAGCCGGGCTTGGATGTTTTTCTTAGTAAGACAAGGCTTCCGTCTTGCCACCCTAGACGGGAGATAGTTGTCACATGTACGAAATAGCTAGTACTTGCCAGAAATTCCTGCAGCTCCTTCAATGTTGCGTCGACCTCTTGGCAGCCTCCCTGACCAGTTTTATTCTCGTCTTTTCATCAATTTTGGAGGGACGTCAGTTCTTGGTAATGTCACTGCTGTGACATATTTTCTCCACTTAATGATGACCGTCTTCACTGTGTTCCATGGTATATTTAATGCCTTGGAAATTCTTTTGTACCCTTCTCCTGACTGATACCTTTGAATAATGAGATCCCTCTTATGCTTTGGAAGTTCTCTGCGGACCATTTATTTATTTAAAAGGGACCATGCAAATGAATGAACATCAGTAACAAACAGACATAAATGTACCGAAGTTAGCAGAAGCTAATTTTCATTCAGAGTCCCTTTGGCAGGTGAAAGGACAAAATTACATTACTTATAAGTACAGTGACCACAACCATGGCTTGTGCTGTAAGTTGTGACTACAAAAATGTCAGGTAAAGCCTACTAGAACAGTTGAACTTTATTTGGGGTTAATCAGAGGCACTTAAATGGTGGCAGGTGTGTGATGACTCCCATTAACATGAGTTTGAATGGGATTGGTTTTAGTAATTCTGAACACAAGCCATATCCCAGTTATAACAGGGTTGTGCATATTTATGCAAACAGGTTATTCTAAGTTTGTTTTTTTATTTTTCCCCTTAAAAATTTCCAGTTTGTTTTTTCAATTGGGTTGTTACAGGTTGTAGGTCACATTAATGGTGGAAAAAGGTTTGAAATGATTTATCTTGGTCTCATGCCTTGAAAATTCTTTTGTACCCTTCTCCTAACTGATACCTTTGAACAACGAGATCCCTCTGATGCTTTGGAAGCTCTCTGTGGCCCATGGTTTGTGCTGTAAGATGTGACTACAAAAATGTCAGGCAAAGCCAACTACAACAGCTGAACTTTATTTGGGGTTAATCAGAGGCACTTTAAATGGTGGCAGGTGTGTGCTGACTCCCATTTAACATGAGTTTGAATGTGATTGGTTAATTCTGTGAAACAGACTCATGTCAATCATCACTGTTTTCTTCTTGCATTACCGACTGCACTATATGGTTCTCCACATTATCTGCTGCTCGCTAATATATTTAAACTGCTGACTAGTATTACTCACTCTTATTCTACACTTTATTGCATGTATAGTTTATTTCTTTTATCATGTTTAACGTTGCAGCATTGCACTGAGACAAATTTCTAGTTTGTGTACTACATGAACAATGGCAATAAATCTGATTCTGATTCAGATTCATCACTGCTGTAATTATCACATGCAAGGATAAGAACTAGGCAGTTCTGTGGGGCAGTGGTTAACACTGTGGTAGCACAGCAAGAAGATCATGGGTTCAATCTCACCCCTGTCCATTGGTGACCCTTCTGTGTGGAGTTTGCATGTTCTCCCTGTGTCTGCGTGGGTTTACTTTGGGTACTTTTGTTTCCTCCCACAGGAAACTGGGGATTCTACATTGTCCTTAGATATGAATGTGAGAGTGAATGGTTTTCTGTCTCTCTGTTTTGGCCCTACGATGGACTGGTGGTCTGTCCAGGGTGTACCCCACCTCTTGGCCAGAGATTGTGGGATAGCCCCCCCCCCCCCCCGGCAACCTGAAAAAAGATGAAGTGGTATAAGATGGATAGAAGTATCAGGAGTATTTTTGACCAGGTGGTGACTTTTTGGCCAGTCACTGTATTTATTCTTTCTGAGTTTTCTATTATGAGCATGTTCTATGTCTCTTTGTCCCTCCAGATGCTTCACAGCTCCATGACTGTAAGGAGGAGGAGGTTCTTACTGTCCAGCAGCTCTGTAACCAGGAGAGGAACTCCAGTCTGGACAAGGAGGAACAAGATGCTGCACAGATTAAAGAGGAAGAAGAAGAACTCTGTAGCAGTCAGGAAGAAGAAGACTTTGGACTGAAACAAGAGACTGATACCTTCATGGTGACTCCTATTGATGAGGACAATGACAAGAGTGAAACTGAACCAAACACTGAGCAGCTTCTTTCTCACTACTCTCTTGACACTGAGAGCCAAGACCAGGGAGCAGGTAAGAATGTAAACCCAGGATCAAGTAAACACGAAGAGCCACAGCCAAAGAAGAGACTTCACAGAAAGAGACGTGATCGTAACAATGTAGACAACTCCTCCATGTCAGAGAATCAGTGTGATACTGACATGGGTGAAAAGTCTGTAAAATATTCTGATAATGAGAAAGACTGTAAAAATGAGTCCCAGAAGAAGAAACATCACACAGTTAAGTCACATGTTTGCAACACGTGTGGGAAAAGATTCAGTCAGAAAAATCATTTATCAGTTCATGAGAGAATTCACACAGGTGAGAAGCCATTTTCTTGTCAAATATGTGGACAAAGATTTAATCAACATAGTAGTTTGAAAACTCATGTAAGAATTCATACAGGTGAGAAACCATTTTCTTGTGAAACATGTGGACAGAGATTTAATCAACATGGGCATTTGAAAACTCACATGAGAATTCACACAGGTGAGAAGCTATTTTTTTGTGAAACATGTGGACAAAGATTTAATCAACATGGTCATTTGAAAACTCACATGAGAATTCACACAGGTGAGAAGCTGTTTTCTTGTGAAACATGTGGACAAAGATTTAATCAACATGGTCATTTGAAAACTCACATGAGAATTCACACGGGTGAGAAGCCATTTTCTTGTGAAACATGTGGACAAAGATTTAATCAACTTCGTAATTTGAAAACTCACATGAGAATTCACACGGGTGAGAAGCCATTTTCTTGTGAAACATGTGGACAAAGATTTAATCAATATAGTAATTTGAAAACTCACATGAGAATTCATACAGGTGAGAAGCCATTTTCTTGTGAAACATGTGGACAGAGATTTAATCACCATGGTGATTTGAAAACTCACCTGAGAGTTCACACAGGTGAGAAGCCATTTTCTTGTGAAACCTGTGGACAAAGATTTAATCAACGTGGTAATTTGACAACGCATGTGAGAATTCACACAGGGGAGAAACCATTTTCTTGTAAAACCTGTGGACAAAGATTTAATCACCATGGTAAGTTGAAAACTCATATGAGACGTCACACAGGTGAGAAGCCATTTTCTTGTGAAACATGTGGACAAAGATTTAATCACCATAGTAATTTAAAAACTCACATGAGAATTCACACAGGTGAGAAGCCATTTTCTTGTGAAACATGTGGACAAAGATTTAATCAACATAGTAATTTGAAAACTCACATGAAAATTCACACAGGTGAGAAACTGACTGATTCTTCCACCAAAAAGAGATCTCAGTTCGGGTTACGATTTCTCTCAGACCCGCAGCAGGTTTTCCAGCACAATGTCTGGGACAATGTGGAGTGGAGCGACGAGCAGGAGGCAGCAGCTAAAAAGTTTCGGGTTCATCCCACAGCGCCAGTTCTGCTTACCAAAAGTGGCCCACTGGGCGGCTCGCATTCTATGCCCAGCTCCAAGCCAGTGAGCCAGCCTTCTTACCCATTTAAAATTTGAGAATAGGTTGACATCGTTTCGGCCCCAAGACCTCTAATCATTCGCTTTACCAGATAAGACTACAAGACTGAGCGCCAGGTGTCCTGAGGATACTTTGGAAGAGACCAGCTACGAAACAATCTAAGGAGCACCTGGAAACTGCAGAAAGCAGATATTATACTTGTCGTGGTGGGAGCAACTGGAATGGTGAAGAAGAACCTGAAAAAATATCTACAGGTGATCCTCGGCTGCCCTAGCATCTGTGAAATCAGCAATCAGAGGAACGGTCTCCATCTTGAAGAGAGCCCTCAGATACAAAGCTTTTTGATTTAAAGCGTAACCATAGACCCCTGGCTGGGGCCCATTGTGCTTGTAATGTGATTCAAATAAATAAAAGGATGAGAAACCGTTTTGTTGTAAAGTTTTACTTCACATGGTACTTTTAAACGACGCATGAGAATTCACGCAAGTGAGAAGCTGTAGTCTTGTAAAATATGTGGGGAACACTTCATTCAGGGTTTTGGTTTATAACATGAGAACTCACAGTTGAGTTGCTGTAGTCCAGTAACGTCTGTAGATTTTTAGTTTCAAGATTATGTCTCTTCTGTGTCAATGAATTGTTCTTTAAATTGCTGAGACTTTAATGTAAATATGAATTTGATTCAAAAAAGTCTATCAGATCATCTGCTTCATCACTCTGCTTTGGACTCTCAGACTTCTAAGAAGAAGACAGCTTTACTGTCATTCAATCCATACAGCCAGTCATGTACAGTACAGTCCCCCCAGGATTTCGCAGGATTTTTTTTTTTTAATTTAATTTAACTTTTTATTATTGCGGTAAGTTGCAGGGCTGTCCTTGGGGATTTGCCTGAATCGTGCTTTGGCTTGTGTCTATACTGGAGATTCCCAACTTTAAAACTCCTTGACAAGTTGAAGTAGTGACTTTTACCTCTAAAGATATATAAACGGTTACAACACCAGCTGTAGTATTCGATTCACTCTTTTTTTGTGTGTGTGTGGTTTTACGGTTTTTCTCCTCACGTGCGCTCCCGAGATGGGGGTACTTTCAGGCAGGCGGACGTTTTTCAACATAAACCTGGCACTTGATACACGCGGTCATTACAGAGACTCGAGGAGATGTTCAGTGGCGAGACGGAGGAAAGGAACTGTGTGGGGAAAACTTGCGGGTGAGTGTTTTTTTTAAATCACAGTTTTTTTTAATTAAAATTAAATTAAATCACCCTTATTGTCATTCAACTGTACAACCAATCATGTACAGTAGAACAAGATTGTGTTTTACCTATCTACTGTGTTAATCACACACACCCCAAGTGCAGAATCAGAGGGCCGCTGCCATGCAAGGCGCCGCCACAAATTTCCCTCCTCCATTCCATTATTGCTGAGCACCAAGCTGGACGGCAGGAAGTTCCACTTTTATATGGTCTTCGGCATGACCCGGCCGGGATTTGAACCCCTGCCTCCCGGGTGTGGGGCAGATGCTCTACCAACTGAGCCACCACTCCGGTTAATTTGTTCCGGTTAATGTGTGTTTTGCTGATGTGTTCTGTATATACTCACTGTAAACATGAAAGTGAGCGCGGTGCAACGTCACATTTGATTGGGCAGACTGATGACGTCCACATTTGCACACTTCTCCGGGACAAATTTGACGAAATTGGCAGAAGTTGATGACAGCTGGCCAAAACTGCAGTAAAGTTGCAGTGATTGGACAAAATTCAAATTATGGAGGGCCTGTTGAAGTCGCAGAAATTGGTACAATCACATCATTGCGAAATCCTTTAGGGACTGACTAGAGCGAAATTATGTTTCTCCTATCTACAATGTTAATCACATCTAGAATCAGAGGGGCTGCTGCCATACAAGGTTCCGCCGCAAACATCTTTTCCTTCCCCCATTCTGTTATGCTGAGCACCAAGCTAGAAGGTGGGAAGTACCATTTTTATGGTCTTTAGTATGACCCAGCTGGGGACTGAACCCACAACCTCCCAGCTGTGGGGCGGATACTCTACCACTAGTTGATCTTAAATGCGTTTGACACATAGACGTCATGGACATTTTTGAAGAGGAGGGCATTGTTTGGAGATTGTCTGGAGTGTCCTCCCCACCATAAACATAAAATGTATACTGCTCAAAAAAATAAAGGGAGCACTTAGAAAACACATCAGATTTTAATGGGAAAAAATAAGCTGGATATCGAAATTGTGGCAGGCTAGTCCGGCTTACTCAGATTAAAAAGTGTTCCATTAATCTGAGTAAGCTGGACTAGCCTGCCACAATTTCGATATCCAGCTTATTTTTTCCCATTAAAATCTGATGTTTTCAAAGTGTTCCCTTTATTTTTTTTGACCAGTATAGTTGATGCCATTTCCTTTATTTGTATATTTTAGTAGCTCATCAATTGATTGAATACTGTATTTTGAACATTTAATATTCACTTAAAATGGCAAACAGCAAAAGTGCATTGTGAACTGACGAACAAAGGAAAAAAGACACTGAAATGCCTTTCATACATACATAAAGTAAATGTGTGCATGTATTGAATCAAATTTTCTTTTAGATAAAGTTTTTCAGATCAAGAAATCCAACTTCAAATGTCTTTATGTATAGAATTAGTGATTTCTTCTCTGAGTTCTGTTAATGCTAATGATGTATACCAGTTTATTCTAAATCCAGATAGACTGTCAGAGAGTAGTTTGTGTTGGTCTGTAAACTTTTCTAATCTGTCACTGAAGATGTTTTCCAGAATTTTTGATAACTGTGTCAGGAACGAAATCTGAAGTGTTTCTTGTCACCAGATTTATATCATGGAATGACTATTGCTGTTTTAATTTTATTAGGAAATTGTCCTGTTTGGAATAATAAGTTGAAGATGTGAGTTTGGAAATTCCTTCAATGATCTATTTCACTGTTTTCATATCTGTCATCACAATCACTTGATGTTTTGTTTTGACATTTTTAATAAAGATTGGACGAAGATTTCTTTCTGTAAAATCAATGTCATTGTTATTTTTAGATTTTTTATTTATTTTTTTTTTGTAGTGTTTCCACCACCACTTACACATTATTTGTCAAACTTACTATCATTTTAACTTGTTAATGTTATAATTTTCAATAAAATGTTGAGGCTAATTAACCTGTCTAGGGAAATTTCGGATAATGCTTTTAATATAATGCATTTACCTTTTTTTTTTTTTTTTTTTTTTTTTTTTTTTTTTTTACTGTTTTCTAACATTTTACTGTAATAATCTAAGGTCATCTCTAATATTTCTTAATAAGCTATTCACTATGTTATTGTCTAAACTATTAGTAAATATATGATCAATGAATGTTTCACAGTGAGAGATAATGTGACTTGGGTTTGATGATTTTAGGATGTAGGCTTAGGCTCTACAAAGTATTGATGAAGTCATCTGTCAGCTTGTGCTTATTTGGATTTATCAAGTCAATATTAAAATCATCAGAGATGAACATTGTTATTGGATTTGTAGGGTTGACAGTGGGTTCCAATTTATAAAATCATTCTTTGCTGAATAAAAATTTTCAACTCAAAAGTCTGGTCATGAGCTGCTTTTCTCACCCAAGCACCAGAGCCGTAACACAACCCATCGGCCATAAAGTGGATGCTAATCCCTTCTCCAGGACTTTGTCATTCTCCCTTTTCATCTTTTCGCCAAAGGAATGTCCCAAAAGGACAAATTTATGGTTGATATAGTCCAGACTAGAACGTCAAGATTCTTCATTAAACAACTAGACCGTTTTGCAGTGCCATCTGGTGGACGACTCAGGAATATGTATTTTTTTTTTTTTTTCTCTGAAGTGGAATTTCTGAGTTGTGGATGATAAATTAATTCGTATTTTTTCTCCCAAGACAGTATCCGCTACTGAAGACATGGTTGAATTCTGGAATGGACCATTATGGTTTGAAATGTTTTTATTGATAGGATTTGACGTGTTACTTTATTTTCAGGAAGAAGTTAATTTTTGCTTGCTTACCATTAAGAAATTAATCACATTTACAATGTAGACATGGTTGGTTCCCTTATTAGGTAGAATATCTTAGTCACTAAAGTTAAAGGAATTTATGCTTTCACAGCAGCATATATGTGTAGCATCATCGTCTCCTCAAACCAAGACAGAAGATCACTTCTCTCCATTTTACAGGAATTTCACTTTATTCCTTCTACAGGAAAACCACTTTTCTGCATTCTACAGGAATATCACTGGCTTTCATAGTGACTACACTCATCCCGGCCTGAACCAAAGATGTTTTCCCAGGACCCCAATGTAAACAGTTGCCTCTTGCAGAGATTGTAAGGATCAGAATTTGCTTTTAAAGGCTCAAAGGAACATAAAACTCGGGAGACCAGACCTCCAACGTGAACACTGCATTTGGATAACAGCCTCCTTTACAGGAAACCAGTGCTCTTAAAAGGGTCATAAACGGCTTAATCAGACAGGTTTATAACCCCCGATGTTTTCCAGATTTTCTTCCAGATGCCATGGACCTAAAAGAAATCATCTACAGCTCAATTACCTCCTAGCGGATACCTACGAAATGTGTTTAAGTATGTAGGATGACTTTTTAACTTGTTCTAAACATTAAGTTTCTTTCAGCTTATCCTCTTCTCCCCTGGATCCTAAGGACACTGAAAATCATCCCTTTTATAACCAACCATGGTTTGCTGTACAATATTAAGCTTTGATCTAAATATGAATGCATGTATTATAATTATGTATAAGAAATGTTATGTTCATGAGTGTTGTTCAAACAAATGTAATATTAGAGTAATGATATCAATGCATGATCACTGTGGAGAGCGTGAAATGAAGAGGCTGAATTTATTTCTCAATTCAGGTTTATTAATCATCTCACATCTCCAACGTCCTCTCAAACAGAAAAGAGGACCAACTTCTCCAATCCCCTCCTTTTATACCCAGGACATCAAAGTACAGAAACACATAGTCATTCAACCCCGCATAGACAATACATCTTCCCCAGGTCTCTTCTTCCTCCACCTGACCCCTGGAGGTCAGGAAGTCCTTTCAGAGTCATCTCTAAAGGCACCTCCACCTCCTGCTGTTATCTCCAGGAGGTCCAGACTTATTGTTCCTTCTAAGACGTGAGGCAACACAATATACATATGCAGTCTGAGCATCTCAATCAATGTGCTATACATATGCAGTCTAAGCATCTATGGATAAATACAACTGAGTGTCATCAGCGTAACAATGAATATGTGTGCCACAATCACCAAATATTAGCCAAGTCATTTAATTTAGTTAGATTTTATATTGAGCACCTAATTTCATAAGAACTGACTGTTGATTTTTCTCTGCAATTTCATGGGATGGTGTCTTTGTTTGATTGGCTGCTCTCAAACAAAGAAATGTTCTCACATTGGATAGCAGCCATTTCAAACTGCTTTTGATAAAGTCGATTGGTCAGTCTTGCAATCGACATCACCAGTTTATGACCAGGCGGGGTCATTTTTAAAGTAGTGGAAGCTGCCCTGCATGTAAGTTAAGTTGCAGTTATGTAAGAGAGAACAAGAGAAGATCAAAGATGAAAGAAAAGTTAAGTCAGGAGAGCAAGAGAAACGTCTACACAGAGACAAGCTATGCAGTTAAAAGGTTAAAGTAGAACTGAACTGAACAGCACTGGGTGATAGTACATACAATTATAAAGATAATTTATCATTGGCACCCCCTCCACAAATCCCGGAATCTTGGAGAAAATCGCGATTTTGAATTTCCCGCCCTGAAAAATCAGACAAATCCGCCGAAGTGCAGCCGGAGTTCCGCGTGACGTCACGAGTGTGACACAGTCCTCATGTTTACCATTGCGAGCACGTCGACACTGGTTGTTTTTGGTGCATTTTGTCGTGATAGTCGACTACAAAACACTTCCAACACCTGGGAAGATCTGTTCAGTGGCCAAGGAAAGCTGTCATGGCGACGAAAGAAAAGAAAGGGGGAGGAAAAGCGACCGGGAAGCGATGCGTTTCTAGATATACAGTGATCCCTCACTTATCGCGTTTAATGGGGATCAGAACCGACCGCGAAAAGTGAAAAACCGTGAAGTAGCGTCACCCCCCCCCCCAAGGGCGTCACAAGCACTATTTTGCACAAAAAGGCACAAGAGAACAGCGAAAAGTGCCACTAAGCAACACAAGCGATAAAGAACAATGAATGCGGTCTTCCTTCGCTGGGTAAAACGTCTCGGCCAATCAGCTTGCGAGATTCCCGAGCGGTGAAGAGGTGGGCGGAGAGGAGTGGAGCGGTGGTCAGAGAGGTAGATTTTCAGTTGTGCGGGCTCTCCGTGTTGATACCTGATGTTCTAATGTAGTCTCCCTGCCTTCTCCCTGCCTTCTACATTAGAATATCAGGTATCAACACGGAGAGCCCGCACAACTGAAAATCTACCTCTCTGACCACCGCTCCACTCCTCTCCGCCCACCTCTTCACTGCTCGGGAATCTCGCAAGCTGATTGGCCGAGACGTTTTACCCAGCTTCGCTCCCTGCCGAGCGCCTATACCCAGCGAAGGAAGACCGCATTCATTGTTCTTTATCACTCGTGTTGCTTAGTGGCACTTTTCGCTGTTCTCTTGTGCCTTTTTGTGCAAAATAGTGCTTGTGACGCCCTTGGGGGGGGGAGGGTGACGCTACTTCGCGGTTTTTCACTTTTCGCTGTCGGTTCTGGTCCCCATTAAACGCGATAAGTGAGGGATCACTGTAATAAGTTGGAAAAATGCTGATTTTTTTTTTCCCCTTTCTTTTTTATTGTTAATTTTCCTTATCCTGACACCCCAAACATGCCAAAGTAAAGACTCACCATTCTGTATTCAATAAGCGACTCTCCTCCCCATCACTGCTGCGGTCTGAGTCGGTGCCGGAATCCCCCGAAAATTCTGGCTCTAATCTGTACGGTTCGATGCCTCCCTCGCTCTCTTCCTGTTCACTTGACACTCCTGCATCCTCCTCTGTCTTGTCACCGATCCTGAATGCCTCTTCACTCTGAAAACTCTGGTGTTCTTGACTGCTGGAACTGCTATCATCTGCCATTGTTGTTTTGATAAGGGTCACCCTCGTGACGTCACGCAGCGTTGTCTGCACTACTTCCGGTTTGTTTGGCACTGCCAGCCAGAGGCAAAAGTTTATCGGCTTATAGCTTGGCCATCGCACGGCCTAAAAATTTCTTTTATGTGTTGAAAAATACAATAGGTAATAAGGAATTAATCTGCTATTCTACTTTTTTGGCAAAAAGGTGAGTTCAGTTCTACTTTAAGTTAGAATTAGAAACAGAAAAGAAGAGAGATTTTGAGAAAGATTAGGAACTAAGTTAAGATTAAAGAAGCAGAATAGTGATCTAGATCTCAGGGGAAGATTTTATTCCACCGTTTCAAGGTTCCGTGTAGTTTTATTTTATCTAAATTGTTCTGTGTGAAGTTTGTCAATTCCTGCGTTAGTTTTTCTGGTTACTGAGGAGAAATCACCTTTTCTTTAGAGCTCGCTTTTTCAGAGAATCAAATTCTCAAACTTCTTCCTTCACCTCAGAAGCCATTCTTATCCTAGTGTTGGAAAATTGAATATATGGTTATCATTTTATTAATAACTCATGAAATGAAGATTGATATTCTATATGTATGATGCTTTAGTCATAAATACAACTTGTGCCTCTTCTTATAATCACTGTTAGTGACTAAGCTGCATCACCCTTCTGTTTATTCATCTGATGTGTGATAAGAGTGTTGACATATATGCTGTATCAAGACTTGTCCCCCGTACACCCTGTGCATCTTATTTTATCTGCAAAAGACTGTTGTATGTTATTTCATCTGTTAACTATGACCAGAAGCACTGGTTTATTGCAGGCCCATATATGGAGTTGTTTCCCCCTCTCTGCCTTTACTGAGTGGAGAAGCAGATGTTCTCCCCGCGATAAGTGTTCATGCAATTTATCTCCTACACACACTTGAAGACATACAGAGCGTACTTTTGCTTATGTGGTAATTCTGTTTGTTCTGCTTTTGCTGAGTTTGTCACATACTCCATGTATATAAAGAAAGCAACTGCGGCTTGTCGGGCAGTATTCAACTCGCCCTGTATGTGGGTTGATTATTCCTTGCAAGTAAAAACTTCAAAGGCTCTGCGTGTCTTAAGTCTGATCTTTGATTCAGTCTAATACCTTTTTGTACTCTGTATTTGTGAGGTTATATTTCAGACTTCTGACATAGCTGGTGCCGAAACCCGGGTCAGCTGAGATCCAGGTGGAGCGGGAAGGGATGTGTGTCCTGCAGGTTGAAAATTGGAAACCCGACTTGAGGGAACGCTGCCAGAGACTCTCCTTCTCCCGGCTCTAATCTGGTGACGGCTGTCCTTACTGATAGAGCCTAAAAAGTAAGTTACAAATTTTTCCCTTTTCAGATTGACTGTAGTAGACGTATATGAAGAATAACCGAGCCTCACAATTCACAATTTCCCATTTTTAAAGAACCACGGGTCAGCTGACGAGCAAGTAATGGTAGTATAAGGCGGCGCCCTGTACTTTTCCTTGTGGTTAAAAACCGCTGCAGGAATGCAGTGGTCTTAGGAAGTAACGTGATGGCGATTCACGGTTACTGACCGGTCAGGTTTTAAAATAAAGAGGGGTGCTGGAGACAGTGTGACGGCGATTCACAACTGTTTGGTGGTCAGGTTTTAAAATAAGTAGGGTGAAGGAATTCACCCCAAATTGGGCGGTAATAGTGTTGCAGTCGGCGTACTGTTCAACGTTCCTGACCACGAACCCACCTCAAAAATTGGGCAGTAATAGTGTTGCAGTCGGCGTACTGTTCAACGTTCCTGGCCATCTAAAAATGGGGAATTGTGTTAGAAGACCAGATAGGCAGATGAATAAACAGAAGAAAAAACAGGACATAGCGCACGCAGCTGTAAAAATTACAATAACAGACAAAATGAAAAGGGAAAAATAAAGGATCCAGAAAAATACTTAAATAAATGGAAAAAAGGATTTCTCATTCAAGCCCACGTTGAACATGGATGAATGCCAGGCATTGTTAACAACCATTAAAATGACGTCTAATAACCGGTGGCCTTGACGTCCCACTTGATGAAGACCCTGGAGAGACTGCTCCTTGCTCATCTCCGCCCCCTGGTGGAACCAGCGATGGATCCACTCCAGTTCGCCTACCAGCATGGCATTGGGGTGGAGGATGCGGTGATCTTCCTCCTTCACCGTTCTCTGTCCCACCTGGAGAAGCCCGGGAATATGGTGAGGATCATGTTCTTTGACTTCTCCAGTGCTTTCAACACCATCCAACCGATGATCCTGAAGGACAAGCTGCTGCGCGCAGGGGTGGACCAGCACCTGTCATCATGGATCCTGGACTACCTCACGAACCGGCCTCAGTTTGTGAGAACCCGGGACTGTGTTTCCGACACGATCATCAGTAGCACGGGGGCCCCCCAGGGAACGGTGCTGGCTCCCTTCTTGTTCACTCTTTATACTGCGGACTTCTCACACAACACAACACACTGCCATCTACAGAAGTTCTCTGATGACTCTGCGATCGTTGGTCTCATCTCCAGCGGAGATGAAGCTGAGTACAGAGGGCTTATCCAGGACTTTGTGGACTGGTGCCATCGGAACTGCCTCCAGATCAACGCGAGGAAAACTAAGGAGCTGGTGGTGGACTGCCGCAGGCATGGGCAGCCCCTCACAGCACCAGTAAATATACAGGGAACAGACATCGAGATGGTGACATCCTACAAGTACCTGGGTATTCATCTGAACAATAAACTAGACTGGTCACACAATACTGACGCACTCTACAAGAAGGGATAGCGCAGGCTGTTCCTGCTGAGGAGACTCAGGTCTTTTGGTGTACAAGGGGCGCTGCTGAAGTCATTCTATGACACGGTGGTGGCATCAGCCATCACTTTGAGTGGTCTGCTGGGGCAGTGGCATTACTGCAGCCGATAGGAAGAGACTGAACAAACTGATTAAGAAAGCTAGCTCTGTCCTGGGGCAACGCCTTGATCCGATGGAGGAGATAGGAGAGAGAAGGACGGTGGCTAAACTGTCATCTCTGCTGGAGTCCGAGTTCCACCCTATGCAGGACATACTGGATGCACTGAGGAGCTCATTTAGCAGCAGACTACATCATCCCAGGTGCACAACCGAGAGGTTTCGTAGGTCCTTCCTACCAACGGCTGTCAGACTGTACAACCTAAGCAGGGCTGCTCGCAGAGATAGCAAAAAGACATAACAAACTAATAGTTTTTTTTTTTTTTTTTTTTTTTTTGTTTTTTTGAATGCAAAAGATGCAATAGACTTACACAATGGTCCTCTCCGGCATACAACTAGGAACATACCGGTCGCTATGGAGGGTGAGAATATGTATGGGCACATAATCATACCATGTAGGATAACTAAATAGACGGTTATGCTGTTTCATCCCACCTAGCAACAATGCTCTGCACTGTGTGTGTTTATATATTTACATATTTATTCCATCTAGCTACAATGCTCTGCACTGGGTGTGTTTATATTTATATATCTATATATTTATTCCATCTAGCTACAATGCTCAGCACTGTGTTTTTATATACTTGCATATTTATTCCACCTAGCTGCAATGCTCCATACTGTGGGTGTTTATATATTTACATATTTATTCCATCTAGCTACAATGCTCTGCACTGTGTGTTCATATATTCATATATTTATTCCATCCAGCTACAATGCTCTGCACTGTGTGTCTGTGTGTGTGTGTGTGTATATATATATTTTATAGTAATATGTACTTATGTATATTAGCTGCTCTTGCTTGCTTGTTTTTTTCTTGCCTTCTGATTGTTGCTCTGAGTGTTGCTATCCCTGTGCTGTTGCAATCCTGGAATTTCCCCGTTGTGGGACTAATAAAGGCTTATCTTATCTTATATGCTGATACGGATCTAGTCCATTAACCCCTTCAAGCTTCGCCAAATAGCGAGCCTTTGCAGTCAGACATCGAGATGGTGACATCCTATAAGTACCTGGGTGTTCATCTGAACAATAACCTGGACTGGTCACACAATACTGACGCACTCTACAAGAAGGGACAGCACAGGCTGTTCCTGCTGAGGAGACTCAGGTCTTTTGGTGTACAAGGGGCGCTGCTGAAGTCATTCTATGACACGGTGGTGGCATCAGCCATCACTTTTGGAGTGGTCTGCTGGGGCAGTGGCATTACTGCAGCCGATAGGAAGAGACTGAACAAACTGATTAAGAAAGCTAGCTCTGTCCTGGGGCAGCGCCTTGATCCGATGGAGGAGATAGGAGAGAGAAGGACGGTGGCTAAACTGTCATCTCTGCTGGAGTCCGAGTTCCACCCTATGCAGGACATACTGGATGCACTGAGGAGCTCATTTAGCAGCAGACTACATCATCCCAGGTGCACAACCGAGAGGTTTCGTAGGTCCTTCCTACCAACGGCTGTCAGACTGTACAACCTAAGCAGGGCTGCTCGCAGAGATAGCAAAAAGACGTAACAAACTAATAGTTTTTTGAATGCAAAAGATGCAATAGACTTACACAATGGTCCTCTCCGGCATACAACTAGGAAAATACCGGTCGCTATGGAGGGTGAGAATATGTATGGGCACATAATCATACCATGTAGGATAACTAAGTAGTCGGTTATGCTGTTTCATCCCATCTAGCAACAATGCTCTGCACTGTGTGTGTTTATATATTTACATATTTATTCCATCTAGCTACAATGCTCAGCACTGGGTGTGTTTATATTTATATATCTATATATTTATTCCATCTAGCTACAATGCTCCGCACTGTGTTTTTATATATCTACATATTATTCCATCTAGCTACATTGCTCCGCACTGTGTGTTTATATACTTGCATATTTATTCCACCTAGCTGCAATGCTCCGTACTGTGGGTGTTTATATATTTACATATTTATTCCATCTAGCTACAATGCTCTGCACTGTGTGTTCATATATTCATATATTTATTCCATCCAGCTACAATGCTCTGCACTGTGTGTCTGTGTGTGTGTGTGTGTGTGTGTGTGTGTATATATATATCTTATAGTAATATGTACATATGTATATTAGCTGCTCTTGTTTGCTTGTTTTTTTTTCTTGCCTTCTGATTGTTGCTCTGAGTGTTGCTATCCCTGTGCTGTTGCAATCCTGGAATTTCCCCGTTGTGGGACTAATAAAGGCTTATCTTATCTTATCTTAAAACAGGCAAACCCAGTGCGGAGCTCCAATGTGCCATCTTGTGGTCACAAGCGGCAGAGGCTTCCCAACGGAAAGCTGATGAAGCCAGAGAAAAGCAGAAACAAATGAAAACTCCACTACTGGAAAATCCACCCCCATACCCCAAACCGGGACCTAAGGCGGGCCCGTATTCCACTCTTTCACAAGAAGCCCAAGAGGTTGGGAAAAGGAGGAAGCAAATAAAATCATAATAGACCATAATATTTAAAGACAGATGGATTAAATGGCAGCAAAACTGGATAACGTAAAAATGGACAATGAGAACGTTGTTTTATCTATTATCTATTCTGTGTGTGTGTGTGTGTGGTTGATCTGTGAAGAAAGTGGTCTAAATATGGGTACTTTTACAAAGTTTTGGGTTTTTATTTTTTCAATTTAACTCTGTGGGGTCTTGATTAAGGTTGCGTACGTGATAAACTGTTTACATATTTTTTAAAAAAAAGGAAAAAAAGCAATTTTGACGCATTACTGACCTTTGTCCTTGACTGAAATACGACAGTGCACTTTATAGGAAAAAAAGGACTGACGTGTGACAATGTGACTACAGGCCATACTATGATCATATTATGATGTCATTTAATAATGCCTAATCACTGAAGATTTTATGTTTACCCTATATCACATGATTTAGAGCACAGAGGATCAAAACAGATTGATAATTAATGTGTCTGTGCATATGATCTGCCAGAGGCTGTGGATTATCAGACAAAGGTCTTGGAGAAAGAATCCTTAAATTGATAAGCACTTTTTGAAGCCAAGTATGACTTTGTATGACATTGTAGATAACATAAGGTGTACTGATTCAAATGACTTTGACTTTACAAATGTAATGTTTATATGATTTTATACTGATATTACTCACCACATAATGGTGCGGTAACAATATATTTCAGAAATGTGACAGCAATGAGGGATGTGCTTCTCCTGATTCAGTGGTGGCCAAGCTGGGTCAGGGTGAACTACATTGCACTCCATAATTTACCAAGGAATGTATGAAATAGGGACATTCCTTGTAAAACATTAAATCGAATTCTAAATTAGGCAAAACGTCCGCCTTTCCTTTGACTGAAAGAATGTGACACAATATTTCAAATTCAACCCATCTGTGTTCAATTGGACAAACTGATCTTATTTATCAATGCTGAAGCATATCAAAAATGCACAGATAGTTATTTTGTTTTTCTTAAATGAAATTTGTAAACTATTTCAAGAGATGTCACAAAAAGAAGCTATAATTATTGAGATCTCATCTTTGAAGGAACTGGGCTACCTGCAAATTTTATTTAAAACTAAAAATGGTAAGACACTTCCTTTCAGTAAAAGAATCAAACAAATACCCTGTAATTTTGCTGCATGTAAGCCTCCATGTATCAAAACAGAGGGTATCAAAGAAATTAATTAACAAATAATTAGCAATCCTCAGAAAAATAGATAATGCATAAAAATTATCAATAAATGCAATTTTATTTACATAAGTGCTTTTCATTTCATTTTCTGTAGTGCCCAGGATAAACATATGACTGCAGTTATAACTCAAATACAGGCTGGGCAATACAGACCACCTTTTTATTATTTATGGGATAATACAAATAATAAGATCATGCCCTCTATTATCCTACACATTTCCCATGTTGTGAAGGAGGGGACGAACAGCAACACTCTCTCTCTCTCTCTACTTAGCAAAGGAAGAAGCGAGCGACAGGCTTGCTCTGTAAAAAATAGAAGTTAACTTATCTGTATTCTGTACAGATAGTAAATATGCTAATAGCACATGCCACCTGCATAACGCTACTCACTGGGCTGCTATTGGTCTTTTAGGAACCGTCTGTCTTATTAATAATGTTGATGTTTTAAAAGACTGTCAAAATAATATGGACCTTCCTCCTGTTTCATGTGTAAATAATTAGATATACATTTGGCTTGTCTGATGAAAATTTGCTCTGCCACCCACATTATACAGATGAGCTGTCCTGGTGGCACATGGCCAATCATGTGCCAACAGGAGGAAATCAATGATGAGGATGTTGGGAAAAACTGTCCTAATATTTTGAAAGAAGTAACAAAAACATGCCAAAAGTGCATCATTTGTTTACAAAATAATGCTCAAGGAGCAGTGGAAAGCTACAATATTGCTTGGTGTTGATTGACACCTTCACAAAGTGGACGGGAATTCATCACACGTCCCCAGCAAATGCCGCATCTGTGTGTGTGAAACTCTATTGAATGATGCTCTTTCCGTTTTTGGGGTTCCAGAACTGATTTATGCAGATAATGGAACTCATTTTACAGCACAAACAGTTCAAGACTTAATCCAAGCTGTAAGAAGTAAGATCAAATTTTATAGTATCGGTACAATCAAACAAATGCTGGCAAAAACCACACATGGAAAGGGTATTACTTGGCCAGAAGCTCTGAAATTAGTCAGACTAACCATTAACTCTATACTAGACCCAAAGACAGGATTATCACCTTTTGAATGTGTTTTTTCACCATCCTTATGTATTACCTGACCTCTCACCACTAACCACACCTAACAAATACACAGATCTTGGTGAACATCTCAGGGAATGTTTTGATTCTGTCAGAAGCTCTGCTCCACAGAAAAGGATAACCTGGAGACTATTGTCTTCATAAAGAACCACCACCGACAACACTAGACACTCCCACTCCCACTGCAGTACGTATTGCTGAATGACCATCTCGGATTCACCTTTCACACGCTAAAAGACTACGGGTGCCTGTAAGTGAACTAACTAACTTGTTTCCCTGAGTAAGTCCAGTACAAAGGGGGCATGTCCTTTTAAGGACAAGGCCGTCTCAACCCTGGTGAAGAAAGAGGCCCGGAGGGGTACTCTCTCAGGTGGAAGCATGGCACCAAAACTATTGATGACTCTGTGTTCAGCACTTCTCCTGGCAGTGGGGTGGTAATCTCTTTCTGATTCAAGGACAAGGAACCCACGAAGCACGGACAATGAACAATACGCATAACCTATGGTACCAGACAATGGTGGTTTCGGTGAGAGGACTGGGAATCGATACTTCTTGCTATGTGTGTTCATTGCTACCCCATTTACACAAGACTGCAATACCCATGATTGACTACAATACCTATGGTCCCTGTTCCACTGAGTGAAGAGAAAATGCCCGGAGCGACAATAGCGATGAACTCTCGTCTCAGTCTGTTTAATACAAGCAATAATGTTGGACATTGGTTGGTGGGGAATTTGTCAGAAAGGTATCTTAATAGATTGAATGTCACTATTACTGATTACACTGGGTCTAAGATTAGAATATTTAATATTATTGGGATTGGAACTTCTTTGCTTGCAGTTAAGAAGCATTTAATGAAAGTAAATCCTACACTGTTTACTTCACCAATCTGCTTTCACAAAAATTGTAGTAAAAACAGTTTCAACCTGGGTATTTCACAAAGATGCAATGATACTAAGGAAGTGACCTGTGAAGTGTCATATTATGATTCTGTCTGTAGAAATGTATTTCACTTTCCCTATATAGCTGCTGGAAAATTCACCTTAAAGAGGAAAAATTATACTTTTAACTGTAGCAATAATCCTACTGTTTTTTTGGCCAAATGATGATGGGTATGGATTCTTGGAAAACCAATGGGTACTCTTTTTCCAATGTATGGCAGTGCTCTAGCTATACGCCACATGAATGCTTAATGATGTCAATGTAGGAAATCTTTTGAAGTTACATTATACTGATAATTGCATATGATTAAAAAGATTAATAAAATAATAAACAGGAGGGAAATGTTGGGAAATTGAATATATGGTTATCATTTTATTAATAACTCATGAAATGAAGATTGATATTCTTATATGTATGATGCTTTTTTAGTCATAAATACATCTTGTGCCTCTTCTTATAATCACTGTTAGTGACTAAGCTGCATCACCCTTCTGTTTATTCATCTGATGTGTGATAAAAGAGTGTTGACATATATGCTGTATCAAGACTTGTCCCCTGTACACCCTGTGCATCTTATTTTATCTGCAAAAGACTGTTGTATGTTATTTCATCTGTTAACTATGACCAGAAGCACTGGTTTATTGCAGGCCCATATATGGAGTTGTTTCCCCCTCTCTGCCTTTACTGAGTGGAGAAGCAGATGTTCTCCCCGCGATAAGAGTGTTCATGCAATTTATCTCCTACACACACTTGAAGACATACAGAGCGTACTTTTGCTTATGTGGTAATTCTGTTTGTTCTGCTTTTGCTGAGTTTGTCACATACTCCGTGTATATAAAGAAAGCAACTACGGATTGTCGGGCAGTATTCAACTCGCCCTGTATGTGGGTTTGTTGTGTTGGGTTCTTTTATAAAGACTGCTGCTTTGGGTGAACACGGAGCCTCCTTTATTGACTGGCTGCAACACATTAACACACGAACTCCGCCATATTATTCTCTATCATGCTGTACACCTGACAACATCCGGTCTGTGTCGCCCCCAGTGGCTCCACATATGTAATGCCTAGATTACACCACATCTCCCTTACTGAAGCTAGGTTGACCCCTTTTAGCTGAAAACACAAAATACATTTTTATATGAGATCTTTTTCCATTCCCTTTTGTCAACTAACTATGACAGCATAAATTTAACACATCACCCCCTTTAACAAATCTGTAACATTTCTTTTTTTTTTTCACACTGTTGCCATGTAAGAACATATTATGCAAAGGCCTCTTATTTTCTATTTAAGGAAGGCATTTTTAGAACTCAACTCTGCTTTCACGAATATTAACATGCAACTCTACAGATCCAGTCTCTTTGGTTTTATCACTTCTCTACCAGACCTGGTTCTAACAACACCTGGTGTTTCCTGTGCATTGGGCTCAGAAACAGTTTCTGTAGAAGTGTCTTTTCCATTTGACTGGGTCCGTTGTGGTTCCATCTCAGTCTCTGGTATAAGCACAAGATGAGTGCGGTTCCTCCTGATTGTCCCTTGTGGTCCACTGATGACATAGGACCGTGGAGTTTTGTGGACAGATGTCACTGTGCCCTGTGCTTTCGCATCTGTAATCCAAACAGAGTTTCCGGGTAACAGTTTATCCAAATCTCTCGTTCTGTGTCTTTTGTTGAAACATTCTGTTTGCCTCATCCGTCTATCCTTTTCCACGTGACGAATTTGTTGCAGATTCGGCACGCATGGCTGCAAGGCCTCTGGAAGCATTGGCAGGGTGGTACGAAGCCTACGCCCCATGAGAAGCTGTGCTGGGCTGTAGCCATTTGCCAACGCTGTGGTTCTGTAGGCTAACAGTGCTCGGTATGGATCACTGGCTTTCTTAATTAGGTTTTTGACTGTTCTGACAGCTCTTTCTGCCTCACCGTTACTTTGGGGGTACCTGGGACTACTGGTCACGTGCTCAAAACAGTACTCCTTTGCAAAGTCTTCCATTTCCTGACTTGCGAACTGCGGGCCATTATCCGTGATCAGTATCTCTGGTATTCCGTGACGTGCAAACTAACTAACTAACTACTAACTAACTAACCTGCACTTATATAGCGCTTTTCTAGTCACAAAGACCACTCAAAGCGCTTTCATTAATACTAACCCTCTATTCTAAGGGCCTATAGGAAACAAATATCTAGGGACAATTTAGAACAGCCAATTAACCTAACATGCATGTTTTTGGCATGTGGGAGGAAACCGGAGAAATCCCGGAGTAAACCCACGCAACACGGGGAGAACATGCAAACTCCACACAGATCACTGTTGGTCGGGGGCTGGGATCGAACCCACGATCCCCACAATCCCCCGGCAAAGGGTAAACTGTGCTGCCGCAGTGCTAACCACTGCGCCACCGTGCAGCCCAAAACAGCCCACCCAAAGCAGCCCAAACATAGACTTTAAATGCACAATGACATTGGCAGAGTGAGTTGGGCTGAGCTGGGCAATCTCTATATACCTAGAGAAGTAGTCCACTAATAACAGGTAGTTTTTGTCTTGCAGCGTGAACAAATCAGCTCCCAACTTCTGCCATGGCCTTTCTGGTAAATCTGTGGGCATTAAAGGCTCTCTCACATTAACTCTTTCCTGTATGCACTGTCTACATTTGAGTACAACTTCACTGATCTGGTTGCTTAAACCTGGCCACCATACAGCCTGACGGGCGCGCTCTCTGCATTTAACCACCCCCTGGTGGCCCTCATGTATCTTATCCAAAACTGCATTTCTCATGTTAGCAGGGATAACTAACCTCGTGCCTCTCAGTAGTAGTCCGTTATGCACACTCAAAACGGCTCTCTCAGACCAGTAGTGCTTCACCGCTCCCTGTAGCTGGTTACGATCCGGCCAGCCTTCTGTGCAGTATTTCATGACTTGTGAACAGACGCTGTCGGACTGCAGTTGCTCTTGGAGATCTGCAAGATATTTGCTGCTTGTAGGGAGTCCCTCTAGCACAGAGTCAACATAAATGTTAGTGTCCTCCATAAGATCTGTGTCTGTGTGAGTAACACTGTTTGTGAGCGGTAAGCGTGAGAGCGTGTCGGCAGTGGTGAGACTTTTGCCAGGGATGTGCTTTATAGTGTATGAGTACCCCATTAGGCGCATACGAAATCTCTGTATACGCGGTGGAAGCGCATCCAAAACTTGTCCTCCCAGTAGGCTCACTAGTGGCTTATGATCAGTTTCTAGTTCAAAGTGCAGACCCAGGATAGTCATTGAATCTTTCACAAGCCCACGTGAGAGCCAGTGCTTCTTTTTCCAGCTGGGCGTAGCGCTGCTCTGTAGGTATCAATGATCGAGAAGTGTAAGCAACTGGTGACCACACGTCTCTCTCCTTCTGTAGCATGACTGCCCCCAATCCGTATGAAGAGGCATCTGCAGATATTTTCTGTGGTTTGTTTGGGTCATAGAGCTGCAATACAGGAGCAGAGGACAGTTCTTGTTTGAGATTACAAAACGCATTTTGTTGTTCATGCCCCCAGTACCACATGTTCTTTGTTGAAAGCAAGTCTCTCAATGGTTTGTCCTTTTCAGAAAGGTTCGGAATGAACTTCCCCAGCTGGTTCACCATTCCGAGAAAGCTCCTGAGCTCACTCACGTTGCTTGGCTCTTTCATGTCCTGAACAGCTTGGGTTTTGTCTGGATCTGGCCTCATTCCTTCTGCTGAAACAATAAACCCAAGAAATTTGACCTCTCTTTTGCCAAACTCACATTTTGACATATTCAACGTAACGCCGGCTTTCTCCGCGCGCTTCAAGACAGCGTGCAGTCTTGCGTCGTGCTGCTTCTTCATGGATCCCCAGACCAGGATATCGTCCACGTGACAGACGACTCCGGCGAGACCCGATATAACCTCTGTCACCATCATGTTTTGGAAATGTTCAGGAGCACTGGAAATACCAAATGGCAAACGGTTGAAGTGGTATCTGCCAAATGGCGTAATGAATGTGGTGAGAAAGGCCGACTCTTTAGACAGTGGTATTTGCCAAAATCCCATATTTGCATCAAGCTTTGAAAAATACTGAGAACCTGTGAGCATGCCTAGCGTTTGGTCCACAGACGGGAGGATGTATCTTTCGCGACACACTGACTCGTTTAAAGTTGTCATGTCCACACAGATACGCACCTTTTCTTTGTCCTTTTTGGGAGCTACAACCATGCCACAGCACCAATCTGTTGGCTGCCCCACGCGACTGATGACTCCCAACTTTTCCATCCTCTCGAGCTCTTCTTTCACTTTACCCATGAGCGGCAGTGGCACACGCCTTGGCACCTTGAGCGAAAAGGGCTTAGCATCAGGTTTCAGTTTAATTGTGTATGGCTTTTGAACAAGCCCAAGTCCATCGCATAACTTGGGGTACGCTTTTCTCACTGTCTCTTGGTCTATAGTGTCAACTCTGGCAATTAGTTTCAGTCTCACGGAAGCTGTTCTACTCAGTAGTGCCATGCGCAGATTTTTGACAATATAGATTTTCTCAGTAGCGCACTTGTCACCGTATGTAATAGTCTCTGTCATAGACCCCAACACGGTTAGTGCAGTTCCACCTGGTCCGTAGAGTGGTTTTTGTGCCTTTTCCAACTGTTCATTTTTCTTCTTGATGATTTCAAATGTTTGGTCAGAAACCGCTGTGACGTCCGCTCCGGAATCTAACTTAAAAGTCACTTTATTTCCTCTCACGTTTATGTCTGCCAGCCATGGATCCTCCCCTAGATCCACTTCACCCAGAAAAAGTCCATCTGCATTGTCAGTGACCTCATTCACAGTTGGGTTGGACCTACAGACTCTAATATAGTGTCCACGTTTTTTACAGTTATGGCATTCCGCGTTTTTAGCTGGGCACTGTACTGCTGCATGTGCTGGTGCTTTGCCACACTTGGAACAAACTTTACTTGACATAACGCACGGCTCAGGAGACGCACACACACAGGCTTAGAGTAGTTCAAAGAGTTTATTAACAGCAGGAGTGAATGAGTGCGTGTATGCGGGATGTAAATGTGTTGGTGATGGTGTCTGCTCCAGGCACAGAGGCAGGTGACCGTACAGCCGAGCAACCCTATGGAGAGAGCACAGGGAGAGGGTGACGGGCATACACCAACACAGGAGGGATTTATGGCGAGAGAAGGACTTACTTGGTGGGTCAGGACAGCTGGCACAACAAGGGGGCGAAGCCCGGAAGACAGCCACCTGGAGAGCTCTGTACAGCAGCGAGGATTGGGCGATGGAGTGGAGATGTCCGCCGCTGGGGAATCCACCTGTGCACAGGGGAGAAGACTGAAGAAAAGAGGTAAGCGATCTTCTTACCAAAATGGTGACGCTGAAGGGAAGTATGCTCACAACGGTGAGGGACGAAGTCTGACGGCTTCAGGCCGAGCCTCCGGGCGAGACGGCCTTTATCCCTCGCCGCTGATGATTGTCAGGTGCGTGAGCAGGTGGCGCCGCTGATGAATGGCGCGGCGTGACAGTACTCCCCCCTCTAGCAGCGCCTCCTGGCGATGGCTTATCCGGGTGCGCTCGGTGGAAGTCCGCGATGAGCGATGGGTCCAACACAAACGACGGGGGCACCCATTGTCGATGCTCGGGCCCATAGCCCTCCCAGTCCACCAGGTATTGCAACCCACGACCTCGGCGCCGGGAGTCCAGGATGGAGGAGACGGACCAGGCCGGATGGCCACCAATCATCCGGGGCGCGGGTTGCGCTGCAGGAGGAGGGCAAAGGGGGTCAGTGACTGCCAGTTTCACCTTCGACACATGGAAAGTGGAATGGATGCGGAGGGAGGGGGGAATAGCCACGCGCACAGCCACCGGGTTGATGATCCGGGTGATGGGAAAGGGACCCATGAATCGCTGTGCCAGCTTCCTCCTCTCGCCTTTTAATGTGACGTCCTGGGTAGACACATACACGAGTTGCCCAACTCTGTACGCCGGGGCAGGTCTTCTGTGCCGGTCCGCCACGGTCCTGTTGCGCTCCGCCGTGCGTAAAAGCGCATGACGCGCGGCAGCCCAGGTGGAGCGGAACTGCCTAAGGTGCGCCCTAACAGAGGGGACAGTCACCTCGGTCTCCTGCGCTGGAAACAGCGGGGGGTCGTAACCCAGGGACGCCTTGAAGGGGGACATCCCCGTTGCAGAAGAGCGGGCGGTGTTGTGGGCATACTCCACCCAGGCGAGATGGTTGCTCCAGGACGTCGGCTTGGATCTAGTAACACAGCGGAGCGCAGCCCCCAGCTCCTGATTGGTCCTCTCACACTGCCCGTTAGACTGGGGGTGATGGCCGGAGGAGAGGCTCACCTTGGCTCCGATGGCGTTACAAAAGGATCTCCAAACCTCGGATGAAAATTGGGGGCCCCGGTCCGAGACCACGTCCACCGGAATCCCGTGCAGCCTGACCACGTGTTGGACGAGGAGGCCCGCCGTCTCCAGGGCAGTAGGGAGACCTCGCAGGGGAACGAAGTGCGCCGCCTTGGAGAAAGATAAGATAAGATAAGATAAGCCTTTATTAGTCCCACAACGGGGAAATTCCAGGATTGCAACAGCACAGGGATAGCAACACTCAGAGCAACAATCAGAAGGCAAGAAAAAAAAAACAAGCAAGCAAGAGCAGCTAATAAACATATGTACGTATTACTATAAAATATATATATATACACACACACACAGACACACAGTGCAGAGCATTGTAGCTGGATGGAATAAATATATGAATATATGAACACACAGTGCAGAGCATTGTAGCTAGATGGAATAAATATGTAAATATATAAACACCCACAGTACGGAGCATTGCAGCTAGGTGGAATAAATATGCAAGTATATAAACACACACAGTGCGGAGCAATGTAGCTAGATGGAATAATATGTAGATATATAAATATATAAACACCCACAGTACGGAGCATTGTAGCTAGATGGAATAAATATGCAAATATATAAACACACACAGTGCAGAGCATTGTTGCTAGATGGAATGAAACAGCATAACCGTCTACTTAGTTATCCTACATGGTATGATTATGTGCCCATACATATTCTCACCCTCCATAGCGACCGGTATGTTCCTAGTTGTATGCCGGAGAGGACCATTGTGTAAGTCTATTGCATCTTTTGCATTCAAAAAACTATTAGTTTGTTACGTCTTTTTGCTATCTCTGCGAGCAGCCCTGCTTAGGTTGTACAGTCTGACAGCCGTTGGTAGGAAGGACCTACGAAACCTCTCGGTTGTGCACCTGGGATGATGTAGTCTGCTGCTAAATGAGCTCCTCAGTGCATTCAGTATGTCCTGCATAGGGTGGAACTCGGACTCCAGCAGAGATGACAGATTAGCCACCGTCCTTCTCTCTCCTATCTCCTCCATCGGATCAAGGCGCTGCCCCAGGACAGAGCTAGCTTTCTTAATCAGTTTGTTCAGTCTCTTCCTATCTGCTGCAGTAATGCCACTGCCCCAGCAGACCACTCCAAAAGTGATGGCTGATGCCACCACCGTGTCATAGAATGACTTCAGCAGCGCCCCTTGTACACCAAAAGACCTGAGTCTCCTCAGCAGGAACAGCCTGCGCTGTCCCTTCTTGTAGAGTGCATCAGTATTGTGTGACCAGTCTAGTTTATTGTTCAGATGAATACCCAGGTACTTATAGGATGTCACCATCTCGATGTCTGTTCCCTGTATATTTACTGGTACTGTGAGGGGCTGCCCATGCCTGCGGCAGTCCACCACCAGCTCCTTAGTTTTCCTCGCGTTGATCTGGAGGCAGTTCCGATGGCACCAGTCCACGAAGTCCTGGATAAGCCCTCTGTACTCAGCTTCATCTCCATTGGAGATGAGGCCAACGATCGCAGAGTCATCAGAGAACTTCTGTAGATGGCAGTGTGTTGTGTTGTGTGAGAAGTCCGCAGTATAAAGAGTGAACAGGAAGGGAGCCAGCACCGTTCCCTGGGGGGCCCCCGTGCTACTGATGATCGTGTCGGACACACAGTCCCGGGTTCTCACAAACTGAGGCCGGTTCGTGAGGTAGTCCAGGATCCATGATGACAGGTGCTGGTCCACCCCTGCGCGCAGCAGCTTGTCCTTCAGGATCATCGGTTGGATGGTGTTGAAAGCACTGGAGAAGTCAAAGAACATGATCCTCACCATATTCCCGGGCTTCTCCAGGTGGGACAGAGAACGGTGAAGGAGGAAGATCACCGCATCCTCCACCCCAATGCCATGCTGGTAGGCGAACTGGAGTGGATCCATCGCTGGTTCCACCAGGGGGCGGAGGTGAGCAAGGAGCAGTCTCTCCAGGGTCTTCATCAAGTGGGACGTCAAGGCCACCGGTCTGTAGCTGTTCAGGTCTTTGGGGTGGGAAGTTTTTGGTACAGGTACCACACAAGATGTTTTCCACAGCTGTGGTACCCTCCCCAGTTTCAGGCTCATGTTGAAGATATACGTCACAATCCCACACAGCTGGTCTGCACAGGACTTGAGGAGCTTTGCGCTGATGCCGTCCGGTCCCGGCGCCTTCCTCGCCTTGATCTTCCTCAGCTCCGTCCTCACCTGGGTCCTGGTCAGGGTCAGGATGGGGGGCTGTGTGTTGGGAGTGGGGGGGTGTTGGTAGAGTGGGGAGTGGGCAGCAGGACTTGATTTCTTTAGAGGCAGCAGTGGTTGTTGTGCAGTCAGGGGGGAGGGCGGTTGGTCAAATCTATTGAAAAACAGATTCAGGTTGTTCGCCCACTCCCTGCCCCCTGTGGCCTGGGGGGAGGTATTCTGGAGCCCCGAGATGGTTTTGAGGTTTCTCCAGACCCCGCTGATGTCGCTCTGTTGCAGCTTGTCCTCCATCTTCTTCCTGAAGCTGTCCTTGCCTTCTCTGATCTTTCTCCTCAGCTCCCTCTGTACGGACTTCAGCATCTCCCTGTTCCCCGACCTGAAGATCCTCTTCTTCTCTCTCAGAAGTGTTTTTATCTCAGGGTTGATCCAGGGTTTGTTGTTTGAGTGACGCCGTATGGTCTTAGTGGGAACGGATTTGTCCACACAGAAGCTGAGGTAGCCCGTGAAGGTGTGAATGAGGCCATCGATGTCCTCACCATGTGGATCGCAGAGCTGCTTCCAGGCGGTGGCTTCAAAACAGCCCTTTAGAGTGTCCATTGTCTCCTCAGACCATAACTCCACAGTGTGCATGGCCGGAGGTTGTCTGTGCACTAGGGGTTTGTACACCGGCCGGAGATGAACCAAGTTGTGATCCGATCTCCCGAGTGGGGGTAGTTGTGATGAGGTGTACGCCTCCTTAGTGTTTGCGTAGAATAAATCCAGTGTTTTATTGTCTCTAGTGTGGCATGTGACATACTGGGTGAACGTGGGTAGAATGGGAGACAGTGAAACATGGTTGAAATCGCCTGAGATGAGGAGAAGAGCATCTGGGTGTTCTGTCTGCAGCCTGCTGGTTACTGAATGGATGACGTCACGTGCTGTCCCAGCGTTCGCCGTCGGATTTGCATAAACAACAATGCAGATCACGTGTGAGTGTTCTCTCGGGAGATATGTAGGCCTCATGCTAACAGCTAGCAACTCAATGTCTTTGCTGCAGTGTCGTTGTTTAACAGTGATATGTCCCGGTCTGCACCAGTTGTTGTTAACATACATGATCACTCCACCGCCCCTAGCCTTGCCACTGTCTGGTGTTCGGTCAGCTCGTATCATGTGAAAACCCTCCAGCTCAATGTTAGCATCTGCTGCTAGTTCAGTTAGCCACGTCTCAGTAAACAAAAGGAGAGAGCACTCCCGGTATGTGCTATCATAACGGGAGATAGCCGCTAGCTCATCTAACTTTCCCAGTATCGACCGTACATTTCCCATGACAACAGATGGAAGGGAGGGTCTGTACCTTATATTTTTTGTCCTCCGCCTTACTCCAGCCCGGCAGCCGCGGCGTTTTCGCCTCAGTTCACTCGGTATGTCGAGTTTTTCCAATGGGACCGGGTGGCGGTTGAATGCTAGCAGCTGTTCTCTGCTGTATCGTATCCTGCTATAGACAGTGGCTCCGTCCACCGGCTCAGGAGACATTTAGGACGATCTGTGTGTCCGTGATATAAGTGGGGTGAAAAAAAAAGACGGATCAAAAGAGAGAGGAAGGGAAAAAGACTCGGAATCGAGCCGCTGTTGCAAAAGGCAGCCGACTCGTGTGGCGCCGAGAGAAAAAAAAAAAAAAAAAAAAAAAAAAAAAAAAAAAAACGGTCCACAATGGTCAGGACGGTGTCAAAGGAGTTGGAAACGGGGAGTCCGGTGACGAAGTCCAGTGCGATGTGCGACCAGGGCCTGCCGGGGACGGGCAGAGGCTGGAGCAGACCCGCTGGGGGGGCATTTCCCGACTTGCTGGTGGCACAGATTGGGCAAGCCCGGGCGTAGCGGGCTGCATCCCTCCGCAGGCCTGGCCACCAAAAGGACCGTTGGAGGAGGCTGATCATCCGAGAGGTGCCGGGATGACAGGTGAGCCGGGAGGTGTGGAGCCAGTGGATGACCTCACCTCGGACCGCAGATGGGACGAACAGTCTTCCCTCCGGTCCGCCGCCAGGATCAGGTTCCACCTCCTGCGCCTTCCGGATCTTGTCTTCAATGTCCCAAGAGATGGCACCGAGGACGCACGACCTGGGCAGGATAGTGTGGGGCGTCTCCTCAGCCTCCACGGGGGTGAACTGCCTAGAGAGGGCGTCAGGCAGGCCGTTTTTGGAGCCCGGCCTGAAGGTGATCGAGAAGCGGAACCTGGCGAAGAACAAAGACCAGCGCGCCTGGCGGGCATTCAGGCGCTTGGCAGATCGTAAATACTCTAAGTTCTTGTGGTCCGTCAGGACCACAAACGGCAGGTCCGCCCCCTCTAGCCAGTGGCGCCACTCCTGTAAGGCGAGTTTAATGGCCAGGAGCTCTCTGTCCCCCACATCGTAGTTCCTCTCCGCCGGGGACAGGCGCCGGGAGAAGAAGGCGCACGGCCGTTTGGCGCCATCGTCAGGTGACCGCTGGGATAACACTGCTCCCACTCCCGTGTCCGATGCGTCCACCTCCACAATGCACTGCAGCGCGGGGTCGACCTGGCGAAGGACCCGGGAGGAGGAGAACTCCGCCTTCAGCGCCCTAAAGGCAGCAGCGACCTCTTCAGTCCACCGGAACGGGACCTTCGGGGACGTGAGGCGGGTCAGCGGTCCGACGATCGAGCTGAAATTTGGGACAAAGCGGCGGTAAAAATTGGCGAAGCCAACAAACTGTTGCACCTGCTTCCGGGATGCGGGAGTAGGCCACTCCACCACCGCCTTCACCTTCTCTGGGTCTGGGAGCACCTGATCTTGAGCGATGATGAATCCCAGGAAGGATGTGGTCCTAGCGTAGAATTCGCATTTCTCAGCCTTCACGTACAGACGATTCTCCAGCAGTCTTTGGAGGACCCGCCTCACATGGACCTGGTGCTCGTCCCTGGACCTGGAGAAGATAAGGATGTCATCCAGGTAGACGAACACAAAAAGGCCGATGAAATCCCGGAGGACGTCATTAATGAGGCGCTGAAAGACGGCAGGAGCGTTGGTCAGCCCGAACGGCATGACGAGATACTCAAAGTGGCCGTTCGGGGTACGGAAGGCTGTCTTCCATTCATCTCCCTCCCGGATCCGGACGAGGTGGTAAGCGCTGCGTAAATCCAGCTTGGTAAACCAGGTCGCCCCCTGGAGGGAGTGAAAGGCAGTGTCCATGAGGGGCAGGGTGTAACGGTCCCTCTCAGTGATGTCATTCAGCGCTCGGTAGTCTATGCAGGGGCGGAGGGATCCGTCCTTTTTCCCGACAAAGAAAAACCCTGCCCCCACGGGTGACGACGATGGGCGAATAATCCCAGCGCTCAGAGATTCCTTCAGGTATGTATTCATGGTCTCCTTCTCCGGCGCCGACAGGCTGTAGAGCCGACCAGATGGCAGGGGAGCCCCCTGGCGGAGGTTGATGGCACAGTCATATGGTCGATGCGGGGGAAGAGACATAGCTTTCGATTTGCTAAATACCATACCCAGGTCGTGAAATTCTGGAGGCACCAGTGACAGGTCCGGAGGTGCTGTATCCGCCACAGGGGGAGCCGCGGATGGGGAGCAGGCAGCGGACTGAAGGCAGGTGCCCATACAGAAGGTACTCCATGCCGATACCCCAGCGGACCTCCAGTCCAGGACAGGGTTGTGGAGGCGTAGCCAGGGATACCCCAGGATGACGGGCGACACAGAGTTGGGCAGGACGTAAAATACCATCTCCTCCCGGTGGTTCCCTGAGATGATGACTGGGACAGGCATGGTTTGGTGAGAAACTCTCCCAAGGGAGGCACGGGAGAGATGGACCAGGGAGATGGGGTGTTTTAATGCCTGACAGCGGATGCCCAATCGGGTTGCCAGGCCTTGTGAAATGAAGCTGCCCTCTGCGCCCGAATCCACCAGTGCGTGGGTGAGGTGCCCAGTGGGATTGTGGCAAAAACGGATGGGCAGCTTTAATTGAGTGAGAGAGTCTAACCGGTTGGGATCCGCGAGGCTCCCTACAGCGATTCGCGGACCCCGCCGACTGGCTTTCCGCGGGCAACGCTCCACAGTGTGTTGGTCACCTCCGCAATACATGCAGAGGCCCAACTCACGGCGGCGTTGTTTCTCCGCAGGGGAAAGCTTGGTCCAGCCCGTCACCATCGGCTCCGACTCCTCGGGGCACAATGCTGGCGGCGCCGCCAGGGGGCGAGCTTGGAACAGGTGCGGCGAGACTCCACGAGGGCGAGAAGAAGAAGACTTCCGCCCCGAGGAGCGCTCGCGCAGCCTGTTATCCAAACTTATCGCTAAGGATGTCAGCTCCGCTAGCGTCCCAGGGATATCCCGTCCAGCCAGTTCATCCCTCAGATCACTATTGAGGCTGCGGAGGAACAGGCCACAGAGGGAGCGTTCCTCCCAGCCCAATTCCTCCGCCGCTACCCGGAAGTCGACCGAGTAGTCCGCTGCCGACCGGCCTCCCTGCTGGAGAGCGAGGAGCCGATCGACCTGGACCGTCTCGGTTTGAGAATGGTCAAAGACCTCCAGAAAGCGCCTCACGAACTGGTCATAGGTGAGGGTGGCATAACTGGGCCTCGCCATTACGGCGTAGGTCCAAGTTAACGCACGCCCCTCCAGAAGATTCCCTATGTAACCAATCCGGCTGTGATCCGAGGGAAAATCTCCGGGCACACGGTGGAACACGGACTCACACTGCATAATGAACCCCCGCGCTCCGCCGAGCTTACCGCTAAAGCGGGCGGGGGTCGGAATCGGTGTGAGCCGAACCGGTGCCACCGGAGCCGGCTGGACGGCCGCTGGAACAGCAGGAGCCGCGCCACCCTGACGAGCCGGGGGGAACGGCTGTTGAGGATCCAAGCGGCCCAACCGGTTAGTTAAATTCAATAATTGATTAAAGATCACCTGTTGTTGATAAGCTATTTGATCCACTCTAGCCTCGAGAGTGGAAAACCGGTGTGCGAGCCCGCCGTCCGCCGAGCCGCTCTGCTGAAGCCGTACTGACATAACGCACGGCTCAGGAGACGCACACACACAGGCTTAGAGTAGTTCAAAGAGTTTATTAACAGCAGGAGTGAATGAGTGCGTGTATGCGGGATGTAAATGTGTTGGTGATGGTGTCTGCTCCAGGCACAGAGGCAGGTGACCGTACAGCCGAGCAACCCTATGGAGAGAGCACAGGGAGAGGGTGACGGGCATACACCAACACAGGAGGGATTTATGGCGAGAGAAGGACTTACTTGGTGGGTCAGGACAGCTGGCACAACAAGGGGGCGAAGCCCGGAAGACAGCCACCTGGAGAGCTCTGTACAGCAGCGAGGATTGGGCGATGGAGTGGAGATGTCCGCCGCTGGGGAATCCACCTGTGCACAGGGGAGAAGACTGAAGAAAAGAGGTAAGCGATCTTCTTACCAAAATGGTGACGCTGAAGGGAAGTATGCTCACAACGGTGAGGGACGAAGTCTGACGGCTTCAGGCCGAGCCTCCGGGCGAGACGGCCTTTATCCCTCGCCGCTGATGATTGTCAGGTGCGTGAGCAGGTGGCGCCGCTGATGAATGGCGCGGCGTGACATTACTGTCTTGTTTTGTCTGCTGAGGCCTTGAGGACTTAATCTGTTTTTGTTCCTTGATTATGAACTTGTTTGGCTTGGCTTTTCTGATGTGTACCGCATCCACGGCTGTTCTGTTAATGCTAGTTTCACCTCTTAGGTCAGTTTGTTGTCGTTTTATTTCTTCAGATTGTCTTGCCATTGTTATAGCTTTAGCTAGGGTAAGATCTTTGTCAAGCTGCATTCTTTCTGACAGCGACGAATCTTTCAGACCCACTACAAGCCTGTCTCTCAAGAGGTCATCATGAAGTGCACCGTACTCACAGTTTTCTGCCAGTGCATAGAGTGCTGTTATGAACGAGTCTACTGGTTCTGCCGGCTGTTGCACTCGCTTGTTGAATTTTGCTCGTTCATAAATCACGTTCTTTCTGGGAACGAAATGTCTATCAAAGGCTGTTTTAACGGCATCGTACTGCTGGCGCTGCACACTCGTTAGCTCGAGCCCTCTTAGCACGTCGTCAGCCTCATCTCCCATGCAATAAACCAGCGTATTTACTTGGTTCGCCTCAGCTGAGTTATTCAGGTTACTTGCCAGTCTAAAACGCTCAAAACGTCTTATCAACTTTTCCCACTCTTGGGGTCTCGCAAAGTCAAAGGGCTCCGGTGGTTTAATGGTGAAGGTTGCCGCTGGAGTAGCCGCCGCCATTACTGGATCAATTGGCGCAGCTGCAGCTCTTTGAACTTCGTCTGGCATAGCCGCAAGCCGGTTGCAAAGCTGACTTTTCTCACCTCAAAGCGCACCAACTTCTGACACCATGTTGTGTTGGGTTCTTTTATAAATAAAGACTGCTGCTTTGGGTGAACACGGAGCCTCCTTTATTGACTGGCTGCAACACATTAACACACGAACTCTGCCATATTATTCTCTATCATGCTGTACACCTGACAACGTCCGGTCTGTGTCGCCCCCTAGTGGCTCCACTTATGTAATGCCTAGATTACACCACAGGTTGATTACTCCTTGCAAGTAAAAACTTCAAAGGCTCTGCGTGTCTTAAGTCTGATCTTTGATTCAGTCTAATACCTTTTTGTACTCTGTATTTGTGAGGTTATATTTCAGACTTCTGACACCTAGTAAATGTTTTTCTCAATTTTTTTTTTTGACTTTTCACGCCGTTAAAGTGGACCTTTAATTTTCCTAATTTAAAGTGAACAGAGATTGTGTTTTTGGACTCTCTTTCCGGCCTCATACCCGCCTGACTGAGAAGATTTTCCTTTAGTTTTTCTGGTCTATCCCGCTCCTAGAGACTTCACCGATTCGGCCGGACTTGTTCCAAGGATTTTCACGCCGCCCTGAGACAAACCATCCACGGCTGCCACTGTCTCCTTGAAGGGCCCCCAGCTGAGTTATCACTTCCACGGCTGTGAGGAATTATAACAGCAGCCGCTCCCTCCAACGTCCTAACTCCCAACTCGGCCGGTATCGACCTGTTTTCGTAAGTGAAACTCCTACTTCTCCTATCTGCTGGGTTCAAAACGTGATTTCCAAACAATTAAATTACAATTGAATATAGCCCGTATTTCAGGGCTCAATTAGTCTCAGCCACAGGGTAAAGCTGTAAACTGAAGGAAAATTCTTAGTCACTTTTAAGTAACTGCCCTTAATTTTTGTAGATTAATTCAGGTCATTTTTAGATAATTACCTTATGAATTTTCCCCATAAAATTGCGTTGTTTTGTTAGACATTTCAGCCTTCATTTACCATTGAAACATAAGTCTGGTTCCTCCTTGGTTCTACAGAGGTGTAACGCTGGATTTTATGTTCAGGAATCCAATAACAGTTGATGTGATATCTTACGCTGTTATCATTTAAATCTGTTTATCCATCATTTGAATGCCATATCATGTAACCTGAATGAGTTTAATAAAAGGGTGAATGAGAGAAGTTGAAGCGTTTTCTTTCGCATATATCTGTTTCCTAATCACGGCAGGAAAAGAACTCACTTAAATTTTGAGACTGATCCATTAAGTAATTGAAGGTACAAAATTAATTAAAATTAAACTTAATATAATTGTCCGTTAGGACTGGTGCCCCTTTTTACCAGTGCTTTTATTTAATTTAGCGGGTGTAGAAGTGACGGTTTAACTCCGCCCCCTTTTCCACCCATGATTAAATAAAATAAATAATTCCTGTACCTTATGACAAATATTTTATTATATAATCCCATTACATATGTGTTTAGGAGAACTTCACTTCTCATCTCAAATTTCCTTCTTTCTCTCTCTGGGATACCATGGTTGGATTTTGACTGACCAATAGCATTCCAGGCTTCACTGCATTTCCTTTTTTGGCCATTTATGACTTCTGTGAGCAAAGAAGCTCAAATGTAATTGGTCCAGCTCAGTTTTTCATGAGGTTCTGTGAAATCCTGCCACACCCGAGAAAATTTCCTTTGTTCAGTTTTTGGGCAGTGGTCAAACTGTAAGGAGCAGACTTCTCTGCTCTCCCATTTTTCCATCTTTTTAAGTAGGCCCAGAGTATTCCATGCTCTGTGAAAATCCTTTTTCTTTTCTTTAAGTTCACTTTTCCTTATTTTAATACTTTTCTTTAAATCACCATGCAAGAAGATTTTTTTTTCCTAAGCCTAAACGAGCTCATTCAAGCCACAACACATAAGAAGAAATGGATCTGTGGCTTGTGTTTATATCAGTTTGACTCTCTGATGGGACGTTGTACAATAAACAAATTCCTTTTCAGTGCATAAGTAAAGACCTTGCCCAACTTGCTGAAGACCAGCCCGATTGCAATCTCAGGAGCACTGCCTTGTGGGGGAATCTGTCTATCAGCCTCTCCATCAACAGAATCCACGGACATCCAGCTGAATCAAGGTTGGCACGTGGGGGCCCTGCTGCCACCAGGGATGTGATCTGACTCTGTGGCTGACAGTCTGTTGTCCATCGGGGGCCTCATTGCTCCCACGGTGGCCCCTGACTGGGCCGGCTCCGCTGCACCCACCATGGTCCTGGTCTGGGACGTGGCTGCACCGGCGATGGGCTCCAGTTGGAGCACCGTTGCACCAGTGGTGACCCCCATTGAGACCCTCATTGCTCCCACGGTGGCCTCCCTAGCGAGGGAGGTGGTGCTCCTCACGTCACCTGGCGCTGGGCCCCGAGCCTCTGTGATCTCCAGCAAGATCAGCTGCTCTCCGGCGGCCCTGGCAGGGGGCTCCAACCCCAGAGGGAGAGAGAAAGAGACCAGGTCAGGGTCGCCGGCAGCGGCGGAGTCCGGTGAGGCGGACCCGAGGGCTGCTACGAGGTTCCCCGGGCCCTCCTCGCCATGAGTCGGGCAGTGTGACATGGATATCTGGGGTATTGATATAATGGAGCACACTTGCCTGAACTTGGGCTCCACCGCCGTCCAGGACTCCGATGCTGTCGACGCTGACGGTCCGGGTCCCATCAGCTGGGGGTCTGGTCCGGGGGATGACTCTGCTGCTTCGGTTCCCGCAGCAGGCATGATGCTGACAGCAGTCCTATTAACTTCCTGCAGTAGCTCCAACGCAGGGGACTCCACCAGCGTAGCTGCAGGGGGACCTCTCCGTGCTGGCTCCGGGAAGGGATCGTCCGGAACCACCAGCTCCTCCATCATCCGGTGGCTCTGCTCACTCTCAGGAATCGACGGGGGGAACACAGAAGAGACATGGAAGTAGTTTACCTCCGCAGCTGGAGGGGAGGACCCAGTGGACTGCCGAAGCTGGGCCTCTCTTCCGGGAGACAGACAGTGTTTATCATTATCATGTTTAATAGCACGAAAACACACTTGCCTGTTCTCCCGGTGCTCGATGTTCACAGCTGCGGGGAGCCGGCAGTCATCCTCACTCGCATCTGCGCCAGCTCTGGCTCCCCCTCTGGACAATGGAAGAGCCAGCTCGGGAGATGCAGAAGTGGGTGTGGACCGGGGAACCATGGCCCTCTCAGAGGCTGGAAAGGCATTGACAGCCGAAGGGGGGGGAAGGCTTCTCTCAGTGTCTCCTCACTGGATTACGCCGTGGTCTGGTCTCAGGGACTGACCGTGCTGGAGACGGAGGAGGGTCGGGTGAAGAGTCCCAAGGAATGAAGGTCTGCTGATCTCTGGGTCTCCGTCTCGGCGCTGTGAGGAACGTCAGCCTAGGGAAGGAGCGCTGAAGTGAACTCACCGTCGCCAGCAGGTCAGCGAACTCAGGGTTGTTCCATAACCCGGGATAAGCCTCCAAAACCTGCATAGCTCCTCCCAAGCATTTCCGCTTCCTCTTCGGTCCTCAAGCGGCGAGGGCCCCGTTGACGAAGGTCCGGATATATTCAGTGGCCCACCCCTCCTCAATCGTGGGCAACTCCGCAGCAACAGCCTCCACAGCTGGTGAGATGGTAGTAACAGTCCTATGTTCTTCCTGCAGGGGCTCCAACGCTGGGGATTCCTCCGGCGTGGCTGCAGAGAAGCCTCTCCATGCTGGCTCCAGGAATGGATCATCTGGGGCCACTGGCTCCTCCACTGTCTGACTGCCCTGACCGTGGGCCAACGGGCCCTCAGGGAGAATGGGAGGAGACACGGAGAGGGGAAAAGGTGAATTAATATTTGCAGCCGGAGGAGAGGACCCAGCGGACTGCTTAAACTGGGCCTCTCCCTCGGGAGACAGACAAGGTTTGCAATTAGATGGAATGAAATGAAAAAACACTTGCCTCTCACCCCGGCTCCCGATGTTGAGAGCTGCAAACTGTTAGCTATCACCCTTCTCCGTGTCACGTGACTCCTTAAAAGGGTTGTAGAGGAGCAGGCTTCGATGACGCAGAGGTGGGCGTAGCCGGGACAATCTCCGCAACTGGAGTGATGACGGCCACTGAAGACGAGGGGGGCTTCCTCCAGTGAGGCTTCCTTCTCCTAGCAGGCAGTTGGGGCACCAGATAGTCCGGAATTTTGAGCACACCACCCAGCTGCAGATAATCCAGGCCGATACACTCCGGATTATCTGGAAGTGACGGCGGTGTAGCCGCGGGAGGCTCGAACACTGGGAGCTCCGCACTCGCCCCCACGCATGGCACGGCGAAGATATCCCGGAGAATCTTGGTCGCCTCCGGATGGTCCCACAGGCTATCCCGATTTACCACTCTTACCACCGTATCCCGAGCCCATCGAGCTGTCTCGGGTGAGCAGGGCTCCAGCGTCCGCGAGAGTATGTCCTCCAGCAGACAAAGCGAGCACAGCTCCCTCTCCAGCAGCTCAGCCCAGAAAGCAGGTGAGTGAAAATGAGACAGTCCAAAAATGAAAAAAAAAATGATTGTGTAGGTGTAACCTCCTAAATTCTTTTTATGGCTGGATCATTCTGTCATAAGCTCTCCGTGCACTTCTCCAACGGCGCACGGAGGAGGAGAAAGGACGAGAGGATTTAAACGCAGAGTTACACCACACACACATTTATTAACACAACACAAATAAACACAGAACAGCTCGGATACGCGTAGAGTCCTCTAGGCCTCCCAACACACACACACTGGAGAAATACAGCGGCGGACAGCGCACAGACAGATACTCACAGTGCCGGGGCAAGCCAAGTAGTCACCGCGATGACAGCGAGCAAACACAGACAGTCCTTAGTGACGTGATGGTTGACAGCAGAGAGAAACCATCTAACCTGTACAATGATCCAGCGGCATCTGTCTAGTGAAGAGCTCCTTTCATACAGACGCCACTGGCGTGGCCAATAGGGAACACCTGGGTGAGCACGGGAAAGATGATTACTGGGGCGAACAGCTGGCTGTCAGAAAGAGGGGGCGTGGCCGGACAGGCCAGAGCGGCAGCTACAGGCAGCAACAGAAACAGAGCACAGAAATGAAAACAACAAGAAATCAAAACACAACTCCACATAACAAACCCACTGCCTGAGCCACCAGAATCAATCAGAACCAAGCCCACAGTAAACACGGGCTCGGTTCATGACAGGTAGAATAATCCACCT
This sequence comes from Pholidichthys leucotaenia, assembly GCA_020510985.1. Lineage (NCBI taxonomy): Eukaryota > Metazoa > Chordata > Actinopteri > Cichliformes > Pholidichthyidae > Pholidichthys > Pholidichthys leucotaenia. Next base: position 270,852,069 of record CM035844.1, on the reverse strand, counting down.
TGCTGTGTGGGGTAGGACGGTAGTCCACCGGTCCTCCCTAGTTTTAGGTTTGATGTGTGAATGTGACAGGCCATTTAGTGATTTCAGTTTTAGTTTTCTTAGTGCGTGATTCGGGTCCTAAATTGGGTAGGGTCTCAATTGTATGTGTGGTTTTGGACTTTCTTTGGGAAGGGGGGGATGGGATATCATAATATTGTTGTTTTATTATGAAGTGCTGTGTAGTGGCGGCCACTTCCACTTCTGCCACTGCATGGCCCTATAAATACCAGCGAGCATCTCTGTTCGGCCTCTTTGCTGATGCCCTGCCTAGTGGCTGTATTTTGTGTGAGCAACCCCTTAATAAAGTGGAGTTCAGCTGTGCACCTGGCCTCTTCATTACGTAGGTAATTCCAACATAACAGTGATTATGAGTATGTCTAAAGGATAATTTGGCATGTGTGCAGAACATGAGGTGCATGAGCAGACTGGGCGGAGCATCAGTGGACTGGGTCTGATGAATCAGCACAAACATACCAGGAGAAGCAGCGGGCAGACATGACCTGGCTCAAAGGCCACTAACTGATTAAAAAAAGTTATTTTCAATAAAGTGAAAAAAAAGATAATGCATGGAGTGTGCTTTTACCCTGAGGCTGATTTATCATGGAAAACAGCTGAACTCTGTGGTTCAAGTGATCAGCTGATTGGATCCACCTCCTGCGGTGTTCTGACATTTTGGCATATCTATCAGAACAGCTGATAGTACAGGACATACAGGAGAACTGAAATGGAGTTCTCTCCGTCTCTTCAGTGGTGTGTGCAATATAAAAACAAAAGGAATAAGGCTGGAAAAACAACAGCAGTCCATGTACAGTAATGCTACCCATAGTACAAATAGTGACAAAAGATAGACTCAAGATTTAATGCTTAAAAAATTATACCATGAAGTTGCCGTGACTGCATAGGTCTAATGGATAATTCGGCATGAAGACTACAAGGTGTGCGGGGGAGGGGAGGTGGCGGGGAAGTGTAGAGGGTTGGAAATAGTTAAGTTACGTAAGAGGTGCTAAAAAGACATTTGGATAAGAAAAATTAAAAAAAAACAGGCACCCCTACAATTTTATTTTATTCTTTAATTGTTTTATTTTTCTACAATGCATTTGTAATCCACCTGGTTCCATTATAACTCATGTGAGTTGAGTGCAGTTCCATACGCCGACCAATAGATGGCACATGTCGCACAGTGATAGAGAGTAGACTCACGCACCGGAGGACGAAGAATAAATTCCTTGTGTGAAATAACGAAACGTGTTCTGCCGATTCTCTATCACAGGTTGGAGAGTTAACTTCCACATGTACGTTTCCTCCTCCTGGGCCGCTACCCAGGGGAGCAACAATTTTGGGGGCTCGTCCAGGATTAGCGCCACCTACTGGTCTGGCACTAATCATTGAAGAACCAAGGGATGCTGACCACCTGTTCCTGAGCCATTGACCTAAGCGACTGACTACAGGAGACCACAGCCATGTCTGCTCTACATGACCTGAGATGGGAAATCCAGCAAGAGCTTCGCCAGCTGACCATTGCCCGCTGCAGAAACGTTCTTCACAAGCTGGCTGAGTCGTTCAAGGATGAGGTGGGAGAAGATTTGCTAGGCGCAGAATCGACCGAAGTGGAACTCTTTGACTTCATTGTTGACTCGCTGAGAAGTCCACAACTGAAGAGCCTTGAGGACCAGGGGATGTCTCGCCTGCTTGCTTTCCGTGACCTCATCATTGAACTACAACGGCCCACAGCAGCTGGAGAAGTGGATGCAGAGGTGTCACCCAACGATGATCCGGTCATAGTAGTTCCTGTGACCACTGGAGCTGCAGCACCATCAGGGAAGAACCATCCGACATTACCATCTATAGTTCCTGACCCAGGGTTAGTCAGACTGACTGAACTTACGTCACTGTTGCCACGTAGAGAGTACAAGATTTATGGTGGTCAAATCTCTGATTTTGATTCTGATTTGAGTTACAATAACTTGTGCAAACAGCTTGATGAAGGGCTAAATGAAGGGTTCACAGAGGCTGAGATTATCAGAACGGTGTTTAAGATAATTAAGCCTGGTACCTTTAAAGATATGCTTGTAACCAAAGATAGCCTTACTGTAGCTGAGTTAAAACGTCTCTTAAGGACACATCTACGCGAGAAAAGCAGCACTGAATTATTTCAGGAGCTGAGTAATGCTAAGCAAAATGACAAAGAAACACCACAACAGTTTATGTATAGACTAATGGGGCTAAAACAGCATGTGTTGGTTGCATCTAAAAACAGTAGTGGGTTTCATTATGACGACGAGTTGGTACAAGGTGTGTTTATCCATTCACTGTATCAGGATTTGAATGAAAAATACTCTTATGTTAGGAGAGACCTTAAACCTCACATCTCCAACACCAGTGTCACAGATGACTCCATCCTGGAGCTCATAGCAAATTTTGTTAGTGAAGAGACAGAGAGATTGAGTAGGTTGGGACAAAGCCACAAACACAAAGTCACCAGTGTTAATGCGGCACAGGTAGAGACAGATCAGAGCTCTATTAAAATGCACACTGAAGTCCAAGCTAATCGTGTAGCTATCCGGGAGCTGACGGCACAGGTCTCTTCCCTAACCAAGAGTTTAGAAAAGGCCCTAACCCCAATGGTAAATACAGTAAACACCAGTCCCACAGCACCTGTCCCTAAACAGCCAGCACTGAAACCCACAGTGAAAGGAAAATGCCAAAAGTGTATCGCCCAAGACACTGAGCGCTGCACACACTGTTTTCGATGTGGAAAGGAGGGGCACAGAGCTATAGGGTGCCTGCAGAAAAGCAATGTGTCGGGAAACTGGAGGAGGTCGCTGGGGAGGGACCACCAGTGACTGAACCACCAGCAGAGTCCCACAACACTAAAAGACTGAACTCCGAACAGACTACTACCAAGTCCCAAAAGTCACCCAACACAAAGCGTGTGGCACAGCTCATTGGCGGTAGGTGTATGATCAGTTGCCAGTTAAATGGAGTAAACCTACAGATGTTATTGGACAGTGGGGCACAAGTAAGCATTGTTGAAAAGTCATGGGTACAAGCAGCCTTACCAAATGTGAAAATACAGCCACTCGAGAGCCTACTCCCAGGCCATCCACTCGAAATCACCGCAGCCAATGGGACGGATGTTCCGTTCGAGGGGTGGATAGATGTCCTGCTTGAGATCACAAGTTCACAGTATGGTTCTGTATCCTTGTATGTTCCAATGCTTGTCAGTCAGCAGCATTTAAGCACTCCGCTGCTGGGCTTTAACGTGATCCAAGAGATAATAATGGCAAACAGTGAACAAAGTGACGATATTAGCTTAGTGGGCTTACTGTCGGAGACTTTAAAGGTCCAGAAAGGTAATGTTGAGTCACTCATCTCTGTTGTCCACACCAAGTCAACAGAAAACGAACCAGAAAGTCCAGTGGTGAGAGTTGGAAAAAAAGGACTCACTGTTCACAGTAGCCAAATCTGTATGGTAAAATGTCACATCAGAGCATTTCCTGGAGGAGGAGAAATGTTGTTCGAGCCAGCTGTGAAATGTAACTTACCGGATGGGTTGGAGTTATTCCCAGCTCTTATTGATGTACCTGCTGGTGCTTCAAAAACTGTCAAAATCCCAATCCAAAACTCAACAAAGCACAACATTTTTCTAAATCCAAAGACTGTTTTAGGACTTATTTCAGAGATCACTGAATACAAACCTGTAAATGTTTGTTCCAGTGCTGAAAATGCAACCAAGACTACAGACAAGCCATTTTGTCACTCTGCTCAAGTGACATGTGACAGTCAAGGTGAGGGTGAAGAAACATTAAGCACTGCCCCCCACACCTGAGATGGCACCCTAATGTCAATTTAGACCATCTCTCAGAGGGTGATCGGGAGGTGGTTCGGCAGATGCTCTATGAGCAGTCTGATGTGTTTGCTCATGATGAAGGAGACATTGGATGTATTCCGGGACTACAGCTGAAAATCAACACCACTGACAACACACCCGTGCAGAAAAGTTACAACTCCATTCCAAGACCACTGTATAAAGAGGTGAAGGAGTATGTTCAAAACCTTTTAAGCAGGGGCTGGATCAGGAAATCAATGTCAAACAACTCGTCGCCAGTAGTGTGTGTGCGTAAAAAGGACAATACTTTGCGCTTGTGTGTTGATTTTCGTGAGCTGAACCGAAAAACCATACCCGACAGGCATCCGTTACCACGGATACAAGATCTACTGGACAGTCTTGGGGGTAACTCCTGGTTTTCCATATTGGATCAGGGAAGTGCCTACCATCAGGGTTTTGTAAGTGAGGAGTCAAGACATTTAACTGCTTTTAGCACACCCTGGGACTATACGAGTGGGTGCGGGTTCCATTCGGGTTGTCAAACGCACCGGCCGCATTCCAAAGGTGTATGGAGGGGGTGTTAGAAGGGATCAGAGACGAGTGTTGCGTGCCTTACTTGGACGATGTACTGTATTACTCCAAAACCTTTGATGAGCACGTAGAACACCTTAAACAGGTTTTGTGCAAAATGCGACAACACGGCATAAAACTTCGGCCAGCCAAATGTGAACTGTTCAAAAACCAAGTATGCTACCTGGGTAGGCTAGTGTCGGAAGAAGGAGTCCAGATTGACCCAAAAGACTTGGATGCTGTGTTCGCTCTGAAAGACAAGAACCCTCGCACAGTCGGAGAACTCAGAATGTTACTGGGTTTTCTCAGTTATTACTGATCATTTATTCAAGATTTTTCACGTCTGGCGAGACCCTTGTTCGAACTCCTCCAGAGCACTAATGAAACAAGCAATGACAATAAACCAGCACCAAAAAGGAGTAAAGGACAAACAAAGAAAGGAGACAGAAACCAGCTTCCTTCTCACACACCAATAATATGGACCAGTGAACATCAGGAAGTTGTGTCAAGATTTGTGGACATTCTGACTAATCCTCCCATTCTAGCCTATCCCAATTTGGACCTTCCATTTGTATTGCATACAGATGCGTCAAACAAAGGCCTGGGAGCCGTCTTGTATCAAAAACAAGAAAACAAACTTAAGGTGATTGGCTATGGATCCAGAACTCTCACACCGGCCGAGAAGAATTATCACTTACATTCCGGTAAACTAGAGTTTCTAGCTCTCAAGTGGGCCATCTGCGACAAATTCCGTGACTATCTGTATTATGCACCGACTTTTACTGTCTATACAGATAACAATCCTTTAACCTATGTCCTCAGTTCAGCCAGGTTGAATGCAGTGGGTCATAGGTGGGTCGGGGAGTTGGCTGACTTCCATTTTGATATCAAGTATAGGCCAGGGAAAAGGAATGCAGATGCAGATATGTTGTCCAGGCACCCATTAGATCTGCAAGAGCAAATGAATGAGTTCACAGAGACAGTTTTACCGGAAGTAGTGTCCGCAGTGTGGCAAGGGAGCAAGGCAGCACAAAACAGTGATGTGCCATGGATAGCTGCGTTACAGCTGAGTTCTAATGACAACAATGTGCCAACTGACAGTGTTTTCAGCATGACACCTAAAGACATCAATGCTGCTCAACAAGACGATGAGTCAATTAGAGAAGTAATCTCACTCAAACTCAAAGGATGGACACCAAACGATAAAGATAAACGGACAATGAGTAAACGGACACGGAGACTACTGTATGAGTGGAACAAGTTGGAAGTTGACAATGGATTATTGTACAGAAAGACAGAGCACAGCAAACAACTTGTCCTACCTGAACAGCTAAAGCCGATGGTGTTAAAGAGTTTACACAATGACGTGGGTCACATAGGGTGTGATAAGGTGATACATCTGGCCCGTGAGCGTTTCTATTTGCCATATATGCAACAAGATGTTGAAGATTATGTAACAAAAAAATGTCCGTGCATCAAACAAAAACGCCCAAATGTTCCCCAGAGAGCTCCAATGGGATCTATCACAACCAGTGCTCCCTTTGAGTTAATCTCCATCGACTACTTGTACACCTTGAGCCAAGTAAAGGAGGGTATGAGTACATCCTCGTACTAGTGGACCATTTCACTCGTTTCGCACAGGCATACCCTACAAGGAATAAATCAGGCAAAACAGCTGCAGAAAAGATATTTCAGGATTTTATTCCTCGTTTCGGGTACCCTGAGAAGTTGCATCACGATCAGGGACGTGAGTTTGAAAACAGTCTCTTCCACAGATTACAACAACTGTCTGGAATTTCTCACTCACGAACCACTCCATACCATCCGCAGGGCAACCCCGTGGAGCGCCTGAATCGTACACTACTCCAAATGCTTCGTACCCTACAGGAGGAGCAAAAAAGTGAATGGAAGGATCACCTACCCCAAATTGTACATGCTTACAATTGTACAAGACACGAGTCAACAGGTTATTCTCCATTTTTCCTTTTATATGGCAGAGTCCCAAGGTTGCCTGTAGATCTACTATTGAACCAGACAAAAGACACTGACACACATAGCCATCAAACCTACGCTAAAAAATGGGCTGATAGGATGCATGTTGCTTACAAAATCGCTGCAGAAAACAGTCAAAAGTCTTCAGATAAAGGCAAAAAGCAGTACGACAAACGCTTAAAAGGTGTCACACTCCAACCAGGCGACAGGGTGTTGGTCAGAAACCTCTCTGAAAGAGGAGGCCCAGGGAAACTGCGCGCTTACTGGGAGTCAGCAGTACATCGCGTAGTTGAGAGAGTGGGAGATGGACCAGTCTATAAAGTACAAGCAGAGAGAGGCAGCCAAGTGATGCGAGTGTTACACAGAAACCTGCTGTTGCCTGTAAATGACTTGCCTTTAGAAGAAGAACTGCCTGCAAAAGAAAAGACAAAACAGAAACGGAAGAAGGGGATAGAGACAAATCCTAACAGTGACAACACAGACAATGACAGCTCGGAGGAAGAAGAGGAAAATACTTACCGCTACAACCTCCGTAGCCAAATCCCATGTTACAGACTCGTAAATCCTCAGCAAAATGCCTCAAATCCCCCAGACCAAAACACTCAGCACCCAGTATCTGTCATGCCAGAGCAAAATCCTCAAAATCAGCAAAGGCTTCGTGCGACAGCTAGAGAGTTCTGCCCACCAGTAAGGCAGGAACCGGTCCCCGTTCAGCGGGATGCTGAGGAGCAAGTGGATGGACCAGCTTTGCTGCAGGAAGAACGTCAAGGACAAGTGGAGGTGATGGATGGAGAACAGGATGAACTGAGAAGGTCACAGCGGAGAGCAAGGCCAGTAGAGAGACTGACCTACGACGTCCTGGGACAGCCATCGTACCAGCCTTGGACTGCAGACGTAAGACCTGTCCTACTCCCTACCCCTGTGCCGCTAACTCAAAACTATATGCCATTCCACTACCTCACCCAGCCTCAGTCCCATGGTTATAATTGGTACACTCTCATGCATTAAGTCACCCTAGAACATGAAATGTCGGGAGACATTTATTTGAAGTGGGGGAGAGTGTAGAGGGTTGGAAATAGTTAAGTAATGTAAGAGGTGCTAAAAAGACATTTGGATAAGAAAAATTTAAAAAAAACAGGCACCCCTACAATTTTATTTTATTCTTTGTTTTATTTTTCTACAATGCATTTGTAATCCACCTGGTTCCATTATAACTCATGTGAGTTGAGTGCAGTTCCATATGCCGACCAATAGATGGCACATGTCGCACAGTGATGGAGAGTAGACTCACGCACCGGAGGACGAAGAATAAACTCCTTGTGTGAAATAACGAAACGTGCTCTGCCGATTCTCTATCACAGGTTGGAGAGTTAACTTCCACATGCACGTTTCCTCCTCCTGGGCCGCTACCCAGGGGAGCAACAGAAGCAGCAGCTGAACCGGTAGATCAGTTTGTCATGATGTGGAGCACAGTTGGGGAACTGTGCTCACACTTCTTTATTAGTTTGTTTATTCTCTGTAATTTCCTCACTTGTGTTTTGTAGTTAATATGTATAATGATATTGGAATTTGCTATTTGTTTCTGTTTTTCTAGTCCCTGTTTCTAGTTAGTTATTGTTATTTTGTCTTTGATGCCATTTGTCCTTTATCATCCAGTATAGCATTGTAATTATTATTCACCTGTTTTGACATGAGCCTACCCTTATGGCTGTGTTGTGAGACATGTATATGTTGGACACTGCATATGTGATTTAACCTCACGATGAAGGAGAGCCAGCCCCCTGCGGTGCGGAGCCACAGAGCCTGGACCCCCTGCGGAGGACAGGGGACAGAAGACTTCCTGACCACTGAGGCTCGAGAGGAGAGAAGGGGGAGTTATGTAAATAAAAGGCTAATGAATGTGAATAAAGAGATTTTGATATAGATGTGTGATTTCCCCCGCGAGGGAAATGGTTTGATGTGAGAATGTTTAAATGAGAGAACTTTGGTGTGTTCATCCTCTTTGTTCGCTGCTCAGGAATGAGAGCAGACAGTGGAATGGTTACTTGAAATAAACTGAAATTAAAGGCAATTCGGTTTCGTTATTCAAGTCTCCCCACATTGGTGACTGACGACGTTGAGAATGAACGAAGAAATTCTCAGGGTCCCGGACTCACAGCGCTCAGAGCTGGCGAGCACAGTGGCCGTTAAGCTGCCTGATTTCTGGCAGGATAACCCACGGTCGTGGTTTCTGCAAGCAGAGTCACAGTTTGCGCTCGCAGGAGTAAAGGTGGATGACACTAAGTTCCACCATGTCATCGCTAAACTGGACAACAGCACAGCTCGGTGCGTGCAGAGCTTGGTGGAGCAGCCACCCGCGACCGACAGGTACGGCAAGCTGAAATCCACCCTCATCAAGTTTTTCACCCCCTCGGCTGAAGTGAGGGCGAGGAGGATCTTGTCTTTGCTAGACCAAGGTGGACACAGGCCGAGCGCCCTGATGGAGGAGATGATACAGCTGAGAGGGTTGGACAACGATGATTTCATTTTTCAGTTCATTTTCCTCTCCAACCTCCCGGCGCATGCGAGAAGCACGCTGGCCAGCAAAAAGTGTCACACCCTGGAGGAGTTCCGGGAGCTGGCCCAGGAGGCAGATGGGATCCTGGACGCCTGCGGCGGGCAAGCAACCACAGCGGCGACCCGAGACAGCGGGGAGCCAGAGGCGGCAGAACCAGACAGGCCGACGACGGCAGCAGCACGGCCGCGACGAGGTGGAGCCAATAGCCCGGCGGCAGAGGCGCGGACACGACACAGCGGAGGAGAAGATCTCTGCTTTTACCATCGGAGGTTCGCAGAGAAGGCACGCAGGTGTGTGCCGCCCTGCATCTTCAGGAGTTCGGGAAACGGCAAGACCGGGGGTCGCTAGCAGCTTCGACCCTCGGAGAACGCAACAAGCTGCTCTACATCACGGATGCGCGCTCCGGACGAGAGTTCCTCATCGACACCGGAGCACAAGTGAGCTTCATCACCCCAACATACGCGGACCGGGTGGCTGGACCCCACGGTAGCGGAGCTACAGCGGCAAATGGCTCGAACATCAACACCTACGGGAGAAGGACCTTGCCTTTGTGCTTACATGGCCGCACATATGAATGGACTTTTGTAATAGCGGCGGTGAGTTTCAACATGTTGGGCGCGGATTTTTTGTGTTCACACAATCTGTTAGTTGATCTTGCTAATAGACGGCTGGTAAATGCACTCTCTTTTTACTCTCTCCCCTGTTCAGCTCGAGTGTCCCCGCCACCAGTACAGACCCACGTCGCTACAGCAGGTGGTAAGTTTCACACACTCCTCACCCAATTTCCAGCGCTCACTGTGCCCACTTTTTCAGCGACGGTCGCGAAGCACGGGGTGAAACACTTTATCCCCACGTCTGGTCCTCCCATGTTTGCAAAAGCTCGGCGCTTGGATGCAGTTAAGCTCGCCATTGCGCGCGAGGAGTTCGCCAGCCTGGAGAGGCTGGGCATCGTTCGTAGGTTGAAGAGCCCGTGGGCTTCGCCGCTGCACATGGTACCGAAAGCCGATGGCTCCTGGAGACTGTGCGGGGATTACCGCAGGCTAAACAACGCTACAGCGCACGATCGTTATCCCATCCCGCACATTCAGGATTTTTCGGTGCACCTGGCGGGGGCGCGCATTTTTTCAAAGATTGATCTAGTTCGCGGCTATCACCAAGTCCCAGTCCAACCGGAGGACATTCCTAAAACAGCGGTAATAACCCCGTTCGGACTTTTCGAATTTTTACGCATGCCGTTTGGTCTCAAAGGGGCAGCGCAAACATTTCAGCGGATGATGGATGCCGTGTTACGCGATCTCCCTTTCGTGTTTGTGTACCTCGACGACATTTTGGTCGCGAGTACTTCAGAGGACGAACACGAAACGCACCTCACAGCAGTTTTTAGGAGGCTGGGAGAGCACGGCTTAATAGTTAACCCAGCCAAGTGCCAGTTCGGCGTCGAGCGGATCGATTTTTTGGGTCACCCGCGTCTCCCCGGAGGGAGCGGTTCCGTTACCAGAGAAAGTACGCGCGGTAGCGGATTTTCCCCCGTCCACAAACGGTCAAATCACTACAGGAATTCTTGGGGATGGTGAATTTTTATAACCGATTCCTGCCCCACGCAGCTCAAATCATGCAACCGTTATATGCCGCGCTCAAAAAACAAAAACCGACCCAGGCGGTCGAATGGTCCCCGGAGCGGGAGCGCGCGTTCACAGAGGTTAAAAAAGCCTTGGCTGACGCTGCGCTCCTGGCCCACCCAGACCCTGCAGCACGTATCGCGCTGACGACAGACGCTTCAGATTTAGCCATAGGGGCCGTTATTGAGCAACAGGTAGCCGGAGTTTGGCAGCCTTTGGCTTTCTTTAGCAAATCTTTAAGCGCGGCTGAACGAAAATACAGCGCGTTTGACAGAGAACTGTTGGCGCTGCATTTGGCTATTCGTCATTCGTCATTTTCCAGTTCTGGCTGGAAGGACGGTGCTTCACCGCTTATGTGGACCACAAGCCGCTCACATACGCCATGGCCAAAATTTCAGATCCGTGGTCCGGCAGGCAGCAGAGGCAGCTGGCCGCAATCTCGGAATTTACCACTGACATTAGGCACGTTGCGGGCAAATTCAATGTAGTAGCGGATTGTCTCTCACGCGCGTTCACGACCCCAACGCGCGCAGAGGCAGAACGGGCCACCGTGACCGCGCCGCAGGAGAGCGGCACGGTGGCAGCGGACCAGGGGGCGGACGCAGACGCTCCAGTCTGGACCAACAGGGTTGAGGCTGGAGAGCAAGTGTTTACAAACCGGTATGCCCCCCCGATCTGCGACATGTCGACGGGGCGCCCGCGTCCGGTGATTCCGGCCACGTGGCGCCGCCGTGTTTTTGACTCGGTCCACTCACTGGCGCACCCGGGGGTGCGCGCGTCGGTGAAACTAGTGGCGGAAAAGTTTGTTTGGCCGTGTCTGCGCAAGCACGTGAAGGAATGGGCAAAAACCTGCATTTCCTGTCAACGGGCCAAAATTCACAGGCACACAAGAGCCCCGTTAGAACCGTTCCGCATTCCGGCCAGAAGGTTCGACCATGTGCACGTCGACCTTGTGGGCCCCCTACCGGCATCACAGGGGTTCACGTATCTTTTGACAATGGTGGACCGCACCACACGTTGGCCGGAAGTGGTCCCACTTGCGACGACCACGGCCGCGGAGGTGGCTCGCGTTTTTTTAACGGCTTGGGTGGCGCGCTTCGGGGTTCCGTCGGACATTACGTCCGATAGAGGACCGCAATTCATCTCTGAGCTGTGGTCAGCGATGGCCAACGGCTTAGGAGCCAAAATTCACCGCACTACGGCTTACCACCCTCAGGCCAATGGTTTATGCGAGCGTTTTCATAGGTCTTTGAAGGCAGCACTCAGAGCGTCGCTCACGGATGCAGATTGGGTAAATAAACTGCCATGGGTTTTATTAGGGTTGCGTTCTGCGCCTAAAGAGGACTTAGACGCCTCCCCAGCGGAGCTGGTATTCGCACAAACTCTGAGGCTGCCGGGCGAGTTTTTACCAGAGCACCCAGAGCCCCCACCTCTCTCTGCTCTGGGACCGTTAGTCGGCACGGGAGCAGACACGCTCCCGGGTCCGGTTCATCACGCTTTTCCACGAGTTTTCATCCCCAAGGCTTTGAAAAATGCCAACTTCGTTTTTGTCAGGCGCAAAGCCCTTAAAGCAACGCTCAAACCACCTTACGAAGGGCCATTTCGAGTGCTGGAGGCAGGTGATAAGCAATTTGTGCTAGATTTTTGGAGACAGAAAAGAGACAGTCAGTATTGACAGACTAAAACCTGCTTTTGTCATGAAGGACGTGTCTGTACCGGTCGCAGTGGCGCCTCGACGAGGCAGGCCCCCGCAAAGGGCAATTAATCACTCTCTTCCTCAGTCAACAGAGCCGAAGCAGAAAGCACCGCAGGCAAGGCGGGGCCAACTCACAGCAGATTCGGCAGACGGCTGAAGCCCAAGCGGCGCACAGACTGAATGTTGGTGTTGATTATTCAGTAGTGAGTAAGGTGCTATTAAATTTTAGGAATTAGCCTGTCTTCATCGTTTGGGGGGGGTTATATGGCTGTGTTGTGAGACATGTATATGTTGGACACTGCATATGTGATTTAACCTCACGATGAAGGAGAGCCAGCCCCCTGCGGTGCGGAGCCACAGAGCCTGGACCCCCTGCGGAGGACAGGGGACAGAAGACTTCCTGACCACTGAGGCTCGAGAGGAGAGAAGGGGGAGTTATGTAAATAAAAGGCTAATGAATGTGAATAAAGAGATTTTGATATAGATGTGTGATTTCCCCCGCGAGGGAAATGGTTTGATGTGAGAATGTTTAAATGAGAGAACTTTGGTGTGTTCATCCTCTTTGTTCGCTGCTCAGGAATGAGAGCAGACAGTGGAATGGTTACTTGAAATAAACTGAAATTAAAGGCAATTCGGTTTCGTTATTCAAGTCTCCCCACACCCTCACCTTTTATTCTCAGTTCCCCATTTGTATTTATCTGGTCTGCGTTCATTGTGTAGTATTTCTATATTTTCAGTCTCCTTTGTTATTTCCTCCAGTGCTCTTATTTTGACAGCGTGCTATGCTACTTCCTGTACTAGCTCAGGTTCGTGGGCCATCACAGCTGTCATCAGTTTATCTGATTATTCCTCACTCGTGTACCCACATCTGTCATCAATTGTGTCATTTCTTGGGGCCTATTTAGGATGGCTGCAACGCCAATTCGTTGCAGCATTCTACTGTTTATTTTGGTTAGTACTGTGTATCCTACTCCTTATTCTTGTGTGTTTTGTGTCATGGTCTGAGCGCCGATATCGTCCGCGCTCAGGCCATGCAGTATTTTCCTCCCGTTCTGTAACAGTTTTCCCTATGGCCTTCCCGGGCTCTTATTTTGACAGCATCTCCGTGGGGCTTCCAAGTGTCAGAGCAGAGTTCCTCAGTGACAGCTGTTTGCCATTTCAGCTGGTGACATCCTCATCAGCTGATTATTCCTCTTGCCTATTTAAGGGAGCAGCTTATGTTACTCCGGGCTGCGACCTCGCTCACGTACAAGTAACGCTGGTCTTCCCAATGTTAGGCTGGTGTCCCCATTTCCCGGCTCCAGTCATCCTCTCGATCCTAGCTACTCTCAGTAAGTTATCCCTTAGTCTGTGTATATCGTCAGTGTGTCTTAGCCACAGTCTTTATTTGTGTTTTGCCCCACGAGGCTCATTGTTTTGTACATTGTATCAGTCCTTTAATAAATACGCAAACTCACTGGTTGCCTATAGTGTCTCATTAGTGGTCTGCCAGGACCGCACCATGACAGTAGGTCACAGCCAAACAAGACGCCGGTGACCGTGAGTTTGCTTAATTGGGCTTGTAGTTTTCCCCCTTCCGCGTACCAGTGTGCTGGGAGATGGCGTCGTCACGCAAGGGCTACGCCATGAGCCTGGGCTACGAGATGGTGATGGCCCTTATCGAGATTGACGGGATCATTTCCAGCGCTCGCCATCACACCGTCCCCAGTGCCTCACGCTGGTACCTGGACCTCGCTGAGGCGACTATTAACCGCCATCCTCACTATGCTGACCACCCTGAAATCACGGCAAGGATGGCGGAGATCTCTGCATTCCGGGAGAAGCTCCGTGGGCTGAAGGGAAACTCTGGCAGGAAGCCAAAGGGGAGACATCCTCACTCCTCGTCTCGGGATCCCATTCCTGTCCCCCATCCAGTCCAGGACTTCGCACCACCCAAGGGTCATCCCCAGTGGAGAAAGACGTCAGCCGGGATTCCCCCAGCGTATCCTCAGCAAGAACCCCGTCCAGATCCAGTTCCGGGTAGCCGCACGAACTCTGTCTCCCAGCCAGCTATAGCCTCTGCGTCTCGTCAGAGGGGTAAGACAGCCGCCGCCGCCGCCTCCAGATTGTATGTGCCTCGTCCCCGGCCCACCTCGGCTGTTCCTTCCTCCTCGAAGCTCTCTCCAGCGGCTGAGAACTCCACAAGTCCTGCTCCGGCTGTGCCTGTCATCGATCCGGTGTGAGTGGCTCCTCCTCGTCCTCCTGGGGGCCCTTCATCACCATCCAAAGGGGAAGGGAGAAAACAAAGCCCACCGCAGCAGCTTCCATCGGCCCTCAGCGGATCAGGCAAGTGTCTCTTCATTCTTTCCCTCCACTGGGTGAATTGCCTTATTCGATCCCTGGGGGTGAAGTTCGGGGTTCTCAGTCCCCCGAGTTTCCTCCACCTGCTGCAATTATTAATTGTGAACCTGCTACCTATGTGTCTCCTTCTCCTGAGCGTTCCCCGGTGCCAGGATTACACCGCCGGACAAGGAAGGAGCCTGCGGCCCTGGAGTGCCTGGTTCCAGCCCCGCAGCCACGTCATGGGCAGAGGAGGGCGGACTGCCAATTGGAGCCTGCGCTGACGACTAAGCGTCCCCGGGTCTCCACGGAGGAGCAGTTCGACCCAGCAGGTCAAGGATCCCCTGCCATCACGCTGTGCGGATTTTTGGCATGGACGTCAGCGTCAGGGAATCCCCAGACTGAGGACGCCATCATGCCGGCTGTGGAGCCCGCCGCGGTCGAGTGGGACCCAGAGATGGACCTTCAGCGTGCTGAACCCGGATCGTCAAGGTCCTGGGCTGCGGTGGAGCCCAAGATCAGGCAAGTGCTCTATTTTGTCTTCTTTTCTTCTGTTCTGGAGCATTTTTGCCTGTCTCTCGGGGAGACGAGCTTGTCTCTCTGGGCTCAGCCGCTGCCAGTGATTCTGATCCTGGTTCTCTGTTCTCCTCTGAGCCTTCTCCCAGGGTTACCGGTGACGAGCCTGCTCCAGTTGTCGCCTTGGAGGTTCTGGATTCGGATCTGAAGATTATCCCTGGTGCTGCGCCGGCCCAGTCGGGGTCCGTCGTGGGTGCAACTTTGACCCAATCGGGGTCCGACGTGGACGCTGTTCTGGCCCAGTCGGGGTCCATCGTGGGTAGTGTTCCGGCCCAGTTGGGGTCTGACGTGGGTGCAACTTTGACCCAATCGGGGTCTGACGTGGATGCTGTTCTGGCCCAGTCGGGGTCCATCGTGGGTGCAGCACGGTCCCGCTTGGGATCCAACGAGAGCGCAGCGCCTGTCCGTGTAGGGTTTGGAGAAGTAGCTGCAGATCCTCCGCTGATCGACGCCGGCCTGGTCCCTCATCATTTCCCCGATCCCTTTTTCCCTCCACCTAGTACCGCTGGGATTTCCCTTATCCGACGCAGCTGTCCCTTGCTATCCCTCTCAATAGGGAGGCTGCCTCCGAGTTCTCCCCTGCGGTCCTGGTGGCTGGATGACGCGGGTCGGCCGCCTGGGAGATTGCTTCGCCCGTTTGGCGTTCTTGGTCGGCCACCCGACAAACTGGACTTTTCATTCGGTGACCTGGTCCGGCCGCCAAAGGTACTGTTTCTCCGGGCCTGGGACTGGGGTAGACCGCCCGAACTCTTTCTTTTTCCCCTGCTAGCGATCTGGATGCTGGATGCAGGCAGACCGCCTGAACTTATTGTTTTTCTTTATTATTTCTTTGTGCTCTGCCTGTCGTCATCCCTGTAGGTTTTTTCCCTCCCTGTAGTTCTGGGATGCCCTTGTGTTTTTCCTTTTTTCTATGAACTATATTATTCTGTATTTCGCTGCTGTTTAGCGTGCCTTTTTTTTTTTTCCTTCCTCTGTTTGAGAGACACTCTGTGGTTGCTTTTTTTGCCCCGTTGCCTGTGTATCATGGTCTTTAGGAATAGTATCCGTTATTTGCCTCCGTTGTTCTGTTTCTGCATTTTCTCCTCTGCATTATAGAGTATATTTGTGGTTTTGTTTTTTCTTTTCCCCCATGCTCTTGTTGATAAATTGACTTGATTTCTCTGTCTCTCTCTCACACTTCTCTATCTATTGCTGTACACGCTACACTGCAGAGTCTAGCTTACACCTCGTAATTCATTCGTTGAAATCAGTTAGAATCAGCTCTGCACACAGCTGAGCTGACACATAAGTTTAAAATATGTTCCAGATACAATGAGGTAAAAACCCCTCCCTCTTGCATGAGGGGGGTGGTCAGACTATAAAAACCATAGGGCTCCATTTTGGGGGGGGGGCACACTCTCACCAGGAATTGCCTAAAGAGGTGTGTCCCAGCGCTGCTTGTAACCATATCTCACTTTCAGTAAAAAAAGGAACATATACTTCATCTCTCAGCCTGGTTATTTGGCTGTCGTATCAAAGAACTGGGGTTTAAAGTAGTTTAGACTCAACAATTTGGTGTTTCTCGCCCGGTACGAGGCGAAATTTTAGTTTTAGTTGTGTAAGCGGTGTGAGGATTTTTCTCTACAGACTGGTGGCCGCAACATGATAAGAGTGAGCAGAAAACCTTTTTCAATAAATTTCTGCCTGTCCCTTTGGGGACAGCCCTTTCTGTAGAGATTAAATATTCATGCACGTGTTGATTTTTATTGTGGAATGAAACTGAGATTTGGTCTTGATTTGAGTTTATGAGTATGGTATTTTGAGAAATATAAGTATTTGAGTTTAATGAGTAAATCTCCAAACGGTTTTGACCCCATGGGCTGAGCGAGACACGTTATGGCTCGCCCTAAAAGCTGAGTTGGGATAGCTTGGGTAAACGGTTTAACTCTGTGGTGGACATTATTTAGGAGGCTTCCACTGGAAAGGCAAAGTTACCCCGAACGAGATTGCATATCTGAGTAAAAGGTTTAAACTCCGAGGCGGCTGTTGTAGGGTTGCCATAAAAGTGTTACTCAGCAAGTGCAATAGCCTTGCCAAAAGGTTTAAACCTCTTGAAATCATTGCTTGATTTCAAAAAGAGTTGTTGGCACCCCTAGCGTATTTTTGCTCAGATCAAAAGGTTGTAACTCCTAGAGAAATTGAATCGGTGAATTCAAAAAGGGCCCAAGTCCACACTTTTTCAATGGGGACTTGGGCCCTTTTTGAATTCACCGATTCAATTGCAACAGGCACATCTCTAAAAAAATAGTTGGTCTTGTAAAGGAGCTTGAAATAACGAGGCGATGTGATTCATAAACCAAAGTTTATTATCAGAGACTTCCGGTTATGGCTGCCACGTAAGACGGACGTGTCTCACTCTGCTCTGCTCCTGGAGAAAAAAAATCGGCAAATAACTCTCTCATTTGGGACAGAACGTATCCCAGCGTTTGGGCGAGGATATGTCGGCGAAGCCTAAGGCTGGAAAACCAGGTAAAGGAAAAAGCGAGCCGCCGAAACAGTCCAAATTAACGGACTTTCAGGTCTGTGACGCAGCAAATAAAACTCCATATATGGCGGAGGAGGCTGGCAACGGTGCGATGTCTGCGGGGAGCAGCGCAGATGCGCTGATGGCTGCCATGAGTTCAATGAGAGCGGACTTTTCCTCTAGATTTGATGGGATTATGACAGCGTTGGAAGGAATAAGAAAGGAATTGGGTGACTGTGTAGAACGAATGGCGCAGATGGAGCTCCGTCTCGCTAGTGCTGAAGATGACGTCACCCGTCTTCAATTAAAGGTGCGCACTTTGGAAAAAAAAAATAAATGTCTGGAAGATAATATTTTGGATTTGGAATCTCGGTCGAGACAGAATAACTTGAGGCTGGTGGGTCTTCCAGAGGAATCAGAAGGTCGGGACGTATGTTCCTTCCTGGAAAAGTGGATTCCGGAGGTGCTGGGCAGCGAGGAGTTGCAATCAGCAGTGGTTCTGGAAAATGCACATCGTATTGGCCCACGGAGAGATAAGGGACCGCCGAGGACCTTAATTATGAAGTTTCTTAGCAACAGAGACAGGATGAAGATCTTCAACGCTGCACGAGCTAAAGGAGAGATTAAACACCAGGACCAGCAGGTGCGGTTCTACCCAGATTTGGCCACAGGAATCCAACAATTGAGGAAGCAGTTTGATCCCATACGTAAGGAGCTGCGCAACCTTGGGATTCGTCATGGTGTAATCTATCCTGCGGTGACTGCTGCCCACGTATGAGGGCAGAACCCACATCTTCAAGACCCCAGAGGAGGCGCAGGGGAGTTCATCAAGAAGATCAAAGAAAGAAGAAGAGACTGGTGGGAGCTAAGCATGAACAAAATATAAGGTAGAATAATCTAAGCATTTGCACAGGCATCTGACTGACTGAAGTAAATAGTAAGTTTACAAAATATAGATTGGTATTATATATTAAAAAAAAACAAAAACAAAACAAACAAAAAAAAACTATGATGTACAAAGTTGCTAAAAATTTTGGAGTTAAGTTGGAAAACTACAGAGGAGAGTTAATGTTACGTCATTAAAAGCAGTAGAGTTAGGGTGATTGGGAGGATGAAGAAGGAGTGGCTTAGGCTGTTCCCCGTGGGTGTGGAGCGGTCGATGGCTATATCGGGAGACGGAATTTTTCTTTTGATTTTGGGGGGTTTGCCACAAGTGTGGGAAGGGGAAATTTGTTTGTGTGTAGTTTGCAGGATGAATGTTCAACCACTCATGTTTTTGCTTCTCTGTATGAGCATGTTTACACTGCAAGGTAATCCCAAACTCTCTATTGATCATAAACCAAAGTGTTAATCTTAATTTAACTTCATGGAATTGCAGAGGTCTACAAAATTTAAAAAAACTTAAACAAGTTATGAATAAAATAAAAGACATGGGTTCAAAAATTGTGTTTTTACAAGAAACTCATTTAATAGAGGAGGATATAAAAAGAATTAGGAGTAGATGGCAAGGAAGTGTCTTCACCTCATCATTCTCATCCCGGGCCAGGGGAGTTATGACTCTCATACATAAATCAGTTCCTTTCAAGTGAAAAATGTAATTGGAGACAAATTTGGAAGATATGTAATCATTCAAGGTTCTTTGCTATTAGAAAATATAAATCTTGTGAACTTATATGGTCCCAATATAGATGATCAAAAGTTCTTTGCTAATTTATTTCTTATCTTATCATCACTTACAGGGCAACATATAATAGCAGGGGATTTTAATTGTACATTGAATCCAGGTATAGATAGATCAACAGGACTGGATTGTACGCACAATGGATGTAGGATGACTATTAATCATTTATGAAAGAATTGAGATTGTTAGATATATGGAGAGAAATGAAACCACAAGTTAAAGCCTATTCTTGTTATTCCAGTACCTACAAGACATTCTCACGTATTGATTATTTTTTGATTTCCACAGAATTAAGGTCCAAGATTCAAAACTGCTTTTATGATAACATCGTGATCTCTGATCATGCACCCTGTTGTCTCATATATGTAGATAAAAAATTGACAAAGGAATCAGGTAGATGGCAATTTCAGCATAAATGGCTTCAGGATGAGGAATTTGTCAAGTATATAGAAAAACAGATAGATGAGTTCTTTGACATCAATACTACACAAACATCAGCATGTGTAAAGTGGGAGGCTTTCAAAGCTTTTATTAGGGGACATATTATTAGTTATACAGGATCAAAATCTAAGAAGACTCGAGAGGAGAGAGCTAAATTGGAACATAAAATAAAAAGTCTTCAGGAAAAAGTGTATGCAGGAAGTGACCCAAGGTTGGAGAATGAATTACTGATTTTGAGAGCTGAATACGACAAAAAATCAGCGAATAGAGCTGCCTCGAGTCTTCTAAGATTGAAACAATCTTTTTATGAACAAGGTGAAAAATCAGGAAAATTATTAGCATGGCAGATTAAACAATTAGAAATTAAAACACCAATTACCAGTATTATAAGTAACGGACAGGTAGTTATAGATCCTTTAGAAATTAACAGAGCCTTTAGAGATTACTATGAAAAATTATATGATACCAAAAATGAATCTGATTTAACAAAACTAAATGGGTTTTTGAACGAACTATCTATACCGTGTATTCCAAATGAAAACAGGGAGATATTGGAGTCTAAAATTAGTCAAGAAGAAGTTGGGCTAGCCATTGATAATACAAAATCAGGAAAAAGTGCAGGACCAGATGGTCTTCCAGTTGACCTTTATAAAAAAATTTAAGAATAAATTAATAAAACCTTTTTTGGAAATGGTTTTAGAAGCATTTCAAAATAATAATTTACCATCATACATAAATAATGCCTTAATTATACTGCTGCCAAAACCAGGTAAGCCCTCTAATAAATGTGAAAATATGAGACCAATAAGCCTATTAAACGCCGACCTTAAGATAATCTGTAAAATTTTAGCAAGACGAATACAAGAAATTTTACCAAATATTATTAATCGAAATCAGAATGGCTTTATAAAGGGTAGACGAGGCTTCCATAATGTAAGAAGACTATTTAATATTATTTATTTTAATAAAGAAGCACCGGATACAGCTCTCCTATCAGTGGACGCTGAAAAGGCCTTTGATAGAGTTGAATGGCCCTTTCTTTTTGAAGTCCTACAAAGGTTTGGACTTGGAAATAATTTCATAAAATGGGTTCAAATAATATACAATAATGCTACAGCAGAAATCCTAACAAATAACAATATTTCAAAACCAATAAAAATCAATAGAGGATGTCGACAAGGCTGTCCACTTTCACCTTTACTGTTTACTATGGCAATTGAACCTTTAGCGATAGCGATACGTTTACATTCACAATATATGGAATTAAAGTTGGACCAACAGAACATAAAATCTCCCTGTACGCCGATGACATAATTTTGTTTATGTCGAATCTAAAAAAATCAATTCCAACCTTGTTGAATTTAATAAAGAATTTTGGGGAAATATCAGGATATAAAATAAATAAAACTAAATCTTCAATATTAATGCTAAATGAGACCCAGAGAAATTACCCAGCCCCTGAGGTAAATCAATTCAATGTTGTAAATCAGTTTAAATATTTAGGAATCCAAATTGTGCCTAAGCTAGAATCAGTCGCCAGTGTCAACTATGAAGCCTTAATGTCAGATATCAATGAGTTAACTCAGAGATGGATGTCACTACCAATGTCGATGATCGGGAGAATCAGTATACTTAAAAGTAATATTTTACCTAAAATACTTTATTTATTTCAATACATTCCCTTATCACCACCTTTAGATTTATTCTCAAGAATAAAAAAAAAGTTAGTGGAATTTATATGGAACAACAGGAGGGCTAGATTACGTCTGTCTTTATTATATTTACCATTTGATCGTGGAGGTCTGAAATGTCCAAATTTTATGTTGTATTATTGGTCGGCACAACTGAGGTCTATGACATATTATTTTTCATCAAATGATCTCCCTCACTGGACTGAAATGGAATCATACAATTTACCTTTACCTCTTCCCATATTCATATACTCAGATTCGGCAAAAAAATTACAAAAACAAGTTAAAAATCCATTTGTAAAGCATATGATCAAAATATGGTGTGAAGCTAAAAACTATTTAAAAGAACCACAGTTATTGTCACAATTTAGTCCAATATGGGGTAATCAATATTTTAAACCAGGGAGAGCGGACGCTGTATTTAAAGTATGGAATTTAAAAGGGATACAAAAGATTCAGGATTTATATTTGCCATGTGCAGATAACATAATGTCTTTTGAAGAGCTGAGGATCAAATTTAATCTCAATAGAACACATTTTTTTAAATATCTTCAACTTAGAAACTTTATTCGATCAAATCAAAATAAAGCTCTCACTCGACCTATTTATTCATCCTTGGAAAAAATGATGATGAAAGATAGTAAAAGAAAGGGTATTATTTCAGAGTTTTATAACTCATTGACACTATCTTCAAGTGAAAATTCACTGAAAAGATTAAACTACTGGAAAGAAGATCTGCAAACTGAAATTTCAGAGGAACAATGGGAATTGGCTTGTACAGAAGCTCAAACCAAATCAATAAATGTACGCCTTAAATTGATACATTTCAAATGGTTAATGCGGATGTATGTTACACCGGAGGAGTTAAATAGATATAACAAAAATATACCAGATACATGCACAAAATGCATGGAAAGTAAAGGAACCCTATTTCATTGTTTATGGGAATGTAGATTAATAAGAATGTTTTGGGAAGAGGTGAGGGTAACAATTGAAAAAATAATCTCAAAACAAATCATATTGAATCCTAAACTGTTTTTGTTGGGTCTGTACCCAGAAAAGCATAATTTTAATAAAAGTGAAAGAACATTCATAGACCTCAGTTTGCTTAATGCCAAAAAATGTATTGCACTATTATGGAAAGACTCATAGACCAGATGTGACTCAGTGGTTAAGACAGATGTTAACAAACCTTCCATTAGAAAGAATAACATATATACTGAAATCAAAGGAAATTGTGTTTGAGAATATATGGAGACCTTTTATTGATTATGTAAAAAATTTAAACATAACTCTTGAAGAAGAAGGTGAATGATGTGTGTGGACCTTGTAAATTCCAAACTGGTGAACATAATATGTATACTTATGTATTGGATTGTCTAGACTAAACAGAGGAGCATTGTTGAAGATTTGATTTTGTTGGTGGTTGTTGGTGTTTTTAGTGCATTTTTTTTTTGTAGTACTTTAGTGTTAGTGTTTGATTGTTTGTATCATGTTTGTTAAAAAAAAAAAAGGTTCAATAAAGATATTGTGGAAAAAAAAAAGTTTATTATCAGCTCCTCTAACAAGTCTCATCTAGGTGCAGCAGCAGAAGAAGTAAGAGAGCGAACACCTTCGGCTCTACGAACTTATACTCGCACATAACAAAAGACATGCATATCAAAAGCTGACATCCCTCACTATCTTAATCCCTTCTTTTGTCTTCGTACTCCTCCACCTGGCCCTGGGGGGTCAGGGCAACCCATCCGGTCTCCACCGCAGCGCCTGGGATGCTCTTTGATCTTCACTGGCGGTTGAGACCCTTTGTCCTGTTCTGAGGTGTGAAGTCGCTTTACATATGTAATCACTAAACACTCTCACATGCTTAAACATATGTAGGTTATGGGATATATGATTAATATAGACCACAGCCCCCCCAAACGACTAAAAAAAGGACAATAGAAAAATTCACAGTTTAAGATAATTATTATGACATACTAACTGCTACACCTCTTGACACAGAAGAAACTTTCCAGCAGCCATGCTCCTAAGAGAGTTCAGTGGTAATCATAACAGCATAGTAATATCACAAGTCAGTCCTAAACTGTTACAGCACAATTAGTGAACAACTGTTGAGTAGTTTGCATCAGTCCCTGTGCCATCTGGGTTTTAATCTTCTCCCGAATCTGCTGTGGGTCCGCTTGGGCGTCCCGGTGGGACCTTCCTGTAAGAAATCTGCAGCTTGGGGAGGAGAGTGATTATTTGTTCCCTGCAGGGGGGCTGAGTCTTTTCTCTTGGGGGGTCTACCCCTCCGAGGTGCTCTCGCCAACCGTGCAGGCTCGTCTCTCAACAAGAAGGCAGGTTTAAGTCTGTCAATGCTGACTGTTTCTTTTCTATCCCCAAAATCAAGCACAAAATGTTTATCACCAGGTTCCAGCACTCTGAATGGCCCATCGTATGGTGGGCGGAAGGTTGGTTTTAAAGCTTCATGCCTAACAAAAACGAATTCAGCGTTTTTTAAAGCTTGGGGGACAAAAACCGGTGGAAAAGAGTGATGTGCCGGTCCGGGGAGAGAGTCCGGTCCGTTGCTGCCTAAAAACCTCAGGGCAGGAAGATGCCCTGGCTCTGGGTTCTCTGGTAAAAATTCACCTGGGAGCCTGAGAGGTTGTGCAAAAACTAATTCTGCTGGGGAGGCGTCTAGATCCTCTTTGGGCGCAGCACGCAACCCCAATAAAACCCAGGGAAGTTTATTTACCCAATTTGTATCCGTTAGTGAGGCTCTGAGGGCGGCCTTTAAAGATCTGTGAAAACGCTCGCATAACCCATTAGCCTGAGGGTGATAAGCAGTGGTGCGGTGAATTGTCGCCCCTAAGCTGCTGGACATGGCTGACCAAAGCTCCGAGACAAATTGAGGCCCCCTATCGGACGTGATGTCTGATGGAACGCCGAAACGTGCCACCCAGTTTGTCAAAAAAACGCGAGCGACTTCCTCCGCTGTGGTTGACGCCAGAGGGAACGCCTCCGGCCAGCGCGTGGTGCAGTCTATCATTGTTAACAGATGTGTGAAACCTTGGGAGGAAGGTAGCGGCCCCACGAGGTCGACATGAACATGGTCGAACCTTCTAGCAGGGATTCGAAAAGGCTCCAGAGGGGCTTTTGTGTGTTTGTGTGCTTTGGCGTGCTGACAAGAAATGCAAGTCTTTGCCCATTCTTTTACGTTTTTGCACAGGCCAGGCCACACAAACTTTTCGGCGACCATTTTAACCGAAGCGCGCACACCTGGGTGCGCGAGGGAATGAATCGAGTTGAAAATACGGCGGCGCCATGCAGCTGGGACTAGCGGGCGAGGTCGGCTGGTTGAGATGTCGCATATTAGGGGGGGCACACCGTCGCGTAAACCCCTTTCCTCCAGCCTTAACCCTGTTGGTCCAGACAGGAGTGCGCACACGTCCGCGTCACTACTTTGCTCCTCTGCCATGGCTGCATAATCTATCCCTGCGTGGATTGGTGCTGCGTATGTGTCCGCGTTGGCGAAGAGTTCTGCGGCTGAGGTAGTATAATCTGTCTCCTCGCACTCTGGCGATGTCACAGCGCGAGAGAGGCAGTCTGCTACCACGTTAAGTTTGCCTGCCACATGTCGAATGTCTGTGGTGAACTCTGAAATCGCAGCTAGCTGTCTTTGCTGCCTGCCTGACCACGGTTCGGAAATTTTAGCCATCGCAAAGGTGAGCGGTTTGTGGTCTACAAAAGCCGTGAAACGCCACCCTTCCAACCAGAACTGGAAGTGGCGGATGGATAAATGAAGCGCTAGCAGCTCTCTGTCAAAAGTGCTGTATTTACACTCAGTTTGGTTTAGCGATTTGCTGAAGAATGCCAAAGGTTGCCAGATTCCGCTGACGTGTTGTTCTACAACTGCCCCTATGGCCAGGTCTGAAGCATCTGTGGTTAGCGCAATGCGGGCCGAGGGATCGGGGTGAACCAACAATGTGGCATTAGCTAGGGCACTTTTTACTTCCGCGAAGGCACGTTCGCGCGCCAGGGTCCATTCGACCGCGTTGGAAGATTTTTGTTTTCTGAGCACGTCATATAGGGGCTGCATGAGCTGAGCTGCGTGGGGGAGGAAACGGTTGTAAAAATTAACCATTCCCAAAAATTCTTGCAGCGATTTGACCGTTTGTGGCCGTGGGAAACTTTTTACTGCGTGAACTTTGTCTGGCAGTGGGACTGCCCCCTTCGGAGAAACTCTGTGTCCTAAAAAATCAATTTGTGACACACCGAATTTGCATTTGGCTGGATTGATTATTAACCCGTGCTCTTCTAGTCTCTGAAAAACCATAGTGAGATGCTGCTCGTGTTCTTCCTCAGACGAGCTGGCTACCAGCATATCGTCGAGGTAGACGAACACGAAAGGGAGGTCGCGTAATACTGCGTCCATCATCCGCTGAAAGGTTTGAGCAGCACCTTTGAGGCCGAAAGGCATCCGCAAAAATTCAAAAAGACCGAAGGGGGTTATTACAGCTGTTTTAGGAATGTCCTCTGCTCGAACTGGGACTTGATGATAACCACGGACTAGGTCTATTTTTGAAAAAATGTGCGCACCCGCCAGATGTAGTGAAAAGTCTTGAATGTGAGGAATTGGGTAGCGGTCATGCGCTGTCGCATTGTTTAATCTGCGGTAATCGCCGCACGGCCTCCAAGAACCGTCGGATTTCGGGACCATGTGAAGGGGTGACGCCCAGGGGCTTTTCGAGCGTCTGATAATGCCTAATTTTTCAAGGGTGGTAAACTCATCCCGAGCTATGGCGAGCTTGGTTGCGTCTAAGCACCGAGCTTTGGCGAATACGGGTGGGCCCGTTGTGGGAATAAAGTGTTCGACCCCGTGTTTAGCCACTGTGGCTGAGAATTTGGGAATTGTGAGTGCTGGAAATTGGGTGAGGAGTTGATCAAACTTACCTCCTGCACGGGTGGTGGAGAAATTCGAGCTGAGCAGGGAATAGAAGCAAAGGACAGTGCATTAACCAAGCGTCTGTTCGCTAGATCAACTAATAACCCATGTGCACACAAAAAATCTGCGCCCAACAAGTTAAAACTCACCGCCGCTACAACAAATGTCCATCTGTAGTTGCGGCCGTGGATGCAGAGGGGCAGGCTCTTTTCGCCAAAAGTGTCGATGATGGAGCCGTTGGCTGCCACCGCTCCATTGCCCCGGGGGCCCATGGCCCGGTCTGCTTGGGAGGGCATGACAAAACTTAGTTGAGCTCCCGTGTCGATAAGGAACTGCTTGCCGGTGTGTCCGTCCGTCACATATAAAAGCTTGCTTTTTTCGCCGAGAACCGCCGCTGTTAACGGCTCTCGGCTTAGGCGTCTTCCCGAAATCGTGAATTTGCAGGGGAAAACGCATTTGTAAGCCTTCTCGGCGAAGCGGTGGTGGTAATAACAAACGTCGCTCTGTCTGTTACGTCTTGGCCGTGTTGCTGTCACCGCGGGCTGATTCTGCTCGGTGGTTTGTGGCTCCTCGTGGCTCCAGACATCAGCGTTGAGGTCTGCGGATGCTGCTGTGGGTGTCTGCTCCTTGCAGGTGTTGACGAGCCGTTGAGCTTCGTGAGCCAGCATGCGGAAGTCTTGCTGGGTGCTGCATCGCATGTTGGCAAGCGTCCCTCTCATGTGTGGCGGCAGCGTACTGAGGAATATGAATTGGAAGAGGAAGTTGTCATTGTCCTCTTCTTTAAGTTGCAGCAAGTCCTCCATGAGGGCCTTGGGTCTGCATCCTCTGTGGCCGTAAACCGCCAGGATCCTCTCGGCTCTCTCCTCGGCTGAGGGGACGTAATTTGCCACGATGGTCGCTTTCAGTTCTTTATATTTGTCCTGGGCTGGCGGCCGTTGGATTATGCTCCTCGCACATCTCGAAGTGGCGGCGTCGAGTTTGGCGACGATGTGATAGAACTTTGTATCGTCAGCCGTGATGCCCGCAAGTGCAAACTGGGCTTCAGCTTGCTGAAACCACGAGGCGGGGTCTTCCTGCCAGAAGTCCGGCAGCTTGACGGTGACGGCGTTTGTGTGGACCGTCACTGATGTGTCCGCAGGGTGAGAGTGCCTTGCTTCGGCTCTCTCCGCGGCGCTGGTGCTCGGTTGAGCCCTCTCTATCACTTCTGCCGTGGGGGAACGTCGTCCATCTGTTCCCCTGTCTGCATGGGCACCAGCGTCTGCCTGGGTGGCCACAGATGAGTCGATCGCGGGGGAACGCCTCTGGTCCATTCTCGCGTCAGGGTCACCAGTGTAGAGGAGCTTGAAATAACGAGGCGATGTGATTCATAAACCAAAGTTTATTATCAGCTCCTCTAACAAGTCTCATCTAGGTGCAGCAGCAGAAGAAGTAAGAGAGTGAACACCTTCGGCTCTACGAACTTATACTCGCACATAACAAAAGACATGCATATCAAAAGCTGACATCCCTCACTATCTTAATCCCTTCTTTTGTCTTTGTACTCCCCCACCTGGCCTTGGGGGGTCAGGGCAACCCATCCGGTCTCCACCGCAGCGCCTGGGATGCTCTTTGATCTTCACTGGCGGTTGAGACCCTTTTTTTTTTTTTTTTTTTTTTTTTTTTTTTTTTGTTACTTATTTGTACCCGTAGGTAGATTCGGTTTGCAGTCTGGTGACAAGCCACCGGCTGCTGGTCGCTGCGTGCGCGAGCGCCCTAAACCTACATGTTTTTGGTATGCGGGAGGAAACCGGAGAAATCCCGGAGTAAACCCGCGCAACACGGGGAGAACATGCAAACTCCACACAGCTCACTGTTGGTCGGGGGCTGGAATCGAACCCACGATCCCCGCGATCCCCCGGCCGAGGGTAAAACTGTGCTGCCACAGTGCTAAACCACTGCGCCACCGTGCAGCATTTGTCCTGTTCTGAGGTGTGAAGTCGCTTTACATATGTAATCACTAAACACTCTCACATGCTTAAACATATGTAGGTTATGGGATATATGATTAATATAGACCACAGGTCTTACGGCATTAGATAGGGACCTACTGTGTGTGAAATAAACACATAAGTTTTAAGTTACCCGATCGGGACGATCGGTTCCTAGGTGATATATAATTATAATAACTAAACTAATTATAGCAAAAAAACATGGTGATGTGTGAGGCAATGTTGTCGTGAGGAAGTGGAAATAAATAAATCATAAATAATAACTTTATTCTATGTTATAAGATATTGATATTAGACTATAATCTTTAAAGACGGTCGGATTAAATGGCAACAGAACCGGATAACGTTAAAATGGACAATGAGAAACACAGTTATTTTATTTTTTTTTTTGTGTGTGTGTGTGTGAGTCTTAGATAGAGGCAGCTGCAGTTTGGTTGTTCTGTCTTTCTGGAAGGTTCCTACTTCGACCTTGTGGAGATCAGGAAAAAAGAAGCAATTCCGTGTTTGTGTGTGTGTGAGTGTTTTAGAAAAAAGGGAAAAGCAGACTATGTGGGAGCGGAGTGATCTAAATATGGGTATTTTTACAAAGTTTGGGGGTTTTACCTTTTCAATCTAATTTTGCGGGGTTTTAACTAATGTTGCATACGTGATAAATTATTTACATATTTTTAAAAGCAATTTTTGACGTATTACTGACCTTTTTTCTTTGAAGCATAATAGTGCACTTTACAGGAAGAAGGACTGACTTGTGACGACGTGACTACAGATCCATAGGATATTAAGTTAACTGTTTACATCTTAATCAATGGTACCAGCATGACAATGATGAAATTAATTGAATATTACAATATTATGATGTCATTTAATAATGCCTAATCACTGAAGGCTTTATGTATACCCTATATCACATGATTTAAAGCATAGAGGTTCAAAAGAGATTGATAATTAATGTGTCTGTGCATATGATTTGCCAGAGGCTATGGATTATCAAACAAAGGTCTTGGTAAGTGTATGTTATATTGTTGCCTTGTTTAAATAATACTATACTTACCCTTTTAATAAATGACATATGCAATCTTATTTACACTTCAACCTTAGGCCTGGTAAGGTCTAAGGTCCTTGGTAAATTTATGAACTGAAAAGACAGACATACCACAAGAAGACTGATTAGTGAGCTGTGTCATTTTGACCGAGATAAGAATAAACAGAATCAGCCTTAAAAAATACAGGCCACAGACCGTGATTTTGTGTCATAAATTTTTGAAAACAGAGATTAGGTTTATATCTACAGTTATTCATTCTAAAATGCAGCATTGGTCTAAGGCTTTTAATATAGGCTATTGTTTTGTTTGAATATAATCTTAAACTAAGTGATTACCCATGTCAATTGGTAAAACCTTAATTGATTCATAGCATATTTAGTGAATACTTGTTGGGAGTAGCAAACTCGCATTCAAATTGTGGAAGCTTTAGGTGTGATTTAAAGGTTTTTCTGCTATTTCTTATTCTTTGTTTTTCAAAAGGAAAGGAAAAGCATTCAATTATTTTTTTTTATTTTTTTTTTTAGCTTTCACCAAGAACTAGATTTGCCAAATTAACAAGGAATCATAAAATCATCATTACTGCCTCAGAGCCTGCTAACACCAACTCCCTAACATGTGTTCAAGGCCCCGACCTGATCTAAGCTAGACTAGCTGGAGCCGCCATGGAGAAGCCATTTGGAGCTTCTAATCTATGATCAGCACTGAACATTCTGCTGGTGACTTAGCTTGACCTGGTCAAGCTAAGTCACCCTAACCTCAGGTATTTGCACAATAAAACAATGAAACCTTCGTCATTATTTACAATCTTGTTCAACCTAATCTCACACTGAAAACCAGACAGTCTTTTCAAGCTCTGAGACAATGGAAAAATACACTGAATCAGACATTGGCTCATTATATGCACCAGATACAATTATAAAATAGAATAATATAGCATTAACATCATATAGAAAATCAATGAAACCTGAAAATATCCTATCAGTTACCTTTTAATTTAATAAATCTTTGGTGACATATGCAATATGTAATAAAATAATAAAAACAATAATTGACAATCATTGACATTGACTGACCACAGGAGAAAGGATCCCTGAATTGATAAGCATTTTTTGAAGCAAAGTATGACTTTGTATGACATTGTAAATGACATAAGGTATACTGATTTAAATGACTCTGATTTTACAAATGTAATGTTTATATGATTTTATATGATTTTGCACTGCAGGATACATTTGATGTTACTCACCACAACATCATATTTCAGAAATGTGACAGTAATGAGGAATGTGTTTTCCTGATTCGGCGATGGCCAAGCTGGGTCAGGGGGAACTACATTCCTCCCCATAATTTACCAAGGAATGTATAAAATGAGGCATTCCTTGTACAAAATTAAGCCAAATTCTAATTAGGCAAAATATCCACCTTTCCATTGACTGAAAGAGTGTGATGCAATCTTTATTCATTTATCCAAATTCAGCCTATCTGTGTTCAACTGGACAAACTGATCTTATTTATCAATGCTGAAGCATATCAAAAATGCACAGACAGCTATTTTGTTTTTCTTAAATGGAATTTGTAAATTAGTTCAAGAGACGTCACAAAAGAAGCCATGATTATTGAAATCTCATTTTGAAGGAGCTGTACTACCCACAAATTTTCATCTAAATTAAAAGTGGTAACACACTTCCTTTCAGTAAAATAATCAAGCAAATACCCTGTAACTTTGCTGCATGTGCGTCTCCATGCATCAAAAAGGGGGTATCAAAGAAATTAATTAGCAAAATAATTCTGCAATCCTCAGAAAAATAAATAATACATAAAAATTATCAATAGATGATCAATAATGAATTCAATTCAATTCAACTTTATTTATATAGCGCCATTTCACAACAATAGTCATCTCATAGCACTTTCAACTGTAGGGGGAACCCTACAAAAAATTAAAGAATTTTTAACTTAATTCTAAATTCTATGGGAAGCCAATGAAGGGGGGGCAGAACCGGAGAAATATGATCTCTCTTTCTGGTACCTGTTAAAATTCTTGCTGCAGCATTTTGGATCAGCTGAAGACCTTTTAAAGATGTTATAGGACAACCTGATAAAGAATTACAATGATCTAATCTCAAGCTAACAAAAGCATGGATCAGTTTCTCAGCATCATTCTGAGATAGTTAATTCCCTTCACACCAAGTTGGTGTATGTGGGCGGCACCTATCTCCGTTTCTCTGACCCTAGGCCACACAGCCTAGGCCACACATCTTATCTCATTCTGAGATAAGATGCTCCTAATCTTGGTAATATTACACAAAGAATAGAAGGCAGTCTTAGAAACAAATTTAATATGTGAATTGAAAGACGGATCTTGATCAAAAATAATTCCAAGGTTCCTTACAGAGTTATTAAGAGAGTAACTGCATCCAAACTGAAAGTTTGATTTGGAAAGGTATTTCTAAGGTTTTTTGGATCAACAAGAATGACTTCAGTCTTATCTGAATTTAATAGCAGGAAATTACAAGTCATCCAAGCTTTGATTTCCTTAAGACAGGCTTCCAACTTGGCTAATTGATTACTATCATCTGGCTTCATTAACAGGTATAATTGTGTCATCTGTATAACAATGAAAATGTATATGTTACCCTTGCCTTATGTTAATTAGATAAGGGAAATTATTAAGTGTAGACCAGTTGCTAGGTTCGTAAGGGTTACAATAGGGAATTAGAGTGAGTGTGGAATGAAATAGCTGGAGGCAAGAAATGAGCAATTCATATCTGTTATTAATAAAGATAAAAGGAGCAAAATATACAAACAATGTACAAATATACAAATATAACAACGGCCGGCATGAAATAAAACCCCAAAAATGTCCTACTGAGCTCAGTGTTTGGTTGTCCTTTCGGTTTAGTTGTTTGACCAGTCTAGATATCTTGTATCTCCAGACTCAGGTTTCTTTTCCTTTTTCTAAAGCAGCAGCTTGAGTTGTTACCACTTTGAATGTTGTGTACTGGAGAGAGGAAGGATGTCCTTCAATCGAGATCTTGGTCAGATCTCAGTTCAATCTCGGTTCAGTCTCAGGTCAGGCTCGCCATCTCCATTTGGAGAGAATCCAGGATCCAGAAGGTTCTTGGTCGGCAACCAAAAAAACCTAGCCAAGATGAGGTAGTCAGAGTGAACACAGCAAAAGTCACAGCCTCACGGCCTCTCAAGCTCATGCTCCCATCAACAAGAAGAGGTATCAGTGTGAACCAAACCACCCACAACCTCTCTTGTCCGCTTTCAGATCGTGAAAAGACCGACGACCAGCAGAGCGCCTCGGCACTCTGCTCGGAAGGCGGGGCTAATATCGCTCTTAACAAATGAAAAGACCCAGATCACCCAACGTGACCATGAAAAGGGAATTTAAAAGTTGGATAACGAGGATCACACTTCTTCTTCCCAAAATAACCGTTTTTCAAAATAAAATCACACACTTTCATTAATACAAATGAAATCTGAGAAAAAGGCCCATTTTCTCAGCTGGGCTACATATACAGTGCTTTCTAATAATGTTGCCTAATGGAAGCATGTATATAAACTAAAGAAAATCCATTATTGACATGAACAAACTGGAACCTATCAGATAAATAAGATCTAAAACCACTGTAATGAAGTTCCATTAAGTCCAACATAGCGTTCTAATCTACCAAGTAACTATTTCCCTGCAGGTGGTCAAATAATTGGGTAGCAGCAACTCTTTCTAAGATTTTTGAAATGAAAGGGAGATTACAGATTGGTCTATAGTTAGCTAAAGCTCCTGGATCTAGCGTTAGCTTTTTGAGTAAGGATTTAATTACAGCCGTTTTAAAAGCCTGCGGTACATGGCCTAAAGTTAATGAAGAATTGATTATATGAAGAATAAAGTTACCAGTAAGTGGGAAGACTTCTTTAAATAACCTAGTAGGAATAGGGTCTAAAAGACAAGTTGAAGTCTTGAATGAGGAGACAATTTTGTCTAACCCTAAAAGGTCAATTGGAGTAAACTCATCAAGACAGATATCAATTGAAGGAGTTGTAGTAGTTACTGTATTTAAGTTAATGGTGGGAAGAATCTGATTGATTTTATCTCTGATGGATGAAATTTTATTATTGAAAAAGTTCATAAAGTCCTGACTAGTAAGCTCTAAGGGAATGCTAGGATTGACAGAGTCCTGACTCTTTGTCAACCTGGCTACAGTGCTGAAAAGAAACCTGGGATTGTTTATGTTCTCTTCTATTAATGCAGAATAATAACTCACCCTAGCTTTCCTAAGAGATTTTTATAAATTAAAAGATGATTTCTCCAAGCTAAATAGATTTCATCTAAATCAGTGGAGCGCCATTTTCTTTCTAATTGATGAGTCTTCTGTTTTAAGCTACGAGTTTCTGTGTTGAACCAAGGAGTTAGAAATCTTTGATTAGACTTTTTCTTTCTTTAAGGGGGCCACAAAGTCTGGAGTCTGATGCAGAGAAGCTGTAACACTATCTACCATGCTATCAATTACAGAAGGGGCAAGCTGTCTATAGCTTATTTCCATTGTGTTGACACATGGCATAGAGGAAACAATCTGCATAAATTTGGTAACAGCATCATCTGAGAGGCATCTACTGTAGTAATAGTTTTCTTTAGGAGCCAAATAGTCAGAAATAGTAAAATCAAAGGTTAACAGACAATGGTCTGAGAGTACAGGGTTATGAGGAGACACTACCAGATTTTCTATTTCTATGTCATATGTCAGAACAAGGTCCAACGTATAGTGGAGATAATGAGTAGAATGTCTTACTTTCTGCGAAAACCCCATCGAGTCTAATATTGAATTAAATGCCACATTAAGGCAATCACTATCTACATCTACATGTATATTAAAGTCCCCTACTATAATTATTTTATCAGATTTCAGCACTAAATCAGCTAAGAATTCAGCAAATTTGGATAAAATTCTGAGTAGGTTGATGGAGGACGATAGACTATGACAAATAACATTAGGTTTAGCCTGAAATTGCTAAAGTGCCCAATACTGAGGACCAGGCCCTCAAAGGAATTATAACATGTTTTTGCTTTACATTAACTAGTAATTTGGAATGGTAAATTGTTGCTACTCCTCCTCCACGACCAGAACTTCTGGGATTTTGACAGTTTAAATAACCAGAGGGAGTTGATTCATTTAAACCAACATAATCCTCTTGCCCTAACCAAGTCTCTGTAAGGGATATTAAATCAATCTGATGATCAATTAACAGATCATGGACTAGCAGAGACATGGGAGTTAGAGACCTAATATTTAATAAACCATATTTAATTTTAAATTATGAGGAGGAAGAGAGGTCAAATCATTCAATTTAGAGGTTTCATGTTTAATTTGAGTTTTACCAGTTTTTGTTTAATCACTTTGGGATGCTTATACATTATATTTTATTTAAGATGAGCTCCCCAAAATGAGCTCCAATTGTCAATGTAGCCCACGTTGTTTGCAGGACACCACACAGACAATGATAGCGAAGAGAAAAATACAAATGAAACCGTTTGGTAATGAAATCACAACATTCAATAGGAGAAGTTAAAAGTTACATCAATAAATTTCTAGATATTTAAGGAAATACCTGTAGATTATTGTAAAGGAAATAGCATGTCTATAAGAAACAAGGTAAACTGGTAAGGAAGAAAACCATGCAAATCTATGAGAAAAGTTCCAAATGTCTAAGGAAAGTTCAACTTGCTGAATTTATGTTTACTGTGGACTTGATTTAGAATCTACTATAAAGACAATACAGATTTTTACATTTATTAAGATTGCTTTACAAAAAAATGAGTGGATACTGGCACAAGTCCCACTGTATCAAATGCAATGTGCCTCCAGGAAATTGGACATTGGCAGAAGTCCATGATTTATTATCTTTGTAACACTAAAATTCTAATCAGATGCAAAAAGACATATGAAAATATAAAAACAACTTCACAAAATTTTTGAAATTTAAATATAATTATTATAATAATGATTAGAAAAAGGGAGGAAATAGATCAATTTAAATTTTGTGTGCTTTTTTTCTTTAGTGTTTCTTCTTTTTTCTTCCTTTTCCTTATTTAATAATGGATGTGTATTAGGGTAAATTGAAGCTGAAACCTTTGTCAGTACTGAACAGCAACCACAAGACATTTTAGGAGATATTGATCCAGACAATAATTATTTCAATCATATTAACAATAAGTGTGCTTATTATGATCAACAATTAAATGGGATTATGAATTTGGATCAGACATTGACAATAATACATATTGATAGTAGGAGTCTCTGTG
Organism: Pholidichthys leucotaenia; assembly: GCA_020510985.1. Lineage (NCBI taxonomy): Eukaryota > Metazoa > Chordata > Actinopteri > Cichliformes > Pholidichthyidae > Pholidichthys > Pholidichthys leucotaenia. The sequence goes on along the minus strand of CM035844.1, from coordinate 270,816,294 downwards.
CAAAGTTGGATAGTATTAAGGAGTTTTAAATCAATTTAACACCCCATTTAGGATTATTACAATAAGTGAAATATGGATTAATGAAGAAAAAGATATAAATTTTGAATTATATGGATATGAGATGTACACACAAAAACGGGAAATGTAAAAGTGGTGGTGGGGTCAGATAGAAAATTAAAAGTGGACACAACACAACAACACAAAATTTACAACCTCTGCCCCATTTGGCTGCTCCTCAGGGACATTTGTTGGCCATTGGGAGCAGACAAGAGGGGGAGGGGAGAGGAAAATCTGCAAACATTGCCAGTGCATGCTATGAGTTTAAAGACATAACAGGCCTTTAAAGAATGATTACCACACTGGAATGTTTGGAGTAATGAGAGAACCATATGAGGACGGAAATTTATCCTGGAACACAAAATATCATAGACACGTTAAACAGCTTGTTAATATAGCATATTAAAACAGTTCATATATGGAGAAAAGTTACAGTTATATGTTGTAACACACACACACACACACACACTTGTAAAATATGTGATTTTAACAGATAAATGCATAATTAGTGAATTTCTATTACAAGGTAATATTAGATGATAAAAGTAGTTGCAAAAATATTGCAATCATAAATAAAATTAAGACAAATCCCTTTATGTCTTGTATTGCTCATTGATACTTCCATACTTGGCCTATTGTATAGAGGCCTTGAGTAACAATTATAAAAGTATACTTAATTTATTGCTAATATTACAAAAAGGGCTGACCATGTTATACACAATGTATGTATGTATGTATGTATGTATGTATGTATGTATGTATGTTATACACAATGTATGTATGAACAATGTATGTTGTTCAAGACCTTCTGTACCTCAATGTACTGCTCGCCTTTATGGTTTAATAGCAATGTTGCTGTTAGGAACAAAATCCGCATTGCATATAATAACTCCCTAAGAAGGTTGTTAGGTGTACCACGAAGGTCGAGTGCAAGCAAGATGTTTGTGTCTGTGAACATTCCGTCTTTTGGCGAATTGATATGTAAGAATGTTTACAGTTTTATGAGAAGGTTGCTGGCATGTAACAATCATCTTATATCAGCAATTGCCGACTCGTCACTCACACTTCATTCCAGCATTTGGAAGTGGTGGCGCTCCATTTTATACTGAGCCCATTACTGTATGTTATTGTTGTTACAAGAGCGCCGAGTGTCTGCTGATCTGTATATACTTTTATTTATTTGTTTATTTTTTTTCTACTCATTTTGGTTTTGTTCTTGATATGAACCCTGAGTTTGAAATAAACGTTTGAATTTGAATTGAATTGAATTGAATACACAAAGTTGGGTATTTTGAACATACTAATTTATTGTTTACACATTAAAAGTTACTGAAATTGCGGGATCTGGTTGATTATCATATAGCACAATTAATGTTTAGAAAAAGAAAAACATTTTGCATAATTAATCAATTTACTAAAATAGTTATAAAATCCATAAGTTGCATATCTTTAAAATATAGCTTAAATTTTAGAAAAATGAAAATCTTTATAAGAGCTAAAGGCTAAATAAAGCTAAATCTGGCATTGATAATCTTGTAGATAGTTGGTTTAATAATATATATTTGGCAAATGGGGAAAAATAATTCAAGGAGCCTTTATAAGTATAATTATTAGTTTATTGATCTTAGTTTTTGTGGATGTTGTTGTATTCCCATGATTAAAGAATAAAAATTAGAATTAAAAGAATAAAAAATTAAAATTAAGAGAATAAAAAAAAAAAATAAAACATCTGTTTTAGTGGCCTTCTCTTCCAAGGACCACCTCCATAGCAAGGGGACCCACCTGCCCAGCTATTGCCAGGACGATGACGAGGTTGTGCCACGACTGATGGGGATCCAGAACGATAGGGTCTACAATGCACATTCACATGATGTTAGATTTTGCTTAGCATTGCTGGTGCCCCACAGGTTTCCTTTGTGCTAAATGATTAATGAAAGAATAGATGCATATATGTGAATGTATAATGCATGTATACATGCATTATAAAATGCATGTATATATATATATATATATATATACTGTATATATATATATATATATATATATATATATATAAATTTATGTATGTATGCATTTTCATATATATTCATATCTATGCATAGATGAGGATAGTTTAGTTTTGAATATATTTTACACATATAGGATTGTTAGCTATATTAACTCATGATGTCTGCACCACACCTGATGTCCTCTGGAGAGATGGCGACCTGAGGGGGGCAGGTCTATACGAATGCCGGAAGGAGGACATCACGCACATATAGAACTTAGAAACACTATACACATAGGGGCTAGACTAGGGTTATGAGATGGGTTTTAGACCCGTCTCATCAGGGAGAGATGCAAAAACGTAGGTTTAGATGGATAGATAGAGAGATAGTTAGTGAGGTGCCCTGATAGGACACCTCATCAGGGGGAATTGCTGATAAATTGACTTGATTTCTCTGTCTCTCTCACACTTCTTTATCTGCTTGCTGTACACGCTACACTGCAGAGTCTAGCATACACCCCATAATTCACTCATTGAAATCAGTTAGAATCAACTCTGTACACAGCTGAGCTGACACGTAAGTTTAAATAATGTTCCAGATACAATGAGGTAAAAACCCCTCCCTCTTGCATGAGGGGGGTGGTTAGGCTATAAAAACCATAGGGCTCCATTTTGGGGTGGCACACTCTTGAGGAATTGCCTGAAGAGGTGTGTCCCAGTGCTGCTTGTAACCATATCTCACTTTCAGTAAAAAAAGGAAAATATACTTCATCTCTCAGCCTGGTTATTTGGCCGTCGTATCAAAGAACTGGGGTTTAAGGTAGTTTAGACTCAACACTCTGTTGTTGCACCATGATTTTTTCTGTATTCGCCCTTGTCATTTTTTCCCGGTTCCATTCCTTGACGTTTTTTTTTTTTTTTTGACTCTCGCCCTCCTAGCTTTTTTTCCCCCTCCTCCCCCCGGGTGGGGCCTTCTTAGCCTTTTGGGTGGGGGGGAGGCTTGGATGTTACATCACGCCCAGAGTGTGTCATTCAGGGGGGAGTACTGTCATGGTCTGAGCGCCGATATCGTCCGCGCTCGGGTCATGCAGTATTTTCCTCCCATTCTGTAGCAGTTTTCCTTATGGCCTTCCCGGGGTCTCATTTTGACAGCATCTCGGTGGGGCTTCCAGCTGTCAGAGCAGAGTTTCTCAGTGACAGCTGTTTGTCATTTCAGCTGATGACATCCTCATCAGCTAATTATTCCTCTTGCCTATTTAAGGAAGCAGCTTGGGTTACTCCGGGCTGCGACCTCACTCACGTACGAATAACAGTGGTCTTCTCAACGTTAGGCTGGTGTCTCCATTTCCCGGCTCCAGTCATCCTCTCTAACTAACTAACTAACTAACCTGCACTTATATAGCGCTTTTCTAGTCACAAAGACCACTCAAAGCGCTTTCATTAATACTAACCCTCTATTCTAAGGGCCTATAGGAAACAGATATCTAGGGACAATTTAGAACAGCCAATTAACCTAACATGCATGTTTTTGGCATGTGGGAGGAAACCGGAGAAATCCCGGAGTAAACCCACGCAACACGGGGAGAAATGCAAACTCCACACAGATCACTGTTGGTCGGGGGCTGGGATCGAACCCACGATCCCACGATCCCCACAATCCCCCGGCCAAGGGTAAACTGTGCTGCCGCAGTGCTAACCACTGCGCCACCGTGCAGCCCGTGCAGCCCGCTCTCGATCCTAGCTACTCTCAGTAAGTTATCCCTTAGTCTGTGTATATCATCAATGTGTCTTAGCCACAGTCTTTATTTGTGTTTTGCCCCACAAGGCTCATTATTTTATACATTGTATCAGTCCTTTAATAAATACGCAAACTCATTGGTTGCCTATAGTGTCTCATTAGTGGTCTGCCAGGACCGCACCATGACATTTTGGAACGGGTGGGACTCCATCCTGGACTCCAGTCTTTATTCTGCCGTTTTCTTCTGGCATTCCTGTACACTGTCTCCTCCTGGTATCCTGCCTGTTCTTGTAAGTATAGCGTTTTTGTGTATTTTTTGTATTTTCATTAAATGTCAGCAACTCACAGCTCCAGTGTTTGGTGTCGTCAGTCCTGCCCTGAAAGGGCAGTTTATGACACATTCCTTCACAGGCACACGGGTAAAGCAGCAGCCAGTGGGTCTCAAATATTTGTAAATGTATCCTATTATAGTACTGCATGAGTTTATTGATGATACACAGAAGAAATTCAATATTACACTGAACTCCATCATTGAACAGTGATATAAGCTAAACTAAAATATTCATAATGATGACTGAACAACTCCCATTCCCCGAAGTGAAGATACACCATTATGAATATAAGTGATAAAAGATCAGACAAATAAGTGATCTGAAAAGCAAATAAAGAATCTGAAAAAGCCATTAATATTGGATGTCCCATTCATTTTCAACATTTAGATATTCTGTAATTAATATTCACACAATCAAATAAATCTTAGCGCCATTTACTCCCTTTTATATTTGTCAAAGTCTAACATGTGATTGCCTACAATATAAGCAACACCTCTTTGTTCCACTTTCAAACACAGCCTACATCCGGGCCTGTAAAGCCTTACCAAGACTGTGAAGTCTGAACCAAGCAGATGTAGACGCGAAATGGTCCTACCTCCGCGACACCATATACGACTCTGCTGTGACCGCATATGGGAAAAAAGTACGCAGAAACGCAGACTGGTTTGAGGCACACTGGAATGAAAGACAAGTCACAGAGGCCAAACAGAAAGCACTACTAGCTTATAAGCAGAACCCTCGTCCTAGCACACGCGACTCCCTGAGGGCAGCAAGGAGCAAGGCCCAGCAGATCGCCCACCGTTGTGCCAGTGAGTACTGGCTGAACCTGTGTGCTGACATACAGGTAGAAATGGACTGAGCAGCACAGGAAGTAGCATTTCTTAGGAGCAAGCTTGAGGTTGTGCTCCTGCAAGTGTTCAAAGACCATCTCAAGCCTATTCAGAGCCTCCTCTTAATTGAGCGCAAAGACCAAGAGGTCATCCAGATAACAGAGCAAGTTCAAAAAGTTCTTGTCTCCAAAGATGATCATCATGCATATGAAGATTCCCAGACTGTTGCACAGTCCTTGTGGGAGTCTGTTATACTCATGAGGTCCAACAGGTGAAGCAAAGGCAGTGAACTATTTACTCTCATCGAGAGGGATGTTATAGAAACCGTACGTTAGGTCCATGGTGCTGAACAAAGCATTACCTTCCAATGCGGCAAGGCAATCCTCCTGATGAGGGAGGGGATAAGCATCCTTCACTGTCCGGGCATTCAACCAGTGAAAGTCAGTGCAGATACGCAACTCTCCATTTCTCTTCCATACTAGGACCAATGGTGAAGCAGACTCACTTGTTGATTTCCTGGTGATGCCTTTTTCCTCCATTTCATTCAGTGTCATTCTGAGCTTTTGATAGTGCGCTGGTGGAATGCGCCTGTATGTGAGCTTAAAAAGTTTTTCATCCATCAGGTGGATCTTGTGAACAAAGTCTTTAACTTCACCACAGTCACGCTTATGCCGGGAGAAGATGTCAGAGTGTTTTAGGGCAAGATCACACATTCTCTTCTTACACTGGTCTGACACCTCACATGACTCAAGATCTAAGTCACTTAAACCATGACATCTCAAGGATTCCACCATTGCCAGCAAAATCAGTCACCTGTTTTGTCTCAACCTGTTGACTGGTAGACTTTAAACATGAAATACTGGAAGGTTGGACTTCTTCGACAGCCAGACATGGGTACACATCTGCCAACATAGCAATTTCTCCTGATTGTTATTGACTTGTCAGTAGGGTTTATGACTTTCATTGAGACCCACCCATCACCCCATAAGGGTGTCACTACTCTGCCAACAAGGATGTTCTTTGGGATGGAATGAGAGTGCGTCAGCTCCACCACCATTGTGCATCCAGGGGGTCCACGGGAATTTCCTGGGAGCTTCCCCCACACTGGGTGCTTCTGCCCAGGTAAAAGAGTTACAGAACTGTTTAGTTTGACTGTCCCAACAAGGTCAGGCACATTCTCACCCCTCCACCGATGGACGCTGGCTAGCATGGCAAGAAACTCATCGGGCCCTCCAACATCACAACCACTTGTCTCAGAAATCATCTGCCAGTATTCATGTGACCCTTTGAATTTGCGTGTCAGGTACTTAATTACATTTGTTCCTACAATGAGCTCATCCATTTGACCAGGAACAACCAGGGTGGGCACAAGAACTTTGCATCCATACACCTCAAGCTGCAGGTCACAAACTCTCTTGGGATGTACTCTCTGACCACCACATCTGATCAGAACATTATCCAAATCTTGTGCATCATCACGACTCAGGAGCCCCGCATCAGTCAGTCTCTGTTCCACAGCTTCAGTCATAGAACACGCCATTGGACCCGAGTCCAGCATGGCAGACACTGTTACACACTCATTAACAACAGCTGGTGTGTAGAACAAACTATCACTGGCACTCAATCGTTGCGTGTTCTGAAAGATGACTTTTCTGGTACTGGAGAGACTTTGACAGACTGATTCATAAACTGACTTCAGATCATCACTGAGACTGAGGGAATTTTCACTGACGCCCACACTTCCCCTCTCAAAATGCAGGCGGGCTAGTTTCCCTGATTGGAGGCTGGGGCCGGTGGGGTCTGGGGGCCTTCCACATCAAGGTTCACTCCTTGATGTGGAAGTAAGATGGTGCCTGTGTTTGGCCTGGCTACTGCCTCACTTTGTCTGTGTCGTCTATCACTGTTTGTCATTGCCGTTGTTATATCAATCTTATCACTAAATGAATGTGTCTTCGCTGCACTGAGATAGGATTGACAGTCATTGTACTGGATTAAACTGTCTATGGGAAGATCATTTGACTCTTGGGAGGGCTACAGACAAACTCCCCCCCCCCCCCGTTTGTGTGTTCCCCCTCCTCACCTGAGTGCCAGCTTCTCTTCGCAAGCTGGCATCCTGGTAAGCCTGGAAAGAAGCCCAAGAGACGGGGTTGCAGAGCTGACTGTCAAGCTAAGAGGAGAGGAGCCCTCCGGACTGAGGGTTTCTGGTTTGGTCACCGTGAACGCACCCGGTGTCTGCTGCTGGTTCTCATCCAGGATGTGACTACGGATGCTCCTCTGCAGCTGCTGGATTGCTCTCCCGTCTCACAAACACTTATGTCCAAGACGCTTGTGGACGGGATCATGGTTTTGCCATCAGGGTCTCAGTTTGTCCTGCCTGACCAGAGACTGACCGCCTGGCACAGCTGGAAGTCACGTGACCACGTCAAGTGCCTGTTGTCAGTTTCACTTTGATCAGCTGTGAGCGCAGCTGAGCTGTCGTCCATCCGGATGGTGTTACTTAACACTCGCTCCATTTCTAACACATCCCTCACTCTTAATAAAAATTTCTTGAGAGAGGATATGGATTTTATGTTTCTGGTGGAAATGTGGAAGAGAGAAAAAGAGTTTTTCCACCTGAAGGAGCTCTGTCCCCCTGGCTGCTCTGTTACTGGGACTCCCCGGATTGCGCGATGTGGTGGAGGACTCGCTGTTGTATACCGGGACAGACACCTGTGCAGACTGGTCAACTCTGAGCCCTTCTCCTCCTTTGAATCTCAGATAATAAAAGTCGGGACCTTTAATGTCTTTTATTGTGTTTTAATTTACCGTCCTCCTGGTCCTGCAAGTGTCTTTCTTACGGATTTTACAGACTTTTTATCTTTTATTAAACTGGAGAGGGTTTTAATCATTGGTGATTTTAACATTCATATTGATGATGTTACATGTAACACAGCTGTTGACTTTTTATCCATCACTCATTTTTATAACCTCATCCAGCATGTTTCAGGCCCTACACACACTAAGGGTCATACCTTGGACCTTGTTTTTTCTTTGGGCTTGAATATTGAAAATGTGTGCGTGGATGACTTCCAGATCAGTAGTCACAGCTGTGTGCTTTTTAATGTTAACTTCCCTGTGAATCCTCCCCATCTGAAAATGGCAGCAAAAAGGAAGATTACACTGGTCAACACCAAATTTATTGTCTAATGGGTTTTTTTTAGCTGATTTAGGACAATTTTGATGTGCTGAGTCCAAAAATTACATTGGTTTTACTCAATCAGGTCAACTTTTTGAATTATGGCCACGTTATTTTATACGTATTTGTTTACATGTACGGGTATTTTTGCTTTATATGATGCAAAATTCTTTTTTATGTCTTGAAATGCTCTCAATTTTGAACAATGATGACGTAACATTCAATTTACATGTACTTACCTTTATATAAAGGTATGTACATGCACAGTACTAAGTCAGAATCAGAATCAGAATCAGATTTATTGCCATTGTTCATGTAGTACACAAACTAGGAATTTGTCTCGGTGCCATGCTGCAACATTAAAAACATGATGAGATAAAGAGATAAACTAAAAAACTAAAGGACTAAAAAACGTGCAATAAGTGTAGAAAAATAAGTAATAATAATAATAATAATAATAGTAATAATGAGTAATACTAGTCAAGGCAGTTTTAAATAAATTAGCAAGTAGCAGATAATATGGGGTACCACAGTGCAGTTGATAATGCAACAGAAAAACAGTGATGAATGTCATGAGTCTGGTTGAGCTGCTGTACATAGTGCACGAGAGTCAATAAGTCACTTAATGTTCAGCAGTCTGATGGCAGAGGGGAAAAAGCTATTCATGTGCCGGGAGGTTTTAGTCCGAATGGACCGAAGTCTTCTACCTGAGGGGAGGGGGGCAAACAGTACGTGACCAGGGTGTGAAGGATCGGCTATGATCCGGCCAGCACGCCTCCGGGTCCTGGAGATGTACAGGTCCTGGAGAGATGGGAGCTTGCAGCCGATCACCTTCTCAGCAGTGCGCACGACGCGCTGCAGCCTTAGTCTGTCCCTGGCAGTGGCTCCTGCATACCACACAGTTATGGAGGAGGTGAGGATGGACTCGATGATGGCCGTGTAGAACTGCACTAACATCTTGGTGGGTAGCTTGAGCTTCCTCAGCTGCCGCAGAAAGAACATCCTCTGCTGGGCCTTTTTGATGAGGGAGCTGATGGTTGGCTCCCACTTGAGGTCCCGGGTGATGGTGGTGCCCAAGAAGCGGAAGGAATCTGCAATGGTGATGGGAGAGCCTGTGATGGTGAGGTGGGGCAGGGGGGTTGTGACTTTCCTGAAGTCCACAATCATCTCCGCTGTCTTCAGAGCGTTCAGCTGCAGGTTGTTGTGGCTGCACCAGGACACCAGCTGGGCCACCTCTTTCCTGTAGACGGACTCGTCGCCGTTGGAGATGAGCCCGATGAGGGTGGTGTTGTCCGCAAACTTAATCAGCTTAACAGACTGGTGGGAGGAGGTGCAGGAGTTGGTATAAAGGGAGAAGAGTAGGGGGGAAAGTACACAGCCCTGGGGTGATCCAATGCTGATGCTAACAGAGTCCGAGACAGACTTCCCCAGCCGCACATGCTGCCTCCGGTCCGTCAGGAAGTCGGTGATCCACCTGCAGAGGGAGTCAGGCACATCGAGCAGGGACAGCTTGTCCTGGAGCAGAGCGGGGCGGATGGTGTTGAATGCAGAGCTGAAGTCCACAAACAGAATCCTGGCATAGGTTCCCGGGGAGTCCAGGTGCTGCAGGATGGAGTGGAGGGCCAGGTTGACTGCGTCGTCCACAGACCTGTTGGCACGGTAGGCAAACTGCAGGGGGTCCAGGAGGGGAGTGGTGATGGACTTGAGGTGAGACAGGACCAGGTGCTCAAAGGACTTCATGACTACAGAGGTGAGCGCTACAGGTCTGTAGTCGTTAAGTCCAGTAATCCGTGGCTTCTTGGGGACAGGGATGATGGTGGAGGATTTGAGGCAGGTCGGCACGTGACATTGCTTAAGGGAGGTGTTAAAAATGTCTGTGAAGACAGGAGCCAGCTCTTTCGCACAGTGTCTCAGGGTGGAGGGAGACACACCGTCCGGCCCGGGGGCCTTGCGCGGGTTCAGTCTGGAGAACTGTCTGTGCACGTCCTGCTCACTGATGACAAGGGCAGGGGGGGAGGAGGAGGAGGAGGGGGGGACCGCTTTTGATGAATTAGGGGCCGAGGAGGCAGTGGAGCTGGGTGGAGTGGGGGAGTTGGACACAGCTGACGAGGTGTCAAAACGGGCGTAATGTTGGGACAGTTTTTGACAAAGGGCTTTGTCATCCTGACCTTTAGAAGCCTGAGGCCGATAGTTGGTGATTTGCCTCAGTCCTCTCCACACAGAAGCCGAGTCATTAGCAGTGAACTGCTGCTGGAGTCTCTCAGAATACACAGATTTAGCTCTCCTCAGCTCTCTGTTAAACCGATATTTGACCTCTCTGTAGCGGTCCCTGTCTCCACTTTTCAACGCTGCTTCCTTCTCCTTCCTGATCTGTCTGAGCTTGGCAGTGAACCAGGGCTTATCATTAGAGTACCTCACCCTGGTGCACGATGGGAGAATGCTCTCCTCACAGAAGTTGATATATGAGTTCACAGTGTCTGTGTACTCATTAAGATCACGTGTGGCTCCTTTAAACATGTCCCAGTCAGTTATTTCCATGCATGTGTTCAGATTCTCTCCAGCTTCACTGGTCAATTTCTTCGTGGTGGTCACAACAGGTTTAGTGAGTTTCAGTCTCTGTCTGTATGTGGGGATGAGGTGGACCATCACGTGATCAGATAGTCCGAGTGCAGCGCGGGGAACAGCGCAATATGCGTCCTTCACTGTAGTGTAACAGTGATCCAGCTTGTTAAATCCTCTGGTTGGACATTTAATAAACTGTTTGTAGCGGGGGAGCTCGTGACTCAGATTGCTCTGGTTAAAGTCGCCTACCACAATAACCAGGGAGTCTGGAAAAGTCCGCTCCGTGTGTTGGATGTGATCCACGAGCACGCGCTGAGCTTCGCGCGTGTCCGCGTCGGGAGGGACGTACACAGCGACGAGGATGAATGAGGCGAACTCCCGCGGGGAATAAAATGGCTTGCAGTTAATAAAAAGAAATTCCAGGGCGGGAGAACAGTGTTTGGAAATTACCGTTACATCAGAGCACCAGCTGCTGTTGATGTAAAAGCAGACTCCTCCTCCAATAGACTTACCGGAGAGCTCTGTGACACAATCAGCACGAAACAGCTGAAATTCCTCGAGGCTGATCGCGCTGTCCGGTATGTTCCCTTTAAGCCAGGTCTCAGAGAAACAGATAACAGACGAGGAAGCGAGGTCCTTAAATCGCATCAGCAGTCTTAATTCTTCTACCTTGTTCAAGAGAGAATTGGCATTGGATAGAAATATGCCAGGCAAGGCTGTTCGCGTGCCTCTCCTTCGCAGCCGAGCGAGAATCCCCCCTCGCTTTCCTCTTTTACGCCGTCTTACTCTTTGAGCCAAACAATGAATCAGATCGGCGGCAGGAGCTAAAAATACTGGGAGAAGGTCCGTGGAAGTAAGAGTCCTGATATTTAATAACTCTTCACGGGTGTATGAGCTGGCAGACGCACAATCGATGAACAGAAACAAACAAATTAAAAAAATTAAAGGGCAGCAAAACACCATGGCGACCACTGTGGGCGCCATCTTGGAAAGAAGTTTACTTCTTTTAGAAGTAAAAGAAGTTTACTTACTTACTTTAAAGAAGTTTACTTACTAAGTAAGTACTAAGTAAGTAGAGGTTTTTACTTAGCACCTGATCGAGAGAAAAGGATGTCATTTTTTGATTCAGCGGTGCAAAATTGTCTTAAATCAGTTGAAAAAACACAGACAACTTACAAAAAAATTATTTTTGTAACCCTGTGTTTATCAACCAAGAGGCAGCAAATGATTTCTCTGCTTTGTTTGAGCCACACTTACTGATGGGAATTAAAGATCCTGATGCCTTCACTCAGACATTAAACAGCCACTGTGTGGCTATTTTAGACAAAGTGGCACCTGTGAAATCTGTCCTTGCTTCTCCTAAAAAGCCTTATGCCTGGATAAATGACTCCATTTGATCCTTTAGGAGAAACTGCCGTAAGATAGAACGCTTATGGAAATCCACCCAATTGGAGGTTCACAGACTCCATCTAAGGGAACTTAGAGCCTCTTTAAATGACATGCTGAGGGATGCCAGGAATCAGTGTTTTTCAAAAATAATTTTCACAAATAAGAAAAATCCTAGTCTTATTTGACACAGTTAACACTCTTGTCTCACCTGCTGCCTCTCTAATTCCTGTGTTCTGTAAAGCAGACAGTAACAAGTTTCTTAATTTCTTTGTCGATGAGATCAGAGATAGGGAAAACATTTTGCCATCATCTTCTTTTAACTGTGCCAGTGTTATGCCCTCACCTTGTACTTGGTCCACTTTTAATCTGGTGACCCTTCAGGACATCACGGCTCTGCTGCAGAAGATGAAACCCTCCTCTTCCCCTGCTGATGTTCTCCCTTCTAAGCTGTTTTAGCAGTTTTTGAGTCATTTGGTCCTCCAGTTGTTGAACTGATAAACATTTCACTTTCAGCTGGTGTGGTTCCTAGCTCCTTCAAACATGCAGTGGTTGAATGAACACTAAAGAAGCCAAATTTGAATCCATCACAGCCAAATAATTACAGGCCAAGCTCTAAACTCCCTTTCATATCAAAAATTCTGGAAAAGGTAGTGGCTGAGCAGCTTATGTCATTTTTGGCAAATTGTAATATCATGGATAAATTTCATTTGGGCTTTCGGAAAAATCATTCTACCGAAACAGCTTTAGTCAGAGTCTCCAGTGACATTATGATGGCAGCTGACATTGGAAAACACACAGTTTTGGTTTTAGTGGATCTTTCTTCTGCCTTTGATACTGTTGATCACTGTATAATGATCAACACACTCAAAGAGCTAGGGCTGTCTGGTTCTGTTTTAAAATGGTTTTCATTGTACCTCACTGGAAGAACCTTTAACGTGTCCGTGAATCAGATCTTTACTGAAATAGCAAAGAATTCATGTGGGGTACCACAAGACTCAGTTCTAGGACCCATTTTATTTATAATTTACATTCTGTCACTGGGACGGATAATTAGCCAGTTCAAAGATATTTCTTATCATCTTTATGCTGACGATATTCAGTTGTATTGCTCTTTTAAAGAGTCTCGCATGCTGTCATCTTTAACTGACTGCTTGTCTAACATCAAATAGTGGTTAAGTGCAAACTTTTTACAGCTTAACTTAGACAAGACAGAGACATTAATTATCACTCCTGAAAACAAGATCACGCTTATTAAGAACCACATGGGTACCCTAGGTTCCTCTGTCCAGGTGAGTCTTTGGAGTCTTGGTGTTAGTTTTGACCCGACTATGTCTCTTGAGCACCACATTAATCAATTAATTAGAAGCTGTTTCTTCCATCTGAAGAATATTTCTAAGTTGAGAACCCTTGTGTCGAAGACGGAACTTGAGATGATTATTCATTCTTTTATTTCTTCTCACTTAGACCATTGTAATAGTCTTTTTACCTGTCTGAGCCAAAAGCATCTTCAACGCCTCCAGGTTTTTCAAAATTCGGCTGCAAGACTTTTAACTCTCACTAAGAAAAGGGCTCATATTACACCAGTTTCAGCAGTACTTCACTGGCTCCCAGTTGGTTTTAGGATCCAGTTTAAAATTGTAGCTCTTGTTTTTAGAGCTATTCATGACCAGGTCCCTAATTACATCACTGAGCTGCTTAAAGTATAAAACCCCTCACAGTCTTTGAGGTCCTCAGATCAACTTTTACTAGCTGTCCCTCAAACCCATTTTAAAACTTGAGGTGATCGAACCTTTCAGGCAGTGGCACCAAAATAGTGGAATGCTCTACCATTGACTTCGCGCTCCGTAGACTGTTGACACTTTTAAAAAGCAGCTGAAGACACTGCTGTTTAAACAAGCTTTTTAGTTTGATTATGGATTATGGTTTTTATGTTTTTAATGTTTCTAATTTTTTCAATGCCTTTATCATTGTATTTGTGATCATGTGTTTTATTTTATTGTGAAGCACTTTGTGATTCTTTCTGTGAGAAGTGCTATATAAATAAATTTTTACTTACTTACTTACTTACACACAGTGGAGAAAACTGGTGACCTTGAGAGGATGACCTGACAGGGCACTGGAGTTTCATGTGGCCAGGCTGGTGACATCTGAAGTACAGGCCATGGAGATGGCAATGATCAATGGTAGAGTGAGTCTTTTCATTGCAAATGTTGCATGATCTAGGCACTGAGATCTTTTTCTGAACTGAAGGAATGGGTGCCTGGAAAACAGGGGATTTAGTAGAGGCAGTTGAATTATGCAACAATTCACAAAGCATCTCAGACATTTTATTCATGCTGGCCTGCAAAGATGCAAATTCTGGTCTCTGGGGCTGACCCATAGTCTGCTTATGACAGTGCAACATGGCCTCAGGCTCAGTTTTCTTGACTTCCTGTGTGCCATTTCCAGCCACAGCAACAGCTTGCTTGGCAAAGCGCTCTGCTACAGGTTTACTGGACCTTGACTTCACCTCCCTGTGATATTCATCAATTCTCTCTTGTACCTCTTTAGATGTCTAGGTGTCAGACAGCTTACTCTTGAAGACAACAGATAATGAAGGATCATTACAGTTTCTCACAAACAGTGAAACAAACAATAGGCAATGCACTCCACCATCATGAGCTCCGTGAACCCTCAAGACTCCATTATTAAAGAAAAGGCGGGGTAGAACAAACAGCTGCAGCTGTCTGTTTTACCCCAACATTAAAGCACCCAAGCACGGTGTTGTGGTTCTTTGTGGCTCTGACTAGATTCTATGTCTACTCTGAGGTAAATTTGATTACAGTGATCCCTCACTTATCGCGGTTACTGGGTTCCAGAACCGACCGCGAAAAGTGAAAAACCGCGAAGTAGCGTCACCCCTAATGACGTCACCCATAAATAACACGTACTGTGGCGGGTTGATTCAACCCCCCCACAACACACAGGACAGTCAGCTCTCTTCTCTTGGTTTTTCCCGCTGCTCTACTGAGATGTAATGTGCCATGCATGTATTGTGATGTAATGTGCCATTCATGTATCGTGATGTAATGTGCCATTCATGTATAGTGTTCATGCGTCCTGTCCTTACTGTGACCTAGAGGCTGAGATCAATATGTAGATGTGCCTTGTAACCTCTTTGTCCTACACCTGGAGCAGAGGCTAGCAAATCTGCCTATTGTTATGTAGGTCTTTCAAATGCAAATATCTCATGCCTGTTCTGCAGTCCCTTTGATCGTACCAACTGCTGTGAATCTGCTCTTTGATGTATTGTTGTAGTTGGGTATATATGCTGCAACTCTGTAACGCAAACCCTCTCAATCTCACTTCTGCAACTGCTGCTGCTGGACACAGACTTTGTGTCCTCCTTCTCCGAGAGCCGCTGGGCTCGCTCCCGGTGCGCATGCACGGCGCCGGGAGCGGAGCTCGTGACGGCGGTATGATATAATAAACTCTGCTTAAAACCACAGCATCGCTGCTTATTTTTTCATGCCGCTGCACTGGTGACCCCGAAGACGCACACGCTTTGTGCGACGCAGCCTTCTGGTCTGGACATCCACGCTGAACCGGCTGAGGGACACAAGACGTCTCCTCCCTCTCGCCGCCCCAACGCACCATGACCTGAAGGCAGAAAAGAACACGCTGCCAGTGAACGCTTCACTGGTTACCCCGAAGACGCACACGCTTTGTGCGATGCAACCTTCTGATCTGGACAGCTGCACTGGTGACCCGTTCTTCAGGATGAGATCTGCACGTCTGAGATCTGCTCATCCACGCTGGACCGGCCGCGCTCACAGCTCCTCCACACGAGAGCGCAGGCACCTCGTCCCTTCTCCACGACGGCAACCTCCAGGGCCGGCAGAGAACGCAACACGTGGACCTGAACGCACCACGGCCGAGCGGTGCCCAAGATCGTCTATTCCCTCCTACCGCTCCAACGCATCTGCACGAGCCTGAGGGACAAAAGATCGTCTATTTCCTCCCACCGCTCCAACGCACCATAGCCAAGCTGCAGCCACAGCTCAAACCTGGATTTTATCGGCGCCGTCTGCGCCGATCTCCACCAAGTTTCTGCACCCTGACTCGCCACTCCAGCGGCCCACCCACGCACGGAACCCCCGCGCGCGCACCGGGGAGTTACGAGGATGGCACACCACACACAGGACAATAACGGCTTCACTGACCGCCTTCCTTCTGCTGCACACTGGCCCTTCAGGCTTGCTTGTACACCTGAGGCCCGCAGCTTGCTCACTGGATTTTATGGTCTTAGCCACGGCACACAAAGGGAATTCAGCTGTCTGCGGTTCCCGAGGCTTTAGAGTTGTGCCTGCCCTAAAGTCAACACGCCAGTCCCTCTGCTTTTATTTTTTTTTTCTTACAGCCACTCCTGCTTTTCTTCATGGCCACGAGAGGAGTCAGAGACAAATTTTTCTTCTTGTGATCTCCGCACGCGCAACGGGACAGCCCCTCGACGTCACGGAGCAGCAAGCAATTTTTGCGCGGCTCGGACGATTTCACCGCCCCTGCCGGCACTTACTACCCCTCCCCTCCCTCCCCCTCCGCCTGCAGCGAGCTTCTCCCACAGCTCGCTCCCATAGATGGATTATCGAGGTCTCGGCCCCCTGCCGTGCCCTCTGGGGGGGAGCGTGTGGCGGGTTGATTCAACCCCCCCACAACACACAGGACAGTCAGCTCTCTTCTCTTGGTTTTTCCCGCTGCACTACTGAAATGTAATGTGCCATTCATGTATTGTGATGTAATGTGCCATTCATGTATCGTGATGTAATGTGCCATTCATGTATAGTGTTCATGCGTCCTGTCCTTACTGCGACCTAGAGGCTGAGATCAATATGTAGATGTGCCTTGTAACCTCTTTGTCCTACACCTGAAGCAGAGGCTAGCAAATCTGCCTATTGTTATGTAGGTCTTTCAAATGCAAATATCTCATGCCTGTTCTGCAGTCCCTTTGATTGTACCAACTGCTGTGAATCTGCTCTTTGATGTATTGTTGTAGTTGGGTATATATGCTGCAACTCTGTAACGCAAACCCTCTCAATCTCACTTCTGCAACTGCTGCTGCTGGACACAGACTTTGTGTCCTCCTTCTCCGAGAGCCACTGGGCTCGCTCCCGGCGCGCATGCACGGCGCCGGGAGCGGAGCTCGTGACGGCGGTATGATATAATAAACTCTGCTTAAAACCACAGCATCGCTGCTTATTTTTTATCATCCACCGCAGTACGTTCATTCTCTCACTCTCTCTCTCAGATGATACGTGTGTGTGTGTGTGTGTAAGTGTACATACATACGTAGATGTAAATAAAGTGTACATAAATATGTTTTTAGAACTCTTTTATTTTTATAACAAGATACGTAACTCAAGATGAAGATGATTTACTGCACAGGTTAATGAGAGCTTTACTGCTCCTCAGGTGACGCCTCATCGTCAGGTGCTAGAGGCGCAGGATCGTCGAGGGCAGCTGCAGGAGGCGGCGTAGTGGCTCGACGGGAAGACTATTTCGCACAAAAAGGCACAAGAGAACAGCGAAAAGTTCCACGCGGCGAGACTAGCGATAAAGAACAATGAATGCGGTCTTCATTCGCTGGGTATGGGCGCTCGGCAGGGAGAGAAGCTGGGTAAAACGTCTCGGCCAATCAGCTTGCGAGATTCCCGAGCAGTGAAGAGGTGGGCGGAGAGGAGTGGAGCAGTGGTCAGAGAGGTGGATTTTGAGTTGTGCGGGCTCTCCGTGTTGATACCTGATGTTCTAATGTAGTCTCCCTGCCTTCTGCTAGCGCCCGCCCATTTTTTCTCAATTTTGAATTTTTGATGAATATTTCTGAAAAATCCGCGATGCACTGAGGGCGCGAAAGGTGAAGCGCGAAGTAGCGAGGGATCACTGTATGTCCAACATCTTTTAACAAAATGCAACTTACTTTATTGTGGTGGAGACTTTGATATATCTCAAAGTTTTTATTTGTTTACAACGTTAGCATTTTAGCAGTGGAGCTAACTAACGGAGCTACTGTCTGCCAGGCCACTTTTTCAGGTCATCTTCCTATCCCTCAATAGTCGGGGGAAGTGGTACGATTATATTTCTCTTTATAAGGTGCAAAAGGCCGTGTTCCCACATTTTTCATGCTGAAGTCATTGTTTTTTAACAAGGAAAAGTGTCCTGTTTCAGTGACAACCATATGTTCTAAACTAGAACCGGAAGTTGTGCCCATAATTCATGCAAGACATCATGGGGGCTAGGAATAAGGTGGATAGGAAAAAGGGATAATGATAATTGTGCACATTATGGCTGTAAAGAAAATGTCAGTCATATTCTTTTTAACTGCTCATTGTGTTCAGCTGAAAGAGAAGCGCTACAGGAAAGGATATGAGAAACAGGATGCGAGTGGAATTTAATGGGGGTTCTCGGATCTGACGGAGAGGGAGTTAGAGCCACCAGGAAGGCTCTGTTTAGCTTTATAGATGATACTGGGCTTATAAGAAGAATATAGCTTTAATAGGAGCTTGGACAATGTGACATGATGCTGCACACTCTTGAACAGTGGGTGGCAGTATGCACCTATAAGCTGTTTGCAATCCGCCAGTAAACCAAGAGGGCGACAGTTGCGATTGAGCACACCTGTTGGTACTTGAGGTGCAACTACACGGTTGGATGAACATTTCAAGGAGGGGGTTGGCAGTTTTGTTTGTAGAGTGATCCCACAGTTCTGACACAAAATGGCGAATTCATTAAAGGCGGTTGAGCACCACTGCTCAGTGAATGGATCAGAAGTGGGCAGTTGGGCTGATATGAAGTTAGGTGAAGAGGAGGGAGAAAAAAATGCAGAAAAGCATGAGTTCAAGAAAGACAGAGGGACAGATAAAGAGAAATAAAAGAACATGTTGGGAGAATGTCAGGAGACAGAGGGATTCCTATGGATGTGTGAGTAATGTGAAAAAAAAATTATCAGTGTTATCAAGCAAAAAATCTTTTCAGTCAAAGAGTCGCCAAGATATTTTGTCACCAGATAATGGAGTGCAGGTAAAATTTGTATGGGTTCCAGCTCATATTGGTACAAAGGGGAATGAAAAGGCTGATGAGTTGGCAAAGAGTGCACTAACAATGCCACTCACAATGGACGCACAAAGCTAGAGGAGTACACTGAGGTTGTTGTGGCATACATAGCTAAATGCATTGATGATGTCACTCACTGACCCAGACAACATACCGGACTGCGTCCTGAAGGAATTATGCAGAGGAACTCAAGAATGTCCTGGCTGACATCTTCAACATCTCCATGATTCAAGCTGTTGTCCCCACATGTTTCAAAACTGCCACCATAATATCAGTCCCAAAGAAGCCCGTCCCATCCAGCTACAATGATTACCAGCCCATAGCACTGACCCCCATTATAATGAAGTGCTTCAAGTGGCTGGTCATGCAGAACATCAAGTCCATCCTCCCTCCCTCCCACGACCCATCTCGGTTTGCATACAGGTCAAACAGATCCACAGAAGATGCCATCACTACTGCTCTCCATCCAACCCTCACCCACCTGGACCCAAAAAACTCCTACGTGCGAATGCTATTCTTGGACTTCAGTTCAACATTCAACACAATCATCCTCCAGCACCTAATACAAAAACTCAGACACTTGGGACTCAAAACCTTTCTCTGTAAGTGGGTGCTGGACTTTCTCACAGGGAGTCCACAGAACATGCGGGGTGGCAGCAACACCTCCCAGACCATCACACTGAGCACAGGGGTCCCACAAGGGTGTGTGCTCATCCCGCTGCTCTTCACCCAGCTGGCCCATGACTGCATACCAGCCTATAACACCAACCACATCATAAGTTTGTGGATGACATGACAGTGGTGAGCTTCATCACCAGCAACGAGGAGGCCAACTACAGAAATGAGGTGAGCCAGCTGGTCCAGTGGTGCAAAGACAATAACCTCTTCCTGAACGTGGGAAAAACCAAGGAGATTGTGGTCAACCTCAGGAGGGGTCACACACAGCACCCCCCTCTGATCATCGATGGTGCAGCTGTGGAGAGACTGAGCAGCACCAAGTTCCTGGGGGTGCACACCTCTGAGGACCTCTCCTGGTCCAACAACACCACATCACTGGCCAAGAAGGCTCAAACTCACCTTCATTTCCTCCACAAACTGAGGAGAGCATGAGTTCCCCCCACCCCCGCCCCCACCATCATGTGTTCGTTCTACTGGGGCACCATTGACCATTGAGAGCATCCTCACCAACTGCATCAAGGTGTGGTATGAAAGCTGCACCGCCTCCTGCCGGAAGACACTACAAGGCACAGCGGAAGTAGCCAGCAAGATCATCAGTGCCCCTCTGCCCCCCCGTCTCAGACATCTACCTCACCCGCCTCACCCACAGAGCCATCAATATCACAGGCGACACCTCCCACCCCTCACACTCCCTCTTCAGCCCCCTGCCCTCAGGGAAAAGGTACCAAAGCCTCCGGGCCCGCTCCACAAGACTGCTTAACAGCTTTGTTCACCAGGCCATCAGGACCCTGAACTCTGTCCACTTCCCCCTCCGGACGGTAACACAATCACCCGCACAATAACTACCTCAGCTGTTGGCACAGAAAGACTGGCACACCAACAGTAATACATTTGTTGCTGTACAGTTAGGCTCAGAAATATTTGGACAGTGACACAATCTTCATGATTTGGGCTTTGCATGCCACCACATTGCATTTGAAATGAAACAACTACAACGGAATTGAAGTGCAGACTTTAAGGTTTAATTCAAGGGGTTGAACAAAAATATATGATTAAACATGTAGGAATTATAGCTATTTTTTATAAAAACGCTCCTCATTTCAGGGGCTCAAAAGTAATTGGACAAATAAACATAACCCTAAGTAAAATGTTACTTTTCAATATTTTGTTGAGAATCCTTTGCAGGCAT
Source organism: Pholidichthys leucotaenia (assembly GCA_020510985.1). Lineage (NCBI taxonomy): Eukaryota > Metazoa > Chordata > Actinopteri > Cichliformes > Pholidichthyidae > Pholidichthys > Pholidichthys leucotaenia. Next base: position 270,795,274 of record CM035844.1, on the reverse strand, counting down.
TGACTGCCTAAAGTCTGGAACCCATGGACATCACCAAACGCTGGGTTTCCTCGTTTGTGATGCTTTGCCAGGCCTTTACTGTAGCTGTCTTCAGTTGTTGCTTGTCTGGGGGTCTTTCTGCCTTAAGTTTTGTCTTGAGCAAGTGAAATGCATGCTCGATTGGGTTGAGATCTGGTGATTGACTAGGCCATTGCAGAATATTCCACTTCGTTGCTTTAAAAAACTCCTGGGTTGCTTTTGCAGTATGTTTTGGATCATTGGTGAAGCGCCGTCCAATCAACTTTGCTGCATTTGGCTGAATCTGAGCAAAAAGTATATCCCTATACACTTCAGAATTCATCCGGCTGCTTCTGTCTTTTGTCACATCATCAATAAACACAAGTGACCCAGAGCCATTGGAAGCCATGCATGCCTATGCCATCACACTGCCTCCACCATGTTTTACAGAAGATGTAGTGCTTTGGATCATGAGCTGTTCCAATTCTTCTCCAAACTTTCTTCTTCCCATCATTCTGGTACAGGTTGATCTTAATCTCATCTGTCCAAAGAATGCTGTTCCAGAACTGGGATGGCTTCTTCAGGTGTTTTTTGGCAAAGTCAATTCTGGTCTTTCTATTTTTGAGGCTGATTCATTGTTTGCACCTTGTGGTGAATCCTTTGTATTTACTCTCATGAAGTCTTCTCTTTATGGTAGACTTAGATATTGATACACCTACTTCCTGGAGAGTGTTCTTCACTTGAGTGGATGTTGTGAAGGGGTTGTTCTTCACCATGGAAAGGATTCTGTGATCATCCACCACTGTTGTCTTCCGTGGACGTCCAAGCCTTTTTGAGTTCCCAAGCTCACCAGTGCACTCTTTTTTTCTCAGAATGTACCAAACTGTTGATTTGGCCACTCCTAACATTTCTGTTATCTCTCTGATGGATTTCTTCCTTTTTTTCAGCCTCAGGATGGTCTGTTTCACCTCCATTGAGAGCTCCTTTGACTGCATGTTGTGTGTTCACAGCAACAGCTTCCAAATGCAAGCGCCTCACCTGGAATCAACTCCAGACCTTTTAACTGCTTAACTGATGACAGGTTAACAAGGGAAGAGCCCATGCAGCCTTGTTATTTTTTTATTTATTTATATATATATTTTTTTTTTTGCAGCCTTCTGAGTCAATTGTCCAATTACTTTTGGTCCCTTGAAAAAGAGGCGGCTATGTATTAAAGAGCTGTAATTCCTAAACCCTTGCTCCAATTTCGATGTGAATACTCTCAAATTACAGCTGAGAGTCTGCAATTTAAGCCCATATTGATTATATAATTGTATCCTGAATATGTTTTTGTAAACAGCTAAAATACCAAAACTTGTGTCACTGTCCAAATATTTTTGGGCCTAACTGTATGTCTCTGCACTTTAACTGCAACCATTTGCACAAATGCCATATCTGCTGCTGTCTGTCTATCATTGCAATACTGATCATGTGCAGTCCTATCTGGTACTATCTGCACCTACACTATCGCACTGAACTGCAACTACGGGTATTACATCTCTTGTTGTCTGTATATAGGAGTGCTGGTTTTATCATCGTTAATCGTTTATCTCTATTTGCACTATGGGAGGACTGGGTCTATCTTATCACCATTTGCACTACGGGTTGCATTACTGTACATAGACTGCTATTGTTGTTTTCTTTTTTCCAGCCTTATTCCTTTTCTTTTTATATTACGCACACCAGTGAAGAGAGAGACAGAGAAATGCCATTTCAGTTCTCCTGTATGTCCTGCACATATCGTAGTATTGACAAATAAAATCTTTGAATCTTGGATCTAAAAAAGAAGGCCATAGACAAACGGACTAGTATTGGTAAAAATGAGGCAAAATACATAATTCTGGGGAAAAAAATTGTCAAATATGGCAAGTCGGTTGGAACGTAGAGGAAAAGGGTAGACAGTGTCACGCTATCCAAAAGAATGTAAAAGTGAAGTGGTTGAGAAGTGGAAACAGGAGAGAAGAGACAATACTCAGACTGAGAACAGGACACTGCTCATTAATTAACATAATAAGCAAGCATGAGTCTGGTCTATGTGACAGATGTCAGGAGGATGAAACAGTGGAACATGTGCTGTTAAGTTGTAGGGGTGATGAGGCACAGAGGGAGGAGTTGAGGAAAGAGGGAATGAATGATTTTACATTAAGTGGGTTTTTAAGTATGAGGAAATGGGCACAGGTGAAGGCTGTGTTAACGTATTTAAGGGAAACTGGGGTTTTAAGGAGAATTTAGTTATCTAGGAGCGTTTCTTTCTTATTTTTCCCCATTCCTGGGGTTCCCTGATGCGCCTGATGGAGAAAAAAAAATGTGCATTTTTTTAAATATTTTTTGAAACAAAATAACCAAATTAAGAGGTATTTACTTGTATTATTAGCATATTTGTAATTTGTGTGTATTGTGCGTATTTTCTACTATTTAATTTAAAAAAAAAGAATCGAATTGTAGACGCTTCCCGGCCAGATATTGGACCGGCTCACGGCCGGTCACTTCCATTCCACCCTGCTTTAGAGGGACTGCACACTTTGAGCCACTCGCCAGAGCAAAAGGTGGCGGTAATGCACCATAAGGTGGAGGCCAACCGCCGTTAAATCGAAAAGAAGAAGTAAGCCGAGCGCAGAAACTGCTGCTAGTAGCAACATGGTGAACGTGTGTTTTCATCATGGTGAACACCTCCACATGTATGAAAGTGATGCCGGATTATTCAGACTGTCTCTCTGACTTCTTCACATCATGACTCCATGTGGCTGTTATTGAGATTCAAAGCGGTAACCGAAGAGAACCGTAAACCGTCTGATTCTTCAGTGGACTTTAATACAGTAGCATGTTAGCCTGTTAGCTCTGGCTGCTCCCTCCATGGAAGAAGGCTGCGGTTTTCCTCCAGAATGAGTCTCTTCATGGTCTTTGCGGGAGAAAATCAGCACAGACGGACCTATCTAGCTTCCATGTGGTCGGTGTGGGTGGTTCTGCTGCTGTTCTGCTCCTCATGGATGAATAGCTGATGTAGCTCCGTGTAGACCTGCCATTGATGGTCTGTGCTGAGTGCTGGAGAACAAAGCACCGACGTGGAAGTGGGAGGACGACGAGAAACCATGACTTCAGTTTCCACTATAAAATCACACAGACTGGGTATGTAGAACTAACGAGGCTTTGACAAGATTGTTGGTTTGTTTACTGCTCAGAGAGAATGTGACTTTGACCGACGATAAAACTCACAATTTGTGAGAAAAAGCTGTTATATTTAAAGTAGACAGTTTTAAATTGACAAAAGTCTCAAATTCATAACAGAAAATTTCACCAACTTGACAGCAAAGTTACTTTGTGTATTTCAAATATCTTGGGAAAAAATCAACTTTAAGTGACAAAAAGCTTAAAATTCAGCAGCAAATGTCTGTAAATTTCCAATAAATGTCAGATCTACAGGGAAAGATTTCTTGTTGAGAGTAACAAGGCAGTCAGAGACAGCAGACTTTAGCCCTGATATAGTGTTTCCAGGAGCAGTGGGTCTCTGCTGCTGAAGACACTTTTATCTCAGGGGCTTCTTAGGCTGAACTTTCTCTTTGTGTCAGAACTAGGGATGGGCATTCGGTGAAATTTTCTTCGTCGATCGTCGGGAGAATTAATGATTAATAATCGGTTAATCATTAACATTTTTATATTAAAAAACAATCACATTTAGGCCGATGATGCCTATACAGTGATCCCTCGCTACTTCGCGCTTCACCTTTCTCTGTTCGCTGTTCTCGTGTTGGCTCGGCTCAGGAATCTCGCAAGCTGATTGGCCGAGACGTTTCACCCCGCAAGTTGATTGGCCGAGACGTTTTACCCAGCTTCTCTCCCTGCCGAGCGCCCACCCAGTGAAGGAAGACCGCATTCATTGCTCTTTATCGCTCGTGTTTCTTAGTCTCGCTGCGTGGAACTTTTTGCTGTTCTCTTGTGCCATTTTGTGCGAAATAGTCTTCCCGTCGAGCCACTACGCCGCCTCCTGCAGCTTCCCTCGACGATCCTGCGCCTCTAGCACCTGAGGAGCAGTAAAGCTCTCATTAACCTGTGCAGTAAATCATCTTCATCTTGAGTTACGTATCTTGTTATAAGAATAAAAGAGTTCTAAAAACATATTTATGTACACTTTATTTACATCTACGTATGTATGTACACTTACACACACACACACACACACACGTATCATATGAGAGAGAGAGTGAGAGAATGAACGTACGTATTATTTATGGGTGACGCAATAAGTGAGGGATCACTGTACTCTTATGTATTGAGAAGAATAATAAAAAAAATACAGAGTGTTTTTCTTCAAGGATGAATTTATTAACAAGACAAGTTTGCAGTAAAACGTGAACACATGCGCACTGCGCAAACGAGGGAGGCTTCAAGTTGCGAGCCAGACAATAACGGGAGACACATACAGGACACATAATGGAACATTTATTTCTTTCTTTTACTTTTTTCTTTTCCTTTATTTAAAAACAAGGATATCAAAATAAGAAAGCTAGCTACACAACAATTTGCCTTTACGTAGGCTATCCCATTATATCACGGCGTCAGAATTATAGGCTTGCTTTTTGTTAAAAAAAAAATGCGCTTGTTCAGTGTTTGGCAGTAAAACATGAACTCATGTCAGTGACACTGACAACATAACGGAACAGCCGTTTTTTTTTACCCTAAATAAAAATAGCACTTCGTAATAACACTTCGCCGCGACCTCTTCATGATTTGGCGATTGACCTACGGAAGCTCGCATGTATCAACTGAGGCACGCCAGGGTACAGCGATGGTGTAATGTTGCCCCCTGGTGCCCAAATTTTGCCAGTGGCACAGTTAAATGCATTGCATTGTTTGAGGACGGCCGTGCACTAGGCCTAATAACCTACATTCGGATTGTTTAAAAAAAAAATTGGTTTGTCGACGAAAATGAACTTCCTCGGTGAAATTCTTAATGATCAATTATCGGTTAATCGGTTAATTATGCCCATCCCTAGTCAGAACCATATTCCAGCACCTTTCTTGTGTCTCTTTGTCCCTCCAGATGTCCCACAGCAAAATGACTTTAACCAGGAGGAGGTTGTGGATGAGCAACAGCTTCTAAACCAGCAGAGAAACTTTGTTGTTCAGGTGGGAGCAGATTGTTGCCAGATTAAAGAGGAACAGGAGGACGTCTGCATCAGTCAGGAGGAAGAGCAGTTTGGACTGAAGCAGGAGACCCAAACCTTTGATGAAGGTTGGTGCAGGTCAAGGTTCCACTCAGTGATTGATGAGACAGAAGAAGTGAAGTGAAAAATGACATGAGGGCAGTCAGCCTGAGGAAAGACAAAGTAGTTGTAGATCAAAAAGTTCTAACAAAAAAGGCAAAAAAAATGATGTGATAAAATAGAATTAAAACTCTGTAGACTTAAAGTAAATGACGTGGATAATTAAATGATAAAAATGAATATAGAAAAATGACTAAATACCTAAATATTCAATGATGGGCCATAAATCCAGCCTGGATTGAAGGGCTCAATATAAAGGGGTCCAACCCACCAGCATGACTTAAAACAAGGTTTATTAGGAAAAAAGCTAAAGGTGGTGAACAGCAGTTCTGCAGTCATGGCTTCCATGCTGAGAAGAGACAGAGAGGTGGAACCTAACCAAGCCCTGATCAGCAGCCACAGATCACAGGATCCCACAGATGTCCCCAGGTTTGCTGAAAAAGTGAAAATGAATAAGATGAGGAGTGAGAATCTCAGCTGGAATCAGTGAAGAAAGTAGAAAAGCACTCAGAGAGGGCATACCTCCACCAAGGCTCCTTCTGTCCCTCATGGATCACCTTCAAAATGTCATGGGTTTGTGTGTAGGCCTAGAGCCACTTCTGGTGAAAATTGCATCAAAGTCTGTTCAGTAGTTTTGGAGTGTTGTTGCTCACACTCTGTGAGAAGATAAGAGCCTTGGCTGAGGTATGCACTCTCAGATGATCACCAAAATGTAATGGGTTCCCCTGTAGCCCAAGAACCACCTTGGTGAAAATTTCATCCAAATCCATCCAGTAGTTTTTGTGTAATCCTGCTGCACAAATACAAACAAAGCCCTTGGTAGAGGTATGCACTCTCAGATCATCACCAAAATCTAATCATCTGTTCCCCGTGCCATTGCACACCGTTGCTGAAAATTTCATCAAAATCTGCTCATAACGTTTTGAGTAATGTTGCTAACAGACACAGACAAACCAATGGTGGCAAAAACAGCCTCCTTGGCAGAGGTACATCTGTCATCAAAGTGCTACAACTATTGGCATGTTTGCTTTAAAGGTCTGATGACACGTTTTTGACTTCATCTAATTTTTCAACACATAATACAATATGACAAAATAGGTTGGTTTGTGCAGTTCTAAGTCAAACAGGCTTTTTTTCATGCAAATATCAGACATTTTTATGAGCGCTACGTCACCAATTGCGTCAGTGGCTGGAAATCCCCCCAGCCATGTTTTGACGTCATCGACAGAACACAGCACTTGGATGCCCATTGTACACACTGGATGGAAGCGGTAGAAAACATTGACAATGGTTCCAGCACATGTAGTCTGGAATTGGTTTGTGTTGTCCAGTCTTCAGACAATTATAGTTCTGAAGAATGGAATGACAATGAAGAATCTGGGGGCATCAGACCGTATAGGTTTGAGCCGTGCCAAGCGGGCATTGTGCCTAGCGAGTCAGACTCAGAGAGTGACAGTCAACTGTTCATGTTTTGTGTGCATCATCTGCCGTGTTGTCAGCCAGCCAATATTGCCAACACTATCACGACGTGTTAGCCACTCCACACAGCCATGGTTCTCAGGGTTTCCTCTGGTAACATTTCTCCGTGGTGGGCCGCCTCGCCAGAAATCGTACCGCCACGCCAAGCCGATATGATTTTATTAAGAAAAATATATGAAGCAATAACTTTCCGCAAGCGCGCACACAAACAATGCGCGTGACCGTCATCCGCACAGAGTTCAGAAGCGCCTCGCCCACTCAAGTTCTCGACTCAGTCAGCAGGCAGTGTCTTGCTAAGCATGACTGTCGACAAAAACATGAGTTTGTTCAAGTACTGTAAACACAGAAAAAATCAGAAGAGGTATGTTACAGACGTGGACAAAATTGTTGGTACCACTCTGTTAATGAAAGAAAACCCACAATGGTCACAGAAATAACTTGAATCTGACAAAAGTGGTAATAAATAAAAATTCTATGAAAATTAACCAATGAAAATCGACAATGCTTTTGAATTGTGGTTCAACAGAATTATTTTTAAAAACAAACTCATGAAACAGGCCTGGACAAAAATGATGGTACCCGTAGAAAAGATTGAAAATAATGTGACCATAGGGACATGTTCAACCAAGGTGTGTCCTCTAATTAACATCACAGGTGTCTACAGACTTATAATCAGTCAGTCGGCCTATTTAAAGGGTGACAAGTAGTCACTGTGCTGTTTGTTGGCGTGGTGTGTACCACACTAAACATGGACCAGAGGAAGCAAAGGAGAGAGTTGTCTCAGGAGATTAGAAAGAAAATTATAGACAAGCATGTTAAAGGTAAAGGCTATAAGACCATCTCCAAGCAGCTTGATGTTCCTGTGACTACAGTTGCACATATTATTCAGAAATTTAAGATCCACAGGACTGTAGCCAACCTCCCCGGACGTGGCCGCAGGAGGAGACGGATAATACGAATGGTAACAAAAGAGCCCAGAACAACCGCTAAACACATTCATGGTGAACTCCAAGGTCAAAGTACATCAGTGTCAGATTGCACCATCCGTCATTGTTTGAGCCAAAGTGGACTTCATGGGAGACGACCAAGGAGGACACCACTGTTGAAAACAAATCATAAAAAAGCCAGACTGGAATTTGCCAAACTGCATGTTGACAAGCCACAAAGCTTCTGGGGGAATGTCCTATGGACAGACAAGACAAAACTGGAACTTTTTGGCAAGGCACATCAGCTCTATGTTCACAGACGCAAAAATGAAGCATACCAAGAAAAGAACACTGTCCCTACTGTGAAACATGGAGGCGGTTCTGTTATGTTCTGGGGCTGCTTTGCTGCATCTGGCACAGGGTGTCTTGAATCTGTGCAGGGTACAATGAAATCTCAAAACTATCAAGGTATTCTAGAGAGAAATGTGCTGCCCAGTGTCAGACAGCTTGGTCTCTGTTGCAGGTCATGGGTCTTGCAACAGGATAATGACCCAAAACACACAGCTAAAAACACCCAAGAATGGCTAAGAGCGAAACACTGGACTATTCTAAAGTGGCCTTCTATGAGCCCTGATCTAAATCCTATTGAACATCTGTGGAAGGAGCTGAAACATGCCGTCTGGAGAAGGCACCCTTCAAACCTGAGACAATTGGAGCAGTTTGCTGATGAGGAGTGGGCCAGAATACCTGCTGAGAGGTGCAGAAGTCTCATTGACAGTTACAGAAATCGTTTGATTGCAGTGATTGCCTCAAAAGGTTGTGCAACAAAATATTAAGTTACTGTAAGGGTGCCATCATTTTTGTCCAGGCCTGTTTCATGAGTTTGTTTTTTAAAATAATTCTGTTGAACCACAATTCAAAAGCATTGTCTGATTTTCGATGGTTAATTTTGATAGAATTTTTATTTATTACCACTTTTGTCAGATTCAAGTTATTTCTGTGACTATTGTGGGTTTTTCTTTCATTAACAGAGGGGTACCAACAATTTTGTCCACATCTGTATGTAAGCACTGGAGGCGTTTATCATGGTTTTAACCCGCTGTTAACGGGAACAATAATGGAAGAGTTGCTTAGCTAAGAGACGTGGTTAGAATTCAAATGCAGCCAGCTTCATATGAAAGGAAAGGCGGGGGACTGATGAATTGCTGAGGATATATTTCACCAGCCACTACAATATTGAGTTATGTTCCCTATTATGTACCTGACAAGTTAAAATGAGCAAAATTCACAAAGTCAATGACTTTAACCACTTGCGCTCCGTTGTTCCGCGGGCGGGCAAGTCTCTGCGTCCTAGGGCGCATGAGAGCGCACTCGTGCACGCTCGGACGCATGACGCATGATAGAGATACTGATGGTGGTGATGTAGGTGGTGTGGCCTCCAAGCGCCACTGAAAAAAAAAAGCTGCAGATACAGCCGCGAACAGATTAGTTCATCTGATTGACCTCTCATTCGACTAATAAGAGCCTTGAATTAGGTTTCTGAAACCTTGAAGAACCAATGAATGAAAACCTAGGAAGGAGGACCCGCCTACTGTGAATGCAGGAGCCAATTGAAGCACAGAAGTTCGGGCTGGGTGAAGAGAGATTTACTGTTGCAGCTGATGAAAAAAAAGGACACTGGACGAACCTGCTACAGATCCAGCAGCATGGAGAACACCCACAAGTGGGACCTGCACTCATTCCAGCAGAATAGACATTTAGGATTCTCTTCCGTCATCATAGACCGACGGAGACCGACGACAAAAGTTGTAAATCATTCGCGAAAACGGCAATAATGGAATTATGTTTTGACCGGGATCCACGAGCGGACCAGCGTCGCGTTCGTCTGACAATGGGGAAGAGAAGTTCGCCAGGACTCTGCTGCTGTGAAGAGGTAAGGTGTTATAAGCTAAATTATTATTTCTCCCTGAAAACTGTAATCCAAAAATGACTTTTGACCGATCGGTAAATTACAACTGTACGGCGCACGAAGTACGAAGTGCGTGCGCCGCGATAAACGGTTCATTTGCCGTGTTCGGACCGTGAAGCCCCCCCCCACCCCCCACCCCCCCACCCCCCGCTGCAGAAGAGGAGCGGGGGGGGGGGCGTTCACAGTCCGAACGCCCCCCGGTCCGCGGGGGGAAGCATATGAGTCTATTCCGTCATGTAGCGATGGCCGTCCTCTGTAGCGAGGGGGGGGGGAGACAACCCCCCCCCCCCACAGTAACGGGGAGGGGGAGCCGCTGTGACAGCGTTGCTGTGGAAACATGCAATGAGTGTAATCCGTCATGTAGCGAGGGCCGAACTCCGTCCTTTGTAGCGTCCCCACACACACACACACACACACACACACACACACACACACACACACACACACAGCCCTGAATGTGACCTTTCATTAGAGCCCAAAATGAAGATTCTACATTGAATTATTCAAAAGTTAGACGTTTTTCCAAACTGTGCCATTTGGCACAATTTGGCACAGTTCCAAAACGCCTGGGAACAACCTGAGAACAAAGCTGTGTAAAATATTCATTTTTTGTGGTATTGTTACCAAATTTGGATCTCAGCTTGATAGCACTTGGTTCTACATTTCTGTTGCATTTTCCAGCCGGATCGGACAGCTGTGTGTTATTTGCAAGCATTTGTATAAAAAAAAACACTGTGTCCAAATTTATTTTCTTCAAGTTCAGTATGTTTAGATGACTGTAACTCAGTGGCCGGAGCACGTAGAGAGATTGTTTTTTTTGCCAAAAAATTCAAAGTGTTTTCTTTTAAATGAGACCAACCCCATGAAGATGCTGCAAAGGGTTGAAGAACAGCTTTCGATTTACTTTGGGCACATAATTTTTTGGCATTTTTAGGAAAATTGCCCGGAGTGCAAGGGGTTAATCAGTCCCGCCCATGCAAGTTCTCGACTCAGTCAGCAGGCAGTGTCTCGCTAAGTGTGACTGTCAACAAAAACATGACTTAGTTCAAGTACTTTAAATGCGGAAAAAGTCCTAAAAGGTACATGTAAGCACTGGAGGCGTTTATCATGGTTTTAACCCGCTGTTAATGGGAGCTATAATGGAAGAGTTGCTTAGCTAAGAGATGTGGTTAGAATTCATATGCAGCCGGCTTCATATGAAGGGAAAGGCAAGGGAGACTGATGAATTGTTGAGGATATATTTCACCAGCCACTACAATAATAAGTTATGTTATGTAGGAATTGCAGGAATGAAGAGACTGGCAATTTCTCTCTTTTCTCACACGAGCAGGCGTACTGTTTTTATTCTCCAGCGGCAGTGACAAAACAACAGCTAAAAATGCTAGCTCTAAACTGAGGTCCTTCAGCGGCTGCCTAGAGAGGTGCCTGATGAGAAAGCCTGAGCGCACAACTATAACTGCCTAAGCAGATCATTCTGTACATGAACACATATTGTGGTGAATTATGTCTTTAGAGTCTGCTAGAGTTCCCTATTATATACCTGGCAGGTTAAGATGACCGAAATTCACGAAGTCAATGACTTTAATCTGTCAGCAGCCTTCAGACAAACTAAACGTGTCAACATTTGATTTCAAAATAAGGGAGGTTTTTCCTGCTGTCTGGGTGGTGGAGATTTCTGGAAGGAAAAAAAAACCCTATAAATATAAAGAAATATAACAGAAATAACGGTATCCTTGGTCATTTAAGTTAATTTATTTCATTAAATCTATAATTAAATAAAATTTAATTATAATTAATATAATTAAATTATAATTATAATAAAATTTTAATTATAATTAAATCTATAATTTATTTCATTATTTCATTAATCTAGGGGAAGGTAAACCCTGATTTCAAACCTCTGCTGCCTTGCGGCATACCCGGTCACGGGAAAGGCTTCGGGAGTCAACCCTGAGGAAAAATCCGGAGTCGGAGCCCCTAAGGCAGTTCTATGTTGTGCTCAACATCGTTCTGGCAGCTCCTGCAACGGCGCTGGTGCCAAACTGTAGCAGCCCTGCTGTTCCTTTGGATTCATCAGTGACGTGGTGAGGGGGGACATGCTGCATGGGCAACATCTTGTCCTCCATATCTTCCTGCCCAGGCTTGAATCCTACCAACGCCCAACGCTGGAAGGTAGAACACCGGATCACTGGAGAGGACACTCCAGCTTCGCCTTTGGCGTAGACAAAACACGGGGAATGACAGTTACCGGTTATAAGCCACTGCTCAATTGGCGTAGAGCGTGGCGCCAGGGGTTGTTCCCGACGGTGGGAGGGATCATCAGATCTCACTGGACAGCTACCGCCCGCCTCAAGCTGGGCAGCCCCCAGCCAATAAGGTGTTGTCCCGCCACAGCTTGCTTTCCTCATTGGGTGCATGGGGATAAGGAGAAATCCAAACAGCAGGCTGAGAACCTTCGCACCAGGCAAGACAATAAAACAAAAGAGACCAACTCTAAAACTGGGAACTTGGAACGTCCGCACTATGATGACAGGACTCGCTGCTAACCTAAAGGACATCGACGACACCAGGAAGACTGCCATCATCAATAATGAGCTGAAGAGACTGGGAGTGGATATCGCCACTCTCCAGGAAACACGGTTAGCTGATGCAGGCACACTGAGAGAGAAGGACTACACGTTCTACTGGCAGGGAAAGGGCAGTGACGAACACAGGGAACACGGAGTGGGCTTCGCAGTGAAGAACACTTTGCTGAAGATGGTGGAACCGGGCAGCACTGGCTCTGCACGACTCCTCACCCTCCGCCTGAACACCACTGAAGGCCCAGTCACCCTCGTCAGTGTGTATGCCCCAACACAGACAGCCACACCAGAGGCAAAAGACGAGTTTTACAAGAATCTTGCAACAACTGTCAGGATCATCCCCAACTCTGAACAACTCATTCTCTTTGGAGACTTCAATGCCAGAGTGGGTGCTGACCACGACTCCTGGCCCTCCTGTCTTGGACCTTTTGGCGTGGGCAGAATGAACGACAACGGACAGCGGCCGCTCGAGTTCTGCACATATCACGATCTGTGCATCACAAACTCGTTCTTCAAGACCAAGCCCCAACACAAGGTTTCCTGGCAACATCCGCGCTCAAAGCACTGGCACCAGCTAGACTTGATCCTGACCAGGCGCACCTCACTGAAGAACGTGCTAATCACCCGTTCGTTCCAGAGTGCAGATTGCGACACAGACCATTTATTGGTGTATTGCAAGGTCAAGCTGCAGCTGAAGAAATTCCATCGTGCTAGACAACCTGGAAAGGCACGGATTGACACCAGCAAGATGGCCCAACCAGAACTTGTTGAGCAGTTTGCCTCCACCTTTGAGAAGGAACTTGGTGTACCACAAGGAGGAGAATCTGCAAAGCAGAAGTGGGAGGAGCTGCGAAACACCATCTACCGCACAGCCTTGGTTACCTTTGGGAGGAAGACCTCGAAGTCACAGGACTGGTTTGATGCCAAGTTGACCGAGATGAAGCCATCAAGTTGACCGTCATTGAAGCCAAGCGCTCAGCACTTGCTGAGTACAAGAAGTACCCAAACGAGAAGAATCTCCAGATTCTCAGGGCTGCGAGAAGCAAAGTTCAGCAGACTGCTCGGCGCTGTGCCAACGAGTACTGGACTCAGCTCAGCCAAGACATTCAAACCGCTGCCATAACAGGGAACATCCGTGGTATGTACGATGGCATCAAGAAAGCACTTGGTCCGGCTCAGAGCAAGACGGCCCCCCTCAAATCTTCCACTGGGGAGATGATCACAGAGAAGAACAAGCAGATGGAGAGATGGGTGGAACACTACTCCGACCTCTACTCTAGACAGAACACCGTGACACCGTCAGCCCTTGATGCCATCGACTGCCTGCCATCCATGGACGAACTTGACGCCGAGCCAACCATCGACAAACTCAGTAAGGCCATTGATAGCTTGGCCGCTGGCAAGGCACCCGGCAACGACGGCATACCCCCTGACCTGATCAAGCACTGCAAGACCGCCCTACTGCTGCCATTGCATGACGTCCTCTGCCAGTGCTGGAAGGAAGGTGCCGTACCACAGGACACGAGGGACGCCAAGATCATCACCCTCTACAAAAACAAAGGGGAGAGAAGCGACTGCAACAACTACAGGGGCATTTCCCTCCTCAGCGTTGTTTGCAAAGTCTACGCACGAGTTGTTCTCGTTCGTCTACAGAAGCTTGCCGAACATGTCTATCCCGAGTCTCAGTGTGGCTTCCGCGCTGAGCGATCGACGGTAGACATGATATTCTCCATCTGCCAACTCCAGGAGAAATGCAGAGAACAGAACATGCCTCTGTACGTCGCCTTCATCGACCTCACCAAAGCGTTCGATCTGGTCAGCAGAGAGGGCCTTTTCAAGATCCTGCCAAAGATAGGATGCCCACCAAAGTTGCAAATCCTCATCGAATCGTTTCACACCAACATGCAGGGGATAGTGCAGCACGATGGCAACGTCTCAGAGCCATTCAACATACGCAGCGGAGTGAAACAGGGCTGTGTACTTGCGCCAGCCCTCTTTGGGATTTTCTTTGCTATGCTTCTGAGGCATGCCTTCAGCACAGCAACAGAGGGAATCTACCTGCACACAAGATCTGACGGCAGGCTTTTCAACCTCGCCCACCTGAAAGCCAGAACCAAAGTACGCGAGGCTCTAATCAGAGACATGCTGTTCGCAGACGACGCTGCAGTCGCAACCCACACACAGCAGGAGCTTCAGACCCTGATGGACCGCTTCTCCCAGGCATGCAAGGACTTCGGGCTTACCATCAGCCTGAAGAAGACTAACGTCTTGGCGCAAGGCACGGAAGCACCACCAACCATCACCATTGATGACTACAAGCTGGAGGTCGTGAATCAGTTCACGTACCTGGGGTCCACGATCAGCAACAACCTCTCCCTTGATACAGAGATCAACAAGAGGATTGGAAAATCAGCCTTCACACTCGCTCGCCTCACCACACGAGTGTGGGAGAATCCCAAACTCTCTGTCAAGACGAGGATGGCAGTGTACAACGCCTGCGTCAGCAGCACACTGCTCTATGGGAGTGAGACGTGGACAACATACGCCCGGCAGGAAAAGAGACTGAACTCCTTCCACTTGCGCTGCATTCGCCACATCCTGGACATATCCTGGCAGGACAAAGTGCCCAACACAGAAGTTCTGTCCCGCGCCGGCCTTCCCTCCATGTTCACTCTACTCAGGCAGCACAGGCTCCGCTGGCTAGGCCACGTTCACCGTATGGAGGATGGCAGAATCCCCAAAGACGTCCTCTATGGAGAACTGGCAACTGGCAGGAGAGACGTTGGCCGCCCACAGCTGCGCTTTAGAGACGTCTGCAAGAGAGACATGAAGGCCCTGGATATCAACACAGAGCGCTGGGAGGACCTTGCAACGGACCGCTCCAAATGGAGAGGCACCCTGACCAGACAACTCAAGGCGGGTGAAGAGAGACTGACTGCTGCAGCAGATGAAAAAAGGACCCGCAGGAAGAACCGCCACAGACCCAGCAGCACGGAGACCACCCACAAGTGTGACCTGTGTGACAGGGACTGTCATTCGCGCATCGGCCTGTTCAGCCACAGGCGGTGCTGTTCCAGCAGAGTAGACGTTTAGGATTCTCTTCCATGGTCATCATAGACCGACGGAGGCCGACGACGACAACGATTTCATTAAATATAATTTTATTAATATTTTTTCTTTGTAATCAGAGTTAATTATTGTTCTGTTCTGACTGCAAAAGTATGGTCAAAAATGTAAATTGTTATAAGGAAAAAGTAAAAAAAAACCAAAACTTTACCACAGTCTGTTTCAAATTTATCTAAAAAAAATAGTAATTTTATTTAAAAAAAACAAACAAACAAAAATTAGTCATAAAATAATCCACACATTTATAATAAAGTTTCAAATGTACAAGAAAAGTCAATTTTACAAGAGGAAATTACAAATTTGAGGAACATGGTTTCAACTTTAGCTTTACAGAGAAAACTATCAGAAAATTGTTATAAGTTTTGGAGAAAAACCTCAAACCTTGAAGACTGAAGTCATTACTCAAGTAAGTGGGTGCTCTTTGTACCCTTAACTTAATTAGAAATTTTTGGTTGTCTACTTTTAGATAGATAGATAAATAGATAGATACTTTATTTCGAACAAAAAAGTATAACAAAAACAAAACAAATGACAAATGCAATAAAGTAACAGTATACAGTGTTCGAAAGGGAGAAGGAAGAAGTGAACACTTATTAATTCCATCTCCTCTTTTCCATAAATACACCCATGTGAATTGTATACAAATTACCACATTTAAGACCTCAAGTAAACAATTTACTGTATTTTGTACATATCAACATTAGCACCCATCCATCCTAACATACATTGATGTCCATACATCAAAACCAGCCTCAAACAACACAGATATACACAGTGCTGTCCCACCCACCATTCCATAGTGTCCCAGAGTGAGCATAGTGAATCGTACATATAAATACTACCCTTCTAACATTTATCCTTTCAGCAAATAATGTTTATACCTCTTTTTGAATTGAATTTTGTTTGTACATAGTTTCAGTTCCAGCTCCAGACTGTTCCACAAATCCACCCCACAGACAGATATGCACATACTTTTCTTGGTTGTTCGTATCTTGGGTTTTGTAAAGTTTAACCCCTTAACGCCTGAATTTATTTCCAATTATGAAAAAAAAAATTTCACTTATGTTTTTGCTTTCAAGTAGATGCTAAATTAAAGCGTACCTGTGGTGGTCGTCTAAACGCATTCAACTTGAAAACATTAGGCAAAGTATTCGTTATTTGGTTAAATAATTATTTCCAGCCATATACCACCAGAGAAATATGCAAATACGACCGCAGGCATGGCCAGCCAATGAAAACTCTTCACGCAGCCATGACACATGCGGATGTGACGTCATATCGTTGCCAATACTCCGCCTGTATGACCGACTAGGGTGCTGTTGTGAGTGTTTTTATTCTATTATGGCTGAATTGTCGGACTCTGAGGAAGAATTCATCCAACATGGCTACAGGTTTGAGCCAGAAAGGTCTTCTGAGGGTGAAATTGACGAAGTGGTCCTCACACACAACACAGTTTCGTCTGAAAGGATTCGTCTGTGCCCTGTTCGGATATTTTCCGCTAAGATCTTCTGACAAGGTGAGCTGGGTTTGGGTACACAAAAGAAGTGTTTATCTTTATTTTTTCGCTTATTATTGAGACATCCAAAGGCTTTACATTCCGCCATGTTGCGATATCCATATCGCATTGTATGTTTTTGTTGTTACAAGAGCGCCCAGTGTCTGCCGCTCTGTATATAGTTTAAAAATCATCTGCTGTCTGGCGGCTGTTACGAGCTCAGATCAGACGAGACGACCCACTGAATTTAAGCATTTATTTATTTGTTTTCTTCTCGTTTTAGTTCTGCATTTAATATGAACCCTGAGTTTGAAATAAATGTTTGAATTTGAATTAGAATATCCTGAAAGCCACTGCTCATCCGGGCACTCCAGGCTCAGCCAATATTGATCCGGATCGCGGTGCCAACGATATTTCATCACAGGAAGCATCCTGGCAGGCCCTGTAGCTGCCAGTATGGCTGCTCGCATGTTTTGCTGACATAGCTGAACCAGCACATCAGCAATGGATTTATATCACATTGCTTTGAACTTGAATTTGAACTTAAACTAGAACTAGAACGTGAGACAGGGGCTCAATATAATATCTTTTTTTTTCATGACCACCACAGGTACGCTTTAAGTTGAGAAAGTTAATTTGACTATAGCACATAAAATAGATATAATTTTAGGTATGATGCAAATTAGCGAAAACAGGCATCTATGGTAAAAAAAAAATGGTAAAAAAGCACCTGTTCCCATCTCAAGTATGAAGAATCTTTTATTTATGCAACAAAGTTATTTTCAGTATTTTCAACTCTCATGACTGCCAAACTATCACCCTAACCCTAACCCTAGCAATCAGGAAATGGATGGTGCTCCGTCTCTGACTGTTCCTGCGAGAAACTAATGCTTGCAAAAGGTTCCTAGGTATGTGTTGGAAGTGCTCCAACCGAAAGTGGAGGAATACAGACGGTATTTTGGTTGCATTCGGAGCGGAAGCGGTTTGATGCAAATTCGCGACAACAGGTTAAGTCTCCTCTCAAATTATGATCATTGTCTCTTTTTTTTAAATATTTTTTGTATATTAGTTGAGAGTTGATTATTAATTGCCCTGTACATTACTTGTGCTGTCTTAAATTTAACTAAATCGATGAACTTTATGACATGTGACTTTAAAAACAACGAATTGGTATGGTCTCTATATCCTACATTATTAATTATCCTTATAGCTCTTTTTGTAATGTGCATATTGACTGTAGGTTGGTCTTGTAGGTGTTTCCCCAGACTTCTACACAGTAGTTAAGATAAGGTAGAAACAGTGAATTGTACAGTAAGACCAATGATTTATAGTCCAAGATGTGTCTTGTCTTCCCCAGTATGCCTGTACATTTTGCTAACTTGGCCCGGATGTGACTGATGTGAGGTTTCCAGCAGATTTTATTGTCTAGCGTCACCCCCAGAAACTTATTTTCCTGTACTGTTTCTATTCTGGTATCGTTACCATTATTTCATGATTTATTTTATAATTTCCAAACAACATAATCTTTGTTTTTTTTAGATTTAGAGATAGTTTATTTTTGTTGAACCACTGCGTTAACTTTTTCATTTCAGTTGTGACCACCTCTAAAACCTGCAGCAAATTCTCACCAGTGCAAAGGATATTTGTGTCATCCGCAAACAAAATAAATTTAAGAATTTTTGATACTTGGCATATGTCATTTATATACAAAATAAAGAGTTTGGGTCCCAAAACTGACCCCTGGGGCACACCACAAGTGATGTCCATGAAGGGTGATTTGTGCTCACCAATTTGTACAAATTGTTGTCTGTTACTTAAAAGGAACTCTGGTTATATTGGCATGTTAGCTCTATATGCTTTATTTTTATGTTAGTAACATAACTATAATATAATTTTTTTGAAAATAATTCCCAGTTATATATATTTTTAAAAAACTTTATTACGATGTAAATCGCCATTTTTGTTTACATCGCAATGCATTCTGGGTAGTGACGTAGAATGGTTGCAGCCGTTTTTTCTGTCTTATACAAGCCAAGAGGCGAAGCTACGAACTACTGCCATTTGTCAGTGAAAATGCCACATTGCGTGGCTTTTGGATGTAATTTCCAATCAAAGGGAAATAAAGAGAGCGGGGTGAGCCTCCATAGCTTTCCTAAAGAGGGAATATTGACGAAAAAGTGGGGCGGCAGCGGCTCAGCAGGTAGAGCAGGTCGTCTAATAACCCGATGGTTGGCGGTTCGCATCACGCTCTCCCCAGATATCCTGCCATTGTGTCCCTGGGCAAGACACTTCACCCGCATTGCCTCCAGTGCCCATAACACTGGGTATGAATGTGTAAAAATGTTTAAATGCTCGGTGGTGGCCGGAGAGGCTGTTGGCGTGGATTGGCAGCCACATTTCCCTCACTCTGAGTCTGTGATCACGCGCTATAGCGCATGCCTTATAAAACTGACATATGTATTAATCACGCTGTGATAATAGCACAATATCGCTCAAAGCGCGCGCATGAGACATGTCTGTGATCGCACGCTTGTGTTGACCATTCCTGCCTTTCGTCTCCTAACCGTGGTTTTGGGATGCAGGGGAGATCTATCTTCCTCCGCGGTCAATTCCCGAGTAAATCTCACTCTTGTGGTACACACAAGCACAGGCCGTTTTGCTGAAGCGTTGGGCCTTTATTTATATACCGCACTGTTGTCAGCAACAAATTCTACCTGCTCCGGTCGACTCGCTCTTTCTACTTATCCGCACCAAATCACACACCGTTCGCCACACACACCGGGGGGGGGGCCTCTGCTGCGCAAACGCCATCACTCACTCAAGTCCACGCACTGAGCTGCCCCATCCAAACACACGCACCAGACACATCCCACAACACTTGATAGAGCTGACATATGTATTAATCACGCTATGATATCGCTCAAAGCGCACGCTTGGCTTGACATGTCGAAGATCTGGCTGGCAACAGTCAGGGAAAAAAAAAAAAAAGTCTGGAACGACTGTGGAGCGCTGCTTATGGACGTTCAACCCGCAGTCTGAGAAAGCAACAGAGAAATTGCTTTATGTTGCTCAGAGTCCATGTTTATCAGTTCAGTGCCCATCATGCTTGTAGACAATTTTTTGTGTTTGAGCATTCTATTGTAAGTAAATCAACAATATATAAGTTTCACTCCGCTCCGCGAGTGTCTCTCCGCTTTGAATGTCTGAAGCGTGCGCTCGAGGAAGCATTATTTTAAGGTGAAACTTATATATTGTTGATTTACTTACAATAGAATGCTCAAACACATTATCTCTAAATCTAAAAAAAACAAAGATCATGTTGTTTGGAAATTATAAAATAAATCATGAAATATTGGTAACGATAGATGATACCAGAATAGAAACAGTACAGGAAAATAAGTTCCTGGGGGTGACGCTTGACAATAAAATCTGCTGGAAACCTCACATCAGTCACATCCGGGCCAAATTAGCAAAATGTATAGGCATACTGGGGAAGACGAGACACTTCTTGGACTATAAATCATTGGTCTTATTGTACAATTCATTGTTTTTACCTTATCTTAACTACTGTGTAGAAGTCTGGGGAAACACCTACAAAACCAACCTACAGTCAATATGCACATTACAAAAAAGAGCTATAAGGATAATAAACAATGCAGGATATAGAGACCATACCAATTTGTTGTTCTTAAAGTCACATGTCATAAAGTTCATCGATTTAGTTAAATTTAAGACAGCACAAGTAATGTACAGGGCAATTAATAATCAACTACCAACTAATATACAAAAAATATTTAAAAAAAGAGACAATGATCATAATTTGAGGGGAGACTTAAACTTTACAAAACCCAAGATACGTACTACCAAGAAAAGTATGTGCATATCTGTCTGTGGGGTGGATTTGTGGAACAGTCTAGAGCCGGAACTGAAACTATGTACAAACAGAAATCAATTCAAAAAGAGGTATAAGCATCATTTGCTGAAAGGGTATATGTTAGAAGAGTAGTAGTTATATGTACGATTCATTATGTTCACTCTGGGATATTATGGGACACTATGGAATGGTGGGTAGGACAGCACTGTGTATATCTGTGTTGTTTGAGGCTGGTTTTGTTGTATGGACATCATTGTATGTTAGAATGGATGGGTGTTAATGTTGATTTGTAAAAAATACAGTAAATCGTTTACTTGGGGTCTTAAAGGTGGTAATTTGTATAAAATTCACATGGGTGTATCTATGGAAAAGAGGAGATGGAATTAATAAGTGTTCACTTCTTCCTTCTCCCTTTCGAACAGTGTATAATGTTACTTTATTGCATTTGCCATTTGCTTGTATTTGGTATATTTTTGTGTTCGAAATAAACTATCTATCTATCTATCTGATAATATATGTGGGCGCTTGGTAAAGTCCTGTGCACATGAACTGAGTCCTATACTTCATTACATTTTCAATAAGTCCTTACAGACACATGTGCCTAAGATCTGGAAAGAAGCCGTGGTTGTTCCCGTTCCAAAATCCAGCTGTCCTAAAACGGTAAACGACTTTAGACCAGTTGCTTTGACTTCAATTTTAATGAAAATTTTTGAAAAACTGGTCAGATGTGAGGTCCTAAAGCAGACTGAGCATGCATTGGATCCTCTGCAGTTTGCCTATAGGCCTCACAGAGGAGTGGAGGATGCCACTGTCACTCTGTTTAACATGCTTTTTAAACATCTGGATTTTAATGGGACACACGCCAGACTTTTATTTGTGGACTTTTCCTCCGCCTTTAATACAATCCAACCTCATATTTTAGTTGAAAGGCTCCTGCAGCAATTTGATTTGAGCAATAATCTGGTGGGTTGGATTCTGGATTTCTTAACCAACAGGACGCAGAGAGTAAGGGTCAGTGGTACATTGTCTGACCTAAAGTGCTCTTCTACTGGCTCTCCTCAGGGGTGTGTGTTGTCACCACTACTCTTCATCCTGTACACAAACATGTGTCAGAGCAGACATGACAACAGACACATTATAAAGTATGCTGATGACTCAGTTATTGTCAGTCTCTTCCAGGATGGTGAGAGTGGCCACGGCCCAGTAGTTGATGATTTTGTTCAGTTCAATTCAACTTTATTTATATAGCACCATTTCACAACAACAGTCATCTCATAGCACTATCAACTGTAGGGGGAACCCCCACAGTTGCAGAAAGACCCCAGCAATCAGGCGATCCCCTGTGAGCAAGCACTTGGTGACGGTGGAGAGGAAAAACTCCCTTTTAACAGGAAGACACCTCCAGCAGAACCAGGCTCAGGGAGGGGCAGTCATCTACTGCGACTGGCTGGGGGGTGAGGGGATAGAGAAGAAGAAAAGAACAGACATGTAGAGAGCAAACAGCACGATGGGGACTCAATCTAGAGAACAAACAAATGTTAATGACCAGCAAAAAAAAAATATTTCATTGAGAGTGAGGAAAGGAGTGAGGCCCAGTGCATTACTGGAGATCCCCCGGCTGACTAAACCTATTAGCAGCATAACTAAGGGAGGGTTCAGAGACACATGATCCCTCCCTAATTGTAGGCTATATCAAAAAGGTAGGTTTTAGCCCTATTCTTAAAAACAGAGCTCGAGTCTGACTCCCGAATCCAGATTGGCAGCTGATTCCACAGGAGAGGAGCTTGATAACTGAAGGCTCTGCCTCCCATTGTACTTTTGGAGATTCTAGGTATTACAAGTAATCCTGCATTTTGGGAGCGTAGTGCTCTGCTAGGATAATACGGGAGTATCAGATCTTTTAAATAAAAAGGAGCCTGATTGTTTAGAGCTTTGTAAGTAAGAAGAAGGATTTTAAACTTAATTCTAAACTCTATGGGAAGCCAATGAAGGGAGGCCAGAACCGGAGAGATATGATCTCTCTTTCTAGTACCTGTTAAAACTCTTGCTGCAGCATTTTGGATCAGCTGAAGACTTTTTAAAGATGTTTTAGGACAGCCTGATAATAAAGAATTACAATAATCTAATCTCGAGCTAACAAAAGCGTGGATCAGTTTCTCAGCATCACTCTGAGACAAGATGCTCCTAATCTTGGCAATATTACGCAAATGATAGAAGGCAGTCTTAGAAACAAATTTAATATGTGAATTGAAGGACAGATCTTGATCAAAAATAATTCCAAGGTTCCTCACAGAGCTATTAAGAGAAAGAGTAACCGCATCCAGACTGAAAGTTTGATTTGGAAAGGAATTTCTAAGGGTTTTTGGGCCAACAAGAATGACTTCAGTCTTATCTGAATTTAATAGCAGGAAATTACAAGTCATCCAAGCTTTGATTTCCTTAAGACAGGCTTCTAACTTGGCTAATTGATTACTATCATCTGGCTTCACTGACAGGTATAATTGTGTGTCATCTGCATAACAATGAAAATGTATACAGTGCTTTCTAATAATGTTGCCTAACGGAAGCATATATAAACTAAAAAGAGTAGGGCCTAGCACAGATCCCTGGTGTGAGGATTCCTACCTGCAGCTGAATACAACAAAAACTAAAGACATGATTATTGACTTTAGGAGGAAAAATCCCAGGCACAAAGTCACCGTACTAAAAGGCCAGACCACCGAATGTGTACAATCCTACAAATATCTTGGGACGATTATTGATTGTAATTTAAACTTTGAAGAGAACTGTGAAAGGGTGTGCAAAAAGGGTCAGCAACATTTGCATTGCTTGAGAAAACTTGCACGCTTCCAAGTTGACCAAACCATAATGACAATGTTTTATCGGGCTTTTATTGAATCTGTTTTATCCTTTTCTTTAGTGTCATGGTTTGGTCAGATAAAACTGAAACAGAGGAAATCCTTGGATCAGGTAGTTAGATGGTTCAGTCATTTGCTTGGTGAGCCACAGCTGAGCCTGACATCTCTGTACACCAGACAAGTACAGAGGATGGCTACCTCCATTTTAAATGATGACTCCCACCCTTTGCACTGCCACTTTCAGCTTCTTCCCTCAAGACGGAGGCTTGCTGTCCCAAAAAGTAGAACCCAGCGCTACAAAAACAGCTTTGTCCCTGCTGCTGTCAAAGAGTTGAACAAGTTGTAACAATATATTGCACATAATTTAGGTACCTATTTATTAACTCCATTTTATATTTACTTATTTTTGTAGGATGTCACTTGGGTTCTAAATATTTTATTGGGTTTTCGACCTTTGAGTTTTTAACCTCTTTGACTAGTTTTTAACTTTTAATATGACCCTTCTCTCTTACCTCTGGTTTTTCTCCCATCTCTTTGTCTTTTTATACTCTGATTGATGGAGCCTTGAGTATTCTTATCATGTTTATAGTCAGCTTCATATGTGCCTGTGTTTGTGTCTATGTTGAATGTAATTTGTAGCTTGTAAATATGGATATCACCAGACTGCAAAACAAATCTACCTACGCATACAAATAAAGTAACCTGAACCTGAACAGCTGGACTCTCCTTCCCATGGAGGCTGAGGAGTGTGATCCCTCTAAAGTTGGAGCACACCCTCCGGTCCCCTTTCTTGACGAGAGGAACCACCACCCCGGTTTGCCATGCCAAAGGCACTGTCCCCAACCTCCATGCAATGTTGCAGAGGTGTGTCAACCATAACAGCCCTACAACATCCAGGGCCTTGAGGTACTCAGGGCAAATCTCGTCCACCCCCGGGGCCCGGCCACCAAGGAGCTTTTTAACAACCTTGGCAACCTCAGCCCCTGTGATGGGCGAGTCATCCCCCTCGTCCACAAGCCCTGCTTCCTCTGTGGAAGGCATGTCAGTGGGATTGAGGAGATCCTTGAAGTATTCCTTCCACCGCCCAACGATATCCCCGGTCGAAGTCAGCAGTGCCCCATCTACACCATACACAGTGTGGATAGGGAGCTGCTTCCCCCTCCTGAGCTGCTAGACAGTTTGCCAGAATCTCTTCGAGGCCGACTGAAAGGTTTGTTCCATGGCCTCACCGAAGTCCTCCCACACCCAAGTTTTTGCTTCAGCACCCACCCGAGCTTCATTCCGCTTGGCCTGCCGGTACACCTCAGCTGCTTCAGGAGTCCCACAAGCCAACCAAGCTTGATAGGACTCCTTCTTCAGCTTAATGGCCCCCCTCACCACTGGTGTCCACCACTTGGTTCGGGGGTTGCCACCACGAGATGCATCAACGACCTTGCAGCCACAGCTCTGGACAGCTGCTTCAACAATGGAGATGGAGAACATGGCCCATTCAGACTTTGTCTCCAGACTCCCTTGGAATGTGGTCGAAGTTCTTCTGGCGGTGAGAGTTGAAGACTTCTCGGACAAAGGCCTCAGCCAGACGTTCCCAGCACACCCTCACTATACATTTGGGTCTACCATGTCTGAATGGCATCCCCCTTATTTGATTATGCTGAGTTTAAAAATGTTCTATCACATCCGTAATACTAATCAGATTTTTCAGATGTTTGGGTTTGTTTCCCCCCCCCCCCTTTTCTCTTGTTTGTCTTTGAAATTCCACAGTGATGAATCTGGAGGAAGAGAGTGTCAGCACTCGTATGAAGAGAACAGACCGGACTCGAGATGAATAAAAAACAAAACTGATACTTGACTGAAATAAAACCATAATAAAAACAATTTGATGGACTGTTTTATTGATTATTTTTAACACTTTGCAAGATGTAACAAGCTAAATAGGAACAGTGCCTATTTACTATGAATATTAGTTATTTCAGTAAAGTGGAAAGTAATGTCTTTTTGCAATTTAGTAAGCATTCTCAATATTTATTACAGGCAGAGTGAAACATTTGAAACCAGTTTGATTTAACATTGATGATTATTCTTGTAGTTTTTAAAATTAAATTAGAAATCATGGTATTGTATTTTACCGAGATGCAATAATACATTTTACACAAGAACATAAATCCATCCTGATGATGATGAAAATCATTGAGGGTCATAACCCTACAGTACAGGATTGTGGTGTGGTTTACTAACTGAAAAACTGCCAAGAGCTCATACAAGGTGCAAACTCTAATTGTTTAGCTACATAATGGTCATCAATGCTGATATACAGTATATAACCTAGGTGCCCATGGTGTTACCCAAACAACCCAAAATAAGCCCAATTAATTCTGCAAACAAATAAAGAAACTACTTATGAACAAAATAAACAAAATTACCAAATTTAAGCTGCAAGCAGCTGTAAGCGGACCCTCACCCCCCACACACCCGCAGAACCTGGCGCCCGTCGTACCTAGCTGGCTCGGAAAATTTCCTGTCATTGCGACAAGTGCTGCATGAATAATAAAGTAAACCATTTGGTGCAGTACTTCCTGTGAATAGTCGGTGATGCTATAGTTTTTGTCAATCATTTTTATGTAGGAGCGTGCAGGGTGGGACTAAGATCCATCGTAGCAATTAAGGTGAAAATCACCCAAAGTTTGCCCAAGTTACAACTGTACAACGTATTGCGATAAAGTAAACTTGGACTTGTGTCCGTGGCAACACTTGCATATTAAGTACATGTTGCAGATCCATATAGAACTACAGAAGAGAGTCACCTTGACATACGTTCCACATTTCATGACCCTTGGACTTTCCCAACACTCCAAAGTATAAAACGTATTGAATAGTGAGAAGTGGGTTTCCATGGCAACTGTGATGATCACAGGACAAACATGACTTGCACTGAGGCTTATTCAATGTGCGCTGAGAAACCCCTGAAAATGTCATGTCAGGGTTTCCTCTGGTAACATTTCTGGGTGGTGGCCCACTGCACCAGAAAAAATCCCTCCGCTGAGGATATATAAATTTAAGAAAAATGAAGCAATGACTTTCCACAACCGCGCACATGAACGCACGTGACCATCATCCACGTGGAGTTGAGAAGTGCCCCGCCCACGTGAGCTTTCCAGTCAGTCACCAGGCAGAGTGTCTCACTAGTGTGACTGTCCGAGAGAAACATGAGTTTATTAAAGTACTTTAAGTGTGGAAAAAAAAATCAGAAGAGGTATGTAAGCACTGTTGTTTATCATGGTTTTAACCCGCTGGAAACAGGAGCAGTAATGGAAGAGTCGCTTAGCTAAGAGATGTGGTTAGAATTCATATGCAGTCGGCTTCATACTTCCGGCGCCACATGAGTTGGCGGCCTTTTTGCAACAGCCGCTCAATTCTGTTTTGTTTTTTTTTCTTCCTGTTTCTTATTTACTATCTGGCTTCTCTCGCTTCGGCAACACCTTATCCATCACAGACACATAGATCCCCCCCCAAATGTCTCCTGAGCCAGCAGATGGAGCCACTGTTTATAGCAGGAGACAGTACAACAGGGACCAGCTGTTAGCACTTAACCGGCCCACGGTGCTAACGCAAAAACTCGACATACCGGGAGAAATAAGACAGAAATGGCGTGGATGTTGAGCTGGAGTAAGACGGCAGGCGAGGAATGTAAGGTACAGACCCGTCCTCCCATCCATTATTATGGGGAACGTTTAATTGCTACTCAATAAGACAGATGAACTGGCGGCCATGTCCCGTTACGAGAGTGTCTTTGGAGAGATTAGCTTGATGTTGTTTACTGAGACGTGGCTAACAGAACTAGCAACAGATGCTAACATCGAACTGGAGGGTTTCCACGCAAAACGGGCAGACCGGACACCAGACAGTGGGAAGGCAAGGGGCGGAGGAGTGATAATGTATGTCAATAACAGATGGTGTAAACCGGGACACATTATGGTTAAAGAGCAACACTGCAGCAAAGACATGGAGTTGCTAGCTGTTAGCATGTGGCCTATTTACCTCCCGAGGGAATACTCACACGTGATCTGCATTGTTATTTATGCAAATCTAACGGCGAACACTGTGGCAGCGCATGACATCATCCACTCAGTAACTGGCAGGCTGCTGACAGAACACCCAGATGCTCTCCTCCTCATCTCTGGTGATTTTAACAATATCTCACTGTCCCCCATTCTGTCCACATTCACGCAGTATGTCACATGCCACACCAGAGACAATAAAACACTGGACTTATTCTATGCAAACACTAAGGAGGCGTACACCTCATCACCACTCCCTCCACTCGGGAGATCAGATCACAACTTGGTTCATCTCCTGCCAGTATACAAAACCCTAGTACACAGACAACCTCCGGTTATGCGCACAGTGAAGATATGGTCTGAGGAGGCAATGGACGCGCTAAAGGACTGTTTTGAAATCACTGTCTGGGAGCAGCTCTGGGATCCACATGGTGAGGACATCGACGGCGTCACTCACACCATCACGGACTACATCAACTTCTGTGTGGACAACACCGTGCCCACCAAGATCATAAGGTGTTGCTCGAACAACAAACCCTGGATCAACCCTGAGATAAAATCATTACTGAGAGAGAAGAAGAGGATCTTCAGGTCGGGCAACAGGGAGATGCTGAAGTCTGTACAGAAGGAGCTAAGGAGGAAGATCAGAGAAGGCAAGGACAGCTTCAGGAAGAAGATGGAAGACGAGCTGTAACAGAGCGACATCGGAGGGGTCTGGAGAAACCTCAAAACCATCTCTGGGCTCCAGAATGCCTCCTCCCAGGCCACGGGGGGCAGGGAGTGGGTGAACAATGTGAACCTGTTTTTTAATAGGTTTGACCAACTGCCCTCCCCTCCGCCTGCACAACAACCACTGCTGCCTCTATACCGTCATCAAGACCTGCTGTCCACCCCGTCCTCCACCAACACCCTCCCCCCCCCCCCCCCCAACTCCCAGCACACAGCCCCCCAACCTGACCCACACTAAGACTCAGGTGAGGGTGAAGCTGAGGAAGATCAAGGCGAGGAAGGCCTCAGGTCCAGACTGCATCAGCACGAAGCTCTTCAAGTCCTGCGCAGACCAGCTGTGTGGGATTGTGGAGCACATCTTCAAGCTGAGCCTGAAGCAGGGGAGGGTACCACAGTTGTGGAAAACATCTTGTGTGGTACCTGTACCAAAGACTTCCCACCCCAGAGACCTGAACAGCTACAGACCAGTGGCCCTGACGTCTCACCTGATGAAGACCCTGGAGAGACTGCTCCTTGCTCACCTCCGCCCCTTGGTGGGACCAGCGATGGATCCACTCCAGTTCGCCTACCAGCATGGCATCGGGGTGGAGGATGCAGTGATCTTTCTCCTTCACCGTTCCCTATTCCACCTGAAGAAGCCTGGGAACGCGGTAAGGATCATGTTCTTTGACTTCTCCAGTGTTTTCAACACCATCCAAACGATGATCCTGAGGGACAAGCTGCTGTGTGCAGGAGTAGACCAGCACCTGCCATCGTGGATCCTGGACTACCTCACAAACCAGCCACAGTTTGTGAGAACCCGGGATTGTGTGTCCGACACAGTCATTGGCAGCAAGGGGAGGGGGGCAGGGAACGGTTTTGTCTCCCTTCCTGTTCACCCTTTATACTGCGGACTTCTCACACAACACAACACACTGCCATCTACAGAAGTTCTCTGACGACTCTGCGATCGTCGGCCTCATCTCCAACAGAGATGAAGCTGAGTACAGAGGACTTGTCCAGGACTTCATGGACTGGTGCCATCGGAACTGCCTCCAGATCAATGCAAGAAAAACTAAGGAGCTGGTGGTGGACTGCCGCAGGCAAGGACAACCCCTAACAGCATCTAGGGAACAGACATTGAGATGGTGACATCCTACAAGTACCAGGTTGTTCATCTGAACAATAAACTAGACTGGTCACACAATACCGACGCACTCTACAAGAAGGGACAGCGCAGGCTGTTCCTACTGAGGAGGCTCAGGTCTTTTGGTGTACAAGGGGTGCTCCTGAAGACCTTCTACAATTCGGTGGTGGCATCAGCCATCACTTTTGGAGTGGTCTGCTGGGGCAGCAGCATCACAGCAGCCGATAGGACAAGACTGGACAAACTAATCAAGAAAGCTAGCTCTGTCCTGAGGCAGCGCCTTGACCCAGTGGAGGAGATAGGTGAGAGAAGGATGGTGGCTAAACTGTCATCTCTGCTGGAATCCAAGTCCCACCCTATGCAGGACATACTAAATGCACTGAGGAGCTCATTTAGCAGTAGGCTACATCATCCTAGGTGCGCGACCGAGAGGTTTCGCAGGTCCTTCCTAGCAACGGCTGTCAGACTTTATAACCTAAGCAGGGCTGCTCACAGAGATAACAAAAAAATATGACGACCTAATAGTATTGAATGCAAAAGACACAACAGACTTAAACAAAACGGTCCCCTCCAGCATACAACTAGAACAATATCAAACGCTTTGGAGGGTGACGATGTGTATGGGTACATATTCATACTATGTGGGGAAACTAAATAGACTGTTAAGCTGTTTATTCCATCTAGCTACAATGCTCCACGCTGTGTATATATATTTATATACTGTATTTATGTGTACATATGTATATTCACTGCTCTTATTTTCTTATCTTCTAAATTATTGGTTTGAGTGTTGCTATCCCTGTGCTGTTGCATTCCTGGAATTTCCCCGTTGTGGGACTAATAAAGTCTTATCTTATGAAGATAAGGGGGCAATTCATCAGTCCCCCTTGAAGGCAAGGGGGACTGATGAATTGCTGAGGATATATTTTACCAGCCACTACAATATTAAGTTACATTCCCTATTATGTACCTGTCAAGCTAAGATGACCGAAATTCACCAGGTCAGTGGCTTTAATTCGTCGGCAGCCTTCAGACAAACTAAACGTGCCAACATTTGGATTTCAAAATAAGGGAGGTGTGGAGAGTGTGGGAAATGAGGAGGCAGGTTTACGAGCAGACGAAGTTTATTAACACTCTCACATCAGTCATACGCAGAAAAAGCATGATACAGCCAAGCACAGTTTCCTCTTATATCCCAACAGATCATCTCACCTCTGCATGACATTTCACATCACACTGCATGACATCTAACAACACAATACATTCCCCTTGAACCCCCGTCTCCCTCTTCTTGCCAGCTCCCCATGACGCCCCTGACTATTGTCCTCTTATGTTTAACCACTGCATCCTGGCTGAGACGCTGTCTGACTCAACCTGGTCTCTACAATATGCATTTTGTGTTTGCTACACCCCCCCCCCCCCCCCCCCAGACAGTGTTTCAGTCCGCACGTCTTTTGGGCTTCAGTCTCCTCCTATATCTGCTGTAACGGGGGTCTCTGTGCCAGCGGGGGGCTGCTGGACGTGCGTCTGACTGCGGGTGGGCCATGGCGAGGGGTGGGGTGGGGAATCCACTTTGCCCGTGTGGCTGTCCTGGTGAATCGTTTGCCTGGGGAGCTCTCAGTGGGGATCTTCCACGCCGAGGGGCCCAAGCCAGCAGCACTTGCTAGTCCGCCACTACAAAGGCGGGCTTAAGTCTGTCTATGCATATTTTCTCCCAACGCCCCCCCAAGTCTAACAAAAAATGTTTGTCCCCTGTTTCCAGCACTGTGAACGGGCCATCATAGGGTGGGCACAATGGAGGGTGGTGGGCATTGTGTCTGACGAACACGAACTCCGCGTTCTTCAAAGTTTTTGGCACGAAAGAGCATGGAAAACAGTGGTGGGCCGGGCAGCGTGCCTGTGTCTGCACTACGCTGCAAACGCTGAGACGGGCAGTTGTTCAGCGTGGGATTATCTGGCAAAAATTCCCCGGGCAGCCGCAGTGGTTGAGAAAAAAACAGCTCAGCCGGGGAAGCCTCCAAATCCTCTTTTGGTGCAGAACGCAACCCCAATAAAACCCACGGCAACCAGTCAACCCAATTTGCATCCGTCAACAAAGCCCTGAGTGCTGCTTTCAGTGACCTGTGAAAACGCTCGCATAACCCATTTGCCTGTGGGTTGTACGTGGTTGTGCGGTGAATTGCAACACCCAGGCTGCGGGCCATCGCGGACCAAAGTTCAGAAACAAACTGAGGGCCCCTATCGGACGTGATGTCCGACGGGATTCCAAAACGCGCCACCCATGTTGTCAAAATAGCACGCACCACATCCGCGGACGTGGTTGCCACCAGTGGGACTGCTTCTGGCCAGCGTGTGGTGCGGTCCACCACTGTCAGAAGGTACGTGCACCCCTGCGACGACGGGAGGGGGCCCACGAGGTCCACGTAATCATGGTTGAATCTTTTAGCCGGTATACTAAACGGATCCAATGGAGCCTTCGTGTGTCTGTGCACTTTGGCTCGTTGGCACGCTACGCAGGCTGCCACCCACTCTTTCACTTGTTTGCGCAGGCCTGGCCACACGAATTTCACTCCCACCATTTTGACTGACGCGCGCACTCCTGGGTGCGCCAGAGCATGAGCTGACTCAAACATGCGGCGGTGCCAAGCGACTGGGACCACCGGGCGCAGGCGTCCCGTTGAGACATCGCAGATTAGGGGGGGCTTGCCGTCTTGCAGTACTCTCCTCTCCAGCCTTAACCCTGTTGGTCCAGACTGGAGCGCGCGCACGTCTGTATCACCAATCTGCTCTGCGGCCATGGCTGTATAATCTATCCCTATGCAGACCCAGTCCCTACGCGGACTGGGGCCACAACCGCGCGCGAGAGGCAATCCGCCACCACATTCAGTTTACCCGACACATGCTGAATATCGGTCGTAAACTCCGAGATCGCGGCCAGCTGTCTCTGCTGCCGGCACGACCATGGTTCCGAAACCTTGGCCATCGCGAACGTCAGCAGCTTGTGGTCCACGAACGTGGTGAAGCTGCGCCCTTCCAGCCAGGACTGGAAGTGGCGTATGGCCAGATGGAGAGCCAGCAACTCCCTGTCGAACGCGCTGTATTTACGCTCACTGTCGCACAAAGCCCTGCTGAAAAAAGCGTGCGGCTGCCAAGAACCGGTGACACGTTGCTCCACGATGGCCCCTATGGCCACGTCCGAGGTGTCGGTAGTGAGCGCTATCCGGGCCGCCAGGTCTGGGTGCACCAACAGTGCAGCGTTTGCCAGGGCTGTTTTAACCTCAGAGAACGCCTGCTCTCGCTCCGGAGTCCATTCGACTCCATCCGTGGGTTTCCGTTTCTTGAACGCAGCGTACAATGGCTGCATGAGTTGAGCTGCGCGGGGGAGGAAACCGAGAAACCGGGAAAGTTAACCATCCCCAAAAATTCCTGCAGCGCCCTGACCGTCTGAGGCCGGGGAAAGTTCGCCACGGCGCGCACTTTGTCGGACAAGGGTATCGCTCTCTCCGGTGAGACGCGGCGCCCCAAAAAATCAATCCCCGTCACGCCGGACTGGCACTTCGCCGAGTTGATTATTAACCCGTGCTCCTCCAACCTCTGGAAAACCGTCCTGAGGTGGGTTACGTGTTCATCTTCGGACGCACTGGCTACCAGGATATCATCCAGGTAGACGAACACAAACGGGAGATCGCGCAGCACCGCGTCCATCATGCGCTGGAACGTCTGTGCCGCTCCTTTTAATCCGAATGGCATGCGCAGAAACTCGAACAAGCCAAACGGAGTTATTACTGCTGTTTTGGGTATGTCCTCCACGCGCACTGGGACCTGGTGGTAACCGCGGACCAGGTCTATTTTAGAAAAAATGCGTGCTCCGGCGAGGTGAACGGAAAAATCCTGAATGTGGGGAATCGGGTAGCGGCCGTGTGCTGTGGCGTTATTCAACCTGCGGAAATCACCGCACGGTTGCCACGACCCCTCAGCCTTAGGGACCATGTGTAGCGGGGATGCCCATGGGCTGTTCGATCGCCTGATGATGCCCAACCTTTCCAGGTTGGCAAACTCCTCGCGCACTATGGCCAGTTTAGCTGTGTCCAAGTGCCGAGGTCGTGTGAAAACGGGCGGTCCGGTGGTGGTGATAAAGTGCTCCACCCTGTGTTTAGCGATGGCCGCCGAAAACGTCGGGACCATGAGTGCTGGGAACTGAGTGAATAGTGTGTGGAATTTACCGCCTGGAGCTGGGACGTTGGCTTGTGTTACTGGCCCAGCCCCTCGAGCTGTACAGGGGAGAGAGTCAAAGGACAGTGCATTAACCAAGCATCTGTTGGCAACATCAACTAGTAAACCATGCGCACACAGAAAATCAGCTCCCAGGATTGGGAAACTCAGTGCTGCTATACAAAAGTCCACTCGTATGTATGGCTGTGTAGAGATAAAGCCAGCGTTCTCTCACCAAAGGTCTTAATGCTCGAGCCGTTTACTGCCACCAGCCCGGGGCCGCTAGGTCCTGCCAGCCGGTCGACGTAGGTCGGCAGGATGATGCTCTTCTGGGCTCCGATGTCCACGAGGAAACACCTCCCTGAGCGCGAGTCCATCACGTAGAGCAGCTTGTTTTCTTCACCGGCGGTCGCAGCTGCTACCGACTGCCGGCCTTGGCGTTTCCCGAGCGCTTGAATTGGCACGGTGGCGCACATCTGCATGCGTTCTCTCCGAAGCGGCGGTGGTAGAAGCAGAACGTGTCTCTCTGGCGCTCCTTGGCCCCCGCTGCCGCTACCGTCGGTGGCTCCTCGCCTCCTCTGGTCGTCTCGCTGGGCTCCGACGCGGCCGCGTTGACTGTGAGCACTCTGGTGGTGAGGATAATCCGGTCTGCCTCCTGGGCTAGCATACAGTAGTCACGCGCAGCCAGCAGTGGTGAATTGGCCAGAACCACTCTCGCCTCTGTTGGAAGGTTCCGGAGGAAAAGGTGGGCAAACAGAAAATGCCTGTCGTCCGTGCCCATTAACACCAACAGCTTCTCCATCAGATCGACAGCCGAACCATCTCCTAACTCGGAACGCCTCAGGAGTCTCTCTGCACTCTCACAGTCCGAGAGCGTGTAGCGCCGGGTCAGCACAGCTTTGAGAGCCTCGTATCTGCCGTGGGCTGGGGGCTGGTGGAACAGGCTTGCTACCTGCTGAGCTGTGCGAGTGTCCAGCGCTGCAACCACATAGTAAAATTTGGTGTCGTCTGCCGTTATTCCCCGGAGGGCGAACTGGGCCTCCGTGTGGTGGAACCAAGAGCGCGGGTTGTGCTGTCAAAAGTCCAGTAGCTTGACTGAAACAGCGCACGCGTTGCTGGGGGTTCCCGTCCGGGCCTTCTGTGGGATGCTTGCCGCATTGCTGGGGCTTCCCGTCCGGGCCAACTCCGGGGTTCTTGCCTCGTGTTCCATAATACGTCCAGGGTCACCAGTGTGGAGAGTGTTGGAAATGAGGAGGCAAGTTTACGAGCAGACAAAGTTTATTAACACTCTCACATCAGTCATACGCAGAAAAAGCATGGTACAGCCAAGCACAGTTTCCTCTTATATCCCAACAGATCATCTCACCTCTGCATGACATTTCACATCACACTGCATGACATCTAACAACACAATACATTCCCCTTGAACCCCCATCTCCCTCTTCTTGCCAACTCCCCATGACGCCCCTGACTATTGTCCTCTTATGTTTAACAACTGCATCCTGGCTAAGACGCTGTCTGACTCAACCTGGTCTCTACAATATGCATTTTGTGTCTGCTACAGAGGTTTTTCCTGCTGTCTGGATGGTGAGGAGATTTCTAAAAAAAAACTATAAATATAAAGAAATATAACAGAAATAATGGCATCCTGGGGCAGTGGCATTACTGCAGCCGATAGGAAGAGACTGAACAAACTGATTAAGAAAGCTAGCTCTGTCCTGGGGCAGCGCCTTGATCCGGTGGAGGAGATAGGCGAGAGAAGGACGGTGGCTAAACTGTCATCTCTACTGGAGTCCGAGTTCCACCCTATGCAGGACATACTGAATGCACTGAGGAGCTCATTTAGCAGCAGACTACATCATCCCAGGTGCACAACCGAGAGGTTTCGTAGGTCCTTCCTACCAACGGCTGTCAGACTGTACAACCTAAGCAGGGCTGCTCGCAGAGATAGCAAAAAGACGTAACAAACTAATAGTTTTTTGAATGCAAAAGATGCAATAGACTTACACAATGGTCCCCTCCGGCATACAACTAGGAAAATACCGGTCACTATGGAGGGTGAGAATATGTATGGGCACATAATCATACCATGTAGGATAACTAAGTAGACGGTTATGCTGTTTCATCCCATCTAGCAACAATGCTCTGCACTGTGTGTGTTTATATATTTACATATTTATTCCATCTAGCTACAATGCTCAGCACTGGGTGTGTTTATATTTATATATCTATATATTTATTCCATCTAGCTACAATGCTCCGCACTGTGTTTTTATATATCTACATATTATTCCATCTAGCTACATTGCTCCGCACTGTGTGTGTTTATATACTTGCATATTTATTCCACCTAGCTGCAATGCTCCGTACTGTGGGTGTTTATATATTTACATATTTATTCCATCTAGCTACAATGCTCTGCACTGTGTGTTTATATATTCATATATTTATTCCATCCAGCTACAATGCTCTGCACTGTGTGTCTGTGTGTGTGTGTGTGTGTGTATATATTTTATAGTAATATGTACATATGTATATTAGCTGCTCTTGCTTGCTTGTTTTTTTCTTGCCTTCTGATTGTTGCTCTGAGTGTTGCTATCCCTGTGCTGTTGCAATCCTGGAATTTCCCCGTTGTGGGACTAATAAAGGCTTATCTTATCTTATCTTATCTTATCCTTGGTCATTTAAGTTAATTTATTTCATTAAATACAATTTTATTAATTTTTTTTCTTTGTAATCAGAGTTAAATTATTCTGTTCTGACTGCAAAGTTATGGTCAAAAATGTAAATTGTTATCCGGAAAAAGTTAAAAAATTGTTTCACAGTTATTTAAAAAGCAGTAATTTTATTTTAAAAAAACAGACAAAAATAAGCCATAAAATCCACAAATTTGTAATAAAGTTTCAAATGTACAAGAAAAGTTAATTTTACAAGAGGAAATTACAAATTTGAGGAAATGGTTTCAAATTTAGATCAATTTACAGAGAAACGTAGAAGACTATAAGAAAATTGTTATAAATTTTTGAGGAAAAACTTCAAATCTTCAAGACTGAAGTCATTTCTCAAGATTTAAAGTGGATGCTCTTTGTACCCTTAACTCAACTAGAAATTTTTGGTTGCTTTTATTTATTAATTTCAAAGCACTGCTTTTACATGAGTCATATTTCTAGTTACTATACCCACCGGATCATATAATTTAAGTATGCATGAGTACATTACTATTATGAATGGGTTTTTCCCCCTTCTCTACTCTCTCAGTGGAAAAAAAAGACGCTAGAATAAAAATACACAAAACAAAACATATTTTTGTCATTTATGTAAACCATGACAAAAAAAAATCCTGCAGGACTAAACATGACACTTGATATTTTCTAATCTGTTTGTATACCACCATAGACAGAGAGAGAACCTGAATTAGACAGAGCTCAGAGAGGGCAAGATGAGACAGAAGAGAGGAGCCAAGGAGAGGAAAGTGTTCAGGCAGGGGGTCCAGGAGAGGTGAGAACAGAGGAAGGAAAGAAGGATGACACCAGTAAAAAGTCCAAACAGGACGTCTGGGTGGGACCCCAACTGGACCAATATTCCAACATTCAAGCCTCAGTTGTACAATACTTCAAATAGCAAGTTTCATATGCAAAGTTACTGTGCTAAATTTAAAAAAAGAAATAAATAGTATAAAATTAACATTCTGGTAGCAATTGTGTCATACGTTTAAACCCCCCCCCCCCCCCCCCCGAAAAATATGTTGCCACCGTGCCAATAACCCGATGGTTGGCGGTTCGAATCCTGCTCTCCCCAGATATCCTGCCGTTGTGTCCCTGGGCAAGACACTTCACCCGCATTGCCTCCAGTGCCCATAACACTGGGTATGAATGTGTATAAATGTATAAAATGTTCGGTGGTGGCCAGAAAAGCCGTTGGTGCAGATTGGCTGCCACGTTTCCGTCAGCCTGCCCCAGGGCAGCTGTGGCTGCAGAAGTAGCTTTCCACTACATTGTCTGTCTGGAGTGAATGAATAATGTACCTAATTGTAAAGCGTCTTTGAGTATATATGATAAAGCGCTATATAAAACCGATGCATTATTATTATTATTATTATAAGGTCTTAAAGCCAGAGGAAGCACTGCATGTCCTTCTTACTACTGGTCTCTGAGTGAGCGTTGATACATCTTTGTGCAGTACCTCATGTCAGCACAAGGTGGTGTTAGGACAGATTCATGAAAATTGATATATAGATGTGTTTAGAGTGGGATTAGTATCCATCATGCAAATTTTGGTTCAAATCAAATAAGTATCGTCTGAGGTGTAACTCGTTTTTTGTATGGCGACAACGCCATCAAAGCATGCCGATAGGCATGGAAAAAGTTCTGTACTATGTACGTGTGCTGTCAATGAGTCCTAGTCATTCCTTCATGTGATTTTTGCACAGTGAGACAAAAGTTAAAAAAAAGTTTTTAGCAATTCTTCCTTTAACCACCAGGTGGTGCTATAACTTTTGATTATTTTTTTATAGGAGCATGCAGGGTGGGACTAATATCCATCATAGAAAATTTAGTGAAAATCACACAAAGTTTGTTCAAGTTATAAGTGTCCATTGTTCTAACCCCTAGGTGGCGCTATAACTTTTAATTATTTTATATAGAAGCGTGCAGGATGGAACCAATATCCATCATAGAAAATTTGGTGAAAATCGGACAAAGTTTTTCAAAGTTACAACTCGCCGATGCTCCATGGCGAGGAGTCAACCTTCGTCATGTCACGATGGCAACACTTACATATCGGTTATGTGTTGCCGACCTATATGGGATTACAGAGGACAGTCACCTCGACCTGTGTTCCAGATTTCATGTCTCCAGGTTGTTCCCAACCCTCCCAACAAGATCACGGACTGAATGGCAAGGAGGGCGTGTCCATGGTAACAGCAGTGATGCCATGCTCAAATTGATGTGCAGTTATGATCATCCATGTGGTCTGATCAACCTCAGAAAATTTCACATCATTCTGGCAAGCAGCGCGTGAGTAATAAATAAAAAAGTTTTCAGCAATTCTCCCTTTAACCACTAGGTGGTGCTATAACTTTTGTCAATTATTTTTATATAGACGCGTTCCGGACGGGACTAATATCCATCATAGAAACTTTGGTGGAAATCAAAAAAGTTTTGCTCAAGTTACAGCTGTCTGATGTTATAAGGGGCGGAGTCAAACTTCGCCATGGCGCTGTGGCCACACCTTTGAGCTTTTTTACTGTGACGTATGGAACCTTTAAAGGCCCATTCCTATAGATACTTCCATGTGAAAATTAGATTAATCAGAGCAGTCCCCAAGGAGGAGTTCGTTCAAATGCAAAGGGTGGTTTTTGACAAAATTGGAGGTGGGGCGGCTTTGAGGCACGATGGCGGACTTCCTGTTGACCATGGGTAAGGGTCCATAATTATGTTTTGTTTTTTTTGTTTTTTTATGTCTTGAGGTGATACACACCTCACCTGAATTTCATGTCTGTACGGCAAACTTTATGGTCGCCGGTCTCCACTGATCTTGTATGTTTGGCGCCGCCCACAAAAATTGGTGGTGGTGGGGGTACATATTTTTTTTTCCAGTTTATCGAATTTTTCACCGGGTCTGAGGTGTGTCT
Source organism: Pholidichthys leucotaenia (assembly GCA_020510985.1). Taxonomy (NCBI): domain Eukaryota; kingdom Metazoa; phylum Chordata; class Actinopteri; order Cichliformes; family Pholidichthyidae; genus Pholidichthys; species Pholidichthys leucotaenia. Next base: position 270,755,914 of record CM035844.1, on the reverse strand, counting down.
GGAAAAAAAATCGTGTTTTGGTTAATGTTGAGAGCATCAAAAATGTGTTTAGGCGAAATAATAATAATAATCCTAGCTATTACAATAGGGCACTCGCCCACTGACGTCAGTCGCTTGGGACCTTATAAAAATGCTACCAAAATATAACTTATTTAATCCTAAACAAAACAAGCAAATTAAACTAATAAATATCAACCAATAACAAATAGCTCCAATAGATTCCATCAGGGATGTTTTTGAAGAATATTGAACATCTCTTGGGAAGATTATCACACTAACCTAAGCATTCTAGAAGAAGCAAGTGACACTAGTATAGAAGGTCATATCATAAAGCATCAACTCCGATGGGGTGGCCACCGTCTTTGTATGGCTGACACAAGGCTCCCGAAGTATGTTGTCTTTTCAGAACTTCATCACAGTCAGAGAAAACATGGAGGACCGATCAAACGGTGGAAGGACTCATTGAAGTTGTACACGAAACAAGGAAACTTGAACTTCAGGACATGGGAAACACGAGAAGCTAATGGAAAGCAGTGGAAAAACATTATCCATACTGCTGAAGAGATCATTGAAATGGAAAAAAAGGAAGGGGAGGAACCAGAAGCTCCACAGGTTGAAGAGGAACAGGAGGAACCAGAAGCTCCACAGGTTAAAGAGGAACAGGAGGAACTCTACATCAGTCAGAAGGGAGAACAGCTGGTAGTGAAGCTGGAGGCCGATACTTTCATGGTGACTCTTATTTCTGAGGAAATGCAACAGAGTGAAGCAGAACCAAACAGTGAGCAGCTCCTCTGTCACAACTCTGCTGAAACTCAGATCCAAGATGAGGAAGGAAGCCGGTATGTAGACTCAGGATCAACTAAAGAAGAACCCAAACCAAAGAAGAGACAACTGAAACAGGAAGTCACAGTAACAGTGATGGCAGCTTTCTGACCTCAAAGACTCTCTGTGAGAATGAAACGGTTAAAAAGTTAAAAAATGTCCAGGTTGAGTATTTGAGAAACTGTCCTAAAATAAAATAATGATATTAAAGTAATTGTTGGAAAAGGATTAAGCGGAAGAAGATGGATGGATGGATGGATGGGAAAATTCCTTATAACCATGAGTCAAAAATTAGGCAGGGTCAAAGTTTCAGTAAATTTAATAAGGAACCAATCAGTGGAAAACAATACAGCACAGCCACAAAGCCTACACATTACAAAAATAATTTTTTTGTAAGTTGTCTGTGTTTTTTTTCAACTGATTAAAGACAACTTTGCACCTCTGAATCCAAAAATGATATCCGTTTCTCTCGATCAGGTCAGGTTTTTATGCCAAGTTGATTTTTACAAAATCTTATGGTCGAAGCCATTTAATTCACCTGTAAAATAAAAATACCAATTAGTCATAAATTGGCTCATGCAAACTCTTCAGAGTTCGAGAAATTTCAAGAAATAAAAAAGAATTTTGCATCATATAAAGCAAAAAATACCCGTACATGTAAACAAAAATGTAAAAAATACAACATGTGGCCATAGTTCAAAAAGTTGACCTGACTGAGCAAATCCAATGTGATTTTTGGATTCAGCACATCAAAATTGTCCTAAATCAGCTAAAAACAATACAGGGATCCCTGTATCGTTCTAACTAAACATGCATTTTCTGAGCACTATATCCTTTTTCTTATCTCCTGGGGTGGTTTGGGTATTGTCCATGCTGATTGGTCCATTCTTCATCACAGTATATCTAATTCTTGCCAAACTGGTTCTACAGCTATCAGTCACACAAGCACTGCAAGTCTGTACTTTCTCACCAATAACATGAGCAGCTGAGCAAGCATTCCTTCACTTTCACACAGACTCTGAGACTCAATATTTCAGCAAACATGAAATTTTCCCATCACCCTCCCCCCCCCGATGGCCAAAAGGCATCATATTAAAAGAAAAGGTGGTTACATCATGATGACGGTGAAAACCCCATCAGGCAGCTATGCTAAGCTCCAGTGCCTTCACATGCATCAGATCATAACTAGCTACGACAGGGAAAGTCCGTCATCTGATCCTGCTGCCCCAGGTGCCACTAACAGATAGTTCTCTTGGAGGAAAATAAAATAGACATAGTAAGATAAAGGTAATAAAAAATCAAAGTAATAAAGATATATGTATCAGTGTAGCTCATGTAAAGATAAAAAATAGAAGTAATGTTTCAAAGTCTTCATAAATGTATTTACAGATAGTACATTTCAACTTCACATCATGATCATGCAACTCCTCTCGGTTTTCTGCATGTCAGTCATACTTTTACTCTGCACTGGGAGACATGGAGAGACACCCTGAGCTTACAGTGTTGGTTCCTCATCATCCTAGGCGACCGCTCCATGATAACATCACTAGGTTAATATGCACAAGTTTCATTATCATATTACGGATACATGGAATAACACAAGAAAAGACCAGAAATATAATCATAAAAATCATCAACAGCTTCATAATGAGACCCCTCCATGAAGAGAATAACCAATTAAACCAGGTGGGTTCATCAGTGACATTATCTTTGGCCATGGCAGCCTGTAAGGCAGTCAAGTTCCATATTGCTGAGGCAATGACGTGGCCATCTGCATCATTCTCAGGGACGAACGTGCAACAGTAATCCCCAACTATTGCACACACATACCCTCAACCAGCAGTTATTTGCTCAAGAATCATCCTGTTTTGGGTTACCATAAGTCTAAGGGCTGTTAACTCCTCTTTTATTCCAGAGAAAGCAGGCAGTGAAAAATATGCAAATGACTTTAGTCTATAACTAGTTATTTCAATTAATACGGTATTCTTAGCGACTCTCACCCATGGAAACAAAGCATTGGCCACCTTCTTCCGAGTGGTTTCTAACTTGAATCCTTCCGGTACATCTGAGGCCCAAATAGGATCATGTAGGGCAAAAAGGGCATCTCTCTTCATTGTGCCTGCCTATCCTGCTGACATTATGATGGTATGGTCAGTCACCACTATTGAGGCGCATACCCGTCCCCGATAAATGGGTAAGTGTGAGTATGCACAATGGCCGCATAGCCACCATCCCCCAGTCACCATGAATGTGCTGTACTTGTGAGAATCACAAATTGTGGCACTGCAGAGCTCCTGCAAGGTGACATCTCCTTCCAGACTTTTAGACTGACAATAGGGAACTTCAGAACAGTTTTTGCCCACTGTGCTGGGCCGGCAGGTGGCAATACAGGGGCGAGATATGTTGTAGACCGTTGCACACCTGGAGGCTGATAAACTGCCCAGAGAGACTTTCCCACACCCTCTTAGACAGAAGGAAAAATTCCCTGTGGAGGCTACTCTTGCCTTTACAGAGTAAGGGGTGTCATCATGCCTTTGATCAGTAGAGTCATAGGCAATAGGGCAGGTGTGATTCAAGGTAGTAATTGTTGTACTATTTCCATACATAGCCTCTTGCAAGAAACAGACAGCTTCCAACAGTTCGTTTGATTTAGCAGTAACAGATATGTGACCAGCTGAGAGTGGGAGTAAAGAACACACATAACAATTTGTACAATTTGCTGTTCTGGCTTTGTGGTTAGCATTCTTCCACCATACATTGCCAGCATAAACATGGTCATCATAGCCTGGTCCCTCCAACCAACCATGATCTGCTTGAGTAACATATCTAGCTCTACGATTAATAGGTAATGGTGTCCCTAAAAGCAACCAAATCAAGAGTGTCACTACAAGGGTAAAGATGAGGAAAAAACGTGGACCATTCACACCTTTCTACTTTTAGCCTTCTCTCTCTTGAGTTTTATCTCTCCATGATAACCAACAGGTTGTTTTGCTAAGTTACCCGTTACTGGACATTATGTTCCATCAACCAACACTTGTATAGTTAAACAGTGACCTGCTGGGGGTTTTGAATGGGGTAAAATTTGCAATGTGTCAAATGCACCCAAGAATCATGTCCTTAGACCTTTACTGCGGTTGGTGTTGACAAGATGACTTTGTGTGGTCCTTGCCAGGGAGCTTCAGCCCAGTTTTTCTTTTTGGTGGTTTTGATGAGGACCAGGTCTCCTGGCTTTGATATAGTCTGTCTTTCACTGTGGTCCTTCCTGGAAAGAGTAGCATGCACAGCATCTTTGTCGGTCAACATTTTTTGCATATAATCAGCGAAGTACACTTCTTCATCTTCTGAGTTAAATGGTCTTAATGGTAGTAACAGGTAAGGTTTGCCATGCATTACTTCAAATGGGGATACCCCCCCCCCTTGTGGATTGTCATGTAAAACAGAACTAGAGGCAAACAGTATATTCAATTCTGTCCTGTCTCTGCCATTGTTTTTCTAAGCCTTTCTTTCAGGGTCAGATTTGGCCATTCAACAAACCCTGCAGATTGTGGGTGATAAGCTGTATGATTTTTTTTTTTTTTTTTTTTAAAGTTAATGTTAAGTGTTGTGCCTAAATGTGTTATTATATGATTTACAAAATGTGTTCCATTATCTGAGTAAATCTTTTCAGGTATTCCAAATCTGGGCACAGTTTCAGGTAATAGTTTTTTGGCCACCATAGTGACATTTGGATTAGAGCAGGGAAAGGCTTTTGTCCATTTTGTAAACATGTCTACTATCACTTAGCAATATTTTTTACCTTCACATTTATTTAGTTCAATGAAATCCATGCAGATATTCTGAAATGAATAAGTTGATGTGGGGAAGGTACCTTTCTGAGGTCTTAAGTTTCCTTGAGCATTGTTTTCTGCACAGATTAGGGTTTTTTTTTTTTTTGTTTTGTTTTTTTTTTTTTACAAAATTGAGTAGCAAATTGGATAAATCCATAAGTGGTGAACGATTTGTTCGACATGGAAATCATACCCCCTTTGACATATGGGAAACCCCATGAGCCAAAACTGCAGCCTGGTGGAACAATTTGCGGGGTAGAATGGGTTTATTATTTTGTCATTTGTAAAGTTTGGAAATGTTATCAAAAGTTGGGCCTTCTTGTATTTACCTGTAAATTTCAGACTGGAGATGTGGTCTGAGCATCAGTGAGGAGGTCATGTGATAATTGTTCTGTCAGTGCAGCTTTTGCTGTGTCATCTGCAAACTGATTGCCTTTAGATATTGGATCTGTGCCATTAGTGTGTGCCGCACACTTGCATATGGCCAATTTAGAGGAAAGGTGCATACTGTCTTACAGTTTTAGGATAAGGTCTTTATGCAGGATAGGTTTTCCTGTTGATGTAATCATCCCTCTTTTTCTATTGCTGTACAAAATGATGTATGGTAGAGAAAGCATATTGGCTGTCAGTGTAGACTGTGTGTGCTTTTGCCGAATAATGTGATTGGAGTTTTTGTGTCCATTAAACTGTGTCATGTGTGAGTACTGCATATTCAGACACGTTTGTGCCATCCTGATTCCTTTTGGAGGACCCGTCCACATGCGATGTGAGGTCAGAGTCCTCCAAAGGCATGTCCTGTAAATCAGGGTGTGGTTATGTTTCACATTCAGTTTCTGCCAAGCAATCATGTGGTTCTCCTTGTGTTGAAATAGGTAGCAATGAAACTGGGTTCAGTGTAGTGCAGCGCTCAATGGTTAAATGCAGTTGTGAGAGTAGAACTGCCATACATGAAAGGTGTCTGGATGGTGAGAGAACTGAGATTTTACTTTGAGACAAGATGACAGAAACTGCATATGTGACTTTCAGTGTCAGAGGGTGAAACAACACCACACCATCTGAGGCCTGAACCGGCATAGAGGCGGCAATCACAGCCTGCACACACAGTGGTGTTGCTCTGGCCACTGGATCTAATCTAGATGAGTAAAATGCAACTGGACGCATTTTTGTACCATACAGCTGAAGGAGAACTGACATCATGTTGGGTAGTGCCAGGACATCAGTGTTAAGAGTTTTTTCATTTTAACAAATGCATTTTCTCCTTCAGGTGTCCACTCAGTCTTATCCACCTGGGCCATGGGTGTTTTGTAAATGATATCAGATAAGGACTGAATTTCAGCTGAGTAGTTTGCAATGCAAGAGCGGCAATAATTTAAAGTACCCAAAAATGACATCATATCTCTAGGTGCTGACAAAATGGCTGCTTTTCTAGCAGGATCAACATGTCTGCCTGCTGCTGACAAATAGTCAGGCAGATAGGTGAAACAATTGTTCACTTCTGGATAGAAGCATGAAATTTGGCATAAATGTAGTCCAATAAGTCCTCTTTCATATAAGATTAAGACCCACTTCGAATCTTGCTTGGTACTTGCATTATTCAAGATGGCGTCCAAATATGGCCGTCAAAAAACACGTTTTTGCTTATAACTAGAAAATGTGAGCTTTTAGGGCATAATAATGTATTGTTGACTAATATAAATGTGTACATTCCGCACATTTTGAGCCCAAAATCAAGTCTGTATGACAAACGGTTCTTGAGATATAACATTTTGAAAATTGCCACAAACTGTATAATCTTAATCATATCAAAAGTTACAGAGATACAAATGCTGAACAATAGTAATTGAACATTTGTGATATATGTTCATTCGAATCACATTTGAAGATCAATAATAGCATAATGAGAAACCCCAAGAAAGTTAAAAATACAAAACGCAGTCAGTGATATGCCAACTATTATGTAATCGAGTGTAACCTCATTACAACCCATGCATCAACAGAGTGAAGTGATTGAGAAGACCTCCGCTAACCTTCTGCCTGGTGACATGCACCACCACAATAACACAGAGAAGTGCAGCTTAAATTTGCCCTGCTGCACTTGCACAAGCCCCTACAAGCTTTCTTGCAACCACAGTGCACAAGCTCTTGACATACTTTGGAAGCTTCAGGGAGAGTGGTCCACTTTGGGACGAAGCCTTCCCTTGCTTCAGTCCATCCCCAATGTGTAGGACTTGGTAGATTTTGCACTGGATCCAGTGCTTGACCCCACACATAGCCACCTTGATAAGCAGCTCTTTTGATATGTTTTGTTAATGCTGCCTTGGTTGGTGGAATATTTTCAAGTGACTGCGTTCCTTGTGCAAAAAGGGTCTGACGAGCTTTGTTTACCTGATACAGTGGGCAGGTACGACTGTACATTATTACCGTGTACCGTTCAAGAACAGCTTCATCCTCTGCTGTTATAACTTCAGGAGTGAAGCTCAGTTTCCTGAATACAGGTGTCACTTCAGGAAAAACTTCCCAAGCATCAAATGCAGTCTTCTTGCCCCTGCCAGCAAACGAGGAAGTAGTGTCTGAGCCACTGAAAGCATGGAAGAAGGGAAGGGCTTTGCACTTGTCAGGACCAAGGCTACCTGCCAAGCTGTTTGCTGATATGTAGGTGAAATGTTTTCCCACACCAAACGCCAGCCACAGGTCAATGTCCAGCTGATTTACATATGTAACAGCTAGAACAACAACATCTGTGTCAACTGTCCTTATCAGAAGAAGCAAGTGTCACTGCCACTACTAAAGGTGACTTTGGAACGAGTTTTCACAGGGCTATCTGCACTCTCAGAGCTCTTTCTTTTCAAAACCCTCTCTAGTTTTAAATTGCTGAACTTGTTAAAACAAGATTTGTGCCATAAGGCTTCCTTAGACTTCAGAGTCTCTGCAATCCCTTGCCCATCATTCAAAAGTTTCAAATCAATTGTTACTGGAACTTCACCAGCCTCAGTAAATTTCATAATGTTTTCAGCAAAAGTTTCATAGCCTGAGCCATATGATGCTCTTGTGCTTTTGGCAGGACAGATTAGCTTCTCTACAGTTTCCAACTGGCAAATGATACATTTTGTAAAATCCATCACATTCACTTGACTGTCACTTCCAGAACTTAAGCAGGCACTGTCTTCTCGTGAATCCATGTTGTCTCGGTTCCTGGTATGCTACGTTAGATTAATTGGTTTCACCACCACCACTTCTACAGCACTACAATAACAACTTGGGATACCTGGAAAAAAAAAAAAAGAAATCATAGTTAGGCCTGAAAAAAAAGCAATCTGGACATCCCTGTATCTCAGTACTGACACTCCCACTGCTGTACCTGAAATGAACATAAGAAGTTGCATTATTGTGATTACTTGAATAAGCCATTTGTCATACAGACTTGATTTTGGGCTCAAAATGTGCAGAATGTACACATTTATATTAGTCAACAATACATTATTATGCCCTAAAAGCTCACATTTTCTAGTTATAAGCAAAAACGTGTTTTTTGGCGGCCATATTTGGACGCCATCTTGAATAATGCAAGTACCAAGCCAGATCCGAAGTGGGTCTTAATCTTATATGAAACAGAACTTATTGGACTACATTTTTTTTTTTTTTTTTTTTTTTTGTTACTTATTTGTACCCGTAGGTAGACTTGGTTTGCAGTCTGGTGACAAGCCACCGGCTGCTGGTCGCTGCGTGCGCGAGCGCCCTAAACCTACATGTTTTTGGTATGCGGGAGGAAACCGGAGAAATCCCGGAATAAACCCACGCAACACGGGGAGAACATGCAAACTCCACACAGCTCACTGTTGGTCGGGGGCTGGGATCGAACCCACGACCTCATGATCCCCGCGATCCCCCGGCCAAGGGTAAAACTGTGCTGCCACAGTGCTAAACCACTGCGCCACCGTGCAGCCCATTTGTGCCAAATTTCATGCTTCTATCCAGAAGTGAACGATTCTTATGAAAATTGGCCCTTATCTGCCTGACTTAAAATGCGTCCTTGATATTTGACTTCTTTTTTCCACAACTGTAATTTTTCCTTGCTGACTTTGTGACCTTGTTGTGTTAAAAACTTCAGTAAGGCAATGGTGTCTTCTTTGCATTTTTCTTCATCAGGCGATGCCAGCAGTATGTCATCAATGTAACGGAGCAACTGGCTCCCATTTGGAGGAATGAACTGTGCCAAATTTGCTGACATCGCCTGTGAAAAAATAGTTGGTGATTCACAGTAACCTTGTGGTAATCTGGTGAATGTATATCTTTTGTTTTCAAATGTGAATGCAAACCAAAACTGATAGTCTGGATGTATTGGTATGCTGAAAAATACATTGCTAATGTCTATCACTGTGGAAAAACTTAATTTGGGGTTCCAGGTCATTTGACAATGTGTGTGGGTCTGGTCTAGTACACAAGGTGCTCAAGGAACTACAGCTTTATTTATTTCCTGCAGGTCCTGCACCATCCTCCAGCCAGAGGATGGAGGAGCCTTCTTCACAGGAAACAAGGGTGTATTACATGGAGAAGTTGGACATAGTACCACAACACCTGCTGCCTTAAGTTCCTCTGTAACTAGTCTAATGCCTTCCTGGGCTTCAGGACGTAGAGGATACTGTCTTTTGTATGGTCTATAATATGACTTTGGTGTTATGGTGTCTAACTCTGCGGCTTTTATTAACCCTACATCTGCTTTTCCTTTTGACCAAAGGGAATTTGGAATTTGTGAGAGTGTTTGCTCCTCTTCTTGTGTTAATGCCAAAAGTGATCACATGGGTGAGTTGTGAACATCAATATGCACACCCTTTCATGCTGTTGCCACCCAGTTTAATGACAATATGTGTCTAATTTTGAGGAATACTCAACTTTTGGTATGGAGGTGGCCCTCCAAGATTGACCACACTCCTTGGCTGAAGTTACAAACTGACCTACATCCTTCCAGTCCATGTGTTTGGGTTTGACCAATGAGCTGTGGGGAGCCTCCCTTTGTTTAAAATGTCTGCTATCCTCATCAGACAGCACAACACGGTGCACGGTGGCGCAGTGGTTTAGCACTGTGGCAGCACAGTTTTACCCTCGGCCGGGGGATCGCGGGGATCATGAGATCGTGGGTTCGATCCCAGCCCCCGAACAACAGTGAGCTGTGTGGAGGTTGCATGTTCTCCCCGTGTTGCGCGGGTTTACTCCGGGATTTCTCCGGTTTCCTCCCGCACACCAAAAACATGTAGGTTTAGGGCGCTTGCGCACGCAGCGACCAGCAGCCGGTGGCTTGTCACCAGACTGCAAACCAAGTCTACCTACGGGTACAAATAAGTAACAAAAAAAAAAACAAACAAAAAAAAAAAAAAAACAGATTCTCTCATATATCCCCTTGGTGACCAATACAGATTTTTATTGGTCAGCCTGGAAGATGGATTTGCAAAGAATGTTTTTTCATAATTTGGATCTGTGCCACTCAAATGCCTGTAGCACATTGTGCAGTGATATTGATCTGTGGGCTGTTGAGTGGTGGGAACAGTAGACACAAAGTGTTCCATAGCCCTTTTGTATAGGTCTGATGTCACTGAGTGTGATACAGCCAAGACCAGGTGCAGCGAGTAGCAGTGCCTAGGCTGGGAGAAGTCATGGAGTACATTCACTCCCTCCACATGTGGAAAATGTGATGCATGCATTCCATTGTCTACTGGGACTATGGCAATGTTGAGAACCGACAAAAGGCCCCTTCCTAGAAGGTTAATGGGGCAGGCTTCAGATAATATGAAACAACTTTCTGCAGTGTCACCGGTGACAAGATCTTTTGCTTTGACAGATTTGGAGAGGTGTTCTACTTTTAACTTACCATTTGCAGCTTTAACAGTTACTTTTTCATCTGATTTTGTAAAACCCTGAACATCTGTCCCTGAAATCACTGGCTTACATGCTCCTGTATCACACAAAAACTTAATTGGGGTGTCCTGAACTTCCAACATCACTTCAAGCAAACATTGCATTGGTAACCTCAGGTCAAAGTCAGGTAAATGAAAAATGTCATTGTCAGTGAGTTCACTTATATGTGACATTATATGTCACATATATTATATGTGACTAGTAACTATATTATATATTTTATGTGACTATAATATGTCACATATATTATATGTGACTAGTCATGCGATCCAGTCCTGCATGGCGTGTGATGGTGGGCCGTGGAATTCTCCATCCTCTCCCCACTGTGGCAGGTGTTGAGGACAGTCCCTCTGCCAGTGTCCTTTTTGTCCACATTGGCAGCAAACATCCCACCCCTCTGACTGTGGGTAGCCGGCTCCATGACCACATCCCCGGCCTCTCCAGCCTCCGCCTCTCCTCCACCGCTGCCCTCCACCCCTCATGGCACCCTGGTAAAAGACAGAGTCAGGGGAGCCTCAGTCGCCCCCCTCCCCAGGATCAGTAATTACATAAACAGGAGTTGGCTTTCCTTTTAATTTTCTCTTCTCCTTCTCCTTCCGTTCTTCTTCTAACGTCTCTGCATGTTTGGCATAAGTCAATAGATCACCAAATGCACAAGTGCCATATGTGACCAAGTGTCTACGTATGTACTCAGCTAGATGTGGGTGCATGTTTTGTAAAAACACACTTTTTCAAATGCTGCCAATAAGGTTTAGTGCCAGTATCATCCTCAGGCTTACTTAAACTGGAATGGCTATCAAAAATTTTCTATAACCTGGTCCGATAGGCTTCTTCACTTTCATCTTTGTCTTGAGTTGTATTCTGGATTCTTGTCCAATCATGTTTTACCCGCCATTTAGTTTGAATGCATCCATTTAATTGTCTCACATGCACTTCTAAGTCACTATGTTTTGGAGGTAAAATATTACCTGCAGAATCTTTCGAACTCCAATCACCTGACACAGTACACCAATCAACCTTGAGTACCTTTCTGTACGCGTGTTCGGTCTCATGCCCATTTAATTTGAAGCTGTCAAGGAGATTTGCCATCCCTTCAAAAAAATCTGTGGGTTTATCTTTGGGGTGTGGAATCTCCTTCACAGCATCAGAAAAGTCTGCATCAATCCATGGTCGGTACACCAGGACCGTGGGCTGGTACTGCGGGGCATTGATGTCCTGGCCCTATGGTGGAGGTCCCTGATAAGCTGGATTTGAGAGTTCAGTTATAGGAAACTGTTCAGTGACTGCATATTCTCCATAATCTTCCTTCTTTATTGACCGTGTTGAAGGTGAGATGAGAGGTGTATGCATATTTACTTAACTCTTTGGCGTCTCCGTGTGGCTGTTCTCGGGTACCTTAGTCTTTGTCATTTCTCAGCCTTTTGGGCCAGGGGGTGGAGGAAGTGGAGGAGTGGCTTCCAGCAATGGCAGCGTGGAAGAGGATGCGGTCGGAGCTCCCTCCGCTTGTTGGAATTCTGTGGGGTTAGGATAGAGTTGTGGGAGAGCAGTGGGATAGGGAGGAGGGCCGGGACCCACACCACTATGGTCACACTCATACTCGCGAATGGAGGAAGAAACAGGCAGTATGTTAGACAAATCCTTTTTCTTTCCATTACCATTCTCATTTTTGTCATTAGCCATGTTTACATGGACACAAGTAACCAGATTAAAAGACTGATCGGAATAAAAATGTTTCATGTAAACATGCAAATCTGAATATTCTGACCCGATCACACTCATTCGGATCAAAATTTCCTTCCGATTGAGACAGGTGGGTTATACCAATTGCTAAGCCGATTGGTGCACATATAAACACTTATTCCAAAGTTTGGGTAGAAAATATGTTTTCTGCACGTGAGCTACACATTGACATGACATATTTCCGCCTTTACAACAGCTAGCGGAAGACATGGCAGGAGTAAAACAAATCTGGTCTGTATCGTCCTGCTGTCACCCTCTGTTCGTCATATGTAGAAATATGTACTGCTGGACTTGTAGCTTCATAACGGAGACCAGCAGAAGCAAAAGTACAGTCTGAATAACACAATACAGGTCCATTTTAAAAAGAGAGACATGAAGAGGGGTTTGTTTACATCGGAAGTTGCTTCTTCTTCTGCTGTTTCCGGAATGTCATAATTGTGCGCATGTCAAAATGATTTAGTCCGGTTAAACGTGTGACACATGGAAACACACGTCCTAATCAGATCAGATTTTTCAGGATCCATGTAAACAGTAAAGTTCTGATCTGGATTGTAATCAGATTGAAGAAATTTTGCACATGTAACTGTGGCTGTTGTCATTAAATTTGGGCTTTACCGCTGCAGTGTCAATGTCAGTCTTATGCTTCCTCGCTGTCTGCAGCCAGTTTTGAGCCTCTGTCATTTCATATTTCTCCTCTTTTCTCTTGCTGCCATCTGCTGTCCGTCTTATAGCTTCTGTAAGACTTTCACATTCATCAACCTTCAACTTACCCACAAAGCCAAACTTCCTTCTCCACTTCCCTAAGTACCGAGTGCTCTCTTTATTTTGCCTGTGCATAAATTTGCCATCAGCAGACAACACATATCATTAAGCTCTTCCTGTCCTGTACAGCAATACACACACCAAGAGCATCCTTTTTTCTTTCTCTCCTGCTCCTCTCTGCCCTTCCACATGCGTTGATTGTTCCCCATTAAGTCCTTAAGGACATTATTTATTTAAAAACTGCAGTTATTTATTTTAATTTATTATTAACTTATTTTAACTTATACTTTAAAATACTTACCGTTATTCTATTAAAATAATTTCTTATTTATCTTCTATTCTCATTTGACTGTTAATATTCCTCCGCGGTATTTTTCCAGAACGAGACTTTAACTCTTCCTTAGTAAAGACGCCTTACCCGCCATCGGGACAACTGTTACTAATTCTACCAACCAGACTCAAACCTCAGTAATTTCCTCTTAATTCTACCGACCGGACTCGAACCTCTGTAATTTCCTCTTAAATCATTAAATTTACTCACTTCAATCCTCTGCCTTGGGTTTAGACCCTGTCACCTCCCCCTCCAGTGGAAGGATCCCTCCTTTGCCTCAATTCAAACAAATTGTGTCCGCTGGAGTCGGGTGATAGGACTTTGCAGTTGCCGTGCACGAACTGTTGCGCAGTCCAAACACCGGAACCGGGAGGATATTGGGGTCCCTGTTCGGGCGCCAAATATGTTGGAAAAAATCATAACTGTGAGTCAAAAATCAGGCAGGATCAAAGTTTCAGTAAATTTAATAAGGCATCGATCAGTGGAAAACAATACAGCACAGCCTCAGAGCCTATCCGTGTATCATTCTAACTAAACATGCATTTTCTCAGCACTGTATCCTTTTTCTTATCTCCAGGGGTGGTTTGGGTATTGTCCATGCTGATTGGTCCATTCTTCATCACAATATATATAATTCTCACAGAACTGGTACAAACTAGTTTTACGGCTATCAGTCACACAAGCATTAGTCACACAAGCACTGCACGTCCATACGTTCTCACCAATAACATGAGCAGCTGAGCAAGCATTCCTTCACTTTCACACAGACTCTGAGACTCAATATTTCAGCAAACATGAAATTTTCCCATCAGTAATATTTCCAGTAACTCCATAAATCTGATGTTCTTGTACTGGACTCAGTTTGTGTTTGACTTTGACTAATCTAACCCAGTAGAAAACAATTTAATCTCTTTGACTATACAGTTATAGTTTGTACTTCAAATGAGTTTTTCTTTTGGTTCAGTGTACCAGATGGACGAATTGTCTGCTCTAGCCTGTTAGCCATTAGCCCCTGCTAGCAAGTCTAACAGGAAACAATGGATTATGTGGTTATTTGTGTATATAAGCACCATAGTGACATGTTCAGAAATAGAAGTTGGACAGTGCTGTGTATACGGCCGACTAGAAGATGTCTAAAACAGAATTACTAGTAAATATGTCCTCCTATAAATGTCTCCTTTTAGACCTCAGGGATCCATGTTAGCATGTGGAAAAATAATCTGGTCCCCTTGTTGAATCTGAAAACGATTCATCACGGCTGTTATTATCACATGCAAGGATAAGAACAGGGAAGCTCGGTGGAACAGTGGTTAGCACTATGGCACCACAGCAAGAAGGTTACAGCTTCGATCCAACCCCTGACCATCGTGGGTTCGATCCCAACCCCTGACCATTGGTGACCCTTTGCATGTTCTTCCCATGTCTGTGTGGGTTTCCTCCCACAGGTGGGACATGCATGTTGAGTTAATTGGCATCAACTGGGGGTTCTAAATTGTCCTTAGGTACGAATGTGAGAGTGAACGGTTGTCTGTCTCGCTGTGTTCGCCCTGCGATGGACTGGTGATCTGTCCAGAGTGTACCCCGCCTCTCACCCAAAGATGCTGGAATAGGCTCCAGCCCCACACCCCCAACAACCTGAAATGGATTAAGTGGTAGAAGATGGATGGATGGAAGGATCAGAACTATTTGTTACCAGGTGGTGACTTCTTTGGCCAGTCAGTGTATTTGTTCTTTCTGGTTTTTGTATTACTAGCATGTTCTGTGTCTCTTTGTCCCTCCAGTTGCTCCACAGCTCCATGACTGTAAGGAGGAGGAGGTTCTCACTGTCCAGCAGTTCTGTAACCAGGAGAGGAGCTACATTCTGGACCAGGAGGAACAAGATGCTGCACAGGTTAAAGAGGAAGAAGAAGAACTCTGTAGCAGTCAAGAGGAAGAAGACTTTGGACTCAAACAAGAGACTGATACCTTCATGGTGACTCGTACTGATGAGGACAATGACAAGAGTGAAACTGATCCAAACAGTGAGCAGCTCCTCTCTCACAACTCTCCTAAAACTGAGAGCCAAGACCAGGGAGCAGGTAAGAATGGAAACCCAGGATCAAGTAAACGTGAAGCGCCAAAGAAGAGATTTCACAGAAAGAGAAGTGACCGTCACAATGTCGACAACTCCTCCATGTCAGACAATCAGTGTGATAATGACACAGGTGAAAAGTCTGTAAAATGTTCTGATAATGACAAAGACTGTAAAAATGAGTCCCAGAAGAAGAAACATCACACTGTTATGTCACATGTTTGCAACATGTGTGGGAAAAGATTCAGTCACAAGAGACATTTATCAGTTCATGAGAGAATTCACACAGGTGAGAAGCCATTTTCTTGTGAAACATGTGGGCAAAGATTTACTACATGTGGTAATTTGAAAACTCATGTCAGAATTCACACAGGTGTGAAGCCATTTTCATGTGAAACATGTGGGCAAAGATTTACTACATTTGATAATTTGAAAACTCATGTAAGAATTCACACAGGGGAGAAGCCATTTTCTTGTGAAACATGTGGACAAAGATTTAATAAACATAGTACTTTGAAAACTCACATGAGAATTCATACAGGTGAGAAGCCATTTTGTTGTGAAACATGTGGGCAAAGATTTAGTCAACATGGTACTTTGAAAACTCACATGAGAATTCACACAGGTGAAAAGCCATTTTCTTGTGAAGCATGTGGGAAGAGTTTTCATACATGTGGTAATTTGACATCACATGTAAGAATTCACACAGGTGTGAAGCCATTTTCTTGTGAAACATGTGGGCAAAGATTTACTACAAGTGGTAATTTGAAAACTCATGTAAGAATTCACACAGGTGTGAAGCCATTTTCTTGTGAAACATGTGGGCAAAGATTTACTACATGTGGTAATTTGAACACTCATGTAAGACTTCATACAGGTGTGAAGCCATTTTCTTGTGAAACATGTGGGCAAAGATTTAATCAACATGGTAATTTGAAAACTCACATAAGAATTCACAGGTGAGAAGCCATTTTCTTGTGAAACGTGGGTAAAGTTTTACTACACGTATTTTGAAACAACACATGAGAATTCATACAAATCAGAAGCTGTAGTCTTGTAAAATATGCAGGGAATGCTTCATTCAGGGTTTTGGTTTATAACATGAGAACTCACAGTTGAGTTGCTGTAGTCCAGTAACGTCTGTAGATCTTTAGTTTCAGGATTATGTCTCTTTTGTGTGAATGAATTGTTCTTTAAATTGCTGAGGCTTTAATGTAACTATAAATTGGATTAAAAAAAATCTATTATCAGATCATCTGCTTTGGACCCTCAGTTCTTTAATCTTTAATGTGTTGGACACATGAACAACATGATCATTTTTTAAGAGGAGGGCATTGTCAGGGTCTGGAGTGTCCTCCCCGCCATAAAAAGGAAATGTAATAGATGCAATTCCCTTTACTTGCATATTTTAGTAGCTCATCAATTGATTGAATACTTTATTCTGAACATGTAATAATCACTTAAAATGGCAAACAACAAAAGTGCATTATGAACTGATGAACAAAGGAAAAAAGACACTGAAATGCCTTTCATACGTACATACAGTAAATTTGTGTATGTACTGAATCAAATTTTCTTGTAGATCAAGAAATACTCCAACTTTAAAATGTCTTTATCTATGGAATTAATGATTTCTATAAGTTCTGTTAATGATGTAGACCAGTTTGCTCTAAATCCAGATTGACTATCAGAGAATAGTTTGTGTTGGTCTATAAACTTTTCTAATCCATCACTGAAGAGTTTTTCTAGAATTTTTGACAACTGTGACAGAAGAGAAATATGAAGTGTTTCTTGTCACCAGATTTATATCATGGAATGACTTTTGTAGTTTTAATTTTATTAGGAAATTGTTCCGTTTGGAATGATAAGTTGAAGATGCGAGTTTGGAAATTCCCTCAATGACCCATTTCACTGTTTTCATATCTGTGTCATCGCAATCACTTGATGTTTTGTTTTAACATTTATTAACAATATCGCTATTTTAGTTTTCTTCAGTTGTTTTAATAAAGGGTGAAGTAAGATTTATTTCTATAAAATCAATGTTATTATCTTTGGAATTTTTTATGATGTTTCCACCAACACTTACACAATATTTGTAAAACTTACTATCACCTTCACTTGTTAATATTGTTATAATTTTCAATAAAATGTTGAGGCTAATTAACCTGTCAGGAAATTTCTGATTATTCTTTTTAATATACTGCATGTACCTTTATTTATTTTTTTACTGTTTTCTAATATTTTACTGTAATCTATTTCTTGTTTGCCATAGTGATGGACAGGCTGACAGATGAGGTCAGGCAGGAGTCTCCATGGACCATGATGTTTGCAGACAACATTGTGATCTGTAGTGAGAGTAGGGAACAGGTGGAAGAGAACCTGGAGAGGTGGAGGTATGTTCTAGAGAGAAGAGGAATGAAAGTCAGTCGAAGCAAGACTGAATTCATGAGTGTGAATGAGAGGGAGGCAGGTGTAATGGTGAAGATGGAGTAGAGCTAGTGAAAGTTTAAATACCTGGGGTCAACCATCGAAAGCAATGGAAAATGCACAAGAGTGGTGAAGAAGAGAGTGTAGGCAGGGTGAAGTGGGTGGAGATGAGTGTCAGGAGTGATTTGCGACAAGGATAGCGGCTAGAGTGAAAGGGAAGATTTACAAGACAGTAGTGAGACCTGCTATGATGTATGGTTTGAAGACGGTGGCGCTGGCAAAAAAACAGGAGATGGCAGAGTTGAAGATGCTAAGATTTTCATAGGAATCAGAATCAGGTTTATTGCCATTGTTCATGTAGTACACAAACTAGGAATTTGTCTCGGTGCAATGCTGCAACATTAAACATGATAAAATAAAAGAAATAAACTATACATGCAATAAAGTGTAGAATAAGAGTAAGTGATACTGGTCAGCAGTTAAAATATATTAGCGAGCAGCAGATACTGTGGAGAACTACAGTATATAGTGCAGTCGGTAATGCAGGAAGAAAACAGTGATGATTGACATGAGTCTGGTTGAGCTGCTGTACATAGTGCACGGGAGTCAATAAGTCACTTAGTGTTCGGCAGTCTGATGGCAGAGGGGAAGAAGCTGTTCATGTGACGGGAGGTTTTAGTCTGGATGGACCGAAGTCTTCTACCTGAGGGGAGGGGGGCAAACAGTACGTGACCAGGGTGTGAGGGATCGGCTATGATCCGGCCAGCACGCCTCCGGGTCCTGGAGATGTACAGATCCTGGAGCGATGGGAGCTTGCAGCCGATCACCTTCTCAGCAGTGCACACGATGCGCTGCAGCCTTAGTCTGTCCCTGGCAGTGGCTCCTGCGTACCACACGGTTATGGAGGTGGTGAGGATGGACTCGATGATGGCTGTGTAGAACTGCACTAACATCTTGGTGGGTAGCTTGAGCTTCCTCAGCTGCCGCAGGAAGAACATCCTCTGCTGGGCTTTTTTGATGAGTGAGCTGATGGTCGGCTCCCATTTGAGGTCCCTGGTGATGGTAGTGCCTAGGAAGCGGAAGGAATCAGCAGTGGTGATGGGAGAGCCTGAGAGGGTGAGGGGGGGCAGAGGGGTAGTGACTTTCCTGAAGTCTACAATCATCTCCACTGTCTTCAGAGCGTTCAGCTGCAGGTTGTTATTGTTGCACCAGGACGCCAGCTGGGCCACCTCTCTCCTGTAGGCGGACTCGTCGCCGTTGGAGATGAGCCCGATGAGGGTGGTGTCGTCCGCAAACTTGATCAACTTGACAGACTGGTGGCTGGAGGTGCAGGAGTTGGTGTAAAGGGAGAAGAGTAGGGGGGGAAAGTACACAGCCCTGGGGTGATCCGGTGCTGATGCTAGTAGAGTCTGAGACAGTCTTTCCCAGCCGCACATGCTGCCTCCGGTCCGTCAGGAAGTCGGTGATCCACCTGCAGAGGGAGTCAGGCACGTTGAGCAGGGACAGCTTGTCCCGGAGCAGAGCGGGGCGGATGGTGTTGAATGCGGAGCTGAAGTCCACAAACAGGATCCTGGCGTAGGTTCCCGGGGAGTCCAGGTGCTGCAGGATGGAGTGGAGGGCCAGGTTGACTGCGTCGTCTACAGACCTGTTGGCTCGGTAGGCAAACTGCAGCGGGTCCAGGAGAGGGGTGGTGATGGACTTGAGGTGGGGCAGGACCAGGCGCTCAAAGGACTTCATGACTACAGAGGTGAGCGCTACAGGTCTGTAGTCATTAAGTCCAGTGATCCGTGGCTTCTTGGGGACAGGGATGATGGTGGAGGATTTGAGGCAGGACGGCACGTGGCATAACTTAAGGGAGGTGTTAAAAATGTCTGTGAAGACAGGAGCCAGCTCTTTCGCACAGTGTCTCAGGGTGGAGGGAGACACGCCGTCCGGGCCGGGGGCCTTGCGCGGGTTCAGTCTGGAGAACTGTTTGAGCACGTTCTGCTCACTGATGATAAGGGCAGGGGGGGAGGAGGGGGGGGTGCCTTTAATGAAGTAGGGATTGTGGAGGCTGTGGAGCTGGAGGGAGGGGGGGAGTTGGACACAGATGACGAGGTGTCAAAACGGGCATAGTGTTGGGACAGTCTTTGACAAAGGGCTTTGTCATCCTGACCTTTAGGAGCCTGAGGCCGATAGTTGGTGATTTGCCTCAGTCCTCTCCACACGGAAGCCGAATCATTAGCAGTGAACTGCTGCTGGAGTCTCTCTGAATACACAGATTTAGCCCTCTTCAGCTCTCTGTTAAACCGGTATTTAACCTCCCTGTAGCAGTCCCTGTCTCCACTTTTCAGCGCTGCTTCCTTATCTGTCTGAGCTTAGCTGTGAACCAGGGTTTGTCATTAGAGTAACTCACCCTGGTGCGTGATGGAAGAATGACCTCCTCACAAAAGTGGATATATGAGTTCACAGTGTCCGTGTACTCATCCAGATCATGCGTGGCTCGTTTAAACATGCCCCAGTCAGTTATTTCCATGCACGTTTCCAGCTTCTCCTCAGCTTCACTGGTCCGTATCTTCGTAGTGCTCACGACAGGTTTAGTGAGCTTCAATCTCTGTCTGTATGTGGGAATGAGGTGAACCATCACGTGATCAGATAATCCCAGCGCAGCGCGGGGAACAGCGCTGAAGTGACTAGGCGGGACAGGATTAGAAATGAGTATTATCAGAGGGACAGCTCAGGTTGAGCAGTTTGGAGACAAAGTAAGAGAGGCAAAGCTGAGATGGTTTGGACATGTACAGAGGGGAGATATTGGACAAAGGATGTTGAAGATGGAGCTGTCAGGCAGGAGGAAGAGAGGAAGAGCACAGAGAAGATTCATGGATGTAGTGAAGGAGGACATGGAGAGGGTTGGTGTTACAGAAGAAGATGCAAGGGATGGGGTGAGATGGAGACAGATGGTCTGCTGTGCCGACCCCTAAAGGGAGCAGCCAAAAGAAGATGATTGTCTAAACTGTCAGTAAATATATGATCAATGAATGTTTCACAGTGAGAGATCATGTGACTGGGTTTGATGATTTTAGGATATCAGCTTAGGCTCTACAAAGTATTGATGAAGTCACCTGTCAGCTTGTGATTATTTGGATTTATCAAGTCAAGATTAAAATCGCCACAGATGAACATTATTTTATTGTTTTTTTTGTCAAATGTTCTTCAATCCAGTTCTTAAGTGCAGCTATACGAGAACCTGGTGTTCTATACATGCAGCTTCCAGTGTGACACATTCCAGTAAATTATTTCCCACTGTTGACATTTCTTTCACCACCTTATAATGAATTTATGTCAACAAATAGAGCCACACCAGCCTGATTCTTGTTTTCTCTGTTCTTCCAAATCATTTCATAACCATCAATCCTAAAAATCCATGTCCTGTCACTATTAATACAGGTTTCTGATGTACACATAACAAATTTACTATTTCTCACAAATATCTGTTTTTGTAGTTATGTATTTGGAACTATTTTATTTATAATTTTTGTGGGGAGACTTGAATAACGAAACCGAATTGCCTTTAATTTCAGTTTATTTCAAGTAACCATTCCACTGTCTGCTCTCATTCCTGAGCAGCGAACAAAGAGAGTGAACACACCAAAGTTCTCCCTTTTAAACATTCTCACATCAAACCATTTCCCTCGCGGGGGAAATCACACATCTATATCAAAATCTCTTTATTCACATTCATTAACCTTTTATTTACATAACTCCCCCTTCTCTCCTCTCGAGCCTCAGCGGTCAGGAAGTCTTCTGTCCCCTGTCCTCCGCAGGGGGTCCAGGCTCTGTGGCTCCGCACCGCAGGGGGCTGGCTCTCCTTCATCGTGAGGTTAAATCACATATGCAGTGTCCAACATATACATGTCTCACAACACAGCCATATAACCCCCCCCAAACGATGAAGAACAGACTAATTCCTAAAATTTAATAGCACCTTACTCACTACTGAATAATCAACACCAACATTCAGTCTGTGCGCCGCTTGGGCTTCAGCCGTCTGCCGAATCTGCTGTGAGTTGGCCCCGCCTTGTTTGCGGCGCTTTTCTGCTTCGGCTCTGTTGACTGAGGAAGAGAGTGATTAATTGCCCTTCGCGGGGGCCTGCCTCGTCGAGGCGCCACTGCGACCGGTACAGACACGTCCTTCATGACAAAAGCAGGTTTTAGTCTGTCAATACTGACTGTCTCTTTTCTGTCTCCAAAATCTAGCACAAATTGCTTATCACCTGCCTCCAGCACTCGAAATGGCCCTTCGTAAGGAGGTTTGAGCGTTGCTTTTAGGGCTTCGCGCCTGACAAAAACGAAGTCGGCATTTTTCAAAGCCTTGGGGACGAAAACTCGTGGAAAAGCGTGATGAACCGGACCCGGGAGCGTGTCTGCTCCCGTGTCGACTAACGGTCCCAGAGCAGAGAGAGGTGGGGGCTCTGGGTGCTCTGGTAAAAACTCGCCCGGCAGCCTCAGAGTTTGTGCGAATACCAGCTCCGCTGGGGAGGCGTCTAAGTCCTCTTTAGGCGCAGAACGCAACCCTAATAAAACCCATGGCAGTTTATTTACCCAATCTGCATCCGTGAGCGACGCTCTGAGTGCTGCCTTCAAAGACCTATGAAAACGCTCGCATAAACCATTGGCCTGAGGGTGGTAAGCCGTAGTGCGGTGAATTTTGGCTCCTAAGCCGTTGGCCATCGCTGACCACAGCTCAGAGATGAATTGCGGTCCTCTATCGGACGTAATGTCCGACGGAACCCCGAAGCGTGCCACCCAAGCCGTTAAAAAAACGCGAGCCACCTCCGCGGCCGTGGTCGTTGCAAGTGGGACCACTTCCGGCCAACGTGTGGTGCGGTCCACCATTGTCAAAAGATACGTGAACCCCTGTGATGCCGGTAGGGGGCCCACAAGGTCGACGTGCACATGGTCGAACTTTCTGGCCGGAATGCGGAACGGTTCTAACGGGGCTCTTGTGTGCCTGTGAATTTTGGCCCGTTGACAGGAAATGCAGGTTTTTGCCCATTCCTTCACGTGCTTGTGCAGGCACGGCCAAACAAACTTTTCCGCCACTAGTTTCACCGACGCGCGCACCCCCGGGTGCGTCAGTGAGTGGACCGAGTCAAAAACACGGCGGCGCCACGTGGCCGGAACCACCGGACGCGGGCGCCCCGTCGACATGTCGCAGATCAGGGGGGGCATACCGGTTTGTAAACACTTGCTCTCCAGCCTCAACCCTGTTGGTCCAGACTGGAGCGCGCGCACGTCTGCGTCCGCCCCCTGGTCCGCTGCCATGGCTGCGTAATCTATACCCACGTGCACCGGGGCTGCGCGCGCCACCGTGCCGCTCTCCTGCGGCGCGGTCACGGTGGCCCGTTCTGCCTCTGCGCGTGTTGGGGTCGTGAACGCGCGCGAGAGACAATCCGCTACTACATTGAATTTGCCCGCGACGTGCCTAATGTCAGTGGTAAAGTCCGAGATTGCGGCCAGCTGCCTCTGCTGCCTGCCGGACCACGGATCTGAAATTTTGGCCATGGCGTATGTGAGCGGCTTGTGGTCCACATAAGCGGTGAAGCACCGTCCTTCCAGCCAGAACTGGAAATGACGAATAGCCAAATGCAGCGCCAACAGTTCTCTGTCGAACGCGCTGTATTTTCGTTCAGCCGCTCTTAATTTGCTAAAGAAAGCCAAAGGCTGCCAAACTCCAGTTACCTGTTGCTCAATAACGGCCCCTATGGCTAAATCTGAAGCGTCTGTCGTCAGCGCGATACGTGCTACAGGGTCTGGGTGGGCCAGGAGCGCAGCGTCAGCCAAGGCTTTTTTAACCTCTGTGAACGCGCGCTCCCGCTCCGGGGACCATTCGACCGCCTGGGTCGGTTTTTGTTTTTTGAGCGCGGCATATAACGGTTGCATGATTTGAGCTGCGTGGGGCAGGAATCGGTTATAAAAATTCACCATCCCCAAGAATTCCTGTAGTGATTTGACCGTTTGTGGACGGGGAAAATCCGCTACCGCGCGTACTTTCTCTGGTAACGGAACCGCTCCCTCCGGGGAGACGCGGTGACCCAAAAAATCGATCCGCTCGACGCCGAACTGGCACTTGGCTGGGTTAACTATTAAGCCGTGCTCTCCCAGCCTCCTAAAAACTGCTGTGAGGTGCGTTTCGTGTTCGTCCTCTGAAGTACTCGCGACCAAAATGTCGTCGAGGTACACAAACACGAAAGGGAGATCGCGTAACACGGCATCGCTCTTTTTAGTCAAACATAGACAGTATCCCTTATTTGGTCTTGTTGACAAAGATTATATTTACTTTATGAAACACCTCCACCTGGTGTCTGTTAATATTTTTGATGAATATTATTTGGATCAGAATAGCAGATAAGATCAGCTGAAATCCTCAGTGAACACAGTTTCTCATTTTTAATAAATCTGGTAGATTTTCCTCCCTAAACATCCCATTTTAGCTAGAAGATTCAACCAAAAACAAAATTCTCTTTGAAGCCTCACAATCAAAACTTTTCTTTCTTCTCTTCCTGCTCCTGCTTTCCTCTGGACTTTATTTGCAGTACAGATTCATTTGAAAAATTAACAGTGTGACTGCTGCTGATAACTATGGCAACAATAGGAGAAAGGCTGCGAATGATGTATTCACTCTCACATTCATACCTAAGGACAATTTAGAAACCCCAGTTACACTTCAAATGAGTTTTTCTTTTGGTTCAGTGTCCCAGGTGGAGCAATTGTCTGCTCTAGCCAGTTAGCCATTAGCCCCTGATAGCATACTATAACATGTAAGGGTGCGACATGGTTCTGCTCATGTCCTTGCTTTATGTCCTTGCAGCCACATATTCTTTGTTGTCATTATTATTAGTAGTAGTAGTAGTAATATCATTGTCATGATCTTGTTTCTCCCAGTCCTCTGTTCATGCCTCATGTTTATGCTTTTGTCTCAGTTCATCATGTTTTTCCATACCAATAGCCACTCACTGCTGTTCTCGGATTGCCCCTTATTGTTCCCAACTGTTTCTCGTCACCTTGATTTGCTCCCAGCCTATATATATCTGTGCCCAGGCCTTTGTCAGATGTGGTGTCATTAATGGCTTCATGTCCATCCTGTCAGTGAGTATCCCATATCTGCGTATAATCTTAGTCAAGTCCAGTTTTGTCAGTCGGTCTGTTTTGCTTTTGTTTTCGTTTGCAGCCCACGTGCTGCCATTCATTTGTGTTTAAGTTCATCCATCCATCCATCTTTTTCCGCTTAATCCTTTTCGGGTCGCGGGGGGGCTGGAGCCTATCCCAGCATCTTTGGGCGAGAGGCAGGGTACACCCTGGACAGATCGCCAGTCCATCACCGGGCCAACACAGAGAGACAGACAACCATTCACTCTCACAGTCATACCTAAGGACAATTTAGAATCCCCAGTTTGATGCCAATTAACCTAACTTGCATGTTTTTGGTATGTGGGAGGAAACCGGAGAAACCCCGGAGTAAACCACGCAGACACGGGGAGAACATGCATTTAAGTTTTGGTTATTAAATCATGGTTCTGCACCGTATCTCTGCCTGCTTCTGGGCCCTGTGCCCGCAAACCTTTAACAGAATGACAGCACCCATTAAGGATTCAGCGGGCATGATTGGCAGGAGAAGGAAGGGCTTGGGTCAGAGTAAGTTGGAGGAGGGTTTTGTCCAGGTCGCCAGCTTGTTGGACCAGCTTTGGGACGGGTTCAGGTGAGAGTGCTTCCCAGACAGCCCTGTGCATCCGGGTCCCGGATCGTCACCTTCTATTCCTGTCTCCAGAATCAGAATCAGAATCAGGTTTATTGCCATTGTTCATGTAGTACACAAACTAGGAATTTGTCTCGGTACAATGCTGCAACATTAAACATGATAAGATAAAAGAAATAAACTATACATGTAATAAAGTGTAGGATAAGATTAAGTGATACTGGTCAACAGTTAAAATATATTAGCCAGCAGCAGATACTGTGGAGAACTATATAGTGCAGTCGGTAATGCAGGAAGAAAACAGTGATGATTGACATGAGTCTGGTTGAGCTGCTGTACATAGTGCACGAGAGTCAATAAGTCACTTAGTGTTCAGCAGTCTGATGGCAGAGGGGAAGAAGCTGTTCATGTGACGGGAGGTTTTAGTCTGGATGGACCGAAGTCTTCTACCAGAGGGGAGGGGGGCAAACAGTACGTGACCAGGGTGTGAGGGATCGGCTATGATCCGGCCAGCACGCCTCCGGGTCCTGGAGATGTACAGATCCAGGAGAGATGGGAGCTTGCAGCCGATCACCTTCTCAGCAGTGCGCACGATGCGCTGCAGCCTTAGTCTGTCCCTGGCAGTGGCTCCTGCGTACCACACGGTTATGGAGGTGGTGAGGATGGACTCGATGATGGCTGTGTAGAACTGCACTAACATCTTGGTGGGTAGCTTGAGCTTCCTCAGCTGCCGCAGGAAGAACATCCTCTGCTGGGCTTTTTTGATGAGTGAGCTGATGGTCGGCTCCCATTTGAGGTCCCTGGTGATGGTAGTGCCTAGGAAGCGGAAGGAATCAGCAGTGGTGATGGGAGAGCCTGAGAGGGTGAGGGGGGGCAGAGGAGTAGTGACTTTCCTGAAGTCTACAATCATCTCCACTGTCTTCAGAGCGTTCAGCTGCAGGTTGTTATTGCTGCACCAGGACGCCAGCTGGGCCACCTCTCTCCTGTAGGCGGACTCGTCGCCGTTGGAGATGAGCCCGATGAGGGTGGTGTCGTCCGCAAACTTGATCAACTTGACAGACTGGTGGCTGGAGGTGCAGGAGTTGGTGTAAAGGGAGAAGAGTAGGGGGGGAAGTACACAGCCCTGGGGTGATCTGGTGCTGATGCTAGTAGAGTCTGAGACAGTCTTTCCCAGCCGCACATGCTGCCTCCGGTCCGTCAGGAAGTCGATGATCCACCTGCAGAGGGAGTCAGGCACGTTGAGCAGGGACAGCTTGTCCCGGAGCAGAGCGGGGCGGATGGTGTTGAATGCGGAGCTGAAGTCCACAAACAGGATCCTGGCGTAGGTTCCCGGGGAGTCCAGGTGCTGCAGGATGGAGTGGAGGGCCAGGTTGACTGCGTCGTCTACAGACCTGTTGGCTCGGTAGGCAAACTGCAGCGGGTCCAGGAGAGGGGTGATGATGGACTTGAGGTTGGACAGGACCAGGCGCTCAAAGGACTTCATGACTACAGAGGTGAGCGCTACAGGTCTGTAGTCATTAAGTCCAGTGATCCGTGGCTTCTTGGGGACAGGGATGATGGTGGAGAATTTGAGGCAGGACGGCACGTGGCATAACTTAAGGGAGGTGTTAAAAATGTCTGTGAAGACAGGAGCCAGCTGTTTCGCACAGAGTCTCAGGGTGGAGGGAGACACGCCGTCTGGGCCGGGGGCCTTGCTCGGGTATACTGCCTCCCTCCTTCCCCGTTGCTCCTGCGCTGTCTGCTGCCTCCGCTGTTTCCTCTGAGAGTTTGCCCATACTGGGTGGGAACCGGCTGGTTTGGGAAGAGGCACAACCAGCCACGGCTGCAGATGTGTTGGAGCAGGAGGAGAGGAGGTAGGCGATCCTGGCACAAAACGACATCCTGCTGGAATATAAGCCCTGGCTCGCTCCGGAGGTATTTTTCACGACGTGTGAGGACCAGCCACCATCTGAAGGGCCAGCAGGGAAGCAAGCTTCGAGGAAGCATCACTCTGCTTGCCACCTAGGCCCTTCGCTCAGGGTTTCGCCGGGGGTTCAGCTGCCGCGGGCCCTCCTTTCTCAAGTAGTCCATCAGCAGCAGCTCCAGTGGCTGGAGAGCCACGTGCTGAGAGACGTCAGCGTGCCCCAGCCGTCTGTTCCAGAAGGACACATCACAGCTACACACCATCGGGCAGAGACCCTCAGTCAGACGAGTTCCAGCAGTTCCCGAGAGGACTTGCCTGACGCAGCAGCAGAGTAGAGCAGGAATAAGAGCAAGTATCTTCTCATTGTTTTACATCTATTAATGATGGGTCTTGCCCTGTTCCTTGGAAGGCGGCTCAGAAACAGCCATCCACCGCTGCTGAGCTCTCTCTCCCTGTGTCTGCTGTAATTTCTGCCACTCCCATTCTCTCACCTGCCTCTCCTCTTTCCTCTCTCCCAAGCTCCACACCTGAGAACTTGGCCGCCCGTGAGGATCTGTGTACAGTCTTCAACCAGTTGGCAGAGTGTTTTAAGCTCCGTCACCAGGGGAATGGGTGGCAGGACATGGCGTGGGGAAGGGCTCATGGGATAGCGGCATCCAAGCCCCGTTTGTGGGAGGACATCCCAGCCTTCCTTCAGGCCTACCTGGTCTCCAATGAGTTCTGCTCCATGCCAGAGGTGAATGAGCCATTTGCTTTTGACTCGTCGGACACGGGTGTCTCCTCTCCAGTCACAGCTCTCCACCTCTCCTCTGCACTGTTGGCATCTGTTCCTGGGGCAGATAAGCATCCATCAGCTGTTCCTGAGGTCAGTACATCCCCGTTATCTGTTCCAGAGGCCAATGCGCATCCATTGTTTGTTCCAGAGGCTGGTACACATCCATCGTCTATTCCTGAGGCCGGTGCACACCCGCCATTTGTTCCAGAGGCCAGTATGCACCCGCCGTTTGTTCCAGAGGACGGCACGCTTTCGCCTTGTGTTCCCGTATTCAGCGCACCACTGTCAACTGCTCCTGAGTTCCATGTGTTCCAACCATCTGTTCCTGAGTTTAGCGCATTCCTGTCAGCTGTTTCTGAGGGCTGCGCACCTCAGCCACCTGCTACGGAGCTAAAAGCTCCTTCGTCACCATCTCTGGCACTAACAACTCGTCTGTCATCTATTTGTGAATTAAAAACTTCAGAATTGTATAGTCAAACAGATTTAATTCTTTATCCACTGGGTTAGATCAGTCAGAGTCAAACACAAACTGAGACCAGTACAAGTAGGTCAGATTTATGTAGTTACTGGAACTCTTACTTTATTACTATGTTATTTTAGGACAATTTCTCAAAGACTTTACCTGTTTCATTCTCACAGAGAGTCTTTGAGGTCAGAGAGTCATCTCAGAGTAAGCATGCAGTGTGGCAGGTCCTGAATGTAAGCTAAAAAAACCAGCTAAAACTACAGCAAAACCTCTACGTCTTTTACAGTCCCACCTGTTTACTGCTGCCTTGCTCCTTTATTTAATTCTAAGTATAGTATGACATTGGCTTTCAACAACAAAATGCAGAGAACACATCCACCCCACAGGTAAAGGAGGCCAGCATCTCTTGTAGATGAGTTACCTGAACAAGGGACGCACCAGACTGCCAATTTACCACAGGCAATCCTGCACAGTCAATGGCTTCCTGAAATTATTCTACCTCAGTGTTATCTTGCTCCTGGCTGGCTACGTGGAAATAAACCTATGACCAGTGGCCATGGACCTGTGTGCGGGACAGACGCCACCAATGCTAACAGGACTAGTGTAGCTAATGACTCCATCATCAGCAGAGACAACGAGACCACAATTGTTTATGGGGCCAACATGGATCACTACTGCCAGTGGAATTAATGCTGCTTCCACTCCCAATACTGACAGGGCTAAGGCAGCCCACACCCACACCAACCAGCACCGCTGCTGCCCTGCAGCCCACCAACATCACCGTGGTGTGGCAACCTGATGGCATCGTCACGGACCAACAGCGGAACAGAGCCGGGGTGGACTGGCGATCGACCCTCACCCCCGTAGCATAGCAACGAGCTCACCTCACCACGGCACAGTGGAGAACCCACATCACCAGATGGCCAGACAATGCAGCTCCGCAGCCAGCCTTCAGAACTACGATCCAATGGTTGGCCCCTGCTGCAGCAGCCCAGCAATCAGACTCCACCACAACGGCAATGCAACAACCAGCACAGCGGAGAACCCACATCACGGTTCCACAGATGGCCCTTGGCACCACGGCCCAACGGCCAGTACCTGCTTCAGCAGCCCAGTGATCGGACTCCACCACAGCCACAATGCAACAACCAGCCATCAGTGAGTGTAAAACACATCAGAGAAATTCAGTGTTAAAAAAACATTGATCGCTCAAAGTTTTTCAGACCTTGAACCAGGCAAAACTAATTTGGGATCCTCAAAGTAAAAAAAAAAAGGTCTGCTTGGGGAGCACTTAAATGTACGGCGTATGATCTCCAAACGTGAACAACTGGAACATCTGCTGATAAACTCTTAATATTGATTTTATGGGTCTGTCTGAAACCTGGTTATCATCAGCCCAGTCTCAGCAAAAAAAACCAAAAAACGTTCAACTGCACGTTTTGTCAGTCAGAGAAAACGTACAGAGGCACGTAAAAATGATTTTTGAAGTGCACTGAGTACGTGGCGTTTACTGCTTTAAGAAAGGTGTGTGATGGCTTTTTTCCCCCACCTTTATTGTGTGTGAGCATGGAGCAACTAACCTAACCTAACCCATACTTTAAAGGTCTGATGACACGTTTTTGACTTCATCTAATTTTTCAACACATAATACAATATGATGAAATAGGTTGGTCTGTGCAGTTCTAAGTCAAACAGACTTTTTTTCATGCAAACATCTGACGTTTTCATGAGCGCAACGTCACCAATTGCGTCAGTCTCTCAAACCCCCCCCGGCCATGTTGTAACGTCATCGACAGAACACAGCGCTTGGCTGCCCTTTGTACACACTGGATGGAAGCAGTTGAAGACGATGGTTCCAGCACATGTAGTCTGGAATTGGTTTGTGTTGTCCAATCTTCAGACGATTATAGTTCCGAAGAATGGGATGACAATGAAGAATCTGGGGGCATCAGACCATATAGGTTTGAGCCGTGCCAAGCGGGCATTGTGCCTAGCGAGTCAGACTCAGTGACAGTCAGCTGTTCATGGTTTGTGTGCATCATCTGCTGTGTTGTCAGCCAGCCAATATTGCCAACACTATCACGACGTGTTAGCCACTCCACACAGCCGTGGTTCTGTTGTGCCCCTTGTAGCGATTTCGGCTCTGAGGCGCGACCGTGGTTAACACGTCTCCTCTCCATGTTCGCTGGCCGATGTTGGCCCCAAATGCCTACTGTTTGTGTTTCTGTGTATTTTTTGTAAGTCTTCACCTTTTGGGATCACTTTTTATGTTCAATACATGTGCTGTGGTGAATCCTGTGCTTAAATCCTCGTGTAAATCCTCATTATTTATGCGTAAATCCTCCCTCTCCGTGTGCTCTTATGCAGGGCAGGGAGAGGGCACATGAAATAACGAGGATTTACATGTAAGGTTCACCACAGCACATTTAATATAGAACGACAGACAATTCCCAAAAAGGTGAAGACGTACAAAAAACACAAACACACTTACTGATGGCGTTCGGGGGCAGACATCGCCCAGAGAACAAATGAGAGGAGACGTGTTAGCCACAGGTGCGCCCCAGAACCGACATCGCTTCAAGGACGCATGAGAACCACAGTGAACATGGAGTGACTAACACGCCGTGAGAGTGCTGAAAATACTGGCAGACTAACAGCGCAGATGACAATACTATTGACCAGCAGTGTGTTAATGGCAAACGGCCACCAATATGTACACGCACTGCTGGTGATGGTGTAATGAGAAGCACCTGGGTGAGGACCAGGAAACATGATCAGTGGGAGTTTTAATCAGCTGGTGATAATGATAGACGGTGTAGCTCATGTATTTTTACCTACATATGTATAAGCACTATGGGATGCTTGAGATTGCATGTGTGGATTGACCTCACGTCTTGAATGGGACAATATGTTTGGACCGCCTGTGGATAACAACAAGAAGACGGAGGTACGGCGATAAGGAACTGAAAGGACTTCCTGACCTCCTGGGGCCCAGGCGGAGGACTGAAGGGCGCGGGGGGAGAGTTATTGTCAATAGGGGGTTTTGACGGTGATATTGATTCTTCCTTTGTCCTTGTGTGTATAAAAGAGAAGGTTTTGACTCAGCTCTCTCTCTCTTCTGTTCTTGAGAGATAGCTGGGGATGTGATCGCAACAATAAAACCTGAATTAAGAAATAATTCAGCCTTGTTATTTCACGCTCCCCACATTGGTGACCAAGAGACGTAAGAATGCATAGAAGGGATTCTCCTGATGCAGACTCGTCGGAGTCTGCCCAAGCAAGCGCCGTCTCCATTAAACTGCCAGTCTTCTGGCAGGACAACCCGGACTCATGGTTCCTCCAGGCTGAGGCACAGTTCACACTCGCAGGAATAACGGCGGATGACACTAAGTTTTACCACGTCATCGCAAGACTCGACAACCGCGCAGCTGGATGCATGCGGAGCCTAGTACAGCAGCCACCCGCTGACAACAAATACGGCGAGTTGAAGGCTGCCCTCACCGAGTGTTTCACGCCCTCAGCCGAAGAGAGGGCTAGGAGGCTCCTGGCTATGCACGGGCAGGGAGGGCGCAGGCCAGTTGCCCAGATGGAAGACATGCTGCAGCTGAGGGAATCGGACAACGATAATTTCCTATTTATGCACATCTTCCTAAGTAACCTCCCGTCGCACATGAGAGGGACCCTCTCCGGCATGCCTTGTGTGACCCAGCGGGACTTCCGTGCACTGGCCCGAGAGGCGCAGCAGCTCCTCGACTCGCGGCGATTACCGCAGACTAAACAATGCTACAGCACATGACCGCTACCCGATCCCACACATTCAGGATTTCTCGGTGCATCTAGCGGGGGCGTGCATTTTTACTAAAATAGACCTGGTTCGCGGCTACCATCAGGTTCCAGTCCGGCCTGAGGACATCCTTAAAACAGCGGTAATAACCCCTTTTGGACTTTTTGAGTTTTTGCGCATGCCGTTTGGTCTTAAAGGCGCCGCACAAACATTCCAACGTATGATGGATGCCGTGTTACGCGATCTCCCTTTTGTGTTCGTCTACCTCGACGACATTTTAGTCGCCAGTACTTAAGAGGAGGAACACGAAAAACACCTCACTGCGGTTTTTCAGAGGTTGGGAGAGCACGGGTTAATAATTAATCCAGCCAAGTGCCAGTTTGGCGTGGCGCAGATCGATTTTTTGGGGCACCGCGTCTCCCCAGAAAGGGCAATCCTGCTACCGGATAAGGTGCGTGCAGTGGCAGATTTTCCCCGACCACAAACGGTCAAATTATTGCAGGAGTTTTCAGGAATGGTAAATTTTTATAACCGTTTCCTACCCCACGCAGTGCAGCTCATGCAACCATTATATGCCGCGCTCAAAAAACAAAAACCCTCCAATCCTATCGAGTGGTCCCCGGAGCGGGAGCGTGCATTCGCGGAGGTAAAAAAAGCCCTGGCTGACGCCGCGCTTCTGGCTCACCCAGATCCATCGGCCCGCATAGCGCTCACCACCAACGCATCAGATTTAGCCATAGGGGCAGTTGTGGAACAGCATGTTGCCGGGGTTTGGCAGCCGCTGGCATTTTTCAGCAGATCCTTGAACGAAGCCGAGCGGAAATACAGCACGTTTGACAGGGAGCTGTTAGCGCTCCATTTGGCTATCCGCCATTTCCAGTTTTGGCTAGAAGGTCGGCGTTTCACCGCTTTTGTCGACCATAAGCCTCTCACTTTTGCGATGTCCAAAATTTCAGAACCCTGGTCGGGCCAGCAACAGAGGCAGCTGGCCGCAATTTCGGAGTTTACCACTGATATTCAGCACGTAGCAGGTAAACTCAATGTAGTGGCAGACTGCCTCTCTTGCGCGGTCACAGCACCGGTGCGCGCGGAGGCAGATTATACTACCGCAGCCGCAGGGCAAAATAACAGCGCGGAAGCGCACGCAGCCCCAGTTCACGTGGGGATAGATTACGCAGCCATGGCAGCAGAACAGGGTAGAGATGCGGACGTGCGCGCGCTCCTGTCTGGACCAACAGGGTTAAGGCTGGAGAGCAGGTGTTTGCAAAACGGTATGCCCCCCCTAATCTGCGATGTATCGACTGGGCGACCGCGCCCGGTAGTCCCAGCCGCGTGGCGCCGCCGCGTTTTTGACTCGGTTCATTCCCTGGCGCACCCGGGAGTGCGCGCTTCGATGAAAATGGTAGCGGAGAAGTTTGTTTGGCCGAGCCTGCGCAAGCACGTGAAAGAGTGAGCAAGGACCTGCATGGCTTGTCAGCGGGCCAAAATTCATAAGCACACGAAAGCTCCCTTAGAACCGTTCCACATTCCGGCCAAGAGGTTCGATCACGTGCACGTCGACCTCGTGGGCCCCCTACCGTCGTCGCAGGGTTTCACACATCTTTTGACAATGGTGGACCGAACCACACATTGGCCGGAAGTGGTCCCACTGGCATCGACCACAGCTGCAGAGGTGTCTCGCGTTTTTTTGACAGCCTGGGTAGCGTGTTTCGGGGTTCCGTCGGATATTACGTCCGACAGAGGGCCTCAATTTGTCTCTGAGCTCTGGTCGGCGATGGCCAGCAGCTTAGGAGCGAAAATTCATCGCACTACCGCTTATCACCCCCAGGCTTTTCTTTTAATTATTCATGTGAACAATACGCTGAAATAAGCTTATGTAATCTTGTTAAAAACTATTGTCTTTTCTGTATATCTTGCACTTTCGTGCTGTATTTTATTGTGTGCATTTTCCTTGTAGAATCATCCCACGCGTCCGCCGCGCCAGCCCGCCGGGATTCTCCAATGTGAATCTGTCCCGCCACCAGGCGCAAAATCTATTCAATGATAAATATTTGCAACATTTAAATGAGGTTGCAGAAAACGCGAGGGTATCCCAGGAGCTGGCAGAGACGGCTTCATTCAACCGAGCCTTCCTGACCCAGTTTGGGAAGCTGGTGTAGAGGCACTCAGTGGTCGGCGTGTATAAAATGTCGATTAACCTTCATGTTGTGTTGCAAAGTTTTTTTTTTAATTTTAATATTTTGTATATAATAAAATGGAATTATTTTTGAAAGTGTGGTTTGTCTGTTATAACACTGAATTATAAAACAGTATAATTACATAGAAATTCCATTGCCTAGTCTGATGAAAATGATGCTGATCATCCTGTCAGGGGTCAACCATTGTAAAGGTAATGTAATTTTTAACTAGACCAAAAAACAAATGTTTTTGTAAGCTTTCTGTTCTTTTTATTGAAATATCATAAAAATTTAGCACCACATGATCCAGTTCTAAACTTTGGGTAAATTTTTTATGTTAACTTATAAGAAGTTGCACAGTTGGACTTTAAAATGCAGCAGGAGAGACTGATCAAGCTTACAAGTCAAAGTAGGTAAAAAAGTAAGTATATGTAAATTGAATGTTCTATCGGCATTCCAAATTCAGAGAATTACAATACTTTAGAAGGAGTGTAGCATCATCTAAACGGAAAATACTAATACTGTTGTTCCAAACGACCTGAAGGTGAAAAACATGAATTTTTTTTTATTCAGTACATCCAAAATGCCCTAGGATGTAAAAAATAATACAATTTGGTGTTGGCCAGTGTGCCACTGTCTCATTATTTAATACGAATAAAAACAAGTTTCAGCTCATTATTTCTAGGTCATTTGGCAGTTAATTCAACCCAAAAGTGACTTGTGTTGTTGCAGCTTTTTATCAGAGAGTTTCTCCAGTTTTGGAGCATATAATCATCCATCCCTTAACTGTTAAACATTAAATAACAGCAGACAGATTGGCAAAGGATACACAATTGTGTTGCTGTTGCCCAAAACCGCTGTGACCCACTGCTTGTGGTGCTACCTTTCATGTGTGTGCTTTTTATGAATATTCACACGTTTTTGTAAGTACAAGTGGGATAGTATTAAATTGAAATATAACATATTTCTAATAATGTGTGCTTTTTGCAAATATTTACACTTATTTTGAAAGTAAAAGTTGGATAGGATTAAATTGACATATAACACGTTTCTCAATAGTGACAGTAACAGTATATGGAGGAATTCTGGGTCATATTAGCATCTGCTCTTCATCATAATGGGTTTGGGCGAGGGGGGGGGGTGTCTAATCATGTGCCATGGAGGGCCAAGACCCTGCAGGCTTTACCTCCAACCAGTGTCTTCAACAGCAGATTCCACTGAACTTCTTCCACTGACTGATCAGTGATAACACCTGCTGAAGAGACTGGGTAGAAGAGAGAACCTGCAGGGTCTTGGCCCCCCATGACAACTGATTGGAAGCCCCCAGATTAGGTTTAATTGGATTTAACATTTTAACACAAACTGCTTTATGGTTCATAATTCTGTTGACAGACTTACACCAAACCAAAAGTGATTTCTCAAACTGCTGGATTATTCTTAGCTTTTCCAGTCTTTCAGTACTTCATTTATGCCACATGGTGGTAACCTTCACATATAAAAAAAGAGACATCTGCAAAAACTTCAGAGGTTTATTGTCAGTGCAAATCCCAGTGCAATACAACATGAATGCATATCTAGTACATTGTTGATGCAGAGAATATATATTTCTACAGTACATGTTTCCATGTAAACTTGTGACTGCATTATTTTAATTGCTTTTAATCCTAGATCAAGTTTGTTTTGGCCTAAAATGCATGATAACTGTCAAATATATCTTATTATACATAACTCAGTAAAGTTTACTTTTTGAATATATATTTTGTGGCCAATATTAACCTGGCGATCAAGTTGTGTCAGCTGATCGTTTTTTTCAATGATACCATCTCAGACTCTGCTGCAGAAGCAGGTAAGTCCATGATGTCTCAACAGTCTTTCCATGATTTTCAAGCAGATCAGAGCAATTTGTTGTGCAGGAAATAAAACGTTTCTACAGACATTCTTAAGCTCAATACTGATCGTTTGTGAAGCTGTGTTGACATCAGTGACAGGCTGATCACATCCGTGACAGGTACGCCCAGAGCGAATGAAGCAGTAATTTCCCCACAACAGAGCCATCTGAAACACACACAGCGTACATATTTTAGTACCTAACAGCGATAACTTGCAGACATTAAAATGTAGCACGACGTACTTATAGCAAACTAGCATTAGCAACCATTAGCTTACCGTCATATACGACCTAGTTTGTATCCTCACGCCTTTGGCTCTCCCAGAAGCTGCAGAACTATTCCAGAGTGTTTTCATCTCGCTGCCTGTACCCTTGTCTGGCGGTCCTTTTTGGCGTTTACGGTGAAAAAAGCCACAGACCGAGGAGTGGCCTTGTACAGCTATGTGTTATGTTTTGCTTGGGTCTTCTCAATAAAGTTTTGGAAAAAAAAATGTTTTGCTTGGGTCGCGTGCGTTACATCACGGGAGTGTGGCACCGCCTCGCTGTTATAAACCCACCCACCCTAGCACAACACCCATGCCCAACACCATGCTAATGGAGACAGAAGCATTCCGAGCCGTACTGAAGTGAATCGAGCCATACCGAGGTGTGCTGGGCTAGTGGAAAAGAGTCTGGACCGCCTGTGGATAACAACAAGAAGAAGGTAGACAGGTAGAAAGAAGGTACGGCGATAAGGAGCTGAAAGGACTTCCTGACCTCCTGGGGCCCAGGCGGAGGACTGAAGGGCGCGGGGGGAGAGTTATTGTCAATAGGGGGTTTTGACGGTGATATTGATTCTTCCTTTGTCCTTGTGTGTATAAAAGAGCAGGTTTTGACTCAGCTCTCTCTCTTCTGTTCTTGAGAGATAGCTGGGGATGTGATCGCAACAATAAAACCTGAATTAAGAAATAATTCAGCCTTGTTATTTCACGCTCCCCACAGACGGGACGTGTCCGGACCAGTGAGATGTAAGCATACAACCACAGAAGGTAGGTCAAAGCTGCGCGTAAATCCATTAATCCTTCACCTCCTCTGTGCGCTCCTCCTGCCTAAAAGCACACCAGGAGGCTTATGACAGTTGGAGCTGAAGCGTGTGATGTGGTCCTGTGTTTATCTAAGCCTGTGACACAACGTGAAGGCATCGCCGTAAAATTAAAACAAGAAACCAGAGAAACTGTGAGCTACAAAGCTGCTGTCATTCTAGTTAACAACACCAGAGTCCGTTCTGTTGATTACGTCATTGGGGTGCCGGCCTCAATTCGGTGGGCGGCTCCACAGTCCAGTCAGTGGCTGCGGTTTTTTGATGATAACTAGTTTATGCAGGTGCTGTTGGAAATATTATATTGATCATAGACAATGACTTTTGGGTTTACACAACATGCTAAAAAATGTCAAAAACGTGTCATCAGCACTTTAATGCCTAACCCTAACCTCACAGGAAGCTTTCATTAGTGGAGTGAAAAACAAAGGGAAAGAAGAAGGAAAAATAACGAAGAAAAAAGTGAGTGACAAGGGAGCGTCTAACTTGTTTTTACTCCAACAGCTGTGTAGGTTACAGTCCGCCATTCTCCTCCCCTCAGCTAAATGAGCGGTGGGAAAACAAAACATGCGTTGTTCTGCACATGTGCAGTGAGGACTATGCAGTGAGTGAACTTGTGAAAACATAGTGAGGCACATTATTTCTTGATTTAATGTGGAAATGTGCATTTTTAGAGGGGTGGGAAAACATTTTTTAGATATGTTTTTTACTGAGACCGGGTTGCTATCATCCTCATCACCTGAAACTGTTATCATGCCTGGCTATAATGTGTACAGGAAAGACAGGGAGCAAGGAAAAGGTGGAGGAGTTTTACGAACACCTTAAAATGTAATCAAATTGAATGGTCAAAAGATATAAGTCTGCAATGTGTAGGAGTTAGCGAGTTGTCAGCCAATATGACCTTCTCTGTTTCTTTATAGAAGGAGTTACATGGGTCCACCCTCCAGTGGGCTCACCACCTGCAGGAGGGATCATGGGGGTCCGGTGCTATGTGAATTAGGTGGCGGTTAAATGCGAAGACCTTGGTGGACTGGTCCCAAGCTTTCTAAACTGGCTTTTGGTACGTGGGATGTCACCTCTTTGGTGGGGAAGGAGCCTGAGCTGGTGTATGAGGTTGAGAGATACCGGCTAAATATAGTCGGCCTCACCTCAACACACAACTCCGGTTCCGGAACCAGTCTCCTGGAGAGGGGCTGGAGCTTGGCCTTTTCTGGAGTTTCCCCGGGCGAGAAGCGACAAGCAGTGGTGGTCATTCTTGTATCCCCCCACCTTGCTGTCTCTATATTGGAGTTTTCCATGGTGGACGAAAGGGTTGCTTCCCTGCGCCTTCGGGTTGGGAAACGGGTCCTGACCATCATTTGTGCCTATGCACCAAATGATGTTTCAGAGTACCCACCCTTTTTGGAGTCTGTGACTGGGGTGCTGGAGGGTGCTCCTCTTGGAGCCTCCATTGTCCTACTGGGGGACTTCAATGTGCACGTGGGCAACGACAGTGAAACCTTGAGGGGGGTGATTGGGAGGAACGGCCTGCCCGATCTGAACCCGAGTGGTGTTCAGTTATTGGACTTCTGTGCTAACCACAGTTTGTCCATAATGAACACCATTTTCAAGCATAAGGGTGTCCATATGTGCACCTGGCACCAGGACACCCTAGGTCACAGGTCGATGATCGATTTTGTTATCGTGTCATCAGACCTGCGACCGTATGTCTTGGACACTCGGGTAAAAAGCAGTGCAGAGCTGTCAACTGATCACCACCTGGTGGTGAGTTGGATCCGATGGCAGGGGAGGAAGCCATTCAGACCTGGTAGACCCAAACATATAGTGAGGGTGTGCTTGGAACGTCTGGCTGAGGCCCCTGTCCGGGAGATCTTCCACTCCCACCTCCGGAAGAACTTCAACCACATTCCGAGTGAGTCTGGAGACATGGAGTCTGAATGGGCCATGTTCTCCACCTCTGTTGTTGAAGCGGCTGCCCAAAGCTGTGGCCACAAGGTTGTCGGTGCATCTCATGGTGGCAACCCCCGAACCCAGGTATGGGAGGAGTTCATTGAGGCCATGGAACAAGATTTTCAGTCAGCCTCGAAGAGATTCTGGCAAACTGTCCGGCGGCTCAGGAGGGGGAAGCAGCTCCCTGTCCACACTGTGTATGGTGCGGGTGGGGCGCTGTTGACTTCGACTTGAGATATCGTTGGGCGGTGGAAGGAATACTTCAAGGATCTCCTCAACCCCACTGATACACCTTCCACAGAGGAAGCAGGGCTTGTGGACGAGGGGGACGACTTGCCTATCACAGGGGCTGAGGTCACCAAGGTGGTTAAAAATCTCCTTGGTGGCTGGGCCCCAGGGGGTGGACGAGATTCGCCCTGAGTACCTCCAGGCCCTGGATGTTGTTGGGCTGTCATGGTTGACACACCTCTGCAACACTGCGTGGAGGTCAGGCGCAGTGCCTTTGGCATGGCAAGCTGGGGTGATGGTTCCTCTCTTCAAAAAAGGGGACCGGAGGGTGTGCTCCAACTTTAGAGGGATCACACTCCTCAGCCTCCCTGGGAAGGTCTATGCCAAGGTACTGGAGAGGAGAGTCCAGCCGTTGGTCGAACCTCGGATTCAGGAGGAGCAATGTGGTTTTCGTCCTGGCCGTGGCACATCGGACCAGCTCTTTACCCTCTCGAGAATTCTCGAGGGTTCGTGGGAGTTTGCCCAACCAGTTTACATGTGTTTTATGGACTTAGAGAAGACATTCGACCGCATCCCTCGTTGCTTTTTATGGGAGGTGCTTCAGGAGTATGGGGTATCGGGCTTCTTGTTACGAGCTATTCGGTCTCTGTACGACCATTGTGAGAGTTTGGTTCATATTGCCAACACTCAGTCGGACTCATTCCCAGTGAGAGTTGGACTCCGCCAGGGCTGCCCTTTGTCACCGATCCTGTTCATAATTTTTATGGACAGAATTTCTAGGCGCAGCCAGGGAACGGAGGGTGTCATGCTTGGTGACCACAGGATCTCATCTCTGTTGTTTGCAGATGATGTTGTCCTGTTGGCTTCATCCAGCAATGACCTACAGTTCTTGCTGGGACGGTTTGCCACTGAGTGTGAAGCAGCTGGGATGAGAATCAGCACCTCCAAGTCCGAGTCCATGGTCCTCAGCCGGAAAAAGGTGGATTGTCCTCTCCGGGTTGGGGACAGGCTCCTGCCCCAAGTGGAGGAGTTTAAGTATCTTGGGGTCTTATTTACAAGTGAGGGGAGAATGGAGCGAGAGACTGACAGACGGATCGAGCAGAACCTGCAGTGATGCGGACGTTGTACCGGTGTGTTGTGGTGAAGAGGGAGCTGAGTTCTAAGGCAAAGCTGTCGATTTACCAGTCAATCTACGTTCCTACTCTCACCTATGGTCACGAGCTTTGGGTAATGACCGAAAGAACGAGATCGCGGATACAAGCAGCTGAAATGAGCTTTCTCCGTAGGATTGCTGGACTCACCCTCAGAGATAGGGTGAGGAGCTCAGTCATCCGGGAGAGGCTCAGAGTAGAACCGCTTCTCCTCCACATCGAAAGGAGCCAGTTGAGGTGGTATGGGCATCTGATTAGGATGCCTCCTGGACGCCTCCCACTTGAGGTGTTTTGGGCATGTCCCACTGGGAGGAGACCCCGGGGCAGACCCAGGACTTGGTGGAGAGGCTATGTCTCCCAGCTGGTCTGGGAACGCCTTGGTATCCTCTCTGAAGAGCTGGAGCAGGTGGCTGGGGAGAGGGAAGTCTGGCCTTCTCTGCTTGA
Source organism: Pholidichthys leucotaenia (assembly GCA_020510985.1). Taxonomy (NCBI): domain Eukaryota; kingdom Metazoa; phylum Chordata; class Actinopteri; order Cichliformes; family Pholidichthyidae; genus Pholidichthys; species Pholidichthys leucotaenia. Next base: position 270,714,445 of record CM035844.1, on the reverse strand, counting down.
ACTGCTGCTTCCGCGACCCGGACCTCCGGAAAAGCGGTAGAAGATGGATGGATGGATGGATGTTTCTTTATACCACAAATCCTCCTCTAAAGCAGATTTTTATGATCAACTGAAAGCACTTCTTAATCAGTGCAATCCTAAAAATGAATTAATCTTATTGGGTGATTTTAATATAAACTGGGGTGACAAAAAGAGAGAAATCTAAAAATCATTACAGATCACTGTAAGGTAACTCAGTTAATAGATAAACCAACCAGTCAAAAACCAAAATTGATTTACTTTTTACAAATAGAACTGAAAGACTCTCCCAGACTTATAACCTTTTAATAGGACTGTCTGACCACAATGTAATATTGGCAACAAGAAAACTTCCATGGAAACAGCTTTCAAATTCCTTTAAGAAGTCATCATGTAACAGAGTAGATTATATAATCCCAAAAAACCAACAAAATATAACAATGGCAGTACAAGAAACTGAATGGAAGGAAATGTCTTCAAATGACATAAGTCACAGCAATTTATTTTATATAACAAAAATCAAAGAGGTTATTGCAGTATTTTCAAAAAAATGAAACAACAAAAGAAGAATCAGTTTACCATGGCTCAACTCCGAATTGTTGTGCCCATAATATTGGGAATGACGAGTTAAGCTGAACTTGGTTAACAGGGTTTATTCAGGATAATAACTATTTACAATAAAGGCTTACAGCACTCGCCTGCATGCCAGGTGGCTTCATGACGAAAGGGGCAGAGATTCTTCTGCCCACTCTTTTATACCATGGGCGGCGTCACCACCGGAAACCGGTAGTAGCCACCCCGGTCTGTCCCATGACCAACCCGGCCACCATTTTACTAATACCAGCCTAAACTCAGACATAACACCCCGCCCCCCCCCCCTCAAAAAAATGCCAGGCATACAAACAACCCACACAAATTTGTCACCTGACTCACGCACTAAACAGAAAAACATACTGTATGTACAGAAACAAATAAAATACCTATCCACACACAGAACTAAGGCTGGGGGGCTGGGTAGACTACCGGTGCCCCCACACAGCTGAGCGGGTTATTCTGCCGCTAAAAAGGGAACATTGGAACCAAAATAACAAAAGCCGTGTTTCTAAATACAAAATAATCCCATATTGACACTAAACGCACATATACAAAAATCACAAGACTAATACTACTGCCGGCCCCCCATCCCAACTCCCACCCCACCATGGGTACACAGAGTAAACAACGTTGGGACGCTCAGTTAAAATAAACCAAATAAACCAGGCAGGCCCAAATTTACCAGTGTAATAAAAACACACAGAGCTGCCTCTATTCTAACCATAAAATTTAGCATTCATAACACTAATCAATTAAAATACTTTCAAACATGGAGGAAAATAGGCACCACACCACACAGGCTACCAAAGTTATCATGCAAACACTCATAAACGAGGTTCGCAACAACACAACACATCATGCCTATTGCACTCACTTTTTTGTTTTTGTTTGTTTGTTAACAATTTACCGGGGCACCAAATAGAAGCCAACGAAGACAGGACTGAAGAAGACACAACAAACATGCAAACTAAAACCCTCCGTCCTTGGATGGATCCCTCTCCAGGCGTCTCCGTCTCTTCACCTCAGGGCTCCTGCTGCACCGTCTCCTCTCCACCACCAGTAGCCGCAGATCCCTCGGGTGTCTTCAGACCTGAATAGACCTACGCCCAGATGCCTCCATCCGACTGGGCTCCACCTGGAACCACCTCTGGTCGTCCCGCTGTTCGCGTGGACTGTGATCCTGACGTACTTGAGCCTCAACCTTGGTCTCCGAGGGAGCCCTCTTCCTTTTATCCAAATCACCAATCCTGCGACAGGCCTCTGTCACCGATCACTCCGTCTCACAGGCCCTCCTGGGTCTCCTCTTGGCAGGTCGTTACTGGGAGTGCTTTACGATCACCAGCTCCACGGTCTAGCCCCGTTTTCTCCCGGCGTTGGCACCTCGTCCTCATGAGCCTCATCGGCGGTCCCACCATGCCGTCTGGCACCTTCATCCAGGGCAGCCTGCGTGACGGCATCGGGTCCAGCCTTAGACGGCTCCGCGTGGCGCAGTGTGTGCTTTCCCATTGTCACTTTGTCCACCCAGTTTGAATCCCACACCTCAGCACCCTCCATGACAGGAGCAGGTCGGCCCCACAGTCCACATCCTGACCATTCTTTACCCGAAACGTTCGCAATGGAGATCCCAAGACTGTAAAATAGGTTGCAACCCATAACGTTAACACCGGATGCAGAAAAATGCAAACACTGGGCGCCACACTGTCCTTATACCAGGCCTCCGTTTCCACATAGCCCAAAATAGCTAACCTGTTCCATCCATAGCCGTAAAACTCTTCATGTTGCCTTCTCTGTCAGTGGGGAAACAGTCTCTCCATGGTTTCCAGATTCAGAACGGAAATCACCGCTCCAGTGTCCACCAAGAGCAGGATCTCAACCCCATCTAGCGTGACAGTGCAGCCAATCCTCCCTGTCATCTCTGGGGAGATGGTATGCACAACTGTTGGAGTCTTCTGCGCAGCACCTGGATCTCTCCCACGACTCCTGTGTATGAAGTTTTCGCACACCCTGGCAAAATGGTTCAAAACACAGCACTTGCCACAACGCTTTCCTTTCAGCGGGCACACCCTGGACTTATAGCAGTGCTCAGTGGATCCACATCCATAACATTTTGCCGTACCAGGGGCAGGCCTTATCCTGACCATGGAGGCAAAATCATCCTCTCCGCACTTGCCATCACAAGGGTCCAGGATCAGTACCTTAGCGCAAGACTCATTCTTTTCCAGAGAAGCCCCTCCAGTAAGGCCTCTCACGATGGTCTCTGCCGCCTTGAACTATTGGGCAAGCTTGACAGCCTCAGCTAACGTCATCTCCCCTGGGTATGTCAACAACCTGGACTGGGCCGCTGGACAACAGATGTGCTCTGGTCCCGAATCATCTTGTCCTCCAGGGCCCCAAACCTGCATTCCCTCGCCAGCTCACAGAGTTCCGCCACAAATCTCCGTGCTGGCTCTCCTGACTGCTGGCAGCGCTGTCGAAACTGAATGTGCTTCACAGTGACGTTTTCCGGCACCCTAAAGTACCGCGCCATTAGCTGCACCACTTCGTCAAAACTGTCAGCACCTCCAAGGTTCTCTAAAATACTCTGCCCTTCCATTCCCAGATTATGCACCAACACAGCTCATGCTCGGAGCTTCTCCATCTTGCCCAGGTTTAAGACAACGACATAGTTGGTGAAAGCAGCAAACCAACAAGGTCACGGCATGAGGGGCTCGCCTGGGGCCTCGGGAAGTGTCCGAAAGCTATCAACGGAGTGCTCCATTACCACTTTTACCTCGTCGCCAAATGTTGTGTCCATAATACTGTGAATGACGAGTCAAGCTGAACTCGGTTAACCTCTTGCGCTCCGTTGTACCGCGGACGGGCAAGTCTCTGCGTCCTAGAGCGCACGAGGGCACACGAGAGCGCCCTCGTGCGCTCTCGGACGCATGATGGAGATACTGATGGTGGTGATGTAGGTGGTGATGGCGTCCAAGCGGGCACTGAAAATAAAAGCTGCAGACACAGCCGCGAACAGATTAGTTCATCTGATTGACCTCTCATTCGACTAATAAGAGCCTTGAATTGGGTTTCTGAAACCCTGAAGAACCAATGACTGAAAACCTAGCCAGAAGGACCCGCCTCCCAACGCTGTGAATGCAGTGAGCCAATTGAAGCAGAGAGGTTCGCGAGCTGTTTTTTTTTAAGGCTGGGTGAAGACTGGCTGCTGCAGCAGATCAAAAAAGGACCCGCAGGAAGAACCCCACAGACCCAGCAGCACGGAGACCATCCACAAATGCAACCTGTGTGACAGGGAGTGCCATTCGCGCATCGGAATGTTCGGCCACAGGCGGTGCTTATTTTGTTTTGGTTCCAGCAGAGTAGACGTTATGATTTCTTCCATGGTCATAGACCGACGGAGGCTGACGACGAAGGCTGAGTGACACACACGCCTTCGCCAGTCTTTTTTAAATTACTACTGTTATTTGTTTTGAAAAATCGTTCGCCAAAAACCGCAATCATGGAAGCACAAAACCGCAATAATGGAATTATGTTTTGATCGGGTCGCGAGACCAGAACCATGAGCGGACCAGCGTCGCGTTCATCTGACAGTGAGGAAGAGAAGTTCGCCAGGACTCTGCTGCTGTGAAGAGGTAAGGTGTTATAAGCTAAATTATTATTTATCCCTGAAAATTGTAATCCAAAATGACTTTTGACCGATCGGTAAACTACAACTGCGCGGCGCGGCGCACAAACTGCGCCGCGGTACAAGGGGTTGTTTGCCGCGTACAGACCGTGAACGCCGCCCCCCCCCACCCCCACTATTCCTCTGTAGCGAGGGGGGGGGAAGCCGCGGTGACTGCGCTGCTGTCCCACATCGCCACATGAGGCTAATCCGTTGTGTAGCAATGGCCGATGTCCATCCTCTGTAGCGAGGGGGGGGGGACAAACCCCCCCCACACACACACACAGACAGCCCTGAGTGTGACCTTTCATTAGAGCCCAAAATGAAGCTTCTACATTGAAGCATTCAAAAGTTACAGACGTTTTTCCAAACTGTGCCATTTGGCACAGTTCCAAAACGCCTGGGAGCAACCTGAGTAAAAAGCTGTGTAATATATTCATTTTGTGTGGTATTGTTACAAAATTTGGACCTCAGCTGGATAACACTTGGTTCTACATTTCTGTTTCATTTTCCAGCCCGGATCTGAAGCTGTGTGTTATTTGCAAGCATTTGTATCCAAAAAAACACCCAGGCCAAATTTATTTTCTTCAAGTTCACTATGTTTAGATGACTGTAACTCAGTGGCCGGAGCACTTAGAGAGATTATGACTGTTTTGCCAAAAAAATCAAAGTGTTTTCTTTTAAATGAGACCAACCCCATGAATCCATCTTCTACCGCTTTTCCGGAGGTCCGGGTCACGGAGGCAGCAGTTCAAGCAGAGAAGCCCAGACTTCCCTCTCCCCAGCCACCTGCTCCAGCTCTTCAGAGGGGATACCAAGGCGTTCCCAGACCAGCTGGGAGACAGTCTCTCCACCGAGTCCTGGGTCTGCCCCGGGGTCTCCTCCCAGTGGGACGTGCCTGAAACACCTCAAGTGGGAGGCGTCCAGGAGGCATCCTAATCAGATGCCCATACCACCTCAACTGACTCCTTTCAATGTGGAGGAGCAGCGGTTTTACTCTGAGCCTCTCCCGGATGACTGAGCTCCTCACCCTATCTCTGAGGGTGAGTCCAGCAATCCTACGGAGAAAGCTCATTTCAGCCGCTTGTATCTGCAATCTCATTCTTTCGGTCATTACCCAAAGCTCGTGACCATAGGTGAGAGTAGGAACGTAGATTGACTGGTAAATCGACAGCTTTGCCTTAGAACTAATGAAGCATGAAGATGCTGCAAAGGGTTGAAGAACAGCTTTTGATTTAATTTGGGCATGTTAATTTTTGGCGTTTTTAGGGAAATTGACCGGAGTGCAAGGGGTAAACAGGGTTTATTCAGGATAATAACTATTTACAATAAAGGCTTACGGCACTCGCCTGCATGCCAGGTGGCTTCACGACGAAAGAGGCAGAGCCTCTTCTGCCCACTCTTTTATACCATGGGCAGTGTCACCACCGGAAACCGGTAGTAGCCACCCCGGTCTGTCCCATGACCAACCCAGCCACCATCTTACTAATACCAGCCTAAACTCAGACATAACATGAATGTCTACAACTAATGAAGACCAGAGATCAACTTCTTAAAACATTCTGAAATCAGGTTTCACAACAGACAGACAAAAATTTACGTCTGCTAGACAAAAGGTAACACAAACCCCGAGGAAGGCTAAGGCAAACTTTTTTATAACCATTATTGAAAATGCAAAAGGAGATGGCAAAAAAATTTGGAATAATATTAACAAATTGACAGCTAAACAGAACAAAAAAGATGACAGAGGCATGGAACTTAATATTAATAACAAATTGGTACAGAATCCCACGGTCATTGCTACAGAGTTTAACAACTTTTTCATAAACTCTGTGCTAGAAATATCCCATTCATTTAATCCACCTGATCATAATTCTAGTCCTATTAACCCCTCACAACCAGTTTTTAATATGTTAGAAATAATTGAAAATGAAGTTGCAAATATCATCAGCTCATTGAATAGCTCAAAAGCAACGGATGAACATGGTCTTAACACTATTTTTTTAAAGAACATAAAGAACCTCTCATTTATCCAGTTACTCATTTAATCAGTCTGTCAATCAAACATGTTGTTGTCCCAACAGATTAAAACTGATATAAACAACTACAGACCGATCAGCATCTTACCTGTTATCTCCAAATCCAGTTAGCATGGACAAGAAGGATGCATTTGTACAAAAAGCAGTACTTTTCCATGTGCTTATTCAACAACAAAGCTGCTATGATCAGTTAGCTGATAGTCTGAAGTACTCCGAGGTAAGTTTAGACTTAAATGTAACTTTCATAGCATTTCGTACAATTCAAACATGACTCATATTGAATTGCCTACATACCACATTTCAGGACTTTGTAGGGATTTAAATGAGGGCAGCAAATTTGTTAACGCTTTGGATGTCAAAAGCCAGCTTGTAAGCTGTGTCAAAGATAACCCACTCTTGAGTCATTTAATACATACCTCAACCTGCCTCTTGAATCAGTCTTTTGATCCCCCACTGGTCGAAGCCCTAAGGGGTCAACGAGCCCTTTAGGTGAAGACTGAAGGGGGAATTATGTTATGGGTCCGTCCGTCTGTCCCACTTTTCTGAAATCAACTCCTCCTACAGTTTTGTTCCGATTGTTTCGAAACTTAGTACAATAGTTTGATATACAGTGATGATGCACATATTGCAATTTCATTCTAATCGGATGATTTTTGGAGGAATTGTAGCCCCTGACCTATAACCTCCTGTTTCACCTCATTTCACAGACAGTAACTGTCTTGTGAAATCAACTCTTCCTACAGTTTTGTTCCGGTTGTTTTGAAACTTGGTACCATGGTTTTATATACTCTGATGATGCACATATTGCAATTTCACTCTCATCAGATGGCCTTGAGGTCAAAGGTCAGAGGTCAGATTTTCCCTAAATCTTCTAAACACAATAACTACTGAAAGACCTCACTATGGGTTTGGGGTCAAGGGGTCAAACTTAACATTGCAGTTGCACTGTGGTAAATGGTAAATACTACATTTACTATTACTATGATACCAGCAAAGCTAGGGACACCAAACCTGGTATGCAGGTTCACCTTGGGATCCTGACCACTGACTAGGGGTTTGGGGTCAAAGCTCAAGGTTAACATTCCTTATGCCTCAGAGTGACCTTGTTTCAGTAAAGTCCTCAGTCTTACTGTATTCCTTGTTTTTAAACAGAGAAACCAAGTCGAAGTGTTAGAAGTCTTCCCATCTTACAAAGACTCCAGAAACTAGCATTTATTCTTTTTTTTGTTCAGGCATAGGTTAGTAGTGTAGATTCTTCGATACTATTATTCTGTTGAGGACATTATGCTTTGAGTCACACCATCAGATTACCAGTAGATAGTGCACCCACTATGCGCTCCGCACCGCACTACCATGCCATCATTAATGAAAGTTTATGAATCTTACAGTAATGAAAGTTTGCACAGGCGTCATCCTCTTTTCCTGAAGTTTCAAACCCATTCATGTCTGTGTGTTGCATCCGTGCACACGACACTAAACCATTCAGCTGATTTTTCAGCCCATTCTTAATCGTTTGTTTTTTCTAACATAGCTAACTGGGCATCAACTCTGATTGATGTCTTCCTTATTACCAAACAGCATTACTATTGTGTACATTTTGGCTCACACACAGATGCTTTGGTCAGCGCAAAACCCGTCTTAAACCGTCATGACCACAATTCACTTTAGATAATGCGCCTCTTTAGGATGGGATGGGAAAGAGCACTTTGGATTGGATTATCCAAAACACACCTCTGAATGATTAGACCATCTTCTTTATGTCATGCGCTGGCGGAAGGTTCGTTTTTATGCCGTTGTGATAAGGAAATGAACTTGAAAATGCCCATAAACGTGTTCTGTGTCACTGATAAAAGACGAAACAATCCCGTCGGTGTAATACAGCCCATGGTGAGAAACTACATTTTCATTTCACTATTTCGTAATGAGAAAAATAGAATCAGTGACCGCAGTTACATGGTCGCAATAAACCGATTACTGTGAATAAACTGATAATGGCAGTAATCAGTTTTGTCATGTTCACATGCACTGAATAAGCTGATTATTGGAGGGTAAACCACTTGAGTTAATGAGCCCAGTTACATGGCCTTTGTCAGATTATTGTGTTTACATGGCCACTTTAATAATCAGATAATTCAAGAAATTCAATCATAACCGGTTTATTAGTGTTCATGTAAACATGGTCATTGTCATTTGGAAAAAAAAAACATATTTAAGAGTTAAGCTTCGAATGAAATTTTTGATGCTGTTTTAACAGGTTCTGCCACTTCTGAAAGAAAATCCTTGCATCAGGGTTCTTCTTGATATGCTTAAAGAACATGGTGATGTCACAGCAGATGAAATGGCTGCACTTCTGAAATTGTTTGATTGCAGTGATTGCCTCAAAAGGTTGTGCAACAAAATATTAAGTTAAGGGTACCATCATTTTTGTCCAGGCCTGTTTCATGAGTTTGTTTTTTTAAAATAATTCTGTTGAACCACAATTCAAAAGCATTGTCTGATTTTCATTGGTTAATTTTCATAGACTTTTTATTTATTACCACTTTTGTCAGATTCAAGTTATTTCTGTGGCCATTGTGAGTTTTTCTTTCATGAACAGAGGGGTACCAACAATTTTGTCCACGTCTGTATGCCCACAATCCCGAAAAAAGGACAGAAAAAAATGTACAAGATAGTCAGAAGACACACAGAACATAAAATGATAACTGTCATTTCAGAATGCACAGGATAAAATCATTATATCCAAATTAATACATTTCACACTAAAAATGACATAAGCCTACAATGACCAATACTGAACTTCAGTATTAAATAAATTGTCCTACTAGTGGATGTTTGACAAAGCTGTTGAACAGACACCATGCTACGACCTCTCTAGACAGTGGTTCAAATTATATTTCATAATTGTAAAGTGTAGCAGTTTGCACAGGGAAAAAGTACATTGACACCAAGGGACTAGGGAAGCTAAAGTGAAGCCCAAGACAAACTGAGAATTAACTAATAAATAATTATGGTCTACCAATACAGCCAATACACAGTATGATCATGCTGAATGAAAGGAATCATCCATCATGACAGTTATCAGCTGACAGTCTTTCCCTGCAATAAATCAAACTGCTTCCTGAAAGTCTAGTCAGTTTGTTAGCTAGATATTCTGCAGTCAAGTTTCTCAGTCAGCTTTGTGTAAAACAATCCTTATTTGGCTATACAGTGGTGTGAAAAAGTGTTTGTCCCCTTCCTGAGTTCTCATTTTTTGTGTGTTTGTTACACTTAAATGTTTCAGATCATCAAACAAATTTAAATATTAGACAAAGATAACAAAAGTAAACACAAAATGCAGTTTTTAAATGAAGGTGTTTATTATTAAGGGGAAATAAAATCCAAACCTACATGGCCCTGTGTGAAAAAGTGATTGCCCTCTAAACTAATAACTGGTTGGGCCACTCTGAGCAGCAACAACTGCACTCAAGCCTTTGCAGTAACTGGCAATGAGTCTTTTACAGCGCTGTGGAGGATTTCTGGCCCACTCATTTTTGCAGAATTGTAATTCAGCCACATTGGAGGGTTTTTGAGCATGAACCACCTTTTTAAGGTCATACCACAGCATCTCAATCGGATTCAGGTCAGGACGTTGACTAGGCCACTCCAAAATCTTCATTTTGTTTTTCTTAAGCCATTCAGAGGTGGATTTGCTGGTGTGTTTTGGATCATTGTCCTGCTGCAGAACCCAAGTGCACTTCAGCTTGAGGTCATGAACAGATGGCCGGACATTCTCCTTCAGGATTTTTTGGTAGACAGCGTTGTGTGTGGGTTTGGCCCTTGGGGCTTGCCGTAGCTGCCCTACGGGATGACGTCAGGTGGGCTGTGGCCACTGTATATAGTTCTGTGTTCTCTCAATAAAGTTCAGTTGGATGTTCGGCACAAGACGACTCGCGTCTCACCAGTTGAAATGGACCAGTGAAGCTGAGGAGAAGCTGAACACGTGCATGGAAATAACTGACTGGGGCATTTTTAAAGGAGCCACGCATGATCTGGATGAGTACACGGACACTGTGAACTCATATATCCACTTTTGTGAGGAGAGCATTCTTCCATCGCGCACCAGGGTGAGTTACTCCAACGACAAGCCCTGGTTCACAGCTAAGCTCAGACAGATCAGGAAGGAGAAGGAAGCAGCGTTGAAAAGTGGAGACAGGGACTGCTACAGGAAGGTTAAATATCGGTTTAACAGAGAGCTGAGGAGAGCTTAATCTGTGTATTCTGAGAGACTCCAGCAGCAGTTCACGGCTAACGACTCTGCTTCTGTGTGGAGAGGACTGAGGCAAATCACCAACTATCGGCCTCAGGCTTCTAAGGGTCAGGATGACAAAGCCCTTTGTCAAAGACTGTCCCAACACTATGCCCGTTTTGACACCTCGTCAGCTGTGTCCAACTCCCCCCTCCCCCCCAGCTCCACTGCCTCCACGGTCCCTACTTCATCAAAGGCGGCCCCCCCCCTCCTCCCCCCCTGCCCTTGTCATCAGTGAGCAGGACGTACACAGACAGTTCTCCAGACTGAACCCACGCAAGGCCCCCGGTCCAGACGGCGTGTCTCCCTCCACCCTGAGACACTGTGCGAAAGAGCTGACTCCTGTCTTCACAGACATTTTTAACACCTCCCTTAAGCTATGCCACGTGCCGACCTGCCTCAAATCCTCCACCATCATCCCTGTCCCCAAGAAGCCATGGATCACTGGACTTAACGACTACAGACCTGTAGCACTCACCTCTGTAGTCATGAAGTCCTTTGAGCGCCTGGTCCTGCCCCACCTCAAGTCCATCACCACTCCCCTCCTGGACCCGCTGCAGTTTGCCTACCGAGCCAACAGGTCTGTAGACGACGCAGTCAACCTGGCCCTCCACTCCATCCTGCAGCACCTGGACTCCCCGAGAACCTACGCCAGGATCCTGTTTGTGGACTTCAGCTCTGCATTCAACACCATCCGCCCCGCTCTGCTCCGGGACAAGCTGTCCCTGCTCAACGTGCCTGACTCCCTCTGCAGGTGGATCACCGACTTCCTGACGGACCGGAGGCAGCATGTGCGGCTGGGAAAGACTGTCTCAGACTCTGTTAGCATCAGCACCGGATCACCCCAGGGCTGTGTACTTCCCCCCTACTCTTCTCCCTTTATACCAACTCCTGCACCTCCAGCCACCAGTCTGTCAAGCTGATCAAGTTTGCGGACGACACCACCCTCATCGGGCTCATCTCCAACGGCGACGAGTCCGTCTACAGGAGAGAGGTGGCCCAGCTGGCGTCCTGGTGCAGCCACAACAACCTGCAGCTGAACGCTCTGAAGACAGTGGAGATGATTGTGGACTTCAGGAAAGTCACAACCCCTCTGCCCCCCCTCACCCTCACAGGCTCTCCCATCACCACTGCAGATTCCTTCCGCTTCCTAGGCACCACCATCACCAGGGACCTCAAGTGGGAGCCGACCATCAGCTCCTTCATCAAAAAGGCCCAGCAGAGGATGTTCTTCCTGCGGCAGCTGAGGAAGCTCAAGCTACCCACTAAGATGTTAGTGCAGTTCTACACAGCCATCATCGAGTCCATCCTCACCGCCTCCATAACCATGTGGTACGCAGGAGCCACTGTCAGGGACAGACTAAGGCTGCAGCGGGTCGTGCGCGCTGCTGAGAAGGTGATCGGCTGCAAGCTCCCATCTCTCCAGGACCTGTACATCTCCAGGACCCGGAGGCGTGCTGGCCGGATCATAGCCGATCCTTCACACCCTGGTCACGTACTGTTTGCCCCCCTCCCCTCAGGTAGAAGACTTCGGTCCATTCAGACTAAAACCTCCCGTCACATGAACAGCTTCTTCCTCTCTGCCATCAGACTGCTGAACACTAAGTGACTTATTAACTCTTGTGCACTATGTACAGCAGCTCAACCAGACTCATGTCAATCCTCACTGTTTTCTTTTGCATTACCGACTGCACTATGTGGTACTCCACAATATCTGCTGCTCGCTAATATATTTAAAAACTGCTTTGACTAGTATTACTCATTCTTATTCTACACTTTACTGCATGTATAGTTTTTTATTTCTTTTATTTTATAATGTTTAATGTTGCAGCATTGCACCGAGACAAATTCCTAGTTTGTGTACTACATGAACAATGGCAATAAATCTGATTCTGATTCTGATTCTGATTCCAGACATAACATTTTGGCGACGAGGATAAACTATGGAGGCGTATGGGGCACCTCTACCACCGTTTCTACAGTATTCGGGAGAACCAGCAATCCTGTGGCCTAACTGGTTGGCCATGTTTGAGGATTACATCACGGCGTTGGGCCTGAGTAAACTCACCGGAATTCGGAGGTGAGCACTTCTGGTTCACCATCTCGGCGTAGAAGGTTGGAAAATTTTCCACACATTGGGGGAGATGGAGTCTTATGCGGAAGCTGTCGGGCGGCTTGCGGACTACTTTGCTGAGCACACACTAAGTATGAAGCTGTGGGTTGAAAGGCTGTTGGCGCCAAAAGAAGCTAAGCTAGCTAGTTGGGGGAGTTAATAGCCCAGCTGGTGACAACAGCAAAATTAACCACGGAGCTAGGTGGGCGCCAAATACAAGCTACAAGCTAGATATCACGGTGGAGTCAGAGCCGCAGGTGAGGGAGCCCGTGTCCACCAAGAACGACAAGCCAGCCGAAAACCATAGTGCTGTGAATGAAGATTTACTGGGCACCACGGAGGTCGAGCAGGACCAGCCTGCATCGATAAGCAACGCCAAGAAGCTAGCTCCAGTTTTCCCTGGAGCTCAGCCGCAGGGGGCCGGAGGATCTGGGACTACAACGCCAACCGCTGCAGCAGCTTTAAAAGTGGTCGGGGCCAAACTGACAGGCACGGAGAAACCGTGTGCTAAGCAGCAGCACTGCAAGCCGAACAAGACCTCTCTTAGAGTTATGGACTTGGTTCGGGCTCGAGCAAAGGAACGTCCATGGCAGATGTGGGCCAAACGACAGCCAGAGGAACACCAGGAGCGGCTGCACATCGTGGCTAAACGGAGCACAACCAACTTCCAGCTGTCGGACGACTCATGGAGACACACCAATGAGCTGCGGTGTGCCCAGGAGGCTTCAGATGGCGGGTCCGGACAAGAGGGGTGGTCGATGGTGAGGAGAAGAGGCACTCTTGTCTGAGTTCAGTTATGACCCCGGGGGCATGCTGCTTCCAGGGGTGTGCTTACTGAGGGGCTGCCCTGGGCCCCCAAGCCAGTTCTACCTTCTCTGCTGGATCGACAGTAAGGAAAAAAAATCTATAGATAGAAGAAAAGAAACTAATTAAAATGTTCATTGTTCTGTTGTTTGTATGCATTATATATAAAAGAAATGTTATGGTTTTGGGGATTATTTTGTGTTTTGCTGCTAGTTTAGGAACACGGCAGTAGTTTCAACTTATTGATGGACTTTCTTTTATTTAATTTACAGGTGGCAGAATAAATCCACCTTGCTGTGTGGGGTAGGACAGTAATCCACCCGTCCTCCCTAGTTTAGGTTTGTTGTGTGAATGTGGTAGGCCATTAAGTTATTTCAGTTTTAGTTTTCTTAGTGCGTGATTCGGGTCCTAAATTCAATTGTGTGTGTGTGTGTTTTGGACTTTTCTAAAGGGGGGCAGAATGTTGTGTGTGGGTTTGGCCCTTGGGGGTTGCCGTAGCCGCCCTGCGGGACGACGTCAGGCAGGCTGTGGTCACTGTATCTAGTTCTGTGTTCTCTCAATAAAGTTCAGTTGGCTGTTCGGCACAAGACGATTCCTTTCATTCATTCATCTTCTTCCGCTTAATCCTTTTCGGGTCGCGGGGGGGCTGGAGCCTATCCCAGCATCTTTGGGCGAGAGGCAGGGTACACCCTGGACAGATCGCCAGTCCATCACAGGGCCAACACAGAGAGACAGACAACCATTCACTCTCACAGTCAGACCTAAGTACAATTTAGAATCCCCGGTTTTGATACCAATTAACCTAACTTGCATGTTTTTGGCATGTGGGAGGAAACCGGAGAAATCCCGGAGTAAACCCACGCAGACACGGGGAGAACATGCAAACTCCACACAGATCACTGTTGGTCGGGGGTTGGGATCGAACCCAGAATCCCCCGGACAAGCGGTGGCGGAGTGGTTAGCACTGCGGCAGTACAGTAACAAGACGATTCGTGTCTCACTAATCCCAGACATAACAGACAGCAGAATTCATGGTTCCATTTACCACAGCAAGTCTTCCAGATCCTGAAGCAGCAAAACAGCCCCAGATCATCACACTACCACCATCATATTTTACTGTTGGTATGATGTTCCTTTTCTGAAATGCTGTGTTACTTTTATGCTGGATATAATGGGACACAGCCTTCCAGAAAGTTCAACTTTTGTTTCGTCAGTCCACAAAGTATTTTCCCGAAAGCCTTGGGGATCATCAAGATGTTTTGTAGCAAAACTGAGAAAAGCCTTTATGTTCTTTTGGCTCAGCAGTGGTTTTCGTCTTGTAACTCTGCCATACAGGCCATTTTTGCCCAGTCTCTTTCTTATGGTGGAGTCATGAACACTGACCTTAACTGAGGCAAGTGAGGCCTGAGGCTCCTTGGATGCTGTTGTGGGGTCTTTTCTAACCTCTTGGATGAGTCGTTGCTGTGCTCTTGGGGTAATTTTGGTTGGCCGGCCACCCTTGGGAAGGTTCACTTCTATTCCATGTTTTCGCCATTTGTGGATAATGGCTCTCACTGTGGTTTGCTGGAGTCCCAAAGCTTTAGAAATGGCTTTATAACCACGCGGCCGGTACCACAGGACGCGGTCGCCCAGTGGAGACATCACAGATTAGGGGGGGCATACTGTCTTGCAGCACCCTGTTCTCCAGCCTTAACCCTGTTGGTCCAGACTGGAGCGCGCGCACATCCGCGTTGCTAGCCTGATCCGCGGCCATGGCTGCGTAATCTAGCCCTACGCAGACTGGGGCCGCCACGGCGAGCGAGAGGCAGTTTGCCACTACATTAAGTTTACCCGTCACATGCTGAATATCGGTAGTAAACTCCGAGATCGCGGCCAGCTGTCTCTGCTGCCAGCCTGACCACGGTTCTGAAACCTTGGCCATCGCGAATGTTAGCGGCTTGTGGTCAACGAACGCGGTGAAACGGCGTCCTTCCAGCCAGAACTGGAAGTGGCGAATGGCCAAGTGGAGAGCTAACAACTTCCTGTCGAACGCGCTGTATTTACGTTCACTATCGTGCAAAGTCCTGCTGAAAAAGGCGAGTGGCTGCCAAGCCCCGGCTACATGCTGCTCCACGACCGCCCCTATAGCCACATCTGACGCGTCAGTAGTGAGCGCTATGCGGGCCGTTGGGTCCGGATGTGCCAACAATGCAGCATTGGCCAGGGCTGCCTTGACTTCCGAGAACGCTCGCTCTCGCTCCGGGGATCATTCGATCTTATTCGCGGGTTTTTGTTTTTTGAGCGCGGCGTACAGTGGCTGCATGAGCTGCGCTGCGCGGGGGAGGAAACGGTTATAAAAATTCACCATTCCCAAAAACTCCTGTAACGCCCTGACCGTTTGTGGCTGGGGAAAACTTGCTACCGCACGCACTTTGTCAGGCAGCGGAACCGCTCCTTCTGGAGAGACGCGATGCCCCCAAAAATCAATCTGCGTCACCCCGAACTGACACTTCGCTGGGTTGATTATTAAACCGTGCTCTCCCAACCTCCGGAAAACTGCCGTGAGGTGGTTTTCGTGTTTGTCTTCGGACGCGCTGGCTACCAATATGTCGTCCAGGTAGACGAACACGAAGGGGAGATCGCGCAACACCACGTCCATCATCCGTTGGAATGTCTGCGCCGCGCCTTTAAGCCCAAATGGCATGCGCAAAAACTCGAATAGACCAAACGGAGTTATTACCGCTGTTTTGGGTATGTCCTCAGCGCGCACTGGGACCTGGTGGTAACCGCGTACCAAGTCTATCTTAGAAAAAACGCGTGCCCCCGCCAAATGAGCTGAAAAATCTTGGATATGCGGGATTGGGTAGCGGTCGTGCGCTGTGGCGTTGTTCAACCTGCCGAAATCTCCGCAAGGTCGCCACGAGCCATCAGCTTTCGGGACCATGTGAAGCGGTGAAGCCCATGGGCTTTTCGAACGCCTGATGATGCCCAACTTTTCCAGGTTGGCGAACTCCTCGCGCGCTATGGTCAGTTTAGCTGAATCCAAGCGCCGAGCTTTTGCAAAAACGGGCGGTCCGGTGGTAGTAATAAAATGTTCCACCCCGTGTTTAGCCACGGTCGCCGAAAATGTTGGGACCGTGAGTGCTGGGAACTGAGTGAGCAGTGTGTGGAACTTACCGCTTGCAGCTGTGACGTTGGCTTGTGCTGTTGGCGGGGCCACTCGAGCTGTACAGGGAATAGAATAAAAAGAGAGTGCATTAACCAGGCGCCTGTTAGCAAGATCAACCAACAAACCATGTGAGCACAGAAAATCAGCCCCTAACATATTGAAATTGACTGCAGCTATGACGAAAGTCCACTCAAATGTACGGCCATGTAGGGACAGAAGCAGAGTCCTCTCACCAAAGGTCTTAATCGCCGAGCCGTTCGCTGCTGACACCCCAGGACCACTGGAAGACGCCAGCCGGTCAGCGGAGGAAGGTGTGATGAAACTCAGCTGGGAGCCTGTGTCCACGAGGAAATGCCTCCCCGAGCGCGCATCATTCAAGTAGAGCAGCTTGTTCTCCTCCCCGAGGGCCGCAGCTGCTACCGACCCCCGGTCTTGGCGTTTCCCGAGCGCTTGAAATGGCACGGTGGTATACATTTGCATGCCCTCTCGGCGAAACGGCGATGGTAGAAACAAAGGACGTCGTCTGTTCCGTGTTTCTTGGCCCCTGCCGCCGCCGTCGTCGGTGAGTCTGGTACTGCTGCCTCTGGCCCCCTGCCATCTCCGGACGTAGCGCCGAGCTCCACTGCCGCGGCCGTGGCCGGGCGCCGTTTGGTGGCGTTGACGAGTCATTGCACCTCCTGGCCCAGCTCGCGGTAGTCTCGACAGTGACGGTGGCGAACTGGCCAGGGTCACTCTCACCGCTGACGGTAGGGTCCTGAGGAAAAGGTGGGCGAAGATGAAGTGATCATCGTCAGAGTCTTTCAACCTCAACAGCTTCTCCATCAGGTCCGCAGGCCTGTCGCTTTCAAATTCAGTCAGCGCCAGGAGCCCCTCTGCTCGCTCCTCCACCGAGGGGGTGAAGTACCGGATGAGTGCAGCCTTCAAAGCGCCGTACTTGTCGCTGTCCGGCAGCTGGTTGATCAGGCTCTCCACATGCTGGGCTGTGTGGTTGTCCAGTTTTGCAACCACATGGTAGAACTTTGTGGCGTCTACCGAAATCCTCCGGAGGTTGAACTGTGCCTCGACTGCGTTAAACCAGGAGCGCGGATTGTTCTGCCAGAAGTCCGGTAGCTGAACTGTGGCTGCATTCGTTTGGCTGGCTCCTGACGAGTCTGGCTCGGGAGAATTTCTTTCACTCATGATACGTCTTAGGGTCACCAGTGTGGAGAATGTGGAAATGACGAGGCTGAGTTTATCTCACGAGTCAGGTTTATTCACATTCTCCAACATCATCAAAAACAGAAAGAGAAAGAAACCCCCCAGACATTCGTCCCTTTATACCCCAGGACATCAAAGCACACAGTCACATTGTATTTTAATCCCAAGTCACAATGCGTCTTCTTCCAGGTCTTCTCACCTCCACCTAAAGTCACTGTCGGCCAGGAAATCCCCCAAGGCCATCTCTTTGCATACAAAAGGCCACATTTCACATCCTCCTGTTATCTCTTATCCTCTGTTATCCTCCTGTTATCTCTGTTACCTCTTCACTTCCGGCT
Organism: Pholidichthys leucotaenia; assembly: GCA_020510985.1. Taxonomy (NCBI): domain Eukaryota; kingdom Metazoa; phylum Chordata; class Actinopteri; order Cichliformes; family Pholidichthyidae; genus Pholidichthys; species Pholidichthys leucotaenia. Next base: position 270,696,248 of record CM035844.1, on the reverse strand, counting down.
TTCAGAGAGAGCAGACGCTTTCTCCCCTCTCTCCTCTCCTTTCCTTCTCCCGAATGTTTCCCTGCTTGCGATGTCCTGTCTGTGTCTCGCTCTACTTCTGCTGAATCGACCCAAATGGAAACTATGGAAATTGGATTGTGGCTTAATGCTATTGTCACCACTTTTCAACAAGAACCGGGCCAGGGGGGAGCCCAAGAATTGGAACCTGCGTGATTCAACTGAAGATTGGCATGATTACAGGATTTTCTGTTTGGCCCTGGAGTTCCTGGTGTATCAAAATTATATTTGGGTGAGCTAATCAAAATGCGGACCCTGGCGTAGCTCCCCCAACAATTTCTAGCTGGGGGGAGCACGGATAGCGGCAAATGGGATTAACATGGAATTTACCACCTGGCATGCATTGAAGAGAGAATGGACTCTCTTGGACATGTTACCTATGTTTCGGTAGGTGGATAACATCTGGAGTCGCTGAGTGCTTTCCAGAGAATGACTTTAAAGCCTGTAAATTGTGATGCACAATCGCTGAGAGATGAAATTTTTTTACTCTAAGTGAACTGTGCCTTTCGACCTTGATTCGGCGCCCTTGAAAACTTCATTCATTCCTCCTGGGAAGATAAGGCTGAAGGGAGTCTGGCTCTATCCTTCTTAAACAATCTGGCGTACAGTAATCTGAACTCTCAAGGACAGCGCCATGTGACTGACTCAGAAATTTCCATCTGCCATGCACTGAGAGTTGATCTCACAAGGACATGCTTTTCTAAGTTTCAGACACTAAGACATAACATCTGCTGAGAGAGGATTTTTGCTGTTCACCAGAAACTGATAACTGACACTCACTCCACATTCAACATACACGACTGATTCACTTACACTGATGTACACATACACTCACTGCCTCTCTCTGCTGTCTTTGTTTTTGTGAGGTCGATTGTCTGCTCTGTGCCATAGAGAGGTTTTTTTCATTGTAATCATAATCTGCTTACACAATTATAAGCTGTATTTTGATAACAAAGTTTTTTTCTCTCCGCCTATTGTGTCATTCCTTTCCCTCTTACCCCCCCCTTTTTCCCTCACTGTTATGATGAGGCGCCTTTATGGCTGCCGTGTCGTTGTGATGCGCTTACACGCACGCCAATGTCAAGTCAAATTCCTCGTGTGTTTTTAACATGCTTGGCAATAAAGCTTTTTCTGATTCTGATTCTGATCTCCTAGGAGGCTCAGTCCTTTTGTTCATCTGAGACGTGAAGCATACAGTAGGCATACAGTAATATACATGTGAAGCATATGAAACCCACATATGTGCCCCACACAGCCACCTTTTTATTTGAAAGTCTATATAGAGTCTCATATATTTCATAAACTATGTCCTGCCTGCTGTCAGATGACCCTGATTGTATTGACATTAAAGCTGCACTGGAGTCCGAACAAAGAATAACATTTTTGATTGGCAACCCCTCAATCCACTGTAATGCAGTTACCAAAGCTAACATTTCAGCTGTGTATACAGACAAATGGAAGGATGTTCTTCTGTAAACAGATAATTCCAAGGCAGGAATACAGAAAGCAAAGCCAGTACAACCTGTCTCAGGATCTTTTGATCCATCAGTGAATACTGGGGTAAAGGAATGATACACTGTTTCCAAACGATCCTCTACTAAAACTGCAGAGTTTCCAAATTCTCTATAACCTTGCATCTTTTACAAAAAATACAAATCAGCAGAAACTGAATAGAAAAACCAGGGAGGTGTGGCTGACAAAGGAACTGATGGAATATATGTTCTGTCACATAATTTCACGTCTCTGGCTATCCTCCCAGCAAAAAATGCAAAACTCTCCTTTTTGACCCTTTCTCCTTCCCAACAAGACATCAAAACTCTAGCTGTAGGATGTTGATCTTGAGTGTGTCCTTGCAGACTGACCCAGTAATTCATCATTATCTGTTTACGCCTGACATTTAATGGCATTTCCCCCATTTCCACTTGAAGAGCAGCAGCAGGGGTTGTTTTAAATGCACCACAACAGATCCTCAGTGCTTGGGCCTGGACAACATCTAACTTATTTAAAATGGTTTTGAAAGCAGATCCATATACAGTACATCCATAGTCCAATACAGACTTAATTAATGCAACATAAATATTTTTAATAGCAGCTCTACTAGCACCCACTCTGCCCCTATCAAGCACCTCATTACATTAAACGCCTTTTTACATTTTATTGTCATATTTTGGATATGTTCCCTCCAAGTTAGATTAACGTCAAACCAGACATCCAAAAATCTGAAAACTTTGACTTGCTCTATTTCCTGAGCATACATTGTTAACTGGGCATCAGCTACCCTTTTCCTTGTAAATACAACAACCTTTGTTTTTTCCACAGAAAATTTAAATCCCAAAGAGTATGACCACCCTTCCACAGCACTTATTGCCTCTTGTATTTTTCCTCTTATATAATTAAAATTACTCCCTCTTTTCCATAATGCCCCATCATCAGCAAATAAAGAACGACCAATGTCATTATTCACACAGGAAAAAACATCATTTATCATAACAGAAAAAAGTACTGGGCTCATAACACTACCCTGGGGGGTGCCATTTTCCACCAAGTAAAGGCGCTTTTCCACTTGGAACCCAAAGGCCTCCTTTGGCCTGGAACCGAACAGTACCGTTCGGCACCCATGGTTTTCCACAGCACAAGGCTCACTGTAGCATGGGTGGGAGAAGGAGGGAGTTGGAGGCGGGATTTGGAGGGAGTTGGAGGCGGTGCTACGCTATGAGGCGGCGCCATATTCCTGTTCAGTAAAATCAACATCAAAACATGTAGCAATACATCTCCAAAAATAATGCAAAAGTTAAATATATTTGGACACTCATGTCAGAAAGTGAGACCCATATATTATACAGAATCATTAATCAGACAGTGAAGTATTGTTAGATTTTAATCATTTATTGGCTCACAGCACATGAATATCAAAAATTACTTTTCTCGACAAATAGATGGTTAGGTAAAAATACATGATCTGTGTCAAAATCATGGAGAGACTGTTGAGACGTCATGGAATTTATCTGCTCCAGCCAGTGGTGTCGTGGCAAAACATGGATCAGGTGCCATATGAGCCGTTAAATATATATTTCAATAGGTAAACAGTACTGAGTTGGGCATAAGATATATTTAGCAATTATGATCCATTTTAAGCCAAAACAAATGGATCTAGGATTAGAAGTAATTAAAATAAAGCAGTCCCAAGGTTACATGGAGAAATACGTGGATTAACTGGAAATATATCGTATTGAGTATTACTGACTACATGTAGATACTGTATAAATATACACTCACCGGCCACTTTATTAGGTACACCATGCTAGTAACGGGTTGGACCCCCTTTTGCCTTCAGAACTGCCTCAATTCTTCGTGGCATAGATTCAACAAGGTGCTGGAAGCATTCCTCAGAGAGTTTGGTCCATATTGACATGATGGCATCACACAGTTGGCGCAGATTTGTCGGCTGCACATCCATGATGCCAATCTCCCGTTCCACCACATCCCAAAGATGCTCTATTGGATTGAGATCTGGTGACTGTGGAGGCCATTTGAGTACAGTGAACTCATTGTCATGTTCAAGAAACCAGTCTGAGATGATTCCAGCTTTATGACATGGCGCATTATCCTGCTGAAAGTAGCCATCAGAAGTTGGGTACATTGTGGTCATAAAGGGATGGACATGGTCAGCAACAATACTCAGGTAGGCTGTAGCGTTGCAACGATGCTCAATTGGTACCAAGGGGCCCAAAGAGTGCCAAGAAAATATTCCCCACACCATTACACCACCACCACCAGCCTGAACCATTGATACAAGGCAGGATGGATCCATGCTTTCATGTTGTTGACGCCAAATTCTGACCCTACCATCCGAATGTCGCAGCAGAAATCGAGACTCATCAGACCAGGCAACGTTTTTCCAATCTTCTACTGTCCAATTTTGATGAGCTTGTGCAAATTGTAGCCTCAGTTTCCTGTTCTTAGCTGAAAGGAGTGGCACCCGGCGTGGTCTTCTGCTGCTGTAGCCCATCTGCCTCAAAGTTCGACGTACTGTGCGTTCAGAGATGCTCTTCTGCCTACCTTGGTTGTAACGGGTGGTTATTTGAGTCACTGTTGCCTTTCTATCAGCTCGAACCAGTCTGGCCATTCTCCTCTGACCTCTGGCATCAACAAGGCATTTCCGCCCACAGAACTGCCGCTCGCTGGATATTTTTTCTTTTTCGGACCATTCTCTGTAAACCCTAGAGATGGTTGTGCGTGAAAATCCCAGTAGATCAGCAGTTTCTGAAATACTCAGACCAGCCCTTCTGGCACCAACAACCATGCCACGTTCAAAGTCACTCAAATCACCTTTCTTCCCCATACTGATGCTCGGTTTGAACTGCAGGAGATTGTCTTGACCATGTCTACATGCCTAAATGCACTGAGTTGCCGCCATGTGATTGGCTGATTAGAAATTAAGTGTTAACGAGCAGTTGGACAGGTGTACCTAATAAAGTGGCCGGTGAGTGTATATTCTCTGCATCAACAGTGAACTATACTTGTATTCATGTAGTATTGCCCTGGGAATTTTGACAATAAACCTTTGTACTTTTGCAGATGTCTCTATTTTGTTTTACAGTCTTCAGCAAATAATTGTTTTGGTTACTTTTCTTAAAATGAGCCATTATTTTCAAAGTCACTGATAAATGGTTCGTACTGTTGACTCTTTTCCCACCGGTGTCTGAACAGACAAAATAGAAAATCATGATGCAAACAAATAAATCACTAAATTGTTTATTCCAATCAGCAGCAAATTACAGATTATTTAGAATGTGCAAAATTCAAACTGTAAAAAAAAAAAGAAACAGACAAAACGTGACAAAAAATAAGCAACAGCACAACACAGACTGGATATGATAATCCTTGTGTGATTTTACATGTCGTTTTGTATATACAGCCGTGGACAAAATTGTTGGTACCCCTCTGTTAATCGAAGAAAAACCCACAATGGTCACAGAAATAACTTGAATCTGACAAAAGTGGTAATAAATAAAAATTCTATGAAAATTAACCAATGAAAATCAGACAATGCTTTTGAATTGTGGTTCAACAGAATTATTTTAAAAAACAAACTCATGAAACAGGCCTGGACAAAAATGATGGTACCCCTAGAAAAGATTGAAAATAGGCCATAGGGACATGAACATGATCATAGGGACATGTCCAACCAAGATGTGTCCTCTAACATCACAGGTGTCTACAAACTTGTAATCAATCGGCCTATTTAAAGGGTGACAAGTAGTCACTGTGCTGTGACCATTGTGGGTTTTTCTTTCATTAACAGAGGGGTACCAACAATTTTGTCCACGTGTGTGTGTTTGGAGTATTTATTCCTTTAGTTTTTGTTTAAATTGTCCAAGCTTTGTACATGATTTTAATTCAGGTCCAAAAGCGTTCCACAGTCTGACTCCTTGCACTGAAACACAGTGTTGCTTGGTAGTAGTTCTCAGACCCAGAACTCACTGGAGAGACAACATCTCCCAGTTGGTCTGGGAACACCTTGGTATCCTCTCTGAAGATCTGGAGCAGGTGGCTGAGGAGAGGGAAGTCTGGGCTTCTCTGCTTGAACTGCTGCCTCTGCGACCTGGACCTCTGGAAAAGTGGTAGAAGATGGATGGATGGATGTCATGTATGGGAGCATTAATGAATGATACAAAGTCTATAGTGTGGGTTGATTCAGCAAAATATTTCACTCTGCGCAGTATTGTGACTGATTTGCATATTTTACCTTTAATATAATTAATATGTGACTTCCAACACAGTTTATTATCAATTATTACACCAAGGATTTTAATTTTGGATACCCTTTCAATCTCTACACCATTTATACTGAGTTTAAATACTGAGTTGTTGTGATGGTGTGAAATAACGTTATCAATAAAATTTAGCCACCGCTGTGTCGCCCTGGTTTCAAGTGTGGGTGGTGTTTTGTGCTTGTATTGCTAAAATATAAAAGGAAGCACTACAATGGCTCTCAAATATTTGTAATGTGTTCTATTACTGAATGAGTTTAAAGATGAAATACTATACATATATAAACTAAATTCTAATGGTGACTGAACATCTCCCATTCCCCAAGGTGCAAGATACACTATTATGACTATAACTCATAAAGGATCACAGAAGTGATCTGATAAAAATAAATAAACAAGCGGTTTATTTTATGGTGGCTACTATTGGATGTGCCATTCATTTTCAATTACTCTGTAATTAATATTCACACACATAAATCTCAGTTCAGTCCCTTTCATATTAAGTGGAAATTGTGCTCCTTTAAATTTGGCACTTTACCTGTACTTTAACTTAAAGCGAGGTAGTCGGATCCGGGAAAAAAAATGCTTTTTTTGCGTGCATGGAAAGAAAATCCTACAGACACATATAGCGCGATTGTCTGCAAGTGTGAATGACCTCTTCCATGAGCAAATGTACGTTTTTTGGTCCGTGGCTGTTTAAATTGAATTCTTTCCTCCCGAAAATATCATTTTTGAATATTAATTACAGCTAAATGGGAGCAGTTTTGATGCCGACATTTCACATCCTAATATACGTGTTCTATACACCATCGGCTTTTGCGTATCCGACTACCTCGCTTTAAAAAGCAAAAGATTTGACTATAAATATGATGTTGTGGAGCCCATAGTTATAACCTATGTGACTCACATGTGGCTGGCTGAATTCAACCAAGAGAGACTTTGAGCTAGCCATGGGTATTGACTTCACACCTCAAGAGGAAGACATGTTTGCACCCCCTGGGGACTCAGGAGAGATGAGAAGATTACCCGGCCTGACCTTTGGGGGTCGGAAAGGGGAACAGAAGGACTCTGGGTGTTCTATTAGAGATGAAAGGATGTAGCTGAGTATTGTGACTTTTGTGTGTGATGTATTGTTAGAAGATGAATGTATAAATGTATGTGTGTGACTGCGTCCTTCCGCTTTTCACTCCGATCGAGAGAGGACGTAGGATGAATGGGGAATTAAAGCAGTTACTGGAAAAATCATCCAGTCTCCTCAATTCTTGACTCCTACAATGTGTTGTTTACCTGTCAAAATACATTGGTGTCAAAACGTCGCCATTCTGAGCAGATCCTGTTTGGACTCTACAATGAAATAGACACAAATTAAGTACATGCACAGCATGAAAGTGCAACATGTAAAAAAAAATAAATAAATAAAATAAACTTTTTACCAGGATTACAACTAGCTTATTTCATCAGATATTGTCCAACACAAAAAAACAACATACAAGGACGGACATAGCATTAAGCTAGGTCATCGTTTAAACACAATTAAGTTTTCGTCTGTCCTAAATGAACTTTCCACTGTTGGAAAAAAATAACATAAAGCATGAATATCACATCACTCACCGTCCTGTATATCACAATATCACAGCTTCAACTGCTGAAGTTGGGTGCGTCGCGGCTGCACATTCAATTCAATTCGGGTGGCTGGGTCTAATTCCCAGTGCGTCTCCGTGTAATTTCTGGTGCGTCTGTTTGTGCGCTCCACTGCAGGCTCAGTCTGCTTCCCTCTGCATTCTCTCATCAGCCGAAACGCACAGGAAACTCTGCTGGACTGCGGTGTTGGATTTCTGCTGATTTCTGTTAAGCCATTTTCTCGTTGTGGTTTATAATATCACTTGTTTGCGGGCTCACTGACGAAAAATTGCAAATGGCGACCAGCAAGCGATTCTCAAAAGTCAGTGTAAGGCCCACGTAACGCCCACTCTCATGACGCTACGCACAGACCAATGAATGGCCAGCAGTGGCGTGACGAAACGGGGCCGGTACCCTTCGGACCTGCTTTTTACGGTGCCGAAAAAAGTGTCAGGAAAAAGGGAACTGTGAGGCCTTTGGGTTCTGAGTGGGAAACCGGACAATGAAGGCCGATCGGGGCCAAACGGGGCCTTTGGGTTCCAAGTGGAAAAGCGCCTTAACTTTCTGATAAGGCTCTGCCCACTCTAACTTGAATGTACCTATTAAACAAAAAATCTTTGATCCAGTTGAATGTTCTCCCATAAATTCCTATCATACTTAGCTTAATCATTAGCCCCTCCTTCCACAACATGTCATACGCCTTTTCCACATCAAAAAAACACTGCAATTACCGACTTTCTATTAACTTGAGCTTTCCGTATCTCTGTCTCCAAACACACAACAGGATCCATAGTTCCCCTTCCTTTTCTAAATCCACTCTGATGCAGTTACAAAATTCCTCTACTTTCAATTCAATTCAACTTTATTTATATAGCGCCATTTCACAACAACAGTCATCTCATAGCACTATCAACTGTAGGGGGGATCCCCCACAGTTGCAGAAAGTTGCAGAAAGACCCCAGCAATCAGGCGATCCCCTGTGAGCAAGCACTTGGCGACGGTGGAGAGGAAAAACTCCCTTTTAACAGGAAGAAACCTCCAGCAGAACCAGGCTCAGGGAGGGGCAGTCATCTGCTGCGACTGGCTGGGGGGTGAGGGGATAGAGAAGAAGAAAAGAATAGACACGTAGAGAGCAAACAGCACGATGGGGACTCAATCTATGGGAGAGAACAAACAAATGTTAATGACCAGCAAAAAAAATATTTCATAGAGAGTGAGGAAAGGAGTGAGGCCCAGTGCATTACTGGAGGTCCCCCGGCCGACTAAACCTATTAGCAGCATAACTAAGGGAGGGTTCAGAAACACATGATCCCTCCCTAATTGTAGGCTATATCAAAAAGGTAGGTTTTAGCCCTATTCTTTTTTTTTTGTAACTTAAGATTTTTATTCATTTTTCATTATATATATTGCATTCAGATCACAGTCTACATTTAAAAAAAACAAAGGGGCTAGAGTAAAAAAGAAAAAGGAGAAAAAAAAAAAAAAAAGAAAAAAAAAAAAAGGGGGGGGGGGACAAATGTTGGAGCATCAAGTTTTTAGTTTCCATCTCTTAATTCTTCTGGTTTTTCCAGCGTCTTTGGTTATTCTTTCAATATCTGTCTCGTTGTTGCACTTTGTAGTGTGTCCATTTCCGCCATTTTTTTTCCCATAGTCCTTCTTGCATTCTTTGTCGATATGTTAGTTTTTCCATCATACGTATGTCCTCAATAATGTCAGTCCATTGCTCTTGGTCAGGAAGAACTTCTGATCGCCATTTTTTTGTGATTGTTTTTTTGCATGCAATCAACAAGATTTTAACTAGATATCTGTCCTCAGCCTGTATAACATTGTCTCTTTTAAGATCACATAGGTACATCAAGTTACAGTTCATTGGTATATTATATCCTAATATCCTCTGTATTGTCACATGTATAGATTTCCAGAATGATGAGATTTTGCAGCATTTCCAAAACATATGCGAGTGGTCTGCATTTTGAGCCCCACATCCCCTCCAGCATATAGATTGGGTATTTGTATATTTTCCTTGAATCTGTGGTGTAATGAAAAAGCGAATCAGGTTTTTCCATCCAAATTCCCTCCATGTTCTTGAATTTGTTGACGTGTGTTGTGTTTTCCATATTTCCTGCCAGCTTTCTTCTGTTATGTTTAAATTGAGCTCTTTCTCCCATTTCTCCTTTATATAGTTACTTGAATGATTGTTTGCCATAAGTTTCTGATATAGCTTTGAAATAATTCTGGTTTTATTTCCTGTATATGAGCTTAAAATGAATTGTATAATCTCGCTCACATCTGTTTGGAGGTTATGCCTAATCTTCTTCATATAATAGTCTCTCATCTGCAGATATCTGAAGAATTCCGATCTTTCTAGTTTAAATTTTCTCCTGATGTTTACAAAGCTCCCGAGATCTTTTTTTCCGATATTGCCCCATGCTGTGATTCCCTTGTTCACCAGATTTTTGTATCCCCTACCTTGTTTTGCCGGTTCAAACTGACTGTCAAATGCTACCCATTTCAATAGTTTTATGTCTTCTTTATATTATACTTTTGTACTATTTTATACCACAGTTCTAAAGTAAATTTAGTGATTGGGTCTATTTGTTTGATTTGCTTATATGCATCTTTATCTCCTATTATGCTTTGTACTGGGAGTCCCTCAATTTCCTTTTCCATTTCTTTCCATTTTGCCTCATATCCCTCGTCACACCAACATATGATATATCTTATTTGTGCTGAGTAGTAATATTCCTTTAGACTCGGTAGGCCCATGCCTCCTTTCTCTTTTGGTAACTGGAGAGTTTTATATTTCACTCTTGGTTTTTTACCTCCCCAAACAAATCTCGATATCATCCTGTCCCACTTTGAGAATTGGGCATCTGGAATCTCTGTTGGTATAGCCTGGAAGAGGTAAAGTAATCTAGGTTGTATGCTGATTTTGACTGTCTCAATTTTTGAATTCAGATCCATATTTAAGATTGACCATCTATCAATATCTTTTTTTATTTCTTGTTCCAACCTATCATAGTTTGCTTTATAGATTTTGCTTAGATCTTTAGGTATGTTCACTCCAAGGTATTTTATTTCTTTTTGTTTCCAGTTTAGTTTGATCTTATCAGTTATCTGGTTTAGAGGGTTATAGTGGAATGTCAGTATTTGTGTTTTTGTTATGTTTATCTTGTATCCTGATAATTTTCCAAAATTTTCTATCAAGTTCATCATTTCCATTATTGATTCATCTGGTTGTTCAAGGTAAACTATAATATCGTCTGCAAATAGCCCAATCTTGTGTTCCGCCCCCTTTATTGTTACACCTTTTAATTTCTTATTTTGTCGTATCGCTTGAGCCAGTGGCTCTATGAACAGAGCAAACAAGGTGGGCGATAAGCAGCATCCCTGCCTAGTTGATCTTTGTATATTTACTTTGTCTGTTAAGCTACCGTTTATCTTGATTCTTGCCACAGGTTCTTGATACAGTGTCCTTATGCATTGTACTGATTTTTCGTTAAATCCAAAGCGTTCCAGCACACTATATAGGAATTTCCAGTTAACCCTGTCAAATGCTTTTTCTGCGTCTAAACTCATTATTACTGCGCTTTTCTTTTCTTTATGTATTTGATTAATTATATGTATTGTTCTCCTGATATTGTCATGTGTTTGGCGTCCCTCTATGAAACCAGTTTGATCATCTTCTATCAATTCCGTCAAGAATGTCTTTATTCGTTTACATATAATTGTTGTATATATTTTATAATCCACATTTAATAAAGAGATTGGCCTATAGTTTCCGCATTGTTCTCTATCTTTCCCTGGCTTTAAAATGACTGAAATAATGGCTTCGTTCCATGATGGAGGTATTTTGTTGTTGTTCAACGTCCAATTAAATGACTTTAGAAGCTGTGGCGTGAGTTCTTCTATAAACAGTTTATAAAACTCAGAAGGGTATCCATCACTACCTGGTGATTTACCGTTTTTAAGTGACTTAATCACATCTCTAATCTCTTGTGTTGTTATTTCTGCTGTTAGCTTTTCATTTTGTTGATTTCCTATTGATGGCAAGTCCAATGTGCATAGAAATTTTTTAATATCTTTAGTATTTGTTTCTTCAGGTTGCGAGTATAGTTCTTGGTAGAAATTATGGAATATTTCTTCGATGTTTTCTGGGTTAACTGTGGTTTTATTTGTGGTGGGGTCTTTAATCTTATATACATTATTCATTGTTTGTTGTTTTCTTAACCGTTTTGCCAGCAGTTTTGTGGCTTTTGGTCCCGTTTCATAATATTTTTGCTTTAGATATCTATTTTTCCTTTCAATTTCATCCATTTGTGTTTCTTTTATCTTTATTTTTTTCTTCTTTAATTTCTTGATATATTTTTGGGTCATTTGTGCTTTGATGTTTATGTTCTAATTCCCTCAGTCTCTCACATCTTTGTTCATACGCTTCCAGTTTAGTCTTATTTGCTTTTCCTGTTTCAACAATTAATTTACCTCTTAACACGGCTTTTAGTGCATCCCATAGTATTGTTGGGTCCACTTCTTCATTGTCATTCTCTTGGATATATTCATTTATGTTTACTTTTATTCTTTCTTTCATTTTATCATCATTTAACAGTCCTACATTAAGTTTCCATGTTGTTTGTCGTTTTCTATTGTTTAAATTTATTTCCATGTATATAGGATTATGATCTGATATTTCTGCCCCTCCAATCCAACAATTTCTCACCCTGTGTCTGTCATCTTCATTCATAAGGAAGTAATCTATTCTAGAGTGTACTTTATGGACTGCTGAATAATGTGTATAGTCTTTTTCGAGTGGGTGCAGGTCCCTCCAAATGTCTACCATACCCATTTCTGCCAGTGAGGTTCTTATGAATTTTGTTACATGTTTTTTTGTCTTCTTAACACTTGTTGTATCAATTTCATGATCCATGACAGCATTTAAGTCTCCTCCACAAATTAGGACTCCTTCACTGTGTGTTGCTATGAGATCAAACAGATGTTGAAAAAAACCCTTGTCACTTTCTGGTGGGGCATAGATGCTCACTAATGTGATCTGCATTCCATCTATGCTACCCTTTATTATTACATACCTGCCTTCTTTATCCTGGATTTCCTGTTCACATTCAAATTGTATTTTATTTGAGATTAGTATCATAACCCCCCTTTTAGTTCCTCCCTTAAATGAACTGTAGTAGGAGTTCTTATAGCCAAATCTCTTTAGTTTCACATGTTCTGTCTTGCTCAAATGTGTCTCTTGCATAAATATAATTTCGGCTTTTTCTTTCTTGAATTTTCTTATTATTCTTTCCCTTTTAACAGGTGAGTTCAGACCATTCACGTTTAGTGTTATTATCTTAAGATTTTTACCCATAATCATGTTTTTCCATTTTTTTAACTTGTGCTCCTAGCCCCTTTAACAACAAAAATAACACATATTTATATAAAAACACATTAAAAAATCTCGACCTCCGTACTTTGGGCCTTTCTACTGCCCACTGGTCCCTGTTGGTGGGTGGAGGGATTGTCCTCACAGAGTGTAGGGCCCTCCCTAGACCTCTAGTTACTATCCAAGTAATAGTCATTAGTCTAGAAATGTCCAACAAATATCACTTAAACCTCTCCTAGCCGTCTGTTTCTCTTTTACCTTGTCTTCTTGGCCTTCATTTCTTCTGTGTCTTTCTTAATCTTTGTTATAATCTAGGCTTTCAGTTGAAAGCCTTGTAGTCTTTCCTGGGCCCGCTGCGCCACGTCTCCCCCCGTCTTTTGCCGTTCACTCGCCTCCACTCCGTCTGTCGTGATGCGTTCAGGGCCTCCGCTGCTCCTACCGTTTCCTCCGGCACGTACACCTCAAGGCCCCGCTCCATCATGTCCTGCGCTGCCTCTCTGGCTGTGTTGTAGGTTCTTACGCCGTTCTCCCAATGAATCCTCATCTTCGTTAGCGGCGTTTGGAATCTAATTTTTTTTTCTTTCAGCGTTTTTTTAATGTTGGCATATTTCTTCCGCTGCTGCACAATTTCCGCCGGGTAGTCATGATCAAAGAATATCTGCTTGTCGCCGATTCGTATCTTTTTTTTCCACGCTCGTGTCAGGATTCTTTCCTTTACATCATATTTCAGAAAGTTTACCACAACTGACCTGGGTGTAGAGCGTGGGTTCGGGTTCTGTGCCGAGGCTCTGTGCGCTCGTTGAATCTGCAGATCCGCTTCGCTGGGCAGTTCCAGCTCTTTTTTTAAGAACTGATCCATGAATTTCGTCATCGAGTTGCCTTCAATGCCCTCCGGGATCCCGAAGATGCGTATATTGCCCCGTCTGGACCTGCTCTCCAAGTCGGTTACTTTCTCCTGCATCCTCTGCATTTGTGCCGTCAGGGTCTGCAGCTGTTCGCTTGCCTCGCTATTCCAATCTTCCAACTCTGATATTCGGGCCTGCGCTTCTGTCATACACGCCCGCTGGGAGCGCAGCTCCTCCATGTTTTCTGCTAGCTTGCGCTCCATTTCTCTTCGGAGGCCCATAATTTCTTCCTTAATCTCTTTTTTCAGCTCCTCCTTAAGAGCCGCTAAATCCTGTTGTAGCTGCCGTTTGAAGTCTCTCAACTCTTTACCCAAACTGGCGATGCCAGTGTTCATGGTATCGAGTGTGTCTTCCATTTTCTCTGCTGCGGTCACCTCGTTTTTTGGGGCCCCGTGTTCAGCGGTTTCTCCTGCGTTGTTGAAGAGGAATTCTTTAATTTTACTCTGTTTTTGTCCTTGTGCCCGGCTCCTTCGTGTTTTCATCCCTTAGTTTATTGATCCGCTTATGTCGAGTTGGCCATTTACCGATGATTTTTAATCCGGCTAGGGAGAGCTCTCTGTTTAAGCGTTATGTCTCTCCGCCATCTTCCCGGAAGTCCTTTAGCCCTATTCTTAAAAACAGAGATCGAGTCTGACTCCCGAATCCAGATTGGCAGCTGATTCCACAGGAGAGGAGCTTGATAACTGAAGGCTCTGCCTCCCATTGTACTTTTGGAGATTCTAGGTATTACAAGTAATCCTGCATTTTGGGAGCGTAGTGCTCTGTTAGGATAATACGGTAGTATCAGATCTTTTAAATAAAAAGGAGCCTGATTGTTTAGAGCTTTGTAAGTAAGAAGAAGGATTTTAAACTTAATTCTAAACTCTATGGGAAGCCAATGAAGGGAGGCCAGAACCGGAGAGATATGATCTCTCTTTCTAGTACCTGTTAAAACTCTTGCTGCAGCATTTTGGATCAGCTGAAGACTTTTTAAAGATGTTTTAGGACAGCCTGATAAAAAAGAATTACAATAATCTAATCTCGAGCTAACAAAAGCGTGGATCAGCTTCTCAGCATCACTCTGAGACAAGATGCTCCTAATCTTGGCAATATTACGCAAATGATAGAAGGCAGTCTTAGAAACAAATTTAATATGTGAATTGAAGGACAAATCCTGATCAAAAATAACTCCAAGGTTCCTCACAGAGCTATTAAGAGAAAGAGTAACTGCATCCAAACTGAAAGTTTGATTTGGAAAGGAATTTCTAAGGTTTTTTGGACCAACAAGAATGACTTCAGTCTTATCTGAATTTAATAGCAGGAAATTACAAGTCATCCAAGCTTTGATTTCCTTAAGACAGGCTTCTAACTTGGCTAATTGATTACTATCATCTGGCTTCATTGACAGGTATAATTGTGTGTCATCTGCATAACAATGAAAATGTATACAGTGCTTTCTAATAATGTTGCCTAACGGAAGCATATATAAACTAAAAAGAGTAGGGCCTAGCACAGATCCCTGTGGAACTCCATGACTAAGCTTTGAGTTGAAAGAAAACTCATTATTTACATGAACAAACTGGAACCTATCAGATAAATAAGATCTAAACCACTGCAACGAAGTTCCATTAAGTCCAACATAGTGTTCTAATCTATCAAGTAGAATATTATGATCAATAGTATCAAAAGCTGCACTAAGGTCTAAAAGGACAAGTACAGAAACTAGTCCATTATCAGATGCAATGAGGAGGTCGTTAGTGACCTTCGCTAAGGCTGTTTCAGTACTATGATGGATTCTAAACCCAGATTGAAACTCTTCAAGTAAACCATTTCCCTGCAGGTGGTCAAATAATTGCGTAGCAACAACTCTTTCTAAGATTTTTGAAATGAAAGGGAGATTAGAGATTGGTCTATAGTTAGCTAAAGCTCCTGGATCTAGCGTTGGCTTTTTGAGTAAGGGTTTAATTACAGCCGTTTTAAAAGCCTGCGGTACATGGCCTAAAGTTAATGAAGAATTGATTATATGAAGAATAAAGCTACCAATAAGTGGGAAGACTTCTTTAAATAACCTGGTAGGAATAGGGTCTAAAAGACAAGTTGAAGGTTTGGATGAGGAAACTATTTTGTCTAACTCACAAAGGTCGATTGGAGTAAACTCATCAAGACAGACATCAAAAGAAGGAGTTGTAGTAGTTACAGTATTTAAGTTAACTGTGGGAAGAATCTGATTGATTTTATCTCTGATGGATGAAATTTTATTATTGAAAAAGTTCATAAAGTCCTGACTAGTAAGCTCTAAGGGAATGCTAGGATTAACAGAGTCCTGACTCTTTGTCAACCTGGCTACAGTACTGAAAAGAAACCTGGGATTATTCTTGTTCTCTTCTATTAATGCAGAGTAATAACTTGTTCTAGCTTTTCTAAGAGAATTTTTATAAATTAAAAGATGATTTCTCCAAGCTAAATAGATTTCATCTAAATTAGTGGAGCGCCATTTTCTTTCTAATTGACGAGTCTTCTGTTTTAAGCTACGAGTTTCTGTGTTGAACCAAGGAGTTAGAAATCTCTGATTAGACTTTTTCTTTTTTTAAGGGGGCCACCAAGTCTAGAGCCTGATGCAGAGAAGCTGAAACACTATCCACCATGTTATCAATTACAGAAGGAGCAAGCTGTCTATAGCTTATTTCCGTTGTGTTGACACATGGCATAGAGGAAACAATCTGCATAAATTTGGAAACAGCATCATCTGAGAGGCATCTACTGTAATAATATTTTTCTTTAGGAGCCAAATAGTCAGAAATAGTAAAATCAAAGGTTAACAGACAATGGTCTGACAGTACAGGGTTATGAGGAGACACTACAAGATTTTCTATTTCTATGCCATATGTCAGAACAAGGTCCTATGTATGGTGGAGGTAATGAGTAGAATTTCCTACTTTCTGAGAAAACCCAATCGAGTCTAATATTGAATTAAAAGCCACATTAAGGCAGTCACTATCTACATCCACATGTATATTAAAGTCCCCTACTATAATTATTCTATCAGATTTCAGCACTAAATCAGCTAAGAAATCAGCAAATTCGGATAAAAATTCTGAGTAGGTTGATGGGGGATGATAAACTATGGCAAATAAAATTGGGTTTAACCTAAAATTGCTAAAGTGCCCAACACTGAGGACCAGGCCCTCAAAGGAATTATAACATGTTTTTTGCTTTACATTAACTAGTAATTTGGAATGGTAAATTGTTGCTACTCCTCCTCCACGACCAGAACTTCTGGGATTTTGACAGTTTAAATAACCAGAGGGAGTTGATTCATTTAAACCAACATAATCCTCTTGTCCTAACCAAGTCTCTGTAAGGGATATTAAATCAATCTGATGATCAATTAACAAATCATGGACTAACAGAGACTTGGGAGTTAGAGACCTAATATTTAATAAACCACATTTAATTTCGAGATAAAAGGAAACTCTAATTCTTCTCTCCATTACTTTTCCCAGATGTGATGTTAGAGCTATAGGTCTGTAGCTCACTGGGTCTGAGGGATCCTTTCCTGGTTTTCTTACAGGAACAATCACGGCCTCTTTCCATGCAGTTGGGAGCTTTCCCTTTTCCCACACTTTGTTGTAGACTTCCAATAACTTCCTCATTGCCAAAGTCCCTAAATGTTTTAGCATGATGTAACAGATATTGTCTTTCCCAGGGGATGTTAATCCTGATTTGTTTACTGCGCTTTCCATTTCATCTAGAGTGAAAGGAGAATCCAAAGAACTACTAAAGTCTAACCTTTCCTCCAGAGCCCCAGGGTGTGCTAAACTCATCCTATTTCTTCCTCTTATACCTTCTTCAGTCAAATTGCTTGAGCTATGAATTTGAGTCAGGCTTTGCTATCGTTACTTTTTCCTCATCAGTTACTGCAGTCACTCCCTCACTTTTTAGTATTGGATACTGCCATTCCCTCCTAACTCCCCTCATAGCCTTGATCATATTCCATACATCCCCCACAGCTGTTGATCTACCTATAGTGCTACAGTATTTCTGCCAGCTTTCTCGCTTAGTCCTCCAGATAGTTTCCCTGGCTTTTGCTAGTGCCCTCTTATAATTAACCAAGTTTTGCAGATTATGAGTTCTTCTAAAGACCCTATTACTCTCTTTAATAGTTTTAGTGCACTCATCTGTCCACCAAGGCACTGCTTTCTTTAACATTTTACCTTTACTTTTAGAGATGGATTGATTAGCTGCTTCAAGAAAAATAGTTTTAATATTATTCTCCACACTCTCAATGTCTTCATTAACATCTACTTGGGGTAAGTCTCTCTCACAGATAAATTTAAATAGTTTCCAATTAGCAGTGCTAAAAACCCATCTCCTTTTTTATGTCCACTTACCCTATACACTGAAATAAAAATATTACAATACACTGGGAAATGGTCACTTCCTACAGTGGACTCCTCTAAAACCTCCCACTCACACACACCTGCAATATTACTCGTTACCAAAGTTAAGAACGGAACCACTCCCCATATGTACATCAATTCTAGTTGCTCTATCATTGTTTAAACATACTAGATTCTTCTCTTTCAAAAGTTCTCCAATTGTCTCACCATTTTTTTTTTGTTTTGTATACTTTATTGATCCCCAGAGGGGAAATTGAGGGCATCCACCTGGATGGATGAAGCAGCCACAGTATGGCGCTATCCCTTAACCATTCACACACACATTCACACCTAGGGCCACTTTAGAGTCTCCAATTAACCTAACCTGCATGTTTTTGGCCTGTGAGAGGAAACCGGAGAAATCCCGGAGTAAACCCATGCAGACACGGGGAGAACATGCAAACTCCACACAGATCACTGTTGGTCAGGGGTTGGGATCGAACCCAGGATCCCATGGCCAAGGGTGAGTTGCTGTGCTGGCACAGTGCTAACCACTGCACCACCGCACATTTATGTCTGTATGATTTGCCCCCCATAATACATTATGGGCATTAAAGTCATCACATATTACCACCCTGCTTCCATCAATCCCCTCCATCTGAGATAATTGATTCAATATCAACTTCTTACAAGGATTATAAAAATTTACGACTACTAATTCCCCCTCTTTTGTTCAAATTTCAGCTACCACATATTCCAGTTCAGCACCTTTACCTATCTCTCTGAACTGAATTTCCTCCCTCACAAATGGTGCACATCCACCTCCCATTCCCTCCCTTCTATCATTCCGAATTGAGACATATCCCACTATTTTAAAATCCAGATTGGGTTTCAACCATGTCTCCTGGACACAGATAACATCTGGTTTGTCTGAAAGCGCCTCAGTATACCTTTATACTGTATACTGAGGTATACAGTATACCTCAGTATACCTTATGACTACAGACCTGTAGCGCTCACCTCTGTAGTCATGAAGTCCTTTGAGCGCCTGGTCCTGTCCCACCTCAAGTCCATCACCACCCCTCTCCTGGGCCCGCTGCAGTTTGCCTACCGAGCCAACAGGTCTGTAGACGATGCAGTCAACCTGGCCCTCCACTCCATCCTGCAGCACCTGGACTCCCCGGGAACCTACGCCAGGATCCTGTTTGTGGACTTCAGCTCCGCATTCAACACCATCCGCCCCGCTCTGCTCCGGGACAAGCTGTCCCTGCTCAACGTGCCTGACTCCCTCTGCAGGTGGATCATCGACTTCCTGACGGACCGGAGGCAGCATGTGCGGCTGGGAAAGACTGTCTCAGACTATACTAGCATCAGCACCGGATCACCCCAGGGCTGTGTACTTTCCCCCCTACTCTTCTCCCTTTACACCAACTCCTGCACCTCCAGCCACCAGTCTGTCAAGTTGATCAAGTTTGCGGACGACACCACCCTCATCGGGCTCATCTCCAACGGCGACGAGTCCGCCTACAGGAGAGAGGTGGCCCAGCTGGCGTCCTGGTGCAGCAATAACAACCTGCAGCTGAACGCTCTGAAGACAGTGGAGATGATTGTAGACTTCAGGAAAGTCACTACTCCTCTGCCCCCCCTCACCCTCTCAGGCTCTCCCATCACCACTGCTGATTCCTTCCGCTTCCTAGGCACTACCATGACCAGGGACCTCAAATGGGAGCTGACCATCAGCTCACTCATCAAAAAAGCCCAGCAGAGGATGTTCTTCCTGCGGCAGCTGAGGAAGCTCAAGCTACCCACCAAGATGTTAGTGCAGTTCTACACAGCCATCATCGAGTCCATCCTCACCACCTCCATAACCGTGTGGTACGCAGGAGCCACTGCCAGGGACAGACTAAGGCTGCAGCGCGTCATGCGCACTGCTGAGAAGGTGATCGGCTGCAAGCTGAATCAGAATCAGAATCAGAATCAGGTTTATTGCCATTGTTCATGTAGTACACAAACTAGGAATTTGTCTCGGTACAATGCTGCAACATTAAACATGATAAGATAAGAGAAATAAACTATACATGTAATAAAGTGTAGGATAAGATTAAGTGATACTGGTCAACAGTTAAAATATATATTAGCCAGCAGCAGATACTGTGGAGAACTATATAGTGCAGTCGGTAATGCAGGAAGAAAACAGTGATGATTGACATGAGTCTGGTTGAGCTGCTGTACATGGTGCACGAGAGTCACTTAGTGTTCAGCAGTCTAATGGCAGAGGGGAAGAAGCTGTTCATGTGACGGGAGGTTTTAGTCTGGATGGACCGAAGTCTTCTACCAGAGGGGAGGGGGGCAAACAGTACATGACCAGGGTGTGAGGGATCGGCTATGATCCGGCCAGCACGCCTCCGGGTCCTGGAGATGTACAGATCCTGGAGAGATGGGAGCTTGCAGCCGATCACCTTCTCAGCAGTGCGCACGACGCGCTGCAGCCTTAGTCTGTCCCTGGCAGTGGCTCCTGCGTACCACACGGTTATGGAGGTGGTGAGGATGGACTCGATGATGGCTGTGTAGAACTGCACTAACATCTTGGTGGGTAGCTTGAGCTTCCTCAGCTGCCTCAGGAAGAACATCCTCTGCTGGGCTTTTTTGATGAGTGAGCTGATGGTCAGCTCCCATTTGAGGTCCCTGGTGATGGTAGTGCCTAGGAAGCGGAAGGAATCAGCAGTGGTGATG
Organism: Pholidichthys leucotaenia; assembly: GCA_020510985.1. Lineage (NCBI taxonomy): Eukaryota > Metazoa > Chordata > Actinopteri > Cichliformes > Pholidichthyidae > Pholidichthys > Pholidichthys leucotaenia. Next base: position 270,675,421 of record CM035844.1, on the reverse strand, counting down.
GGAGAGCCTGAGAGGGTGAGGGGGGGCAGAGGAGTAGTGACTTTCCTGAAGTCTACAATCATCTCCACTGTCTTCAGAGCGTTCAGCTGCAGGTTGTTATTGCTGCACCAGGACGCCAGCTGGGCCACCTCTCTCCTGTAGGCGGACTCGTCGCCGTTGGAGATGAGCCCGATGAGGGTGGTGTCGTCCGCAAACTTGATCAACTTGACAGACTGGTGGCTGGAGGTGCAGGAGTTGGTGTAAAGGGAGAAGAGTAGGGGGGAAAGTACACAGCCCTGGGGTGATCCGGTGCTGATGCTAGTATAGTCTGAGACAGTCTTTCCCAGCCGCACATGCTGCCTCCGGTCCGTCAGGAAGTCGATGATCCACCTGCAGAGGGAGTCAGGCACGTTGAGCAGGGACAGCTTGTCCCGGAGCAGAGCGGGGCGGATGGTGTTGAATGCGGAGCTGAAGTCCACAAACAGGATCCTGGCGTAGGTTCCCGGGGAGTCCAGGTGCTGCAGGATGGAGTGGAGGGCCAGGTTGACTGCATCGTCTACAGACCTGTTGGCTCGGTAGGCAAACTGCAGCGGGTCCAGGAGAGGGGTGGTGATGGACTTGAGGTGGGACAGGACCAGGCGCTCAAAGGACTTCATGACTACAGAGGTGAGCGCTACAGGTCTGTAGTCATTAAGTCCAGTGATCCGTGGCTTCTTGGGGACAGGGATGATGGTGGAGGATTTGAGGCAGGATGGCACGTGGCATAACTTAAGGGAGGTGTTAAAAATGTCTGTGAATACAGGAGCCAGCTGTTTCGCACAGAGTCTCAGGGTGGAGGGAGACACGCCGTCTGGGCCGGGGGCCTTGCGCGGGTTCAGTCTGGAGAACTGTTTGAGCACATCCTGCTCACTGATGATAAGGGGAGGGGGGGAGGTGGGGGGGGGGTGCCTTAAATGAAGTAGGGAATGTGGAGGCTGTGGAGCTGGAGGGAGGGGGGGAGTTGGACACAGATGACGAGGTGTCAAAACGGGCATAGTGTTGGGACAGTCTCTGACAAAGGGCTTTGTCATCCTGACCTTTAGGAGCCTGAGGCCGATAGTTGGTGATCTGCCTCAGTCCTCTCCACACGGAAGCCGAATCATTAGCAGTGAACTGCTGCTGGAGTCTCTCTGAGTACACAGATTTAGCCCTCTTCAGCTCTCTGTTAAACCGATATTTAACCTCCCTGTAGCAGTCCCTGTCTCCACTTTTCAGCGCTGCTTCCTTCTCCTTCCTGATCTGTCTGAGCTTAGCTGTGAACCAGGGTTTGTCATTAGAGTAACTCACCCTGGTGCGTGATGGAAGAATGTTCTCTTCACAAAAGTGGATATATGAGTTCACAGTGTCCGTGTACTCATCCAGATCATGCGTGGCTCCTTTAAGCATGCCCCAGTCAGATATTTCCATGCACGTTTCCAGCTTCTCCTCAGCATCACTGGTCCGTATCTTCGTAGTGCTCACAACAGGTTTAGTGAGCTTCAATCTCTGTCTGTAAGCTCCCATCTCTCCAGGATCTGTACATCTCCAGGACCCGGAGGCGTGCTGGCCGGATCATAGCCGATCCCTCACACCCTGGTCACGTACTGTTTGCCCCCCTCCCCTCTGGTAGAAGACTTCGGTCCATCCAGACTAAAACCTCCCGTCACATGAACAGCTTCTTCCCCTCTGCCATTAGACTGCTGAACACTAAGTGACTTATTGACTCTCGTGCACCATGTACAGCAGCTCAACCAGACTCATGTCAATCATCACTGTTTTCTTCCTGCATTACCGACTGCACTATATAGTTCTCCACAGTATCTGCTGCTGGCTAATATATATTTTAACTGTTGACCAGTATCACTTAATCTTATCCTACACTTTATTACATGTATAGTTTATTTCTCTTATCTTATCATGTTTAATGTTGCAGCATTGTACCGAGACAAATTCCTAGTTTGTGTACTACATGAACAATGGCAATAAACCTGATTCTGATTCTGATTCTGATTCTTTTGAATTCCTGTCCGTTAGCCAGCAAGCTTCTCACATTCCATTGAACCAAAAAGACCATTAATGCAATTCCTATCCAAGCCATGCCTGATCGTGACTCATCTGACTACTGAGATCATTCCTCACCTCCTCCCAAGTTAATCCACTGAAACCAAGATGATTAGCTGCTGCTTTCACTATTATTTGAATTCTCTCGGTTTTAGACTTGACTTCCATTGTGGCATTCACAACTCCTGCTATAAAAATAACCAGTTTCTTCACATCAAACTGGATTTCCCCATTCCCTCCCAGTTCTCTTTCCCTTACAAGCAGCCTCCCCCAGTCCTTTGCCCATTCCCTCCTCTCTGGTTCATCATTTTCACTGCTTCAGCATAGGAGATTTTATTCTGCCCTCAGACCTGCTGAATTTCCCTTTCTTTCATCATCCTTTCACAGCCTCCGTAGGCCACACTATGGCTACCGCCACAGTTACAACATTTTGCCGTCTCTTGGTTACACTCTCCATACTGATGGTTGTCCCCACATCTTGCACACCTTCTTCTCCATCTACAAGTTTTAGCTGTGTGTCCAAATCTTTGGCATTTATAGCACTGGACTGGATTAGGGACAAATTCCCTTACACCATAACTCAAATAACCCAGGGTTACATTTTTGGGGAGCACGTCCCCTTCAAACTCAATCACCACACCCTCAGCGTCTCTCCTCTTTCCCTCCCGAGTGGCCTGTAATGTACGAGCTCCTTTTACAATCCCCCCTTTTAAATTACAGTGGGGCAAAAAAGTATTTAGACAGCCACCAATTGTGCAAGTTCTCCCACTTAAAAGATGAGAGAGGACTTCCGGTCTGGACGCCATGGCGACTGCAGCTTAACACTGAAGCTCTCAGACCCAATCCAAGATAACACCTTGAAAATCAAACTTAACGGATTTTTGGAGGAGTGAAAATCTAAAGACAAAATCATCATGTCTAAAGGAAAACAGAAGAAACTGAAATTTTCCAGGCCAGGACACGTATCGGCCGGAGAATCTGAACTGGAAGATCTCCGTTCAGAAGACGAGGAACTGGTGGTAGCTAACAAAAAGGTTAGCCTAAAAATCGCTATTTGAAGAGCTACGACGATTTCGCCGAGAGGTTACGGCCGAATTTCGGGAATTCAGAGACGAATTGAAAAGGACAAACAGCAGAGTGGACCAGGCCGAGAACCAAATCTTGGAAGCAGAGGAACGAATAAAAGTGCTCGAAGATTCTGTGCTGGACCTATGCAAAAGACAAGCATCTATAGAGGCTAAGCTAGCCAACCAAGAAGGAAGACAGAGAAGAGACAATATAAGAATTCATGGTCTGATAGAAGGAGCCGAAAACGGTTTTAACTCAATGGCAGAATGCGTGGAATCTTTACTAAGAGAGAAATTGGATATTCCACAAACCACCGACTTGAACATAGAAAAGGCACATCGTTCGTTAGCCGCTAGGCCAGCGGCAGAAGCGCCCCCACGTTCGGTGTTGGTAAGATTTTCCAATTTCAAAATAAAACAAGAGGTTGTAAGACTGGCTTGGCAGAAAAAAGGATTTATGCACCAGGAGAGAAAAGTCTTCGTGGAACACGATTACGCCCCGGAGGTCCTTAAAAAGCGCAGGGAATACAATGACGCCAAAAAGGTACTACGTGAGAAGAAACTGCGCTTTCAGACGCCATTTCCTGCGAAGTTAAGGGTCTTCTACGGCGAAGAAACATGTCTCTATAATTCGGCGGAAGAAGCAACAGCTGACATGGCGAGAAGAGGGCTCCCGGTAACGGTATTTAAACCCGCAGCAGACCAGAGTGAGAAGATCAAAACGCAAACATGGACAACACAAAGACCTTCAAAATCCACGGGCCAGCAGCGGGAAACCCAGCGCCAGAGCGTCGCGGATAAACCGTCCGTTTTCAGGTTGGAATAGCGACCATTTTTTTTTTTTTTTTTTTTGAGTCAGTCTGCACATCCACCCCCCCCATACAAGGTAACAAACATTAAAGAAGATGCGTATTCAGCATGTGGTAAAACATTTCATGGAACAATCATAATATTTGAAACAAATAAGTCTTTTTAATAAAAAAAAAAAAAACTTGTTAAAATAGAAATGTGATAATAATCCACATGTTCTCCTCACACTAACAAATACTGTTTTTGCGTGAATGTTTGCTGTGATGGGGGTGGGAGGGTGCACACAATTTCACAGGGTATAGGCATAAAGGGAAAAAAAATCATTACAAGTTCGGATTGGGTTCTGAAACTCACGGTAAAAGCATGGGACAACTTACAGGGGTAAGAGAGGGCCCTCAACACGTAACAGAGTTTGAGGAATTTCCCTCAGAGCCTACACTCCATCAAGGCTCTTCCAGGGTCTTTAAAAAGACCTCAGCTCAGGAAGTTCTTTTGACAGTTTTTTGTTTTAAAGTTTTATACACTATGTTCTTAATGTTTTTCTTGTTCTTAATGTTCTTTCAGTTTCTGAGTAGCACAAAAGAGGGCCACCACACAGTTATACTAAACAAAACAACACAATGGAGAAACAGGGTGTAACCAAAATAATTTCATATAATGTAAAAGGAATCCTGAATCCAGTTAAAAGATCCAAGATTCTAGGCAAAATGAAAAAAGACAAAGCAGGAATAATATTTTTACAAGAAACCCACCTAACAGATGTGGAGCACACTAAACTCAGTAGACAAGGGTTTAAAATGATCTCTTCATCTTCATATAAGTCAGGGAGGAGGAGGGGAGTAGCGACATTGATATCTACCAAAATTACATTTGAAAAAAAATCAGAACACAAAGATAAAGAAGGGAGATACAGTTTGGTAACTGGGCGGCTAGAGGAAGAAGATATCACCCTGCTGAATGTGTATGCTCCCCCAGGGGCTAACTGGAAATTTTATAAAAATGTATTTGACCTAATGATAACTAAAGCTCAAGGTTTAGTGATATGTGGTGGGGACTTCAATCTTAGACTGAATCCATACTGGGATGCTTCTGGTAATTCTCCACATCAAAATAACACCCAAAGCAGGAAGACTCGGATGCTACTAAAAGAAATGGGAATCTGTGATGTGTGGAGGGAACTCAACCCCAGTGTAAAAGACTATACATTTTACTCAACTCCACATTCATCTTACTCAAGGATTGACTATTTTTTTATGTTTAATAGAGACATTGGAAGAGTAGAAACATGTAAAATAGGACTGATGGATCTCTCTGACCACAGTCCGATCTACATGGACTTAAATATCCAAAAATACACAAATAATACATTTTCTTGGAGGTTAAATTCAAATGTCCTGAAAGGACCATTGAAAGATGAACTGGAATCAGATATTCTCAGATATTTGGAAGAAAACGATAATGGAGAAGTATCCCCTTTAATACTGTGGGATGCATGCAAAGCTGTAATAAGAGGAAAGATTATTGCAAAACTGGCAACCCAAAAGAAACTAAGACAAGAAAAACTAACCACATTAGAGTCAGAACTTAAGAACCTAGAAAAAGAACACAAAGGCAACACTCATTCTACTGACTCGCTCAAGATTAAGGAAATTAAAAACCAAATAAATGAGATCTACACAATAGAAATCCAGAAGAAACTTACATTTTTGAAACAAAAATACTATGAAGCAGGCAGTAAATCGGCAAAATTGCTAGCCTATAAATTGAGGAAACATCAAACAGAAAGAGCAATCTACAAAATCAGAGACCCAGTATCAAAGGAAATAAAATTCAGAATTCAGGATATTCTTAAAAGCTTCGAGAATTACTATAAGAACTTATACTCCCACAAAAAACATAAAAACGCATCCGAGGCATTCCTAAACACATTAAACCTTCCCCAACTTACGGAGTCACAAAATAAAACACTACTGTCAGAAATACAACCTAAAGAATTGGAAAAAGCAATTATGAAACTTAAAGCTAACAATTCCCCAGGAGCAGATGGCTATACAGCAGAGTGGTACAAAACCTTTAAACAGCAACTATCTCCTCTCCTCCTGAAAACACTTAATTATGTCCTCCACACAGGGGAAATCCCCCCCTCCTGGAGAGAAGGGGTCATTGAAGTTATACCTAAACCTGAAAAGGATAAACTAGAGTGCTCCAACTACAGACCAATCAGTGTATTAAATCAGGACTATAAGCTTTTTACCATTATCCTTGCCAAAAGGTTAGAAAATATACTGACAGACCTAATTCATTTAAACCAAACAGGTTTTATAAGACAAAGACAGACACAAGACAACATTCGACACACTTTACACATAATTCATCATATAAAAAAATATAACTTAAATGCAGTCATATTGGGATTAGATGCTGAAAAAGCATTCGATTCGGTTGACTGGTCTTTTCTATATAGAATCTTATCCAGTTTCAATTTTCATAACAACTTCATTAGAACTATACAGGCATTATATAAAAAACCAACAGCTAAAATAAGGATTAACGGTAATTTATCATCATCTTTTGAACTGGAAAGAGGATGTCGTCAGGGCTGCCCCCTGTCTCCACTGCTCTTTGCAATCTTCATAGAACCTCTGAGCCAATGGATAAGACAAAATCAAAAAAGTCAAGGTATTACACTTAGTCAGAAGGAACATAAAATAGCACTCTTTGCTGATGACATTTTAATATACCTGGGGCAGCCGGACACTTCTTTACCAGAACTAACCTCAGTTTTTTCAGAGTATGGAGATTTATCGGGGTACAAATTAAACATGCATAAAACCCAAGTTTTAACATTAAACTATGACCCAAATCATTATTCACTAAGCAAACTCAAAACTAACTGGGAGATGGAATCTATGAAATATCTGGGGGTCAATATCCCGAAACAACTCAACAAAATTATATCACTAAACTATGATCCACTGGTGACAAAAATAAAATCTGACCTAGCAAGATGGAATATGATACCATTCTTGGGTACTGCACAAAGAATTGAAGCAGTCAAAATGAATATACTTCCACGTCTTCTATACCTTTTCCAAACAATACCGGTAGAACCTCCCAAAAAAACATGGCAGGAGCTGGACAGAAGGATCTCAAGATTCATATGGCAGGGCAAGAGACCTAGAATCAGATATAGAACCTTACAGCTAAACAAAGACAAAGGTGGGCTCGCGCTGCCAAATATCAGGGACTACTTTAAAGCCGCACAAATTAAAACTTTAGTAGAGATATGTAACCCAGTCTACACTGCACAATGGAAGGAGATCGAATGCCAAATAACAAGTGACATCCCCCTACAGGCGATAATAGGGAACAATGCCTTACCTAAGCTTTTGAATAACACTAACCCGTGGATAGAGACCCCGCTAAAAATTTAGTTTAAGATAGTCAGAGAGAATCAAACTAAAGAGCCCTATCGACTTCTGCAATGGATTGCCTATGATCAAGACTTTACTCCTAATAAAACAGACACCAGATTTAAAAAGTGGAAGGAGAAAGGGCTGATAAAATATTACGATTTTTTTAAAGGGCAAATTTTAAGAAGTTTTGAAGATTTGAAAAAACAAGGTCTAATAAATCAAGACCTTTACAGGTTCTTCCAGCTTAGACATCACATAAACAATATACTTAAAAAGGAGGATTTGGGAAGGGCCCAGTCAGGTGTTCTGAAGGTCTTCTTAATGGCATATAAAGGGATCCCAGGGATCAGATACATTTCTAAAATATACCAAGGTCTTCAAGACTTAAAAGGAGACAACACATCATATATAAAAGAGAGATGGGAAAAAGAGGGGAATTTCACTTTACAACTGGAAATATGGGAAAAGCTAAATAAACAGCAATGGAAAAGTACCTCATCCCTGCAGTGGAGAGAATTTGGATGGAAAAACTTACTGGAAAGACGAGGAGAAAAATACTTATTCAATGTTTTAATATTGGCAAGCAAAAAAGCTCTAACTAAAAAATGGATGTTGAAGGACTGTCCTACACCTGAAGATTGGATTAACGTGATCCAAGACATTTACTCGATGGAAAAGTTGACATTCGCACTGAGACAGGACATGGATGGGTTCATGAACTTTTGGCAACCCTGGATCGCATATGTGTCTTCCATTAGATCTAATCTTTGACAAATACCATTTCAATAATGGTTCCGCTCTTTGTTCCAACGCTACTCAGATGCTCTTTTACCTTTACTTACTTACTTTTACCTTTACTTACTTACTTTTTCTTTTTGTTTGTTTTTTGCTGGTTTGCTTGTTTGTTTTTGTTTTTGTTTTGTTTTTTCTCTTTAATTTCACTTTTTCTTTCACTTTAAAAAAAAAGGGGTGTTGTAAGAATTATTCTTCCAATGTTGTCAGATATCAGAAAATAAGGGAACATGTGATGAAAATGTAAACAATGCATTACTGTAACGACCTGTATACCCTTTACAAAAACTTAAATAAAAAAAAAAAGATGAGAGAGGTCTCCAATTTTCATCATAGGTTTACTTCAACTATGAAAGACAAAATGAGAAAAAAAAATCCAGAAAATCACATTAAAGGATTTTTAATGAATTAATTGGTAAATTCCTCAGTAAAATAAGTATTTGGTCACTTACAAACAAGCAAGATTTCTGGCTCTCACAGACCTGTAACTTCTTCTTTAAGAGGCTCCTCTGTCCTCCACTCGTTACCTGTATTAATGGCACCTGTTTGAACTCGTTATCAGTATAAAAGACACCTGTCCACAACCTCAAACAGTCAGACTCCAAACTCCACTATGGCCAAGACCAAAGAGCTGTCAAAGGACGCCAGAAACAAAATTGTAGACCTGCACCAGGCTGGGAAGACTGAATCTGCAATAGGTAAGCAGCTTGGTGTGAAGAAATCAACTGTGGGAGCAATTATTAGAAAATGGAAGACATACAGGACCACTGATAATCTCCCTCGATCTGGGGCTCCACGCAAGATCTCACCCCGTGGGGTCAAAATGATCACGAGAACGGTGAGCAAAAATCCCAGAACCACATGGGGGGACCTAGTGAATGACCTGCAGAGAGCTGGGACCAAAGTAACAAAGGCTACATCAGAAACACACTACGCCGCCAGGGACTCAAATCCTGCAGTGCCAGACGTGTCCCCCTGCTTAAGCCAGTACATGTCCAGGCCCGTCTGAAGTTTGCTAGAGAGCATTTGGATGATCCAGAAGAGGATTGGAAGAATGTCTTATGGTCAGATGAAACCAAAATAGAACTTTTTAGTAAAAACTCAACTTGTCGTGTTTGGAGGAGAAAGAACACCATACCTACTGTGAAGCATGGGGGTGGAAACCTCATACTTTGGGGCTGTTTTTCTGCAAAGGGACCAGGACGACTGATCGGTGTAAAGGAAAGAATGAATGGGGCCATGTATCGTGAGATTTTGAGTGAAAACCTCCTTCCACCAGCAAGGGCATTGAAGATGAAACGTGGCTGGGTCTTTCAGCATGACAATGATCCCAAACACACCGCCCGGGCAACGAAGGAGTGGCTTCGTAAGAAGCATTTCAAGGTCCTGGAGTGGCCTAGCCAGTCTCCAGATCTCAACCCCATAGAAAATCTTTGGAGGAAGTTGAAAGTCTGTGTTGCCCAGCGACAGCCCCAAAACATCGCTGCTCTAGAGGAGATCTGCATGGAGGAATGGGCCAAAATACCAGCAACAGTGTGTGAAAACCTTGTGAAAACTTACAGAAAACGTTTGACCTCTGTCATTGCCAACAAAGGGTATATAACAAAGTACTGAGATGAACTTTTGTTATTGACCAAATACTTATATTACCGAGGAATTTACCAATTAATTCATTAAAAATCCTTCAATGTGATTTTCTGTATTTTTTTTTCTTATTTTGTCTCTCATAGTTGAGGTATACCTATGATGAAAATTGGAGACCTCTCTCATCTTTTAAGTGGGAGAACTTGCACAATTGGTGGCTGACTAAATACTTTTTTACCCCACTGTAGCTTTGATTTCTTCCATTGAGACCCCTATTGGCACTCCCCAAATTACACCCTTGTTCCACTTAGACCCGTTATCAATAAAGCTTGTACTTTTCACTTTGAACTGACCAATCTCCCTCATTTTGTCAGCTCTTTCCCTTTGCTCCTCATTCCTACACACAATCAGTAGATTTCCATCCCTCAGCACCTTTGCCATGAGTATTTCTCCAACTTGATTTTTCAGTATTGTTGTCAGTTTAACTGAGCTCATTGTGGATGTCCCCTTTTCTTCCTCAAACCTTACAATAATTTTGAATTCGGCTCCTTCCTGCACTCCTCCCTCACCGCCACCACCACCACTTCCACTACTCCTGACTTTCTTCGCATTACTTCCAGGAAAGTTATTCTCTCTTTTTTTCTTTCCCTTTTCCACTTCCCTGCCCAGTATCCATACTGTCTTCACTATCCCATACATCAGAATCTCCCCAGTCTGGCCCATTCACAACGCTGTTGTGCCAACCTGCCACACCTTCTTTTACAACGTTTCTCCTCCTCATTCTTCCATGCTTGCAAACTCCAGTCACTACACCTGACTTCTTTGCCAAATCGCCTGACAAATTTCTCTGGTCTTCTTTCAGAGATCTAGCCATAAATCACTCAGATTAGCCAAAAACAAGCTTTCAAATTCACCTCCTACGGTCCACGAGTGCACCTGATTGACAACTGTCTACCACTCCCGTCTACTTCACTTTGTCAGGCAGGTCCTATTCAGATGATTTCTTGATTGAGAACAGGTGTGGCAGTAATCAGGCCTGGGTGTGGCTAGAGAAATTGAACTCAGCTTTCCAAAGATGTGATAAACCACAGTTAATTTATGTTTTAACGGGGGGCAATCACTTTTTCACACAGGGCCATGTAGGTTTGGATTTTTTTACTCTTAATAATAAACACCTTCATTTAAAAACTGCATTTTGTGTTTACTTGTGTTATCTTTGTCTAATATTTAAATTTGTTTGATGATCTGATACATTTAATGGTGACAAACATACAAAAAAATGAGAAATCAGGAAGGGTGCAAACGCTTTTTCACACCCCTGTATGTACTATAAGACCTACTCGTCCGGTCGCTGTTGGCCCTGGTAAAACACAAATCTCTGGGCTCTTATGTTCTGTGGAGCAGTGACATGTCCAGTTAACAAGGTGGCACATTTGCTGTAGGTGTCTGCAGGGCCCCCCTCATGGATCGTCACCTTATCGTGGTGGGGGGGTTTGCGTGCCCCAGTGATCCCAGGAGCTATGTTGTCCGGGGCAATTTGCCTCTGATAGGGTCTCCCAAGACAAACTGGTCCTGGGTGAAGGGCCAGACGAAGAACGATCCAACAGACTCTCATGATAAATTGTATATCAAGGATTCAGTGTACCCCGCCCGGTATGGGGTTACCGGGGCCCCACCCTGGAGCCAGGCCTGGGGGAGGGGCTCGAAGGCTAGCGTCTGGTGGCCGGGTTTCCACCCATGGGACCCGGCCGGGCTCAGCCCGAAGGAGTTACATGGGTCCGCCCTCCAGTAGGTTCACCACCTGCAGGAGGGATCATGGAAGTCCGGTGCTATGTGGATTAGGTGGCAGTCAAAGGCGGAGACCTTGGCGGACTGATCCCAAGCTTTCTAAACTGGCTTTTGGTACGTGGAATGTCACCTCTCTGGTGGGGAAGGAGCCTGAGCTGGTGTACGAGATTGAGCGATACCGGCTAGATATAGTCGGCCTCACCTCAACACACAGCTCCGGTTCCGGAACCAGTCTCCTGGAGAGGGGCTGGAGCTTGGCCTTTTCTGGAGTTGCCCCGGGCGAGAGGCGACGAGCAGGGGTAGGTATTCTTGTATCGCCCCACCTTGCTGCCTCTATATTGGAGTTTTCCCCGGTGGACGAAAGGGTTGCTTCCCTGCGCCTTCGGGTTGGGAAACGGGTCCTGACCATCATTTGTGCCTATGCACCAAATGATGTTTCAGAGTACCCACCCTTTTTGGAGTCTGTGACTGGGGTGCTGGAGGGTGCTCCTCCTGGAGACTCCATTGTCCTACTGGGGGACTTCAATGCGCACGTGGGCAACGACAGTGAAACCTGGAGGGGGGTGATTGGGAGGAACGGCCTGCCCGATCTGAACCCGAGTGGTGTTCAGTTATTGGACTTCTGTGCTAACCACAGTCTGTCTATAACGAACACCATGTTCAAGCATAAGGGTGTCCATATGTGCACCTGGCACCAGGACACCCTAGGCCGCAGGTCGATGATCGATTTTGTTATCGTATCATCAGACCTGCGACCGTATGTCTTGGACACCCGAGTAAAGAGAGGTGCAGAGCTGTCAACTGATCACCACCTGGTGGTGAGTTGGATCCGATGGCAGGGGAGGAAGCCATTCAGACCTGGTAGACCCAAACGTATAGTGAGGGTGTGCTGGGAGCGTCTGGCTGAGGCCCCTGTCCGGGAGGTCTTCAACTCCCACCTCCGGAAGAACTTCAACCACATTCCGAGGGAGTCTGGAGACATGGAGTCTGAATGGGCCATGTTCTCCACCTCTGTTGTTGAAGCGGCAGCCCAGAGCTGCGGCCGCAAGGTGGTCGGTGCATCTCGTGGTGGCAACCCCCGAACCAAGTGGTGGACACCAGTGGTGAGGGGGGCCATTAAGCTGAAGAAGGAGTCCTATCAAGCTTGGTTGGCTTGTGGGACTCCCGAAGCAGCTGAGGTGTACCGGCAGGCCAAGCGGAGTGCAGCTCGGGTGGTTGCTGAAGCAAAAACCCGGGTATGGGAGGAGTTCGGTGAGGCCATGGAACAAGACTTTCGGTCGGCTTCAAAGAGATTCTGGCAAACTGTTCGGCGGCTCAGGAGGGGAAAGCAGCTCCCCGTCCACACTGTGTATGGTGCGGATGGGACACTGTTGACTTCAACTGGGGATATCGTCGGGCGGTGGAAGGAATACTTCGAGGATCTCCTCAATCCCACTGATACGCCTTCCACAGAGGAAGCAGGGTTTGGGGACGAGGGGGATGACTCGCCTATCACAGGGGCTGAGGTCGCCAAGGTGGTTAAAAATCTCCTTGGTGGCCGGGCCCCGGGGGTGGACGAGATTCGCCCCGAGTACCTCAAGGCCCTGGATGTTGTTGGGTTGTCATGGTTGACACGCCTCTGCAACATTGCGTGGAGGTCGGGGGCAGTGCCTTTGGCATGGCAAACCGGGGTGGTGGTTCCTCTCTTCAAAAAAGGGGACCGGAGGGTGTGCTCCAACTTTAGAGGGATCACACTCCTCAGCCTCCCTGGGAAGGTCTATGCCAAGGTACTGGAGAGGAGAGTCCGGCCGTTGGTCGAACCTCGGATTCAGGAGGAGCAATGTGGTTTTCGTCCTGGCCGTGGCACATCGGATCAGCTCTTTACCCTCTCGAGAATTCTTGAGGGTTCGTGGGAGTTTGCCCAACCAGTTTACATGTGTTTTGTGGACTTGGAGAAGGCATTTGACCGCGTCCCTCGTGGATTTTTGTGGGGGGTGCTTCGGGAGTATGGGGTATCGGGCTTGTTGTTACGAGCTATTCGGTCTCTGTACGACCGTTGTGAGAGTTTAGTTCGCATTGCCAACACTCGGTCGGAGTCATTCCCAGTGAGAGTTGGACTCCGCCAGGGCTGCCCTTTGTCACCGGTCCTGTTCATAATTTTTATGGACAGGATTTCTAGGCGCAGCCAGGGAATGGAGGGTGTCATGCTTGGTGACCACAGGATCTCATCTCTGTTGTTTGCAGATGATGTTGTCCTGTTGGCTTCATCCAGCAATGACCTACAGCTCTTGCTGGGACGGTTTGCCGCTGAGTGTGAAGCGGCTGGGATGAGAATCAGCACCTCCAAGTCCGAGTCCATGGTCCTCAGCCGGAAAAAGGTGGATTGTCCTCTCCGGGTTGGGGACAGGCTCCTGCCCCAAGTGGAGGAGTTTAAGTATCTTGGGGTCTTGTTCACGAGTGAGGGGAAAATGGAGCGAGAGATCGACAGACGGATTGGAGCAGCATCTGCAGTGATGCGGACGTTGTACCGGTCTGTTGTGGTGAAGAGGGAGCTTAGTTCTAAGGCAAAGCTGTCGATTTACCAGTCAATCTACGTTCCTACTCTCACCTATGGTCACGAGCTTTGGGTAATGACCGAAAGAACGAGATCGCGGATACAAGCGGCTGAAATGAGCTTTCTCCGTAGGATTGCTGGACTCACCCTCAGAGATAGGGTGAGGAGCTCAGTCATCCGGGAGAGGCTCAGAGTAGAACCGCTGCTCCTCCACATTGAAAGGAGTCAGTTGAGGTGGTATGGGCATCTGATTAGGATGCCTCCTGGACGCCTCCCACTTGAGGTGTTTCAGGCACGTCCCACTGGGAGGAGACCCCGGGGCAGACCCAGGACTCGGTGGAGAGACTATGTCTCCCAGCTAGTCTGGGAACGCCTTGGTATCCCCTCTGAAGAGCTGGAGCAGGTGGCTGGGGAGAGGGAAGTCTGGGCTTCTCTGCTTGAACTGCTGCCTCCGCGACCCGGACCTCCGGAAAAGCGGTAGAAGATGGATGGATGGATGGATGGTCTGCAGGGCCCAGAGCTTCCAACACACGCTGTCCCTCGAAGCCAAGGCTATGAAATAACAAAGCATGTAGATGACACTTGCTAATGTTAGCTAGGTCCGTAGCTGACATGTGTGTCTGAAACGATTCAAAGCAAAGAGGCCATGGGGTGGGCGGCTCACCTGGGGTCACGAGAAACGGTGGTGGGGATGCCAAGCACGCTTCTATGTTGATGTCATAAAGGTTTATCTTCATTGCAATTGTTGTCTGGAAATTAGGGGCAGCGGAGGCAATGGCTGTGCTGAACGGTGGTTTTAGTAAACAGACAGCTGGTAGCAATGTCACAGTACAACAAGCTAATGTAGCAGGGTGCAGGGATAGAGGTTGGTGTTAGGCTAGAGGCAAAGCACCAAAGAGACCGAGCTTCTTCTTCTTCTTCTTTTAGATTTGACTGGCAACCAGCTTACAGGTGCATTACCGCCACTGACTTGATTATCATCACTCTATATCTCTGTATAAGGAGTTCTGAACAACTCCTGCTGCCAACAGTCCCTTTATAAAGGCATGGCGTGATGATGTCACCTGTGCGCCCATCATCACGTCCATGCAGTCTGTTGTAAGCTGGGGCTTCACAACACTGCAGCGGAGAGCTGCAGTCTGGTACTGGTGTATGGAATCAAGGAGCGACGCTGCTTACTGGCGATTTTCAACTAGTTGGCAGCAGTTTCCAGTCAACATTTGTTGTTACTATGACAACTGTAGCCACTTTCCGTTGTACACACCATGCAACAGGGTCACACGTTGATCCAAAACACTGGCCGTGCACCTACACTTGCTTTTATTCATCTATCAATCTGGTCAGAATGACAGTCGCTACTCTGTGCTCCAGACATACAGTAAGTTAACATCTCTGTGGAAAACGGAGTTTCACTTACTGGTCTCAGTGATGAGATGCTGGTGGTGAGGCTGGGAGTGACCATGGGAAGCACTGGCGGGTTACACTGTGAGGTGGAAGCCTGAAATTAGAGCACACACTTCAACTGGAGCCCCTGACACTTATTAGCAATTGCAGGGCTTTATAGAGTGGTCAGTTTTTTTTTTACAGTCACCTCAAAGTGCATTAGAAAAGTCCTCACCTTCAGCTAGCATAGGTACTTGTGTACTGGATAAAGGAGCATACATGCAAGAAAAAAACCCTTGAACAAAGCCAACTGATAAATCTGAGACTGTTTTTTTTTTTTTTTTACAACTTAGAACAAATCAAACATCAAAACATATCCCTCGTCCCCCTTCTGTCTCTTCAGTGAACCATCCAAATATCAGTCTGCCCCAGGTGAAGGACCACCCATCGTGTCACCACTGCCTGATCCGACCCCATTGCGCCTCCTGTTCACCACCCTCGGGGACGTCCCTTGTTCAGGCTCAAGCCCACCAATCTCCTCCCAGGTGCGCCACAGCTCATTTGGATGCTTCCATGAGCCATCTGATAGCTGGAGATAGGCATCTTCCCATACTGCCACCACCTGCAGCCACCCCGGTGTTCTTCCATCCGATGCTTGGACCGAATCCTCCGTGACCGTGCCTCCTCCTGGGCCCAGACCACATTCGCAACCCCTAGAGCAGCTCTACTCGGCTTACAGTGTTTCTGTTTGGCACATTGTTCTACCGTGACAGCAGGTCCTGCCCAGGCCGCTTTTATTTCTGCTGCCGCCCTCGCCGTTGTGACTCCATCTCCACTGGTCCCTTCCAGCCGACATCTGGGAACAAATGGATCCAGCCACTCGGTGCCACCCGCCATCACAGGTGTCTCGCCGTGCCGCCCAGTTCCCTCATCTAGGGTTACTTGGGCTCTGGCACAGGAACCCTCCTCCGATGCCCCTGGGTGGGGTTGGTCTTGCTCACTCTCTAGGGTGCCAGGCAAGTTCTCGTCCCACACAGCTCCGTCCACTGTTCTTGGGATCAGCCTGTCCCACAAACCGCAGCCCAACCACTCCTCCCCAGTACCACTCTTGATGGCGAAGCCCAGGCCATAAAACAAATCACACCCCATAATGTTCTCTCGACGGGCAGTCAAGGTGAACTTCAGGTTACACACTTCTGCCGACTTGTAGTGAGCCGTCAGTCTCGCCATTCCCACCATGGCCATCTCCCTCCACCATAACCACAGAGTAGCACCGTATCACATCCAATCCTAAAATGTGGGGAAAAATTCCTCACGGTTGCCCAATTTAACACGAAGCACACCCATGTCAATCAGCAATGGTACTGTTACCCCGTCTAGCTCCACCATACAGTAGGAGCGTCCGTTGGTACTTGGGGACACAGTGTGAATAACCTTGGGAACAGGAGAATCTTCCTTGTGCTTTGTGCACCTGCCCAGACTGTAACACCACCACCATAAAGGCTCTTCTGGTGACAACAGTGGCTGATGCATAGCTCTCTCCTTGACACCTCCAACATCATTGGCAGCCATCATTTCTGCTCAGCGTGAATCGACTGTCATCAGACAACAGCACTGAGGCCCACTGGTCCCTTGTCCAACATAAATGCTCCCAAGCCAAGGCAAGACAATGACACCTGTGCCTGGTGGTGTGGTCAGGTACCCTTGCAGGTCGTCTAGCACGCAGACCACGCTGATGTAAACCGTTTTGAATGCTCTGACGTGACACTTGGGTGCTTCTCACCTCCCTTAAATGTGCCTGGAGTTGAGTGGCTTCATCATCCGGTTACACAGGGCACTGTTCACAATGAAGCGGTCATCAACGTGGGATGTGACCAACGGACGTACACTTCTATGCCTTTCTGTGACTCTTTCAGTCTCTCTGTTGCAACCTGCTGATGACACTCTAAGCTCAGTCATCCTGTTTGAAGCCTCGCAATGGTGAGGTACTGTTGATCAGTTGTTAGGTGTCGTCTTGGTCTCATGATGTCAGAATGTGAACAGCATGATGAAGAGGACTGTTTAAATACCAATTCTAATTGAACCAGAAAATTTATTGGTCGATTCATGGATCAAATGCCTGTTGTGAATTTTGCTGTTAAACACCTTGTTAGAGAACAGCAAGTTATGCAAAAAGTACTGAAACACTGAACAGTTGGACATGTGCATTCAGAAGGTTAGAGAAGGACAAATTAAGTTCACCTGTAAAGGTTATAATGCGTGGAAATGTGAAAATGACGAGGCAGAGTTTATCTCACGAGTCAGATTTAATCACATCTTCCAACATCAGCAAAGCAGAAAGAAGAACTCACAGAAGAATTCGTCCCTTATATACCCAGGACTCTCACAGCTCACAATTTACATTGCATTTTAATCACAAGTAACAATGCATCTCCTCTTTAATCCTATAACATCCTCTTCACAGTCTTCAGCACACACAGGAATCCCCCCAAGGCCATCTCTTGCATACCAAAGATTAAACTTTCACAGCCTCCTGTTATCTCCAAGGAACTGTGCCTTTTGTTCTATTCTAAGATGTGAGGCAAAAAGTAAGTCACATGTGTGGCTACACGACCCCCCCCCCCAAACATTTTAGAATGAACAACAGAATAACAGTCTGTTTGTCATGATAGAATCATTACACATCAGTCCCCCTGCTGCTTGGGCTTCAGTCTCCTCCTGTATCTGCTGTAACCAGCATTCACCGCCTCCGCGGCGCTGTCATGCTGGGGGGCTGCTGTCTGGGGGTGAAAACCTTTTGTCAGTCCCTGCGGGTGTTCTGGGGAATCTCCCTGTGGGGGTCTACCACGCCTAGGAGCCCTTGCCAACAGCACTTGCTCGTCCACCACCACAAAAGCGGGTTTGAGTCTGTTTATGCCAACCTTTTCCCTCCTACCCCCCAAATCTAGCAAAAAATGCTTGTCCCCTGTTTCCAGCACTCTGAACGGTCCATCATAAGGTGGGCGCAGAGGGGGTCGATGTGCATAGTGTCTGACAAAAACAAATTCCGCGTTTTTCAAAGTTTTAGGCACAAAAACGCGCGGAAAACTGTGGTGAACGGGGCCGGGCAGCGTGCTCGATTCTATGTTACGCTGCAACAGCTGAGACAGGGATCTGTCCGGCGCAGGATTACCTGGGAGAAACTCTCCAGGCAGCCGAAGTGGCTGTGCAAAAACGAGCTCAGCCGGAGAGGCTTCTAAATCCTCTTTAGGCGCAGAACGCAACCCCAATAAAACCCACGGTAGCTTGTCTACCCAATTTGCATCCGTCAGTGACGCCCTGAGAGCCGCTTTCAATGACCTATGAAAACGCTCACATAACCCATTAGCCTGCGGATTGTACGCGGTTGTGCGGTGAATTGTGACACCCAGGCTGCGGGCCATTGTTGACCAAAGTTCGGAAACAAATTGAGGGCCTCTGTTGGACGTAATGTCCGACGAGACTCCAAAACGCGCCACCCACGCTGTTAAAAACACGCGCGCCACCTCCTTGGCTGTGGTTGATGCCAGTGGAACCACTTCCAGCCAGCGCGTGGTGCGGTCCACCATTGTCAGAAGGTGTGTGCACCCCTATGACGGCGGGAGGGGGCCCACGAGGTCCACATGAACATGATCGAACCTCTTAGCCAGGATGTGAAACGGCTCCAAGGGAGCTCTCGTGTGTCTGTGTACCTTGGCTCGTTGACACGCCACGCAGGCTGCTGCCCACTCCTTAACTTGTTTGCGCAGGCTCGGCCATACAAATTTCTCTCCTACCATTTTGACCGACGCGCGCACTCCCGGGTGTGCCAAAGAATGAATCGAGTCAAAAACGCGGTGGCGCCACGCGGCCGGTACCACAGGACGCGGTCGCCCAGTGGAGACATCACAGATTAGGGAGGGCATACCATCTTGCAGTACCCTGTTCTCCAGCCTTAACCCTGTTGGTCCAGACTGGAGCGCGCGCACATCCGCGTTGCTAGCCTGATCCGCGGCCATGGCTGCGTAATCTAGCCCTACGCGGACTGGGGCCACCACGGCGAGCGAGAGGCAGTCTGCCACTACATTCAGTTTACCCGCCACATGCTGAATATCGGTAGTAAACTCCGAGATCACGGCCAGCTGTCTCTGCTGCCGGCCTGACCACAGTTCTGAAACCTTGGCCATCGCGAATGTTAGCGGCTTGTGGTCAACGAACGCGGTGAAACGGCGTCCTTCCAGCCAGAACTGGAAGTGGCGAATGGCCAAGTGAAGAGCTAACAACTCCCTGTCGAACGCGTTGTATTTACGTTCACTATCGTGCAAAGTCCTGCTGAAAAAGGCAAGTGGCTGCCAAGCCCCGGCTACATGCTGCTCCACGACCGCCCCTATAGCCACATCTGACGCGTCAGTAGTGAGCGCTATGCGGGCCGTTGGGTCCGGATGCGCCAACAATGCAGCATTGGACAGGGCTGCCTTGACTTCCGAGAACGCTCGCTCTCGCTCCGGGGATCATTCGATCTTATTCGCGGGTTTTTGTTTTTTGAGCGCGGCGTACAGTGGTTGCATAAGCTGCGCTGCGCGGGGGAGGAAACGGTTATAAAAATTCACCATTCCCAAAAACTCCTGTAACGCCCTGACCGTTTGTGGCTGGGGAAAATTTGCTACCGCGCGCACTTTGTCAGCCAGCGGAACCGCTCCTTCTGGAGAGACGCGATGGCCCCAAAAATCAATCTGCGTCACCCCGAACTGACACCTCGCTGGGTTGATTATTAAACCGTGCTCTCCCAACCTCCGGAAAACTGCCGTGAGGTGGTTTTCATGTTCATCTTCGGACGCGCTGGCTACTAAGATGTCGTCCAGGTAGACGAATACGAAAGGGAGATCACGCAACACCGCGTCCATCATGCGTTGGAACGTCTGCGCAGTGCCTTTAAGCCCAAACGGCATGCGCAAAAACTCGAATAGTTTTGGACCCGAATGTTTTGGGTATGTCCTCAGTGTACACTGGGACTTGGTGGTAACCGCGGACCAAGTCTATCTCAGAAAAAATGTGTGCCCCCGCCAAATGAACGGAAAAATCTTGGATATGCGGGATTGGGTAGCGGTCGTACACTGTGGCGTTGTTCAACCTGCCGAAATCTCCGCAAGGTCGCCACGAGCCGTCAGCCTTCGGGACCATGTGAAGCGGGGAAGCCCATGGGCTGTTCGAACGCCTGATGATGCCCAACCTTTCCAGGTTGGCGAACTCCTCACACGCTATGGTCAGTTTAGCTGCGTCCAAGCGCCGAGCTTTTGCAAAAACGGGTGGTCTGGTGGTAGTAATAAAATGTTCCACCCCATGTTTAGTGACGGCTGCTGAAAATGTGGGGACCGTGAGTGCTGGGAACTGAGTGAGCAGCGTGTGGAACTTACCGCTTGCAGCTGTGACGTTGGCTTGTGCTGTTGGCAGGGCCACTCGGGCTGTACAGGGGATAGAATCAAAAGAAAGTGCATTAACCAGGCGCCTGTTAGCAAGATCAACCAACAAACCATGTGAGCACAGAAAATCAGCCCCCAACATATTGAAATTCACTGCTGCTATGACAAAAGTCCACTCAAATGTACGGCCGTGTAGAGACAGAAGCAGAGTCCTCTCACCAAAGGTCTTAATCTCCGAGCCATTCGCTGCTGCCACCCCGGGACCTGTGGAACCTGCCAGTTGGTCAGC
Organism: Pholidichthys leucotaenia; assembly: GCA_020510985.1. Taxonomy (NCBI): domain Eukaryota; kingdom Metazoa; phylum Chordata; class Actinopteri; order Cichliformes; family Pholidichthyidae; genus Pholidichthys; species Pholidichthys leucotaenia. The sequence continues at coordinate 270,654,284 of CM035844.1, read as the reverse complement.
GTAGGAAGGTGTGATGAAACTCAACTGGGAGCCTGTGTCCATAAGGAAATGCCTCCCCGAGCGTGCGTCCTTCAAGTAGAGCAGCTTGTTCTCCTCCCCGAGGGTCACAGCTGCTACCGACCCCCAGTCTTGGCGTTTCCCGAGCGCTTGAAATGGCACGGTGGTATACATTTGCGTGCCTTCTCTGCAAAGCGGCGATGGTAGAAACAGAGGGTGTCTCCTCCACGATCCCTGGCCCCCGCCGCCACCGTCGTCGGTGATTCTGCTACCGCCGTCTCTGGCTCCCTGCCATCTCCGGCCGCCGCGCGGAACTCCGTCGCTACCGCGGTGGCCGCGCGCTGTTTGCTGGTGTTGAGAATCCGATGCGCCTCCCGGGCCAGCGCGCGGTAGTCCCGCTGGGCCAACAACGGCGAACTGGCCAGGGCCGCTCTCGTGGCTGATGGTAGGGTCCTGAGGAAAATGTGGGTGAAGATGAAGTGGTCGTCGTCTGAGCCCTTCAACCTCAGCATGTTCTCCATCAGATCAACGGGCGTGCCATCTCCCAAGTCATTCAGCGCCAGGAGCCTCTCTGCTCTCTCCTCGCTTGAGAGAGTGAAGTGCTGGATGAGTGCAGCCTTCAACATGCCGTATTTGTCACTGGCTGGTGGCTGCTCCAGTAGGCTCTCCTCATGCTGAGCCGTGTGGTTATCGAGCTTTGCAACCACATGGTAGAACTTCGTGTCATCTACCGTTATCCTCCAGAGGGTGAACTGTGCCTCAATCAAGTGGAACCAGGAGCATGGAGCGCGTGGAGCGTGGAACCAGGAGCTCACAATTTACATTGCATTTTAATCACAAGTAACAATGCCTCTCACAGCTCACAAGTCACATTGCATTTTAATCACAAGTAACAATGCATCTCCTCTTTAATCCTATAACATCCTCTTCACAGTCTTCGGCACACACAGGAATCTCCCCAAGGCCGTCTCTTGCATACCAAAGATTAAACTTTCACAGCCTCCTGTTATCTCCAAGGAACTGTGCCTTTTGTTCTATTCTAAGATGTGAGGCAAAAAGTAAGTAACATGTGTGGCTACAATAATGCATTTTAGGTACTGTACATTCTGAAATTTCACCTGAAAGCCGAATATCCCTTTTTGTGAGTAGTGTATGTGATAATCTTTGAATCAGAAGTTTTTGTGGGTTTTGATCATTACCTTTAGTGAGTGATGTGGTTTTCTGGTGTTTTTTGCAGAGTGGAGCTCCAGCCACTGGGAAAAAGTGAAATTTATTATTCCATTTTAACAGGTGGATATAAAACCCAGCTGTTGAATAAAAGTTTAGAGATAAATATTTAAAATGGATATAACACTGTAGGTTCTTTTAAGGTGGGTTAGTTAAGGACATGACTGGACAAGTTGGTCCATTTGCTGCTTAGGGCTGACAACAGCAACTTTAGGACTGTTTCTTGCAATTTTTGTTTTTTCCTCAAAAATAAAAAAAATAGCTAAATAAAACCATAAGTGTGCAATCCCCCCCCCAACCTTCTTCACAATTATAACTTTACTTTTTTTTTAACGTATTTGTTGTTTCCCTGACAAATTTAAAACTTTTTTGTACTTCTAGTTTTCTATCTATGTTTTTCTTCTGTGATATTCAAATTTGTTTCATGATTTTTGCTTTTCCTCTCTTCTGTGCCTGCATTTTGCCTGTAGTGAAGTTGTCCTTGAGTCTGCTGGTCCTGGCTTGGAGACTCTCATCATCCCACACCACTAAACTGTAATCCTGTTTAGTGATGTGGGATGATGGGAGTTGTTGTCCGCTAGTCGTTTAAACAAAACTAAATATTACTCTTGTAACATCGGGGCTGTGTTAAGGGGGGGGGGGGCAGGGATTTCCCCAGCATGCTTTGCAGCAGAGAACGTTACTTTGTGTGTGTATTTAATGTGATTACTGAGTTATTATACTGCTGTGTCATTATAACTGCGTTATAATGACCCAGCAGTGTTTATAGGCAGGATTAGGGCAAGATGTATCGTGTGTGTGTAACCATGATTGAAACGGAGGTCTGGGAGGATGACCTCCCCTCCTGTCTGTGCTCAGGGTTGTGTTTGAATAAAGCCTGTTGTGTCGCAACCATCTGCTCCTCTTCTTTGTGTGAACTTCGCCCATGTCACACTGGTGTCAGGAGTGAGGATGGAGCAAGATGGAAGCCAAGATCCGAGCAGAGATCCAGCAGCTGGAGCGATTCGTCACTCAGCTGGGAACAGACGACAGAGCTGAGACACCGACCCCCGGAGTGGCTCGCCAGGATGAATGGAACAGCGGACCCGACGGAACCAGCGTACTTCTGCCTTTTTCAAGGCAGAGCGGGCTGAGCAGAGCAAACCAGCCCCGCTTCCCGCCCTTTTCAGGGCAGGACGGGCTGGCGATTCCACAGCGATCAGGAGCGGCGATCGACTGGGAGGCGACCGTCCCATCCATCTGGCAGTGGGCCAAGATTCCCCGCTTCAACGGCGAGACCCCATTGGATGACTACTAACTAACTAACTACTAACTAACCTGCACTTATATAGCGCTTTTCTAGTCACAAAGACCACTCAAAGCGCTTTCACTAATACTAACCCTCTATTCTAAGGGCCTAGGAAACAGATATCTAGGGACAATTTAGAACAACCAATTAACCTAACATGCATGTCTTTGGATTGTGGGAGGAAACCGGAGCCCCCGGAGTAAACCCACGCAGCACAGGGAGAACATGCAAACTCCACACAGAAAGGTTCCTACCCCTGCCAGCCTGGGGATTCAAACCAGGAACCTTCTAGCTGTAAGGCAACAGTGCTACCCACTGCACCACCGTGCTGCCCTGGACTACCTGGTCCAGGTCGAGCTGGCCGCCGCGCTGAAAGACTGGTCACCAGAGGAAACCGCCATGCAGGTCGCGCTGGCCTTGGAAGGGAGGGCTCTCTGCACGCTCTCTGATCTCCGGTCCGAGGAGCGCTGCAGCTGGCCAGCGCTACAAGGAGCGCTCTGGAGACAATTTGGGAGAACGGCCGACACCAAGCACGCCCAGGAACAGCTGACCAACCGCCGTCGAAGCAGCCAGGAAAGCCTAGGAGCCTACGCAGCGGACATACGGCTGCTAACACGGCGCAGCTACCCGGACTTCGCACCAGAGGTGGTGGAGAAGCTCGCCCTCCGGAACTTCATCCAAGGTCTCCGCCGGCCCAGCTCCAGAGCCACGTCTAGATCAACGCCGCGAGCGACTGGGAGACTGCGGTGGCAGAAGCGGAGTGGGTGGAGCCGCTGATGAATCGTACAATCAAAGCGTCGACGCCAAGACAAAGAACCTTCCAGGCCACGGCTGAGAGCGAGGGGGAGGAGGAGGAGTTACAGCAGACCACGGCAGCATGTCCACGGAGAAGACGGCCGCGGCAGCACATGGAAAGGTGCTCCCGCTGCGGGGAGCCAGGACACATCGCACGGTACTGCCCTGCACCCACCCCACGACAAACTGATGAGCTGTCACCGCACATGGGCCGAATTGGACACTCGCCAGGGATGTATCTACAGTGCAGCCTGGAGAAGACTTCGATCCGGGCCCTGAGTGACACCGGCTCTACAATCTCCTTGGTCGGACCCAGTGTGCTGCCGGGCACGAACGAGACGACCCCACAGGGGTGGGAACCCACCGAGCGCTGCGTCACCACAGCTACCGGTGAGTGCGCCAGATTGAGGGGGTGGAGAATTCTCATGGTGGGGGTGGCCGGTCAGAACATAAAACACCCGTTCTGGCTGGCTGACATCCAAGACCCCTGTATTATTGGACTAGACCTGCTCACAGCCTGGAACGCCAAGATCGACACCGCCGGACCGTCCCTCCAGCTGGGAAACCGGACCATCACGCTCCACAGCAGGACCCAGAGAAGGAACACGGAGGCCTGCACGATTGAGGGACCGCCAGGACTGACCTGACCAGACGGGCCACCGCAAGGACCGGACGCGATGACGCCGCCAGCGCGGGCAGAGAGAGCACGAGCACACACAAGGACAGCAAGGGGAGGGGTCAACATGTCGGCAGAGACGCAGCAGGCGGTCGAGGAATTACTCCAGCGGAGCTGCAGTGGGCTGGAGCCGGGACACAGACGCCAGCTGCGGGAACTATTGGACTGTTATATGGGTGTCTTCGCCCCGAAGGACAAGGAATGCAGCTGGACCAGTTTGGTGCAGCACGAGATCAACACCGGTGAGACCAGGTCGATTTGGCTCCACCCATGCCGGCTGCCCTTTTCAAGGCGGGCAGCAGCAGAACAAAAAGTACGAGAAATGCTGGAGGCAGACATCATTGAGCCCTCAAGCAGCCCCTGGGCGGCGCCGGTGGTGCTGGTCAAGAAGAACGACGGGTCGTGGCGGTTCTGCGTGGATTACCGACGCCTGAATGGCGTCATCCGGAAGGACTCCTACCCTCTGCCCCGCATTGATGACGCGTTGGACCACATCGCTGGGTCCAGCTGGTTCAGCTCGCTGGATCTACACAGCGGCTATTGGCAGGTAGAGCTGTCACCTGAGGCCCGCCAAAAAACAGCCTTCTCCATCGGGCAGGGACTGTACCAGTTTAAAGTGATGCCGTTTGGACTCTGCAACACTCCGGCCACCTTTGAGCGCTTGATGGAGCGAGTGCTGGCTCACGTGCCCCGGAGTCGCTGCGTTGTTTACCTGGATGACCTACTGGTGCATGCAGCTGATTTTGACAGCGCCCTGTCCAATCTCCGAGAAGTACTAGATGCCATCCGACAGGCTGGGCTACGGTTACACCCGAGAAAATGCCACCTATTCCGGCGGGAGACCACCTTCCAGGGCCACGTCGTCAGCACAGCGGGAGTCACCACCGACCCAGAAAAAGTGGCGGCGGTGAGAGACTGGCCAGTGCCGCGGAATGTGGGAGAACTGAGGAGATTTCTCGGACTGGCCTCCTATTATAGGAGGTTTGTGAAAGACTTCACCACCATCGCCAGCCCGCTGCATCAGCTGACGCATAAAGGACGCACGTTTCAGTGGACTGAGAATTGTGCTGCTGCTTTTTCCCAGCTCCACGCGGCGCTCATCAGAGCTCCCATCCTGCAGTATCCTGACCTGAACCGCCCTTTCATCATAGACACGGACACCGGCAACCAGGGCATCAGGGCGGTGTTATCCCAGGAGGGAGAACACGGAGAGCAGGCAGTCGCTTTTTTCAGCCGCACTCTCAGCAGAGCCGAGAAGAATTACTGTGTGACTCGCAGAGAGCTGTTGGCTGTCATTCAAGGACTGCGTCATTTCCGCCCGCATGTGTACGGGGGGAGGTTCCAGCTCAGGACGGATCATGCTTCCCTGACCTGGCTGCTGAACTTTAAGGAACCGGATGGACAGTTGGTGAAATGGCTGGAGGCACTGCAGGATTATAATTTTCAGATTGTGCATCAGTGGGGGGGTTTGCGTGCCCCAGTGATCCCAGGAGCTATGTTGTCCGGGGCAATTTGCCTCTGATAGGGTCTCCCAAGACAAACTGGTCCTGGGTGAAGGGCCAGACTAAGAACGATCCAACAGACTCTCATGATAAATTGTATATCAAGGATTCAGTGTACCCCGCCCGGTATGGGGTTACCGGGGCCCCACCCTGGAGCCAGGCCTGGGGGAGGGGCTCGAAGGCTAGCGTCTGGTGGCCGGGTTTCCACCCATGGGACCCGGCCGGGCTCAGCCCGAAGGAGTTACATGGGTCCGCCCTCCAGTGGGTTCACCACCCGCAGGAGGGATCATGGGGGTCCGGTGCTATGTGGATTAGGTGGCGGTCAAAGGCGGAGACCTTGGCGGACTGATCCCAAGCTTTCTAAACTGGCTTTTGGTACGTGGAATGTCACCTCTCTGGTGGGGAAGGAGCCTGAGCTGGTGCACGAGGTTGAGCGATACCGGCTAGATATAGTCGGCCTCACCTCAACACACAGCTCCGGTTCCGGAACCAGTCTCCTGGAGAGGGGCTGGAGCTTGGCCTTTTCTGGAGTTGCCCCGGGCGAGAGGCGACGAGCAGGGGTGGGTATTCTTGTATCGCCCCACCTTGCTGCCTCTATATTGGAGTTTTCCCCGGTGGACGAAAGGGTTGCCTCCCTGCGCCTTCGGGTTGGGAAACGGGTCCTGACCATCATTTGTGCCTATGCACCAAATGATGTTTCAGAGTACCCACCCTTTTTGGAGTCTGTGACTGGGGTGCTGGAGGGTGCTCCTCCTGGAGACTCCATTGTCCTACTGGGGGACTTCAATGCGCACGTGGGCAATGACAGTGAAACCTGGAGGGGGGTGATTGGGAGGAACGGCCTGCCCGATCTGAACCCGAGTGGTGTTCAGTTATTGGACTTCTGTGCTAACCACAGTCTGTCCATAACGAACACCATGTTCAAGCATAAGGGTGTCCATATGTGCACCTGGCACCAGGACACCCTAGGTCGCAGGTCGATGATCGATTTTGTTATCGTATCATCAGACCTGCGACCGTATGTCTTGGACACCCGAGTAAAGAGAGGTGCAGAGCTGTCAACTGATCACCACCTGGTGGTGAGTTGGATCCGATGGCAGGGGAGGAAGCCATTCAGATCTGGTAGACCCAAACGTATAGTGAGGGTGTGCTGGGAGCGTCTGGCTGAGGCCCCTGTCCGGGAGGTCTTCAACTCCTACCTCCGGAAGAACTTCAACCACATCCCAAGGGAGTCTGGAGACATGGAGTCTGAATGGGCCATGTTCTCCACCTCTGTTGTTGAAGCGGCGGCCCAGAGCTGCGGCCGCAAGGTGGTCGGTGCATCTCGTGGTGGCAACCCCCGAACCAAGTGGTGGACACCAGTGGTGAGGGGGGCCATTAAGCTGAAGAAGGAGTCCTATCAAGCTTGGTTGGCTTGTGGGACTCCCGAAGCAGCTGAGGTGTACCGGCAGGCCAAGCGGAGTGCAGCTCGGGTGGTTGCTGAAGCAAAAACCCGGGTATGGGAGGAGTTTGGTGAGGCCATGGAACAAGACTTTCGGTCGGCTTCAAAGAGATTCTGGCAAACTGTTCGGCGGCTCAGGAGGGGAAAGCAGCTCCCCGTCCACACTGTGTATGGTGCGGATGGGACACTGTTGACTTCGACTGGGGATATCGTCGGGCGGTGGAAGGAATACTTTGAGGATCTCCTCAATCCCACTGATACGCCTTCCACAGAGGAAGCAGGGTTTGGGGACGAGGGGGATGACTCGCCTATCACAGGGGCTGAGGTCGCCAAGGTGGTTAAAAATCTCCTTGGTGGCCGGGCCCCGGGGGTGGACGAGATTCGCCCTGAGTACCTCAAGGCCCTGGATGTTGTTGGGTTGTCATGGTTGACACGCCTCTGCAACATTGCGTGGAGGTCGGGGGCAGTGCCTTTGGCATGGCAAACCGGGGTGGTGGTTCCTCTCTTCAAAAAAGGGGACCGGAGGGTGTGCTCCAACTTTAGAGGGATCACACTCCTCAGCCTCCCTGGGAAGGTCTATGCCAAGGTACTGGAGAGGAGAGTCCGGCCGTTGGTCGAACCTCGGATTCAGGAGGAGCAATGTGGTTTTTGTCCTGGCCGTGGCACATCGGACCAGCTCTTTACCCTCTCGAGAATTCTTGAGGGTTCGTGGGAGTTTGCCCAACCAGTTTACATGTGTTTTGTGGACTTGGAGAAGGCATTTGACCGCGTCCCTCGTGGATTTTTGTGGGGGGTGCTTCGGGAGTATGGGGTATCGGGCTTGTTGTTACGAGCTATTCGGTCTCTGTACAACCGTTATGAGAGTTTGGTTCGTATTGCCAACACTCGGTCGGAGTCATTCCCAGTGAGAGTTGGACTCCGCCAGGGCTGCCCTTTGTCACCGATCCTGTTCATAATTTTTATGGACAGGATTTCTAGGCGCAGCCAGGGAATGGAGGGTGTCATGCTTGGTGACCACAGGATCTCATCTCTGTTGTTTGCAGATGATGTTGTCCTGTTGGCTTCATCCAGCAATGACCTACAGCTCTTGCTGGGACGGTTTGCCGCTGAGTGTGAAGCGGCTGGGATGAGAATCAGCACCTCCAAGTCCGAGTCCATGGTCCTCAGCCGGAAAAAGGTGGATTGTCCTCTCCGGGTTGGGGACAGGCTCCTGCCCCAAGTGGAGGAGTTTAAGTATCTTGGGGTTTTGTTCACGAGTGAGGGGAAAATGGAGCGAGAGATCGACAGACGGATTGGAGCAGCATCTGCAGTGATGCGGACGTTGTACCGGTCTGTTGTGGTGAAGAGGGAGCTTAGTTCTAAGGCAAAGCTGTCGATTTACCAGTCAATCTACATTCCTACTCTCACCTATGGTCACGAGCTTTGGGTAATGACCGAAAGAACGAGATCGCGGATACAAGTGGCTGAAATGAGCTTTCTCCGTAGGATTGCTGGACTCACCCTCAGAGATAGGGTGAGGAGCTCAGTCATCCGGGAGAGGCTCAGAGTAGAACCGCTGCTCCTCCACATTGAAAGGAGTCAGTTGAGGTGGTATGGGCATCTGATTAGGATGCCTCCTGGACGCCTTCCACTTGAGGTGTTTCAGGCACGTCCCACTGGGAGGAGACCCCGGGGCAGACCCAGGACTCGGTGGAGAGACTATGTCTCCCAGCTGGTCTGGGAACGCCTTGGTATCCCCTCTGAAGAGCTGGAGCAGGTGGCTGGGGAGAGGGAAGTCTGGGCTTCTCTGCTTGAACTGCTGCCTCCGCGACCCGGACCTCCGGAAAAGCGGTAGAAGATGGATGGATGGATGGATAGATTGTGCATCGGGCAGGCTGCCTCCATGCCAATGCTGGTGCGCTGTCTCGGCGCCCCTGTGCGACAGAGGAGTGTTGTTACTGCCAACGGGCTGAAGATCGAGACCAAGCCGTCCCACGGGCTGCTGCTCTCCGGACCGCTGCGAGCAGGAATAACGCAGCGACGCGCAGCCCCTCCTCGGATGATCAGGCAGCCCCCCCCCCAGCGATGACGTCACAGAGATTCTTGGCGCGCAGCAGCTGCAGAGCGAGCAGGACAGGGACCCGGTCATTTCTCGGGTTCGGCAGTGGCTGGACGCAGGACAGCGGCCCGCCTGGGAGGTTGTGTTCACGCTGGACCCAGAGACTAAGGCCCTGCACTCCCAGTGGACCAACCTCCGCTGCCACGAGGGCGTGGTGTATCGGCAGTGGCAGACTCCAGCTGGGCAGCGGCACGTCTGGCAACTGCTGGTTCCTCGTCGACTCCGGCCCAACGTACTCCAGTTGGCTCATGGGGCAGCAGGAGCGGGCCACTTCGGGGTGACAAAGACGCTGCAGCGTCTTCGAGCCCGGTTCTACTGGCCCGGCTGTCATCAAGACGTGGAGCTCCCTGTCCACCGCTGCGACACCTGCACAGCTCAGAAAGGACCAACTCAGCGATCCCACGCTCCCCTGCAGCAGTACTGGGTGGGAGCGCCGATGGAGCGGGTGGGAGTGGACATTCTGGGCCCTTTCCTGACCATGGACCGGGGAAACCACTACGTGCTAGTCGCAATGGATTATTTCACTAAGTGTCCAGAGGCCTACGCAGTCCTGGACCAGAGCGCCGCTACGACGGCATCAAAGCTGGTGGACGAAATGTTCTGTCGGTTTGGCGCACCAGAGGAGCTGCACAGCGATCAGGGTCAGAACTTCGAGGCAGAGGTCTTCGGAGAGGTCTGCAAGCGGCTGGGCATCCAGAAGACCCGGACCACCCCACTGCATCCACAGAGCGACGGCCTGGTCAAACGATTCAACCAGACCCTCACCACCCAGCTCGCTATCCTAGTGGACCAGCGACAGCAAGACTGGGACCTGCATCTGCCTTTTGTTTTGTGGCCGTACTGGACGGCAGCTCAGGAATCTACTCGGTGCACCCCTGCAGCGCTCCTGTTTGGACGCAAGCTGCCCACACCGGTGGATTTGGTATTCCACCCCCCCCCCCGAGCCAGAGGTGGAGGGAAAACCCGGGTTGGATTATTTGTTTTGTTTAAAGGAACGTCTCCACACAGTACATGAACTGGCTCGGGAGGCCCTGGCGGGGGCGGGGGGTTAGCAGAAGCGAGCGTATGACTCCCGCTGCCAGGGGAGGGACTTTGCACCGGGAGATCGAGTCTGGATTTTCTGCCCTGAGAGAAAAAGAGGACGATCACCGAAGCTGGCGAGCCATTGGTCGGGACCATGCGTGGTCCTGCAGAGACTGTCGGATGTGGTGTACAGGGTGAGGCTAAAGAAAAGGCACCGGGTCGTGGTGCTCCACCGTGACCGTCTCGCCCCGTATCAGCCATCCGCCCCGCTGGTGGTCGAGCCGGAGCCTTCATCCCGACCAGATACTCCGACTGAGACTCAGATGGACACTAGCGGGCCTGTACTTGCTGGTCGTCGGCATCGAAGGCTGCCCCGACACCTGGACGAGTTCGTATTGGGCTTTTGAATTGGACTTTGATTTTTCTGGGGACAGAAACCAGTCCGGGGGGGCAGTGTAACGTTGGGGCTGTGTTAAGGGGGGGGGGCAGGGATTTCCCCAGCATGCTTTGCAGCAGAGAACGTTACTTTGTGTGTGTATTTAATGTGATTACTGAGTTATTATACTGCTGGGTCATTATAACTGCATTATAATGACAGCAGTGTTTATAGGCAGGATTAGGGCAAGACGTATCATGTGTGTGTAACCATGATTGAAACAGAGGTCTGGGAGGATGACCCCCCCTCCTGTCTGTGCTCAGTGGTGTGTTTGAATAAAGCCTGTTGTGTCGCAACCATCTGCTCCTCTTCTTTGTGTGAACCTCGCCTACGTCACATTCTGTTATTATATGACAGCTGACAACTTTAATTATGTAGAAAATTATTTTTTAAATTGACAAAGAATATGTGTAACTTGTGGCAAAATTTGATTGGGATCAATAATTTGCCCTTCCCATTCATTTCAATGGAGAATTTTTTTCAATATAAGGTCCCATATGCACTGATCTGTGTGTATATACTGTATATATATATATATATATATAAAACCTGGATAGCTCACGCCCCATTAGCAAATACAGAGCCAAGTGGAGGCGGGGGGCCACTGATCTCTATAGAAAAACTGGATGGATCATTGGCCACCAGAAGTGAAGCTCCTGGCAGGTCACTTTTACCTCAATAACTTCCCCAAAAATGAACAGATTTTGAACTTCTTGGTATAGAGACACAGCTTATAATCTTGCACAACTGGTGAACTATAGAAATCAAGTTGACATTATGTTTAGCGGCCATCAATTTGGATGTACTAGTGTTTTGGGTGTACTAATATGGCGGCCAGATGGCTTCACTTCTGGCGACCAATGATCCGTCTAGGGGTCACCAACTAAAACTGCATAAGGTCTGATAAGTCAGTCCTCCTCCCCAGCTGAGGTCCAAACTAGGTGTGGGAATCTTTAGGCACCTCATGATTTGATTATGATTCAGAACTCCAACTTGATTCTAAAACAATTCTCTATGCATCTTGACACATTTTTTTTTTTCTATTCAAGATTTTTCCCTTCCACTGTGTGACAACTTGACCCTTTTAAAACAAAGTACACAGGGTGGGGGGACATGGCCTACTTAAGGTATGACAGACTCATTATTCACCCCCGCCATCCCCATAACAGTACACCAAAATCAATGGAGCCAAAAATCAACCAGAAATGATTGACATTTCATTATCAACTTAGAGATATAAACTGTGCATTTGTTTCCATTGACTGGAATAATTAAGATGCAAACTTTTATAGGAAACAACCTCATTTTTAAAGGATACGAATATACTGAGCATAAGCCACACAGTGTTGAATATGAAACCAATCCAGAAAATCACTTTTTCAACAGTATAAAACATCAGTGTAAATACTTCAGCTCAGACCAACTAAAAAATACAATTTCTGACCAATCATTGTCAATAATACACTTTAATAGTAGAAGTCTCAACATGAATTTTTCCAAAATCCAGGACAGTTTGTTGCAATATAACACAAATTTTTCTGCTGTTGCAATTTCTGAGACTTGGCTAAAAAATGACCAACTTCATACAGTGCAAATGAGAGGCTATGATTTATATACCACAAGCAGGTCAAAAAGAAGGGGTGGTGGTGTTGCTTTATATACCAGGTCCTGCTACCAAAGCCAAGTTGTAGAAAATATGTCTTTTGAAATGGAAAACATCATGGAGTGTGTAACTGTGGAATTAATTACAACTACAAAAAACATCATGATAAGTTGCATTTATAGAGCACCAGGTACCGATATTGACATTTTCAAAGAAAAATTGTCTGAGCTTTTCAGTGCAGTAGGTAATAAGAAGCTGGTATTTATTTGTGGAGACTTCAATATTGACTTATTAAATCCAAATGACCATACCCAAATAAGTGAATTCATAAATTCCATGTTTTGTCTGGGTTTCTACCCTTCAGTAACATACCTCACTAGAATAACAACACATTCAGCAACGCTTATTGATAACATTTTCACAAATGTCACTGAGGGGAATGTAACTGCTGGCCTTATTGTCAATGATGCGACAGACCATCTGCCTGTTTTTGTTTCTTCACACACTGGTGGAACACAGAACGTTGAAATACATCAGGTTTTTAAACGACTTGCAACAGAAACCACAATCAACAATCTTAGAAATGATCTAAAAATACAAGACTGGAGCGGTGTTTATGTTGACGACATTGATACAGCATATGGAGAATTTGTCTCTATTTTATCACAACTATATAATAAACACTGCCCTCTAGTGATAAAGGAAACTAAAGTTAAATACAAAAAGAAAAACTTGTTATACAAAATGTTTCTGAAATTAAGAACTGTGGAAGTAGAAAAGAAATACAAGACTTATAAAAATAAACTCAGTATTTTAAGACAGTAAAAAAAACATATTACAGTAAATTATTGGAAAATAACAAAACTAATACATGTAATATATGGAAGGTGTTAAATAATATAACAAAGAGAGGAAAACTAAATTCCAACCACAGCTCTTATTTAAATTCAGATAATGGAATAATCAATGAAGATAGCTTGATCTCCAACACGTTTAATGAATATTTTAATATAGGAAAAAAGATCGCCAACTCCACTGTATCATCAGCAAATATAAGTGGCGCTGACAATGTCGTCAACATAAACGCTTACTCAATGTTTATGAAAGAAACCGATGAAAAAGAAATTCTTGACATTGTTAACAAATTCAAAGACAAAAAATCAACTGATTGTAATGATTTCAGTATGTTATTGGTTCAATGTATTATTGATTGTATTGTTAAACACTTCACTTTCATATGCAACATGTCACTTACTGGTGGTAAATTTCCAAAGAAAATGAAAATAGCAAGAGTCATTCCTCTGTATAAGACTGGTGACAAACACTCATTGTCAAACTACAGACCCATCTCCTTGTTACCTCAGTTCTCCAAAATACTGAAAAAAATATTTGTTAAGAGACTAAATGATTTCATTGATAAGCACAATATACTCTGTGAACAACAGTATGGATTCAGGAAGAACCGGACCACCTCACTGGCACTCACGGACTTTGTTGAACAGATTACGGATGCAACAGATAGAAGAGAATACACAGTTGGAATATTTCTGGACTTACAAAAGGCATTTGATACAGTTGACCATAAATTACTCCTCAGTAAATTACATAAGTATGGCATCAGAGGAATTGCTTTTGACTGGTTACACAGCTGTTTAGAAGACAGATATCTTCATGTGAATAATACAGACTCTGAGTTGCTGAAGATGACGTGTGGGGTACCACAGGGTTCTGTGCTTGGTCCATTGCTGTTTATTTTGTATATTAATGACTTATGTTCTGTGTCTAAATTGCTCAAGTGTATTTTATTTGCAGATGACAACTTTTTTTGTAGTGGAGAAAATCTTAAGCAGCTTCTGGATTCAGTAGAAAATGAACTTAAACAAATCAATGGTTCACTGCCAATAAATTATCTATTCACCTTGGAAAAACAAAATGTATAATATTTGGAAACTGCAGGTTATATAATCACAGAAAAATTAAAATAAACAATGTTGAAATTGACAGTTTTCAAAACCAAGTTCCTAGGGGTCATTGTTGATAACAAACTAAACTGGAAATCACACATAAATTATGTCAAAACTAAAATGTCTAAATCCATTGCCGTACTGTATAAAGTTAAGGATCTCCTGTGTCAGAAATCTCTTTGCATTTTATATAATTCACTGATAGTTCCTTTTATGACATACTGTGTGGAGATCTGGGGAAACATACAAAACAAACACAAACTTAATCTTTTTACTACAGAAAAAAGCCGTATGTATTGTATCAAAGAAACCTTACCGTGAACCAACAAATCCAATATTCATTCAATTACATACTCTTAAATTTAGAGATCTGGTAGATTATAATGTCATTCAAATCATGTACAAAGCAAATAATAACCAATTACCTGTAAATATTCAGAGACTGTTTAAAAAAAGAGGAAGAAAATATGAGCTAAGAGGTAACTGTTTTTAATAAGCCAAAGGTTAGAACAAACACAGTATCATTGCATGTCTGTCACTGGAGTTAAACTGTGGAACTGTTGCTCTGAAAATATTAAAACATGTTCAACTCTGAAGCAATTCAAAAAAATTGTACAAAGATGAGAAAATCTCCCAGTATCTCACTGTAAATGCTGGGAGATAAATTTGTAATAACTTAAAGTTTTTGGGGTTTTTTTGTCTACTTGTTCTATTTGATTTTCTTTGTTGATTTTGGGTAAGACTTAAATTTTTATGTTATTGATTTTAAAATTGTTATGGGGTAGGCACTATATAAGCACTAGCTTCAGCCTACACCATTTCGGTTGTTCTTTTGTGTGTTCTTATTGTATTGTATGTGTTTATTATTATTACTGAATAAATTCATTCATTCAGTCAAGTATTTACAATGACCCATGAATTTACTTCCAACATCTTTTATTAAAACAAATGGAAGAGAAATCTGATACATGGTGGGCAGTGGTGGCTCTTTATCCAGGTACCAAGTAAATGCATTTTAATTTCAGTGGATCACAGTCCAGCTGTCTGATGGAAAATGTTATCATGTCTTCAGTCTGGAACAACGTGTCTAGCAATCAGTTTAATTCTTGCTGGGTCAGACTGTCCAGATGCATACCTGTGCTTGCAATCCAGCCATGGGTGTTGAGACAAGCATTTCCACCTTACATCCAGCCTTTGCTGTTGAGAATACAGTAGATCCATTTCACTGTATTGTTAGCATAGCACTAGCTTTGTAGGAGCTGAAGATTGCAGTCGGTCTCAACCAGCTCTTTAGCTTGCAACCCACCAATATGCTTTTGTCTTTAACCAAGACAAAGGAAAAATAATCTATTTCCACAAAAACAAAGTAGCTTCATCTTTTCCTCCGCTCAGTAATTAAGACTCACAGGCTCTCTGCAACAGGTCATGTCAACTGATGGCTGCGTCAACTATGTAGGATCGGTTTGTATATTCATTTATTTGCGCTAAAAATATCTATCCATATTAATAAAAAGAGTAACGCATTTGATCAAATTTCAGTAACTAACGCATTACTGCATTTTAAACAGTAATTCCATTACACAGCACGTTACTGCAAAAGTAGTGGTGTTACAGTAACTCATTACTTTGTAATGTGTTACCCCAACACTGCTAAGCACCCCTAAAGCTGTGATCCTAGAACTACCCATGGTTGTGCTGACTTTGATCTTTGCTGAATGTGTTATTCCTACTATTTAGTTATTTTCCTGTGGTTGTTTAGTGCAGAAACTGTGGATCCTCATGTGTCTTTGTGTATAACTTCACCAGGTGCTGAACTGCAAGAATTCTGGCAGTTTTTTGATCATCTTCAATATTTTATCCAGTTTAATGTCAGTGAAATAAAAGTTTTACAGATACTGACCTCAAAGAGAGAAACACACACCCATCTTCTTTTACTTTGCTTACCCCCCACAAAAATTAACCCACGGCATGCCACTGTTCACGCCATGATGGTGCAGTCACTGCACCCATGTGTCTTTGTGGAGGGTGGGGTCACACATGAAAACTGACTGACCACAGTTACACAGAAGCCAGCTGAGGCACAGGCTTAGCAGTCATCATTTTAGGTTCTCCAATTTATTTTATTTTTCCAAATACTGTAATTAGTGAACTATAGCTAAATGTTTATTCAGACATTTGTTGAAAAAGAAATGTGCTTACAATTTCTAGCATTTTCCAGCACTTTTTGTAAAACTCACTTTACAAACTTTACTTTTTTCAGTCAATCACTTTAAAACCTTGAAAATACAATATTAAAATTCAAGCATTTTTACGGATTTCCAGCACCCATGAGAACCCTAGTTGTGATTTGGCACTAGACAAATGAAGCTGATTTGAAATTACATTAACTAAACTGAGTTGATCAAGCAACAACAACAGAAGAAAAAGTCAGACATACAATCAACATATGGACCATCTATGCTTTCTAAATGAAATGCTTTTGATTCAGACATTTAAGGGATTTGAATCTGGTGTAGCCTGAACTCAAGGTTTCTACACTTGAACCGGAAACAAGAGGAGCTTCCTGTCTCACAAGAGATCAAAGTCTGTGTAAAATGTGTCTCACTTTTAACTCTAATGTGGATCACTGCATGTGATTTTAAGAGATTCACTCCAGTAAAAGCCTACTCACGTTCAGCATATGGGTTTTATTAACTTTACTGTGGGTGAGTTGATGTCGTCTCAAGTTACTCATCTGAGTAAAGGCCTTCCCACACTGATCACACACAAACTGTTTAACTCCAGAGTGGATGAGCTCATGTAATCTTAAGGAGCTTATCAGAGTAAACGCCTTTCCACACTGACCACATACAAACTGTTTTACTCCAGTGTGGATGAGTTCATGTCTTCTTAAGGAACTCATCAGAGTAAAGGCCTTTTCACACTGACCACACACAAACTGTTTTACTCCAGTGTGGATGAGTTCATGTGATCTTAAAGAACTCATACGAGAAAAGGCCTTTCCACACTGACCACACACAAACTGTTTAATTCCACTGTGGATGAGTTCATGTGTTCTTAAGTGACTCATCTGAGTAAAGGCCTTTCCACACTGATCACACACAAACTGTTTAACTCCAGTGTGGATGAGTTCATGTGCTCCTAAGTTACTCAAGTGAGTAAAGGCCTTTCCACACTGACCACACACAAACTGTTTAACTCCAGTGTGGATGAATTCATGTGATCTTAAGGAATTCATTCGAGAAAAGGCCTTTCCACACTGACCACACACAAACTGTTTAACTCCAGTGTGGTTTAATTCATGTGTTCTCAAGTGACCCATCTGAGTAAAGGCCTTTCCACACTGTCCACACACAAACTGTTTAACTCCATTGTGGATAAGTTCATGTCTTCTTAGGTAACTCATCAGAGTAAAGGCCTTTCCACACTCACCACATTCAAACCGTTTAACTCCAGTGTGGATGAGCTCATGTGTTCTTAAGTAACTCATCTGAGTAAAGGCCTTTCCACACTGACCACATACAAATTGTTTAACTCCAGTGTGATTGACTTTATGTGTTCTTAAGTGACTCATCAGAGTAAAGGCTTTTCCACACTGACCACACACAAACTGTTTAACTCCAGTGTGGATGAGTTCATGTCTTCTTAAGTGACTCATCAGAGTAAAGGCCTTTCCACACTGTTCACATTCAAACTGTTTAACTCCAGCATGGATGAGTTCATGCGTTCTTAAGTGACTCTTCAGAGTAAAGGTCTTTCCACACTGTTCACATTCAAACTGTTTAACTCCACTGTGGATAAGTTGATGTTTTTTTAAGTGAACCAGCCATTTGAAACCTCTCCCACATTCTTCACAAAAGTATTTTTTATTCCCAGTGTGGCCTTTTCTCTGTCTTCTTTTTCCATTATTGTCACTGTGTGATTTTTCTTTGTTTGCTGGATGAGCTTCTTCCTCCTGAAACTGCTGAAGTTTCACTCCATTTTTCCTTTCATGTTCCTGGAGTAACAAAGACAGAAACAAAGGTTGTCAACATACAGCACTGTGAAAAAGTATTTGCCACTTCATGGGGAGACACCCCCCACCCCCAGCTCCCTCTGGAGGATGAAAGTAAGTTGTCCATTGTTTAATCAACCAGTCTTTGTTGTTCTCAGGTCAGAGAGAGAGGGGGAGCCCGGCCCTCACCTCTTAGAAGAGAGGGGAAGGGCTGGCCTTGCATCATACACTTCTGATGGGTGGGGGTATGGGTGGAGCTATTTAGAATATTCATAGATCCATGGTACCAAGTTTCAAAACATTTGGAACAAAACTGTAAGAGGAGTTAATTTCACAAAAGGGGGATAGATGGACGGACAGACTGACCCACAACATAACTCCTTTCAGTCGTCGCCTTAAGGGCTCTTTGACCCCTTTGGACTTTGACCAGGATAAAAACTATTTTGTATTTACTCTGGTTATGTTTGTCTAATATTAAAATTTGTTTGATGATCTGACAGAGATGGGGACTTCAGTTAGAGAATTGGACTCGAGGCCCTAAGAACGTGACTTCAGACTTGACTTTGGACTGCAACAATTTTGCCTCAGACTTGACTCAGACTCTTTGAATATAACTCGTGAACACTGAAAGTGTTTGAAGTTCTGGACATTTCTCCAGAAATGACACCATCATCTGCAGTACGGGGGCCCCCCAAAGGAACAGTTCTGACTCCCTTCCTGTTCACCCTCTACACTGCTAACTTTTCACACAACACACCACACTGCCCCCACACACACATACTGTACATATATACACACAAACACACACACACACACACACAGTACCATATATATGTATTTTATAATAAGCTATGTCTGACACTAATATATGTACATGTAAGCAGTGGTTGCGGTTTCAGATTCACTAATTGGAATGTTGGGGGTCTTAATAACCCAATTAAATGTAGTAAAATATTGCATCATCTTAAACATTTGCAAACTCAGCCTTTTTGCAATAAATTCACTTAAAATTAGTTGCTCATGTTAAGTTACGAAAAAGTTGGGTTGGACAAGTATTCCACAGCACTTTTAATAATAAGTCTAGAGGAGTGGCGATTCTAATTCATAAACAGTTTCATTTACTGCTTCTCATGTCATCACTGACCCAAATGGTCGATATATTGTGGTGAGTGGGGCACTTTCAAACATCCCAATTGCTCTCACTAATATATATGGTCCAAACTGGGATAATGAAAACATTCTGAAAGATTTATTTGCTGGTCTCCCCGATATGACCCACAGCCCTCTAATACTAGCAAGAGATTTTAACTGTTGGTGAGATCCTGTACTAGGCAGATCATCCAATAAACTTGAAAGTCTTTCAAAATCTGGCAGAACTATTACATTGTTGATGACTGAATCTGCACTAATTGACCCATGGCATCATTTAAACCCAAGTAGTAAACAGTCTTTTTTTCCAAATGTCCATCATACACACACTAGGATAGATTATTTTCTAATAGATAATAGACTTCTTCCTTCAATTCAAAGCTGCACTTACAATGCAATAGTTCTGTTGGATTACGTCTCTCTTACGTTCAATCTGTTAATCAGTGATAGTGAGATATTGGTAAAACAGTGGCAACTTAATATACACTACCGTTCAAAAGTTTGGGGTCACTTAGAAATTTCCTTATTATTGAAAGAAAAGCACTTTTTTTCAATAAAGATAACTTTAAACTAATCAGAAATATACTCTATACATTGCTAATGTGGTAAATGACTATTATAGCTGCAAATGTCTGGTTTTTGGTGCAATATCTACATAGGTGTATCGAGGCCCATTTCCAGCAACTATCACTCCGGTGTTCTAATGGTACAATGTGTTGGCTCATTGCATCAGAAGGCTAATGGATGATTAGAAAACCCTTGTGCAATCATGTTAGGTCTGCAATGCTGTAATTGCTGCAAATGGAGGATTCTTTGACGAAAGCAAAGTTTGAAGGAAAAAATTATTATTTCAAATACAAATCATTATTTCTAACCTTGTCAATGTCTTGACTATATTTTCTATTCATTTTACAACTCATGGTGGTAAATAAGTGTGACTTTTCATGGAAAACACAAAATAATTGTCTGGGTGACCCCAAACTTTTGAACGGTAGTGTACATTTACTGTCAGATGACAAATTTGTGAAGTTTATATCAGACCAAATAGATTTTTTTTGTTGAGATCAATAAAACCCCAGATATAAGCCCACCAACCTTGTGGGAAGCACTCAAAGCATATATTCGAGAGCAAATAATTTCATATACCGCTTTCAAGCTTACACTAGCCGGAACAAATTATCCCAGTTAATGGCACAAATTTTACAATTAGATAATATTTATGCAACATCGCCTACACCACATTCACATAAAGAACAACTGAACCTCAAGACAGAATATGATCTCTATTCAACTAACTACACTGAAGCCTGCTGTTGAAATCAAAAACTACTCTGACAAGGTGACAAGGCAGGTAAACGTGGGAGGTATCCGAACGAAGCTAGTCACCTAGCCCACACAGACTCCCTATTCCTTCCCTCATTCTGGTCAACGTACGCTCACTAGAAAACAAAACAGACCACATACAGCTCCTGAGAACTACGCAACATGATGTACAGAACTGCTATGTTTTTATCTTTACGGAAACGTGGTTAAATGGCAATATCCTGGATTCTGCCATTCAGTTAGCAGGGCTAACATGTCTCTGTGCTGTTCGGGTGTTGATGGAGGGAGGAAAGACCCGAGGGGAAGGCGTGTGTTTACATCAGTAACGCTTGGTGCCGAGATGTGACTATTGTCCACAAACACTGTTCCCCATTGGTGGAATTTATGATCATCAAGTGCCGACCCTTTTACATTCTGAGAATTTTTATCTGTCCTGCTAGTCGCTGTGTATCTACCACCCACCACCGGCAGCGGTAAGAGGAGCCAGGTATAAATGAACTCTATCAGGCTATAAGTATTCTTGAAAAAACAAAGATACTTTAATAATTCCAATTACAGAACTAATAAATTAATCAGTACATGAAAATATCTGTCCTGATGCACTGAAACCCACCACTGTAATCCCCATACACAAAGCCGGAGACAAACAGTAAATTAGTAATTATCGGCCGATAAGTATACTTCCTGTTTTGTCAAAAGCCATTGAAAAGGTAGTAGCAGACCAACTGGTAGAACATCTTAAATATGCCCAGCTGCTGCATCCCATGCAGTTTGGTTTCAGGCCGAACCACTCAGAGACTGCATATTGTTACTTTATTGAAACGATTAAAGAAAATTTGGACAAAGGGAAGGGGTTAGGAGCCATCTTTTTAGACTTGTGTAAAGCCTTTGATATGGTCAATCCCTCATTACTTTCTAAACTAACAGGATATAAGCTCTCCATGAATACCCTTAGCTGGTTAAAATCTTATCTATCTGGTAGCTCCCAGCGTGTGCGCATAAACAATACTGTATCCCAATCAAAGGCATGTACCATGGGAGTACCACAAGTTTCAATTTTAGGCCCACTGCTATTTACTTTGCATATTAATGATTTGCCTTCAGAATGTGAAAATGACAAAAATTCAGATATATGCAGGCGACAGTCATCTACACACTTCGGAAAGATGCCAAACAAGTGGCTCACAAGTTAATGACAGCAATGGAGAAAGTGTCAAAATGGCTTAATCAATCATGCCTCACTCTGAACGTAGGCAAAACAGCTACCATGTACTTTCCCAACAAACAAAATCATACGCACTATCCAACTGTAACTGTAAATGGAGCAAATATAGAAAAGGTAACGGAGCTTAAGTATTTGGGTGTCACATTAGATCCCACGCTCAGCTTTAAAGGCCTCGGCCGGACGAAATTTCAATATCGCTAAATCATATCTTAAATTGTTGTGTGAGAAGAGCTAATTTGAACCGCACATGTTTTGGTGTCAACAAATGTCGCATAAGGTGACAATGCGCTATTGAAATATGATTTCCTTGAGAGCTGTCTGACTCTGCAAAGCGATCAGCGGCTAAAATGGCCACTGACTGTGTGACGTCAGGTCAGGAAGCGACCAGCAAACACTCGACGGACATTGCGTGTTGTTTACTTTTTAAAAATCGGCGATTACGGATATTTCTAGGAGTACTTGTGGATTACAAATAGAGTATTTATTACGATTAGGATTTCAGTGATCGAATTAATTATGGTTTGGCGTTGTGTTGTCTACGGGTGCGACGGTATACCGGAGGAGCACGCGGTGAGTGTTTATGAATTTCCCCTGCCTGGGAAAATCAGAACCGCATGGGTGAAATTCGTTCAGAAAACGCGAAAAAATTGGAATGATGTTGGGAAATCACCCAACATATGCAGTAGACATTTCGTTGACAGCGATTTTCACAATAAGATGCAATTTGAAATGAAATTTGCAAAAAGATTGCTGCTAAAAAAATCGGCTGTTCCAACTATATATCCGTTCATTTCAAAGTCCCACTCTCAGACAAGTGTCAGTGACAGTGGCGTGAAAAGCAAGGTTGACCTACCGATGCGATCTGCTGTCAGAAAAAGAGAAGTAAACAGGGTAAGTTTTCTTTTTTTAATATTCACTGCCAATATTTACTAAAATTATTTACAAGCAATGAATTTCATTGCCTTAACAACTTATCAAATATTAGAATTTTAGGGTATTCATACTAATCAAATATGAAATATTCAGTGCTGTATAGGGAGGTGGTTGTGCCTGTTTGCTCAAGTTATATTTCTATATATGTAATCCAATTTGACACCTCTGGAATGAAATTATGTTGATCTACTGTTTTTGCAGATTTTATCCACTGTCACTCAACCTTCAAATACTGTGGATTTTTCTGACCAAGCAGAGGAAGCTGATGACCAGGACTTTTATGTAAATCCACTTTCAGATCCACTAGACCAACATGTCCCACCTACACTAAATACAGCCCAGGCTATACCAGATCCTCTTCTGACAACACCCAATCCAGATCTCAAAGCCGAACCATCACTGCAACCCAAGTACAAAGATGCGAGCACTACATACGATCCACCAGCTCCTGAGAGACTGCAACCTAACACAAAAAACAATTTCACACAAACCAGAAAGTTAATTGTCCGACCAGAGAAAAAACCTGTAAAACGTGAGTATCATTGATTTGAAATCAACAATTTATTTACATTATTGTTCATGTGAACTATCAGAATAACTTGTTAACCCTAATACATTGTTAAAATTATTGATCTCCAGGCTCACACTGTCGGACCGATCCGAAGATCACACAATGGGACACAAGTCATCCGAGCACATGCGATACGTGCCGTAGATCACTGGCAACAACAGGGCCTCGCACATCGACACCAAGGAAAGCAAAGAGGAAGTTTGAGGATGTTGACACGGATGATATTGACTCTGTGTCGTCTTACGCCTCTAACAATGACCCACATGATGTTACATACCATCCAAGTTTTATGGATGTATCAGACCAAAGGTATGATTCAAATTAATGAAACATTTCAAGACATAAAATGAAATATGAATTTTGTAATTTTTTATAATACTAAAGATATATAATACTAAATAATATAATATTAAAATCTATATACACTGTTTTTTTTATAACATTTCAGTTTCAACCAAAAGGAGTCCCATAACCACCACGAGGAGGAGAAATACATAGTTTACAAAAGTTGCCTCTGGAAATTATTCAGCAATTGTCCTCATTGCAGTCATCCATGTGAGGTAACCAGTCACACTAAAGGCTCTCTGTTGGTGATCAAACAACATTGTCCACATTGTGTTGAGGATCGATCCTGGCACAGCCAGCCGATGATCAGGGACATGCCAGCTGGTAACATACAGCTTTCATCCGCCATTCTCTTCACTGGGGCGTCATATGTCAAGGTCCTCAGAGTTCTAAATGCAGCCGGTATCGTTGGAATTTCCACGACCACTTACAAGGAGCACAAACAGCAGTATCTGGAGCCAACAATCTGGGGTGTATGGTCAGACCGCAGGATGGACCTATTTCGACAGCTGCTGTCCATGCCAGGTGGCCTTGTTTTGGGAGGAGACGGACGTTCAGATAGTCCTGGCCATAGCGCCAAATATGGTTCCTATACAACTATGGAATTGCGTCTAAAGAAAGTGATTGACATCCAACTGGTTCAGGTAGTTGCTTATTCATTTCTGGTTACTCAAGTATTTTTGTGAAATATTTTGTATTATGTAAGATAATTAAATAAATGCAACAATATTAGAAAATTAAATATGGTGCAATCCAAAAATTAATGGACAATGCAACTTCATAATATTTTATATGGAGTGAATATTTAACTGATCTGCCACTTTTCTTGTTTCATTGTACAGAGCAATGAGGTCGGAAGCAGTAATGCTATGGAGAAAGAGGGCTTCATCCGCAGCATGTATCTGTTACAGCAGCATGGTTTGGCTGTTGATACCATCATAACTGATCGTCATCCCCAGATACAGAAATATATGCGAGAACAGATGCCGGATGTCACACACTACTATGATGTGTGGCATGTTGCAAAGGGTCTGTATAATTATATAGTGCATTTCAATCGCTGCCAAAATGTTATATTAACCTACAAATATATCGAATGAATAATAATTATTTCTTCTACACGATTAATTGTATTATTCTTTGCATTTTATATAGGCTTCATCAGAAGTCTTGAAAAACTGTCAAAGGAATGTCCTGAAGTCAAGCCGTGGTTGAAATCAATCTCCAACCACATGTATTGGTGTGCGGCCTCAAGCCATGGTCAATCTCCAGATATGATTGTTGCCAAGTGGCAATCGCTTGGAAACCACAGCCAGAACAAGCACATCAATCATGGCCCTCTATTCCCTGCTTGCCTCCATGCCGACCCAGGAACGCAAACAAAACCCAAGAAGTGGCTCAAACCCAGTGAGTGTAGTTATGGATTATTTCCAATAAATATGTATCGATCTGTAGTGCATGTATTAAATATATATATAAATTATTATCCCATTGATTTTCATCATTTTTGGTGACATATCTCACACCTAAAATTTATTTATTTCAGGCACAAAGGGCTGTGAAAAAGTTGTTGATATGATCAACAAAACACAGGTCCTCAGGGATGTGCGAAAGCTGAGTCCAGGACAGCAAACTTCTAATGTGGAGGCTTTCCACAGTCTGATTATTCACTTTGCCCCAAAGAGTGTACACTTCTCATTCCTTGGGATGTTGACAAGGTGAGGAGATGCAATATGTGACCAAAAGTATTAAATGGAATTATAATAACAGTGCCAATTACATAGAGTTTCTGCTGATAGACAGATCACTTATATGTCCATAAATAAATCATTGTGATAATATTCTAATTACAGACTGTTTAGCTGCAATGCACCTTAACGAAAATGCAGGCAGCAAGCAGGCACACAATCGTGATGGAGAGCCGGTCTTCATCATCAGACACCCAAAATTCAAAAAAGAAGGATATACACTGCAAGCAAAGAAAGTTAATCCAACTTTCGGTGAGTATACGAAATATTACTATCATTTTCTAGGCTTGTGTATGATATTTAGGGTGGGTGGAGGGTTGGTCTTCATTCAACTTTCACATTTCATAGCTTTTATCAAATTATGTTAATTTGGGTCAAATATGTATTTCATACTGTAGTCAAATGGATTTCTAATTTTTATTAAATTAATTTTATTTCAGAATATGTGGATGATCTGATGAATACTCTTTTCGACAAAACCTTGGTTGATCCAACCCACTTATTGGAGCAGTGGCACTCTGTACAAGCCAGAGTTCCCGCAACATTGAGTGCCAAATTTCAGCGTCCCATCAAAGCTGATGCTGTTGAGCAACATGTATCTAGATTTTCAAAATCAAACATGTAAAAGTAGAATAAATTTCCAATTAGCAATGAAAGTTCAGCTTTCAATTGTTAGGGAAGCAACATATTTTGCTAAGACAAACAAATATAAGCCTAAGATTTTTAGAGAAATGTGCTTTTAAAAATTGAACAAGAATTTTACACCATAAAATGGTAGAAAAATTAGTCTAATGTATATGAGATCCGACTTTGGTGAATGCTGAAATATTAGAATTAGAAAATTGACATGCACATTAATAAACTCAATATATGATTTTAAAAAAGTTTATTTAAATAACATTGATCACAAATCTAATCTTGGTAGGCAAAATCCCTTGTAGTGATCAGATGGGAATGTTTCTCTGATGAGGCTCACAGCACAGGCAGGCAATATCACCCTCACTTCTTTCCCAAGATATCCCCAACACCACCGGATCAGTTGCCTGTAGGCTATGAATCTGTATCGCCTGAAAAATATGGGGTTGGCATTGATTATTCCGTTTGCATTGATTATTGAATGTATTGAATGATTTCTTCATAATTGATCTGGAAAATTAAAACACATGAATAAATATTGTTTAAAAACTCACTCGTGTTGACTTGCGTCATGATCACCATATTGCTGTCTGTAGGCCAGATAAGCTGTCTGTAAAACCCAGATGTCAAGACAGACAGAACGGAAACCGGGGTGATCAGTGATACACCTTGGTAGGTTATCATCTGTGTATCCACAGCCCTTCAGTTCTTCTACTTTCTCCTTCACCTTCAATACCTCCTGGCAGCACCGAGATTCAGTGGATGTTGGCATAATGTTGCATTTCTCACAAGTGCACCTGTTAAAAAAAATTGTATAATCAGATGCTTATAATAAACTAATGGCTCCTGGGAGTGCTATATAAATTGGTCTATGAAGTTTGATTAGAAAATATTAAAAACATGTAAAAAATTTTGAGCAGAAAGAGAAGTTATAGGAAAACAATAATGAATCACAATAATCATGATCCATGATCCATCATGATCCATGATGGATCATGTTGATCCATCAATCTCTTAAGAAAATTATGTAGCTTTGGAGACTAGGATTAACATGATGATGATTAACAACATCTCCTAACAAACTCGTAAAGTACACATATTGTCCATCACATACATTATCCTTTTATTTCCAATGATAATGTTTCTAAATGTTTCTAATGTTTATAAGTCGCCAAGTAAGGCAGCGAGGGAACAATTGCAGTTTTTATTTTGATAATTAAGTGTGTGACCATGCATATCGCCTAAAAAAAAAAAATTTCAAAGCATATTTTACCAATATAAATCGGCGAGCCGCTCGTCCTCAACGTGTCTGCTCCCCGTCTCTGTTTCGTCCACGTCTTCCTCCGCACCTCTCGGGCTCGAACAAATACGGCTGAATAACCCCATCAGCACCACCAAAACTACTTCATCATCAGATTCTTCAGTTTCAATATCATCACTTATATTGCGGTCGTCATACTCGATAAATAATTCGCTGTCCGAATCATTCTGCTGTCGTTCAGAGCCATTTCCTTTCTCCCTGACCTGACGTCACTGCTGCCCGCTCCTATCGAGAGATGGCGGTACTGCAGCATTCACTAAGTGAAAGATGGGGCTATTAACAAATAAATTCATTTATGGAGGCTGGTGACACATTTTAAATCACGGGAATGGCCAGAATGGTATATTTTCATACAATCAGTTTATTGGTTCAATAAAAAAATGTCACCGTCCGAGGCCTTTAAAAAGCACATAAAATGGATGAGCCGCAGTTTGAAATATAACTTTGCAAACTTTCGTTGCATCAGAAACGCACTTACTATAAAAGGATCAAAAACTTTTCTGAATGCCATGATTTTGACACATTTCCCCTACTGCATCTCATGCTGGTCACAAGCCAACAGTACAACTCTGAAACCTTTGGAATCCCTGTATAAATAATCCATCAAAATTCTGGATAAGAAGACACAACAGTATCATCATTGTGGTATACTTGCCAAACACAAGATGTTAAGCTTTGAAAAAATGATCATGGAT
This sequence comes from Pholidichthys leucotaenia, assembly GCA_020510985.1. NCBI lineage: Eukaryota > Metazoa > Chordata > Actinopteri > Cichliformes > Pholidichthyidae > Pholidichthys > Pholidichthys leucotaenia. The sequence goes on along the minus strand of CM035844.1, from coordinate 270,626,294 downwards.
GCAAATATACGGTTGATCTGCACCCCCACCCCTTAAGACTTTTGTGTACCTGACTTCTGAACAAAATACCAGAATAACAAAGACTTCTTCTAGGTGGCATTGTTGCATCCCTCTACATAAAACTGCTTTCGGACAATCAGCCTTCTCATACAAAGCTATAACAGAATGGAACAAGCTCCCCACTGCTTTGAGGACCAGAACAAATTACAGACTTTACCACATAGACTAAAAAAATGAATTTTAAGTAATCAAGCCTGTCAGCACTGACTCTCTCCCTTAAATGGGATATGAAATTTTACTCTTAAATTGTTTTTATGTGTGCCATCTCTCTTATCGTCTCATTTATCTAACAATCTGGCATAATTTTTATCCAAATTTCCAAAAGGACCAGGAAGCAGAGTCTCAGTCTTACATGCCTCTCTGCAGCTCTTCTTCATCCACCACCCCTCAACTTAGCCCCTGTCTTCCCCCTCAGAGAATCATTGACTGCTCCCTCCAAAGTAAATAAAAATATAAAGTATAAGCATCCCAAAGTGATTAAACAAAAAGTTGGTAAATCTCAAATTAAACATGAAGCCTCTAAATTTAATGATTTGTCTTCTCTTCTTCATAATTTAAAAATTAAATGCGGTTTGTTAAATATTAGGTCTTTAACTCCCAAGTCTCTGCTAGTCCATGATCTGTTAACCCCTTGCATCCGGTCAATTTTCCCTAAAAATGCCAAAAAATAACATGCCCAAAGTAAATTGAAAGCTGTTCTTCAACCCGTTGCAGCATCTTCATGGGGTTGGTCTCATTTAAAAGAAAACACTTTGAATTTTTGGGCAAAACAGTCATAATCTATAAGTGCTCCGGCCACTGAGTTACAGTCATCTAAACATAGTGAACTTGAAGAAAATAAATTTGGCCTGGGTGCTTTTTTGGATACAAATGCTTGCAAATAACACACAGCTTCAGATCCAGGCTGGAAAATGCACAGAAATGTAGAACCAAGTGTTACCCAGCTGAGGTCCAAATTTTGTAACAATACCACAAAAAATGAATATATTACACGGCTTTTTCCTCAGGTAGTTCCCAGGCGTTTTGGAACTGTGCCAAATTGTGCCAAATGGCACAGTTTGGAAAAACGTCTGTAATTTTTGAGTGCTTCACTGTAGAAGCTTCATTTTGGGCTCTAATGAAAGGTCACACTCAGGGCTGTGTCTGTGTGTGTGTGTGTGGGGGGGGGGGTTTGTCCCCCCCCCCCTCGCTACAGAGGATGGACATCGGCCATCACTACATGACGGATTAGCCTCATGTCGTGATGTGGGACAGCAGCTCAGTCACCGTGGCTCCCCCCCCCCCCTCGCTACAGAAGAATAGCGGGGGGGGGGCGGGCGGCGTTCACGGTCTGGACGCGACGAACGAACCATGTACCACGGCGCACGAACTTCAGACTTCGTGTGCCGCACAGTTGTAATTTACTGATCGGTCAAAAGTCCTTTTGGATTACAATTTTCAGGGATAGAGAATAATTTAGCTTATAACACCTTACCCTCTTCACAGCAGCAGCACAGCTGGCGAACTTCTCTTCCTCATTGTCAGACGAACACGACGCTGGTCCGCTCGTGGTTCTGGTCTCGCGACCCGATCAAAACATAATTCCATTATTGCGGTTTTGAGCTTCCATGATTGCGGTTTTTGGCGAACGATTTTTCAAAACAAATAACAGTAGTAATTAAAAAAAGACTGGCGAAGGCGTGTGTGTCACTCAGCCTTCGTCGTCAGCCTCCGTCGGTCTATGATGACCATGGAAGAAAATCATAACATCTACTCTGCTGGAACAAAAACAAAATAAGCACCGCCTGTGGCCGAACATGCCGATGCGCGAATGCTGTCACACAGGTTGCATTTGTGGGTGGTCTCCATGCTGCTGGGTCTGTGACGGTTCTTTCTGCGAGTCCTTTTTTGATCCGCTGCAGCAGTCTGTCTTCACCCAGCCTTAAAAAAAACAGCTGGCAAACTTCTCTGCTTCAATTGGCTCACTGCATTCACAGCGTTGGTAGGCGGGTCCTTCTTGCTAGGTTTTCAGTTATTGGTTCTTCAAGGTTTCAGAAACCCAATTCAAGGCTCTTATTAGTCGAATGAGAGGTCAATCAGATGAACTAATCTGTTCGCGGCTGTGTCTGCAGCTTTTATTTTCAGTGCGCGCTTGGACGCCATCACCATCTACATCATGTCCTACATCACCATCTCCATCATGCGTCCTAGAGGGCACGAGGGCGCTCTCGTGCGCTCTAGGACGCAGAGACTGCCCGCCCGCGGTACAACGGAGGAGCAAGAGGTGAATTGATCATCAATTGATTTAATATCCCTTACAGAGACTTGGGAGTTAAAGATCTAATATTTAACAAACCGCATTTAATTCCTTTGAGGGCCTGGTCCTCAGTACTGGGCATTTTAGCAATTTTAGACTAAACCCAATTTATTTGCCATAGTTTATTGTCCTCCCTCAGCCTACTCAGAGTTTTTATTCGAATTTGCTGAATCTGTAGCTGAATTAGTGCTGAAATCAGATAAGGGCCTTTTCCACTAGCCTCGCTTACCCCAACACCGCACCACTCACCCCGCATTTGAGAATTTTCCATTAGCCCAGCACCGGTTAGCAGGCGCTAATTTTCGTAACTGATCTAGGGCAGGGGTCCATTGGAGCCGAGTTGGGGTCGTGATGTGACGTCAACAGACTGGTCGCCGCTGATTGATCAGGTCGTAACGTCACGAAAGCGACCGTCTTCGCCGTCTTCTGATAACCGCCATTTGCAATATTGTCATGGACTAACTCGGTCATGGAGTAAATATGATATTAATACAGACAGCGTTGTAGGTTTTGCGGAACTCTACACCGTGGTCCAACGAAGAGATGCAGAGTTTTCTCTGCTTTGTGGCAGATCCACAGTGAGGAGTGACCCGGACCTATATGGCTGCACAGCATAGAAACCGCACTATGGACAAGCTGAAGACGAACGAGAGAGAAACCATCGATGGTGAGTGATTTGTAATAATGTGCATCTGTTTGCTTATTTATCCTGTTGGTGGTAAAGCTCACTTTTTTTGAGCCATTACAGTGCTGTTCTGTGCTGGCTAACGTTTTTAAGCTAACTTTTTTTTGCTAGCTAGCTAGTACCAACTGCTGAATCGCGCTTGTTTTCTCCTAATATTCGCTTGTGAGAGCAAAACGATGAAATATTGTTAATCCGGTTAAAGTCCTGGTTTGTGTTTTGTTATTGCACTTTGGTCCTGCGCATTAACTTGTTTGCAATTTAATGCTAGAATGGTGTTTCACATGCCAGGGGTTAGCCTCCCTGTTTATATTGTGATACTGGTGAAATGGACCACAGGAGCCGAAATCTCGTCATATTAAAATTGCTTTTTCAAACCAGTGATTATAAAGTCATTCATATAATTTTCTAAAGTGTCAGAATAGACCCACACACCTATTCTGTGGATCCTGCAGTGCTTGTCAGGGAAACGAAGCATTTTTGTCACATCCCACCACTCACTCATTCAGAAAGAGAAATCCATATATTATTTTGATTCATTACACAGCCAGTGATATATTTGAAGCGTTTATTTTAAATTTTGCTGATTACGGCTTACAGCCCCTGAAAACCCCAAATTCTATTTGCAAAAACTTGGAATATTACATAAAATTAACTTTAAAAATATTTTTTAAATATAAATGTTGGCCGTTGAGGTGTTGGTTAATACGGGCTGTAGCCGTAATCATCAATATTAAAATAAACACTTGAAATATATCATTGTCCCTGTAATGAATCTATATATGGGTTTCACTTTCTGAAATGAGTGACAAAAATATTGAATTTTTTCATGGTATTCTAATTTTTGAGATGTGCCTGTATATGTGTTGAACTTGCTTGAAACTAACCACCATCCATTTCTGTCGTTTGTCTAGGCAAAACGAAATCAGCCGCCCCACAACCTACCTCGCCACTGTGGAACGTACTGAAATCCTTTGCTTTTATAGGTAAAGTGTCAAAAGCACAATTTCCACTTAATATAAAAGGGACTGAACTGAGATTTATTTGATTGTGTGAATATGGCACATCAACTGTAAAATAAACCGCTTGTTAATGTATTTATTTTTTTGGTCAGATCACTTGTGTGACCCTTTGTGAGTTATGTTCATAACAGTATGTTTTGGGCGAATGTGAGATGTTCAGTCGTCAATATAATTTACTTTATATGTGTAGTTTATAGTCTATCATCAATAAACTCATGCAGTAACAGGACACATTACAAATATTTGAGACCCATTGTAGTGCTTCCTTTTATATTTAGCAATGCTAGTACAAAACACTGCCCACACATGAAGCCAGGGCAAGAAAAGACACTTTTACAGACAAGACAAACTTTTATTGATAAAAACTTCATATTTTGACTGAGTGACTCCATACTCAGTGATTCACAGCATCAGTTAAAGTACTAGATTCCATTCAAGTGAATGTATTAATTCCTTCTGATTGCTGAAGCCAGTAAAAGCAGATGATTTAAATGTAACGCAGGCCCTTGTAAAATCTACCGAAGCGCAGCTACATGAAAATTGTGGTTAAATACAACAACGAAGTACTTTATTGTCACATTCAAATTGTAATCCCTCCTGTTTTGTTTTTCTTTTGAATTCTTGGATGGAATATGGTGGGCAATATAAGCTGCGGCTTCAGCCATCACCCATTTCAGATAACCTATGTTGAACTGTATAATCAGAGGAGTTATTGTTTAATTTGACCTTGTTAGATTTTTTCCCCTTTGTTATATTATTCTATTTTCTTTTAATCTTTACCTTTAATCAATCCGAAATAAAGATTCATTCATTAATTCACATTCCACCACTGGCTTTTAGCAACAAGTGTATTTCCCAAATATGTTTTAAATTTGCTTTAACTAACCACCACCCATTTGTCTTTTGTCTAGGCAAGAGGGAAAATGTCCACCCCAACTGGACCTTGCTTCAATATTTACAGAGATGCAGGCTGAAGATCTGCTGGACCAGGACCAGGGGCCGATCCAGTTGCTTCTCAGTGAGGGAGCGTGGCAGCCGTGTGTGACCCATTCCAGTTTTATTCTTTTTTACAGTTTGAATTTTGCACATTCTGAATAATCTGGAATTTGCTGCTGATTGTAATAAAGAATTTAGTGACTTAAGTGTTTGCATCATGATTTTCCATTTTGTCTGTTAAGACACCGGTGGGAAAAGAGTCAACTGTACAAAGGATTTATCGGTGACCTTGAAAATAATGGCTCATTTTTAAGAAAAAAGTAACCAAAACAATTATTTTATTAACTGAAGACTGTATTGTTGGATGTATATGGAGGAATTCTGGGTCATATTAGCATCTGCTCTTCATCATAATGGGTTTGGGCGGGGGTGTCTAATCATGTGCCATGGAGGGCCAAGACCCTGCAGGCTTTACCTCCAACCAGTGTCTTCAACAGCAGATTCCACTGAACTTCTTCCACTGACTGATCAGTGATAACACCTGCTGAAGAGACTGGGTAGAAGAGAGAACCTGCAGGGTCTTGGCCCCCCATGACACCTGATTGGAAGTCCCCGGATTAGGTTTAATGGGATTTAACATTTAACACAAACTGCTTTATGGTTCATAATTTTGTTGACAGACTTACACCAAACCAAAAGTGATTTCTCAAACTGCTGGATTGTTCTTAGACAGCTTTTCCAATCTTTCAGTATTTAATTTGTGCCACATGGTGGTAACCTTCACATATATAAAAAAGGGACATCTGCAAAAACTTCACAGGTTTATTGTCAGTGCAATTCCAGTGCAATACTACATGAATGCATGTATAGTACGTTGTTGATGCAGAGAATATATATTTCTACAGTACATGTAGCTAGTAAATCAATTATTTTCCATGTAACCTTGTGACTGCATTATTTTAATTGCCTTTAATCCTAGATCAAGTTTGTTTTGGCCTAAAATGCATCATAACTATAAAATATATCTTATTATACGTAACTCAGTACTGTTTACTTTTTGAATACATATTTTGTGGCTAATATAGTTATTAAACTGGCGATCAAGTTGTGTCAGCTGATCATTTTTTTCTATGACACCACCTCAGACTGCTGCAGAAGCAGGTACGTCCATGATGTCTGAACAGTCTCTCCATGATTTTCACGCAGAGCAGAGCAATTTGTTGTACAGGAAATAAACGTTTCTACAGACATTCTTAAGCTCTATAACCACTGATCGTTGGTGAAGCTGTGCTGACATTAGTGACAGGCTGATGACATCAGTGACAGGCTGATGAGTGAGAGGCTGTGCTGAGCCAGACCGACCGTTTGAAGAGGTAATTTCCCAACAACAGAGCCATCTGAAACACACACACACAGCATACATATTTTAGTACCTAACTTGCAGACATTACAGTGTAGCACGACGTACTTACAGCAAACTAGCATTAGCAACCATTAGCTTACCGTCATATATGACCTAGTTTGTATCCTCATGCCTTCGGCTCTCCCAGAAGCTGCAGAACTATTCCAGAGTGTTTCGTCTCGCTGCCTGTACCCTTATCTGGCGGTCCTTCTTGGTATTTACGGCGAAAAAAGTCACAGACCGAGGAGTCGCCTTGTAGAGCAGCCATGTTATGTTTGCTTGGGTTGCGCGCTTCACGTCACGAGAGTGTGGCGCTGCCTTGCTGTTCAAGAAATCCCACCCACCGCAGACGTGTCAGCAGTAATGTCGAAACGCAATCGAGGGTGAATCGAGTCGTGGTGAAACGAGTCGTGTTCTCAAATCGAGGCTGAGCGGGGCTAATGGAAAAGAGCCTATAGAATAATTATAGTAGGGGACTTTAATATACATGTAGATAGTGATTGCCTTAATATGGTATTTAATTTAATATTAGACTCAATGGGGTTTTCTCAGAACGTAGGAAATTCTACCCATTATCTCCACCACACGCTGGACCTTGTTCTGACATATGGCATAGAAATAGAAAATCTGGTAGTGTCTCCTTATAACCCTGTACTCTCAGACCATTGTCTGTAACACCTTTGATTTTACTATTTCTGACTATTTGGCTCCAAAAGAAAAATATTACTACAGTAGATGCCTCTCAGATGATGTTGTTACCAAATTTATTCAGATTGTTTCCTCTATGCCATGTGTCAACACAACGGAAATTAGCTATAGAGAGCTTGCTCCTTCTGTAATTGATAGCATGGTAGATAGTGTTACAGCTTCTCTGCATCAGACTATAGACATGTTGGCCCCTTTAAAAAAAAGAAAAGTCTAATCAGAGATTTTTAACTCCTTGGTTCAACACAGATACTCGGAGCTTAAAACAGAAGACTCTTCAATTAGAAAGAAAATGGCGCTCCACTAAATTAGATGAAATCTATTTAGCTTGGAGAAATCATATTCTAATTTATAAAAAAAATCTCATAGAAAAGCTAGAACAAGTTATTATTCTGGATTAACAGAAGAGAACAAGAATAATCGCAGGTCTCTTTTCAGCGCTGTAGCCAGGCTGACAAAGAGTCAGGACTCTGTCAATCCTTGCATTCCCTTATAGCTTACTAGTCATGACTTTATGAACTTTATCAATAATAAAATGTCATCTATCAGAGATAAAATCAGTCAGATTCTTCCCACTGTTAACTTAAATACAGTAACTACTACAACTCCTTCAAATGATATCTGTTTGGATGAGTTTACTCCAATTGACCTTATAGAGTTAGATCAAATAATTTCCTCATCCAAGCCCTCAACTTGTCCTTTAGACCCCATTCCTACCAGGTTATTTAAAGAAGTCTTCCCATTTATTGGTAGCTCTATTCTTCAAATAATCCAATTCTTCATTAACATTAGGCCATGTACCGCAGGCTTTTAAAAAAGCTGTAATAAAACCCTTACTCAAAAAGCCAACGCTGGATCCAGGAGTTTTAGCTAACTATAGACCAATCTCTAATCTGCCTTTCATTTCAAAAATCTTAGAGTTATTGCTGCGCAATTTTTTGACCACTTGCAGGGAAATATTTGAAGAGTTTCAATCTGGGTTTAGAATCCATCATAGTACTGAAACAGCTTTAGTGAAGGTCACTAATGACTTCCTTATCACATCTGATAATGGACTCGTTTCTGTACTTGTCCTTTTGGACCTTAGTGCAGCTTTTGATACTATCGATAATAATATTCTACTTGATAGATTAGAACACTATGTTGGACTTAATGGAACTTCATTGCAGTGGTTTAGATCTTATTTATCTGATAGGTTCGTTTGTTCATGTCAATAATGAGTTTTCTTCCAAGTCAAAGCTCAGTCATGGAATTCCACAGGGATCTGTGCTAGGCCCTACTCTTTTTAGTTTATATATGCTTCCGTTAGGCAACATTATTTTGAAAGCACTGTATACATTTTCATTGTTATGCAGACGACACACAATTATACCTGTCAATGAAGCCAGATGATAGTAATCGATTAGCCAAGTTAGAAGCCTGTCTTAAGGAAATCAAAGCTTGGATGACTTGTGATTTCCTGCTATTAAATTCAGATAAGACTGAAGTCATTCTAGTTGGTCCAAAAAACCTTTGAAACACTTTTCAAAATCAAACTCTTAGTTTGGATGTGGTTGCTCTTTCTCTAAATAGTTCTGTGAGGAACCTTGGAGTTATTTTTGATCAAGATCTGTTTTTCAATTCACATATTAAATTTGTTTCTAAGACTGCCTTCTATCATTTGCATAATATTGCCAAGATTAGGAGCATCTTGTCTCAGAGTGATGCGGAGAAACTGATCCACACTTTTGTTAGCTCTAGATTAGATTATTGTAACTCTTTATTATCAGGTTGTCCTAAAACATCTTTAAAAAGTCTTCAGCTGATCCAAAATGCTGCTGCAAGAGTTTTAACAGGTACTAGAAAGAGAGATCATATCTCTCCGGTTCTGGCCACCCTTCACTGGCTTCCCATAGAGTTTAGAATTAAGTTTAAAATCCTTCTTCTTACTTACAAAGCTCTAAACAATCAGGCCCCTTTTTATTTAAAAGGTCTGACACTACCCTATTATCCTAAAAGAGCTCTATGCTCCCAAAATGCAGGATTACTTGTAATACCTAGAATCTCCAAAAGTACAATGGGAGGTAGAGCCTTCAGTTATCAAGCTCCTCTCCTGTGGAACCACGCTGCCAATCTGGATTTGGGAGTCAGACTCAATCTCTGTTTTTAAGAATAGGGTTAAAACCTTCCTTTTTGATATAGCCTACAGTTGGGGAGGGATCATGTGTCTCTAAACCCTCCCTGAGTTATGCTGCTAATAGGTTTAGACAGCCGAGGGACCTCCAATAATGAACTGGGCTTCACTCCTTTCTTCACTCTCAATGAATATTTTTGCTGGTCATAAACATCTGTTTGTTCTCTTCCATAGATTGAGTCCCCATCATGCTGTTTGCTCTCTACATGTCTGTTCTTTTCGTCTTCTCTATCCCCTCACCCCCCAGCCAGTCGCAGCAGATGACTGCCCCTCCCTGAGCCTGGTTCTGCTAGAGGTTTCTTCCTGTTAAAAGGGAGTTTTTCCTCTCCACTGTTGCCAAGAACTTGCTCACAGGGGATCACCTGATTGCTGGGGTCATTCTGCAATTGTGGGGGTTTCCCATACAGTTGAAACTGCTATGAGATGACTGTTGCTGTGAAATGGCACTATATAAATAAAGTTGAATTGAATTATCTTTTTACCTTTTAAACTTACTCCCTGCTTGTTTCAGGGTCAACAGTTTCTGAAACCTGACCTGAATTGCTTTCTATATGTGCAGTTTTTCTTTTAATACAGTGGTGTGAAAAAGTGTTTGCCTCCTTCCTGATTTCTCATTTTTTTTGTTTGTTTGTTACACTTAAATATTTCAGATCATCAAACAAATTTAAATATTAGACAAAGATAACACAAGTAAACACAAAATCCATCCATCCATCTTCTACCGCTTTTCCGGAGGTCCGGGTCGCGGAGGCAGCAGTTCAAGCAGAGAAGCCCAGACTTCCCTCTCCCCAGCCACCTGCTCCAGCTCTTCAGAGGGGATACCAAGGCGTTCCCAGACTAGCTGGGAGACATAGTCTCTCCACCGAGTCCTGGGTCTGCCCCGGGGTCTCCTCCCAGTGGGACGTGCCTGAAACACCTCAAGTGGGAGGCGTCCAGGAGGCATCCTAATCAGATGCCCATACCACCTCAACTGACTCCTTTCAATGTGGAGGAGCAGCGGTTCTACTCTGAGCCTCTCCCGGATGACTGAGCTCCTCACCCTATCTCTGAGGGTGAGTCCAGCAATCTACGGAGAAAGCTCATTTCAGCCGCTTGTATCCGCGATCTCGTTCTTTCGGTCATTACCCAAAGCTCGTGACCATAGGTGAGAGTAGGAACGTAGATTGACTGGTAAATCGACAGCTTTGCCTTAGAACTAAGCTCCCTCTTCACCACAACAGACCGGTACAACGTCCGCATCACTGCAGATGCTGCTCCAATCCGTCTGTCGATCTCTCGCTCCATTTTCCCCTCACTCGTGAACAAGACCCCAAGATACTTAAACTCCTCCACTTGGGGCAGGAGCCTGTCCCCAACCCGGAGAGGACAATCCACCTTTTTCCGGCTGAGGACCATGGACTCGGACTTGGAGGTGCTGATTCTCATCCCAGCCGCTTCACACTCAGCGGCAAACCGTCCCAGCAAGAGCTGTAGGTCATTGCTGGATGAAGCCAACAGGACAACATCATCTGCAAACAACAGAGATGAGATCCTGTGGTCACCAAGCATGACACCCTCCATTCCCTGGCTGCGCCTAGAAATCCTGTCCATAAAAATTATGAACAGGACCGGTGACAAAGGGCAGCCCTGGCGGAGTCCAACTCTCACTGGGAATGACTCCGACCGAGTGTTGGCAATGCGAACTAAACTCTCACAACGGTCGTACAGAGACCGAATAGCTCGTAACAACAAGCCCGATACCCCATACTCCCGAAGCACCCCCCACAAAAATCCACGAGGGACGCGGTCAAATGCCTTCTCCAAGTCCACAAAACACATGTAAACTGGTTGGGCAAACTCCCACGAACCCTCAAGAATTCTCGAGAGGGTAAAGAGCTGGTCCGATGTGCCACGGCCAGGACGAAAACCACATTGCTCCTCCTGAATCCGAGGTTCGACCAACGGCCGGACTCTCCTCTCCAGTACCTTGGCATAGACCTTCCCAGGGAGGCTGAGGAGTGTGATCCCTCTAAAGTTGGAGCACACCCTCCGGTCCCCTTTTTTGAAGAGAGGAACCACCACCCCGGTTTGCCATGCCAAAGGCACTGCCCCCGACCTCCACGCAATGTTGCAGAGGCGTGTCAACCATGACAACCCAACAACATCCAGGGCCCTTGAGGTACTCGGGGCGAATCTCGTCCACCCCCCGGGGCCCGGCCACCAAGGAGATTTTTAACCACCTTGGCGACCTCAGCCCCTGTGATAGGCGAGTCATCCCCCCTCGTCCCCAAACCCTGCTTCCTCTGTGGAAGGCGTATCAGTGGGATTGAGGAGATCCTCGAAGTATTCCTTCCACCGCCCGACGATATCCCCAGTTGAAGTCAACAGTGTCCCATCCGCACCATACACAGTGTGGACGGGGAGCTGCTTTCCCCTCCTGAGCCGCCGAACAGTTTGCCAGAATCTCTTTGAAGCCGACCGAAAGTCTTGTTCCATGGCCTCACCGAACTCCTCCCATACCCGGGTGTCACCTTATCGTGGTGGGGGGGTTTGCGTGCCCCAGTGATCCCAGGAGCTATGTTGTCCGGGGCAATTTGCCTCTGATAGGGTCTCCCAAGACAAACTGGTCCTGGGTGAAGGGCCAGACGAAGAACGATCCAACAGACTCTCATGATAAATTGTATATCAAGGATTCAGTGTACCCCGCCCGGTATGGGGTTACCGGGGCCCCACCCTGGAGCCAGGCCTGGGGGAGGGGCTCGAAGGCTAGCGTCTGGTGGCCGGGTTTCCACCCATGGGACCCGGCCGGGCTCAGCCCGAAGGAGTTACATGGGTCCGCCCTCCAGTAGGTTCACCACCTGCAGGAGGGATCATGGAAGTCCGGTGCTATGTGGATTAGGTGGCAGTCAAAGGCGGAGACCTTGGCGGACTGATCCCAAGCTAAACACAAAATGCAGTTTTTAAAAGAAGGTGTTTATTATGAAGGGGGAAAAAATCCAAACCTAGATGGCCCTGTGTGAAAAAGTGATTGCCCCCTAAACCTAATAACTGGTTGGGCCACCCTTAGCAGCAACAACTGTAATCAAGTGTCTGCGATAACTGGCAATGAGTCTTTCACAGCACTGTGGAGGAATTTTGGCTCACTCATCTTTGCAGAATTGTTGTAATTCAGCCACATTTGAGGGTTTGAGCATGAACTGCCTTTTTAAGGTCATGTTACAGCATCTCTATCAGATTCAGGTCAGGACTTTGACTAGGCCACTCCAAAGTCTTCATTTTGTTTTTCTTCAGTCATTCAGAGGTGGACTTGCTGGTGTGTTTTGGATCATTGTCCTGCTGCAGAACCCAAGTGCACTTCAGCTTGATGTCACAAACAGATGGCCAGATATTCTCCTTCAGGATTTTTTGGTAGACAGAAGAATTCATGGTTCCATTTACCACAGCAAGTCTTCCAGGTCTTGAAGCAGCAAAACAGCCACAGACCATCACATTACCACCACCATATTTTACTGTTGGTATGATGTTCCTTTTCTGAAATGCTGTTTTACTTTTACAGCAGATGTAATCGGACACACACCTTCCAAAATCTTCAACTGTTGTCTCGTCAGTCCACAGAGTATTTTCCCAAAAGTCTTGGGGAACATCAAGATGTTTTCTGGCAAAACAGAGACGAGCCTTTATGTTCTTTTTGTTCGGCAGTGGTTTTCATCTTGGAACTCTGCTACGCAGGCCATTTTTGTCCAGTCTCTTTCTCATGGTGGAGTCATGAACACTGACCTTAAACTGAGGCAAATGAGGCCTGCAGTTCTTTGGTTGTTGTTGTGGGGTCTTTTGTGACCTCTTGGATGGGTCATTGCTGTGCTCTTGGGGTAATTTTGATCGGCCGGCCGCTCCTGGGAAGGTTCACCACTGTTCCATGTGTAACATAAAATAGAAATATTAATAAATAATAAATATGATCAGGTATAAATTATTTAATTTATATTGATGTATTGGAATCTGAGATCAAATCTCATTTCATATACATCAGAAAAGTTAATAACACTCGTAAGGGGCACCAGCTTCTATCTTTAAGAAGCAATTTAATCTTTAATTTCACTTTATACCTGTTTGATCACTCAATAAATTAATCAATAATCAGTCTCAAAAATTTTCCGTGAATTCGATACCTGGGCTTGAAACAGACTCAGAATGAAATAAATTCCCAACAACTTCTCTCATTTTTAAATATTTATTAAACGAAATGATTAACAGACATTGCAGTAATTTCCTTAATCATAAAATCAATCTTGTAAATGATAGATTAACAATGTCAATATTTTCGGAACCAGGGTTAAACTGAGAAATGAATTTCTATCAGTTTGAGTTAACAGATTATTAAAAAAAACGCAAATTTATGGAGAAAGTTTACTAATTATATGAAAAGTCCTTGATTGATCTTAAGAAAATAAAAACGGAATTTTAATGAAAAGAAGAGTTATGTTAAGGGCTTCTTTTTTTTTCCACAATATCTTTATTGAACCTTTTTTTTTTTTTAACAAACATGATACAAACAATCAAACACTAACACTAAAGTACTACAAAAAAAAAAATGCACTAAAAACACCAACAACCACCAACAAAATCAAGTCTTCAACAATGCTCCTCTGTTTAGTCTAGACAATCCAATACATAAGTATACATATTATGTTCACCAGTTTGGAATTTACAAGGTCCACACACATCATTCACCTTCTTCTTCAAGAGTTATGTTTAAATTTTTTACATAATCAATAAAAGGTCTCCATATATTCTCAAACACAATTTCCTTTGATTTCAGTATATATGTTATTCTTTCTAATGGAAGGTTTGTTAACATCTGTCTTAACCACTGAGTCACATCTGGTCTATGAGTCTTTTTCCATAATAGTGCAATACATTTTTTGGCATTAAGCAAACTGAGGTCTATGAATGTTCTTTCACTTTTATTAAAATTATGCTTTTCTGGGTACAGACCCAACAAAAACAGTTTAGGATTCAATATGATTTGTTTTGAGATTATTTTTTCAATTGTTACCCTCACCTCTTCCCAAAACATTCTTATTAATCTACATTCCCATAAACAATGAAATAGGGTTCCTTTACTTTCCATGCATTTTGTGCATGTATCTGGTATATTTTTGTTATATCTATTTAACTCCTCCGGTGTAACATACATCCGCATTAACCATTTGAAATGTATCAATTTAAGGCGTGCATTTATTGATTTGGTTTGAGCTTCTGTACAAGCCAATTCCCATTGTTCCTCTGAAATTTCAATTTGCAGATCTTCTTTCCAGTAGTTTAATCTTTTCAGTGAATTTTCACTTGAAGATAGTGTCAATGAGTTTATCCTTTTTTTTTTTTTTTTTCCCTTTGAAAGACAAAAGTAAAATAGAAAGATGTCTTTACCTTCTTTACATGTTTCAACTGCACTGCAGCCTTCATCAGAAGAGTCAGCTGATTGCTGCCAGGTGACATTTATCAGCTGATTTTCGTAGGCGGGGCCAGCTCAGCAGATCTGTCAGATCCGCCGAGCCGGCCCCGCCTCCCGCCGTCAGATGGTCTCTGGAGAATGTGGTCCCAGGTGTGAGAAAGCATAAAGGCCCCCTCATCTCGGTTCATGGTGTCTTTTCCCCGCTTTCTGATCTCTATTGCCTCCTTGATCCAACGTTTGTGTCTGTTGCTCTCCGATCCAATAATTTTTGTGTTGTCCCAGTCCATGATGTGATTATTTCTTTTGCAGTGGTCCGATATAGCTGATTTTAATGTTTCTTGTTCTGCTTTTTCTTTTTGTGATCTTGTGAGTCGTCCTTGCGTTTCCTTCTCACATTCCTTTGGGCCGGCTCGGCGGATCTGACAGATCTGCCGAGCTGGCCCCGCCTACGAAAATCAGCTGATAAATGTCACCTGGCAGCAATCAGCTGACTCTTCTGATGAAGGCTGCAGTGCAGTTGAAACATGTAAAGAAGGTAAAGACATCTTTCTATTTTACTTTTGTCTTTCAAAGGAAAAAAAAAAAAAAGGATAAATAATTGAAAGAAGACAAAATGAACCTGTTTGACGTATTATGTGTCAATGAGTTATAAAACTCTGAAATAATACCCTTTCTTTTACTATCTTTCATCATCATTTTTTCCAAGGATGAATAAATAGGTCAAGTGAGAGCTTTATTTTGATTTGATCGAATAAAGTTTCTAAGTTGAAGATATTTTAAAAAATGTGTTCTATTGAGATTAAATTTGATCCTCAGCTCTTCAAAAGACATTATGTTGTCTGCACATGGCAAATATAAATCCTGAATCTTTTGTATCCCTTTTAAATTCCATACTTTAAATACAGCGTCCGCTCTCCCTGGTTTAAAATATTGATTACCCCATATTGGACTAAATTGTGACAATAACTGTGGTTCTTTTAAATAGTTTTTAGCTTCACACCATATTTTGATCATATGCTTTACAAATGGATTTTTAACTTGTTTTTGTAATTTTTTTGCCGAATCTGAGTATATGAATATGGGAAGAGGTAAAGGTAAATTGTATGATTCCATTTCAGTCCAGTGAGGGAGATCATTTGATGAAAAATAATATGTCATAGACCTCAGTTGTGCCGACCAATAATACAACATAAAATTTGGACATTTCAGACCTCCACGATCAAATGGTAAATATAATAAAGACAAACGTAATCTAGCCCTCCTGTTGTTCCATATAAATTCCACTAACTTTTTTTTTATTCTTGAGAATAGATCTAAAGGTGGTGATAAGGGAATGTATTGAAATAAATAAAGTATTTTAGGTAAAATATTACTTTTAAGTATATTGATTCTCCCGATCATCGACATTGGTAGTGACATCCATCTCTGAGTTAACTCATTGATATCTGACATTAAGGCTTCATAGTTGACACTGGCGACTGATTCTAGCTTAGGCATAATTTGGATTCCTAAATATTTAAACTGATTTACAACATTGAATTGATTTACCTCAGGGGCTGGGTAATTTCTCTGGGTCTCATTTAGCATTAATATTGAAGATTTAGTTTTATTTATTTTATATCCTGATATTTCCCCAAAATTCTTTATTAAATTCAACAAGGTTGGAATTGATTTTTTTAGATTCGACATAAACAAAATTATATCATCGGCGTACAGGGAGATTTTATGTTCTGTTGGTCCAACTTTAATTCCATATATTTGTGAATATAAACGTATCGCTATCGCTAAAGGTTCAATTGCCATAGTAAACAGTAAAGGTGAAAGTGGACAGCCTTGTCGACATCCTCTATTGATTTTTATTGGTTTTGAAATATTGTTATTTGTTAGGATTTCTGCTGTAGCATTATTGTATATTATTTGAACCCATTTTATGAAATTATTTCCAAGTCCAAACCTTTGTAGGACTTCAAAAAGAAAGGGCCATTCAACTCTATCAAAGGCCTTTTCGGCGTCCAATGATAGGAGAGCTGTATCCGGTGCTTCTTTATTAAAATAAATAATATTAAATAGTCTTCTTACATTATGGAAGCCTTGTCTACCCTTTATAAAGCCATTCTGATCTCGATTAATAATATTTGGTAAAATTTCTTGTATTCGTCTTGCTAAAATTTTACAGATTATCTTAAGGTCGGCGTTTAATAGGCTTATTGGTCTCATATTTTCACATTTATTAGAGGGCTTACCTGGTTTTGGCAGCAGTATAATTAAGGCATTATTTATGTATGATGGTAAATTATTATTTTGAAATGCTTCTAAAACCATTTCCAAAAAAGGTTTTATTAATTTATTCTTAAATTTTTTATAAAGGTCAACTGGAAGACCATCTGGTCCTGCACTTTTTCCTGATTTCATATTATCAATGGCTAGCCCAACTTCTTCTTGACTAATTTTAGACTCCAATATCTCCCTGTTTTCATTTGGAATACACGGTATAGATAGTTCGTTCAAAAACCCATTTAGTTTTATTAAATCAGGTTCATTTTTGGTATCATATAATTTTTCATAGTAATCTCTAAAGGCTCTATTAATTTCTAAAGGATCTATAACTACCTGTCCGTTACTTATAATACTGGTAATTGGTGTTTTAATTTCCAATTGTTTAATCTGCCATGCTAATAATTTTCCTGATTTTTCACCTTGTTCATAAAAAGATTGTTTCAATCTTAGAAGACTCGAGGCAGCTCTATTCGCTGATTTTTTGTCGTATTCAGCTCTCAAAATCAGTAATTCATTCTCCAACCTTGGGTCACTTCCTGCATACACTTTTTCCTGAAGACTTTTTATTTTATGTTCCAATTTAGCTCTCTCCTCTCGAGTCTTCTTAGATTTTGATCCTGTATAACTAATAATATGTCCCCTAATAAAAGCTTTGAAAGCCTCCCACTTTACACATGCTGATGTTTGTGTAGTATTGATGTCAAAGAACTCGTCTATCTGTTTTTCTATATACTTGACAAATTCCTCATCCTGAAGCCATTTATGCTGAAATTGCCATCTACCTGATTCCTTTGTCAATTTTTTATCTACATATATTAGACAACAGGGTGCATGATCAGAGATCACGATGTTATCATAAAAGCAGTTTTGAATCTTGGACCTTAATTCTGTGGAAATCAAAAAATAATCAATACGTGAGAATGTCTTGTAGGTACTGGAATAACAAGAATAGGCTTTAACTTGTGGTTTCATTTCTCTCCATATATCTAACAATCTCAATTCTTTCATAAAATGATTAATAGTCATCCTACATCCAATGTGCGTACAATCCAGTCCTGTTGATCTATCCACACCTGGATTCAATGTACAATTAAAATCCCCTGCTATTATATGTTGCCCTGTAAGTGATGATAAGATGAGAAATAAATTAGCAAAGAACTTCTGATCATCTACTGTATATTGGGACCATATAAGTTCACAAGATTTATATTTTCTAATAGCAAAGAACCTTGAATGATTACATATCTTCCAAATTTGTCTCCAATTACATTTTTCACTTGAAAAGGAACTGATTTATGTATGAGAGTCATAACTCCCCTGGCTCGGGATGAAAATGAAGAGGTGAATACACTTCCCTGCCATCTACTCCTAATTCTTTTAACATCCTCCTCTATCAGATGAGTTTCTTGTAAAAACACAATTCTTGAACCCATGTCCTTTATTTTATTCATAACTTGTTTAAGTTTTTTTAAATTTTGTAGACCTCTGCAATTCCATGAAGTTAAATTAAGATTAACACTTTGGTCCATGATCAATAGAGAGTTTGGGATTACCTTGCAGTGTAAACATGCTCATACAGAGAAGCAAAAACATGAGTGGTTGAACATTCATCCTACAAACTACACACAAACAAATTTCCCCTTCCCACACTTGTGGCAAACCCCCCAAAATCAAAAGAAAAATTCCGTCTCCCGATATAGCCATCGACCGTTCCACACCCACGGGGAACAGCCTAAGCCACTCCTTCTTCATCCTCCCAATCACCCTAACTCTACTGCTTTTAATGACGTAACATTAACTCTCCTCTGTAGTTTTCCAACTTAACTCCAAAATTTTTAACAACTTTGTACATCATAGTTTTTTTTTTTGTTTGTTTTGTTTTTGTTTTGTTTTTTTAATATATAATACAATCTATATTTTGTAAACTTACTATTTACTTCAAGTCAGTCAGATGCCTGTGCAAATGCTTAATTATTCTACCTTATATTTTGTTCATGCTCTGCTCCCACCAGTCTCTTCTTCTTCTTTGATCTTCTTGATGAACTCCTGCGCCTCCTCTGGGGTCTTGAAGATGTGGGTTCTGCCCTCATACGTGGTCAGCAGTCTCGCAGGATAGATTACACCATGACGAATCCCAAGGTTGCGCAGCTCCTTACGTACGGGATCAAACTGCTTCCTCAATTGCTGGATTCCTGTGGCCAAATCTGGGTAGAACCGCACCTGCTGGTCCTGGTGTTTAATCTCTCCTTTAGCTCGTGCAGCGTTGAAGATCTTCATCCTGTCTCTGTTGCTAAGAAACTTCATAATTAAGGTCCTCGGCGGTCCCTTATCTCTCCGTGGGCCAATACAATGTGCTTTTTCCAGAACCACTGCTGATTGCAACTCCTCGCTGCCCAGCACCTCCGGAATCCACTTTTCCAGAAAGGAACATACGTCCCGACCTTCTGATTCCTCTGGAAGACCCACCAGCCTCAAATTATTCTGTCTCGACCGAGATTCCAAATCCAAAATATTATCTTCCAGAGATTTATTTTTTTTTTCCAAAGTGCGCACCTTTAATTGAAGACGGGTGACGTCATCTTCAGCACTAGCGAGACGGAGCTCCATCTGCGCCGTTCGTTCTACACAGTCACCCAATTCCTTTCTTATTCCTTCCAACGCTGTCATAATCCCATCAAATCTAGAGGAAAAGTCCGCTCTCATTGAACTCATGGCAGCCATCAGCGCATCTGCGCCATTCCCCGCAGATATCGCACCGTTGCCAGCCTCCTCCGCCATATATGGAGTTTTGTTTGCTGCGTCACAGACCTGAAAGTCCGTTAATTTGGACTGTTTCGGCGGCTCGCTTTTTCCTTTTCCTGGTTTTCCAGCCTTAGGCTTCGCCGACATATCCTCGCCCAAATGCTGGGATACGTTCTGTCCCAAATGAGAGAGTTATTTGCCGATTTTTTTTCTCCAGGAGCAGAGCAGAGCGAGACACGTCCGTCCTACGTGGCAGCCATAACCGGAAGTCCATGTTAAGGGCTTCTTAATTTGCATCTGATTAGATATACAAATTATTACCGAACCTCAGAAGTTTATTCAGCAGTTGAATTAAAAGTTTGCAGCTCACGTGATTCTTGTTCGATGATGGTTCTGTCGTCGTCCTCATGAAGTTTTGAAGTGTTGTTCAGGGGCAAAACCCAGAATATTTGTCCCGCAAATATTCTGTTGATGATGAATGATATTCATGAGATCGTAAGTTGGATCTCGATGGTTGAAATCCTGCAGAAGCGCGCTGGTTCCTCAGCTGCGCAATGTGGGAGCTGCGTTTTTCTTCCTGGTAGACAAACGGCTGCAGAGGTCTTCGATAATAATTAAAAGATATCTAATCCGATTTCAAATTAGAAAAGAAAACTTTCGGACTTTAGATAAAAATAGTAGCTTCTGGTGGGTGCTTGGTCAAGAAAAATATTATAAAATAAAGTCAAGATTAAGTTTACATTAAAATCAAACAAACGGTGGTTTTACAGAAAGTTTAACAAAGAAAAAGTGATGAATAAAAATTGGAGTTTAACTCCGATTAAGAATTGAGCTCAAAGAAATAGGAATTCCTAGGTATTTAAGAGAAAAATAAAACATTAAGATACAAAGTTACATAAACAAATTACGAGTTATCTGCTCTGTGTTCAGAAAAGCGACACGTGGTTGAGCCTTTGTTCAGACGGTCCTTTTTCTTCCTTGCTGTGTGTAGACAAAGGAGAAGATCAGAGAAAGGGAGCAGCCGGAAAGAAATCCGGGGAAAAAGTGAAGCAAAAAGAGGGTCCGGAGCAAAAGAGGGGCGAAGCAGGGGTCCCTTTCCTTTATATAAGCTCTGTTGAGTTTCGCGGGCTTCCGGCCTGACCGGAATCTCAGCCAATGAGCGTCCTTCGTGGGCGGGCTCGATGAACTTTTAGTCCAATGAACAAACAGTCTATTGTTTGGAGCGCTTTGGGATGAAGAGTTGTCATGCAGAGATTGGCTGTTGGAGTCACATGTGATATCGAGGCAAAACTTTGATACATACTGGAAGTTAATATTTCCCTTTATGTATTAAACTAAGATAACTTTAGTGATTAGTATAAATTATAAGCAGTGCTTCTAAATCAACATGCAGGAGTAAACATTCATTTAAACATTAACATGCATATATATAAAATCACAGATTAATGCATTTCACACATATTATTGATTTTCCACATCAAAAACATCACAGTCCATCTGCATTTTCATAGTTCTGAAAAGAATGAAGGTTTAGAATTGAGTTTGTAATAATGTACTTTAAAGTTCACTAGTTAAATCCAGCCTGTCCAGAGTTTAAGGAAATTAGCTGAGTTGTGGGTCTGTGTAGGTTTTATGGGGGCAATTAAAGTGAAGCCGGACATTGGGGAAATTCATTAGGTTGGTTTTAACAAAAGAAGGGGGATTTCAGCTGTGGCCTGGAGGAAGAAAATCAATTTTTTTGTGTGTTATTCCTGGATGAAACAAAATGTCTTTAAGCAGAAGAATAATTGTTGCTGAGCCAAAGTGAGATGATGCTACACATGTTTTCGCCATTTGTGGATAATGGCTCTCACTGTGGTTTGCTGGAGTCCCAAAGCTTTAGAAATGGCTTTCAAATCAAATCAAATCAAACTTTGTCATATTGCTGTACATACAACTGTAGTGCAGGCAAGATGAAATTGCGTTTCTCTCGGCATCCATATAAATAGAAGCAGCATGATTTAAGACACACTCACACATAGCTTCACCCCACCCCCCATCCATTCACACATCCCTGAGACATACTTGGGAAAAACTAACTAACTATAATATACAAATAATATACAAAATGTCCGTAGGTGCAGTAGTGTGTATGAGAGATTCCGGGTCAACTGTTCAGCATCCTGACAGCTTGTGGAAGGAAGCTTTTGATCAGTCTGGTGGTTCTGCCTCTGATGCTCCGGAATCGTTTACCAGATGGAAGAAGTTCAAAGTGTTTATGCAGAGGGTGAGAACGGTCCTTGACAATGTTCAGTGTCCTGCTCCTACAACAGTTCTGAAAAAGTTCTTGGACAGAGGGGAGGGAGACTCCAATTACCCTCTCAGCCCCCTTGACTATCCTCTGCAGGGCTTTTTTGTCTGACATACTGCAGCTGGAGTACCATGTAGCAATGCAGTACATCAGAACACTCTCCACCACACCTCTGTAGAAGTTCCTGAGGATGCAGATGGGGAGAGAGGCCTGTTTGAGTTTCCTCAAGAAGTGTAGTCTCTGCTGAGCCCACTTCCTGATCCCCAAGGAATTCTTGCTCCAGGTCAGGTCCTGCGAGATCTGCACTCCGAGGAACTTGATGTTCTCCACTCTCTCCACTAAATGGCCACCGATGCTGAGGGGGACGTGCTCAGGCTGTGACCGCCGGAAGTCAATAATCATCTCCTTCGTTTTGTCCCCGTTGAGCACCAGATTGTTCTCCCTGCACCAGCCCTCCAGGTCTCTCACTTCTTCCCTGTACATTGATTCCTCATCCCTCTGAATAAGTCCCACCACCGTGGTGTCGTCTGCAACCTTAATAATCTGGTTCCCCTCGTGTCTGGATACACAGTCATGTGTTAGAAGTGTAAACAACAGTGGACTGAGTACATAGCCTTGAGGGGATCCGGTGCTCAGCGTGACAAGAGTTGGAGATGTTGTTTCCAACCCGGACAGACTGAGGTCTCTCAGTCAGGAAATCCAGGATCCAGAGACATGTGGCGGTGTTCAGACCGAGAAGGAGTAATTTCTCCATCAGTCTCTGGGGAATAATGGTGTTGAATGCTGAACTGAAATCAATGTACAGGAGTCTGGCGTAGGTGTCTTTCTGGTCCAGGTGGGTGATGACAGAGTGTAGGGTTGTGACTATAGCATCCTCCGTGGAGCGGTTTGAACAATATGCAAACTGGAGCGGGTCGTGTGATGCAGGGAGGCGGGCTGTAATGTGTGGTTTGATAAGCCGTTCAAAACACTTCATCACAATTGGTGTCAGTGCAACAGGACGATAGTCATTCAAACAGGACACAACTGGTTTCTTTGCCACCGGTACAATGATAGAGGTCTTGAAGCATCTGGGAACGATGGCCTGACTCAGGGAGATGTTATAAATGTCAGTCAGGACATCCGCCAACTCGCTCGCGCAGTCTCGGAGCACACGTCCTGGGATGTTGTCCGGACCTGCAGCTTTGCGTGGGTTGACTCTGGTTAGGGTCCTCCGTGTGTCCGCTGTGTTGATGGTAAAAGCTGGTCCGACCGATGGTGGGGGTGGGCCAGCCCTCCCTCTAATTGTTGATATAACCTTTTATAACCTTTTCCAGACTGATAGATCTCAATTACTTTGTTTCTCATTTGTTCCTAAATTTCTTTGAATTGCAGCATGATGTCTAGCTTTTGAGGATCTTTTGGTCTACTTCACTTTGTCAGGCAGGTCCTATTTAAGTGATTTCTTGATTGAGAACAGGTGTGGCAGTAATTTGGCCTGGATGTGGCTAGAGAAATTGAGCTCAGCATTCCAAAGATTTGATAAATCACAGTTAATTCTTGTTCTGTTTTTTGTTTTCTTTTTTTTTGGGGGGGGGTCACTTTCTTCCACACAGGGCCATGTAGGTTTGGATTTTTTTTTACCATTAATAATAAACACCTTCATTTAAAAACTGCATTTTGTGTTTACTTGTGTTATCTTTGTCTAATATTTAAATTTGTTTGATGATTTGAAACATTTAAGTGTGACAAACATACAAAAAAAGAAGAGAAATCAGGAAGGGGGAGAACACATTTTCACACCACTGTATCTTCCTGCCTGCCCCAGGAACTACAGATGGAAATTCGTGAGAACACTATAATCTGGTACTGAGCATTTTTACACTGTGTTTAATATTTTGTTTTTTTTGTTTTTGTTTTTTTTTTTTGTTTTCCTGTACATGGTCCCTGACAAATAAACCAACAAACTAAACTAAGTAAGACACAAACAGCGCATCTGGGACATATTCCTCATCACAGCAGATTTAAAGGCCCTCCTACCAAATCTACACCAACATGTGGACTTTCCAACAAGAAGAGACAACTTGCTGGACCTGGTGTACACAACTCACAAGAGAGCATACAGAGCCTCCCCCCTTCCCCACCTGGGTCTCTCTGATCACATCACCATCTTGTTAAGGCCTGCATACAGACCCAGAGTGAAAGCCATCAGACCAACAAAAAAACAGGTATGTGTGTGGCCAGAGGGGGCCTCAGATGCTCTGAAAGACCGCTTCAGCACTACAGACTGGGACACTTTCAAGCATGCAGCCACTCACAATGGACACACAAACCTAGAGGAGTATACTGCGGTTGTTGTACCATACATAGCTAAACGCACTGATGATGTTATTCACTGCAAAACCATCACTGTTTGCGGTAACCAAAAGCCATGGATGACAGCAGAGGTCCACAGGCCCCTGAGGGCTCAGGACACTGGCTTCAGGGTCGGCGACACTGCAGGACCAACAACAGCTAGGGGCAACCTGTCCCATGACATCAAGGAAGCAAAACAACAGTACAGCAAGAAAATATCCAGCCACTTTAGCAACACCAGAGATGCATGTTCCCTCTGGCACGGCACACAGACCCTCACCAACTACAAACCTCCACCCCAGACAACAATGAGAAGGCATACAGGGAGGAGGTAGAGAATCTGCTGCTGTGGTGCCAAGCAAACAATCTGAAATTGAATGTCCAATAAAAACAAATAACTCATTCTGGACTTCAGGAAGAACAGACAGGGCCACTCCCCTCTCTCCTCATAAATGGCAACCACATGGAAAACGTTCCCACCTTCAGGTTCCTGGGCACCCACATCTCCTCTGACCTCTCCTGGTCTGTCAACATCAAGGCCCTGGTGAAGAAAGCCCAGCAGTGGCTGCACTTCCATGTCCTGAGGAAGCACAACCTGGACCAGAAGCTGTTGCTGTTTTTCTAACATTGCTCAGTGGAGAATGTGCTCACCTACTCTCTGGGTGTGTGGTACACCGGCTCCACGGCCGAGAACAGGAAGGCTGTGCAGAGGGGCATCAACACTGCCCAAAAAATTATCGGCAGCCCCCTGCCCTCCTTGGAAGACATCTCCAGAGCCTCCTGTCTCAGAAGGATCAAGGCTATCACAGGAGACTAACTAACTAACTAACTAACCTGCACTTATATAGCGCTTTATGTGTGAGACGATGTGAGACCCCTCACATCCCACTCACCACCCGTTTGACATGCTTCCCTCTGGACGACGGATCAGGTCCCACACCTCCAGACTGAAACAGTTTCTTTCCCTGGGCCATCCGGACTGCAAACAGTCAGAGGCCCCACCCCCTCCCTCTGAATGCTCACATGCACAGAACTGAGGACCTTTTAATTATCACTATAACTCACCTGTCTTTGCACTCCTAACTTTCATGTATATTGACCCTGAAATCAATACTGTACATATTTTCCATAATCCTTGGGTCATTTTACTCAATTATGTGTTCTGCACTCCGCACTCTTATGTACACAGTTCCACCCGCGAATCCACTACCGTACCTGTGTATATATGTATATTGTTATTTTTACTTTTATTTTTATTTCAGTCGTATGTTTAATCGTGTGTTCTGTAACTGTTTCATTTCAAATTCTTCTCACCTACTTTATTGTGCAGTAGCCTGGTGGAGCACCCACAATTTCGTTGTGCTGTACAATGACAATAAAGCCTATTCTATGATTGAAATAGATAGATAATGAAAGAAAGTAGGGCCCTATGGATGCCTTTTTTTCTATGAATGCATTTTCTTCTTTTGATTTTTATTTTTCTCTCCTAGGCACACCTTTTTGCTGGTTTTGATTTTTTCAGAATAATTCTGTGGCTCACATATTGCATTTTATTTTTCACTTTTATTGCTGAACTTGTGACTTTATTTAACGTCCAAGGATGCAGAAATTCATATGACCCCACGAATCTAAGCAGAAAACATGTTTTACTTTATTTTATTTTGGTTTATTTTATTTTAAGTTCAGTTTAGTTCATTCAGTGTGGTCCATAAAAGCAAGCATAATAATATCAAAGTATATACTGTATGTAATGTAATTTACTTCACCCGAAGGTGACCAAAGTGCTTTACAGAAAAACTGAAAATAGCATAACCTAATTTACCTTATTTACTGTACTTAATAATCTTATAATTTTACAAAAAAAAATTTTAACAGTTTTCAAGGAATCACATATTTAAACTGTGTCAGGACAGTAATCCCACAGGCTGACACCCAAAACAGAGAAACAGTCACACTTTATATTAGTCCTAGTTTTAATTTCTATGTGGATGATATAGGAGTAGAATATACGTCTCAGGAATCTTGTTCTCCTTTGTATTTTTTTTTTTTTTAGGGGTGAACTGAACCATGGCAGACCAGTGCCATCTTATTCTGTCACATCGCCATCCTGACTCCAGCATCATTACCCAGTGTCAACACTGACGTGATCACCAAATCTGTACGACTTCAATCCGTCCATCAACCAGCACTAAAGTATGCACACCTCCTTAATGAGCAGCTCACCCTCACACAACTGACTAGGAACTCCTTTGTTGGTCACCGGCGGGTGGCCGAAGACAACAAAAGGCTGGTATTGCTTTGTTTGTGGCGATTGCCTGTAACCCGGAACTGCCGAGTGACAAACATAACCCCACGTCTATAAGTGAGTCATGAACATTCTCTGCTCTGTGTGCGTGGATGTGTGAGAAAGACATGTTAGCAGCTGAGAGCCAAAGAATGGACAAAGACAACAATAAGATGGACATTCTCTGTGAGCTGAAGAGAAAGATGAATCAACACCGTTTGCCATGGTTTACTAGCCCAACAGAGAAGAAATCTGTGGTGATGTGGATTTACACCAACAATTTTTTTCTTTTTTGTTTTCTCTCAACATGACATATTTATATGTAGGACAATAGTCAGACAATGTACATACACATCTGAGATATAGTTTGCAGTTATGAGTATAAAAATGTACTAGCACACAATAATAAGTATTTCCTAAGTAATTACACCTTCACATCTGACAGATTACAGACCAAAACTGAAGAAGACAGATGAGTGAATGAGTGAATGAATGACTGACCAGCTACAAACCAGAGAGAGAGAGAAACATTTTTATACCACCAGTGTTGATAGATTTCCATCAGGACTAATGTGCAGCATTATTTAAAATGGTAGCCAACAAGTTTGAGATAATGGTTAACCTTTTGACATCTACATATCTTCTTAAGTGTTAAAGTATATGCTTATATTTGGATTTCAATATGATAATTACCAAAAGTTTTATCTTAAACATGCATGGAATAAACATATTTTGAGATCAAATTGACAAAATTAACAAGAGCACTCAATATCCCTCACTTCCATTTTCTTTGAAGATCCCAATATGTCACTGAAGGAGAGCAGTTTGCACCTTTTTTCATATACAGTGGGGTAAAAAAGTATTTAGTCAGCCACCAATTGTGCACGTTCTCCCACTTAAAAGATGAGAGAGGTCTCCAATTTTCATCATAGGTATACCTCAACTATGAGAGACAAAATGAGAAAAAAAAATCCAGAAAATCCCATTGAAGGATTTTTAAAGAATTTATTTGCAAATTATGGTGAAAAATAAGTATTTGGTCAATAACAAAAGTTCATCTCAATACTTTGTTATATACCCTTTGTTGGCAATGACAGAGGTCAAACGTTTTCTGTAAGTCTTCACAAGGTTTTCACACACTGTTGCTGGTATTTTGGCCCATTCCTCCATGCAGATCTCCTCTAGAGCAGTGATGTTTTGGGACTGTCGCTGGGCAACACGGACTTTCAACTCCCTCCAAAGATTTTCTATGGGGTTGAGATCTGGAGACTGGCTAGGCCACTCCAGGACCTTGAAATGCTTCTTACGAAGCCACTCCTTCGTTGCCCGGGCGGTATGTTTGGGATCATTGTCATGCTGAAAGACCCAGCCACGTTTCATCTTCAATGCCCTTGCTGATGGAAGGAGGTTTTCACTCAAAATCTCACGATACATGGCCCCATTCATTCTTTCCTTTACACGGATCAGTCATCCTGGTCCCTTTGCAGAAAAACAGCCCCAAAACACGATGTTTCCACCCCCATGCTTCACAGTAGGTATGGTGTTCTTTCTCCTCCAAACACGACAAGTTGAGTTTTTACCAAAAAGTTCTATTTTGGTTTCATCTGACCATATGACATTCTCCCAATCCTCTTCTAGATCATCCAAATGCTCTCTAGCAAACTTCAGACGGGCCTGGACATGTACTGGCTTAAGCAGGGGGACACGTCTGGCACTGCAGAATTTGAGTCCCTGGCGGCGTAGTGTGTTACTGATGGTAACCTTTGCTACTTTGGTCCCAGCTCTCTGCAGGTCATTCACTAGGTCCCCCCATGTGGTTCTGGGATTTTTGCTCATCGTTCTCATGATCAGTTTGACCCCATGGGGTGAGATCTTGTGTGGAGCCCCAGATCGAGGGAGATTATCAGTGGTCTTGTATGTCTTCCATTTTCTAATAATTGCTCCCACAGTTGATTTTTTTCACACCAAGCTGCTTACCTATTGCAGATTCAGTCTTCCCAGCCTGGTGCACGTCTACAATTTTGTTTCTGGTGTCCTTTGACAGCTCTTTGGTCTTGGCCATAGTGGAGTTAGGAGTCTGACTGTTTGAGGTTGTGGACAGGTGTCCTTTATACTGATAATGAGTTCAAACAGGTGCCATTAATACAGGTAATGAGTGGAGGACAGAGGAGCCTCTTGAAGAAGAAGTTACAGGTCTGTGAGAGCCAGAAATCTTGCTTGTTTGTAGGTGACCAAATACTTATTTTCCACCATAATTTGCAAATAAATTCTTTAAAAATCAGACAATGTGATTTTCTGGATTTTTTTTCTCATTTTGTCTCTCATAGTTGAGGTATACCTATGATGAAAATTGGAGACCTCTCTCGTCTTTTAAGTGGGAGAACTTGCACAATTGGTGGCTGACTAAATACTTTTTTACCCTACTGTACATAAGGTCCCACAGTTGACAGTGCATGTCAGAGCACAAACCAAGCATGAAGTCAAAGGAGTTGTCTGTAGACCTCTGAGACAGGATTGTCTCGAGGCAGAAATCTGGGGAAGGGTACAGAAAAATTTCGGTTGCTTTGAAGGTCCCAATGAGCACAGTGGCCTCCATCATCCGTAAATAGAAGACGTTCGGAACCACCAGGACTCTTCCTAGAGCTGGCGGGCCGTCTAAACTGAGTGATCGAGGGAGAAGGGACCTAGTCAGGGAGGTGACCAAGAACCCGATGGTCACTCTGTCAGAGCTCCAGCGTTCCTCTGTCAAGAGAGGAGAACCTTCCAGAAGGACAGCCATTCTGTGCAGCAGTCCACCAATCAGGCCTGTATGGTAGAGTAGCCAGACGGAAGCCACTCCTTAGTAAAAGGCATATGGCAGCCCACCTGGAGTTTGCCAAAAGGCACCTAAAGGACTCTCAGGCCATGAGAAACAAAACTCTCTGGTCTGATGAGACAAACACTGAACTCTTTGGTGTGAATGCCAGGCGTCATGTTTGGAGGAAACCAGGCACTTCTCATCACCACACCAATACCATTCCTACAGTGAAACATGGGGGTGGCAGCATCATGCTGTGGGGATGTTTTTCACCAGCAGGAACTGGGAGACTAGTCAGGATAGAGGGAAAGACGAATGCAGCAATGTACAGAGACATCCTGGATGAAAATCTACTCCAGAGCGCTCTTGACCTCAGACTGGGGTGATGGTTCATCTTTCAGCAGGACAACGACCCTAATGCCTTATTCATGCTGCATTTCCCCTCTAGTCCGCATGCGCTTTGGATGAGCCTGGCGTGCATGTGGCGCTGTACATGCTCACTTTTTTCATCTACCAGGCCAAGCAGTTGCCGCATGTGCACAACTGTTATTTGTAGTTTTGCCCCAGCCCTATGGGTAGCGGAAATGCGCTAACACACCAGTTTGTCCACCGGCTATAAAACACGAGAGTGACACACATTTTTTTTGTAGCAACAACAATGGTGTCATTTCAAAGAATGGAAGAATTACCGTTTTCCACTGCTCTTCTCTGCTGCTACTGCAAAAAGATTCATGCATGTTGATTTTCATCTTCTGACTCCTCATTGTTTTCCTTGTCTACTTTGTATTTGTATGCTGTGTTGATTGCGCCATCTTGTGAATGGGACGTTCAGTCTTGCGCATGCTCTGTCAACATGTTTAGATCGTGGGCAGGTCACGCAGTCATAAAATTTGGGCTGCATGCAGTCATCCACAGCAGACTCCTGCATACACTAGCAGAGTGGAGACAATGACGTAAATTTCGACACAAAAGGTTTTCAGTTGCACATACGCGGACAGTGGAGGTGCAGCATGAATCCAGCTTTAGCACACAGCCAAGATGTCAAAGGAGTGGCTTCAGGACAACTCTGTAAATGTCCTTGAGTGGCCCAGCAGGAGCTCTGACTTGAATCCAATCGAACATCTCTGGAGGCATCTGAAAATGGCTGTGCACAGACGCTTCCCATCCAACCTGTTGGAGCTTGAGAGGTGCTGCAAAGAGGAATGAGCAAAACTGCCCAAAGACAGGTGTGCCAAGCTTGTGGCATCATATCCAAAAAGACTTGAGGCTGTAATTGTTGCCAAAGGTGCCTCAACAAAGCATTGATCAAAGGCTGTAAATACTTATTTACAAGCGGTTTCTTCGTTTTTTATTCTTAAACTCTTGCACTCCGGGATACCGCGGGCGGTCACGTCTCTGCATCCTAGTGCGTCCTAGTGCGCACTGTGCATCTCAGAGTGCACTGAAAAAAAAAAAAAAGCTGCATTTCCATTCTTCCACTACAGACACAGCCGCGAACAGAAAGCCAAAGGAGTGCTTTGATTGGTTTAGATTTGATTGACCTCTCATTCGACTAATAAGAGCCTTGAATTGGGTTTCTGAAACCTTGAAGAACCAATGACTGAAAACCTAGCAAGAAGGACCCGCCTACCAATGACTGCGAATACAACGAGCCAATTGAAGCAGAGAAGTTCGACGATTGAAAGCATGCGTCCCGTGCGTAAAATCTGTTTTGTGTAAGCCGCTGTGTGTAACGGAAGCGTTCGCCAGTCTTTTTTTATTACTACTGTTCTTATTTGTTTTGAAAAATCGTTCGCCAAAACCGCAATCATGGAAGCGCAAAACCGCAATCATGGAATCATGGTTTGACCGGGTCGCGTGACCAGAACCATGAGTCGTAACAAGCGGACCAGCTTCATGTTTGTCTGACAATGAGGAACAGATGTTCGCCAGCGACACTGCTGT
Organism: Pholidichthys leucotaenia; assembly: GCA_020510985.1. NCBI lineage: Eukaryota > Metazoa > Chordata > Actinopteri > Cichliformes > Pholidichthyidae > Pholidichthys > Pholidichthys leucotaenia. Next base: position 270,594,916 of record CM035844.1, on the reverse strand, counting down.
TGTGGACAGGTAAGTGTTATAAGCTAAATTATTCTTTATCCCTGAAAATAGTAATCAAAATGACTTTTGACCGATCGGTAAATTACAACTGTGCATCATCGCCACATGACGGACCGCGGCGCACGGACCAGACCGGGCGCCGCGCTCCTCTGTAGCGGGAAGGGGGGGCCGAGTTGTTATCCTCTACATTGCAGATATTTTAGTATAATTTTTATTGCACTGTAGGTTATTTTTTCTTGTAAAAAAAAAAAAAAACCACACATTTTTTACGTGGCATGCTTCTTTGTGTGTGGGGGGCTTGTTTGTTCATTCATTCATTCATGAATGAATAAACAACCCCCCCCCCCCCCACACACACACACACACAGCCCTGAGTGTCACCTTTCATTAGAGCCCAAGATCAAGCTTCTATATTGAATCATTCAAAAGTTATAGACGTTTTTCCAAACTGTGCCATTTGGCACAATTTGGCACAGTTCAAAAACGCCTGGGAACAACCTGAGGAAAAAGCTGTGCAATATATTCATTTTTTGCGGTATTGTTAAAAAATTTTGACCTCAGCTGGGTAACACTTGGTTCTACATTTCTGTTGCATTTTCCAGCCCGTATCTGACAGCTGTGTGTTATTTGCAAGCATTTGTATCTAAAAAAAACACCCAGGCAAACTTTATTTTCAAGTTCAGTATGTTTAGATGACTGTTACTCAGTGGCAGGAGCACTTGGAGAGATTATGACTGTTTTGCCAAAAAACTCAAAGTGTTTTCTTTTAAATGAGACCAACCCCATGAAGATGCTGCAAAGGGTTGAAGAACAGCTTTGGATTTACTTTGGGTATGTTATTTTTAGGCGTTTTTAGGGAAATTGACCAGAGTGCAAGGGGTTAAAATCCATACATCCATCTTCTACCTTTTTTCTGGAGGTACGGGTCACGGAGGCAGTAGTTCTACCAGAGAAGCCCAGACTTTCCTCACCCCAGCCACCTGCTCCAGCTCTTCAGAGGGGATACCAAGGCGTTCCCAGACCAACTAGGAGACGTAGTCTGTCCAGCGAGTCTGGGTCTGCCCTGGGGTCTCCTCCCAGTGGGACGTGCCCGAAACATCTCAAGTGGGAGGCATCCAGGAGGCATCCTAATCAGATGTCCAAGCCACCTCAGCTGGCTCCTGTTAATGTGGAGGCGAAGCGGTTCTACTCTGAGCCTCTCCTGGGTGACTGAGCCCTCACCCTATCTTTAAGGGTGAGTCCAACAATCCTACAAAGAAATCTCATTTCAGCCGCTTGCATCTGTGATCTCATTCTCTCGGTCATTACCCAAAGCTTGTGACCATAGGTGAGGGTAGGAATGTAGATTGACTGGAAAATTGACAGCTTTGCCTTAGAGCTTAGCTCCTTCTTCACCACAACGGACCGGTACAACATCCGCATCACTGCAGATGCTGCTCCAATCCGTCTGTCAAGCTCTCGCTCCATTCTCCCCTCACTCGTGAATAAGACCCAGAGATACTTAAACCTCTCCACTTGGGGCAGGAACTTGTCCCCAACCCGGAGAGGACAATCCACCTTTTTCCGGCTGAGGACCATGGACTTAGACTTGGAGGTGCTGATTCTCATCCTAGCCGCTTCACACTCAGCGACAAACCGTCTCAGTAAGAACTGTAGGGCATTGCTGGATGAAGCCAGCAGGACAACATCATCTGCAAACAACAGAGATAAGATCCTGTGGTCACCAAGCAAGACACCTTCCGTTCCCTGGCTGCACCTAGAAATCCTGTCCATAAAAATTATGAACATAATCGGTGACAAAGGGCAGCCCTGGTGGAGACCAACTCTCACTAGGAATGAGTCCGACCGAGTGTTGGCAATACGAACCAAACTCTCACAACGGTCATATAGAGACCAGATAGTAGCTCGTAACAACAAGCCCGATACCTAATACTCCCAAAGCACCCCCCCACAAAAAACACAAGGGATGTGGTCAAATGCCTTCTCCAAGTCCAAAAAACACATGTAAAACTGGTGAGGCACACTCCCACGAACCCTTGAGGATTCTTGAGAGAGTAAAGAGTTAGTCCGATGTGCCATGACCAGGACAAAAACCACATTGCTCCTCCTGAATCCGAGGTCTGACCAACGGCCGGACTCTCCTCTCCAGTACCTTGGCATAGACCTTCCCAGGGAGGCTGAGGAGTGTGATCGCTCTAAAGTTGGAGCACACCCTCCGGTCTCGTTTCTTCAAGAAAGGAACCACCACCTTGGTTTGCCATGCCAAAGGCACTGTCACTGACCTCCACACTATGTTGCAAAGGCGTGTCAACCATGACAGCCCTACAATGTCCTGGGCCTTGAGGTACTCAGGGTGAATCTCGTCCACCCCCGGGGCCCGGCCACCAAGGAGCTTTTTATTCACCTTCGCAACCTCAGCCCCTGTGATGGGCGAGTCATCCCCCTTGTCCACAAACCCTGCTTCCTCTGTGGAAAGCAAGTCAGTGGGATTGAGGAGATACTTGAAGTATTTCTTCCACCACCCGACGATATCCCCAGTCGAAGTCAGCAGCGCCCCAGCCGCACCATACACAGTGTGGACAGAGAGCTGCTTCCCCTCCTGAGCCGCTGGACAGTTTGCCAGAATCTCTTCGAGGCCGACTGAAAGTCTTGTTCCATGGCCTCACCGAACTCCTCCCACACCTGAGTTTTTGCTTCCACAACCACCCGAGCTGCACTCCACTTGGCCTGCCGGTACACCTCACCTCAGCTGTTTTGTGAGTCCCACAAGCCAACCAAGCTCAATAAGACTTCTTCAGCTTTATGGCCCCCTTACCACTGGTGTCCACCACTTGGTTCGGGGGTTGCCACCATGAGATGCACCGACAACCTTGTTGCCACAGCTCTGGGCAGCCGCTTCAACAATGGAGGTGGAGAACATGGCCCATTCAGACTCCATGTCTCCAGACTCCCTTGGAATGTGGTTGAAGTTCTTCCAGAGGTGGGAGTTGAAGACCTCCTGGACAGAGACCTCAGCCAGACGTTCCCAGCACACCCTCACTATACGTTTGGGTCGACCAGGTCTGACTGGCTTCCTCCCCTGCCATCGGATCCAACTCACCACCAGGTGGTGATCAGTTGACAGCTCTGCACCTCTCTTTGCCCGAGTGTCCAAGACATATGGTGGCAGGTCTGATGGCACAAAAACAAAATCAATCATTGACCTGCGACCTAGGGTGTCCTGGTGCCAGGTGCACATATGGACGCCCTTATGCTTGAACATGGTGTTCGTTATGGACAAACTGTGGTTAGCACATAAGTCCAATAACTGAACACCACTTGGGTTCAGATTGGGCAGGCCATTCCTCCCAATCACCACCCTCCAGGTTTCACTGTCCTTGCCCACGTGCACAATGACTTCCCCCAATAGGACAATCGAGTCTCCAGGAGGAGCACCCTCCAGCACCCCAGTCACAGACTCCAAAAAGAGCAGGTACTCTGAACCATCACTTGGTGCAAAGGCACAAATGATGGTCAGGACCCGTTTCCCAACCTGAAGGCACAGGGAAACAACCCTTTCATCCACCATGGAAAACTCCAATATAGAGACGGCAAGGTGGGGGATACAAGAATACTCACTCCTGCACATCCCCTCTCGCCCGGGGCAACTCCAGAGTAGGCCAAGCTCCAGCCCCTCTCCAGGAGACTGGTTCCAGAACTGGAGCTGTGTGTTGAGGTGAGGCTGACTATATCTAGCCGGTATCTCTTAACCTCATGCACCAGCTCAGGTTCTTCCCCCACCAGAGAGGTGACATTCCACGTCCCAAAAGCCAGTTAAGGAAGCCTGGGATCAGACCGCCAAGGTCTCTGCCTTCGACCGTCACCTGATCCACATAGCACCGGACCCCCATGATCCCTCCTGCAGGTGGTGAGCCCACTGGAGGGCGGACCCATGTAACTCCTTCGGGCTGAGCCTGGCCGGGTCCCATGGTCAGAAACCAGGCCATCAGGCACTAGCCATCGAGCTCCTCCCCCAGGCCTGTCTCCAGCATGGGGCCCCGGCAACCTCATACCGGGCGGGGTACACTGAAATACCTTGTTCTAACATTCATCATGAGACTCTGTTGGATCGTTCTTAGTCTGGCCCTTCACCCAGGATCAGGTTATCTTGGGTGACCCTACCAGAGGCAAATTGCCCCCGACAACATAGCTCCTGGGATCACTAGGGCATGCAAACTCCCCACTACATTAAGGTGACGAACCATGAGGATAAATATGTTAAAATCTTAAAAAAGCTTTTTTCATGTTGTTATTATGCAATACTGTGTGTAGCATTTTGAGGAAAAAATTAATTGAATCCGTTTTGGAATAAGGCTGTAACATAACAAAATATGGAAAAAGTGAAGTGCTGTGAATACTTTCCAGATGCACTGTATAATTAGTGAGGTAGAGCCAAATTATGATAAGCCTATCATCCATGCATATACAACAAAAATTTTATACAACCCGTAGCTGTAGGTCAAGATCCAAAGGTGAACCTGTGTAGCAAGTTTGGTAACCCTCAAGCATGGGGTCTCCAACCTGGAGCTCCTGGAACATTCAGATTTCTGTGGGAAATTTTCCAATTTCACTTCTTAATTGGTCCACAAATTTGCAAATAATTTGTCATTGTTGTGCATGTGTTCTGTAGGCACCCTTGCACAACAACGGCAAACTATTTGCAAATCTTTTGACCAATTAAGAAGTGAAATTAGAAAATTTCCCAGGAATTCTGAACGTTCCATTAGCCCTAGGTTGGAGACCCCTGCCCTAACGAGCTTTAGTCATTCTATTGTAAGACGGTATAGGGAATGCTAACTTTGACCTTTAACCTTCTGACCCCAAATCCATTCTCAGAGGTCATGATCTCTGGGTGAACATGTGTACCAAGTCTGGTGACCCTAGCTTTACTTGTTCTATAGCACTAGTGCAAAGGGAAGGTTCAGTATCCATAGCCACTGCCAATTACTAAATAAAGTGAATGATTACAACATTCTAGGTTTAGCTTGAATAGCAGAAAATATAGTGCCATCAGGACTAACAACTGACAAATATCTTGTATCAGCCCCCCACAACTTTAATTATGACAATGAAAAAACACACTCAGCTGTTTTTTCCTGTTCAAGGGGGAAATATTAAGTATTTGAAGCCAGAACAGGGTTTTTACTACACAGAGGAAAAAAATTTGCCAGACCAGTCTGCCTTACTGGGAAAACAGCTGCTCTTCTCCATGACCCAGCTTATGTGTGTATAAACCCAGTATTCATTATCTAATGACAGTTTTTACAATGTTAACCTCATTCACTGTCATTCTTTTAAAATAATGAATCAAAATGAAAATATCCCAATAGTTCAATAACAGTATTCACCAGAGCAGATTAACAGAGCTCTGGCCGAGATGAACGACAACATAACTGAAGGAAATTTTCCAACTCCTGGACAAAGAGAAAGACTGGCATCATCTCTGAATTATAGCGGACTGCTCTCCTCCATGGCCAAGCAAGGCTGTGTAGTTAAAAAGCTCCTTTAAAGTTCATAAAAGCTGCTGTACGCTGGATTAAAAAAAACTGCTCACGAATGTCATTTCACAACATTTAGACCAATTTCTCTGATTTTTCACCGCCGCTATCGCACAGTCATTCATTCATTCATCTACAGATTCACAACCAACCCACATCCAACCTTAATCAGGTCAAATGTCAACTCTTAACCAATTAACTTAAGCAGGCGGGAGAGACCTACACCTCAACAATTAAAAAGTTGATACGCCAAAACAAACCCTCCAATAAACATTGGGCATGGCAGAATTAGCAAAAAAAAAGTGGGGTTTTTTTGTTTTTTTTTCGGGGCACCAAACAAGCCGGGACCTTTGCCCAATAAGCCCTCTTGTCCTCACATCTTCAACCTGAGCCTGAAGCTGGAGAGAGTACCACAGTTGTGGAAAACATCTTGTGTGGTACCTGTACCAAAGACTTCCCACCCCAAAGACCTGAACAGCTACAGACCAGCGGCCCTGATGTCTCACATGATGAAGACCCTGGAGAGACTGCTCCTTGCTCACCTCCGCCCCCTGGTGAGACCAGCAATGGATCCACTCCAGTTCGCCTACCAGCATGGCATTGGGGTGGAGGATGCAGTGATCTTCCTCCTTCACCGTTCTCTGCCCACTTGGAGAAGCCCGGGAATGCGGTGAGGATCATGTTCTTTGACTTCTCCAGTGCTTTCAACACCATCCAAACGATGATCCTGAAGGACAAGCTGCTGTGCGCAGGGGTGGACCAGCACCTGTCATCATGGATCCTGGACTACCTCACTAACCGGCCACAGTTTGTGAGAACCCGGGACTGTGTGTCCGACATGATCATCGGTAGCACAGGGGCCCCCCAGGGAATGGTTTTGGCTCCCTTCCTGTTCACCCTTTATACTGCGGACTTCTCACACAACACAACACACTGCCATCTACAGAAGTTCTCTGACGACTCTGCGATCGTCGGCCTCATCTCCAACGGAGATGAAGCTGAGTACAGAGGACTTATCCAGGACTTTGTGGACTGGTGCCATCAGAACTGCCTCCAGATCAACGCGAGGAAAACTAAGGAGCTGGTGGTAGACTGCCGCAGGCAAGGACAACCCCTCACAGCACCAGTAAACATACAGGGAACAGACATTGAGATGGTGATATCCTACAAGTACCTGGGTGTTCATCTGAACAATAAACTAGACTGGTCACACAATACTGATGCACTCTACAAGAAGGGACAGAGCAGGCTGTTCCTACTGAGGAGACTCAGGTCTTTTGGTGTACAAGGGGCGCTGCTGAAGACATTCTACGACATGGTGGTGGCATCAGCCATCACTTTTGGAGTGGTCTGCTGGGGCAGTGGCATTACAGCAGCCGATAGGAAGAGACTGAACAAACTGATCAAGAAAGCTAGCTGTCCTGGGGCAACGCCTTGATCCAGTGGAGGAGATAGGAGAGAGAAGGATGGTGGCTAAACTGTCATCTCTGCTGGAGTCCGAGTCCCACCCTATGCAGGACATACTGAATGCACTGAGGAGCTCATTTAGCAGCAGACTTCATCATCCCAGGTGTGCAACCGAGAGGTTTCGCAGGTCCTTCCTACCTACGGCTGTCAGACTGTATAACCTAAGCAGGGCTGCTCGCAGAGATAGCAAAAAAATGTGACGACCTAACAGTATTGAATGCAAAAGATACAATAGACTTACACAATGGTCCCCTCCAGTATACAACTAGGACAGTATCAGTCGCTACGGAGGGTGACAATATGTATGGGTACATATTTGTAACCCAGTGTTAAAAACGTGATTAAAATTATGAATGTCGATACCGCTTTAAGATGAAGGGGGGGACATTCATTTCACAATGGGAGTAGATAGTTTAACGTGAATTAAATTATAAATATCGATACCGCTTTTAGAAAAGAAAAACACCCATTTCACAATGGGAATACATAATTCGAATATGAGTATTTAAATAAATATATATTCATAAATAGTAGGAACATCTTCTAGAAGGTTCTGATAAAGTTCCTAGTATTGTGTGTTGATATTTCGAGTAACCAATGGGTGCGCCGTTGCTGGGTCACGCCACCCAATGGGTTAAGCGCTCTCTCCCTGGGTCTGGGATGACTTGCATTTTTGGCTCAGTCACGCCAGACGCCGAAAGACACAGACCAGAGAGAGAGACGGTCCTTGGTGATATGGCGACGCTAACGTGCTAATAGCAGCCTTTGCCTGGATAAAACCCTTGAAATTGATTGGAATCCAAAGGTTGTTGACGCCGTTGAGCGCAGGAACTCCACTGAAGCACGAGCCAATTGGCATGGTCAGGTTCTTGTTCTTTTCTTTTTTTTCCTCCCTTTGGACTGGTTTGACCAGAGCGTGGATTCTCCAGATCTGGATGGCGAGCCGAAGCCCGAGTCCTAGAAACTGCTAGAGGTGACTCCACTAGTCACCTGGAAAGGACAAACGAGAACTCAGAATCAGATTTATTGCCATTGTTCATGTAGTACACAAACTAGGAATTTGTCTCGGTGCAATGCTGCAACATTAAACATGGAGTAGCACTAAAGATAAAAAACTATGCATGCAATAAAAGGTAGAATATGAATAAGTAATACTAATCTATGCAATTTTTAAATATATTAACAAGCAGCAGATATTGTGGAGTTCCACATAGTGCAGTCGGTAGTGCAAAAAGAAAACAGTGATAATTGTCATGAGTCCGGTTGAGCTGCTGTACGTAGTGCACGAGAGTCTAATAAGTCACTTAGTGTTCAGCAGTCTGATGGCACAGGGGAAGAAGCTGTTCATGTAGTGGGAGGTTTTAGTCTGAATGGACCGAAGTCTTCTGCCTGAGGGGAGGGGGGGGAAACAGTGTGTGTCCAGGGTGTGAAGGGTCGGCTATGATCCGACCTGCACGCCTCCGGGTCCTGGAGGGATGGGAGCTTGCAGCCGATCACCTTCTCAGCAGCGCGCACAATGCGCTGCAGTCTTAGTCTGTCCCTGGCGGTGGCTCCTGCGTACCACACGGTGATGGAGGTGGTGAGGATGGACTCGATGATGGCCGTGTAGAACTGCACCAACATCTTGGTGGGTAGCTTGAGCTTCCTCAGCTGCCGCAGGAAGAACATCCTCTGCTGGGCCTTTCTGATGAGGGAGCTGATGGTCAGCTCCCACTTGAGGTCCCGGGTGATGGTGGTGCCCAGGAAGCGGAAGGAATCCGCAGTGGTGATGGGAGAGTCTGTGAGGGTAAGGGGGGGCAGAGGGGCTGTGACCAGCACGGTGGTGCAGTGGTTAGCACTGTTGCCTTACAGCTAGAAGGTTCCTGGTTCAAATCCCCAGGCTGGCAGGGGTTGGAACCTTTCTGTGTGGAGTTTGCATGTTCTCCCTGTGCTGCGTGGGTTTACTCCGGGGGCTCCGGTTTCCTCCCACAATCCAAAGACATGCATGTTAGGTTAATTGGCTGTTCTAAATTGTCCCTAGATATGTTTCCTATAGGCCCTTAGAATAGAGGGTTAGTATTAGTGAAAGCGCTTTGAGTGGTCTTTGTGACTAGAAAAGCGCTATATAAATGCAGGTTAGTTAGTTAGTTAGTTAGTGAAGTCCACGATCATCTCCACTGTCTTCAGAGTGTTCAGCTGCAGGTTGTTGTGGCTGCACCAGGACGCCAGCTGGGCCACCTCTCTCCTGTAGACGGACTCATCGCCGTTGGAGATGAGCCCGATGAGGGTGGTGTCGTCCGCAAACTTGATCAGCTTGACAGACTGGTGGCTGGAGGTGCAGGAGTTGGTGTACAGGGAGAAGAGCAGGGGGGAAAGTACACAGCCCTGGGGTGATCCGGTGCTGATGCTAACAAAGTCTGAGACAGTCTTTCCCAGCCGCACATGCTGCCTCCGGTCCGTCAGGAAGTCGGTGATCCACCTGCAGAGGGAGTCAGGCACGTTGAGCAGGGACAGCTTGTCCTGGAGCAGAGCGGGGCGGATGGTATTGAATGCAGAGCTGAAGTCCACAAACAGGATCCTGACGTAGGTTCCCGGGGAGTCCAGGTGCTGCAGGATGGAGTGGAGGGCCAGGTTGACTGCGTCGTCCACAGACCTGTTGGCTCTTTAGGTGAACTGCAGCGGGTCCAGGAGGGGAGTGGTGATGGTCTTGAGGTGGGGCAGGACCAGGCGCTCAAAGGACTTGATGACTACAGAGGTGAGCGCTACAGGTCTGTAGTCGTTAAGTCCAGTGATCCGTGGCTTCTTGGGGACAGGGACGACGGTAGAGGTTTTGAGGCAGGCCGGCACGTGGCATGACTTCAGGGAGGTGTTAAAAATGTCTGAAGACAGGAGTCAGCTCCTCCGCACAGTGTCTCAGGGTGGAGGGAGACACGCCGTCCGGACTGGGGGCCTTGCGCGGGTTCAGTCTGGAGAACTGTCTGTGCACGTCCTGCTCACTGATGGCAAGGGCAGGGGGGGAGGAGGGGGGGCCGCCTTTGATGAAGTGGGGACCATGGAGGCAGTGGCGCTGGGGGGAGGGGGGAGTTGGACACGGCTGACGAGGTGTCAAAACGGGCATAGTGTTGGGACAGTCTTTGACAAAGGGCTTTGTCATCCTGTCCCTTAGAAGCCTGAGGCCGATAGTTGGTGATTTGCCTCAGTCCTCTCCACACAGAAGCAGAGTCGTTAGCAGTGAACTGCTGCTGGAGTCTCTCAGAATACACAGATTTAGCTCTCCTCAGCTCTCTGCTAAACCGGTATTTGACCTCCCTGTAGCAGTCCCCGTCTCCACTTTTCAACGCTGCTTCCTTCTCCTTCCTGATCTGTCTGAGCTTAGCTGTGAACCAGGGCTTGTCGTTGGAGTAACTCACCCTGGTGCGCGATGGAAGAATGCTCTCCTCACAAAAGTGGATATATGAGGTCACAGTGTCCGTGTACTCATCCAGATCATGCGTAGCTCCTTTAAACATGTCCCAGTCAGTTATTTCCAAGCACGTGCGCAGCTCCTCCACAGCTTCACTGGTCCATTTCCTCGTAGTGCTCACAACAGGTTTTGTGAGCTTCAGTCTCTGTCTGTATGTGGGAATCAGGTGGACCATCACGTGATCAGATAGTCCGAGCGCAGCGCGGGGAACAGCACGATACGCGTCCTTAACTGTAGTGTAACAGTGATCCAGCGTGTTCTCTCCTCTGGTGGAGCATTTAATAAACTGTTTGTACCGGGGGAGTTCGTGGCTCAGGTTGCTCTGGTTAAAGTCGCCAACCACAATAACCAGAGAGTCCGGGAAAGTCCGCTCCGCTTGCTGAATGTGATCCGCGAGCGCGCGCTGAGCCTCACGCACGTCCGCCCAACGCGGGACGTAAACAGCGGCCAGGATGAATGAAGCAAATTCACGCGGGGAATAAAATGGCTTGCAGTTGATGAATAAATATTCCAGAGCGGGAGAACAGTGTTGGGAGATCAAAGTTACATCGGCGCACCAGCTGCTGTTGATGGAGAAGCAGACTCCTCTGCCTGTGATCTTGCCAGAGAGCCCCGTGTCGTGGTCTGCACGAAACAGCTGAAATCCCTCGAGGAGGAGCGCGCTGTCCCGTGTCTTTTCCTTGAGCCAGGTCTCAGTGAAGCAGAGGGCACACGAGGTGGAGAGGTCCTTAAATCGCATCAGCAGTCTCAGTTCATCTACCTTGTTATAATGTGAGTTGACGTTGGACAGAAAGATCCCAGGCAAAGCCGTGCGCGTGCCTCTCCTGCGAAGCCGCACCAGGGCGCCCGCTCGTCTTCCTCTCTTTCGCTGTCTCACTTTTTGGGCTAAAAAGTGAACCAGATCGGCGGCAGGAGCCAAAAAAAACTGGGAGTAGGTCCGTGGGAGTGAAAGTCCTGATATTTAGTAGCTCTTCACGGGTGTAAGAGCAGGCAGACACACAATTGATGAACAAAAAAAAAAAAAAAAAAAAAAAAAGCACAGTGATGCACCATGGCGACCACTGTGGGCGCCAGCTTGGATCATTAGCAGCCTCATGATCCAAGATGGTGCCATCTTGGATCATGAGCAGAACTGTGAATATTGTAAATATAATTTGGGGTATTTTATTTTTAATTTTTTCCCCTTTGTGACAAGCGCTGTGTTTTTGTTCATATGTACATATCTGTGAAATAATATATATAGTTCCAAGTTCCATACACCGTGTGTGTGTGTGTCATCTGTTGTTGCACCTCCCAGGCTCCTACGAACCTACAGTCGGTCTGACCTGGCCCAATTATCCCTCTGCTCAGGTAGTAAAGTTAAGGTAACTACATTGCCATAACACAATACTACCAAAAAGGGTACTACACCTAAAGTGAGTAGGGTGAGTGGGTGTTAGTAAGGGTTACACACAAAAATCTGGCGAGCGCAGGTGTTAGTGGGTGTTACCCTGGTATTACCCCAGTGATATTATACCCTAATTATACCCATTATATTACAGTGGTATATTGTTACAAAATTTGGCGAGACAAGACAGGGACACAGTGATTATATATTCATACTATGTAGGATAACTAGACGGTTATGCTGTTTATTCCATCTAGCTACAATGCTCCCCACTGTGTGTATATATATTTATATATTTATGTGTACATATGTATATTTGCTGCTCTTGTTTTTCTTGTCTTCCTGATTGTTGCTCTGAGTGTTGCTGTCCCTGTGCTGTTGCAATCCTGGAATTTCCCCATTGTGGGACTAATAAAGGCTTATCTTATCTTATCTTGATAATCCGGGGCAGACTATCATGCATTAAGATAATTTTGCTACAGAAGGCATGGTTCTTCTTTTTGTACCATGGAAGAAAGTGGTCACTCAGAAACTCTATATACTTGGCCGAGGTCATTTTCACACCTTCAGGGACCCTAAAGGGGCCTACTAGCTCTCTCTCCATGATTCTGGCCCAAAACATGACTCTGCCACCTCCTTGCTGATGTCACAGCCTTGTTGGGACATGGTGGCCATCCACCAACCAGTCACTACTCCATCCATCTGGACCATCCAGGGTTGCATGGCACTCATCAGTCGGCAGCGGCGGCCTCCGTCGGTCTATGATGACCATGGAAGAGAATCCTAAACATCTACTCTGCTGGAACAGCACCGCCTGTGGCTGAACAGGCCGATGCGCACCGGTGTTCTACCTTCCAGCATTGGGCGTTGGTAGGATTCAAGCCTGGGCTGGAAGATATGGAGGACAAGATGTTACCCATGCAGCATGTCCCCCCTCTCCATGTCACTGATGAATCCAAAGGAACAGCAGGGCTGCTATAGTTTGGCACCAGCGCCGTCACAGGAGCTGCCAGAACGATGTTGAGCACAACAGAGAACTGCCTTAGGGGCTACGACTCCGGATTTTTCCTCAGGGTTGACTCCCGAAGCCTTTCCCGTGACCGGGTGTGCTGCAAGGCAGCGGAGGTTTGAAATCAGGGTTTACCTTCCCCTAGATGGGCTACCTTCCCAGGTTGACGAGCCACCATCTACCCGAAGCATCTGGTTTTAAGGCACCAGAGATCCGCCCTCGCCCCTTCTCCTATTAGTAAAAGCAGTTCCGCCGGGCTTAGAGACTAAACCACACGGGCAGGCTAGGAGTTGGACTTAGTTGTCAGAGGCTTTTCGAGACGCACGCCGTAAGGAGCATTTTATGAGCACTGGGAGCTTAACCTCAGTACCGCTCCTGGCTATGACAACCTTGGAACCGCACTCATCAGTAAACAAGACTGTTCAGAAGAACTTACCAAAGTGGCCAATCAACAGTCCAAATTATTAGGGCTAATGGAGGAAGTCCGAGAGCTGAAATTAACAATTAAGGAAGGAGACAAAAAAAATGCAGACTTCGAGGCATCGAGGATCTTGAACAATACACTCGTATGGATGATTTAATCATTAGAGGACTAGATATTAAATATCAATCAAATGCTCATGCTACAGCAGGAATGAGAGGTGAGGAGGCTCCCCCAAGTGAATCAGTCTCCTTGGAAAACCAGGTGCTTTGGTTCCTTGAAAGCAGAAATATAAAGGTTGAAGTAAATGCAATATCAGCCTGTCATACTTTACCCAGAAAGGATAATAAAACAAAGAAATCAATTGTGATGCGCTTTGTGAACAGAAGAGTAAAAAGTGACATACTGAGGCAGGCCAGAAAGCTACGGGGAACAGAAGTTTACCTAAATAAACATTTAACAAAGACTAATGCTGAAATAGCACGGCAAGCACGGATGTTGAAAAGACAAAACAAGATGCAGGCAACATGGACAAACTGTAGAATCTGGATTAAACTAAATGGAACACCTGAGGAAGCAAAGGCCATAATAATAAGAGATCTCACTGACTTAAATAAATATAGATGAACATTGATTAAGAAAATTAAGAGACTACGATAATCCATACCCACACACACAGCAAGAACAGTCCTTTTGTGACATAACATGATAATATACTTTAAAAAAAAAAAAAACAACAACAACAAAAAAACAACTCATGACTGACTTTAGGAGACATCAATCATCCCCAATTGGAGGAAGTCATTTGACACAGAGAGAGGAAATTCAGACTCTGAAAATATCTCATTATGCTGAACATAAACTACAAGAGATGGAGAATGATATTGATCCTGATAACCACTTCTTCAATAATATTCATCATCACTGTGAATATTACACTGAAAAGCAATTCAAAAGTCAAATGCAAGTAGATGGCAAACTATCAATATTACACTTTAATAGCAGAAGTCTTAACAAAAACTTTCTACAGATTCAGGACCATTTAAAACAGCTAGATAGAAAATTTACAGCTATCGCAGTCTCTGAAACTTGTCTCAATGAAGAGCAGGCTTCTTTGATGGCAATAGAGGGATATCAGATGTTTCATATTAACGGATCTCAAAAAAGGGTGGTGGTGTTGCACTGTATATTGATGAACTATACAGGTGTAAACTTGAAAATGGAATGTCCTTTGCACTACCAGGGATTCTGGAATGTGTTACTGTTGAGATTGACCAAGATAAAACAAAAAATCTAATTTTAAGTTGTATATATAGAATGCCAGGAACTTGCATTGAGATTCAGAGATAAGTTCAGAGATAAGTTAGTCGAGCTGTACAATAATATAACTAATAAGAAAATGGTTGTAATCTGTGGAGATTTCAATATTGATTTACTAAATCCATTTCAACAAAATGTAATTACAGAGTTCATGAATTCTATGTACAGTATGAGTCTATATCCCACAATAACACATCCCAGAAGAATCACAGTCCACACTGCTACACTTATTGACAACCTGTTTGTTAATATCGTTGACAAGAAAATAGAAAGTGGATTATTGATAAATGACATCAGTGACCATCTGTCAGTCTTTGCACTTATCCATGGCCACATGGGGGCCAATAAAGAAAAGACTTAAAAGTCTTTCAGATACAAATCACAAAATGCAATCAGTTCTTTTAAAGAAAACCTGCTGAAGCAAGACTGGACAAAAGTCTATGTATCAGATGTAAATGAAGCCTATGATACATTCATGAACTTTGTAACCGCTCTTTATGAAAAAAATTGTCCAATTGTCCATTAGTAAAGAAAAAGCTTAAACAGAAATTTGTTGACAAGCCATAAAGAAAAGGACAAAAGAAGCAGAGCAGCGGTATAAAACATACAAAAATAAGTTAATATATAGGAGATATAGTAAAAGAGACTATTACAGTAAAGAACTGGAGAAAAACAGAGATAACACTAAAAATACATGGACAATACTTAACAATATTCTTGGAAATAAAAACAGAAATACAAGCTACCCAACCAAACACTCAGACTGTGAATGCAGTCTCACCTGCAGATGACTTTAATAAATTTTTTGTTAACATTGGTCCTAATTTGGTTCAAGAAACACCCATTATGGCACCTACAGGTGACACAATAAGCAAAAACATTGCTATAAAAGACTCCATCTTCATAAAGAACACAGATGAGAGAGAGGTCATTGAAACTATTAAATCGTTTAAAAGTAAATCATCTACGGATTGTGTTGGTATTGACATGCTTTTAGTCAAAACTATCATTGAATGCTTAGTGAAGCCACTGACGTATATCTGTAACCTGTCTCTCCAAACAGGTATTTCCCAATGCAATGAAAATAGCCAAAGTAATTCCGATATACAAGACAGGTGACAGAGGGGAATTTTCAAACTATAGCCCTATTTCACTATTGCCACAATTTTCTAACATACTTGAAAAAATATTCTGTGAGAGAATTGACAACTTTATAATGAAGAATAATTTATTGTGTGAGCAGCAATATGGGTTCAGACACAAGAGGACAACTGCATTTGCTCTAATGGAATTTATCGAAAAAATATCAACTGCTGTAGAAAATAAAGAGTATTCAGCTGGGGTATTCCTGGATCTTAAAAAAGCATTTGATACAGTGGATCATAAATTATTGTTAAAGAAACTACAAAATTATGGTATTGGGGGTAGCACTGTCATGGTTATGTAGTTACTGAAAGAACAGATATCAGTATGTATGTGTTGGTAGCAAAAACTCGCAGTTACTGAAGGTTACTTGTGGAGTCCCACAGGGTTCAGTTTTGGGGCTATTGTTACTCAAAATGTATATAAATGATATATGTAAAGTTTCAGAAAAAAATGGATTTAATATCGTTTGCAGATGACACTAATTTATTATGCAGTGGAAGCAATTTGGAACAACTTTTGGATACACTCGGAAAGGAATTAGGAAAACTTAAACTGTGGTTTGATTCAAACAAATTAACGCTCAATTTAAGTAAGACAAAATTTATAATTTTTAACAACCATCACAATAACTCAGTATCTAAACACAGTGTAAATGGTGTAGAGATTGAAAGGGTATCCAAAATTAAATTTCTTGGAGTAATAATTGATAAACTGTGTTGGAAGTCACATATTAATTATATTAAAGGTAAAATGTCCGAATCAATCGCAATACTACACAGAGTGAAATATTTGCTGAATCAACCCACATTATATACTTTGTATCATTCATTAATACTCCCATACATGACATATTGTACTGAAGTATGGGGAAAAATATATAAAGCAAACATATATCCAATCTTTATGCTTCAGAAGAGAGATATTATAATAATAAACAAAGCTGCTTACAGGGAACCAACAAACCCACTTTTTCTTAAATTAAAAGCTCTCAAGATAAAAGATCGGGTTGACTTTAAAACTGCAGTAATAATGTTTAAAGTGAAGAATCTGTCACTGCCCGCAAATAACCAAAAGTTGTTCCGAATAAGGGAGAAACAATATCATTTCAGAGGAACATGTATATTTCAAAAACCTTCAGTGAGAACTACTACCAAGCAACATTGTCTCAGTGCAAGGAGTCAGACTGTGGAACGTTTCTGGACCTGAATTAAAATCATGTACAACGCTTGGGCAATTTAAACAAAAACTAAAGAAATTCTCCAGATATATATACAAAACGACATGTAAAAATCATATAAGGATTATCATATCCAGTCTGTGTTGTGCTGTTGCTTAGTTTTGTTGTCACGTTTTGTCTTAGCTTTGTTCTGATTTGTAATCACTTTTATTTTATTTTTGAATTCTTAGATAGAGCACGGGTGGGCAATATAAGTTGCAGCTTCAACCATCACCCATTTCGGATAACGTATGTTGAATTGTATAATCCGAGGCGTTATTGTTTAATTTGACCTTGTTGGATTTTTTTTTCCCCCCTTGTTATATTATTCTGTTCCTTTCTTTTAATCTAATCTATCCAAAATAAAGATTCATTCATTCATTTCTGCTTGTGAGCATTGGTTAGGGGTGGCCGAATAGTAGAATTATGCACAACTGCAAGCCTCAGGAGGATCCTACACCTTTAAGTTCATGGCACTCCAGAGGCACTGGCAGCTTCAAATACCAGTTTGCTGCTTTGTAATGGCATTTTAGCAGCTGCTCTCTTTATCTGATGAATTTGTCTGGCAAAAACCTTCCTCAGTATGACTTTATCTGCACCAACTCATCTGTACTCTGAATCAGCCACAAATGTCTTCACAGTACGATGATCACACTTAAGTTTTTGTGAAATATCTACTGCTTTCATACCTTGTCCAAGGCATTGCACTATTTGACGCTTTTCGGCAGCAGAGAGATCCTTTATCTTTCCCATATTGCTTGAAACCTGTGGCATGCTTAACCTCTTGCACTCCGTTGTACCGCAGGCGGGCAAGTCTCTACGTCCCAGAGCGCACGAGGGCGCTCTCGTGCACCCTCGTGTGCGCGCATCGGCATGTTCGGCCACAGGCGGTGCTTATTTTGTTTTTGTTCCAGCAGAGTAGACGTTATGATTTTCTTCCATGGTCATAGACCGACGGAGGCAGACGACGAAGGCTGAGTGACACACACGCGTTCGCCAGTCTTTTTTTAATTACTACTGTTAATTTGTTTTAAAAAATCGTTCGCCAAAAACCGCAATCATGGAAGCACAAAACCACAATAATGGAATTATGTTTTGATCGGGTCGCGAGACCAGAACCACGAGCGGACCAGCGTCGCGTTCGTCTGACAATGACGAAGAGAAGTTCGCCAGGACACTGCTGTGAAGAGGTAAGGTGTTATAAGCTAAATTATTCTTTATCCCTGAAAATTGTAATCAAAAATGACTTTTGACCGATCGGTAAATTACAACTGTGCGGCGCACGAAGTCTGAAGTTCGTGCACCACGGTACACGGGTCTTTTGCTGCGTCCAGACCGTGAACGCCACCTCCCCCCCGCTATTCTTCTGTAGCGAGGGGGGGAAGCCGCGGTGACTGCGCCGCTATCGCCACATCGCCACATGTGGCTAATCCGTCATGTAGCGATGGCCGATGTTCATCTTCTGTAGCGAGGGGGGGGGAACCCCCCCCCCCCACACACACACACACACACACACACAACCCTGAGTGTCACCTTTCATTAGAGCCCAAAATGAAGCTTCTACATTGAATCATTCAAAAGTTACAGACGTTTTTCCAAACTGTGCCATTTGGCACAATTTGGCACAGTTCCAAAACGCCTGGGAACTACTTGAGGAAAAAGCCGTGTAATATATTCATTTTTTGTGGTATTGTTACAAAATTTGGACCTCAGCTGGATAACACTTGGTTCTACATTTCTGTTGCATTTTCCAGCCCGGATCTGAAGCTGTGTGTCATTTGTAAGCATTTGTATCCAAAAAAAACACCCAGGCCAAATTTATTTTCTTCAAGTTCACTATGTTTAGATGACTGTAACTCAGTGGCCAGAGCACTTAGAGACATTATGACTGTTTTGCCAAAAAATTCAAAATGTTTTCTTTTAAATGAGACCAACCCCATGAAGATGCTGCAAAGGGCTGAAGAACAGCTTTGGATTTAATTTGGGCACGTTATTTTTTGGCGTTTTTAGGGAAACTGACCGGAGTGCAAGGGGTTAATAATGTGGAACATCCTTCTTAAGTAGTTTTCCTTTAATTGGGCTCACCTGGCAAACTAATTATGACAGACGTCTGAGATTGATATCAGTGATCCAAAGAGCCCTGAGACACAATACTATCCATGAGTTCAACTGAAAAACAAAAAATTGAATGTTTATGACACTAAAATCCTATTTGCATAATAATTTGGAACGTGGTGTAGTTTATGAGCCATTTTGATGTTGACTTTTTAACTTTGCGATCCCAAAACTATAGTCACACTTCAGGTCACAGGGTGAACCTGTGTACCAAGTTTGGTGACCCTAGCTTTACTCCTTGTACAGTAATAAGACATAGGGAATGGTAATGTTAACCTTTAACCCCTTGACCCCAAACCCATAGACAGAGCAGGGTGTAAATCTCACAAGATGTGTATTAGATGCAACTACTGGATCGATTTGAAAAGCCTATATCATTTCTTTCAGAAGTTATTGTGTTTAGAAGATTTCGAGAAAAATCTGACCTCCGTCATCCGATGAAAGTCCAATTGCAATATGCACATCATCAGAGTATATCAAACCATGGTACCAAATTTCAAAACAATCGGAATAAAACTGTATGAGGTGTTGATTTCGCAAAAGTGGGATGAACGGACAGATGTATGAATTTAAGCGCAAGTTATGCACTCGCATCGACACAACGTAGCTGTGGCGGTGTTGACACAGCAGCTATGTGCGTTCCTATTACGTAGCCCGATGTGCACTTCTACAGAGGAGAGGTGCATGTCAGCAACACAGACCATCAGAGCTGTGATTGGTCCGCTTTGTCCCCTCCTTCACATTTCCTAGTCTTGCCACTGCTCCGCTCTGCCTGTTCATGGCGGCACAACTTCCAAGGCAAGTTGGTTAAACAATGGTCCAAATTTAAAAGAATATTGAGCTAGTAAGCACATACAGAACATTTTGTGGCTCGTCATTACTCCAACAATTACACAAATTGTCAAAACGGCAGTGGCAGCAGTGGCACACACCATTTTCTCCGACTTCTCTTTTACTCTGTGCAATGATCATATTAAAAGTTGCTTTTTCTTAACATTTTTAGCTCCAACTCCATCACATTCTGCTCTTGTCCGCCGCTATTTCATAAACAAAAGCACATGACAAACACAAATCACTACATACATCGGCTAAAACCGGTTTTGGTAACGGAACAAAGCATTTTACCTAACACGCAAAGAAAAAACTGCCAATCACTGCATCTGCGACAGACATCGGTAATGGCATTAACGTGATGCAGGTGCATAAATCCAGCTTCACAAACAACATAATCCCCCTTCGATCTTCATCCAAAGGGCTCCTCGATCCCTTTGGACTTGGTCCAGCGAGGGATCGCAAGAGAGCTAGTAAGGATCCCATCTGATGTTCATAGTAAACTTAATAAAGGACGTTGTAACATTGTTATGGGCCTCACTGAGCTTGGGGCTAGCATGCCCAAACTGCTCCACTGCCAGCCAAAACAAACTTCCAGAAGAAGCCAAAGCGGAATAAAAAGAGAACTCCGTATGCTGGAAATTTGCACCAGAGTGGTGTGAATAGTTGATGTTCAGTAAAATTTGCAGATGGACTTTTCATGCTGCCACATCACAACAGTGTGAAACAAAAACAAAAATGTTTCCAAACCACCAAAGTTGATCCTCTTTTAGGCAACTCTACAGGGAGAGCAGCTGACATCTTCTCCTGCCATGTTTGTTATATTGTGCCATGGATCACGTACCTTATATCTGCAGTGCAACAGTGTGGTGTCATTACCAAATCAGAATATGGTATAATTTACTTTTACCCTGGGATCAAACTTTACACTGGCATTATCCTCAACGGTGCAATATGGCACACCCCTATTTCAGATATTAATAATACTGTAATGAAAATGTAAATTACCACTGCCATCTCACCCTATTCTACAGCCGCAGCTCATTGGGTCTAAACAGGGTTAACCTGTTCTTATTGGCTCCCTGGCACAATGTGGTTTTTGGTATATGTGTGCTTAGACTGTCTATGAGTTAGTTGTGTTCCAGTTTCCACGCAGTATAGACGTCGAGTTATTCCTCAGTTTGTGCCAGGGGACCACAGAGCCACAGCCTGTTCTGTGTTATACCGTGTGTGAAATCATGAACTCACCTTCTGCTGTTCAGTTTTGAGAGCTGTAACCTGCCTGCCATTCGTCATTAAACTTTCAGAACTGAACTTCCTTTGTCATGGCGTTTTTCACCCACTGCCTTCACCATCACAGAGTGTACATCGTAACAACGAGTAAGTCCACGACAACTGGTGTCAGAAGTGGGATGACGTATTGCATGATAAAGTTGAAGATTGTTATGGCCAGAAGAGAACTGTAGCTTGCATGTTAGCAGCTAGCCTCTGCTGCCACCTAGTGAGCGCCCTGCATAAGATGTGTGACATTTTGCCTGCAAGAATCTCTTCCGTGTCTCACCGGGTCACGTGACTTCAGCCCAACTGCATAGAAGAGGAATGTAACTGCTTAGTGCTCACAACAAACCTACAGAGTGGTTCCCAAACTTGGCACAACTTTAAACAGAGCGCCAATGCTCACCTGCATACATTAAAGAAAATAAAAAAATAAAAATAACAAAAAAACAAAGGAAAAAATTAATTTAAAAATAAATGATAATAACTAAAGCAATAATAACAAAGAAGATGATGGAACCAGGAGGATGAAAACAGACCGAGCGAGAATGGAGCAGCTGCAGACCCTGAGTAGGCACCAGCATGGATGAGCATCTTTATACGGCTGATGCAGTAAATGCAGCAGCAGGGACTACAGCTATTGCAGCAAATGCAGCAGCAAAATCTGCAAATACAAATGCAGCTGTAAAACCAGCAGCAAGCACAGCAAGGGTCTCTACCACAAGACCAACACCATACAAACACTGGTAGCGACCTGGGAGCAGCAGCTGCTACTCCCCACCGATCTCCTGCTCCCTCCACAGCTGATCCTCGTCACATAACCATGGAGAGGTATGAGACCTCGACTCCAATCCCAGACTTCAGTCCTGAGTTGGATGTCATTCAGCAGCGCTCACTCACTTCAGCTCCTGCTAGACAACTGAGTGCAGAATACACCAGCACAGATCCAGTTGTCTGTCGACGCGGTCGACCCAAGGGGGGGTGATGCTGCACCAGCCAATACAGCCATCACTCCTACTAACCAGAATCCTCACATCAATCAAGTCAACAGGAGGCCAGACTCCACTTTCAGTTCACATCAAAGCATCTACAGTGACCTCCAGGCTTACGCTCAACCCTCATCTTGTTTCTCCAGCAAAAAGCTCCTTGCACTGTTTGATGGAAGTGAGGACTGGAACGCATTCTATATGCCCTTTGAGAGAATGGCTACAAGACAGGGGTGGTCTCATATAGAAAGGCTAGATAGGCTTCATGAGTGACTGAGGGGCTCTGCTATGTGCTTCCTCTGTTCCCTGCCTGAGCATGTGCAAGAAGATTACTGTCTCCACACAGACCAACTGAAACAACGCTTCGGTTAGCTGGATCCATCTACCACTGTTCAACGTCGCCTCAGTGAACTTCATCAGCAGAAGGAGTCATCAGCTGAGTTCGCTGAGGAGGTCCGGCAGCTTGTCACTTTGGCCTGCCTCAGAGTTAACTTAGGTCTACAGGAGCAGCTGGCAGCGGATGTATTCCTAAAGTGACACCGCAATCAGCGGCCACCTATGAAGTAATGAATAAAGATCCCTCCACCCTGTCTGAAGCTCTAAAGCTTGTGGAGGCCCATGAACACAATTATAGAGCAACTCTGGGCCGATATACTGAAGGGAGAGGAAGGGTCCGATGCATTTCCTGGGAGGATGAGAATCTTGAAGCGAAGGTAGATTATCCAGCAGCACTGCCCCTGCAGAGGGAAGTCCAAGCCATGGCGGATGAAATCAAGCGACTCTGAGATGACAAGGGCCGAACGGCAGACAAAATTAAGCAACTCAGAGGCCAGGTGGGGCAGCTGCAGCTCCTCATTGCATCTGGGGCCGGGAATCACCCTGCCGCCAATGTGACCTCCTCAGGGCAGACCCCACCGGAGGAGCAGCAACTTGGGAGGTCCCGCACATTCCTGCCAAGCTCCCCCAGTACAGCAGGCCGACTTCGCTCATCAAGCCCAAACTGCCAGACAGTACACCAGCAGTGGACATGGTCTGATGAAGACATGGATGATGTGGTGCCACTAGCCATCAGACGCACAGTAGTGAGGGGAAGCGCCCTGCCAACTCCAGGTTCCAGCTCTAACTCACCTAGTAACAGAGAAGGTCAAGAGGCGCCTGAAGAGGGGCCTGAAGTCAACTGGCTGTCATGATACAGTAAAAAAAGAGCTGGAAAACAAGCAGAAGGAGGACTCCTACCTATCCAAATTGCACCAGTGGATGGATGAGAGTGTGCTACCAACGTGGGAGCATATCACACTGGAGAGCCCAGCTGTCCGAAAGTATTGGCTATGTTGGCCCCAGATAGAGCGTCACCAGGGAGTGCTGTTTTACCGGTGGGAAAATGGAGTTGGCACACCCCCGATCCGTCTGCTGGTTCCCCAGTCCCTTAAAAGAGAAGTCATGGAGTCATGCCACTGCCCACCCCAGTCAGGCCACCTTGGGGAAGGAAAGACACTTCACCATGCACAGCAACATTTCTCCTGCCACGGAATGGGTCAAGATATACAGTGGTGCGAAAAAGTGTTTGACCCCTTCCTGAGTTTTCATTTTTTGTATGTTTGTCACACTTAAATGTTTCAGATCATCAAAAAAATTTAAATATTAGACACAGATAACAAGTAAACACAAAATGCAGTTTTTAAATGAAGGTGTTTATTATTAAGGGAAAAAAAAATCCAAACCTACATGGCCCTGTGTGAAAAAGTGATTGCCCCCAAAACCTATTAACTGGTTGGGCCACCCTTAGCAGCAGCAACTGCAATCAAGCGTTTACGATAACTGGCAATGAGTCTTTTACAGCGCTGTGGAGGAATTTTGGCTCACTCTTCTTTGCAGAATTGTTATAATTCAGCCACATAGGAGGATTTTCGAGCATGAACTGCCTTTTTAAGGTCATGCCACAGCATCTCTATCAGATTCAGGTCAGAACTTTGACTAGGCCACTCCAAAGTCTCCATTCTGTTTTTCTTAAGTCATTCAGAGGTGGACTTGCTGGTGTGTTTTGGATCATTGTCCTGCTGCAGAACCCAAGTGCACTTCAGCTTGTGGTCACGAACAGATGGCCGGACATTCTCCTTCAGGATGCTTTGGTAGACAGAAGAATTCATGGTTCCATTTACCACAGCAAGTCTTCCAGGTCTTGAAGCAGCAAAAAAGCCCCAGACCATCACACTACCACCACCATATTTTACTGTTGGTATGATGTTCCTTTTCTGAAATGCTGTGTTACTTTTACCCCGGATGTAATGGGACACACGCCTTCCAAAAAGTTCAACTTTTGTCTCGTCAGTCCACAGAGTATTTCCCCAAAAGTCTTGGTGATCATCAAGATGTTTTCTGGCAAAACTGAGATGAGCCTTTATGTTCTTTTTGCTCAGCAGTGGTTTTCGTCTTGGAACTCTGCCATGCAGGCCATTTTTGCCCAGTCTCTTTCTTATGGTGGAGTCATGAACACTGACCTTAACTGAGGCAAGTGAGGCCTGCAGTTCTTTGGATGTTGTGAGGTCTTTTGTGACCTCTTGGATGAGTCATTGCTGCACTCTTGGGGTAGTTCTGGTCAGTCCGCCACTCCTGAGAAGCTTCACCACTGTTCTGTGTTTTTGCCATTTGTGGATAATGGCTCTCACTGTGGTTTGCTGGAGTCCCAAAGCTTTAGAAATGGCTTTATAACCTTTTCCAGACTGACAGACCTCAATTACTTTGTTTCTCATTTGTTCCTGAATTTCATTGGATCGCAGCATGTTGTCTAGCCTTTGGGGATCTTTTGATCTACTTCACTTTGTCAGGCAGGTCCTGTTTTAGTGATTTCTTGATTGAGAACAGGTGTGGAAGTAATTAGGCCTGGGTGTGGCTAGAGAAACTGAATTCAGCTTTCCAAAGATGTGATAAACCACAGTTAATTTATGTTTTAACGGGGGGGAGGGTCACTTTTTCACACAGGGCTATGTAGGTTTGGATTTTTTTCCCCTTAATAATAATAAACACCTTCATTTAAAAACTGCATTTTGTGTTTACTTGTATTATCTTTGTCTAATATTTAAATTTGTTTGATGATGTGAAACATTTAAGTGTGACAAACATACAAAAAAAATGAGAAATCAGGAAGGGGGCAAACACTTTTTCACACCACTGTATAGCTGTTTCTTAAAACATGCCAGAAGTGCAGAGCCTGCAAGTCAGTGGGTGGACCAGGAAGAGCTCCACTCCAAATGTACCAGGCCAGCACACCTATGGACCACCTGCATCTGGATATAGTTGGTCCTTTCCCAATCTCAAGCGCAGACAATAAGTACATTCTGGTCATGATTGACCAGTTCACTCACTGGGCAGAGGCAGTACCCCTCATAGAACAAACAGCGGAGGCCACAGCTAAGAAGTCTGTCTATGACTGCATCTCCAGGTTTGGCACATCTCTGGAGATACACACAGACCAGGGAGGAAACTTAGAGTGACCTGTTCACAGAGGTTTGTCACCTGCTCCAAGTGGCGAACACCCGGATCACACCCTACCATCTGTCTTCCAATGCGCAAGTGGAAAGGTTCAACCGAACCCTCCTACAAATGGTTAGGTGCTATGTTGATGAAAATCAAAAGAATTGGGACAAGTATCTACCTCTCCTCACAGCTGCCTATAGGAGCTCTCCTCATGCCTGCACAGGATTTACGCCAAACCGCATGATGCTGGGGCATGAGGTTCATTAACCCCATGATGTCTCTTTCGGTATGGCTGATTTTAATGTAGCCAGAGCACCTTCGGCTGAGTTTGTGAAGAACCTAGAAGAGCAGCTGAGAGAAACACACGAACTGGCACGAAAGCACCTACGTGCAGCACAACTGACACAGAAGAAAGCACATGACCTTCATGCAAGAGAAAGAATTTACAAACTGGGAGACCTTTTCTACGTGAGAAATAGCACAAAGAAGAAGGTCCAGAGTCCAAAACTTAGAGCTCCCAGGAAGGGCCCCTGCCTCATCACCAAGTACCTTGGTCCAGTTCTTTATCAAGTTCGGGAGCCCAGAACAAGTAAAGTCCTTCACCATGACTGGCTACTCCCCTATCACTCTGACGACATACCAGGGTGGATAAAGAGACTGAGACACCCGTTCCTGCAAAGTAATGAAGAGGATGCTGAGGGGGATCCACCTGTGCAGCCTACCTGCACTGGCCCTCCAGAGAGGACACAGACCCCCTTTGACCCTACTCATCTGTGAGCCCTATCCAGTGATTACTCTGATCCTGGCACCCCTGTGGTACAGAGTCCCTCCAGGCATGCTGCACGTCGTCACCGTCGCAGAGGCAAGACTCAGCCAGCACCCACCACAGACTCAACCCAGCCTACACCTGCCATTGACCCATCACAGCCAGCACCCGCTGGTGACCCGCCCCAGGCTGCATCTGCAGCCACTGGTGACCCAAGTCCTGGGTCAGACAGAGAGACAACTGGTCCTTCCCAAATGACCAAAAGAGGTAGGCCAGTAAACAGACCCGCCCGCTACTGGGATGGCCCTAAATAGACTGAGGACTTTGAGAACTTATTAGAGCACAGACAGTGATGGTAGAGATGATTATGGGCACTTTCTGAGTTCCTGCAAATGGACATTTTGTTCTGATGTCAAGAGACTTTCTGAGTTAAGTGGTTCCTATTTGAAAAGTAACTAAAGGCACTTTTCCATTTGGAACTCAAAGGCCTCCTTTGGCCTGGAACGGAACAGTACAGTTCGGTACGCATGATTTTCCACAGCACAAGGCTCACTGTAGTATGGATGGGAGAAGGAGGGAGTAGGAGGCGGGATTTGGAGGGAGTTGGAGGCGGTGCTACACTCCCCTAGAGGCGGCGCCATATTCCCTGGACCACACCTACAACACAACATCAAAATGGACGACCGTATGCTTTTTATTCTCGTCCTGTGGCTTTTTGTTAAGGCCAAACAGCAGAGCCAGCAAAGGCTGCGTGCTGCGAGACAAAACACAGCTGAGAAATACAGGAGACTTTGGCGTGCTGTTGCGGAATTTCAGTCTGCAGCAGTGTCTGCAGGGGTGTCTAATTGCAGCTTTGAATCCGGTGTCATACCGAGGAGGAGGAGCAGGATGAGGGTAAGCTAACGATCGCTAATGTTGGCTTCAGTCATTGTAATCACAGCGTAGTACGTTGTAGTGGCAAGAGCTTTTAGCTAATAATACATTTTTTTTTAAAAAAGTATGCTGTCTGTGTGTTGCAGATGGCTGCTACGTTGGCAAATAATCGCTGCAGCCCGTGTGCATGGACATTGGTCCGTGCGTCGCGGTGGTGGGAGGACATTGTTCCTGGCTTTACCAACACCTTCTGGTTGGCGAACTTCAGAATGTCTGAGGACACTTTCACCTTACTCTGCAACAAGGTGCATCCATCCATGGAGAGTCTTGATACAACATTCCGCAAATGTGTGCCTGTAAATAAGCGAGTGGCTATTGCCCTATGGAAGCTTGCAACCGGCTCAGAGTACCGCACAATTGCCCATCTATTTGGTGTCAGCATCACAA
The DNA here is from genome assembly GCA_020510985.1 of Pholidichthys leucotaenia. Classification (NCBI taxonomy): domain Eukaryota; kingdom Metazoa; phylum Chordata; class Actinopteri; order Cichliformes; family Pholidichthyidae; genus Pholidichthys; species Pholidichthys leucotaenia. The sequence continues at coordinate 270,567,204 of CM035844.1, read as the reverse complement.
CTGTCTGCAGGTGTGTGCAGGAGTTTTGTGCTGCAGCAGAGTCATTCCTGGTCCCACAACAACTCAGTTTTCCTGATGAAGAGAGGATGAGAGAAATGTCTGTCTACATTGAGAACAGGTGGGGGCTACCACAGTGTGTTGGTGCTATTGATGGCTCCCACATCCCCATCATAGCACCACAACATTATCACACAGACTACTTCAACCGAAAAGGGTGGCACTCCATAATCCTTCAGAGTGTTGTTGATGGAAAGGGGTTGTTCTGGAATGTGTTTGCAGGACTTCCAGGGAGCATGCATGATGCTAGGGTTCTTAGACTGTCCACACTGTGGGAGTTAGCCAGCCAGGGAAACCTCTTCCCACCTCATGTCAAGAACAGTGGTGAGGTAAGTGTGGGCTATTACATCCTGGGTGACTCTGCTTATCCCCTGCAAAACTGGCTCTTAAAACCATTCCAGGACACTGGTCGACTTACAGAAGAACAGCACATGTTCAACGTAAATATGACTAAAGTACGGGTCACTGTGGAGAACGCTTTTGGCCGGCTGAAGGGAAGGTGGCGTTGCCTCCTCAAAAGGAATGACTGTGACATCCAGCTGGTGAAATCTATGGTGCTGACTTGTTGTGCTCTTCATAATCTTTGTGAAAGTCAGGGAGAGACTTTTGACCCCATGTTGGATGATCCAGGAGCAGCAGCACATCAACCAGTAGAGGCAGCGGTGCAGGGTGCACAGGAGCAGGGCAGAGATGTCAGAGATGCTGTGATGCAGTATTTGTGTAGTAATACAAACTAGAAATATCAGTGCCTTGGTATTCATGTGCATACATGTTAAAACTTTGTATTGTCTCAATAAATTTTTTTGAGCACTTTCAACTACGCCTTTTTTTTAAATACTGGGTTAATTATGGAATACTTAATTCATTACGTTAATAATGGAACGGAGGAGGGAAATCTGTGTCAGCACCTTGCATGGCAGCGGCCCTCTGATTCTGCACTGGGGTGCGTTTGATTGACACTGTAGATAGGTAAAGCCCAATCTCGTTCTACTGTACATGATTGGTTGTACGGTTGAATGACAATAAGGGTGATTTAATTAATTTAATTTAATTTAATTAAGAAGCTATGTATGACGATACCCTAAAATATGTTAATCACTCAACAACTGTAAAATCGGTTACATTTAGCACTTTTGTTCTGCTGGAAGGTTCATATCATACACAAGTGTCTGGGCACATGCTGATAAGATGGTGTTTTTGTGAGAAATTTGGACATGTTGGTCTTTAATATGCCATTATAATGGGCTTTTCTTACCACGTAGCATGTCAGTCAATTTTCCAGTGTGGGAAAAGTAATAAACAAATAAAACTTCAGTATTCACACCATACCATAGAGATGATATGAAAACATTGCAATGCATGAATTCCAAGTAGTAAAAATATTTGTTACCACACTGAAGATGCACTTCCTGACAGGGTTTTAGACCACAACTGCTCACACAGTGCAAAACCACGTGAAGACTGTTGGACACACACTGTGTTTTTGAGAGGAATTCAGTCGTTAGTCTATTTCATAAGTAACATAACTGTTACCAATAATGTGACAATCACTTAATGCATATAAATTGATCTTTTTTTTTTTCAAATTTTCATCTAAATGTAATTAGTAATCCAAGAGCTATTTTAATATCAATTTGGGGGTGAGGCTGCTGTGTATTAGTATGCATTACTCATCTCATGTAACCTTGTGCCATTGCAATGATGCAATTGATTCGGATATTTAATGTGGGCGTGTGGATCTTTAATATCACAGTTAAAAGTACTGGGACAGCCATGTAATAAAAAAATATCTGACAAAATTACAACAGTCCACATTTTCTTTAGGTGAAGCGCCCCAAAACAGTTATTGCTGTACACCCCACACTCACCCGTCCTGACAATGGCTAAGTTGAATATTTTGTGCAGATAAAACCATTACCTGGGTTGGCAATATGAACATTTCCAAATACAGAACTTAAAATATTAGGTGTCCCTGTTGTTGCACATGGATATAAAGCTTGGTCAGTAGTGGCTGGCTTTTAATGTATGTGTAAGCAGTTATTGGACTCCATAACACACTGCAATGACAAATTTTTCCCAACCATTTTAACGGTTTTAAGACAGTGTAAAACTTAGTAGTAACAGACAACACATGATGTCAACAGTCACGGGTTTATTCAACGTTATTAACACTGGTCATTGATTAATTTACAGTATGTACATATTAATGGACACTGGGGAAACCGGGTCACACACGCTGTGCGAGGGTGTCAAGGATCGCCAGGAGAGTGTTATTGAGGGCAGCATTTTGAGCCATCTCCTCCCTTCGTATCGCAACTTTGGCCTCCCTGGCCTGACGGACCTCATCCACAAGCAGTGAATTCAGTTCAACCTGTTGCCGCTGGAGCTCAATCTGTTGCCGCTGGAGCTCCCTCTGCTCACGGTGCTGTTCCCGTTCTGCTTCTTGCATCGAGGCAAAAACAGTGGAAAGGTCTTGTTTGGGGTTGCTCCGCTTCCTCTTACCTACACCAAAGAGAGAAATGTGTGCTGGTCAGTAAAATCAACATCAAAACATGTAGCAATACATCTCCAAAAGTAATGCAAAAGTTAAATATTTTTGGACACTCATGTCAGAAAGTGAGACCCATATATTATACAGAATCATTAATCAGACTGTGAAGTATTGTTAGATTTTAATCATTTATTGGCTCACAGCGCATGAATATCCAAAATTACTTTTCTTGACAAATAGATGGTTAGGTTAAAATAGATAAAAAAAAAAAAAATAGGAGTGTTCTCAAAAGTATGAGGATTTATGGAGAAACGGATTTCATTTTCCAGCTGGAGTTACCATCGCCCCACAGTGCCAAAACAATCAAAACCTGGTGTAATGGCCAAGGCATCACTGTGTTTGATTTGGCCTGGAAACTCTCCTGACATAAAACCCATATGGATTGTCAAGAAGATGACAGATACCATCTTATATGACTTTCACTGTCTTTTGTGAGTCACAAAAAACTCACTGTACCATGACATTGCAGTTATTTTGAGATGTACCTGTACACGGGACACACACTGGTGAAAGGCAAGTGTTGGGTTTGACAAAATTCCTTTGTTGTTGTGTATCACAACTGTGTATTTGTACAACACATTTAGGAAAAGCCCGGTTTATGTTTCAAATGCCTAGCTTTTTATGGTGGTCCCAAAATTCTGAATGCATTTATACAGTGGGCTCACCTGAATCATGACAATGACGCACGCTGACTTTCAAATAATGAGTTTTGTGCTACAACAGCTCTGTACCTTTTTCATGCATGTGATTCGTGGTGTAATATAAAAAGTACAGCAAAACAGCAGTGGGAAAATACACTTCACAGGTATGTGAGTCAATCATGACACTTGGATATTAACTTTGTAAGTCAAAGTTTTTTTAAAAATGCAATTGTATTGCTGGAGTTTTTTGCTGTGCTTTACAGGAAACAATAAACTATACCGTGTGTATTACATTATTATAATATAATATAATTATATTATTTGACTATTGGGCTTTACCTGTGCGTGAGAAAAGTGTTGACGGAGCTATGCCAAACTGTGAGGGAGCTGGACTTGGTTCTGGTGCCGGATGATCTTGATCAGTAGCAGGAGAAGGAGCAGTAGCAGGAGAAGCCGGGGTGCTCGTATCGCGGGAGGTGGGCTCCGTCGGTGTGGAAGCATAATCTAAAAACAAAGTACAAGCACTTGTAATAGATAACACGACAGTGCAACATGTACACCAAGCTTTTTTTTTTTTTAAAAAAAACCGTGATGGAGAGCTAGCTAGCGCGGCTACAGCTACGATCCACTCGTGAGCCACGATAACGGCGTTGGACTTGTTATTACATAATTATAGTTAGCATGACACAGGCTGGATAAGGTAAAAACATTAACGTCAAAAAAAAAAAAAAAACACTCACCGTCTGTGGTTAACATTATTGTCACCGAGGGGTCCACTCCCATCTCACGTCCATTGCTCGCTGGTCGGTTTCCATAAATTTTGTCCATGAGATCGAACCACTTCCAATGCCTGCGGTTCGCCCCGCTTCTACTGTTGTAATCTTTTATGGACCGGTACTCGCACTTCAGTTTTTTTAATTTATCGCGGCATTGTTTCACCGTTCGGGTGTACCCGCTGGCAGATAACTGCGCCACCACATCATGAAAAATCTTTTCATTCCGGTGGGCTCCGTCCAACTCCCGCTGGATCCGGTCTTCCCCGATAATGGCGAGAAAGGTGTTTACCTCCTCATGGGACCACGGTACATAAGTACAAGGAGAAGAGTTTTGTGAGCAAGAGGCCATCGCTAACGTTCGCAAAACAAAATGGCGGTTGCAGTAAACAGCACTGTGAGATGTTGCTACGCCCACTCTACGCCCACTAATACGCCCACTCTGATGACGCTACGCACAGACCAATGAATGGCCAGCAGTGGCGTGACGAAACGGTGCCGGTACCCTTCGGACCTACTTTTAACGGTGCCGAAAATAGTGTCGATAAAAGTGGAACAGTTCCGAAAAAACGAACTGTGAGGCCATTGGGTTCCAAAAGGAAAAGCGGACAATGGAGCCCGAACCGTTCTAAAGGAGGCCTTTGAGTTCCAAATGGAAAAGTGCCTTAAGGTACTGTTTAAAAAAAAAAAATCAACAGTACTGTATGTTTATTGAGCAGCCATTGTATTGATTAATGTAGCCTCTGAGATGTTGAAGGGACTCGGCAGGCTAGGGGGGGAGGGGGGTGTAATGAAAGTGTAAATTACCACTGCCATCTCACCCTATTCTACAGCTGCAGCTGATTGGGTCTTAACAGCGTTAACCTGTTCTTATTGGCTCCCTGGCACAGCGCGTTTTTTGGTATATGTGTGTTTAGACCATCTAGAGTTAGTTGTGTTCCAGTTTCTATGCAGTATAGACGTCGAGTTATTCCTCTGTTTGTGCCAGGGGACCACAGAGCCACAACCTGTTCTGTGTTATACCGTGTGTGAAATCATGAAGGTAAGTTCATGATTTCACACACGGCATTTAAAGCATCTTTACGCAATCATCAAAAACAAGTTTGTGGATGTTACTGGTTTGGTTTGAAATGGACAAACTAGAGCAGTGACCTCAGATGACCTTTATTGTAAATGTTAGTCTTAAAAACAGCAGAGCACAAATGGCTTTTTTATTGGCACAAACAAGCACACATGTAGTACTAAGTATTTTCACTGTTCTTCAAACTGGAGAAAGCAGTGGATGCGGTCCACCTGTTTGACCTTTCATAATTGTTACCTCAAAAACAGAGACAGCACTATTTTCTCAGCAAAAATGTAGCACTAATAAATGGCATTTTTCCTGCTAGTTCAAGAAAGTGGCTGAACCAACTTTACTCACATAAGTCAAACAGCCAAAGGATTACCTCATGTTCTTTTTTGTGGTGAAACTTCATGGTCCAAGCGGCCTGTGCAGTGGAGCTACAGCCGGGAACCTCACAGTGGAATGCTGATTCGCTGCTGTGGGAGTCCAGGTGTTTGCGCAGGTCAACAAGGTTCTTACATCTATGATTACAGGTAGAAGCAAACAGGTGAGAGTTTAACACGTAAATCCAGTTTTGCATCACTGCAGCCTTACAGGATGTGACAGTACCTGTGTTCACAAAAGTCACAACTGTACGGCCTCTCGTTACTGTGGAGGAACTCGATGTGACTGCGGAGTGAAGAGGGTGAGGGGCAGGTCATGTCACACAACGGGCATTTGTCGTGGCTCACTGTTAAAAAAGACCAAGCAGTGTTTAGATTAAATCATCTACGGTATATCATCAGTCAACATTCATGTAGACCTGTTTCTCAAAGGCATTCCTTCACTCACTTTCCAGCCAAAACCAGAAATTATAAACATCAATTTTCACTTCCTTCCTGTCTTCATTAAGCCAAGAACTTCTTGCAAAATATTCATCCATACACATTTTAAATCCCTTGCTTAAGTGCCTGGTATAGAAATGATGAGACTGCAAAGTGAGTTGCCCACAAAAAGCAATCTTCCTCTTCTTTCAGCTGCTCCCTTCAGGGGTCTCCACAGAGGATCGTCTGCCTCCATCTCATCCTGTCCCTTCATCTTCCTCTGGAACACCAACCCTCTCCATGTCCTCCTTCACTACATCCCTAAATCTTCTCTGTGGTCTTCCTCTTTTCCTCCTGTCTGGCAGCTCCATCTTCAACATCCTTTGTCCAGTATCTCCACTATCCCTCCTCTGCACGTGTCCAAGCCATCTCACCCTTGACTCTTACTTTGTCTCCAAACCACTCAACCTGAGCTGTCCCTCCTCTGATCCACTCATTTCTAGTTCTGTCCCTCCTATTCCAATGAGAATCTTAGCAACTTCATCTCTGTCACCTCCAGCTCTGCCTCCTGTCTTTTGGTCATTGCCACCATCTCCAAACCATACATTAGAGCAGGTCTCACTACAGTCTTGTAAATCTTCCCTTTCACTTTTGCTGCTATCCTTCTGTCACAAACCACACTTTGACAATGACACTCGCTTCCACCCACTCCACCCTGCCTGCACTCTCTTCTTCACCTCTCTTGTGCATTTTCCATTGCTTTGGATGGTTGACCCCAGGTATTTAAACTCATCTACCTTCACTACCTCTACTCCTTGCATCTTCACCATTACACCTGCCTCCCTCTCATTCACACTCATGTATTCTGTCTTGCTTCTACTGACTTTCATTCCTCTTCTCTCCAGAGCATACTTCCACCTCTCCAGGTTCTCTTTCATTTCCTTCCTACTCTCACTACAGGTAATATTATCATCAGCAAACATAACAGTCCACGGGGACTCCTGCCTAACCTTGGCCGACAGCCTGTCCATCACCATAGCAAACAAGAAGGAGCTCAGAGCCGATCCCGGATGTAATCCCACCCCTGCTAAAGCAGGCCTCAACAACACTTGGGTGGCTTCATGCATGTCCTGCACCACCCTCACATACTTCTCTGCCAACTCCTGACTTTCTCATACAGTAATACACTTCCTCTCTTGGCACTCCATCATCTGTTTTCTCTAGATTCACAAAGACTCGGTGCAACTCCTTCTGCCCTCCTCGATACTTCTCCATCAATAAAGTTAAAGGAAACATTGCATCTGTAGTACCCGTACACTTTACAATTACTGACAATTTATTCAAACTGCCATTTTTGCAAGCTAGTATTGTCAGGTTTGCCCCTTCGAGGAGGAGAACAGGAACCAATTGCATGGCAAAGTTCTAACTTGATTTATTTACAAAATAACAGAATGCAGCACAAGGGCTGGAAAAAAAAAATACAACAAACTGCATGGCAGAATAAACAAGATGAATCTAACCATGTCTAGCTTGGAGGAAAAAACAGCGTGCTGTGCATGTGAGAGTAATAGTGAAAATAACAGATCACCGCACTGAGAGTGAGGTGAGAGCTGTATGTATGGAGCAGCCTGTATTAACCCAATCAGACACAGCTGTGAATAATTAACAACACAAAAGGACCAATAACGAGGCGCAGAAGGAAACGGAGCGCTGTCACCACACGTAAACACAAAATGATGAGTGAGACAGGAATCAAGATAATAACAGTGATAATGATAATAATGAATCCAAAAAGGAAGCCAAAGCGTGAACAGGGCTGCAACCCTGCCCAGATCACTAAAAGTATGGAGACAGATTTAAAAAGCTCTGATACATAATTATGTTGACAGCAACAATTATTCACAAATAACCCATTTGAAGCTGTCCAGATTAAAAAATAAATTGTTATAGCTTAGGCTGGTTAGATTTGTATTACAGAAGGAAATACACATTAAAAAGTCCTAAACCAACAATTTGAGGTACAATGGATTGTCTTATTTTTTTCATTTCTTTTCACATTTTCTTGACTTGTTGGACATAGAAAGTCAACAAAAAAAGCTTTTCTTTGGCAAGTGAAAACTGTGTCGTATTTCATCTCTGTAGCTGCAAGTGGCAATCATCGGTGTGCCGTGCACACAACAATATTTTTACCACAAACTGTGGAAGTCCGTCTACAGTTTAGCTGTCCGTGCAGATGACGCCCGGTATTTGGAGGTGTGAAAGTGTAGAGATTTGAAACCAGGCTCCTGAGTGGAGCGGTTTTCCCAGCGCCGTTTATTCACGTCCATGTGCACAGAAATAAAGAGCTACGGCATGTTAGAGCCCCGATCTACAATAGATTTCAGTCAATTCACACACCAAGGAGCATTTATTTCTCACAGAGAGATACAAACATGGAGCTTATATTTCTGTATTTCTCATAGAAATACAAGCTCTGTGATTAAACTTTAACCTGATGTGTTTATAGTTAGGATTAGGTTAAAAAAGGCTCCTAATGCATATGTAAAACTTTTTTTGTTTTTACACAATAGATGCAGTCTTATATAGAAAAACAATCATCATTACAACCAAGGAGGATCCCTACCTTTGCTGAATGATAAAAAAATGACTGGAGTAGCCGATGTTTCAATCCACTTCTGCTCTATTGCACAAATGATGTCTGCTGCAGCCAACGCCACATCATTTCCCTTTTTTTTTTTTTCTTACTTGTAATGCTTTTGTAAAAGTTATGACTGAAGACTCATCAAATATTCAAACCAGCTGTCAGCAAGTCAGATTTTTTTATTGCCCAATATTATACAGGTTAGTTATTTATTTAGCCTTATTTTGCTTTTTTATGACTCCCTCAATCTTTCATCTTAAAAAACAAACAAATATTTCTTGCAGATGAAATCTGGTGTTTATAGTTATAATCCAAAGTCCCTAGTAAAACTTATTGTCAGCTGTTAGTTCCAACAGCAGTTTTCACACCTTCGGTGAATCTGTGTGCAGGCATGGTTGCTTCAGGGACGTGTCATGTGCACGTAGCCGTTTCTCTCTGGGTCTAAACAAAAACGTTGTCGTGTGCACCAGGCCTCAGACACAAAGACCGATAGATACAGTTACAATCAAAATCACTGGACCCCCACTACAAATGAGGTTTATTGGTAAAATGGACAAAATAGAAGCTGTTTGCAATAAACAAATCAAACAAGAACTATTTAAATAGCTCAACACAACTAATATTACAAATGATTTCTCCAAATCCAACACAAAATGCCATTTTATTGACTACTGCAGTTTCAAAGATCTGTGTACACTAGGTGGCGCGTGAACACGCAGTGGCCTCCCTTCTCCCTTCATGTTTTGTGCCATTTACTGTTGTTTAAATTATGCCCAAGTGTATATTCATGTGTTTAATGTCTGTATGTGATGCTGCACACAAGCTATAGTCACCACAGCCTTCAGGAGATAAGGAATATGACCAAACATTACGTCCTGGATCAGAGCGTTACAGAGGAACTCTGTGGTCTAGGTCTTCTCCACACCAGACCTCCACACCCCTGCACTCAACTGCTGTGTCTCATCCCAAATGGAGACACCATAGCAGACTGTGTGAGGGGCAACAAAAGAAAGGTAAACATGGAGGTATCCGAACGAAGCTAACTGCTAGCCCACACAGGCTCCTGATTCCTTCCCTCATTCTGGCCAATGTACGCTCACTTGACAACAAAATAGACCACATACAGCTCCTGAGAACTACGCAACGTGATGCACGGAACTGCTGTGTTTTTAACTTTATGGAAACATGGTTCAATGACTGTTAGAGAAGTATGTTAGAAAAATTTATCCTCTTCTTTTAATTTACTCTTACTGTGAACATGGAATGCAGCTGGTATCGATGGAAAGATACTGGGAGCATGACTTTGTGACCTACTGTGGAGTCGGTTTGGCCGACATCAAGGAAGCAGACAGTTCCTCTCCTTTTGTTTGCTGCTATCATGGGGTGGCCGGCCGTGACGTGGACCAATCAGCGAAGACCACTCCCCCACAGTAGAGAGAGATGTAAGCATACTGTATGAGTTACACAGGAGCACTCTCTGCAGCACCAACTTCTGGATGTCGTTTTGCATAGTGCTCCATCAGCTGATGATTTTTGTTATTAAATTCTCTTAACTTTTACTCTGCCTGGTTATTTAGAAGAATATAGAAAAATTTTCCTATCAATTGGGCCATTTCCATTAGTATCGCCTTGGCTTTACTTTTTTCTACTCTTCTCACTAACTCGCCATTTCCACTGTACCCTACACGCTTTAAGCGACACTATTTTCGTGCCTGTTACGAGGCAGGGTATAACCGAGTGAAAAGCGAGGTGTGATTTGACGTCAATCGACTGCTAACCGCTGATTGGTCAGGGCGTAACGTCACAAACGCGTCCGTTTTCTGTTTTCTGTTGAAGCTACACGACCGCCATTTGTAATTTCAGCGAGTAACCGCGTTGACCGGCTTCACAATTGTGTTCTAACGATGTCCACGCACAAGTTTATTCCATGGACAAACGAGGAGGTGCGGACTTTTCTGTCCTTGGTAGCCGACGACCGCATTCAGAGCGAGTTGGACGGGGCCACTCGCAATGAAAAAATATACCAGGAAGTGTCCGACCGCATGGCAGCTCATGGGTACAACCGGACTGCCAAACAGTGTCGTGAAACACTAAAAAAAATGAAGAGCGATTATCGGGCCATAAAGGACCACAACGGACGCAGTGGTGCGAGTAGGAAGGAGTAGAAGTGGTATGACCAGATGGACATGATCTACGGACATCGGCCGGCTAGCAATGGCAGAGAATTTGGGATCGACACGGCTATGCAATTTGAAACCGTTGATGGTGAGTGTTGTTTTTTTATTGTCCGTCCTCTCGCCTTTCGGTCAAAAGCGCACTTTTTTTAAGCAATAAAGAAAGTTGTTTGATTGTGGGCTTAGTGATGATGGCTAGCCAGATAGCTTGCTACCTCAGTACCTTTCCTCGCAGCAAGCTGCGAAATCACGCTTTTATTTCTGTCTTCACGTGAACAAAACGCTGAAGTAAGCTTATTGTAAGCTGGTTAAAACGTTTTGTGTTTGCGGTACATGTTGCACTTTGTTGTTGAGCTTCTTTGTGTGCATTTTCCTTCTAGAATCGGTTTTCACATCACAGGGTTCAGCCTCAATTAACCGGCCGGACACCCCGGCGTCTCTATGGGGGGGGCCCGAATCGGAGCCGACACCATTGTCTGCCACCTCGCCAGGTCCATCACCATCCGGAATGTCCCGGTCAAGTTCTGGTAAGGCACAACAACTGAAAATTACCACCCTGTTGTTTTTATATGTGATTACCGTTATTTTTTATAGACGCATAATAAGGAATTTAAAATGTCTTTTTACGTTTATAAAAACACTAATATCATGGGTGTTCATAACCACCCAGTCCCAGTTTTAGCTGTGGTGGTGGAAATACTGTTTTATTTTCCCCCCAAAAAATTAAAAACAGCACATGGACCGACTTCAAATCAACGTGCTTGATTGAAAATCAACATGTCAGATAACAGTATTAACCCATTCGGATTTCTGAGGCCACAGTACAAAGAAATCCTTTTAAAAATAACCCATCAAATCTAAAAACTTTTTCTAATTAATCCTTTTTTAAATTAAAGGGGGATATAGCCTATCGCAGCACCCCAGAAATTGCACAATCCACTGTACTGAGGGGCAGCAACATGACAGTTGAGCTTAAATACAGCAACAAAGCATCACACCACAGGCTTTCAACAGTTTAATTCCATAATAATTTTTCTGACATGTTTTTATCCAGCGTTATCTAAATACAATGACTTCTGTCTTTCATCTAGCGAAGAGGAAAAGGTTCAGCAACATCTCCAACCTCGCATCAGTGATTGCACAGAATCATGCTGAGGAGATGCGGGTCCAAGAAAGGATGCTCGAAAACCAAGAACGGCAGCATGAACAGCGCGAACGACACCTGCAGTTAGCCCAGGAGCATGAAGCTGCATTAAGAAGGGATGAGCTGAGAGAGACGGCTTCCTTCCACCAAGCCTTCCTAACTCATTTTGGCAGTCTGGTGGAAGTACTGAAAGGTCCCCGTTTTTAAACATGTTTTGTGAATATTTATAATTTAATAAAATCTTAGTCTTTTGGATAAAAGTGTTGATTTTTTGTCTGTTACAACACTGGATGAGAAAGGCGATTAATTCCATTGCCTAAAATGACCCAAATGACACTGTCCAGTCATAAAGGTGTCAAGATTTTTAAGGGTAATGTAATTGTTATTGTTAAATTTTATAATTATTACCACTGCTGTATCCATTTCTCTACATTGGGTACAGTTTTGAAGTTAAATTGTAAGCAGTTGCACAGGTGTACTTTACATTTAGCAGTAGACACTGATAAAGGTAAAAGTCGAAGTAGGTACAAGGTAAGTACATGTAAATTGAATGTTCTATCGGCAGTTCAATACATTAAAAGCAGTCTAGTACTGTATAATATAAAGAGAAAATACCCTTACATGTAAACCCAAACATAAAATTTTCGTTGTTGTAAACGTTGACATGACAATGATAAACCTATGATATTCTGATTCAATACATCCAAAGTGTCGTAGGTTTTAAAATGAAAATTATAATTTGGTATTGGCCAGTCAAAATGGTTAATAGGATTAAAAATAGTTTCATCATAAAATTTCTATATCATTTGGCAATTCTATCAAACCAAAAGTGAGATGTGGAGTAGCTGCATTTTTTTACAGTGAGTATTTTATGGTGTTTCAGCGTGTAATTACCCATCCCTCAACAGATAACCCCTACAAATAACAATAGATTGAAAAATGACACTCAAATGATACACAAAATGAGTCTACATTTGGATTGGCATTTTTAAAAAAATGTTAAATTATTTTCAATTCAATTTCAATTCAACTTTATTTATATAGCGCCATTTCACAACAACAGTCATCTCATAGCACTATCAACTGTAGGGGGGAACCCCACAGTTGCAGAAAGACCCCAGCAATCAGGCGATCCCCTGTGAGCAAGCACTTGGCGACGGTGGAGAGGAAAAACTCCCTTTTAACAGGAAGAAACCTCCAGCAGAACCAGGCTCAGGGAGGGGCAGTCATCTGCTGCGACTGGCTGGGGGATGAGGGGACAGAGAAGATGAAAAGAACAGACATGTAGAGAGCAAACAGCACGATGGGGACTCAATCTATGGGAGAGAACAAACAAATGTTAATGACCAGCAAAAAAAAAATATTTCATAGAGAGTGAGGAAAGGAGTGAGGCCCAGTGCATTACTGGAGGTCCCCCGGCTGACTAAACCTATTAGCAGCATAACTAAGGGAGGGTTCAGAAACACATGATCCCTCCCTAATTGTAGGCTATATCAAAAAGGTAGGTTTTAACCCTAATCTTAAAACAGAGATCGAGTCTGACTCCCGAATCCAGATTGGCAGCTGATTCCACAGGAGAGGAGCTTGATAACTGAAGGCTCTGCCTCCATTGTACTTTTGGAGATTCTAGGTATTACAAGTAGTCCTGCATTTTGGGAGCGTAGTGCTCTGTTAGGATAATACGGTAGTATCAGATCTTTTAAATAAAAAGGAGCCTGATTGTTTAGAGCTTTGTAAGTAAGAAGAAGGATTTTAAACTTAATTCTAAACTCTATGGGAAGCCAATGAAGGGAGGCCAGAACCGGAGAGATATGATCTCTCTTTCTAGTACCTGTTAAAACTCTTGCTGCAGCATTTTGGATCAGCTGAAGACTTTTTAAAGATGTTTTAGGACAACCTGATAATAAAGAATTACAATAATCTAATCTCGAGCTAACAAAAGCGTGGATCAGTTTCTCAGCATCACTCTGAGACAAGATGCTCCTAATCTTGGCAATATTACGCAAATGATAGAAGGCAGTCTTAGAAACAAATTTAATATGTGAATTGAAGGACAAATCCTGATCAAAAATAACTCCAAGGTTCCTCACAGAGCTATTAAGAGAAAGAGTAACTGCATCCAAACTGAAAGTTTGATTTGGAAAGGAATTTCTAAGGTTTTTTTGGACCAACAAGAATGACTTCAGTCTTATCTGAATTTAACAGCAGGAAATTACAAGTCATCCAAGCTTTGATTTCCTTAAGACAGGCTTCTAACTTGGCTAATTGATTACTATCATCTGGCTTCATTGACAGGTATAATTGTGTGTCATCTGCATAACAATGAAAATGTATACAGTGCTTTCTAATAATGTTGCCTAACGGAAGCATATATAAACTAAAAAGAGTAGGGCCTAAAAAGAGTAGGGCCTAGCACAGATCCCTGTGGAACTCCATGACTAAGCTTTGAGTTGAAAGAAAACTCATTATTTACATGAACAAACTGGAACCTATCAGATAAATAAGATTTATTTTATAAATTAAAGTTGTCTAGGATTAACTGGAAGTATAACAAGTCTCAACATATAATCCCAAGTTCAATTTGCAATTCCCATAAACCAAAAGTGAGTTGTCTAGCAGCTGTATTTTTTTACAGTCTGTATTTTATGGTGTTTCAGCATGTAATTACCCATCCCTGAACAGGTAAGCCTTACAAATAAAAATAGATGTGAAAATGACACTCAAATAATACACAAAATGAGTTCACATTTGGATTGTTACTTTTAAAATATATTAAATTATTTTCTAAATTTAAGTGGGCTAGAATTAACAGGAAATATAACTAGTGTCAACATATAATCCCAAGTTCAATTGGCAATTCCATCAAACCAAAAATGAGTTGTCTAGCAGCTGCATTTTATTATAGTCAGTATTTTATTGTGTTTCCGCGTGTAATTACCGATCACTGAACAGATATCCCTTACAAATTAGAATAGATGGGACAATGACACTCAAATGATACACAAAATGAGGCACATTTGGATTGGTATTTTAAAAAAATATTACATTATTTTATAAATTAAAGCGGGCTAGGATTAACTGGAAGTATAACAAGTCTCAACATATAATTCCAAGGTCAATTTGCAATTCCATCAAACCAAAAGTGAGTTGTCTAGCAGCTGCCTTTTTTTTATAGTCAGTATTTTATGGTGTTTCAGCGTTTAATTACCCATCACTGAACAGATATCCCTTACAAATAAGAATATATGGGAAAATGACACTCAAATGATACACAAAATGTGGCTACATTTGGATTGCTTTTTTTAAAAAATATTAAATTACTTTCTAAATTAAAGTTGCCTAGGATTAACTGGAAGTATAACAAGTCTCAACATATAATCCCAAGTTCAATTCGCAATTCCCATAAACCAAAAGTGACTTGTCTAGCAGCTGCATTTTTTTATAGTCTGTATTTTATGGTGTTTCAGCGTGTAATTACCCATCCCTGAACAGGTAAGCCTTAGAAATAACAATAGATGGGAAAATGACACTCAAATGATAGACAAAATGAGTCTACATTTGGATTGGCATTTTTAAAAAATATTAAATTATATTCTAAATTAAAGTGTGCTTGTATTACCGGAAACATAAAAAGTTTCCACATATAATTCCAAAGTCAATTGCTAACTTCATCAAACCAAAAGTGAGTTGTCTAGCTGCTGCTTTTTTTTGCAGTCAGTTTTTACGGTGTTTCAGCGTGTAACTACCCATCCCTGAAGAGATTTCCATTAAAGACAACAATAGATGGGGAAATGATACTCAAATGATAAACAATACACAAAATGGGGCTAGATTAGGATTGGCTTTTTTATAATATTTAAAATTTTTTTGTAAGTTAAAGGGAGTTTGGATTAAGCTTCAGCATTGTTTTGCGGACAATTTGTCCTGAGTTTTAGCATTTAATTACCCGTCCCTTAAGATTTAACCGTTTTGAACAATAGAGGCGACGTGGATGAAAAGTGCACAACACTTTATTTAAAAAAACACGTTTGACATATGTATGCACATGAAAACTGAGCTAATGAAATGTCTACATATTGCTACACAAGTGCTGCATCACAGCATCTCTTATATCTCCACCCTGCTCCTCCACTCCCTGTGACGCTGCCACCACTTCTTCATCTGCTGCATCATCCAATGTGGTGTCAAAGGCCTCTCCATGACTCTCACACAGATTATGCAGTGCACAACAAGTCAATACCATCGATTTAACCAGTGCGATGTTACAGTCATTCCGTTTCAGAAGGCAGCGCCACCTTCCCTTCAGCCTGCCGAAAGCATTCTCCACAACCACCCGTACTCGACTGATGGTCTGGTTGAACGTGTGTTGTTCTTCAGTCAGTCGTCCGGTGTCATGGAATGTTTTCAACAGCCAGTTTTGCAGTGGATAAGCAGAGTCTCCAAGGATGAAATAGCCCACACGTACCGCACCAATGTTCCTGATTTTAGTTGGGAAGAGGTTGTCCCGACTGGCTAACTCCCACAGTGTGGACAGTCTCAGCACCCTATAGCATCATGCATGCTCCCTGGCAGCCCTGCAAACACATTCCAGAACAAACCCTTTCCATCAACAACACCTTGAAGGATTATGGAGTGCCAGCCTTTACGATTAAAGTAGTCGGGTGTGATATTGTGTTGGTGCTATGATGGGTATGTGGGATCCATCGATGGCACCAACGCACATTGGTAGCCCCCACCGACTCTCGATGTAGGCCGAGATTTCCCTGAAGCTCCCTTCATCAGGAAAATGGAGTTGTTCTGGCACCAGCAATGACTCTGCTGCTACACAAAAGTCCTGCACACACCTGCACAGAGTGGGTAACAGACAAGATCAATATTCAACACTTTATTTTTAGTAATCTCAGCAATTGTTCAGATGATCACTTCTACCTTTTTTTATAAAAAAATGTCCAGTTTTCACCAGTCCCTTTTAACCATAAAAAACTAAACCCTTTTAATTCATGAACTATGTTGAACCATGTTTGAAAAAATTATGCAACATGTAAGAAAAATCAACTTTCATATTAAGCTAAACACACTGTACGCAAAAAATCATTTCATTTCATTACCTGCACACCGTTGTGTTGCTGACCCCAAACAGATGTCCAATACTGCGGTACTCTGAACCGGTAGCAAGCTTCCACAGTGCAATGGCCACTCTCTTCCTCAGAGGCACACACTGGCGGAATGTCGTGTCTTGAAGCTCCATGTACGGACGCAATTTGTGGCACAAGTATGTAAAAGTGTCCTCGGACATCCTGAAGTTCTGCAACCACTGCTGGCTTGAGAAGCCGGGGACAATATTCTCCCACCAATGCGAGCTACGGTTTACTGCCCAGGCTGATGGTCTGCAGCGTTTATTTTGAAAAAACTCAGCCAACTGAAAAACACACACACAGCATACATATTAATACTGATAACCTGGCGACATCAAAATGCTTTACACAATAATGACATGACGAAAAAATGACAATAGAAAGCATTAGCTTACCAACACCTGCTCCCTCATGTGCCTCATGTGTCTCATATGCCGGGCAATGATCTCTGCTTCATAATCCACCTGGGCAACCGCGAGTCTCCTCTCCTGCTCCAACGTGTGTTGTCTCAACGCACGTCGTCTTCTCCGGTAAAATTCTTTTCTCTCGTTAAACACATTAATGGTGTTAAAAACCCACATAACAATAGTCATCAACGTGGAAATCCTCCGCTCGTAATCCGCCATTTTTTTTCTTTGTTGTGGAGGAATCGGTCGCGTGCGTTACGTCAGCAGAGTGTGGCGCCGCCTCGATCCCGCCCACCCCAGCAATACGCGGCTTTAAGCAGTTATAATGGAGGCACAACCGCGGGAGAAACAAGTAGTAAAGAAACGAAAAGAGGCAAGATAAACTGGGCTAGTGGAAATGTGCCTAATGACAATATCCCAGACTCTGCCATTCAGTTAGCAGGGCTAACATGCTCTCGTGCTGATCGGGTGTTGATGGAGGGAGGAAAGACCCGAGGGGGAGGGTTGTGTGTTTACATCAGTGGCACTTGGTGCCGAAATGCAACTGTTGTGCATAAACACTGTTCTCCATTGGTGAAGCTTATGATCATCAAGTGCCGACCGTTCTGCATACCAAGGGAATTTACATCTGTCTTGCTAGTGTACTGTATGTCCTGCCCATAGCCATTGGTGAGAGGCGTAAAGTACTAAAGGAACTCTATCGGGCCATCAGTGGGACACAAATGGTGCATCCAGATGGATTCCTCATCACATCGGGAGACTTCAACCACGCAGATTTAAAGGTCCTCCTTCCAAATCTACACCAACATGTAGATTTTCCAACAAGGAGACAACTTGCTGGAACTGGTGTACACAACTCACAAGAAGGCATACAGAGCCCCCCCTTCTTCTCCCCGAGTCTGTCTGATCCCATCACCATCTTGTTAAGGCCGGCATACAAACCCAGAGTGAAAACAATCATCCATCCATCTTCTACCACTTTTCCGGAGGTCCGGGTCACAGAGGAAGCAGTTCAAGCAGAAGCCCAGACTTCCCTCTCCCCAGCCACCTGCTCCAGCTCTTCAGAGAGGATACCAAGGCATTCCCAGACCAGCTGGGAGACATAGTCTCTCCAGCGAGTCCTGGGTCTGCCCCGGGGTCTCCTCCCAGTGGGACGTGCCCGAAACACCTCAAGTGGGAGGAGTCCAGGAGGCATCCTAATCAGACGCCCATACCACCTCAACTGACTCCTTTCAATGTGGAGGAGCAGCGGTTCTACTCTGAGCCTCTCCCAGATGACTGAGCTCCTCACCCTATCTCTGAGGGTGAGTCCAGCAATCCTACGGAGAAAGCTCATTTCAGCCACTTGTATCCGCGATCTCGTTCTTTTGGTCATTACCCAAAGCTCGTGACCATAGGTGAGAGTAGGAATGTAGATTGACTGGTAAATCGACAGCTTTGCCTTAGAACTCAGCTCCCTCTTCAACACAAAAGACCGGTACAACGTCCGCATCACTGCAGATGCTGCTCCAATCCGTCTGTCAATCTCTCGCTCCATTTTCCCCTCACTCGTGAACAAGACCCCAAGATACTTAAACTCCTCCACTTGGGGTAGGAGCCTGTCCCCAACCCAGAGAGGACAATCTACTTTTTTCCAGCTGAGAACCATGGATTCGGACTTGGAGGTGCCGATTCTCATCCCAGCTGCTTCACACTCAGCGGCAAACCATCCCAGCAAGAGCTGTAGGTCATTGCTGGATGAAGCTAACAGGACAACATCATCTGCAAACAACAGAGATGAGATCCTGTGGTCACCAAGCATGACACCCTCCATTCCCTGGCTGTGCCTAGAAATCCAGTCCATAAAAATTATGAACAGGATCGGTGACAAAGGGCAGCCCTGGCGGAGTCCCACTCTCACTGGGAATGAGTCCGAACAAGTGTTGGCAATACGAACCAAACTCTCACAACGGTCGTACAGAGACCGAATAGCTCGTAACAACAAGCCCGATACCCCATACTCCCGAAGCACCCCCCACAAAAAACCACGAGGGATGCGGTCAAATGCCTTCTCCAAGTCCACAAAACACATGTAAACTGGTTGGGCAAACTCCCACGAACCCTCGAGAATTCTCAAGAGGGTAAAGAGCTGGTCCGATGTGCCACGGCCAAGACAAAAACCACATTGCTCCTCCTGAATCTGAGGTTCGACCAACGGCCGGACTCTCCTCTCCAGTACCTTGGCATAGACCTTCCCAGGGAGGCTGAGGAGTGTGATCCCTCTAAAGTTGGAGCACACCCTCCGGTCCCCTTTTGTGAAAAGAGGAACCACCACCCCAGTTTGCCATGCCAAAGGCACTGCCCCCGACCTCCACACAATGTTGCAGAGACGTGTCAACCATGACAGCCCAACAACATCCAGGGCCTTGAGGTACTCAGGGCGAATCTCATCCACCCCCAGGGCCCGGCCACCAAAGAGATTTTTAACCACCTTGGCGACCTCAGCCCCTATGATAGGCGAGTCATCCCCCTCATCCCCAAACCCTGCTTCCTCTGTGGAAGGCGTATCAGTGGGATTGAGGAGATCCTCGAAGTATTCCTTCCACCGCCCGACGATATCCCCAGTCGAAGTCAGCAGTGCCCCATCCGCACCATACACAGTGTGGACAGAGAGCTGCTTCCCCTTCCTGAGCCGCCGGACAGTTTGCCAGAATCTCTTCGAGGCCGACCGAAAGTCTTGTTCCATGGCCTCACCAAACTCCTCCCATACCCGGGTTTTTGCTTCAGCAACCACCCGAGCTGCACTCCGCTTGGCCTGCCGGTACACCTCAGCTGCTTCGGGAGTCCCACAAGCCAACCAAGCTTGATAGGACTCCTTCTTCAGCTTAATGGCCCCCCTCACCACTGGTGTCCACCACTTGGTTCGGGGGTTGCCACCACGAGATGCACCGACCACCTTGTGGCCGCAGCTCTGGGCCGCCGCTTCAACAACAGAGGTGGAGAACATGGCCCATTCAGACTCCATGTCTCCAGACTCCCTCCGAATGTGGTTGAAGTTCTTCCAGAGGTGGGAGTTGAAGACCTCCTGGACAGGGGCCTCAACCAGACATTCTCAGCATACCCTCACTATACGTTTGGGTCTACCAGGTCTGAATGGCTTCCTCCCCTGCCATCGGATCCAATTCACTACCAGGTGGTGATCAGTTGACAGCTCTACACCTCTCTTTACCCGAATGTCCAAGACATACGGTCGCAGGTCTGATGACACAATAACAAAATCGATCATCGACCTGCGACCTAGGGTGTCCTGGTGCCAGGTGCACATATGGACACCCTTATGCTTGAACATGGTGTTCGTTATGGACAAACTGTGGTTAGCACAGAAGTCCAATAACTGAACACCACTGGGATCAGATCGGGCAGGCTGTTCCTCCCAATCACCCCCCTCCAGGTTTCACTGTCATTGCCCACATGCACAGTCGAAGTTGAAGTCCCCCAGTAGGACAATGGAGTCTCCAAGAGGAGTACCCTCCAGCACCCCAGTCACAGACTCCAAAAAGGGTGGGTACTCTGAAACATCATTTGGTGCATCGGGACAAATGATGGTCAGGACCCGTTTCCCAACCCAAAGGCGCAGGGAAGCAACCCTTTCATCCACCGGGGAAAACTCCAATATAGAGGCAGCAAGGTGGGGGGGATACATGAATACCCACCCCTGCTCGTCTCCTCTCGCCCGGGGCAATTCCAGAAAAGGCCAAGCTCCAGCCCCTCTCCAGGAGACTGGTTCCAGAACCGGAGCTGTGTGTTGCAGTGAGGCCGACTATATCTAGCCGGTATCTCTCAACCTCGTACACCAGCTCAGGCTCCTTCCCCACCAGAGAGGTGACATTCCACGTACCAAAAGCCAGTTTAGAAAGCTTGGGATCAGTCCACCAAGGTCTCCGCCTTTGACCGCCACCTAATTCACATAGCATCGGACCCCCATGATCCCTCCTGCAGGTGGTGAGCCCACTGGAGGGCGGACCCATGTAACTCCTTCGGGCTGAGCCTGGCCAGGTCCCATGGGTGGAAACCCGGCCACCAGATGCTAGCCATCGAGCCCCTCCCCCAGGCCTGGCTCCAGGGTGGGGCCCCAGTAACCCCATACCGGGTGGGGTACACTGAATCCTTGATCTAGAATTTATCATGAGAGTCTGTTGGATCGTTCTTAGTCTGGCCCTTCACCCAGGACCAGTTTGTCTTGGGTGACCCTATCAGAGGCAAATTGCCCCGGACAACATAGCTCCTGGGATCACTGGGGCTCACAACCCCCACCACCACCACCACGATAAGGTGACGATCCATGAAGGGGTGAAAACAATCAGATTGTTTTCACCCCCATGTTGGTCTGATTGAAAACAATCAGACCAACAAAAAAGCAGGTACGTGTGGCCAGAGGGGGCCTCTGATGCTCTGAAAGACTGTTTCAGCACTACAGACTGGGACACTTTCAAGCACGCAGCCACCACAATGGACACACAAACCTAGAGGAGTACACTGAGGTTGTTGTAGCATACATAGCTAAATGCATTGATGATGTCACTCACTGCAAGACCATCACTGTTCATGATAACCGAAAGCCATGGATGACAGCAGAGGTCCACAGGCTCCTGAGTTCTTGGGACACAGCCTTCAGGGCTGGCGACACTGCAGGATTAACAACAGCTAGGGCCAACCTGTCCCATGGTATCAAGAAAGAAAAACGGTAGTACAGCAAGAAAATATCCGGACACTTAAACGACACCCAAGATGCACATTCTCTCTGGTGCGGCATACAGACCCTCACCAACTACAAACCTCCACCTCAGACCTGTGTGAGTGACATCACACTGCTTAACAACTTAAATTACTTCTCTGGCTGCTTTGAAGCACAAAAGAGCACATCAGCACAGAAGACCACTCCTCCTCCAGACAAGCAGGCCATAAGTCTGAATCCAGCTAGTGTGAACAGGATCCTCTCCAGGATCAGCCCACGCAAGGCAGCTAGACCAGACAACATACCGGGTCGTGTTCTGTAGGACTGTGTGGAGGAGCTCAAGAATGTCCTGGCCGACATTGTCAACATCTCCCTGACTCAAGCTGTTGTCCCCACATGTTTCAAAACTGCCACCATAATACCAGTCCCAAAGAAGCCTGTCCCATCCAGCTACAATGATTACCAGCCACTAGCACTGACCCCCATCATAATGAAGTGCTTTGAGTGGCTGGTCATGCAGAACATCAAGTCCATCCTCCCTCCCTCCCACAACCCAGTTTGCATACAGGTCAAAGAGATCCACAGAAGATACAATCACTCCTGCTCTCCATCCAGCCCTCACCCACCTGGACTCAAAGAACTCCTATGTGCGAATGCTGTTCTTGGACTTCAGTTCAGCATTCAACACAATCATCCCCCAGCACCTAATACAAAAACTCAGACACTTGGGACTCAAAACCGCTCTCTGTAATTGGGTGCTGGACTTTCTCACAGTGAGGCCACAGAATGTGCGGGTTGGCAGCAACATCTCCAACACCATCACACTGAGCACAGGGGCCCCACAAGGGTGTGTGCTCAGTCTGCTGCTCTTCACTCTGCTGACCCATGACTGTACCAGCCTACAACACCAACCACTTTCATATATTTTATGTTCCCTTCAAGTCATATTTTAAGTCCTTTTTGTTTTAATCTTGCCGATTATGATTTATAGTTTTTAAAATCAGAAATATATCTTAAATTATCAGAATATTCACTAAGATCAATCCAAAGTATGTATTTACAATGCATAAATGTGCAACTTCTAAACAAAATTGACTGTATAAACTTCATTTATTCACTCAGTACTTGGTTGGGACTCATTTATCTCAACATACTGTATTAATTCACTGTGCCTACCAAATAAAGGCTATTTTTTTAAAGTGTACATTAAAGTCTCTAAATCTCTCCTTTTCTTTTTACCTTATACACCACGGACTTTCAGTACAACACTGAGTCATGTCACCTGCAAAAATTCTCTGATGACTCAGCTGTTGTGGGGTGTATAAGAGGAGGAGAGGAGGGGGAGTACAGGGCACTGGTAGACAGATTTGTGGAGTGGACGGAACAGAATCCCCTGAGGTTGAATGTCCGCAAGACCAGGGAGATGGTGATTGACTTCAGGAAGAGGAAGGTTCCTTCTCAGCCACTGCAGATTAGGGGGGAGGATGTGGGAGTGGTTGAAGACTACAAATATCTGGGTGTCAGGATCAGCAGCGGGTTGGACTGGAGATCCAACACCGATGCTGCGCACAAGAAGGGGATGAGCAGACTCTACTTCCTGAGAAAGCTGAGATCCTTCAATGTGTGCAGCAGGATGCTGGAGCTTTTCTACCAGACTGTTGTCGCCAGCGCCATCTTCTTTGCTGCGGTCTGTTGGGATAGCAGTATCAGGGCCTGAGATACCAACAGACTTGACAAGATTATCAAGAGGGCTGGCTATGTAATTGGTCTCAGACCGGAGACCTTTGAGACAGTGGTGGAGAGGAGAACACTAAATAAACTGCGATCCATCATGAACAATCCTGATCACCCCCTCCACCACACACTAGATAGACAGTGAAGCACTTTCTCCAGCAGACTACTACAGCTTCGTTGTCGAACGGCCAGGTACAGGAAATCTTTCCTGCCACATGCAATTTCACTGTACAATAACTCACTATGATGTTGTATTCTGGGCATAGCTATGCTGCCACACTGCACCTTACAGACTAACTGGTACCTCCCATTTCACTCTGCTCCTGATAGTCCTTCTTTGTGCAATGGGATGATTCATGTGTTTATATGGGTCATCATATATTAAGCTATGATGTATATACACTCACCGGCCACTTTATTAGGTACACCATGCTAGTAACGGGTTGGACCCCCTTTTGCCTTCAGAACTGCCTCAATTCTTCGTGGCATAGATTCAACAAGGTGCTGGAAGCATTCCTCAGAGAGTTTGGTCCATATTGACATGATGGCATCACACAGTTGGCGCAGATTTGTCGGCTGCACATCCATGATGCGAATCTCCCGTTCCACCACATCCCAAAGATGCTCTATTGGATTGAGATCTGGTGACTGTGGAGGCCATTTGAGTACAGTGAACTCATTGTCATGTTCAAGAAACCAGTCTGAGATGATTCCAGCTTTATGACATGGCGCATTATCCTGCTGAAAGTAGCCATCAGAAGTTGGGTACATTGTGGTCATAAAGGGATGGACATGGTCAGCAACAATACTCAGGTAGGCTGTAGCGTTGCAACGATGCTCAATTGGTACCAAGGGGCCCAAAGAGTGCCAAGAAAATATTCCCCACACCATTACACCACCACCACCAGCCTGAACCATTGATACAAGGCAGGATGGATCCATGCTTTCATGTTGTTGACGCCAAATTCTGACCCTACCATCCGAATGTCGCAGCAGAAATCGAGACTCATCAGACCAGGCAACGTTTTTCCAATCTTCTATTGTCCAATTTCGATGAGCTTGTGCAAATTGTAGCCTCAGTTTCCTGTTCTTAGCTGAAAGGAGTGGCACCCGGCGTGGTCTTCTGCTGCTGTAGCCCATCTGCCTCAAAGTTCGACGTACTGTGCGTTCAGAGATGCTCTTCTGCCTACCTTGGTTGTAACGGGTGGTTATTTGAGTCACTGTTGCCTTTCTATCAGCTCGAACCAGTCTGGCCATTCTCCTCTGACCTCTGGCATCAACAAGGCATTTCCGCCCACAGAACTGCCGCTCACTGGATATTTTTTCTTTTTCGGACCATTCTCTGTAAACCCTAGAGATGGTTGTGCGTGAAAATCCCAGTAGATCAGCAGTTTCTGAAATACTCAGACCAGCCCTTCTGGCACCAACAACCATGCCACGTTCAAAGTCACTCAAATCACCTTTCTTCCCCATACTGATGCTCGGTTTGAACTGCAGGAGATTGTCTTGACCATGTCTACATGCCTAAATGCACTGAGTTGCCGCCATGTGATTGGCTGATTAGAAATTAAGTGTTAACGAGCAGTTGGACAGGTGTACCTAATAAAGTGGCCGGTGAGTGTAGGTTCTATAGTCGTGTTAGTTTTTTTTTTTTACTTTCCATGGGTAATCCCTTTGTCATGTGTGTGTTTCTGTTGTTTGGCTGTCAACTTAGACTTAGAGAGCTTAGACTTTCTGCTGCACATTCACCAACCAACCATAATGCTCTGCACTGTGTGTCTATATATATACATTTATAGTAATATGGACATATGTTTACTAGATGTTGTTTTTTCTTGCCTTCTGATTGTTGCTCTGAGTGTTGCTATCCCTGTGCTGTTGCAATCCTGGAATTTCCCCATTGTGGGACTAAAAAAGGCTTATCTTATCTTATCTTATCTTAACTGTCATGCTGCTGTTACACTGTAATTTCCCAGTTTGGGATCAATAAAGTACATCTATCTATCTTTCTATCTAAAGGGGGTAAAAATTAGCTGGTGTACGAAAAAATGTCATGGCTATGGATACAGAACCGTACCCTTAGAACTCTTGCTACAGATCCAGCTCGAATCTGATTGGCCAGTACGGTCTATTAATGCGCATCTTAAAAGCAGCAGGCTACAGGTACGGAAATCTGAAGCATTTATTTGTTTCAAAATTTTAATAAATATCTACAGTATTTACTGCCTTTTAACTTTACCCACTCCCAAATCCTAAGGCTAACCTCTACATTTTAAGTCTAAATTTCATCTCATATCAAGTAAAACGGAGAGGAGTTGGAATTAATAAGTGTTCACTTCTTCCTTCTCCCTTTCGAACAGTGTATACTGTAACTTTATTGCATTTGCTATTTGCTTGTTTTTTGTTATATTTTTTGTGTTCGAAATAAACTATCTATCTATCTATCTATCTAAAACACTTTGGATATGAACCAGCAACCTTCTGATCCCAGGACCAGCAGACTATCTACCTAAAGCCACAGCAGGTGGCTGGCAGCTGATCTGGAAGGGTCAACTCTTCAGTACCTATAGACATTTCGTATAGGGATACGGCTTCCGTATCCATAGCCACTGCCAAAAAAGTGACTTTTCTCGGGTTTTAGTACTTGTAGCACAAGACAAATAGTAGTGATGGGTCCGGCAACACCGATGCGTCGGCGCATGCGTCGAGCTCATAGAGCGAAACCCTGTGTCGGTGCGTATCGCTTTAAGAAAGTCACGTGACCGATACAGGTACTGTATCGGTCACGTGACGCTGGCGCGTTGAAACACTGACGCGTCAGCGTTTACAAGGAAGCGCATCTGTCAAAGTGATGCATTTGCCCAAAGACTCTCGTATGTGTTGCGGACGGTCCTTGTGCAAATTTATCACAAATTATGGAGCAGGAGCAGCCTCAAGGAAAAAGAAAGGTTTCCGCCGTGTGGGACCATTTTGATCTGATATTGGAAAATAAGGTATTTAAAAATAGTATTTTTAAAATACTATTTTCTTTGTTTTAATTTCCTTGTTGTTTCATCCTGGTCCTCTCAAGAGTTTCCACTTGATTTATCTGAATTCAAATTCATTTGGAAGTGACTCTTAGTTTACTCTTCATATTTTCTGCAGGCTAAATGTCGCATTTGTTCGACAGAACTTTCATATTTAAATAAAAGCGCCTCCTCAATGCTGAGACATTATAGGGCCAGGCATGAAAATGAAGTCCTGGATACACCCAGGATAAACTCAGGTGTACAGCCCTTCTACTACTTACTCACAGTTGCTTTATTGATGATTAATTCCTATTAATTTATTATTTACTTCATTTTTAACCATCAAGCTTCCAGGAAGCAGACGCTGGATGAAGCTGTGCTCAATTTCATCGTGAAGGACTGCCAGCCCCTCAGCATTGTGGAGAGTGAAGGGTTCAGGGAACTGGTTCAGGCCCTTCAGCCCTCATATGTTTTGCCAACCAGAAAGGTTTGTGGAAATTATCTAAAGTAGTAGTTGATATATCCAATTCATTTAATCTTTAATTTAAATATATGGATTTGCTTTTGGTTTGACTTGGCGTAATTTTCAGACCATCAAACAAATGGTGGCCAAAAAGTACGAGGAGGAACGGGAACGAGTGAAAATGCAAGTACAGCAAGCTGTGGCAGTGAGTATAACAGCTGACATGTGGACATCTGTGAACATGGAGGCTTACTTGGCTCTTACCTGTCACTACATTAATGAGAATTTGCAGTTGTGTATGTCTGTGTTGGGAGTGCAGTACTTCCCACAAAGTCACACTGCTGACAATTTGGCCCAAGTCAAAAGGGGCATGATGGAGGACTGGGCCATAACCAATAAAGTGTCTTGTGACCGACGCAACACCAAACATGATTGCATCCACTAGACCGCTCCAAATTTGGCACTCAATTTGCATTGCACATAGTCTCAATTTAGACGGGACCGTCTTCACAACAGCTGTCTGCACCCACTTCAGCCATGTTATTCAGCATTATTTGTTGTTTGGAAATCATGTACTAAAATGCCAATTTGTTGTTTTTTAGATAACCTTTGGCAACATCTCAACATCGAAGTGGGCAGGCAGACCAAAAGTGCCACAGCTGATGCCATCCAGGAGGTGCAGAGATACCTGGCAGAGGGCAATATTGCCAGGTCCCAGGATCCTCTGAGATACTGGGACAACCAAAAGACCATCTATCCAAACCTCTTTCAGCTTTCCTTACAATTTCTCTGCACTCCAGCCTCATCTGTGCCGTGTGAGCGGGTGTTTTCTACAGCTGGAGAAGTTGTATCAAAAAAGCGTAACAGACTCAATTTCAAAATGTTGGAAAAGCTTTTTTGTTTTTAATAAAAATTTGTAAAAAAAAAAAAAACAAAACAAAAAAAAAAAACCCAGTCCACAAGCATCCTCATTCACAACATGTTCACTTAGATTTTCACGTTATGATACATGTTCACATTATTTATTGACTGTATCTAAAAATATCAACAATATTTGAAATTAAAATGAAGATATGAAATAATACAATATAAAATACAAGGACTTAAATTATATACTGCTCAGAAAAATAAAGGGAACACTAAACATCCTAGATTTGAATGAATGAAATATTCTTATTAAATACTTTGTTCTTTACATAGTTGAATGTGCTGACAACAAAATCACACAACAGCAGGTAAAATTGATTGTCAATCAGTGTTGCTTCCTAAGTGGACAGTTTGAGGGACAGTGTTCCCTTTATTTTTTGGAGCAGTATATTATTGCATATACTAGGTCATCAAATCAGTGTCAGTTGAGTCTGTCAACTAGGTTGCCTGTAGGGATTTTTAAGGTCCAGCAGGTGTCAGTATTCAGTGACACAGTATCAACACAGTACAGTATCAATACAGTTTTGCAATGTGTCGAAACGCATCATGACGCCTCATGGACCCATCTATTTGTCAAATAGCATTGTGATGTTTTGGTCCACCAATACCTGCATTTAAGGTCAGAAAGAGGTCGATACTCGAGTATGTGCAGTCAGACCAACATGGTGGAAACAGGAAACGCATCAACTCACCCTCTGCCTCGTCTTCTTCCTCCGCCTTTAAAGCCACAAGATGATCCTCCGCACGTTTGCCAAAGCTTTCCATCCGATCAAATGATTCTTGACAAGAGCCCCATTCACAGTCTAACTTCAGGGTTTTCTTCTGTTTCCCTCTATTAGCAGCCATTCCTTCCAGTTTCAGTCGCAATACCTTGTTTCCACGAGTTAGCACCACCTGCTAGCTTACTTTTGGAGCTGTAGTTCCTCTGAAAATATCTAAACTCTAACTAGACGTGTTTGAAACACGACCGACGTAACGAGTAAAAACAATAATATCAAAACAAGAAGTCTGCACAAGCTTTGATCAAATTGTTAGCGTGTCAGGAGTGCTTGGTCGCGATATTTGCGCTTACAAAATTATTGCGTATCTACTTTGTGTCTTACGGTAAAGGGAAGCCCATGGTGCGTTCAGGGACAAGTTGTAAAAAAGTTGATCTCAATAGCGGGTTGCTGCACAACCAGAGGCTGCAGGGTCAAGAGCGCAGGTTCAGGACCCTCAGGTTTTCACGACAGCGCCATCTACTGTCTGCACAACCAGTCTCCCCCCATCCATATCAAAGTAACAAAAAAAAATAAATTAAAAAGTAACAAAATATGCATACAACAATGAACAACTGAAAATAAAAATAAAGAACAAAAAGATAAACATATACCACATGGTTCAAGGGACAAGGAACTTCTAACAACTTAAAAATCAATATTTTACAATCAATTCAGAAGACAGTAATCCATTCATTTCTTTCTGATTTTTTTTTTTTGTGTGTGTGTGTGTGGGGGGGGGTAACGTCTGCTGCTTTTATGTTTGTGCCAATATTGGAATAGGATATATTGAAGCTCATTCTTAAATATCAGGATATCTGGGGTGGATTGCACGAATTTTGCTTTATATTGTGACGTTTGCAGGGTTCACACAAAGACAATGGAGCAGATGGTTGTGATCAACCTGATTTATTTTACACACCCCGACCCCCAACCTACTTCTGAGCACAGAGAGGAGGGGAGGTCATTCTCCCAGACCTCCGTTTCAATCATGGTTACACACACATGATACATCTTGCCCTAATCCTGCTAAACACTGCTGGGTCATTATAATGCAGTTATAATGACACAGCAGTATAACTCAGAAATAACACATTTAACACACACACAGTAACGTTTCAAACTGGCAAAGCATGCTGGGAAATCCCTGGCCCCCTTAAAATGGCCCCGACGTTACACTGCCCCCCCCCCCCGGACTGGTTTCTGTCCCCAGAAAATTCAAAGTCCACTTTCAGAAATCCAACGCGAGTCAGCCCGGTGCCAGGGCGGCATGCACGGGCCATCTGAGTCTCAGTCAGAGCATCTGGTTGGGGTAGGGTTCCGGTTTGGCCACCAGTGGGCGGATGGACACATCTGACAGCCTCTGTAGGACCACGCACAGTCCCTTCCCTGGCAGCGGGAGTCCCAGGCCCGCTCCGGCCGACTCCCACCGCTGCCAGTTCTCCCAGGCGGCCGCTGGCCCGCGTCCATGCGTCCAGCCCTTGCCGCGCCTGGAAAATGACCGCATCTTCGTCCTGCTCGCTCCGCTGCGTCGCTCCTGCGCCGAGGGCCTCCGTGACGTCACCGAAAGGAAAAGCATCGGGTGGTGGTAGGACACGCACAGTTCCTCCTCTGGCAGCGGGAGTCCCATGACTCCCACCGTTGCCAGGACCTCCCAGTCGGCCGCTGGCCCGCGTCCAGGCGTCCAGCCCCTGACGATCCCGAGAAAAGACCGGATCTGTCCTGCTCGCTCCACTGCTGCTGCGCTCCAAAGGCCTCTGTGACGTCACCTGCTGGGGGAAGCATCTGCAGGAGGGGGCTTTTTCCCCGTCCATGCCACCTCGCTCTAATTTAACGTCGGCGAGGGGCCAGTTTGTCGTGCGCTGTGTGCGGGGCAGTACCATGCCATGTACCCTGGCTCTGTGCAGCGGAAGCCGTCCTTCCTTGCTTCGCCACGGCTGTCTCCTTCGAGCACGCGCTGCTGTGATCTGCCGTAGCTCCTCCTCCACTCGCTCTCAGCACGGTGGTTTCCTCCGATGATCAGTGCGGCAGCCAACTCGACCTGGGCCAGGCGGTCATCCAACAGGTTCTCGCCGTTGTAGCGGGGAATCTTGGCCCGCTGCTGGATGGATGGGACGGTCATCTCCCGGTCGATTGCCGCTCCTAATCGCTCTGGAATCGCCAGCCCGTCCTGACCTGAAAAGGGCGGGAAACGGGGCTGGTTTGCTCTGCTCCGTCCATCGCAGCGAAGCTCTCCAGGGGCCGGCGTCTCAGCTCTACACTCCGTTCCCGGCTGAGCGATGAACCGCTCCGGCCGCTGGACCTCCGCCTGGATCCTCATCTTGCTCCATATCCCACTCCTGACACCAGTGTGACGTTTGCAGGGTTCACACAAAGACAATGGAGCAGATGGTTGTGATCAACCTGATTTATTTTACACACCCCGACCCCCAACCTGCTTCTGAGCACAGACAGGAGTGGAGGTCATTCTCCCAGACCTCCGTTTCAATCATGGTTACACACACATGATACATCTTGCCTTAATCCTGCTAAACACTGCTGGGTCATTATAATGCAGTTATAATGACACAGCAGTATAACTCAGAAATAACACATTTAACACACACACAGTAACGTTTCAAACTGGCAAAGCATGCTGGGAAATCCCTGGCCCCCTTAAAATGGCCCCGAAATTACAATATTTTCCAAATATCACAGAATTCACACACTGAGACAGGAAGTGTTCCTGCTTCCTCATTTTCCGCAACAGTGCCACTTAGTGGATTTGATGAGAATACTACACCACAGTCTCAAGACTGCAAGTAATCTAGTGATGGTGAAACTGAGGTCTTATGAAACAATGAACAACTCTGAGACAATAGCTTCCTGATAGACACAGTGTTATGAAACATTTAATAAAGAGTGCTATCTGCTGACCTCTTGGCCAGTAGGTGTCGCACGCACTGTTGACTCACTATAATCTCGCACTGGTTGCCAGGTAGAGAGGTAAACAGCACTTCCTGGAGGCTAGCATTAATATACTGCAGACTGCTAACATCTCAGACTTTTGGTTATTATGAGCCAGACAGCGTGTCAAGCGAGGAATCTTGTAGTATAGAATCGTTTATTTAGCATAATCCTCTCTGATCCACATCTCCGGTAAACATTTTTTAAATAGCTATATGGTACAGTGTTATTGACAGTAATGCTAATGTAGCACAGCTACATTGTACTATTCAGTGTGACAGATTCACAAGGTAATGGTTTACCTCTGCAAAACTAAAGGATTTTCAACATTTTTATAACATAGTGATAAACAAGAATCTAAATTACACTGTACATATTAGATATATACATAACATTGTAATCAATAATCCTTAGTGAAGTTGGAAATAATTTATGGTAGTGTGGAGTGTGTAAATGAAGAGGCATATTCATTTCAGACAATTTATTACACACTCACATCTCACAAGCAAAGAACAGACTGGTCACATCAAGCATTCCTCTCTCTATATCAAGTCACACTTCACAAGGTTCAAGGCACTTCCTCCTACACAGCATGACATCTACACTGCACTTCATTCAACCCCCTCTCACCCACTTGGGCATTGTTCTCCCATGTGTATTCATTGTCTCTGTCTAAGGTTTGAAATAACCTGAGGCCCACACCGCCCCCCCCAGCATCTTAGATAGAACAATAGAACATCAGTCCACATGCTGTTTCAGCTTCAGTCTCCTCCCATATCTGCTGTAACTGGGGTTTACCGCCTCCGTGGCGCTGCTGTGCCGGTGGGGGGCTGCTGGGAGTGTGTCCGACTGCGGGTGAGCCGTGGGGGGGGGGGGGTTCCACTCTGTCCGTGTGGCTGCTCTGATGAATCGTTCCCCTGGGGAGTTCTCCATGGGGGTCTTCTACGTCGAGGGGCCCTCGCCAACAGCACTTGCTCATCCGCCACTACAAAGGCGGGTTTGAGTCTGTCTATGCCAATTTTCTCCCGTCTACCCCCCAAGTCTAGCACAAAATGCTTATCCCCTGTTTCCAACACTCTGAACGGTCCATCATAGGGTGGGCGCAATGGAGGGCAGCGGGCGTCGTGTCTGACGAACACGAACTCCACGTTCTTCAAAGTTTTAGGCACGAAGGCACACGGAAAACTGTGGTGGGCAGGGCCCGGCAGTGTGCCTGTGTTTGCGCTACGCTGCAAAAGCTGAGACTGGGAGCTGCCCAGTGCGGGATTGTCTGGTAGAAATTCCCCGGGCAGCCGTAGGGGCTGCGCAAAAACGAGCTCTGCTGGGGAAGCTTCCAAATCCCCTTCTTTTTTTTTTTTCCACAATATCTTTATTGAACCTTTTTTTTTTTAAACAAACATGATACAAACAATCAAGCACTAACACTAAAGTACTACAAAAAAAAAAAAATGCACTAAAAAACACCAACAACCACCAACAAAATCAAATCTTCAACAATGCTCCTCTGTTTAGTCTAGACAATCCAACACATAAGTATACAGTACATATTATGTTCACCAGTTTGGAATTTACAAGGTCCACACATATCATTCACCTTCTTCTTCAAGAGTTATGTTTAAATTTTTTACATAATCAATAAAAGGTCTCCATATATTCTCAAACACAATTTCCTTTGATTTCAGTATATATGTTATTCTTTCTAATGGAAGGTTTGTTAACATCTGTCTTAACCACTGAGTCACATCTGGTCTATGAGTCTTTTTCCATAATAGTGCAATACATTTTTTGGCATTAAGCAAACTGAGGTCTATGAATGTTCTTTCACTTTTATTAAAATTATGCTTTTCTGGGTACAGACCCAACAAAAACAGTTTAGGATTCAATATGATTTGTTTTGAGATTATTTTTTCAATTGTTACCCTCACCTCTTCCCAAAACATTCTTATTAATCTACATTCCCATACACAATGAAATAGAGTTCCTTTACTTTCCATCCAAATCCCCTTTTGGCACGGAGCGCAACCCCAATAAAACCCACGACAGCCTGTCTACCCAATTTGCATCCGTCAGTGAAGCCCTGAGTGCCGCTTTCAGTGATCTATGAAAACGCTCGCATAAACCATTGGCCTGTGGGTTGTACGCGGTTGTGCGATGAATTGCAGCACCCAGGCTGCGGGCCATCGCGGACCAGAGGTGGGAAACAAATTGCGGGCCCCTGTTGGACGTAATGTCCGACGGGACTCCAAAACGCACCACCCATGTTGTTAAAAAAGCGCATGCTACGTCCGCGGACGTACACATCACACACATCCACTGTGGTGGATGTGTGCGATGTGTCCAACCATGGTTCATCCACCTTACTTCCAGAAACTGTCACGACCTGAACGCTATCTTTTCTCTGCGTTCAGGTTGTCCAGTGTCGCTCCTGCTCCGGGGTAGTCCGTGCCGGGTCTTCCATGGTCCGCTCTTTGACAGCGCCCAGCTGATTGCCAGCTGTCTAGTTCAGCTGCGCTGGGACAGCTGTCTCCTATTCCCAATCATCTCCCCATTTAAGCGAGCAGCCGGGAGTTACTCGTTGCTGCGACCTCGCTATGGGAAGACGTTCCTTGTGTTTCCCACGACTGTTAGCTCCTACGACTAGCTTCAGTTCGCCGTTACCTCGGCGCTTCACCCAAAGTAAGTGTTGCGACTCGGCGTGTGTTTTTCCCTCGCCGCCTCTCTAGCCTTTCTCCCTGGGTAGTATGTTACCCTTAGTTCTGTGTGTGTTTTTGCCCCACGTGGCTCTTTACTTTGCTGTCCGTTATTTAGTGTAGTGTGTGTCTTGTGTTAATAAATTACGCTAATTCACTGGTCGCCCTCGTATCTCCTTTCTGGCTCGTGAGAGCCAGAGTTATGACAGAAACCTTAGCTACAGACGTTGGTGATGAGGGAGACACATCTGTGGACCTCTTCGAGGGAGAGAGTGAGGCTGGTACAGGTGATCCGTCTTCATGTGGAGAAACACGTGAACCATTAGTTGATCCAGAACCTGTTGACTCTGAAAGGAGAACTGTTGAGTGGATCACGCAGCTCACTGAACCATCTGTGTCACAGGTAGACGTTTCTGATGTGACTAGTGTGTCCTCTGATCCCCAGAACTCTTCAGTTGCACCTGTTGCTCAAGGGGTAGATAAGATAAGATAAGATAAGATAAGATAAGCCTTTATTAGTCCCACAATGGGGAAATTCCAGGATTGCAACAGCATAGGGATAGCAACACTCAGAGCAACAATCAGAAGGCAACAAAAAACAACATCTGGTAAACATATGTCCATATTACTATAAATGTATATATATAGACACACAGTGCAGAGCATTATGGCTGGTGAATGTGCAGCAGAAAGTCTAAGTTCTCTCTCCGCGGATGCAGCGGGCCAGCTGGAAGTCTTTGGGCATGATGGTGACCCCCTTAGCGAAGAAGAGACCATCAGGTGGGCCTCGCTGGTCTCCTGCAGAGCCACGACGGCGAAGCTCAGGAAACGCAGGACGGTCTTGAAGTCCTGAGCGATCTCCCTCACCAGGCGCTGGACGGGCAGCTTGCGGATGAGCAGCTCCGTGGATCTCTGGCAGCGACGGATCTCTCTCAGAGCCACGGGCCTGTGACGGCGAGGCTTCTTCACTCTGCCGGTGGCCGGAGCGCCTCTCCGAGCAGCCCTGGTGGTGGGGAGGGGGGGCTTCTTCCTCCAGTAGATTTTACGGGCGGTCTGCTTGGTTCTTGCCATCGCTCTTTATTATTCTGTCTTATATTTCTTTCACGCCGCCTAAACTCCAGCCCGGCACCGCGTCGTTTTCGCTACAGCTCCCGGTATGTCGAGTTTCCCATTAGCACCGGGCGGCGGCCAAGTGCTAGCTAGCACTAGCTCCTCCCCGCTGTAACGTCTCCCGCTGCAAACCGTGGCTCCGTCCGCCGACCCGGGAGACCCCCGGGGCGATCCGTGCGTCCGTGATATATATACAGAGTGAAAGGTGTAGAAAGAAGAAGGAAGATAAAAAAAAAGGCTGTTGCAACAGGCAGCCCACTCGTGTGGCGCCGCCGGTCCGGCGGAACCGGAACCGGAAATGAAGATCATCCCAGGTCCTCTGACTCTAGACCTGTGACTACAGCTGCTACTGATATTCATGGTGGACAAACACTTGACAGTCAACTAGTTTCTGTTCCTGACTCCGAGAGACAGACAGACACTCCCCTTATTCGCTGTACTATTGACCAGACGTCACGTACACATTGTGACCGTCCAAATGCACAATCTCAAATCAGGTCAAGATTTGGTTGCCTGATTAGACCTGTAAATAGACTAGTGCAGACAATGTCCAGGCAAGATGTGATTTGTGACAAGTTCAATGTTAAGGCTGTTTGTAGGTCTGTGTTTCAGACCCTGACTGACTAAATGCTACATGAGTGGACTATCCTTTTGTGGACTTGACCTTGAATTCTAGTGATCAGCTATTTTATTTTATTTTATTATACATGAGCTTTTACTACGCTAATAGTTGGGGGTTTTGGTGGGGTGTACAAGGCACTCCATTACCAGTGGTTGGGTTGAGAGATAAGCACTGCTCTCATGCCACTTCGTCCTTGTGTGGGACACTCTTTCAGATGGTGTTCTTTAACTAACCCCAGGTGTCATGAGTTCTGTGTAGCTGTGGCTCAAGTTTGATAAAATTCAGTGGGGTGGGTGTAACAGAGTCGAAAATGTACCTTAAGCAATTCTTTTCTCAGTTATGTTTTTCTTTATATTGTTGTGAATTTTATTTACTTGAGTGCTTTTATTTTGGCGGTACACTACTCACATCCGCTCTTCCTGTACCTCCGAGGCTCCGGTAGTTCATTTTTCCCAGACAGTACCGCGTTGCTTTGCTGGGGGAGCCTGTGTGGGATCGAGGTACGGACGAAGCGTGATGTATTTTGTTTTATTTCATCTACAGGAGTAATAAATTGTGGAAACATCAGTCTGGTGTCATCGTGATCCCTATGCTGCCCACACCTATACATTAGTGTCCCCGATCACAGCCGTTTAAGGGTGCCCAAAAAGGGGACCCGTTACATTACATATACTTTCCGGTTCCGGCTCTGCCGGACCGGCGGCGCCACACGAGTCGGCTGCCTGTTGCAACAGCCTTTTTTTTATCTTCCTTCTTCTTTCTACACCTTTCACTCTGTATATATATCACGGACGCACGGATCGCCCCGGGGGTCTCCCGGGTCGGCGGACGGAGCCACGGTTTGCAGCGGGAGACGTTACAGCGGGGAGGAGCTAGTGCTAGCTAGCACTTGGCCGCCGCCCGGTGCTAATGGGAAACTCGACATACCGGGAGCTGTAGCGAAAACGAAGCGGGTGCCGGGCTGGAGTTTAGGCGGCGTGAAAGAAATATAAGACAGAATAATAAAGAGCGATGGCAAGAACCAAGCAGACCGCCCATAAAATCTACTGGAGGAAGAAGCCCCCCAGGAGACAGCTAGCCACCAGGGCTGCTCGGAGAGGCGCTCTGGCCACCGGCGGAGTGAAGAGGCCTCGCCGTCACAGGTCCGTGGCTCTGAGAGAGATCCGTCACTACCAGAAATCCACGGAGCTGCTCATCCGTAAGCTGCCCGTCCAGCGCCTGGTGAGGGAGATCGCTCAGGACTTCAAGACCGTCCTGCGTTTCCTGAGTTTCGCCGTCATGGCTCTGCAGGAGACCAGCGAGACCCACCTGGTGGGTCTCTTCTTCGCTAAGGGGGTCACCATCATGCCCAAAGACTTCCAGCTGGCCCGCTGCATCCGCGGAGAGAGAGCTTAGACTTTCTGCTGCACATCCACCAGCCATAATGCTCTGCACTGTGTGTCTATATATACATTTATAGTAATATGGACATATGTTTGCTAGATGTTGTTTTTTCTTGCCTTCTGATTGTTGCTCTGAGTGTTGCTATCCCTGTGCTGTTGCAATCCTGGAATTTCACCATTGTGGGACTAATAAAGGCTTATCTTATCTTATTATGAATCTGTGAAAATGTCCACAGAGCATCACAGACTCTTCAACAATATTATCAGTCAATTATTTCTACAAACCTATTACAAAATGGTCAGAGCACCCGCAAGTTGGAATACAAGCAAGGCACCACGTCAGCTCTACTAATATTAAAATGAAAAAGCCAAATTCTCCTCTGTTTCTCTGATAGTTCCCGAGTTCACTCACCTTGGTTCTAAATAAATCAAATCAAATCAAATCAAATCAAACTTTATTGTCATATTGCTGTACATACAACTGTAGTGCAGGCAAGATGAAATTGCGTTTCTCTCGGCATCCATATAAGAAGCAGCATGATTAAGACACACTCCCACATAGCTCCACCCCCCACCCCCACCCCCACCGCCCCATCCATTCACACATCCCTGAGACATACTTGGGGAAAAAGAATAACTAACTATAATATACAAAATGTCCGTAGGTGCAGTAGTGTGTATGAGAGATTCCGGGTCAGCTGTTCAGCATCCTGACAGCTTGTGGGAGGAAGCTGTTGATCAGTCTGGTGGTTCTGCCTCTGATGCTCCAGAATCGTTTACCAGATGGAAGAAGTTCAAAGACTGCAGGTAATCAATAAAACAACACTTTGTCTTTCCCACCACTGTTTGTACAACCAATTATTCCACAGTAGTGCACTATATTTACATAATTTTTGTCTTTAATGAAATAGAATCACCCCTTGCAGCTTCCCTCCCAACATGGCCGCCCATATAGTGACTGGCAGCCGCGTGACGTCATCTTAAAACTATGAATTGATCTCAAACTGGGAAACTGCAAAAATAAAAATACTGCATCTATTGCACTGAGACACAGAGAAGCCTCTTCTTTAACTTTTATTATTATTTTCTGTAGTTTTAAATTTCTCATGGATCAACGTGTGATCTTTAATTTGAATTTTAGACTGACAATTCTAGTCATTTTTTCTAGAACACAAACTCACCTCTGCAGCAATCCTTTTATGGTCGCATTCTGAGAGAAGCGTCTTGTATAAGTGACTCCAGGAATCTTTGGTGTGTTGCTGGATGATTAAATCTGGACAATCAGGTCCCAACTCCTTTATTCTCCTTTTTGTGCATTAAAATGGTTTTTGTTTTAATGATACTAGCCATTCTGCTACGCAGCTCCGTGTTTCCTGGCAAGTGGAAGCGATCTGATGCCTGATGTCTTTTACTCCCAGTCACATGAAGATAAAAATACAAAAAACTTCCGATTGCTCCAGGGCATGGGGTCATGTCACCCCCTTCCATAAAGCTGCCCCCCCCCCAAAAAAAAATCACACTGTAAACACAAACATGTTTTATTTAAACAGCAGAGTAATGTTCATTGAAGGTACAATACAAGTGGTGTGGCGTAAAAACACATTGTTTGACATTTATAACTATTAAAAGATTACAACCCCCCCATCCTCACAGTGGTTTAGTCCAATCTGTTTCTCCCCCGTGGGCGGGGCCGCTGCGGTTCCTTACACACACACTGACAGAGAAGCAGAGAGCGGTAAGTAAGTGCACTGAAAGTTTAATGAGTGA
This sequence comes from Pholidichthys leucotaenia, assembly GCA_020510985.1. Taxonomy (NCBI): domain Eukaryota; kingdom Metazoa; phylum Chordata; class Actinopteri; order Cichliformes; family Pholidichthyidae; genus Pholidichthys; species Pholidichthys leucotaenia. The sequence continues at coordinate 270,527,694 of CM035844.1, read as the reverse complement.
ACGGTTAATAAGTTATTTATCAGTCCACGTTTTCAACAGTCACATAGAGAACATGAAAAGCGATATTTCATCTTATTTGTCCAAAGTCTGCCAGTGTTATGCCGAGAATGACATAATGTCCGGCTCAGGAAACACGCACGCAGGCTCAGGGTAGATTTAACAGCTTTATTCAACAAGCAGGCGTGTATGGATGGATGTGTGAGATATGAATATGTAATGAGGGTGAACGCTGATGTACAGGAAGCAGAGCGGAACGCCGTACAGCCGGGCAACCCTATGGAGAGAACGGAGGACAGGGGTAAAAGGCACCACACCTAGACAGGTATAATGAGCAGAGTGCTGCTTACTTGTAGGCGACCGGTGGCTGGCGTTGGCCAAGGGAGAAGCCCGGGAGACAGCGTCCTGCAGAGCCTGTGATGACGGTGAGGGTTGGATGGCGATGACGGGGTGTCCACCGCCAAGGAATCCACCTGTGCACAGGGGAGAAGACTTGCAAAGGTAAGGAGTAAGATGCTTATGTTGAGGCGTAGGTTAGCTGTCGTTTGGAGACGATCCAGCTGTGAGGATGTACCGATGCGAACAGACGGCTCCAGACCGCTGCACTGGGCTGAGTGGGCTAAATAGCCCGTGGCTGACGAGGCGCAGGTGTGCACACAGCTGAGGCAGATGATGAGCGGCAAGTCGTGACAGTACTCCCCCCCTAGCAGCGCCCCCTGGCACTGGTTTGTCCGGGTGCGCCCGGTGGAACTCCGTGATGAGACTCCTGTCCAACACCAAGGAAGAGCGCACCCAAGACCTCCACTCAGGACCGAATCCCTCCCAGTCCACTAAGTACTGCAGCCCGCGACCTCGGCGCTGGGAGTCCATGATGGAGGCGACTCTCCAGGCCAGATGGCCGTCGATCATCAGAGGCGCGGGCTGCGCCACGGGCGGGGGACAGAGAGGATCGGAGACCACGGGCTTGATCTTTGACACGTGGAAGGTGGGACATATGCGGAGGGAGGGGGGGAGGGCCAGACGCACAGCCACCGTGTTGATGATTTTTGAGATGGTAAAAGGGCCAGTGAAGCGTGGGGCCAGTTTCCTCTTCTCAGCCTTGAGGTTAATGTCCTGAGAGGCTAACCAGACTCGTTGGCCCACCTGATAGGCAGGGGCCGGTCTCCTGTGGCGGTTCGCCGTGGAGCTGTTGCGCGCCGCTGTGCGTAATAGCGCATTGCGCGTTCTGGTCCACAGACTCCAACAGCGTCTCAGGTGCGCCTGGATGGAAGGAACGGCCAGCTCGCCCTCCTGCTCCGGGAACAAGGGTGGGTCGTACCCCAAGGACGCCTTAAAGGGGGACATCCCCATGGCAGAAGACCGTGCCGTGTTGTGGGCATACTCCACCCAGGCCAGGTGCGCGCTCCAGGACGACGGGTTGGAGGAGGTGACGCAGCGTAAGGCAGCTTCCAGTTCCTGGTTGGCACGTTCACACTGCCCATTGGACTGCGGGTGGTGGCCGGAGGAGAGGCTTACCGTGGCCCCCAGAGCGTTGCAGAAACACCTCCATACCTCAGAGACAAATTGGGGCCCTCAATCAGAGACGACGTCCACCGGTATCCCATGCAGTCTGACCACATGCTGGACTAGAAGGTCCGCTGTCTCCCGCGCCGTAGGGAGGCCCCGGAGTGGCATGAAATGGGCAGCCTTGGAGAACCGATCCACGATGGTCAGCACAGCGTCGTAGGTGTTGGAGACCGGGAGACCGGTGACGAAGTCGAGGGCTATATGAGACCAGGGCCTGCCAGGGACCGGCAGGGGCTGGAGCAGACCCGCGGGGGGAGAATTACCTGACTTGCCGGTGGCACACACAGGACACGCCCGGACGTAGTTGGTGGTGTCCTTCTGAAGCCCCGGCCACCAAAAGGAACGCTGGAGGAGATCCACTAGCCGGGAGACACCAGGGTGACAGGCGAGTTTGAAGGTGTGAACCCAATGGATGACCTCCCCCCGGACAGTTGATGGAACAAACAGCCTCCCCTCCGGTCCGCCGCCAGGGTCCGGTTCGGTCTCCTGCGCCCTCCGGATCTTGTCCCTGATGGACCAGGAAATTGCCCCCACAACGCACGAGCTGGGCAGGATGGTATGACCCGGCTCCTCCGAAGTCTCAGGGGCAAACTGCCTGGACAGGGCATCGGGCAGACCATTCTTAGAACCAGGGCGGTAGGTGATGGTAAAACGGAACCGGGCAAAGAACAAGGACCAGCGCGCCTGGCGGGCATTCAGTTGTCTGGCAGATCTTAGGTATTCCAGGTTCTTGTGGTCCATTAACACCACGAACGGCAAGGCAGCCCCCTCCAACCAGTGGCGCCACTCCTGCAGGGTGAGCTTGATGGCGAGAAGCTCCCTGTCCCCGACGTCGTAGTTGCGCTCAGCCGGAGACAGGCGCCGAGAGAAGAAGGTGCAAGGTCGCTTGACCCCATCGGTGGGTGATCGCTGGGACAGCACCGCCCCCACTCCCGTATCAGACGCGTCGACTTCTACCAAGCACTGCAGCACGGGGTCAACCTGGGTCAGGACCCGGGGGGAGGAGAACTCCGTCTTCAACGCCTGAAATCCGCTGCAACCTCTTCGGTCCACTGGAAGGGGGCCTTGGGAGAAGTGAGGCGGGTCAAAGGGGCAACGATGGCACCGAAATTGGGCACAAAACGGCGGTAAAAGTTGGTGAACCCAATAAACTGCTGCACCTGCTTTCTGGAGGTCGGCGTGGGCCACTCGACCACCGCTTTGACCTTCGCGGGGTCGGGAAAGACTTGGTTGTGCGAGATTATGAATCCTAGGAAGGAGGTGGTCTTGGTGTAAAACTCACACTTTTCGGCCTTGGCATACAGCCTGTTCTCCAGCAGCCGTTGTAGGACCCGCCTCACGTGGATCTGGTGTTCCTCCCATGACCTGGAGAAGATGAGGATGTCATCCAGGTACACGAACACGAAGAGGCCTAAGAAATCACGTAGGACGTCGTTAATGAGGCGTTGAAACACAGCGGGGGCGTTGGTCAGCCCAAACGGCATTACCAGACACTCAAAGTGACCACTAGGTGTTCGAAAGGCCGTCTTCCACTCATCCCCCTCCCGGATCCGGACGAGGTGGTAAGCGCTGCGGAGATCCAGCTTGGTGAACCAGGTCGCCCCCTAGAGGGAGTGGAAAGCGGTGTCCATTAATGGCAGGGTGTAACGGTCCTTCTCCGTGATGTCATTAAGGGCCGAAAATCAATACAGGGGCGGAGTGACCCATCCTTCTTCGAAACGAAGAAAAACCCTGCGCCGAGCGGAGATGAAGAAGGGCGGATGATTCCAGCGTTGAGTGACTCCTTGATGTAGCTGTCCATGGCCTCCCGCTCCGGCGCTGACAGGCTGTAAAGACGTCCGGATGGCAAGGGCGCCCCCGGGCGGATGTTGATGGCGCAGTCGTAGGGCCGGTGAGGAGGGAGAGACATCGCCCTGGACTTACTGAACACGAGGCCCAGGTCATGGAACTCCGAGGGCACCAGGGTGAGGTCCGGAGGCACGGCGTCCGAGGCCGGAGGGGGAGAGGACGGGGCGCAGGCTGCAGACTGAAGGCAGGTGGCCATGCAGAAGGAGCTCCAGGCAGGGATTCTTCCTGTCTGCCAATCCAGCACTGGGTTGTGCAGGCGCAACCAGGGGTAGCCTAAGATGACAGGCGACACAGAAGAGGATAGGACATACAAGGTGAGATCCTCCCGGTGATTACCTGAGATTATTACAGGGACCGGTTGGGTGCGATGAGTCACTTGTCCAAGGGGCGCACGGGAGAGGGTGACCAGGCCGAGAGGAGTGGCCAGAGGGTGGTAGGGAATGCCCAATTGGGTTGCCAGGCTCTTTGAAATGAAGCTCTGCTCTGCTCCTGAGTCCACCAGTGCGTGTGTGAGGTGCCCCGTGGCATTGTGACAGAATCGAATGGGCAGAGATAGACTCGTGAGGGGATTCGACCGACTAGAGTCCGCAAGGCCCCCTATAGTGACTCGCGGACCCCCCCCCCCCCCCCCGTTTGGCTTCTCCAGGCAATGCTCCACGGAATGCTGATCGCCTCCGCAATACATACAGAGGCCCAGCTTCCGGCGGCGCTGTTTCTCCGCTAGGGGGAGCCTTGACTGACCAACTACCATTGCCTCCGACTCCTCGGGAGACTCCGGAGGAGGTAACGCCAGGGGGCGAGCTTGAGGCGTGCGGACGGAACCTCCACGCGAGCGGCCGATTAACTTCCGCTCGGTGGACCGTTCACACAGCCTGTTATCCAAGCTAATTGTTAAGGAGATTAGCTCCGAGAGCATCTCCGGAAGATCTTGACCGGCCAGCTCATCCCTCAGACCAGAGCTGAGGCTGCGGAGGAAGATGCTTCAGAGTGACGCCTCACCCCAGCCCACCTCCTCCGCTGCGACCCGGAAATCGATAGCGTAATCTGCCGCTGACCGGCTTCCCTGTTGGAGACCAAGGAGACGGTCAGCGAGGATGCTATCACACTGGGAATGATTGAACACCTCGAGAAAGCTCTGCACGAACTGGCTGTAGGAGAGGTTTGCGTAACTGGGCTTCGCCATGACGGCGTAAGCCCAAGTCAGCGCTCGCCCCTCCAGGAGATTGCCAATATAGCCAATTCGGCTGTGGTCCGAGGGAAAATCCCCAGGAACGCGCAGGAACACCGACTCGCACTGCATGATGAACCCCCGCGCTCCGCCGAGCTTACCGCTGAAGCGGGCGGGGGTTGGGATTGGCGTGAGTCGGGTTGGCGTTCCCGCGGCAGACTGGCCGGCCACCGGAGCGGCAGGAGCTACCCCTCCCTGACGAGCCGGGGGGAACGCCTGCTGGGGGTCCAAGCGGTCTAACTGGTGAGTGATGTTAGTCAATTGATTCAAAATCACCTGCTGTTGGTGGGCTATTAAATCCACCCGAGCCTCAAGGGTGGAAAGACGGCGTGCGAGCCCGCTGTCTGCTGAGCCGCTCTGCTGGAGCCGTACTGACATAATGTCCGGCTCAGGAAACACGCACGCAGGCTCAGGGTAGATTCAACAGCTTTATTCAACAAGCAGGTGTGTATGGATGGATGTGTGAGATATGAATATGTAATGAGGGTGAACGCCGATGTACAGGAAGCAGAGCGGAGCGCCGTACAGCCGGGCAACCCTATGGAGAGAACGGAGGACAGGGGTAAAGGGAACCACACCTAGACAGGTATAATGAGCAGAGTGCTGCTTACTTGTAGGCGACCGGTGGCTGGCGTTGGCCAAGGGAGAAGCCCGGGAGACAGCGTCCTGCAGAGCCTGTGACGACGGTGAGGGTTGGATGGCGATGACGGGGTGTCCACCGCCAAGGAATCCACCTGTGCACAGGGGAGAAGACTTGCAAAGGTAAGGAGTAAGATGCTTACGTTGAGGCGTAGCTTAGCTGTCGTTTGGAGACAATCCAGCTGAGAGGATGTGCCGATGCGAACAGACGGCTCCAGACCACTGCACTGGGCTGAGTGGGCTAAATAGCCCGTGGCTGACGAGGCGCAGGTGTGCGCGCAGCTGAGGCAGATGATGAGCGGCGAGTCGTGACAGAGAACTGCTCACTTGCCAAGAATTGCATCCCATCCACCAAAACTAGAACACTGCAGCCAGGCTTGTAACCATTTGTGCATTTTTTGAAGTACCCATTATACATTTTTAAAAGTAAAAATTGCTATTACCGCTTGTAAATTATCTTTAAATTATGTTTATTTGCCAGATGATTTAGTGTTTTCAAAGAGGATTAGAAATCCAACTCCACATTTTACAATCTTCAAAGTCACGATTTTGCATTTATGCATTGTCGGTAAAAAGGGTAATCATTTTTTCAAAGTATTTTCAAAGTATATAGTTGTACTGACTTGACTTACACTAAACACCTGCTTGCAACGATGGGGTGCAATTATCAGCACGTGAGCAATTCTTGGCATAACACCGGCATGTTTTACATAAACTCAATGTTATGTCTGGAAATGAGGAGGAGTCGAGGTGACAGTTTACTAGTTTTACTAACACGTGAACAGGAACGTACAGGAGTCACTCTGTCTTGGACTCTTCCATAACTTGGAGCTGGAGGAGCCCACAGAAACCATAACTGAGTACTTAAAATTCTGTAAAGAAAATGTTTTACCTCAGAAAGTAATCACTATGTACCCCAATAATAAGTCTTATATTTCCAAGGAATTAAAACGGTGCATAGTACAGAAAAAGATTGCTTTTAAGAATGGGGACATGTTCGGTATAAAAAATATACAGAAAGAAATTAATTACAAACTAAGAACAGCTAGAGATGAGACGATGAAGAAATTTGAATCTGAATGCCTAGGAAAAAGTCCTAGGAAACTGTGGGACTCAGTTAAAGTTATGACAAAGATGACTCCATCCAAAACCTGTATTAATGTAACAAATGAGGAAGAAAAGGCAAACGAGTTGAATAATTTCTTTTGCAGATTTGAGACTAGAGATTTTTCTCATGAACAAAAAGCTGCTCTGGACGCTATATCAGTATTAGGCTCTGAAAAAATTATAGTTGACCAGCATGTTGTGGAAAGATTTTTCTCACATATGTGCCCCAGGAAGGCATCTGGACCAGACGGGATCTCTGGGCGCTTACTGAAGTCATGTAGTGAGGAGCTAGCAGAAGCCTGGAATCCCATCTACCAGAAGTCTTTAGATACTTGTTCTGTCCCAGCAATTTAGAAAAGCTCTATTATAATTCCTGTACCAAAAAAAGCAAGCTGTAAAGAGAATAATGACTATCGTCCTGTTGCACTGACCTCACTGGTAATGAAGTGCCTCGAAAAGATTGTCATTGACATTCTGAAAACTGATTTTGGAGGACTTTTGGATCCTCTGCAGTTTGCTTATAAAAATAATAGAAGTACAGAGGATGCCATTCTAACCTTAACTCATTCTGTGGTTAAACATTTGGAGGAGACATCCTCATATGCACGTCTTTTATTGGTTGATTTTAGTTCAGCTTTTAACACACTGCAGCCACACCTTTTAATTAAGAGGTTAAATGATTTTAAAGTGCATCCTGTCATTATTAAATGGTACCACTCATTTTTGTGTGGTACCACTTTTGTGTGTAAATGGAACTTTATCTAAATCCAGAACCCTCAGCACAGGAGCTCCCCAAGGCTGTGTTAATTCACCATTTTTGTTCACCTTGTACACTGATGAGTGCAGAAGTGTCTATCCAGGCAATCAAATTATTAAATTTTCTGATGACACTGCTATTTTATCACTACTTCAAAAGACTCATGATCTGTCAAGCTATTTTATAGAAATTCAGAGGTTTGTCAATTGGTGTGATGACAGTCGTCTCATTTTGAATACTGATAAAACAAAGGAGATGGTGTTTGACCCTCGGGGAGTTGGTGACCACAGGCCTGTGGTCATCCACAACCACACTATAACACAGGTTAGTTCCTATAAATATTTGGGAGTATTTATTGACAATTCATTAACCTGGAGCACACATATTGATTACCTCTGCAGTAGACTACAACAGCGGCTGCATTTCTTGTGTAGATTAAGAATACATGGAAAAGGATTATGTTAATATTTTACCAGGCTGTGTTGGAGAGCTGTATTAGATACAGAATTACAGCTTGGTTTGGCAACTTCTCTGTGAAACTTAAGAACAGAGTGTTGCGTTTAATTCATACAGCATGGAAAATTATTGGAGTTAAAGAGTATTTACCCATGCAGATCTCACACGACCAGGCAGCCTGTAGACAAGCTCAAAAAATAATCAGTGACATGAACCATGTACTAAACAATGAATATGTGCGGCTGCCCTCAGGGAGGAGATACAGAGTCCCCAAATGCAGGTTCAATAGATACAAGAACTCATTTATCCCAACATCAGTAAAACTTTTAAACTCAGATAAATAGGTCAGGGACACTGATAACTCCTGTTCTTAATGACTGCTATTATATATTTTGTATGTATGTACTTGTATTATTTATTGGGTTTTATTTCATTTATTATGTACTACATCCATTGTGTATGTGTGGATTGTGTGGTCGCAGCACGGGTGACAAGCCCAAGACAAATTTCCCCTTGAGGGACAATAAAAGTTTATCTTAATCTTATCTTATCTATCTAGCATGAGAGTCCACAGCAAAGAGACAGAGCCCCTTCCGCTGTCCCCTCTTATACTCCCCGTGACAACGGGGCGTCACCTCCCACTACACCCAGGGCACCGCCATATTGGTACACCCTAACTATATACACAATACATTATCGCCCCCCCCCCCCCAAGAAAATCGCAAGCACACTAATCAGGCCCTCCCCAAATTTGGTAACCCGACATACACTCTAAATAACACTGCAAACCATATGAATACAGAAGCAATCCATACACACCACACAGGCCCAGCGGACTATTCCACTATTTTAGTTAATACAGTCTGTAAACGTAAAAGGGCCACACAAAAAAAAAACTAATCCCGGTGATATCACATTCAATTCTAAACATCATGAACTATGAACACTTATAAACACTATGTACAGTAACCTAATGGCGGTCCCAGATCCCTCCACCCCAGCACTCCCACCCCACAACACTGGCACATCAAAGCCAAACAGCACTGGGGAACATTTACATTTCACACACTACTGTTTAGCTACTCACACACCTATGTAACCTAATTCACCACACACTCCTCTGTTGGAAGGAAATTAAGAGATCACAGATATTTCCATGGTATGAAGACCAGCGTGCTGAATAAGTTAATTTATTCAGCACGCTGGTCATCATATTTTGCAAATTACATTAGGCCTAGGCACTTAATAGCAAGATTGCATGATATTTTAATTTACTCATATCGAACTATCATTAGGACTGTTATTATGACCACATGCCTAAACACACTTACTGCATGCATTACTCACAGAACTACTCCCCTTGGCTTGACTTTTCTGATTATCCGGCCTTCCCATGGCCACTAAACATAATATCAACTCGATTTCTATAGTTCACCGGTTGCACAAGACTATAAGCTGTGTCTTCATACCAAGAAGTTCAAAATCTGTTAATTTTTTGGTAAGTTATTGAGGGAAAAGTAGCACAGTTTACTCCTAAACCCATTCATTCTCCATTGGCTGGCTGAGTGTTTTGGGTGTACTAAAATGGCGGCCCGGTGGCTTCATTGGGCTCTGGACTTGCGCTATCCAGATTTTTCTAGTCCCTCAGTCACCATCTTTGAGTCCAGGGCATGCATACGCCATTTCACAGCCTTTCTCCTGTTGTTGCCATGGTTACCGGCAGCTGTCAGACTGTTCATTTTCCAAATGAATTTGTGCAGCAAATAAAGTCCAGAGGAAAGCAGGCGCAGGAAGAGAAGAAAGAAAAGTTTTTGACTGAGGCTTCAAAGAGAATTCTCTGTTTTTGGTCGAATCTTCCAGCTAAAATGAGATGTTGAGGGAGGAAAATCTACCAGAAGAATCATTAAAAATGGGAATTTGTGCTCAATGAGGATCTCAGCTGATCTTATCTGTTATTCTGATCCAAATAATATTCATCAAAAATATTATTAGCAGACAGCAGGTGGAGGTGTTTGGAGTAAATATAATCTTTATAAGTCACCAAGACCAAATACTGTAATGGATAGTATATGTGTGACTTTATAAGCCTTTATTCATCCCACAATGGGGAATTACAGGACATCCACCTGGATGGATGAGGCAGCCACGGTGCGGCGCCAATCCCTTCACCATTCACACCTACGGCCACTTTAGAGTCCCCAAGCGGCTGTGGTGCAGGTGTAGTGTGGCCCACTACTGATCGGAGGGTCAGGGGTTCGATTCCCGCTCTGTCTGCATGTCGAAGTGTCCTTAAGCAAGGCACTGAACCCCCAGTTGCCCCTGGTGGGTCAGGCCAGCGCGGGTGCATGGCAGCTCTGCCGCCATCAGCGTGTGAATGTGAGTGGGTGGATAGCAGGATCTGTAAAGTGCTTTGGTCACCAAGAGATGAGAAAAAGCACTATATAAGTGAACGGCATTTAACGTGCATGTTTTTGGCCTGCGGGAGAAAACTAACTACTAACTAACTAACCTGCACTTATATAGCGCTTTTCTAGTCACAAAGACCACTCAAAGCACTTTCATTAATACTAACCCTCTATTCTAAGGGCCTATAGGAAACAAATATCTAGGGACAATTTAGAACAGCCAAGTAACCTAACATGCATGTTTTTGGCATGTGGGAGGAAACCGGAGAAATCCCGGAGTAAACCCACGCAACACGGGGAGAACATGCAAACTCCACACAGATCACTGTTGGTCGGGGGCTGGGATCGAACCCACGATCCCACGATCCCCACAATCCCCCGGCCAAGGGTAAACTGTGCTGCCGCAGTGATAACCACTGCGCCACCGTGCAGCAAGTGGGTAAAACGAGTAAACCCACGCAGACACGGGGAGAACATGCAGACTGCACACAGAAGGGTCACTGAGGGTCGCCGCTGGTCAGGGGTGGAATCACTCCTGTGACCTTCTTACTGCTTACTTCTTACTGCTCCACCGAGCTGCCCAGCTCTTCTTTACTAAAGACACCAAATTACAACTAAATAGTTAGATAACTACAAAAATAGATATTTGTGGGACAAACAGTAAATTTATTATGTGAATGTGTGTAAATAAAAATTCACCAGTAAACTGTGACACTGATCCTGACAACTTTTTCTTCAACACCAATAACAGTTACTATGACACAGATATAACAGAACCATCAAGACTGAGAGCAAAGGATCAATAATTCACTAACAGAAGCCTGGATGCCCAACTTCTACATTCATCAAAACATGATCTCAGTCAGTTTCACAGCCTTTTACTATAATTGCAATATCAGAAAGCTGGAATTAACAGTGACAGAGGGCATGGATTTTAGGATTGAGGTTTGATAATGATTTGGAAGACAGAGAAAACAAAATCAGGCGGGTGTGGCTCTATTTGTTGACATGAATTCATTATAAGGTGGTGTAAGAAGGTCAACAGTGGGAGTTAATTTACTGGATGTGTCACATAGAAATTCGTTATAGAACAAAGAATATGTTATTGTAAGCTGCATGTATAGAACTCCAGGTTCTAGTATAGATACACTTAAGAACTGGATGGTAGAACATTGAGGACAAAAATCCAATAAATGTATCTATCTGTGGTGATTGGTAGATCTCAAACTTGATAAATCCCAAATAACACAAGCTGACAGATGACTTCTTTTGTAGAGCCTAAGCTGATATCGTAAAATCATCAAACCCAGTCACATGATCTCACTGTGAAACATTCATTGATCATATATTTACTGACAGTTTAGACAATAAAATAGTGAATGGATTACTAAGAAATGATATCAGTGATGACCTTAAATTAGTCCAGTAAAATGTTAGAAAACAGTAAAAATAATAATAAAGGTACATGCAGTATAATGAAACGCATAACCAGAAATTTCCCTAGAGATGTCAATGAACCTCAACATTTTATTGAAAATTATAAACAAAATTAGCAAGGTGAAGGTGATAGTAAGTTGAACAGACATTTTCAGTGTTGGTGGAAACGTCACAAAAAAAATCCACAGATAACACTGATTTCATAGAAAGAAATCTTAGTTCAATCTTTATTAAAACAACTGAAGAAAACTAAAACAGAGATATTGTTAATAAATGTTAAAACATCAAGTGATTGCAATGACACAGAGATGAAAACAGTGAAATAGTTCAATGATGGAATTTCCAAACTCACATCTTCAACCTTTCATTCCAAACAGGACAATTTCCTAACAAAATTAAAACAGCAAAAGTCATTCCATGATAGAAATGTGGTGACCAGCAACACTTCAGATTTCTCTTCTGACACAGTTGTCAAAGATTCTAGAAAAACTCTTTCAGTGATGGATGAGAAAAGTTTATAGACCAACACAAACTACTCTGATAGTCAATCTGGATTTAGAGCAAACTGGTCTACATCATTAGCATGAACAGAACTCATAGAAGAAATCACTAATTCAAGAGATAAAAAGACATTTAAAGTTGAAGTATTTCTTGATCTAAAAAAACTTCATAATCTAAAAGAAAATTTGATAAAGTATACTGTATACACACATTTACTGCATGTATGAAAGGCATTTCAGTGTCTTTTTACTTTGTTCATCAGTTCACAACTAGTGAAGTGTTCGGTCACATGACCATATACAGTGGTGTGAAAAAGTGTTTGCCTCCTCCTGATTTCTCTTTTTTTTTTTTTGCATGTTTGTCACACTTTAATGTTTCAGATCATCAAACAAATTTAAATATTAGACAAAGATAACACAAGTAAACACAAAATACAGTTTTTAAATGAAGGTGTTCATTATTTAGGGGGAAAAAAATCAAAACCTTCATGGCCTTGTGTGAAAAAGTGACCCCCCCCCCCCCAAAAAAAAAAAAATTAACTGTAGTTTATCACATCTTTAGAAAGCTGAGTTCAATTTCTCTAGCCACACCCAGGCTGGATTACTGCCACACCTGTTCTCAATCAAGAAATCACTTAAATAGGACCTGCCTGACAAAGTGAAGTAGACCAAAAGATCCTGAAAAGCTAGACATCATGCTGCGATCCAAAGAAATTCAGGAACAAATGAGAAACAAAGTAATTGAGATCTATCAGTCTGGAAAAGGTTATAAAGCCATTTCTAAAGCTTTGGGACTCCAGCGAACCACAGTGAGAGCCATTATCTACAAATAGTGAAAACATGGAACAGTGGTGAACATTCCCAGGAGTGGCCGGCCGACCAAAATTACCCCAAAAGAGCAGCGATGACTCATCCAAGAGATCACAAAAGACCCCACAACAACATCCAAAGAACTGCAGGCCTCACTTGCCTCAGTTAAGGTCAGTGTTCATGACCCCACCATAAGAAAGAGACTGGGCAAAAATGGCCTGCATGGCAGAGTTCCAAGACGAAAACCACTGCTGAGCAAAAAGAACATAAAGGTTCATCTCAGTTTTGCCAGAAAACATCTTGATGATCCTCAAGACTTTTGGGAAAATACTCTGTGGACTGACGAGACAAAAGCTGAACATTTTGGAAGGCGTGTGTCCCATTATATCCGGCGTAAAAGTAACAGCATTTCAGAAAAGGAACATCATACCAACAGTAAAATATGGTGGTGGTAGTGTGATGGTCTGTGGCTGTTTGCTGCTCCGGGACCTGGAAGACTTGCTGTGGTAAATGGAACCATGAATTCTGCTGTCTACCAAAAAATCCTGAAGGAAAATGTCCGGCCATCTGTTCATGACCTCAAGCTGAAGCACACTTGGGTTCTGCAGCAGGACAATGATCCAAAACACACCAGCAAGTCCACCTCTGAATGGCTTAAGAAAAAAAAAGGGGGGGGGAACTTTGGAGTGGTCTAGTCAAAGTCCTGACCTGAATCTGATTAAGATGTTGTGGCATGACCTTAAAAAGGTGGTTCATGCTCAAAAACCCTCCAATGTGGCTGAATTACAACAATTCTGAAAAGATGAGTGGGCCAAAATTCCTCCACAGCGCTGTAAAAGACTCATTGCCAGTTATCGCAAATGCTTGATTGCAGTTGTTGCTGCTAAGGGTGGCCCAACTAGTTATTAGTTTTAGGGGGAAATCACTTTTTCACACAGGGCCATGTAGGTTTGGATTTATTTATCTTTAATAATAATAAACATCTTCATTTAAAAACTGCATTTTGTGTTTGTGTTATCTTTGTGTAATATTAAAATTTTTTTGATGATCTGAAACATTTAAGTGTGACAAACATACAAAAAAATGAGAAATCAGGAAGGGGCAAACACTTTTTCACACCACTGCAAGGAGTTGTTCAGTTCCTGCTGAACTCCTTATAAGGTGTTGTTCAGTTATAGATTTCCGGTCACATGATCATACTGTATAAGGGGTTGTTCAGAACTCCTTATAAAAACTTCTTATATAAGGAGTTGTTCTTATCTGGTGACATGGCCATATAAGGAGTCCCTACTGGGTTCTTAACTCCTTATATGGTCATGACAATATAAGGAAGAATACCCAGTTTCGGAGCGTGGATCGGGCCCAAATTTTTATCATTTTATCCCACTGGCCTCCAGAGCCTGTGAATTTCAGCCTCCAACTCCCAGCAGTTATACCTTTTCCACTTCTGGGTTCATTTAATAGCACCCCTATGGACGTTCATTAAAGATTTCCCTTTGTAAACTTCTACATAATCCAGGAAGGCTGAAATTTACAGGGGTTATTGCACTTAATATTACAGCCATTAACCAAATTTTCAGCTCCCAAATCCAAGCAGTTATACATTTTCTTTTCTCCTCCTAAACTTCCACATATCCAGGGAGGCTCAAATTCGGGGATACACACCCCCATAACTTCAGCAAAGGACATATCAAACGTGAGGTCAGTCTGACAAACAGTTCTAAAGATATGTGAGGAACAGAGACAGACAGAGAATCCTTGCAATTACAGATAGATGTGCTTTTGTTGTTTGCCATTTTACGTGATTAGTTACATGTTCAAAATAAAGTATTCAGCCAATTGATGAGCTACTAAAATATACAAATAAAGGAAATGGCATCTATTACATTTAATGTTTATGGTGGGCAGGACACTCCAGACCCTGACAACAATGCCCTCCTATTCAAAAATGCTCATGATGTCCATTCGTCCAACACATTTTTAAAGATTAGAGGAGTGAGGGTCCAAACCAAAGTGAATAAGCAAATGATCTGATAATAGACTTTTTTTTAAATCAAATTTGTATTCCATTAAAGCCTCAGCAATTTAAAGAAGAATTCATTGACACAAAAGAGACATAATCCTGAAACTAAAGATCTACAGACGTTACTGGACTACAGCAACTCAACTGTGAGTTCTCATGTTATAAACCAAAACCCTGAATGAAGCATTCCCCACATATTTTACAAGACTACAGCTTCTCACTTGTGAGTTCTCATGTGTCGTGTCAAAGTACCACGTGCAGAAAAACTTTGCCCACATGTTTCACAAGAAAATGGCTTCTCACTTGTGTGAATTCTCATGTGAGCTTTCAAATTACCTTGGTGATTAAATCTTTGCCCACATGTTTCACAAGAAAATTGTTTCTCACCTGTGTGAATTCTCATGTGAGCTTTCAAATTACCATGTTGATTAAATCTTTGTCCACATGTTTCACAGGAAAATGGCTTCTCATCTGCGTGAATTCCTACGTGAGTTTTCAAATTACTATGTTGATTAAATCTTTGCCCACATGTATCACAAGAAAATGGCTTCTCACCTGTGTGAATTCTCATGTGAGCTTTCAAATTACGATGATTAAATCTTTGTCCACATGTTTCACAAGAAAATGGCTTCTCACCTGTGTGAATTCTTACGTGAGTTTTCAAATTACTATGTTGATTAAATCTTTGCCCACATGTTTCACAAGAAAATGGCTTCTCACCTGTGTGAATTCTCATGTGAGCTTTCAAAGTACCATGTTGATTAAATCTTTGCCCACATGTTTCACAGCAAAATGGCTTCTCACCTGTGTGAATTCTCATATGAGTTTTCAAATTACGATGCTGATTAAATCTCTGTCCACATGTTTCACAAGAAAATTGTTTTTCACCTGTGTGAATTCTTACGTGAGTTTTCAAATTACTATGTTGATTAAACCTTTGTCCACATATTTCACAAGAAAATGGCTTCACACCTGTGTGAATTCTTTCATGAGTTTTCAAATGACCACATGTATTAAAACTCTTCCCACATGTTTCACAAGAAAATGGCTTCTCACCTGTGTGAATTCTCTCATGAACTGATAAATGACTCTTCTGTCTGAATCTTTTCCCACATGTGCTGCAAACATATGACTTAACTGTGTGACGTTTTTTCTTCTGGGACTCATTTTTACAGTCTTTGTCATTATCAGAACATTTTACAGACTTGTCACCTGTGTCAGTATCACACTGATTCTCTGACATGGAGGAGTTGTCCACATTGTTACGGTCACTTCTGTTTCTGTGAAGTCTCTTCTTTGGCTTTGGCTCTTCATGTTTACTTGATCCTGGGTTTACATTCTTACCTGCTCCCTGGTCTTGGCTCTCAGTGTCAGAGTTGTGAGAGAGGAGCTGCTCACCGTTTGGTTCAGTTTCACTCTTGTCATTGTCCTCATCAGTAGGAGTCACCATGAAGGTATCAGTCTCTTGTTTCAATCCAAAGTCTTCTTCCTCCTGACTGCTACAGAGTTCTTTGTCCTCCTCTTTAACCTGTGCAGCATCTTGTTCCTCCTGGTCCAGACTGGAGTTCCTCTTCTGGTTACAGAGCTGCTGGACAGTGAGAACCTCCTCCTCCTTACAGTCACGTAGCTGTGGAGCATCTGGAGGGACAAAGAGACACAGAACATGCTAGTGATAGAAAAACCAGAAAGAATAAATACACTGACTGGTCAAAGAAGTCACCACCTGGTAACAAATAGTTTTTGTCTTTCCATCCATCCATCCATCCATCCATCTTCTACCACTTAATCCTTTTTGGGTTGCGGGGGGTTGGAGACTATCTCAGCATGTTTGGGCGAGAGGCGGGGTACACCCTGGACAGATCAGTCCATCGCAGGGCCAACACAGACAGACAGACAACCATTCACTCTCACATTCATATCAAAGGACAATTTAGAATCCCCATTTGATGCCAATTAACCTAACATGCATGTATTTGGCCTGAGGGAAGAAACCAGAGGACCCAGAGAAAACCCATGCAGACATGTCAAGAACATGCATACGCCACACAGAAGGGTCAGCGATGGTCAGGGGTGGGATCAAACCCGTGACCTTCTTACTGTGCTGCCACAGTACTAACCACTGCTCCACCGAGCTGCCAGTTCTGATCCTGCATGTAATAATTACAGCAGTGATGAATCTGTTCAGATTCAACAAGTTTAATTAAAGGGGACTAAATCATTTTTCCACATGATAACATGGATCCCTGAGGTCTAAAAGGGGACATAGGATGAAAATTAGACTCTTTCAGTGTTTTTACACATGAATTTGTCTACCTGGAGTGGCTATCAATAAAATACAAAAAAAAACAACAACCCACAACTCTGTTGCTTTGTTAGGGTCCACCAAGATCTCACTAGGTCTCCTTCAGTGAGCATTTCTGATTTGTCACCAGTTGTGATGTGATAGTGAGCCCGTGCCCAGCACATCAACAGTAGTATAAAATGCACTATTTATTAGTAATTCTGTTTTAGACGTCTCTTCTAGTCGGTCGTAAACACAGCACTGTTCAATTTCTCTTTCTGAACAAGTCACGATGGTGTTTATATACACAAATAACCACATACTGAATTGTTTCCTGTTGGAGATGCTAGCAGGGGCTAATGGCTAACTGGCTAGAGCAGACAATTCCTCCACCTGGTCCACTGAACTAAAAGAAAAACTCATTTGAAGTACAAACTATCACTGTATAGTCTAAGAGATTAAATTGTTTTTCCACTGGGTTAGATCAGTCAAAGTCAAACACAAACTGAGACCAGTACAAGTACGTCACATTTATGGAGTTACTGGAAATATTACTTTAATATTATTATTTTATTTTAGGACAGTTTCTCAAAGACTCAACCTGAACATTTTCTAACTTTTTACCCATTTCATTCTCACAGAGAGTCTTTGAGGTCAGGGTGTCGTCATCACTATTCCTGTGACTTTCTGATTTCAGTCGTCTCTTCTTTGATTTGAGTTCTTCTTCTTCTTTAGTTGATCCCAAGTCTACATGCCGGCTTCCTTCCTCATCTTGGATCTCAGTTCCAGCAGAGATGTGACAGAGGAGCTGCTCACTGTTTGGTTCTGCTTCGATTTGCTGCATTTCCTCAGAAAATAAGAGTCACCATGAAGGTATCAGCCTCCAGCTTCACTACCAGCTGTTCTCCCTCCTGACTGATGAGGAGTTCCTCCTGTTCTTCTTCAACCTGTGGAGCTTCTAGTTCCTCCTGTTCATTTATTTCCTGTATGTACTGTATGTACTTTTCAAAAAAAGTAACATTTTTATAAAAGACAAAAAAAATTGAGGTAGTACAATAATTCAAATATTTAGCAATCATTTTTGGCTCACAACTTCAATTTAAACAGCAGGTGAAAAGGACTGAATAGAATAAAATTTAGCGTATCTAATTTTAGACTTATCAGGAACAACTCAACTCTTGAATCAGCCAAGTTATATATTGATGCAATGATTATATCACATATCACCTATTGCATAATTAGTTGGACAATGGCCAGTAAAATAACTTCAAAACAAATTAAAACCATTTAGAAACAAGCTTTAAAAGTCCTTGATAAAAAAAAAACAACAAAAATGTATCTTTGTCAGATTTTATTGACGCATGAGCGATTAAATTAGGACAACATTGTAAAATATGTTGACTCTGTACTGGTTTATGAAAGTTTTCATTGCCAAGCTCCACCTCCACTACAAGAATCTGTAAAGAAAAACTCAGATAGACCAGAGTAGGCTCTAGAAGTGACTGTGTCATACCACTTGGGAAAAGTACTTTTGGTCAAGCTACATTTTCGTTTTGTGCATTTCAAACCTGGAATTCAATGCCAAATGTAACACGGGAACTACAACACTTACTTCATTTATCAAACACCTCAAGGCGTGGCAATTGGAAGAACAGAACCGCTATCACAACTCTACTGAAAACTATATTTTTTTCTATGGGTATGTTGTTGTGACTAACTTAGTATAATAGTGTGTACATATTGCATGTATGTATGATATTCCAATTCAGTGCAATAATATCTATGCACACATCTGCATGTGCTAATGCGTGCTGTGGACATCATGCAAAATAATCATGTCCAAGTGTGGGCCTTGAGCACTGCTGCAATACAATCAGGTGTAATGGTGTGCTATGGGCAATGTGCAATATTATAAGATAAGATAAGATAAGCCTTTATTAGTCCCACAATGGGGAAATTTTCTGGGATCTGATCGTCACTTCCTTGTGGTAACGTATCGTCACTTCCTGTTTTGCTGTCTGCCTGTGTGGTTTGCTCTCCAGCCACTAGCTATGGCTGCTAGCTCTCCTTCCTCTCCTCCTCTGGTGTGCTCTCTCTGTCAGATGTTTAGCTACACCTCTGCCTCTTTTAGTGATAACGGTAAATGTAATAAATGTTGTCTTTTTGAGGCGCTCGAGGCGAGGTTGTCTGATTTGGAATCCCGGCTCCGCTGCATTGAAACACCGTCTGCGCCAGTTAGTCTTGACGGACGCCCCTTAGCTTCAGCAGAGCTAGCTAGCTTAGGCCCCACTGTCAGCGGTCCTCTGGCTCTCCTCAGCAGCGAGGAGACTGGGTGGGTGACGGTGAGAAGGAAGCCTAGCCGCAAAGCCCCGGTACACCACCAACCTGTTCACGTTTCTAATTGTTTTTCCCCGCTCAGCGACACACCCGCTGAGGAAAAAACTCTGATCATTGGCGACTCTGTAGTCAGAAACGTGAACCTAGAGACTCCAGCGGCCATAGTCAAATGCATTCCTGGGGCCAGAGCAGGCGACATCGAGTCAAATTTGAAAATGCTGGCTAAAAGTAACTGTAAATATTCCACAATTGTTATTCACGCCGGCATTAATGACATCCGTCTCCGGCAGTCGCAAGTCACAAAACTTAATATAGAATCGGTGTGTGACTTTGCAAAAATGATGTCTGCCACTGTAGTATTCTCTGGGCCCCTCCCCAATCTGACCAGTGATGACATGTTTAGCCGCTCGTCATCCTTGAACCGCTGTCTGTCTGTGTGGTGTCCTAAAAATGACGTGGGCTACATTGACAATTGGAGCTCATTTTGGGGAAAACCTGGTCTTATGAGACGAGACAGCATTCATCCCACTTTGGATGGTGCTTCTCATTTATCTAACAATCTGGCATCTTTTTTATCCAAATTTCCAAAACCCTGACTACTCAGAGTTGGGACCAGGAAGCAGAGTCGCAGTCTTACACGCCTCTCTGCAGCTCCTCTTCATCCACCACCCCTCAGCTTAGCCCCTGTCTTCCCCATCAGAGAATCATTGTCTGCTCCCTCCAAAGTAAATAAAAATATAATGTATAAGCATCCCAAAGTGATAAAGCAAAACATTGGTAAAACTCAAATTAAACATAAAGCCTCTAAATTGAATGATTTGGCCTCTGTTCCTCCTCATAATTTAAAAATTAAATGTGGTTTATTAAATATTAGGTCTCTAACTCCCAAGTCTCTGTTAGTCCATGATCTGTTAATTGATCATCAGATTGATTTAATTTCCCTTACAGAGACTTGGTTAGGGCAAGAGGATTATGTTGGTTTAAATGAATCAACTCCCTCTGGTTATTCAAACTGTCAAAATCCCAGAAGTTCTGGTCGTGAAGGAGGAGTAGCAACAATTTACCATTCCAAATTACTAGTTAATGTAAAGCAAAAAACATGTTATAATTCCTTTGAGGGCCTGGTCCTCAGTATTGGGCACTTTAGCAATTTTAGGTTAAACCCAATTTTATTTGCCATAGTTTATCGTCCCCCATCAACCTACTCAGAATTTTTATCCAAATTTGCTGATTTCTTAGCTGATTTAGTGCTGAAATCTGATTGAATAATTATAGTAGGGGACTTTAATATACATGTGGATGTAGATAGTGACTGCCTTAATGTGGCATTTAATTCAATATTAGACTCGATTGGGTTTTCTCAGAAAGTAGGAAATTCTACTCATTACCTCCACCATACATTGGACCTTGTTCTGACATATGGCATAGAAATAGAAAATCTTGTAGTGTCTCCTCATAACCCTGTACTGTCAGACCATTGTCTGTTAACCTTTGATTTTACTATTTCTGACTATTTGGCTCCTAAAGAAAAATATTATTACAGTAGATGCCTCTCAGATGATGCTGTTACCAAATTTATGCAGATTGTTTCCTCTATACCATGTGTCAACACAATGGAAATAAGCTATAGACAGCTTGCTCCTTCTGTAATTGATAACATGGTGGATAGTGTTTCAGCTTCTCTGCATCAGACTCTAGACTTGGTGGCCCCCTTAAAAAAGAAAAAGTCTAATCAGAGATTTCTAACTCCTTGGTTCAACACAGAAACTCGTAGCTTAAAACAGAAGACTCGTCAATTAGAAAGAAAATGGCGCTCCACTAATTTAGATGAAATCTATTTAGCTTGGAGAAATCATCTTTTAATTTATAAAAAATCTCTTAGAAAAGCTAGAACGAGTTATTACTCTGCATTAATAGAAGAGAACAAGAATAATCCCAGGTTTCTTTTCAGTACTGTAGCCAGGTTGACAAAGAGTCAGGACTCTGTCAATCCTAGCATTCCCTTAGAGCTTACTAGTCAGAACTTTATGAACTTTTTCAATAATAAAATTTCATCCATCAGAGATAAAATCAATCAGATTCTTCCCACAGTTAACTTAAATACTGTAACTACTACAACTCCTTCTATTGATGTCTGTCTTGATGAGTTTACTCCAATCGACCTTTGTGAGTTAGACAAAATAGTTTCCTCATCCAAACCTTCAACTTGTCTTTTAGACCCTATTCCTACCAGGTTATTTAAAGAAGTCTTCCCACTTACTGGTAGCTTTAATCTTCATATAATCAATTCTTCATTAACTTTAGGCCATGTACCGCAGGCTTTTAAAACGGCTGTAATTAAACCCTTACTCAAAAAGCCAACGCTAGATCCAGAAGCTTTAGCTAACTATAGACCAATTTCTAATCTCCCTTTCATTTCAAAAATCTTAGAAAGAGTTGTTGCTACGCAATTATTTGACCACCTGCAGGGAAATGGTTTACTTGAAGAGTTTCAATCTGGGTTTAGAATCCATCATAGTACTGAAACAGCCTTAGCGAAGGTCACTAACGACCTCCTCATTGCATCTGATAATGGACTAGTTTCTGTACTTGTCCTTTTAGACCTTAGTGCAGCTTTTGATACTATCGATCATAATATTCTACTTGATAGATTAGAACACTATGTTGGACTTGGTGGAACTTCGTTGCAGTGGTTTAGATCTTATTTATCTGATAGGTTTCAGTTTGTTCATGTAAATAACGAGTTTTCTTTCAACTCAAAGCTTAGTCATGGAGTTCCACAGGGATCTGTGCTAGGCCCTACTCTTTTTAGTTTATATATGCTTCCGTTAGGCAACATTATTAGAAAGCACTGTATACATTTTCATTGTTATGCAGATGACACACAATTATACCTGTCAATGAAGCCAGATGATAGTAATCGATTAGCCAAGTTAGAAGCCTGTCTTAAGGAAATCAAACCTTGGATGACTTGTAATTTCCTGCTATTAAATTCAGATAAGACTGAAGTCATTCTTGTTGGTCCAAAAAACCTTAGAAATTCCTTTCCAAATCAAACTTTCAGTTTGGATGCGGTTACTCTTTCTCTTAATAGCTCTGTGAGGAACCTTGGAGTTATTGGAGTTATTTTTGATCAGGATTTGTCCTTCAATTCACATATTAAATTTGTTTCTAAGACTGCCTTCTATCATTTGCGTAATATTGCCAAGATAAGGACCATCTTGTCTCAGAGTGATGCTGAGAAACTGATCCACGCTTTTGTTAGCTTGAGATTAGATTATTGTAATTCTTTATTATCAGGCTGTCCTAAAACATCTTTAAAAAGTCTCCAGCTGATCCAAAATGCTGCAGCAAGAGTTTTAACAGGTACTAGAAAGAGAGATCATATCTCTCCGGTTCTGGCCTCCCTTCATTGGCTTCCCATAGAGTTTAGAATTAAATTTAAAATCCTTCTTCTTACTTACAAAGCTCTAAACAATCAGGCTCCTTTTTATTTAAAAGATCTGATACTACCGTATTATCCTAACAGAGCACTACGCTCCCAAAATGCAGGATTACTTGTAATACCTAGAATCTCCAAAAGTACAATGGGAGGCAGAGCCTTCAGTTATCAAGCTCCTCTCCTGTGGAATCAGCTGCCAATCTGGATTCGGGAGTCAGACTCGATCTCTGTTTTTAAGAATAGGGCTAAAACCTACCTTTTTGATATAGCCTACAATTAGGGAGGGATCATGTGTTTCTGAACCCTCCCTTAGTTATGCTGCTAATAGGTTTAGTCAGCCGGGGGACCTCCAGTAATGCACTGGGCCTCACTCCTTTCCTCACTCTCAATGAAATATTTTTTTTTTGCTGGTCATTAACATCTGTTTGTTCTCTCCCATAGATTGAGTCCCCATCGTGCTGTTTGCTCTCTACATGTCTGTTCTTTTCTTCTTCTCTATCCCCTCACCCCCCAGCCAGTCGCAGCAGATGACTGCCCCTCCCTGAGCCTGGTTCTGCTGGAGGTTTCTTCCTGTTAAAAGGGAGTTTTTCCTCTCCACCGTCGCCAAGTGCTTGCTCACAGGGGATCGCCTGATTGCTGGGGTCTTTCTGCAACTGTGGGGGTTCCCCCTTCAGTTGATAGTGCTATGAGATGACTGTTGTTGTGAAATGGCACTATATAAATAAAGTTGAATTGAATTGAATTGAAATTCCAGGATTGCAACAGCACAGGGATAGCAACACTCAGAGCAACAATCAGAAGACAAGAAAAAACAAGAGCAGCAAATATACATACACTACCGTTCAAAAGTTTGGGGTCACCCAGACAATTATTTTGTGTTTTCCATGAAAAGTCACACTTATTTACCACCATGAGTTGTAAAATGAATAGAAAATATAGTCAAGGCATTGACAAGGTTAGAAATAATGATTTGTATTTGAAATAATAATTTTTTCCAGATACTCAACCTGCTCAAAGGAAGGTCAATTTTATAGCTTCTCTAGCCAGTTAAACTGTTTTCAGCTGTGCTAGCATGATTGCACAAGGGTTTTCTAATCATTCATTAGCCTTCTGACGCAATGAGCAAACACATTGTACCATTAGAACACTGGAGTGATAGTTGCTGGAAATGGGTCTCTATACACCTATGTAGATATTGCACCAAAAACCAGATATTTGCAGCTAGAATAGTCATTTACCGCATTAGCAATGTATATTAGATATTAGAGTGTATTTCTGATTAGTTTAAAGTTATCTTCAAGGAAAAAAACAGTGCTTTTCTTTCAAAAATAAGGAAATTTCTAAGTGACCCCAAACTTTTGAACGGTAGTTTATGTACATATAAATATATAAACACACAGTGCAGAGCATTGTAGCTAGATGGAATAAATATATAAACACACATCAGTGCGGAGCATTGTAGCTAGATGGAATGAACAGCATAACAGTCTACTTAGTTATCCTACATGGTATGATTATGTACCCATACATATTGTCACCCTTCGTAACGACCGGTATTTTCCTAGTTGTATACCGGAGGGGACCATTGTGTAAGTCTATTGCGTCTTTTGCATTCAATACTATTAGGTTGTCACATTTTTTTGCTATCCCTGCGAGCAGCCCTGCTTAGGTTATACAGTCTGACAGCCGTAGGTAGGAAGGACCTGCGAAACCTCTCGGTTGCGCACCTAGGATGATGTAGTCTGCTGCTAAATGAGCTCCTCAGTGTGTTCAGTATGTCCTGCATAGGGTGGGACTCGGACTCCAGCAGAGATGATAGTTTAGCCACCATCCTTCTCTCTCCCATCTCCTCCACTGGGTCAAGGCGTTGCCCCAGGACAGAGCTAGCTTTCTTGATCAGTTTGTTCAGACTCTTCCTATCGGCTGCTGTAACGCCACTGCCCCAGCAGACCACTCCAAAAGTGATGGCTGATGCCACCACCGTGTCGTAGAATGTCTTCAGCAGCGCCCCTTGTACACCAAAAGACCTGAGTCTCCTCAGCAGGAACGGCCTGCGCTGTCCCTTCTTGTAGAGTGCGTCAGTATTGTGTGACCAGTCTAGTTTATTGTTCAGATGAACACCCAGGTACTTGTAGGATGTCACCATCTCGATGTCTGTTCCCTGTATGTTTACTGGTGCTGTGAGGGGTTGTCCTTGCCTGCGGCAGTCCACCACCAGCTCCTTAGTTTTCCTCGTGTTGATCTGGAGGCAGTTCCGATGGCACCAGTCCACGAAGTCCTGGATAAGTCCTCTGTACTCAGGTTCATCTCCGTTGGAGATGAGGCCGACGATCGCAGAGTCGTCAGAGAACTTCTATAGATGGCAGTGTGTTGTGTTGTGTGAGAAGTCCGCAGTATAAAGGGTGAACAGGAAGGGAGCCAAAACCGCTCCCTGGGGGGCCCCCGTGCTACCGATGATCGTGTCGGACACACAGTCCCGGGTTCTCACAAACTGTGGCCGGTCAGTGAGGTAGTCCAGGATCCATGATGACAGGTGCTGGTCCACCCCTGCGCACAGCAGCTTGTCCTTCAGGATCATCGGTTGGATGGCGTTGAAAGCACTGGAGAAGTTAAAGAACATGATCCTCACCGCGTTCCTGGGCTTCTCCAGGTGGGACAGAGGACGGTGAGGGGGGAAGATGATCGCATCCTCCACCCCAATACCATGCTGGTAGGCGAACTGGAGTGGATCCATCGCTGGTCCCACAAGGGGGCGGAGGTGAGCAAGGAGCAATCTCTCCAGGGTCTTCATCATGTGGGACGTCAGGGCCACTGGTCTGTCGCTGTTCAGATCTTTGGGGTGGGAAGTCTTTGGTACAGGTACCACACAAGATGTTTTCCACAACTGTGGTACCCTCCCCAGCTTCAGGCTCAGGTTGAAGATGTGCTCCACAATCCCACACAGCTGGTCTGCACAGGACTTGAGGAGCTTTGCGCTGATGCCGTCCGGTCCCGACGCCTTCTTCGCCTTGATCTTCCTCAGCTCCGTCCTCACCTGGGTCTTAGTGAGGGTCATGTTGGGGGGCTGTGTGTTATTTAACACTCTACTTAACACTATTTAGTGTTAACACTCTATGTGCAAATAACTTTTTGTGATCCCCCAACTTTTAACCCATTATGTGCGTTACGATCTGCATTATGTTGTCTGCTCGTCTTTTGTATTAGTTTGTATTTATTGTTTTTATCTCTATTGTATATTATTCCACTTTTGTGAAGAGAACATTCTTCCATCACGCACCAGGGTGAGTTACTCTAATGACAAACCCTGGTTCACAGCTAAGCTCAGACAGATCAGGAAGGAGAAGGAAGCAGCGCTGAAAAGTGGAGACAGGGACTGCTACAGGGAGGTTAAATACCGGTTTAACAGAGAGCTGAAGAGGGCTAAATCTCTATACTCAGAGAGACTCCAGCAGCAGTTCACTGCTAATGATTCGGCTTCCGTGTGGAGAGGACTGAGGCAAATCACCAACTATCGACCTCAGGCTCCTAAAGGTCAAGATGACAAAGCCCTTTGTCAGAGACTGTCCCAACACTATGCCCGTTTTGACACCTCGTCATCTGTGTCCAACTCCCCCCCTCCCTCCAGCTCCACAGCCTCCACATTCCCTACTTCATTTAAGGCATCCCCCCCCTCCTCCCCCCCTCCCCTTATCATCAGTGAGCAGGATGTGCTCAAACAGTTCTCCAGACTGAACCCGCGCAAGGCCCCCGGCCCAGACGGCGTGTCTCCCTCCACCCTGAGACTCTGTGCGAAACAGCTGGCTCCTGTATTCACAGACATTTTTAACACCTCCCTTAAGTTATGCCACGTGCCTTCCTGCCTCAAATCCTCCACCATCATCCCTGTCCCCAAGAAGCCACGGATCACTGGACTTAATGACTACAGACCTGTAGCGCTCACCTCTGTAGTCATGAAGTCCTTTGAGCGCCTGGTCCTGTCCCACCTCAAGTCCATCACCACCCCTCTCCTGGACCCGCTGCAGTTTGCCTACCGAGCCAACAGGTCTGTAGACGATGCAGTCAACCTGGCCCTCCACTCCATCCTGCAGCACCTGGACTCCCCGGGAACCTACGCCAGGATCCTGTTTGTGGACTTCAGCTCCGCATTCAACACCATCCGCCCCGCTCTGCTCCGGGACAAGCTGTCCCTGCTCAACGTGCCTGACTCCCTCTGCAGGTGGATCATCGACTTCCTGACGGACCGGAGGCAGCATGTGCGGCTGGGAAAGACTGTCTCAGACTATACTAGCATCAGCACCGGATCACCCCAGGGCTGTGTACTTTCCCCCCTACTCTTCTCCCTTTACACCAACTCCTGCACCTCCAGCCACCAGTCTGTCAAGTTGATCAAGTTTGCGGACGACACCACCCTCATCGGGCTCATCTCCAACGGCGACGAGTCCGCCTACAGGAGAGAGGTGGCCCAGCTGGCGTCCTGGTGCAGCAATAACAACCTGCAGCTGAACGCTCTGAAGACAGTGGAGATGATTGTAGACTTCAGGAAAGTCACTACTCCTCTGCCCCCCCTCACCCTCTCAGGCTCTCCCATCACCACTGCTGATTCCTTCCGCTTCCTAGGCACTACCATCACCAGGGACCTCAAATGGGAGCTGACCATCAGCTCACTCATCAAAAAAGCCCAGCAGAGGATGTTCTTCCTGCGGCAGCTGAGGAAGCTCAAGCTACCCACCAAGATGTTAGTGCAGTTCTACACAGCCATCATCGAGTCCATCCTGACCACCTCCATAACCGTGTGGTACGCAGGAGCCACTGCCAGGGACAGACTAAGGCTGCAGCGCGTCGTGCGCACTGCTGAGAAGGTGATCGGCTGCAAGCTCCCATCTCTCCAGGATCTGTACATCTCCAGGACCCGGAGGCGTGCTGGCCGGATCATAGCCGATCCCTCACACCCTGGTCACGTACTGTTTGCCCCCCTCCCCTCTGGTAGAAGACTTCGGTCCATCCAGACTAAAACCTCCCGTCACATGAACAGCTTCTTCCCCTCTGCCATTAGACTGCTGAACACTAAGTGACTCTCGTGCACCATGTACAGCAGCTCAACCAGACTCATGTCAATCATCACTGTTTTCTTCCTGCATTACCGACTGCACTATATAGTTCTCCACAGTATCTGCTGCTGGCTAATATATATTTTAACTGTTGACCAGTATCACTTAATCTTATCCTACACTTTATTACATGTATAGTTTATTTCTCTTATCTTATCATGTTTAATGTTGCAGCATTGTACCGAGACAAATTCCTAGTTTGTGTACTACATGAACAATGGCAATAAACCTGATTCTGATTCTGATTCTATTGTTTGACATTAACCTGTCCATGGGACTGAAGATGGAAATTAGCTGCTATAATCTTGCATATTTACATGTGGCAATGTTCATTAATATGCATGGTCCGATTTTTAAAAATAAAAATAAATTTTAAAAAAATTCAGTGATCTCTTCCTGTTGTTTCAAAGGTTTCCACAGCAGTATGGATGTTTTTCCTCTGGTTTCAGTCAGTTACTTGTGTTTCCCATGTCCTGAAATTCAAGTTTCCTTGTCCCTGCTGGAATAACCAGCATGGAACAGCATATGCTGGCCACCAGCATGATTTGTTGTGTTTTGAAGCTGGTCATACCAGCATACTATGCTGGTTTGGTGTTGGTTTAGCTGGTACAATGCTGGTGGATCAGCATAGACCAGCATGAAAAAGCTGGTCTATGCTGGGTTTTCTATGCTGGTTTTTCCAGCAGGGTATGTACGACTTCAATGAGTCCTTCCACCGTTTGCTCTGTCCTCCACATTTTCTCTGACTGTGATGCAGTTCAGAAAAGACAACCTGCTTCAGGAATCTTGTGACAGCCTTTCAAAGATGGTGGCCAGCCCACTGGAGTTGATGCTTCATGATGCGAGCTTCTATACTAGTGTCGCTTCTACTAGAACGTTCAGGATAGTGTGATAATCTTCCCAAGAGATGTTCAATATTCTTTGAAGACATCCTTGATGGAATCATTCCAGACTTCTTAGTTGCTTACAATATGCTGTCCATGTTTCAGAACCGTAGAGTAGGACAGGTATGATAACTGCATTGTAAACATCAAGCTTTGTTTTTGCAGTGAGTTCTCTGTTTATGAACACTTTTTTTCAATTTGGCAACAGCTGATCCTGTATTGGAGATTCTACGTTGGATTTCTTTATCAACGTTACTGACCTGGGTAAGGCGACTTCCTAGGTAACATAATAGATAAACAAATTCAAATGGTTCTCCAGCTACAGTGACTGGATTTGTAGTCAGGGAGGTAATGTTTTTCCTTGGCCGAGGTTAAACAAGGACCTTGGTTTTAGAGATGTTAAGATTAAGATCAAGTTTCTTGAAGCTGCTGTTGAAGACACTGATTGACCTTTGCATGTCATGGAAGTTGTCTGTACACAGCATGCTATCATCGGCATACTGAAGCTCGAGAACACTGAACTGGGTGACTTTTGATTCAGATTTAAGTCTGTAAAGATTGAACAAGCTGCCATCCATTTGATAGTGAAAATCAACTCCATTCGGGAGATTGTTTTGGAAAAGTAACAGTAAGGCAGTGAGATGGATGTTGAACAAACGTGGAACAATCACACAGCCTTGTTTAACTCTGGTTTGAATTGGAAATGCTGCTAATAATGAGTTGTTGTGTTTCACATCTGATGTCATATCGTCATGTAGAAGTCTCAGGATGGTGATGAACTTCGTGGAACAGCCAATTCTCTGCAGAATAGTCCAGAGTGAATCATGATTTAGAGAAACAAAGGCCTTGGATAGGACGATGAAGGCCATAAACAAGTCCCGCTTCTGCTTTCGAGAGTTTTCCTGTATTTGTCTTGCAATAAATATCACGTCCGTTGTTCCTCTTGTACTTCTGAATAGGGGTGGGTTCAAAAGATTGATTCTCCAATTTGAATTGATTCACTTTTGACTGAGCCAATATTGATCCACAAAATTTGCAGATCGATCTTTTAATATAATGCTCTTACATCTGTGAAAGACAGAAGTGGCTCAGGAGGTAGAGCAGGTCGTCCAATAACCGGATGGTTGGCGGTTCAAATCCCACTCTCCCCAGATATCCTGCCGTTGTGTCCCTGGGCAAGACACTTTACCCCCAATTGCTCCTGGTGGGTTTGGACAGCGCCATATTGGGCAGCTATGCCGCCATCAGTGCGTGAATGGGTGGATAGCAGGATCTGTAAAGCACTTTGGTCATCTAAAGATGAGAATAAAAGCGCTATATAAGTGAATGCCATTTACTATTTAGCACTTGAGAGATTTGAAGATGATAATAATAATAATCACAATAAAATGAAAATAGCAGAATGAACAAAGGCTGCAGTACAATGAGCCATTTTTACTCAATAGAACTAAACTGAAATGAGCAAATCTTCCCAGGAAATGAATTGAAATCCTTTTCAAAACTTGAAAGTTAATTTTTAATTAAAATATAAACAACAAAAAAATAAAGAAACTGAATTATTAAACCCTACTGTGGTGTGGGGATTTAAAAATATGATGACTGGGTTTCCACTCCAAGATCCATCCTGCACTGAGACCTTCTGAAGGGAAGAGGTTGTCAGTGGACGAGCATCCCTGCTTCATGTGGGTTTCCTCACAGAAGAAAACCTCCCACTTTTCAGGGTCTTAGTTTTCACATTCAAGATTCAAGGTCCTGCCAGAATTTTCTCTATACTCTAACATGCATTCAATGCAATTTAGTTGTTATAATGGCTAATTCTTTTATTTATCTTTTTATTTAACCTCTTGCACTCTGGGATACCGCGGGCGGTCACGTCTCTGCGTCCTAGGGCGCACGAGGGCGCACTGAAAAAAAAAGCTGCATTTCCGTTCTTCCACTACAGACACAGCCGCGAATAGAAAGCCAAAGGAGTGCTTTGATTGGTTTAGATTTGACTGACCTCTCATTCGACTAATAAGAACCTTGAATTGGGTTTCTGAAACCTTGAAGAACCAATGACTGAAAACCTAGCAAGAAGGACCCACCTACCAACGGCTGTGAATACAGTGAGCCAATTGAAGCAGAGAAGTTCGACAATTGAAAGCGTACGTCCCGTGCGTAAAATCTGTTTTGTGTAAGCCGCTGGGTGACACACACGCGTTCGCCAGTCTTTTTTTCTTACTACTGTTCTTATTTGTTTTGAAAAATCGTTCGCCAAAACCGCAATCATGGAAGCGCAAAACCGCAATAATGGAATCATGGTTTGACCAGGTCGCATGACCAGAACCACGAGTCGTAACAAGCGGACCAGCATCATGTTCGTCTGACAGTGAAGAAGAGAAGTTCGCCAGCGATACTGCTGTTGTGGACAGGTAAGTGTTATAAGCTTATTTATTCTTTATCCCTGAAAATTGTAATCAAAATGACTTTTGACTGATCGGTAAATTACAACTGTGCGTCATCACCACATGACGGATCGGTCCGTGCGTTGCGTCCGGACCGTGAACGCCCCCCCCCCCCCCGCTCCTCTTCTGTAGCGGATTGCAGATATATTGCAGATATTTTAGTACAACTGTGCGTTGTAGACCGCGGTGCACTGTCACTGCGGTCCGTCATGTAGCGATGGGCGATGTCCGTCCTCTGTAGTGGGGGGGGGGGGGAGTTGTTATCTTCTACATTACGGATATTTTAGTATAATTTTTAGTGCACTGTAGGTTATTTTTTCTTGTAAAAAAAAAGCCACACATTTTTTACGTGGCATGCTTCTTTGTGTGTGGGGGCTTGTTTGTTCATTCATTCATTCATTCATGAATGAATAAACAATCCCACCCCCCACACACACACAACCCTGAGTGTCACCTTTCATTGGAGCCCAAGCTCAAGCTTCTATATTGAATCATTCAAAAGTTACAGACGTTTTTCCAAACTGTGCCATTTGGCACAATTTGGCACAGTTCAAAAACGCCTGGGAACTACCTGAGAAAAAAGCTGTGTAATATATTCATTTTTTGTGGTATTGTTACAAAATTTTGACCTCAGCTGGATAACACTCGGTTCTACATTTCTGTTGCATTTTCCAGCCCGGATCTGACAGCTGTGTGTTATTTGCAAGCATTTGTATCCAAAAAAAACACCCAGGCGAAATTTATTTTCTTCAAGTTCAGTATGTTTAGATGACTGTTACTCAGTGGCAAGAGCACTTACATAGATTATGACTGTTTTGCCAAAAAATTCAAAGTGTTTTCTTTTAAATGAGACCAACCCCATCAAGATGCTGCAAAGGGTTGAAGAACAGCTTTTGATTTACTTTGGGTATGTTATTTTTAGGCGTTTTTAGGGAAATTGACCAGAGTGCAAGGGGTTAAGTTCTCAGCAAGAATAAAATGTTGATCATGTTTTGACAATTTTACTGAACATTCAGTTCTAGTGAAAGGCTGTAAACTGATATTAATAATAATAATAATAATAATAATAATGGATTGCATTTATGTAGTGCCTTTCAAGACACCCAGTGTCAGGTCAGGCATTGGTTTGCTTGCTTGCATGAAAACCGATACTACCTGTCTCATAGGTCGGGCCGTCGGCGAGTGAACCGGCAACCTCACCCGGCAACCCCACCCTTCCAAGGGCATGGAGGGTGAAACTAGGCATCCTGGCAGAACTAAAAACAATATCTGTCACAGGTCTGTGGTGGACCACTCCCAGTTACACCGGGTGAAACTGGACATCCTGGCAGATAAGCACATCTGTCGCAAGGTCTGTGGTAGACTTTTGCCAGTCGGTGCATCGTGACATGCACTATACAAAGAGCAGAGATAAACAAACCTATCATCTGGTCAGTCGCTGCAACAGAGACTGGAGTCAGTTTCTCTTGGCCTGTCCTTGCCACTGGTAATACCTCTATCTGCCAAGAATGTGCCGCTAGTCCAGCAAAAGCTAGCAGTACTCAAATACTTTGCAAGCAGTTTCATGAAATGGTCAGTCAGAGAGCAACTCATACCGACTTGGATGTCGCCCGGGTTAACAAGGTCAGGAGTTCCTGGCAGCGGAGGGCAAAGGACAGACCAGCGTGGCGGAATCTGATTAGACCCAAATGAAACAGTCATTGTCGCCCCCAACAGACTGCTATGATGATGATGATGATCAAGATACCCAAAGCGCTTTACTACAAGTCTATTATTCACTCACTCAACAGACAGAAAATGGTATTGTAAGCTACCGCTGTAGCAGGGATGGCAACAGGAAATTCTGATTTCAGCTGAAATTTAATTTGGTCGATTGACTTACGGGGGGGCCGGGGGGGCACAGCCCCCCTGAAGCTGGGAGGTTTTCAGTAAAACAGAAGTAATTTAGACTGAAAAAAATGATAAAAAAAAAAATGAAATACTAGACTTAGATAAATCATTAAATTTAATGAAAAGTTAACTTACTTTTTCTTCAATGTTGTCTCACTGTCTTTAGTCCAACATATTTAACAGTTCTATAAGAGTTTATTACACTATTTACACTGGTCACCAAGTCACTTCTAATGTGAAACTTTCTTCCTTTTGGCAGCAAGCTGTGTCAGTCTCTGAACTTTGAACTACATCTCCTTTTCTGGTTTCTTCAGAAACTGTCCGAGTGTTTCTGTTACCTCGTCGAACTTTGAGCCAATTTTCACCTTTACCGTCACTTTTCTCTCAAGCCAATTCCATCGGAACTTATTTTTGACACTTCTGTCTATTTCTAGCACTGATGACTCCTGATCCTTCAATAAAAATCTCATAATTCCGCTGAAAACAATACCGAAAGCTCAGAATTCCAACATGAACCAGGGATGTGATTTAGGGTTGGGGAAATTATCTGGAAATTCAGCAGGGGGTCTGGGGGACATAGTCCCCCAGTGGGGTCTGGGGCAGAGCCCTGGTGGGGGGGCAAAGCCCCCCGAAGCTCCTGGGTTTTTATGATTTTTAAGTACCAGAACTGTGCTTAAATGACATAAAACAAACAGCTGAATGCCACTTATTACTGTATAATATTGACTTATGTTCCAAGAAGATAGCATTCCTAAAATATTCCAACAAATCAAATCAAACTTTATTGTCATATTGCTGTACATACAACTGTAGTGCAGGCAAGATGAAATTGTGTTTCTCTCGGCATCCATATAAGAAGCAGCATGATTTAAGACACACTCCCACATAGCTCCACCCCCCACCCCCCCATCCATTCACACATCCCTGAGACATACTTGGGGAAAAAGAATAACTAACTATAATATACAAAATGTCCGTAGGTGCAGTAGTGTGTATGAGAGATTCCGGGTCAGCTGTTCAGCATCCTGACAGCTTGTGGAAGGAAGCTGTTGATCAGTCTGGTGGTTCTGCCTCTGATGCTCCGGAATCGTTTACCAGATGGAAGAAGTTCAAACTGTTTATGCAGAGGGTGAGAACGGTCCTTGACAATGTTCAGTGCCCTGCTCCTACAACGGTTCTGAAAAAGTTCTTGGACAGAGGGGAGGGAGACTCCAATTACCCTCTCTTAACAAGCATTATCCATCACATGCTTTAACAATTGATCAAATCAAAATCAGTTAATTTTATCTATTCCATAATAGAAATAAAATTCCAACATACCATTACTTTTTATAATTTCAGCATTCATTAGTACATACCTCCGAATGTACCTGTCTATCGGCAAGAGGTGTTAATGGAGCAGAGTCGTTGTTTGGTTCAGCCAAAGTCCCCCAGTGTGTAACATCTTTGACTGCTTTATCCACTGTCGAAGATTGTTTCAAAAACGCCGATCCCAAAGAATAGTTGCTCCGCCGAATGGCAAGGTAGTGGGCATGTTTCTTCACTTTTGATGCGTGGTCTGACAGCGCCACACACCCACGCGATCCATAGTTAATCAACTCTTTACAATACACACAAAAAGCTTTTCCTGCCATGTCTGGTTTCTTCAGAAATTGTCCAAGTGTTTCTGTTACCTCGTCAACTTTGAGCCAGTTTTCACCTTTACCGTCACTTTTCTCTCAAGCCAATTCCATCAGAACTTATTTTTGATACTTTTGTCTATTTCTACCACTGATGACTCCTGATCCTTCGATAAAAATCTCATAATTCCGCTGAAAACATTACCGAAAGCTCAGAATTCCAACACGAACACACCGCCATGAATTTTTGACAAAGCATACAACGAGCCACTTGATTGGTCCAAATTTGCAATTACCCAATCGCAGGACCGTTTACACATAACATCCGGGTTATCGCGGGAGACTCACCCGGGGAAGCGCTGAGCGCTGATGTAATTGTGTTGATTTTTGCTAAAATCAGTGACAATAAGGTACCTTACCCCCGCCAAAATTCTCAACAGATTTAGACGATTCACAGGAATGATCAATTTGAAAATAAATTGGCGGAATTCCAACACGAACACACCGCCATGAATTTTTGACAAAGCAACAACGAGCCATTTGATTGGTCCAATCATTTGCAACTATCCAGTCGCAGGGCCGTTTACAGCAGTAGCATGAGTACATAACATCCGGGTTTTCGCGGGAGACTGTCACTCGGGGAAGCGCCGAGCGCTTAAGTAATCGTGTTGATTTTCACTAAAATCATAAATCGGCGGAAATCCGCGGATCGGCGGAAAATTGCCATCCCTGTGTAGCCACAGACGCCCTGGGGCAGACTGATATTCCCTGAGAATGGAGCATGGAGTAGAGAATACAGTTGAAGTACACTGTGGATCAGAACATAGTTATAGTCACACTTCAGGGTCACAGTGAACTTGTGTACCAACTTTGGTGACCCTAGCTTAACTCATTGTACAGTAATAAGGCATAGGGAATGTTAACATTAACATTTGACCTTTTGACCCCAAACCCATAGTCAGAGGTCAGGATCCCAAGGTGAACCTGTGTACCAGATTTGGTGGCCCTAGCTTTACTCGTTTTATAGTAATAGTAAATGTAGCATTTACCTCTGTGTTGAAGGGAAAAATCTGACCTATGACCTTAAGGTCATCCAATGAGAGTGAAACTGCAATATGCGCATCATTAGAGCATATCAAACCATGGTACCAAGTTTCAAAACAATCGGACCAAAACTGTAGGAGATGATTTCACAAAAGTGGGACAGACAGACGGACTGACCCATAGCATAATCCCCCTTCGGTCTTCCCTTTGGGCTTCAGCCAGTGGGGAATAAAAAGCAGAAAAAGAGTGCATGCGGTGTGCAGAGTGGAAAAAACTCCTCCTTCTGGGTTATGTCAGAGAGCCAAAACAAGTTCCAAAGACTACACAAGCATAAAAACCCATCCCTGCTGCCTTCAACCCGCCACCAGACGGGAAAGCAGACCAGACCCAATTTACCACTGAGGTAACATTTCAACACACAGCAGCAGAGGAGCCCAGCGTGTACTAAAGCTGGGTTCATGCTGCACCTCCGCTGTCTGCGTCCACACAACTATGAGGCTTGTGTGTCAAAGATTACACCATCATCTCCAGTCCATTCTCCAGGCCAGATCATAATGGGTTTTCCTGGATTGCCGTGGTACTCTGATAATGTTTAACCAATGGTGGACCCTCAGGGTCAGCAAAGCCTGCTCTGCTGGCCTAAACAGGATCAAAATTACATTTACAACCTACATTCTTATATTTGTTCCATAAGGATGTATTAAATTATTCCCAATAGTCTAATCTCTTCATTTTGTAGCTTTTCTCTTGGTTGCACTCCTTCCAGTAGTGTAATGAATGTAGTTTTTTGTCCAGTCATATTTCAACCATCTGTGTTGCCAGGGTCAAGCAAATCTGCCTTGGGCCTTCAGGAATTAGCAGCGTGGCGCTGTAGGTTAAAGTAACTGTTAAACTTATCCTGTTGCTTTAACCAATCAGATGTCTTCTGTACATCCACTGGTACACATAGAAGGCATCCGAGAACGTCGGCATTTTCAAGTCTTTTGATTGGATGGTTAAGACTCCTCCACCCACAATGCAGAGGATCCTAGCTAGCAAAACGCCAGTGCAAGGACTTGCTTAAGCAGCTACAATATGCTGTATCTGTTTAAATATGATAGCTGTTTTTCCACCCACAATGGCTGACAGGGGAGAGGAAAATGATTTGGTCACTGATACTTAAAAAAAAAAATCAATTTTCCAGATGGACTTTTCAAGAAAAGCTGGTCATTGTGAAGGTAGGCCGGCCAACCCTGAAGGCCCGTCTCAGCAGGGGAAAGGATTTGTCTGTCACTTTCATATTAGCAACAAGCGGTATCCTTGGATTACAGCCTCCGAGGAGTGTTGCAAATTATCTTGCTGGGAATGCCTGTTGTTTGCAACTGATGGAGTAGATACTTGGAGCCAGACAGGGTTTGCAAACTTGAGCCGTCTGTTACACCATGGCGATTTAGGCAGCATTCGCCAAACGTATAAAAATTGGTCTAAAATTCTGTATATGTCTAAATTTTCATGTTTGGCCATATGTATTGCGTATCCATAATGACTTGGACATATACATAACATATTAGTAACTTATATAGAATATTTCCATAACTTATAAGTAACTTAACCTCTTGCACTCCGGTGTGCTGCGGACGGGCACGTCTCTGCGTCCTAGAGCGCACGAGGGCGCTGCGTCCAAGCGCGCACTGAAAAAAAAAAAGCTGCATTTCCGTTCTTCCACTACAGACACAGCCGCGAACAGATTAGATATGATTGACCTCTCATTCGACTAATAAGAGCCTTGAATTGGGTTTCTGAAACCTTGAAGAACCAATGACTGAAAACCTAGCAAGAAGGACCCGCCTACCAACGCTGTGAATGCAGCGAGCCAATTGAAGCACAGAAGTTCGCAAGCTGTTTTGTGTAAGGCTGGGTGAAGACAGACTGCTGCAGCAGATGAAAAAAGGACCCGCAGGAAGAACCTGCCACAGACCCAGCAGCACGGAGACCACCCACAAGTGCGACCTGTGTAACAGGGACTGCCATTCGCGCATCGGCCTGTTCAGCCACAGGCGGTGCTTTTTTTTTTTTTTATTCCAGCAGAATAGACGTTTAGGATTCTCTTCTATGGTCATCATAGACCGACGGAGGCCGATGACGAAGGCTGGGTGACACACACGCGTTCGCCAGTCTTTTTGAATTACTACTGTTATTTGTTTTGAAAAATCGTTCGCCAAAACCGCAATCATGAAAGCGCAAAACCGCAATAATGGAATTATGTTTTGACCAGGTCGCGAGACCAGAACCACGAGTCGTAACAAGCGGACCAGCGTTGCGTTCGTCTGACAATGAGGAAGAAGTTCGCCAGCTACGCTGCTGCTGTAAAGAGGTAAGTGTTATAAGCTAAATTATTCTTTATCCCTGAAAATTGTAATCAAAAATGACTTTTGACCGATCGGTAAATTACAGTTGTGTGTCATCGCCACATGACGGACCGCTGCGCAACGGGCGATGTCCGTCCTCTGTAGTGGAGGGGGGGGGGAGACAACCCCCCCCCACACATACACACACACACACACACACACACACACACACACAGCCCTGAGTGTCACCTTTCATTAGAGCCCAAGATGAAGCTTCTATATTGAATCATTCAAAAGTTACAGACGTTTTTCCAAACTGTGACATTTGGCACAATTTGGCACAGTTCAAAAACCCCTGGGAACTACCTGTGAAAAAAGCTGTGTAATATATTCATTTTTTGTGGTATTGTTACAAAATTTTGACCTTAGCTGGATAACACTTGGTTCTACATTTCTGTTGCATTTTCCAGCCCGGATCTGAAGCTGTGTGTTATTTGCAAGCATTTGTATCCAAAAAAACACCCAGGCGAAATTTATTTTCTTCAAGTTCAGTGTGTTTAGATGACTGTTACTCAGTGGCCGGAGCACTTAGAGAGATTATGACTGTTTTGCCAAAAAATTCAAAGTGTTTTCTTTTAAATGAGATCAACCCCATGAAGATGCTGCAAAGGGTTGAAGAACAGCTTTTGATTTACTTTGGGCACGTTATTTTTTTGGCGTTTTTTAGGGAAATTGACCGGAGTGCAAGGGGTTAAACCAAATAATGCTTGACGTGTTGCCGACATTCACAACTTATGCACAGCAATAGTTTGACTTCTGCAAAGCTTATAACTTTTCCATAGCGCAGTCATGCCAAATTGCTGTTGCCCCTGATCCATGAATCCTAGGTATGGGAGAGATCACCTCTGTTCAACCGAGATGATTCTGCCCTCCAAAGAAAAGTGGAGGGGACGTGACCAACCTGGCAGAGCTGTCAAATCTGCCAGGTCAGTCACGCCTAACAACAGCTGATGTGACACGTCAGGAACGTCAAATGACAGTTGTCACAACTTGGCTCAAAGGCACGCGAACTGATGGCGATAAAAAGATTATTTTCAATAAAGTAAAAAAAAAAAAAAGATAATGCATGGAGTATGCTTTTGCTGGGAGGTGCAGTCAACAGCAAAGTGTGATTTATCACGGAAAACAGCTGCGTTTCAGGTGATCAGCTTATTGGATCCTCCTCCTCCGGTGTTCTGACATTTTGACATATCTATCAGAACACCGGACAGATGATGGTACACACTTCAGTCAAATGGAAAAACCCAAACAGATCCCGTTATACGAACAAATACGTGTATGTATGTGCGTGTGTGTGTGTGTGTGTATGCGCTGCAGGCAGAGAGCTCTGTACGGGTTTTTTTTATGTGAACTAACACTGCAAATAAGCCATTTGCTCCGCGAATGCGGGATGTATCAGCCATATACTGGATACGTCAGAGAAGCTCGGCGAACCACGCCATAGCGTGCTCCAGCATTCTTCAGCGTGCTCTAAACTTAGACAAAACTTAGCCATAACTGATTCAACGTACACCACCGTATTCTCCAAATCTTTCATACGTTTTGGCTGCCTAAATCGTCTAGGTGTGACAGGGCTTTAACCAAGGCAGAAGCCAGACACCAAAGCACAGCCGCCAGCCGGACACTTACAAGCAACAGTACTTTTAAACCTTTGGGGAAACAAGAATAGATCTGCAGCTCAACAAACTAGTGCGCAGAGAAATGGAGCTCCGCAATGAAAAGGTAAAGATTTTTAAAACTATTTATAATTTTATAGTTAAAGTTATCTTTAACATGCTTTGTGTGGATGACCCTATAGGCTATTTTTATGGTGCTTGGTATGAATGGCACTTAATTCAGGCAGATCACCACTGAAGGCCTAATTGTAAAATACACAGTCCGCCACTGTGTCTACAGTCTAAACCACAGGTGTCAAACTCATTCCATGGAGGGCCAAGACCCTGCAGGCTTTACCTCCACCCAGTGTCTTCAACAGGTGATTTCACTGAATTTCTTCCCACTGATTGCTGATCAGTGAAAACACCTGCTGAAGACACTGGGTAGAAGCAAAACATGCAGGGTCTTGGCCCTCCATGGAATGAGTTTGACACCCCTGGTCTAAACAGTCTGCGAGTGCATCTCAGTAAATTAGAACATTGTGAAACTTACAGAAAACTAAGTTGCAACTCCTGCAAAAATCATCCAATCAGAACCAAATAGGGAATGGGTGTGTGATGTCACCCGATGGAAAAACCACTAGGACTTGTGGGAAAAGTGGTCACATAAAAAGTGGTCCACCTGTCTATGTTTAGTAGTGAGCAGTGAATGCCGTTAAGCTGAAATCTTTGAGAGGATTGCTTCAGTGTGTTGTTATTATTCATCCACGCGTCGTTAGAATGGGGAAGTTTTGCTGCGTTATCAAATGCAATAACCACTCTCACAACTGGGGTAGGAAAAAGGCTGATAATGGTGTATGCTTTTTTAACTTCCCGACTTGGAACAAAAGTTGAGAGAATCGGGTCTCCGAGCTAACAAAGAGGTGTCGGATGAAATGGATTGCAGCGGTCAGAAGGAAAGACATCAGCTTCGACAATATTTCTGCACACATGGTCGTGTGTTCACGGCATTTTCACAAAGGTAAGTTGTGATTCAAACACAGATTGCTTACATAAGACTACTTGTATGCGCATGGAGATGCTACAGCTGTATCAGGCACAGGTGCATGGAGTTGTTGATAACTTTTAACAAGCCAGCTGCACATCTACATATCTAATCAAAGTCATCACTTTTGTACAGGCAAACCAACCTATGAAATGTTCGATTGCCATCACGATGGGTGCCGTCATTACATGTCAGTCAACCAGTGGAAAAAAAAACAAAAACACACACACACACTGAGCAGTCAGAGATGATTGAAGCTGCACCACCAGTTGGAATACAGGTCAAGAGGACCCCTGATCAAGTGAGCACCCCAAGTGGACCCTGGGATCCAATCTGTTCATGTACAAGTATATTTTCAATCCAGTTAGTGATACGCAAGCACGAAGAAGGAGACACACACACACAAAGTTAGGGATATTCGGCTTTCGGGTGAAATTTCAGGCTGCACCTAAAATACACTATAACTTTTACAGGTCAACTTAATCTGACCAGCCAGACCAACCATTTCAATGCACATGTCCAATTGTTCGGTGTTTCAGTACTTTTTGCATAACTTGCTGTTCTCTAACAAGGTGCTTAACACCAAAATTCACAACAGGTGTCTGATCCATGAATTGACCAACAAATTTTCTGGTTCAGTCAGAATTGGTATTCAAACAGTCCTCTTTATCCTGCTGTTCACATTTTGGCATCGTGAGACCAAGACGACGCCTAACAACTGATCAACAGTACATCATCATTGCGAGGCTTGAAACAGGATGTTTCCAGAGGGAAGTGGCCACTGAGTTTAGAGTGTCACAGAGGTTCAGCAGGTTGCAACAGAGATACAGAGAGACTGCAAGAGTCACAGAAAGGCATAGAAGTGGACGTCCTTTGGCCATATCCCATGCTGATGACCACTTCATTGTGAACAGTGCCCTGTGGAACCGGATGATGAAGCCACTCAACTCCAGGCACATTTAAGGGAGAGTGAGAGGCACCCAAGTGTCAAGTCAGACCATTCAAAACAGTTTACATCAGTGTGGTCTGCGTGCTAGATGACCTGCAAGGGTACCTAAACACCATCAGGCACAGGTGTCATCATCGTCTTGCATGGGCCAGGGAGCATTTATGCTGGACAAGGGACCAAAGGGCCTCAGTGCTGTTCTCTGATGAAAGTCAATTCGCACTGAGCAGAAATGATGGCTGCTAACGATGTTGGAGACGTCAAGGAGAGCGCTATGCATCAGCCACTGTTGTCAAGAGACGAGCCTTTAGTGGTGGTGGTGGTGTTACAGTCTGGGCAGGTGGCTGTCCCAGTATAGGACAGCGAGTCCTCCACCACATTGTTATTCAATCCTGGGAGTCCCAATAACAGAGCAGCCAGGGGGACAGAGCTCCTTCAGGTGGAAAAACTCATTTTGTCTCTGCCACATTTCCACCAGGAACATAGAATCAATATCCTCCCTCAAAAAAAGTTCATTAAGAGTGAGGGATGCATTAGAAAGGGAGCGAGTGTTAAGTAATGCCATTCGGATGGATGATGACAGCCCAGCTGCGTTCACAGCTGATTGGAGTAGAACTGACAGCAGGCACCTGTTGTGGTCATGTGATTTCCAGCCGTGCCGGGAGGTCAGTCTCTGGTCAAGTAGAACAGACCGAGACTCCAATGGCAAAACCGTGGTCCCGTCGACAAGAATCCTGGGCAAAAGGGAATCTGAGACAGGAGAGCAATTCAGCGACTGCAGAGGAGCATCTGTAGTCACGTCCAAGAGGGAAACCGGCAGCAGACACCAGGTGCATTCATGGCGACCAAACCAGAAACCCTCAGTCCGCAGGGATTGTCTCCTCTTAGCTTGACAGCCAGCTCTGCAACCCCGTCTCCTGGGCTTCTTCCCAGGCTTGCCAGGATGCCAGGCCGCAAAGAAAAGCTGGTACTCAGGTGAGGAGGAAGAACACACAAACGGGCGTGGAAAAGTTTGTCTGTAGCCATCCCAAGAGTCAAATGATCTTTCCATAGACAGTTTAATCTGGTACAACAACTGTCAGGCATAACTCAGTGCATACATTCATTTAGTGACAGGGTTGATATGACAACAAAAATGACAAACAGCGATAGACGACACAGATGAAGTGAAGCAGCAGCCAGGCCAAACACAGGTGCCATCTTACTTCTGTACCAGGTATAGTCAACAAATTAATAATGGATTAGATTTATATGGCGCTTTACATGTCAAGTGACATCTCCAAGTGCTGACAGTGAGTCCATTATTCATTCACTTAAAACAGACATTGATAGTGGTAAGCTAGTGCTGTAGTCATAGCTGACCTGGGGCAGACTGATGGAAACATGGCTGCCAGTCTGCGCCAACGGCCTCTCTGACCACTACCGAACATTTATACACATTCATACCCAGTGTCATGGACACTGGAGGCAAGGTGGGTAAAGTGTCGCCCAGGGACACAACAGCAGGATATCTGGAGAGAGCGGGATTCAAACCACCAACCCTCTGGTTATTGGACAACCCGCTCTACCTCCTGAGTCACTGCTGCCCACATTTCCCTCCTCCATTCCATTACTGCTGAGCAGCAAACTGGACATCAGAAAGTTCCACTTTTTTACATGGTCTTTGGCATGACCTGGCTGGTACTTGAACCCCGACCTCCCAGTTGTGGGGCAGATGTTCTACCTCTAATCCACCACTTAGAGTGGGCAATTAGATTGGAGTGGGCGATTACCCAAGCCGTAAAACAGTCGTTAGCTACAGCCCTACTGCAATGTCAACATGATGGTTTTCAAGCTCCAGTCCTACTGTTGGGGTTCTTCGTCCAGGTCTTGTTGAACAGTCACTTTTGTCAATGTTGGGTTTGTTGGTCGTCATTTTCCTTGATCATCAGTGTTCTCACATTCCCGGTGGCAAATATCATCGTTTGTTTTTTCTTTTGATTTTGAAAGCAGCAATAATCCAGTCAGAAGGAATGACCTGATGGAATCCTCACTGAAGTCCTAACTGCTTCTCTACAGAGAACAGAGGGATGAAGAAACACAAGAAAGACTAGGGCTGCCCCGACTAAAGATTTTCCCGTTCCACCAGTAGTCACAATTTAAAGCAAACAGTCCAATAGTTGTAGCACTTTGACGACAGATGTACCTCTGCCAAGGAGGCTGTTGTTGCCGCCGTTGGTTTGTCTGTCTGTGAGCAACATGACTCAAAAAGTTATGAACGGATTTTGATGAAATGTTCAGGAACGGTGTGTAATGGCACGAGGGACAGATGATTAGATTTTGGTGATGATCTGAGAGTGCATACCTCAGCCAAGGCTCTTATCTTCTCACAGAGTGTGAGCAACAACACTCCAAAACTACTGAACAGACTTTGATGCAATTTTCACCAGAAGTGGCTCTAGGCCTACACACAAACCCATGACATTTTGGAGGTGATCCATGAGGGACGGAAGGAGCCTTGGTGGAGGTATGCCCTCTCTGAGTGCTTTTCTACTTTCTTCACTGATTCCAGCTGAGATTCTCACTCTTCATCTTATTCA
Source organism: Pholidichthys leucotaenia (assembly GCA_020510985.1). Lineage (NCBI taxonomy): Eukaryota > Metazoa > Chordata > Actinopteri > Cichliformes > Pholidichthyidae > Pholidichthys > Pholidichthys leucotaenia. The sequence goes on along the minus strand of CM035844.1, from coordinate 270,483,320 downwards.
TTTTCACTTTTTCAGCAAACCTGGGGACACCTGTGGGATCCTGTGATCTGTGGCTGCTGATCAGGGCCTGGTTAGGTTCCACCTCTCTGTCTCTTCTCAGCATGGAAGCCATGACTGCAGAACTGCTGTTCACCACCTTTAGCTTTTTTCTAAGAAACCTTGTTTAAGTCGTGCTGGTGGGTTGGACTCCTTTATATTGAGCCCTTCAACCCAGGCTGGATTTATGGCCCATCATTGAATATTTAGGTATTTGGTCATTTTTCTATATTACATATTCATTTTATCATTTAACTATCCACATCATTTATTTCAAGTCTACAGAGTTTCAATTCTATTTTTATCACATAATGTTTTGTCTTTTTTGTAAGAACTTTTTGATCTACAACTACTTTGTCTTTCCTCAGGCTGACTGCCCTCATGTCATTTTTCACTTCACTTCTTCTGTCTCATTTCTGTCTCATCAATCACTGAGTGGAACCTTGACCTGCACTGACCTTCATCAAAGGTTTGGGTCTCCTGCTTCAGTCCAAACTGCTCTCCCTCCTGACTGATGCAGACGTCCTCCTGTTCCTCTTTAATCTTGGAACAATCTGCTCCCACCTGAACAGCAATAAAGTTTCTCTCCTGGTTCAGAAGCTGCTGCTCATCCAGAACCTCCTCCTGGTTTGTGTCATTTTGCTGTGGGACATCTGGAGGAACAAAGAGACACAAGAAAGGTGCTGGAATATGGTTCTGACACAAAGAGAGAAAGTTCATCCTATGACGCCTCTGAGATAAAAGTGTCTTCAGCAGCAGAGACCCACTGCTCCTCTAGTGGAAACACTACGACGGGGGGGCTGAAAAGTTCGTACTCATCAAATTTGACCAGATGTGGTTTATTTTTCAACTGCAGGGATCCAAGTGCTGCCACACCAATGAAAGAAGTGTGTGGATCGAAATGGAGACCATGTTGAAAAATAAAAAACATTTGGTCAAATTTGACCACTATGAACTTTTCAGCCAATTAACTTTCAGCACCCCCCCCCCCCCGCCCCAATATATCAGTGTGCTGTGAAACACTGCAATCAGCTGGAATTGGGGCAGCTTGGTGGAACCGTGGTTAGCACTGTTGCAGCACTGCAAGAAGGATCGTGGGTTCGATCCCACCCCCTGACCATCAGTGACCCTTCTGTGTGGCGTTTGCATGTTCTCCCCGTGTCTGCGTGGGTTTAGCCCGGATACTCCGGTTTCCTCCCACAGGCCAAAAACATGCAAGTTGGGTTAACTGGAGACACTAAAGTGGCCGTAGGTGTGAATGGTGAAGGGATCGGTGCCGTACCGCGGCTGCCTCGTCCATCCAGGTGGACGCCCTGAATTTCCCTGAGATAGATCGATAGATGTACTTCATTGATCTCAAACTGGGAAATTATGGCGTAACAGCAGCATGACAGTAGACGACCAAAATGACAGAAACACACACCGCATAAAAGAAAAAGGAATTACCCATGGAAAGTAAAAGTGCCTCAATAATGGGGCTGTGAATCTTCAGAAGACACACCATTCCATTCAGAATTGATTTTTGATTCACATCTGGCTCTCAGTTCAGTACAAAACCCACTAATCTCAGGAAAAAAGTCCACTGCACTGTAAAAACTGCTGAGGTCAGCTTGAAAGCAGAGTACAGTGTTGATGTTTTGGGGGCTATATTTTTTAAAAATGACATCAACTGATTTGCAATAAAATACTGTTAAATGAACAAAGTAGGCTGAGCTTAGTAACTGCTTTTTATTTCTTGAAAGCTTGTGAGTTTAAAAAATGAAATTGTACACAAGTGAAATAAATTTTGAACATTTTCCTTTTTAGCATCACAATTCCTAACAGCTCTTCCACAGTGTGGAGGTTTGGTCGCCCTCCAACATTCTAGAAATATAGGCTAGTCATTAAAAACTAAAGTAAATTCTATCACAAATACTGTGAACATCCATTTAAATAGCAGAGCTGCCTGACTGGATGCAGTCAGTGTACAGTTACCTCTACAGTAACTTAATGCAATGATCAAATTCAATAACAACTGAATCAATTGATGCATAAGGTAAGTAGCATTAATTTAAATATAAACTTAAGTATCTAAATTCCTCATACTTAAAAGTGCTGTGACAAGTTTTCATGATTTTTTTTTGCCCGTTCAGAATTTGCTGGGAGTTTGTTCCAGTGAAAGTGAGAGTGAAATATTTGCTGAATCAACCCACACTATATACCTTGTATCATTCATTAATACTCCCATACATGACATATTGTACTGAAGTATGGGGAAATACATATAAAACAAACATATATCCAGTCTTTATGCTTCAGAAAAGAGCTATTAGAATAATAAACAAAGCTGCTTACAGGGAACCAACAAACCCACTTTTTCTTAAATTAAAAGCTCTCAAGTTGAAAGATCTGGTTGACTTTTAAAACTGCAGTAATAATGTTTAAAGTGAAGAATCTATCACTGCCCACAAATATCCAAAAGTTGTTCCAAATAAGGGAGAAACAATATCATTTCAAAGGAACATGTACTGTATATCTCAAAAACCTTCAGTGAGAACTACCACCAAGCAACACTGTGTCTCAGTGCAAGGAGTCAGACTGTGGAACGCTTTTGGACCTGAATTAAAATCATGTACAACGCTTGGACAATTTAAACTAAAACTAAAGGAAGAAACACTCCAAACATATATACAACATGACATGTAAAATCACATAAGGATTATCATATCCAGTCTGTGTTGTGTTGTTGCTTAGTTTTGTCACGTTTTGTTTTAGCTTTGTTCTGATTTACAATTACTTTTATTTTTTTGAATTCTTAGATGGAACATGGGTGGGAAATATAAGCTGCGTCTTCAGCCATCACCCTTTTTGGATAATTTATGTTGAACTGTATAATCCGTGGAGTTATTGTTTAAATACACCTTGTCGGATCCCCCCCCCCCCCCGGTATATTGCTGAATTCCTTTCTTTTAATCTTTTAATCTAATCTATCCGAAATAAAGATTCATTCATCATTAAAAGTGGAGCAGTGTGGTTGTTTAGCAGGACTGACAACTTTCTCCACGTCTTTAACTCTGGCTGATTTTCTGCTAATGGTCCTTTGCCTGGTGAAGCTTCTCCAGTAAAAGCTAAAGTTGATGCAAGAATTTAAAGCAAACAAATAAACTTCCATCCAGTGTTAATTTCATCAACTAAAACTATATCTATTTTTTTCATCCATTAAAGCTAGAAATTAAACTTAAATGACCATTTATGCGTTTTACTTTTGACACCTAATTTGAGTCCAGATTTATAGTGATGATTTTATTTTTATAGTTTTATTTTAGTTTGTTCATTATCAATAGTTTTTGTCTACTTTTAGTCAATAACAAGACTTGGTTTTTATTCAGTGAAAACAACACTGCTTCCATTGCTGTCAAAAAATGGGAGAAAAAACTGCAACTGCAGCTGTCAGGGTTGCTAGGCAACGGGGTAGCGCGTGGTCACGCAAACAAACGTCATCCAAAGACCAGACCGGAAACTTTTTTACCGTCTATGGACTAAACTCTCATTTTTAGATTCTTCTACATCCGTCCTCCTTAAATATGTGGCCACCGTCAGCCCGTCTACGAGGCTACAACACCTGAATCTGTGTCTGATCAGCCCACTGCTGCTCAGCTATATCTGCACGGTCAGCTGCGTCCAGCCATTTTGTGGAGCAACATAACATGGGGCGTAAGTTGCTGAGGGAGCGTATCTAGTTGAAGGGGTGTTGATGGAGTCTGGGAGCTGCAGACGCACCTGTCTGGAATTTCTTGCTGCTCAATTTTTTCTTTATTCCGACTGTTTCATCCGGCTGCTAGCTAGTAAGCTGCTCTGCGTGCTTCTCCTGCGTCAGCAGCGTCAGTGTGTAATTGTGTATCACAAAGCGGCAATACGTGTCACGTGATGGGACCCCGGCACCACCGCAAAAAATATTGTGACGTAGGCGAGGTTCACACAAAGAAGAGGAGCAGATGGTTGCGACGACAGGGGAGGTCATCCTCCCAGACCTCCGTTTCAATCATAGTTATACAACACATGATACATCTTGCCCTAATCCTGCCTATAAAACACTGCTGTGTCATTATAACGCAGTTATAACGACACAGCAGTATAATAACTCAGTAATAACATTTGAGCAAACACACAAAGTAACGTCCACTGTTGCAAAGCATGCTGGGGAAATCCCTGCTCCCCCCCCTTAACACAGCCCCAACGTTACACTCCCCCCCCCCCCCCGGACTGGTTTCTGTCCCCAGAAAAATTAAAGTCCAATTCAAAAGTCCAATACGAACTGGTCCAGGTGTCGGGACAGCCTTCGATGCCGACGGCCAGCACGTACAGGCCTCCTAGTGTCCATCTGAGTCTCAGTCGGAGTACCTGGTTGGGATGAAAGCTCCGGTTCGACCACCAGCGGGGCGGATGGTTGATACGGGGCGAGATGGTCACGGTGGAGCACCACAACCCGGTCCCTTTTCTTTAGCCTCACCCTGTACACCACATCCGACAGTCTCTGCAGGACCAGGCATGGTCCCGACCAATGGCTCACCAACTTCGGTGATTGTCCTCATTTCCTCTCAGGGCAGAAAACCCAGACTCAATCTCCCGGTGCAAAGTCCCTCCCCTGGCAGCGGCAGGGGGTCGGCAGAAGCAAGTGTATGACTCCCGCTGCCAGGGCCTCCCGAGCCAATTCATGTACTGTGTGGAGACGTTCCTTTAAACAAAACAAATAATCCAACTCGGGTTTGCCCTCCACCTCCGGCTCGGGGGGGAGGAGGGCGAATACCAAATCCACCGGTGTGCGCAGCGCGCATCCAAACATGAGCGCTGCAGGGGTGCACCGAGTAGATTCCTGAGCTGCCATCCGGTATGCCCACAAAACAAAAGGCAGATGCAGGTCCCAGTCTCGCTGTCGCTGGTCCACTAGGATAGCAAGCTGGGTGGTGAGGGTCCGGTTGAATCGTTCAACCAGGCCGTCACTCTGTGGATGCAGCGGGGTGGTCCAGGTCTTCCGGATGCCCAGCCGCTTGCAGACCTCTCTGAAGACCTCTGCCTCGAAGTTCCGACCCTGATCGCTGTGCAGCTCCTCCGGTGCGCCAAACCGACAGAACATTTCGTCCACCAGCTTTGATGCCGTCGTAGCGGCGCTCTGGTCCAGGACTGCGTACACCTCTGGCTACTTAGTGAAATAAACCATTGCGACCAGCACGGAGCGGTTCCCCCAGTCCGTGGTCGGGAAAGGGCCCAGGATGTCCACTCCCACCCGCTCCATCGGTGCTCCCACCCGGTACTGCTGCAGGGGAGCGTGGGATCACTGAGTTGGCCCTTTCTGAGCTGTGCAGGTGTCGCAGCGGTGGACGGGGAGCTCCACGTCCTGATGACAACCGGGCCAGTAGAACCGAGCTCAAAGACGCTGCAGCGTCTTTGTCACCCCAAAGTGGCCCGCTCCTACCGCCCCATGAACCAGCTGGAGTAGGCCAGGCAGGCCGCTGTCCTGCGTCAAGCCACTGCCGAACCCGAGAAATGACTGGGTCTCTATCCTGCTCGCTCTGCAGCTGCTGCGTGCCAAGGACCTGTGTAACGTCATCGCTTGGGGGGGGGGGGCTGCCTGATCATCCGAGGAGGGGCTGCGCGTCGCTGCGTTATTCCTGCTCGCAGCAGTCCGGAGAGCAGCAGCCCGTGGGACGGCTTGGTCTCGATCTTTAGCCCGCTGGCAGTGACGACACTCCTCTGTCGCACAGGGGCGCCGAGACAGCGCGTCAGCGTTGGCATGGAGGCGGCCTGCCCGATGCACAGTCTGAAAATCATAATCCTGCAGTGCCTCCAGCCATCTCGCCAACTGTCCATCCGGCTCTTTGAAGTTCAATAACCAGGTCAGGGAAGCGTGATCCATCCTGAGCTGGAACCTCCCCCCGTACACATACGGGTGGAAGTGACGCAGTCCTTTAATGACAGCCAACAGCTCTCTGCGAGTCACACAGTAATTCCTCTCAGCTCTGCTGAGAGTGCGGCTGAAAAAAGCGACTGCCCATTCTCCCTGCTCTCCCTCCTGGGATAACACCGCCCCGATGCCCTGGTTGCTGGCGTCCGTGTCCACGATGAAAGGGCGATTTGGTTCAGGATACTGCAGGATGGGGGGTCTGATGTGCGCCGCGCAAAGCTGGGAGAAAGCAGCAGCACAGTTCTCACTCCACTGAAACGTGCGTCCTTTATGCATCAGCTGGTGCAGCGGGCTGGCGATGGTGGTGAAGTTTTTCACAAACCTCCTATAATACAAGGCCAGTCCGAGAAAGCTCCTCAGTTCTCCCACATTCCGTGGCACTGGCCAGTCTCTCACCGCCGCCACTTTTTCTGGGTCGGTGGCGACTCCCGCTGCGCTGACGACGTGGCCTAGGAAGGTGGTCTCCCTCCGGAATAGGTGGCATTTTCTCGGGTGTAACCGTAGCCCAGCCTGTCGGATGGCGTCCAGTACTTCTCGGAGATTTGACAGGGCGCTGTCAAAATCAGCTGCATGCACCAGTAGGTCGTCTAGGTAAACAACGCAGCGACTCCAGGGCACGTGAGCCAGCACTCGCTCCATCAAGCGCTCAAAGGTGGCCAGGGCGTTGCAGAGTCCAAACGGCATCACTTTAAACTGGTACAGTCCCTGCCCGATGGAGAAGGCTGTTTCTTGGCGGGCCTCGGGTGACAGCTCTACCTGCCAATAGCCGCTGCGTAGATCCAGTGAGCTGAACCAGCTGGAGCCGGCAATGTGGTCCAGTGCGTCATCGATGCGGGGCAGGGGGTAGGAATCCTTCCGGGTGACGTCATTCAGGCGCCGGTAATCCACACAGAACCGCCACGACCCGTCCTTCTTCCTGACCAGCACCACCGGCGCCGCCCAGGGGCTGCTGGAGGGCTCAATAATGTCTGCCTCCAGCATTTCTCGCACTTTTTGTTCTGCTGCTGCCCGCCTTGAAAAGGGCAGCCGGCGTGGGCGGAGTCGAATCGGCCTGGTCTCACCGGTGTCGATCTCGTGCTGCACCAAGCCGGTCCGGCTGCATTCCTCATCCTTTGCGGCGAAGACACCCATATAACAGTCCAACAATTCCCGCAGCTGGCGTCTCTGTCCCGGCTTCAGCCCACTGCAGTTCCACTGAAATAATTCCTCGACCGCCTGCTGCGTCTCTGCTGACACGTTGACCCCTCCCCTTGCTGTCCTTGTGTGTGTTCGTGCTCTCTCTGCCCGCGCTGGTGGCGTCATCGTGTCCGGTCCTCGCGGTGGCCCACCCGGTCCGGTCCGTCCTGGCAGTCCCTCGATCGTACAGGACTCCGTGTTCCTTCTCTGGGTTCTGCTGTGGAGCATGATGGTCCGGTTTCCCAGCTGGAGGGACGGTCCGACGGTGTCGATCTTGGCGTTCCAGGCTGTGAGCAGGTCGAGTCCAATAATACAGGGGTCTTGGATGTCAGCCAGCCAGAACGGGTGTTTTATGTTCTGACCGGCCACCCCCACCACGAGAACTCTCCACCCCCCCAATCTGGCGCGCTCACCGGTAGCTGTGGTGACGCAGCGCTCGGTGTCGTCTCGTTCGTGCCCGGCAGCACACCAGGTCGGACCAAGGAGATTGTAGAGCCGGTGTCAATCAGGGCCCGGATCGACGTCTTCTCCAGGCTGCACTGTAGATACATCCCTGGTGAGTGTCCAATTCGGCCCACGTGCGGTGACAGCTCATCAGTTTGTCGTGGGGTGGGTGCAGGGCAGTACCGCGCGATGGGTCCTGGCTCCCCGCAGCAGGGGCACCCTTCCACGCACCGCCACCACCGTCTTCTCCGTGGACACGCTGCCGTGGTCTGCCATAACTCCTCCTCCTCCCCCTCGCTCTCAGCCGTGGCCTGGAAGGTTCTTTGTCTTGGCGTCGACACTTCAATTGTGTGATTCATCAGCGGCTCCACCCGCTCTGCTTCTGCCACCGCAGTCTCCCAGTCGCTTGCGGCATGGATCCGGACATGGCTCTGGAGCTGGGCCGGGCGGAGACCTTGGATGAAGTTCCAGAGGGCGAGCTTCTCTACCACCTCCGGTGCGAAGTCCGGGTAGCTGCGCCGTGTTAGCAGCTGTATGTCCGCCGCGTAGGCTCCTAGGCTTTCCTGGCTGCTTTGACGGTGGTTGGTCAGGTGTTCCTCGGTGTGCTCGGCGTCGGCCGTTCTCCCAAATCGTCTCCGGAGTGCTCCTTATAGCGCTGGCCAGCTGCATCGCTCCTCGGGCCAGAGATCAGAGAGCGTGCAGAGAGCCCTCCCTTCCAAGGCCAGCGCGACCTGCACAGCGGTTTCCTCAGGTGACCAGTCGTTCAGCGCGGCGGCTAACTCGACCTGGACCAGGTAGTCATCCAACATGGTCTCGCCGTTGAAGTGGGGAATCTTGGCCCGCTGCCGGATGGATGGGACAGTTGCCTCCCGGTCGATCGCTGCTCCTGATCGCCGTGGAATCGCCAGCCCGTCCTGCCCTGAAAAGGGCGGGAAGTGGGGCTGGTTTGCTCCGCTCGACCTGCTCTGCCTTGAAAAAGGCAGAAGGCGGGGTATGCTGGTCCCGTCAGGTCCGCTGCTCCATTCATCCCGGTGAGCCACTCCGGGGGTCGGTGTCTCAGCTCTGTCGTCCGTTCCCAGCTGAGCGATGAATTGCTCCAGCTGCTGGATCTCCGCTCAGATCCTGGCTTCGATCTGCTACTCTTCTTTGTGTGAACCTTGCCTACGTCACACTGGTGCCAGGAGTGGGATGGAGCAGATGGTTGCGACGACAGGCTTTATTCAAACACAACCCTGAGCACAGACAGGAGGGGAGGTCATCCTCCCAGACCTCCGTTTCAATCATGGTTATACAACAAATGATACATCTTGCCCTAATCCTGCCTGTAAAACACTGCTGTGTATAATGACACAGCAGTATAATAACTCAGTAATAACACTTCAGCAAACACACAAAGCAACGTACACTGTTGCAAAGCATGCTGGGGAAATTCCTGCTCCCCCCCCTTAACACAGCCCTGACGTTACAATAATAATAATAATAATAAATAAGTTCTTAATTTTTGTGAATCAGCTCTGGATCATGTAAAATGAGAATCTAGAGTCTTATGTGAATCAATTTTTTTCAACACCCCTACGAGATAAATTACACTACTCACAAAAAGTTAGGGATATTTGGCTTTCGGGTGAAATTTATGGAAAAGGTAAAAAGTTCATGCCACAGTGATATTATATCATGAAAGTAGGGCATTTAACTAGAAGCATGCAGTGGTGATTTCCTCATCTCAAACAATTCATTGAAACAAAAGCCAACAACAGTGGTGGGTATACCACAACAAAAATGTCAACGTCTCAATAACTTGTCATGTGCCCTTGAGCATCAATTACAGCTTGACAACGACGTCTCATGCTGTTCACAAGTCGACTTATTGTCTGCTGAGGGATGGCATTCCAATTCTTCTTGAAGGGCAGCCATCAGGTCACTGAGGTTGTGGGGTGCAGGGTTATGGGCCTCTACACAGCGACTCAGCTGATCTCATAGGTTTTCTCGGGGATTCAGGTCTGGAGAAAGTGCAGGCCTCTCCATTTGAGGAACCCCAGCCTCCAGCAGCTGTTCCCTAATGATGTGGCCTCGATGAGCTGGAGCATTGTATTCCATGAAGATGAAATTAGGCCTGTGTTGTTCATGCAGGGGCACAATGACTGGATTAATGATGTTATTCAGGTAATATCAGCTTGTCACTGTACCATTCACAAGGTGTAGGGCAGTTCTGTATTGACTCAACACAACTGTACAGACTGTAACATGGTGACAACAGTGGCTGATGCATAGCGCTCTCCTTGACATCTCCAACATCGTTGGCAGCCATCATTTCTGCTCAGCATGAATCAACTTTCATTAGAGAACAGCACTGAGGCCCACTGGTCCCTTGTCCAGCATAAATGCTCCCTGGCCCATGCAAATGATGACACCTGTGCCTCATGGTGTGGTCAGGTACCCTTGCAGGTCGTCTAGCACGCAGACCACGCTGATGTAAACGGTTTTGAATGGTCTGACGTGACACTTGGGTGCCTCTCACCTCCCTTAAATGTGCTTGGATTGGTTGAGTGGCATTCATCATCCGGTTCTGCAGGGCACTGTTCACAATGAAGCGGTCATCAGCGTGGGATGTGACCAAAGGACGTTCACTTCTATGCCTTTCTGTGACTCTTCCAGTCTCTCTGTTGAAACCTGCTGATGACACTCTGTGACACTAAGCTCACTGGCCACTTCCCTCTGAGAACATCCTGTTTGAAGCCTCGCAATGGTGAGGTACTGTTGATCAACTGTGAGGTATTGTCTTGGTCTCATGTCAAAATGTGAACAGTATGATGAAGAGGATTGTTTAAATACCAATTCTAATTGAACCAGAAAATTTATTGGTTGATTCATGGATCAAACACCTGTTGTGAATTTTGCCGTTAAGCACCTTGTTAGAGAACAGCAAGTTATGCAAAAAGTACTGAAACACTGAACAGTTGGACACGTGCATTCAAAAGGTAAGAGGTCAAATTAAGTTCACCTGTAAAGGTTATAGTTTTGTCTATTTTAGATACATGCATCGTACTCACTGTACAATACAGGACTATCAGGTGCAGGGTGAAATATGAGGCACCAATTATACTGTAAGGTGCAGTATGGCGGCATAGTTATGACCAGAATTCAACATCAGAGTGAGTTATTGTACAGTGAAATGGCATGTGGCAGGAAAGATTTCCTGTATCTGACCGTTCAGCAGCAAAGCTGTAGCAGTCTGCTGGAGAAAGTGCTCAGCTGTCTGTCCAGTGTGTTGTGGAGGGGGTGATCAGGATCATCTATGATGGATCGCAGTTTGTTCATTTTCCTCCTCTCCACCACAGTCTCAAAGGTCTCCGGCCTGAGACCAATTATGGCCCTTTTCCACTAGGGTCACTTTGGCCCATTTCGGGATGGTACGGTACAGTACAGTTCGGCCCGCTTGTGTTTCCACTGCACATGGAGTCCCACTTGACGTGGGTGGGAATAGTTACAGGGAGGCGGCACACCCCTCTCCCTCCCGTTACGTAAAACAAGCGTAACTGGCGTAAAACAAGCGTAACGTTACGCAAAACACAAGCTGGCAGGATACAAGGCATCTGCATTCTCTGGCTTTTTTTGCCAGAATAAAGGCAAAAAAGGAGAACAGAAGGCAAAGGCAGCGATACGACACACTCTGGAAAAGAACTGGAGTGTTTAGGAAACCACAGAGCAGTATAAAGGGGAAGACATAAGGATACAAACGACATCACGTATGACAGTAAGATAATGATTGCTAATGCTACTTTGCTTTTAAGTCTGCCATACGACATTGTAATGTCGGCAAGTTATCGGTGTTAGGTACAAAAATATGTATTCTGTGTGTTTCAGATGGCTCTCTTGGAGCAAAAATATCGCTTCAAACCATCGGTCTGGACGTTCAACACAGTGATGTCACCCCAGCTTCACGAGCACGAAGTGGTTACAGAACTGCAGAATGTCTGTAGAAATGTTTAGCTTCCTGTGCAACAAATTGCTCTGATCTGTGTCAAAATCATGGAGACACTGTTGAGATGTCATGGGATTTACCTGCTCCAGCCAGTGGTGTCGTGGCAAAACATGATCAGCTGCCCAACTTGATCGCCAGGTGCCATATTGTAGTATATGAGCAGTAAAATATATACTGCTCAGAAAAATAAAAAGGAACACTTTTTAATCTGAGTAAGTTTTGGAGTGTTTTGAATTCAGCCCTCTGTAGGTTGTAGGTTGATAATTTTCATTTCCATCAAAAGATGTGGCATCTTTTCCATTCTTAACACATTATCCAGTCCATATCAGTGTAGACATCCAGCTTATTTTTTTCCCATTAAAATCTGATGAGTTTTCAAAGTGTTCCTTTTATTTTTTTTTTTGAGCAGTATATATTTCAACAGGTAAACAGTACTGAGTTAGGTATAATAAGATATATTTAACAATTATGATGCATTTTAAGCCAAAACAAACTTCATCCAGGATTCATCATAGCAGTCTGCTGTGGGTGACAATGACTGTTTCATTTCGGTCTGATCAGATTCCTCCACACAGCTCTGTCCTTAGCCTTCCACTGCCAGGAACTCCTGTCTATGTCCAACTTCTTCAAGTTTCTTTTTACAGTGTCTTTAAATCTGACCCTTGGTCTACCCTGATTGCGTATGCCCTCACATAACTGTGAGTAGAGTAACTGCCAAGGGAGACGCTGATATTCCATCTTCTCAACATGTTCGAGCCATCTCAGGTTCATCTGTATTAGCATGTCCTCCATTGATGGTAGACCAGCTCGTTTCAACACTTCTATGTTGGTTATCTTGTCTTTCCATGAGATGTTCATTATGGCTTGAAGGTATCTTATCACGTACGTGTGGAGTTTCTTCACCTGCGCTCTGTAGACAGTCCAAGTTTCAGCACCGTACAATAGAGTAGCCAGTACTGTCACTCTGTACACTTTGCATTTCACACGGATAGACACATGTCGATTGTTCCACAGTCTCTCCCTCAAGTTTCCAAACACAGCGCTTGCTGTTCCCATTCTGAGAGATAGTTCATCCTCCAGCCTAGCATTCTCTGAAACGGTACTCCCTAGGTACTTGAAAGTCTTGCACTTGACTAGTGGCTCTGTACCAATGTTGATCTCTTCTGGTAGTGATGAAACTGGAACACCAAAACTGGAACTTTGGTGGTTGATAAAAGCACTCTGTCTTCTTGATGCTGATTTGGAGGCTGAATTGGCTAGCTGCTCTTGCAAATTTCTCCACTAAAGATTGCATATCTTCCACGCTGTGTGCAACTAGAGCACTGTCGTCGGTAAAGAGCATTTCTCTTACTACCTTTATCGATGTCTTACTCTTGGCTTTAAACTGTGCCACACTGAACAAGTCTGCTTCTTTCCTTGTTTGAATGTATACTCCTTCTGAAGTGTCTCTGAAGGCCACCTCAAGCATGGCTGCCAGATATAGCGAGAAGAGTGTAGGCGCCAGCACACACCCTTGTTTCACCTCATTGCTTACTGAAAAGTCTTTAGATACTGAACCACTCATTGCCATGTTTGCTTGCATACCTGTATGGAGTGCCTCGATCACGCTGACAAACTTCTCTGTACAACCATATTTCTTGAGTACCTGCCATAGTCCTTGTCGCGAAACAGTATCGAAGGCTTTACTGAAGTCTATGAAAACTACATAAAGCGGCATGTTCTGTTCGATACGCTTCTCTTGAACCCGTTTCAAGCAGAAAATCATGTCCATTGTGCTTCTTCCACTTCTAAAGCCGCACTGGGTTTCCGGTAGTACATTCTGCGAGATGTGTTCATTGAGTCTGTTAAGTAGTACACGTGAGAGAATCTTACCAACAGTGGCTAACAGTGATATACCTCAGTAATTTCCACAATCTTTCCTGTCACCTTTCTTGAACAAAGGCACAATACTTGCATCCTTCCAGTCTTGAGGTACTTTCTGGGCATCCAGTATCTCTTGGATGAGCTTGTGCAGGCAGTTGGTCAGCTCAACACCACCAAATTTCCACACTTCTGCTGGAATTCCATCCCTTCCTGGAGCTTTACCATCCTGTGTTGTCCTGATAGCTGCCATTAGTTCATCAAAATTTGGCAGTTCATCCAGACTTGATACAGCTGGTCGCTGCACTAGAGCTTCTTTAGCCTCTTCAGTGAGATCTCCAGGGTTGTTTAGTAGTTGGTCAAAGTGGTCTGCAAATCTGTCCAGGATCTTGTCTTTCTCCTGCAAAACCGTTTCACCATCCATAGCCTTTAGTTGGATCAATCCTCTTGGTTTAGGGCCGTAAATTTCTCTCAAACCTGTGAAGAATATTTTCATGTCCTTTCTGCCTGCTGCAGTTTGAAGTTTCTCTGCTTTTTCATCCCACCAGTTGGAGTTCATCTCTCTGGTGTACTTCTGTAGCTCACTCTGAGCCTTTAAGTATTTCTTCTTCTTCGACCTTGTGCTCCACTGTAGGTTTTCCTGCCTAGCTGTATTCCTTTCTTCCAGTAGTTTCTTCAGGTGTTCATCATGCTTATCAAACCAATCTTGATGTTTCCTCTCAGGGTAGCCTAATACATGACTCGCAGTCTGATACACCGTATCCTTCAGTGTTGCCCATTTCTCTTCTATGTCATTCTCTGAGTTGTTGCTGTCCCAGTCTTTCAAGTTTTCATCCATTTCCTGTGTAAGTTCTTCCTGCTTCTTTTGACCTTTCAGTGCACTAGTGTTTAGCTTCCGTGGTGGCTTCGCACCCGTCCTGCAGTGCTGTTTTTGTCTGCAAATCCTTAATCTAGATCTCAGCATAACATGATCAGTACCACAGTCCGTGCCTTTCATTGCTCTGGTGTCCAATACATCCCTTATGTCTCTCTGCCTGACTATGATGTAGTCTAATAAGTGCCAGTGCTTGGGTGCATCCATGTCTTCTTGTGTGTGTTCTTGTGCTTAAATAGTGTTGGTTATCACAAGGTTGTAATCTGAACATAGTGCAAGTAGAAGTTCTCCATTAGCATTGCACTTGCCTACTCCATGACTGCCTAGCACTCCTTTCCATTTCTCAGTGTCCGAACCAACTCTGGCATTAAAATCTCCAACGAGTATCAGCCTGTCATCAGTCGGTACACGCCTGATAGTCTCACGTAAATCACTGTAGAACTCTTCCTTCACCTCCTCTGTGTTGGTCATTGTTGGGGCATATACACTGATGAGTGTGGCATACATCTTCCGCTGTAGTGGAAGTCTCATAGTCATTATCCTGTCGTTGATTGGCACTGGTTCCTCATCAAGCATTGCTGCTATCTCCTTTCTAACTGCAAAGCCCACTCCTGCTTCTCTCCTTTCTTGAGATGATTTCCCACTCCAAAAGAAGATGTACCCATGGTCTTCCAAGCTGTCATATCCAGGCAATCTTGTTTCACTAAGTGCAGCTATGTCTACATTGCACCTGTTCATTTCCAGGGCCACAAGTGTGGTCTGTCTTTCTGGGCGCTGTGATGTTGTTCTGTCCAACAGTGTGCGTACATTCCATTCTGCTACACACAAGGCTGCCGTTTTCCTCTTCTTTTGTCTTCCTGCTCCTAGCTTACTTTTCGCTGCCTGTCGGAATGTGAACAGATCAGTGCGGACCTTGTAAGCCCGGGCAATGTCCAAGCCGGTATGAGTTGCTTTCTGATTGACCATTTCATGAAACTGCTTGCAAAGTATTTGAGTACTGCTAGCTTTTGCTGGACTAGCAGCACATTCTTGGCAGATAAAGACATTATCAGTGGCTAGGACAAGCCAAGACAAACTGACTCCAGTATCAGTTGCAGTGACTGACCAGATGATAGGTTTGTTTATCTCTGCTCTTTGTGTAGTGCATGTCACAATGACCGACTGGCACAGTCCACCACAGACCTTGCGACAGATGTGTTTATCTGCCAGGATGTCCAGTCTCACTCCGTGTTAACTGGGAGTGGTCCACCACAGACCTGTGGCAGATATTGTTTTTAGTTCTGCCAGGATGCGTTTCACCCTCCATGCTCTTGGAAGGGCGGGGATGCCGGTTGAGTCGCCGACAGCCCAACCCATGCGACAGGTAGTATCGGTTTTCATGGTTATCCGGTAGCAAGCAAGCCAATGCCTGACCTGACAAAAGGATCTAGGATTAACCACTTGCGCTCCGTTGTTCCGCGGGCGGGCAAGTCTCTGCGTCCTAAGACGCACGAGGGCGCACTCGTGCGCACTCTGACGCATAGACCAGATTGTGGTGATGTAGGTGATGATGGTGATGTAGTGGCGTCCAAGCGCCACTAAAAAAAAAAACCTGCAGAGACAGCCGCGAACAGATTAGTTCATCTGATTGACCTCTCATTCGACTAATAAGAGCCTTGAATTGGGTTTCTGAAACCTTGAAGAGCCAATGAATGAAAACCTAGGAAGGAGGACCCGCCTACTGTGAACGCAGGAGCCAATTGAAGCACAGAAATTCAGGCTGGGTGAAGAGAGATTTACTGCTGCAGCAGATGAAAACAAAGGACGCTGGACGAATCTACTACAGACCCCGCAGCATGGAGAACACCCACAAGTGGGACCTGCACTCATTCCAGCAGAATAGACGTTTAGGATTCTCTTCCGTCATCATAGACCGACGGAGGCCGACGACAAAGGTCGTAAATCATTCACCAAAACTGCAATAATGGAATTATGTTTTGATCGAGATCCACGAGCCGAGCAGCGTCGCGTTCGTCTTACAATGGGGAAGAGAAGTTCGCCACGACTCTGCTGCTGTGAAGAGGTAAGGTGTTATAAGCTAAATTATTATTTATCCCTGAAAACTGTAATCCAAAAATGACTTTTGACCGATCGGTAAATTACAACTGTACTGCGCACGAAGTACGAACTGCGTGCGCCGCGATAAACGGTTCATTTGCTGTGTTCGGACCGTGAACGCCCCCCCCCCCCCCGCTGCAGAAGAGGAGCGGGGGGGGGGGCGTTCACGGTCCGAACGCCCCCGGTCCGCGGGGGGAAGCATATGAGTCTATTCCTTCATGTAGCGATGGCCATCTTCTGCAGTGAGGGGGGGGGAGGACAACCCCACACACAAAGTAGCGGGGGGGGGGGGGACAACCCCACACACACACACACACACACACACACACACACACACAGTAGTGGGGGGAGGGGGGGGGCGCTGTGAAAACATGCAAGGAGTGTAATCCATCATGTAGCGAGGGCCGAACTCCACCTTTTTTAGAGGGGGGGGGGACAACCCCCCCCCCCACACACACACACAGACACAGCCCTGAGTGTGACCTTTCATTAGAGCCCAAAATGAAGATTCTACATTGAATTATTCAAAAGTTACAGATGTTTTTCCAAACTGTGCCATTTGGCACAATTTGGCACAGTTCCAAAACGCCTGGGAACTACCTGAGAACAAAGCTGTGTAAAATATTCATTTTTTGTGGTATTGTTACCAAATTTGGATCTCAGCTTGATAACACTTGGTTCTACATTTCTGTTGCATTTTCCAGCCGGATCGGACAGCTGTGTGTTATTTGTAAGCATTTGTATCCAAAAAAACACTGTGTCCAAATTTATTTTCTTCAAGTTCAGTATGTTTAGATGACTGTAACTCAGTGGCCGAAGCACGTAGAGAGATTATGTTTTTTTTGCCAAAAAATTCAAAGTGTTTTCTTTTAAATGAGACCAACCCCATGAAGATGCTGCAAAGGGTTGAAGAACAGCTTTCGATTTACTTTGGGCACGTTATTTTTTGGCATTTTTAGGAAAATTGCCCGGAGTGCAAGGGGTTAAAAGCAATTAAAATAATGCAGTCACAAGGTTACATGGAGAAATACATGGATTTACTGGATATATTTCATACTGAGTATTGCTGACTACTTGTAGATACTGTACAAATATATATTCTCTGCATCAACAGTGAACTATACATGTATTCATGTAGTATTGCCCTGGGAATTTTGACAATAAACTTTTGTACGTTTTGCAGATCTGTCTCGACTTATGTGTTGTTACCACCAAGTGACATAAATTAAATACTAAAAGATTGGAAAAGCTGTCTAAGAACAATTTTTAGATTAGATTAGATTAGATTCAACTTAATTGTCATTACACATGTATGAATACAAGGTAACGAAACACAGTTTAGCATCCAATCAGAAGTGCAAAGGACAGCAGTGCAGTATATACGGTAATTAACAGTATGTGCAATTTAAGCAAATATATGCAAATATATGCAGCAGTGCAGAAAGTTAAGAGTACTGTTATGTGCAAATAATGTGCAATAAGTTAGATGTAGTTATGTAGTTATGCAGTTATGTACAGGTGAGGATGGTAAGAGATGATGGTAAGAGAGTCAGCGGGGAACTGAGTTCAATAACGTGACAGCTGTTGGAAAGAAACTGTTCCTAAACCTGCTGGTTCTAGTCCGAAGGCTTCTGAAATGTCTTCTGGAGGGGAGAAGCTGGAACAGTCCATGAGCCGGATGGTTGGAGTCCCTAAGAATGCTGCGTGCCCGGCGCAGACATCTTTTCCTGTAGACGTCCTCTATAACTGGAAGTGGAGTCCCTGTGATGCGTTGGGCGGTTTTCACCACCCGCTGCAGCGCCTTGCGGTCAGCGACAGAGCAGCTCCCATACCAGACTGTGATACAGTTGGTCAGGGTGCTCTCTATCACGCAGCGGTAGAAGTTGCCCAGGATGTCAGTTGACAGATGGTTCTTCTTCAGTGTCCTCAAGAAGAAGAGGCGCTGATGGGCCTTCTTGATCAGGCTGGTGGTGTTAACTGACCAGGACAGGTCCCCCGAGATGTGGGTCCCCAGGAATTTGAAGCTGGGGACACGTTCAACAGCTATGCCACTGATATGGATGGGGTCATGTGTCTCTTCCCTCTCCTTCCTGTAGTCCACTATGAGCTCCTTGGTTTTGCTGGTGTTAAGGAGCAGGTTATTGTCAGCGCACCAAGTAGCCAAGTGCTCAACCTCTGCCCTGTAATCTGACTCATCGTTGTCCCTGATGAGTCCAATCACCGTGGTGTCATCTGCGAACTTTATGATGGAATTGGATCCATACATAGGCCTGCAGTCATGGGTGTAGAGGGAGTACAGGAATGGGCTGAGCACACAGCCCTGTGGTACACCAGTGTTGAGTGTGATGACGGAAGAACGGTTGGGGCCTGACCTAACATGCTGGGGTCTGTTGGTCAGAAAATCCATGATCCAGTTGCAGGTGGAGGTACTGATTCCCAGGTCCCCAAGTTTAGTGAGCAACTTGGAGGGGATAACTGTGTTGAATGCTGAGCTGAAGTCAACAAACAGCATTCTTGCGTAGGTGTTCTTGTCATCCAGGTGTGAGAGTACATAGTGCAGCGCTGTAGAAACCGCATCCTCTGTACTCCTGTTGCTCCGGTAGGCGAACTGATGAGGGTCCAGTGTAGGGGGCAGGCCTTTTTTGAACTGTGCCAAGACCAGTCGCTCAAAGCACTTCATGACTGTGGGCGTCAGTGCCACAGGGCGATAGTCATTTAGGCACGATGGTGTTGAATGTTTCGGCACTGGTACTATTGAAGTGGTCTTGAAGCACGCTGGTACCACGGCCTGGGCCAGGGACAGATTGAAGATGTCTGTGAAGACCCCTGCCAGCTGCTCAGCGCATGCCCTCAGCACACGCCCAGGAATGCCATCAGGGCCAGCAGCCTTACGTACGTTGACATGACTCAGTGCGTTACGGACATCGGTGTGGGTGAGTGTGAGGTGGTGGAGGTCATCAGAGGGTGGGAAATTGATGTTCTTTTCGTTGCTGTCCTTGTCAAAACGAGCATACAAGTCATTTAGCTCATTGAGAAAGGGCACAGTCATGGCTATAGGTATGGAGTTGCTGGGCTTAGAATCAGAGATAGCTTGAATGCCCTGCCACATATGCCACATACAATCCAGCAGTTTGACAAATCACTTTTGGTTTGGTGTAAGTCTGCCAACAGAATTATGAACCATAAAGCAATTTGTGTTAAAATGTTAAATCCCATTAAACCCGAACTCAGGGGTGTCTAATCATGTGCCATGGAGGGCCAAGACCCTGCAGGTTCTCTCTTCTATCCCATTATTAGGAAATCCAGATGCTAATATAGCCCAGAATTCCTCCATATACTGGGACTATCACTAAAGTGTGCAGTGTCTTCTGCACTGGCACATCCAACAATACAGTCTTCAGCAAATAATTGTTTTTGGTTACTTTTTCTTAAAAATGAGCCATTATTTTCAAAGTCACTGATAAATGGTTTGTAATGTTGACTCTTTTCCCACCGGTGTTTTAACAGACAAAATAGAAAATCATGATGCAAACACATAAGTCACTAAATTGTTTATTACAATCAGCAGCAAATTCCAGATTATTTAGAATGTGCAAAACTCAAACTGTAAAAAAAAAAGAAATTAGAATGGGTCACACACGCCAGCCACGCTGCCTCACTGAGAAGCAACTGGATTGGCCCCTCGTACTGGTCCTGGTTCAGCAGATCTTCAGCCTACATCTCTGTAAATAGTGAGGAAAGGTCTGGTTTGGGGTGGATCGTTTTCCTCTTGCCTAGATGAAAGACAGAAATGGGTGGTGGATAATTAAAGCAAGTTTAAGACATATTTGAGAACTAACATTGTTATCAATAAAAGTTTAGCCCCCGCTGTGTCGCCCTGGTTGCAGGTGTGGGTGGTGTTTTGTACTTGTATTGCTAAAATATAAAAGGAAGCAGTACAATGGGTCTCAAATATTTGTAATGTGTTCTTTTACTGGATGAGTTTAAAAGACATAACACTATAAACTACACATGTAACTAAATTCTAATGGTGGCTGAACAACTCCCATTTCCCAAAGTGCAAGATACACTATTATGACTATAACTCATAAAGCATCACAGAAGTGATCTGATAAAAAAAAATAAATAAATAACAAGCGGTTTATTTTATGGTGGCTAAGATTGGATGTGCCATTCATTTTCAATTACTCTAATATTCACACAATCAAATAAATCTCAGTTCAGTCCCTTTCATATTAAGCGGAAATTGTGCTATTTTAAATTTGGCACTTTACCTATGCTTTAACTTAAAAAGCAAAAGATTTGACTATAAATAACAAGATGTGCAGCTTACCAGTCAGAACACATTGCTGTGTGGTGCTAAACATAGCCTGGTCCGACTCTACAATGAAAATACACACAACTTAAGTACATGCACAGCACGAAAGTGCAACATGTATAAAACACCTTTTTAACCAGGATTACAACTAGCTTATTTCATCGGATATTGTCAACACTAAGGCATCATACAAGGACGGACGTAGCATTGATGGCTAACTAGCTAGCTCATCGTTTAAACACGAGCAAGCTGTCGTCTGTCCAAAGTGAACTTTCCACTGCTGGGATAAATAACGTAAAAGATGCATATCACATCACTCACCGTCCTCTATATCCTAATATCACGGCTTCAACTGCTGAAGTTGGGTGCTCCCGCGGACGTACATTCAATTCAGTTCGGGTGGCTCCATCTACTTCCCAGGCCGGCTCCGTCTAATTTCCAGGGTGGCTCTGTTTGCTTCCCTCTGGATTCTCTCATCAACCGAAACGCACAGAAAACTCTGCTGGACCACGGTATTGATTTCTGTGAAACCATTCTATCATTGTTGCTTATATTATATCACTTGTTGGCTGGCTTGTATGCAGCATCGGTGTTAGAGTTCCAGTCCAGTCCGTTGCTGACCATGACACCCAGGTATCTGTAGTCCTCCACCACCTCCACATCCTCCCCCAAACCCATAATGGCTGTGAAGGCGTCCTCTTCTTCCTGAAGTCAATCACCATCTCTCTGGCCTTACTGATGTTCAGCCTCGGGTGATTCTGCTCGGTCCACTCCACAAATCTGTCTACCAGTACCCTGTACTCCCTCTCCTCTCCCCCTCTTATACACCCAACAACAGCCGAGTCATCAGAGAATTTCTGCAGGTGGCATGACTTGGAGTTGTACTCAAAGTCTTTGGTGTATAAAGAGAAAAGGAGAAAGCAGAGTCCCTTGGGGAGCTCCTGTATCACTAACCACCACATCAGACAAGACACTGCCCAGCTGGACTAAGTTTTTATGAAAAAAAAAAAAAAGATCTTGGTGGTGGTGGTGGTGGGGGGGGGGGGGGGTTCCATGACAGTGGGGCCAAAGTCTGCTGTCTCTGACTGCCTTATTGATTCCGCCAGTGTTACGTAGTGTCCATAGAATTCACCAAGTGCATGCTGGGTAGGGTAGGAACCGTTCGCTGAGATCACGTAAAAGCTGGAGGCATCGTCACAAAGCAGACATGGCGAAGTCTTGCTGTGTTTTAAACTGTAATAGTCGTTGTCACAACCGCCGTGGAGAAAAGATAAACCACGGAATAGGCTTTTTTCATTTTCCAGCATGGAAGAAGAACAGCACAGCTCACGTTTCGGATGTAACTAGAAGAGGCGACGCCTGGGCTGGATTGCAGCAGTCAGAAGACCCGACATAAATTTCAAACACGCACCTATATGGATGTTGGTGTGCTCAAAGCATTTTCATAAAGGTACGTTATGATTTATTGTGTATGTCTGTTGTTAAAACTTGCTTGTGTCGTGGTTAAGACTTGCCTGGTCATAGCCTTTACCCTACGTCAGCAGTGCTAAGCTAAGCAGAGCTAAGCTAAAAAAAGACTCCGATATCCTACTAGCTAGAAAAAATTACCACTCACACACCTGTGTGAGCGGGTTTAATTTGTTCTACACCAAAGTATTTTCCTACCGTTTGCTTTGCTTTAACAGCAGACCAGCTTATGAAATGCTAGACTGATCCTGACGGGGCACCTTCTCTAAACCTTGGGCATGCAGAGCTTCCAGCTGCCACTCCTGACAGACGGGCGAGATTATGACAAAAAGAATCAGCAGAGCATGCAAGTGACCCCCCAGCACAGACCCCCAACATCACTGGCCCTGTGACTGAGATGGATAATGTAGCTCCTTCAGGTAGTCTTTTTTTTTTTTTTTTAACCTATGTTTTTTCTTTCTAAAATGTGTCTTGGGATTCCTTTTGATTACAAAATATATTAACTACAGTTGTTTATTGTCCTGATCAGCAGCAGATGACACCACACCTCTGGCTGAGATGGAGGAGACATCTGATGAAGCAGCACAGATCTCTCAGGCTGATGATGCTCCAGAGGAAAATGCACAAGAACTACAGAACTGCAGCATGTGTCACCTTAGGCTTAAAGAAATTTTACTCTTGCAAGAGGAGAATAGAAAGTTAAAGGGAGAGCTCTCCAGAAAGACCCTGGATGAGAATTTCCTCAAAGATAATGACTCAAAGGTGACATACTACACTGGGCTTCCATCTTTCAGTTTAATGGCTCTGCTGATGCAATTTTTCCCAGCCTACCAAAGACAGAAAAATTTCCCAATTTCAAATTCTCCTTTTAACTATGATGCGTTTGCGGCTTAATTTGCCTCTTGAACATATTGCACATCTTTTTGACATAAGCAGACAAACCGCATCCATCCTGTTCTGCGACACCATAAATGTGCTCCATGCACACCTCAGCCCTTTGGTGTACTGGCCAGAGACCTTGTTTGCAGGCTAGCATGCCACATCAGTACACTGAAATGTTTGGCAATAAGGTCACAGTTTTTATTGACTGCTTTTTAATTTTAGAATGTAGGCACTGACATGTTTTTGGTGTGGTTTAGCCATTTTGACATCATGTCTTTAACTGTGTCAATAATATTGAAGCAGTTAAAGCAGCAATTCAATTTTTCTTATTGCTCAAACATTTTGCTTTCTTTCCTCTTTTTATATATGCAAATCACACTGAGTTGCCCTTGTGTATGAAATGTGCTATATAAATACACTTGCTTGCTTTGTAACAATTTTTGGAATAAAGTACACAATGGCTTACAAACTCCAGCTCTTTATTTCAAAGATGCAAAACTGTAACCATAACACAATACATGAATATAAACTGACATGCATGATCGACATGTATCATTGTTCACACAACGTTATAGCGCATAACTGTCTCATGTTACAGCACTAATCTAATGTGCACATTGCAAAACCACGGCTGCTGTGGGGTTGGTGCTTCAGAGTCCCACACATCCTGAATGGAACCACTGAATTTCACAGTTTTGGTTATCACAGGCAACCATGTCATCCAGCTCTTCTGGCTGCCTGCAAGTCCACCACATTTCTGCTGTGTTCTGTGCCTGTCTTCTGGGATTGTGTGTGGGACTTGGCTGTAATGCAGTTAGACGTCGTCTTTTGGGCTTCTGGGTGGGTTTATCAGCTGCAGCTTTCCTCTTTTGTGTTGTGGGGTCAGAGTCAGTAAAGTGACGGGCAACAAGCTCAGGTAGGAAAACTTTATAAAAAAAGTTCCTTGGCCACTGGTAAAAGTGTTTGCTCCCACAGGTCAGAATCTGGTGTGACGCGTACAACAACACAACTTTTTGTGGTCCACACAACAAAGTCACAGAAATGTGAGCCTGTCACAAAGATTTGCATTTGTACCTGCTTGTAGTACTTGTGACTGTGCTTGAGTTCTAGTCTCCCATCAGAGAGTTTCAGGTAAAAATCATTGTCTGCACAGGCCTGCAGGATGTTGTTGTTGCGGTGCTTATATGGGATTTTATTTCCACACAGCCTTTTTCACAACAGGTGCAGGACACAAGTGCATCAGGGGTTGCACCAACTTCAGGAAAGGAGGGGTTGATTATAAAATATTATAAGTACACTTTCACATATATATTGGGTGCATAATTCAATTTATGGCATGCACTTATTTTATTTAGTAAATAAATAATTGTAATCAAGACAAGAAATTAAAAAAAGCACCTTTGTGAGCACAATTGTCTTCAAGTCTACCTTGTACATCTACAAGTCATGCACCCATCCGTCTGTGAACTGCACTTTTTCTTGCTTCAAAGACCTAAAGTTACTAAAAACTTCATGTGTGTGTGGAGTTATGCTTACAGTCATATAATTATAAATGAAGGCATGGTTGAAGTTTGGCAGAATGTTTACATCCGAACTCCATGTGATATGCTGATACGGATCTAGTCCATTAACCCCTTCAAGCTTCGCCAAATAGTGTGCCTTTGCAGTCCCATTCAATTTGGTGGAGTATGGTCCCTTTAAATTTTCCTTCATGGTCCATTTTGTGTTTTTTTTTTTTTTTTCGTTCATTCACAAGAAATGCCGAGGCGCTGTGTGATTGTAGTCCGTTTACGATCGCTATTCCTACCCCGCCCAGAATGCATTGCGCGTTTGTCACGTGGGCTGGCGAGGTAAACCGTCTTGTTGTACTCTCAACAAGAACTCCTTCCCTGTAGATAAGACTTTTATTGGAAATTTAGAGGCATTTGTTGCCGAATTTTAATCACTTGAAGTTATTTTTTCAAGATATTTGAAATCCATAAATTAGTAACTTCTCTGTTAAGTTGGTGAAGTTTTCTGTTATTTAAATCTGTGTACCTTAAACGACTTTTTCTCACAAACTGTGAGTTTCATCGTTGGTCAAAATCACATTCTGTCTGAGCAGTAAACAAACCAACAATCTTGTCAAAGCCTCGTTAGTTCTACATACCCAGTCTGTGTGATTTTATAGTGGAAACTGAAGTCATGGTTTCCTCTTCGTCCTCACACTTCCACGTCGGTGCTTTGTTCTCCAGCACTCAGCACAGACCATCAATGGCAGGTCTCCATGGAGCTACATCAGCTATTCATCCATGAGGAGCAGAACAGAACCACCCACACCGACCACATGGAAGCTAGATAGGTCCGTCTGTGCTGATTTTCTCCTGCAAAGACTCATTCAGGAGGAAAACCGCAGCCTTCTTCCATGGAGGGAGCAGCCAGAGCTAACAGGCTAACATGCTACTGTATTAAAGTCCACTGAAGAATCAGACGGTTTACGGTTCTCTTCGGTTATCGCTTTGAATCTCAATAACAGCCACACGGAGTCATGATGTGAAGAAGTCAGAAAGACAGTCTGAATAATCCGGCATCACTTTCATACATGTGGAGGGATTCACCATGATGAAAACACACGTTCACCATGTTGCTGCTAGCAGCTTCTTCTTGAGGCAGCGTGAACGCCACGTCCCTTGTGTGATGTCATTTGACGTATATGTTCCACGACTCAAGTGGCAACGAGACCAATGGAGCTTTGAGGGCTGAACTGAGACTTGCTGGTAAAACTGTTAAAAAAGACTCTTGTTGGTCACCAACAAATGTGAGGAATATTTGTGCGACGACATCTAAGCTGACCCGGAGAAGGTTCTGGTTCCGTTTCTGCTTTCAAACAGGATTGAAACAGGAACGGTGAACCAAGGTAAGTCCCGCTAGCTTAACTATTTTAGCTTAATCGCTCTTGTGTTGAAGGCAGTTTTATGTCCAGCTGTGTGTTTCAGGGTTTCTGCAGGCCTCCGCGCCAGTGTTGCCAGATGGGAAATGTTGAAGTATCGTACCAACGGCTTTTCATTCTGACGTGGCTCAGGACATCTGCTTCAGTGACACATTATCACAGATCGTGCACATTACAGCCTGTAACACAGTTTTACCTTTAAATCATCTAACAGATCGGTTGTTAAAAAAAAAAAAAAGAGCCTCTACCTGTGTGGAGTACAGGATGAGCCCCTGGCTGCACTGAACAGCCCAGAATCTCAGTCATAACTATCTTCTACATGGCTTCTGTTGAATCATCATGTATCAAGGTCTTGCCTCATAAATATTTTGAGAAGCATGACCATTTGCTGTGACGTCACATCCTTTTGTTTACGCCGCCATATTGGACGGCAGAAGCGAGTGGACGGCGCATTCAGCAGCTGTTTAGCGGTGTACCAGATCTCGATATATTTACCTGATTTCAACCTACATCTTTGTTTTATTTTATGTTGGCATTGGATTACTACTAACTAACTAAGCTGCACTTATATAGCGCTTTTCTAGTCACAAAGACCACTCAAAGCGCTTTCATTAATACTAACCCTCTATTCTAAGGGCCTATAGGAAACAGATATCTAGGGACAATTTAGAACAGCCAATTAACCTAACATGCATGTTTTTGGCATGTGGGAGGAAACCGGAGAAATCCCGGAGTAAACCCACGCAACACGGGGAGAACATGCAAACTCCACACAGATCACTGTTGGTCGGGGGCTGGGATCGAACCCACGATCCCACGATCCCCACAATCCCCCGGCCAAGGGTAAACTGTGCTGCCGCAGTGCTAACCACTGCGCCACCGTGCAGCCCGTGCAGACTATGGTGTTTCACTGCTGTGCCTTTGGGTGTACAAATCGCCAGAAAAAGGGATCCAACTTGAAGTTTTACCGGTTCCCAGCTGACGAAGACAGGCGCAGGAGGTGGGTGGCAGCGCTGAAGAGGAAAGATTGCTCCCCGTCGCCTTACTCGCGGCTATGCAATCAACATTTTATATCGGGTATGTCTGATGTATCAGTGTCTATAGATGTAATGTTATATCATTGTAAACACTGGTAAATGGGTATGTCCCTCCCTGTGTGCACCACCAAGGCCTACCATCTGTGACCTAGCACTAGACAACTGCTAGATGACAAGATAAGATAAGATAAGCCTTTATTAGTCCCACAATGGGGAAATTCCAGGATTGCAACAGCACAGGGACAGCAACACTCAGAGCAACAATCAGAAGGCAAGAAAAAACAACATCTAGCAAACATATGTCCATATTACTATAAATGTATATATATAGACACACAGTGCAGAGCATTATGGCTGGTGGATGTGATATCTGGTGGCTGGTGGATGTGGATGTGATGTGATGTGATGTGGATGTGATGTGATGTGATGTGGATGCTGGTGTATGGCTGGTGGATGTGATAGCATGCATTCAAGATAATGATCATGAATGCATGCTCCTGTTTGAAATTTAATGTGTTGATCAATATGGCTGAGTTTATTTTGCAATGAATAAAAAATTTATTGAATTTACCAAAAAAAGGAGTATTTTTACAATAATTCACATTCACCGATACAGTTAAACCTCCCACCATTGTTTATTACTTTGTACTTCAATGTACCACATAAATAGGTCTACATGGATTAAAAGAATGATATAAACATGATAAATCGTTATATTGCTTCTCAAACTGTATAAACTATATATTCTACCTACTCCATATTCCAGGTGAGAAGAGCAGTGACCCTCTTTCCCCAGATTACATACCATCAGTCTTCACCTTCACATCTACTCCAACGAAAGACAGAAACAACACCAGCTTCCATCGGTACATTAAAACACAAGCAAGGAAAAAAGACAGAGAGAGAACTTGGATCGCTCACTTGCTGCCAGTGTACTTGTGGAAATGTCTTCTGGAGTTTGTTGTGCATTGATAAATGTAAATGATTCTGTTGTGCCTTTCAATTAAACTGATTTGGCGTTTAATTTTTGGTCAAAACAGAAAGTGTGAAGACAATATGACACCATCTTGCTTCATGATCACCCAGGGTTTCAGTGGGGGGTCCGACATCTTCTGGGAGTGATGTACCTGTAGTGGATAAATATTCTTAAAATTAATATGTGGGTATGATGACTTTTTATCTGGATATACACTACCGTTCAAAGTTTGGGGTCACCCAGACAATTATTTTGTGTTTTCCATGAAAAGTCACACTTATTTACCACCATGAGTTGTAAAATGAATAGAAAATATAGTCAAGACATTGACAAGGTTAGAAATAATGATTTGTATTTGAAATAATAATTTTTTCCTTCAAACTATGCTTTCGTCAAAGAATCCTCCATTTGCAGCAATTACAGCATTGCAGACCTAACATGATTGCACAAGGGTTTTCTAATCATCCATTAGCCTTCTGAGGCAATGAGCAAACACATTGTACCATTAGAACAATGGAGTGATAGTTGTTGGAAAAGGGCCTCTATACACCTATGCAGATATTGCACCAAAAACCAGACATTTGCAGCTATAATAGTCATTTACCACATTAGCAATGTATAGAGTGTATTTCTGATTAGTTTAAAGTTACCTTCATTGAAAAAAAGTGCTTTTCTTTCAAAAATAAGGAAATTTCTAAGTGACCCCAAACTTTTGAACGGTAGTGCAAGTCTTTCTTGTATAGACTGGACAATAAAATTTGTAATGTGTCTAATAGTGTTGGGAATTGTTTATCCAGTATTCTATTGATACGGCAAATATTTATAAATCCTTTTACAGAATATATAGCTCTATAAAAATATTTAATTATTTTTTAATTAATTTAATTGAGATATTATATATGCTGCTAATAATTGAATATTTTATAAAATTTTAATAATTTATCACTTAATATATTCTATATAACATGAAAAATCTATACAGTAGGGCCTTCACGACATAGTGGACCGTTGAAGTGATGACTGGGGATATCAGCACATTTCTCACAAGCCCAGCAACAAAATAACTATAAGCGTCCAAACTTTTGTAGGCTTTCAGAGACTGTCCAGTGTACCTAGACGGTGTGTTGACCAGGTAGTTGTAGATGTCCATATATGCCCCATTTCCACGAGTATCACCTGGGCTTTACTTTTTTTTTACTTGTTTTGGTTTTTCGCCATTTCCACCCAAGTCCTCACAGTTTAACCGTTACGATTTTCGTGCCTGTTCAGAGGCAGGGTACAGCCGAGCGAAAAGCGAGGTGTGAATTGACGTCAATCGACTGCTAAACGCTGATTGGTCAGGGCGTAACGTCACCAAACGCGTCCGTTTTGTTTTCTGTTGAAGCTACACGACCGCCATTTGTAATTTCAGCGAGTAACCGCGGTGACTGGATTCACAATTGTGTTCTCATATAACGATGTCCACGCGCAAGTTTATTCCATGAACAAACGAGGAGGTGCGGACTTTTCTGTCCCTTGTAGCCGATGACTACATCCAGAGCGAGTTGGTGTGGCAACTCGCAATGAAAAAATATACCAGGAAGTGTCCGGCCTGCTACCAATGGCAGAGAATGTTGACCCGACACGGCCACGCAATTGGAAAACGGTGACGGTGAGTGTTGTTTTGTTATTGTCCGTCTTCTTGCCTTTCGGTCAAAAGCGCACTTTATTTAAGCAATAAAGAAAGTTGTTTGATTGTGGGCAATTGTGGTGATGGCTAGCCCGCTAATAGCTAGCTACCTCTGTACCTTGTTGTTACCTCGCATCAAGCTGCTGAATCGCGCTTTTATTTCAGTATTCACGTGAACAAAACGCTGACGTAAGCTTATTGTATTCTGGTTAAAAAGTTTTGTGTTTGCGGTACATGTTGCACTTTGTTTGTGAGCTTTATTGTGTGTTTTTTCCTTCTATACACAGTTTTCAAATCCCAGGGGTCCGCCTCACTGGACCGCACGGTCCATCACTATCCGGCATCTCCCGGTCAAGTGCTGGTAAGGCACAACAAACTGAAAATTACCACCTGGTTGTTTTTATATGTGATTGTTATTTTCTATAGATGCATAATAAGGAATTTAAAATGTCTTTCTACATTTATAAAAATACTAGATTCAGGGGTGTTCATAGCCACAGTGGCCCAGTGTTATAGGTGTGTTGATGGTGGAAATACTGTTGTATTTTCACAAAAAAAAAAAAGCACATATACCGACTTCAAATCAACATGCTTGATTGAAATTCTTCAAGTCAGCTAACACTATTAACCCATTCTGATTTATGAGGCCACAGTACAAAGAAATTCTTTTAAAAATAACCCATTAAATCAAAATACTTTTTACAATTAATCCTTTTTGAAATGAAGGGGGGCCTAACCACATCACCACAGAAGTTGCATATACAGTAGTCCACTCTACTGAGGGGCAACAACATGACAGTTGAGCTTAAATACAGCAACGAAGCATCCCACCACAGGCTTTCAACAGTTTAATTCCATAATATTTTTTCTGACATGTTTTGATCCGGTGTTATCTAAATACATTGACTTCTGTCTTTCATATAGGCAAGCTGAAAAGCAGCAACATTGCAGACCTTGCATCACTGATGGCCCAGAATCATGCTGAGAAGATGCGGATCCATGAAAGGATGCTCGAACAGCATCAACGGCAGCACGAACAGCGCGAAAGACACCTGCAGTTAGCCCAGCAGCAGGAAGCCGCATTAAGAAGGGATGAGCTGACAGAGACGGCTTCCTTCCACGGATCCTTCCTAAACCATTTTGGCAGTCTGGTCGAAGTACTGAAAGCTCCCCATTTGTTAACATGTTTTGGGAATATTTGTAATGTAATAAAATGTTAGTCTTTTGGATAAGTGTGGTTTGTATATTATAACACTGGATGATAAAGGCGAATAATTACATACACATTCCATTGCCTCATATGACCCTAATCCTGCTGTTCAGCCATAAAGGTGTCAAGATTTTTAATGGTAATGTAATTGTTATTGTTAAATTTAATAAATATTACCACTGCTGTATCCATTGCTCTACATTGGGTACAGTTTTTAAGTAAAATTGTAAGCAGTTGCACAGGTGTAATTTACATTCAGCAGTAGACACTGATAAAGGTAAAAGTCGAATTAGGTAAAAGGTAAGTACATGTGAATTGAATGTTATATCGGCATTCCAAATTCTGAGAATTCCAATAAATTATAAGCAGTCTAGTATAATATAAAGCGAAAATACCCATACATGTAAACCCAAATATAACATTTTCGATGTTGTAAACGTTGACATGAATATGATAAACCTATGCTATTGTGATTCAATAGATCCATAGTGATCTTTGGTTTGAAAAAGAAAATTATAATTTGGTGTTGGGCAGTGTGACAATGTCACATTATTTAGTAGGATTAAAAAAAGTTTCATCATAAAATTTCTAGGTTCATTGGCAATTCCATCAAACCAGAAGTGAGTTGTCTAGCGGCAGCATTTTTTTTTTTTGGAGTCATTTCTACATTGTTTTAGTGTGTAATTAGCCACCACTGAACAGATAACCCT
Source organism: Pholidichthys leucotaenia (assembly GCA_020510985.1). NCBI lineage: Eukaryota > Metazoa > Chordata > Actinopteri > Cichliformes > Pholidichthyidae > Pholidichthys > Pholidichthys leucotaenia. The sequence continues at coordinate 270,451,712 of CM035844.1, read as the reverse complement.
TATAAATAACAATAGATGGGAAAAATGATACTCAAATGATACACAATGGGCCTAGATTTGGATTGGCTTTTTTATAATATTATAAATTATTTGGTAAGTTAAAGTTAACTGGAAATATAACAAGTTTCCACATATAATTCCAAGGTCAATTGGCAATTCCATCAAACCAAAAGTGAGTTGTCTAGCTGCAGCATTTTCTTTGCAGTCATTTTCTACGTTGTTTTAGTGTGTAATTAGCCACCACTGAACAGATAACCCTTATAAAGAACAATAGATTGTACAATGATACTCAAATGATACACAATACAAAAAATGGGCCTAGATTTGGATTGGCTTTTTTATAATATTTTTAGTTATTTTGTAAGTTAAAGTTAACTGGAAGTATAACAAGTTTCCACATATAATTCCAAGGTCAATTGGCAATTCCATCAAACCAAAAGTGCGTTGTCTAGCTGCTGCTTTTTTTGGGAAGTCAGTTTATCATCAGTGTATCATTATTACACAATACACAAACTGGGTCTAGATTTGGATTGGCTTTTTTATAATATTATAAATTATTTGGTAAGTTAAAGGGGTTTAGGATTAAGCTTCTGCATTATTTTAAATTACCCCGGTGTTTCAGCATTTAATTAACCGTCTGTTAACATTTAACCGTTTTGAACAGAGGCGACGTAGTTTAAAAGTGCACAACATTTTATTTAAAAAACACGTTTGACATATGTATGCACATGAACACTGAACAAATGAAATGATCTCTGAATGATCTCTGCTTCATATGCAGCTGCTTCAGATTCCTCCTGGGCAACCGCTATTCTCCTCTCCTGCTCCAACGTGTGTTGTCTCAATCCACGTCGTCTTCTCCTGTAAAATTCTCTCGTCTCGTTAAAGATATTCATTGTGTTAAAAACCCACAGAAGAATAGTGACCACCGTGGAAATCCTCCGCTCGTAATCCGCTATTTTTTTCTTTGTTGTGGAGGAGTCGGTCGCGTCCTTTACTACGTCAGCAGAGTGTAGCGCCACCTCGATCCCGCCCACCCCCAGCAATACTCGGCTTTCCGCGGTTTTGATGGAGGCGCAGCCGCGGGAGAAACAAGTAAAAAAGAAAAGAAAAGAGTAGAGCAGAACTATATAGAGGAAATGTGGCAATAGTGTACGTCAGGTTTGGGGCAAAAATCTATGAAACTGGTGAATTTTTCAAGCGACAAGTTGTAAGGGTCCACGCTGATAACACTGATCTTTTCCGTGTACCTGTCACGATGTTTTTTATCTAGTAGTTGCGCTACATTGGACAAAGCCAGCACATCTGACTGAGCGGACGCCATGCTGAAACGCACTCACACAGCGCCCGAGTTGCCGTCCAATGTGGCGGTATCAACAAAAATCGCGGGACGTCACTGGCAAAAGGTTAATAGGGCTGTCTATACATCCGGGCACTTCAAGTGAACCGCAAAGTGCAGCGGTAGGAAAAGCTGTTAGTTTAACATTGAAGCAATATTGCATATCAATATTGTGACGAGCTTTCACCGCAAAATTGGACCAGATATGATCAAAAAGTTTAAATTTGTGATCTCATAAAGTGTCTCTACCGTCTACCAGCCAGTATGTGGAAGAATGATTCAACAGTGTCCAGAAACAATATTTATTAATATTTGTAACAACGACTAAATGTGCCAGCTTGGCTGTACACTCCAATAATAGAAAGTAAATTGTACCTGCTGTGGAAATCCCCCCAAAAACAGTCATGTTGAGGTTTGCAAAATTAATTCAAAAACAGCCTCCCGTCTCCCATGTGGGAGACATGGTTTGTTTGCACTCGTTAAAAAAAAAAAAGAAAAAAAATTAAAGCTGCAAGCAGCTGTAAGCACCCCCCCACCCCCCACCCCCGCGCAACCGCGGACCCCTGCGCCCATCGTACCTAGCTGGCTCAGAAAATTTCCCATCATCACGGCAAGCACTGCGTGAATAATAAAGGAAACCCTTTGGCGCAGTACTTCTTGTGAGCAGTAGGTGGCACCATAACTTTTGTCAATCATTTTTATGTAGCAGCGTGTGGGGCGGGACTAATATCCATCGTAGAAAATTTGGTGAAAATCAGACAAAGTTTGTCCAAGTTACATCTTTCTGATGTTCCGTGGTGAGGAGTCAGCCTTCGCCATGACAACACTTCCCTGTCAGTTATGTGTTGGCCACCCACATAGGACTACATATGACAGTCACCTCAACCTATGTTCCAGATTTCATGACTCCAGGTCATTCCCAACCATCCCAACAAGATCACGGATTGAATGGCGAGGAGGGCGTGTTCATGGTAACAGCAGTGATGCCATGCTAAAGGTGATGTGTAGTTATGATCAACTATGTTGTCTGATAAACCTCAGAAAATTGCACATCATTCTGGCAACCGGCACGCGAGTATGGCATGTGAGTTATGACAACTTCCTGTCCATTGGTGGTAGGGGGCGCGCGCTGTCGCTATGTGTCATTCTTTATTATAGAAATTAGAATCAGAATCAGAATCAGATTTATTGCCATTGTTCATGTGATACACAAACTAGGAATTTGTCTCGGTGCCATGCTGCAACATTAAAAACATAATGAGAAAAAGGGATAAAATAAAAAACTAAAGGACTAGAAACGTGCAATAAGTGTAGAAAAATAAGTAATAATAAGTAATAATAATAATAATACTAGTAATAATGAGTAGTACTAGTCAAGGCAGTTTAAAAAATTAGCATGTAGCAGATAATGTGAAGTACCACATAGTGCAGTCAATAATGCAACAGAAAAACAGTGGTGATTGATGAGTCTGGTTGAGCTGCTGTACATAGTGCACGAGAGTCAAAAGTCACTTAGTGTTCAGCAGTCTGATGGCAGAGGGGAAGAAGCTGTTCATGTGCCGGGAGGTTTTAGTCCGAATGGACCGAAGCCTTCTACCTGAGGGGAGGGGGGCAAACAGCACGTGACCAGGATGTGAAGGATCGGCTATGATCCGGCCAGCACGCCTCCGAGTCCTGGAGATGTACAGGTCCTGGAGAGATGGGAGTTTGCAGCCTATCACCTTCTCAGCAGTGCGCACGACGCGCTGCAGCCTTAGTCTGTCCCTGGCAGTGGCTCTTGCGTACCACACAGTTATGGAGGAGGTGAGGATGGACTCGATGATGGCCGTGTAGAACTGCACTAACATCTTGGTGGGTAGCTTGAGCTTCCTCAGCTGCCGCAGAAAGAACATCCTCTGCTGGGCCTTTTTGATGAGGGAGCTGATGGTTGGCTCCCATTTGAGGTCACGGGTGATGGTGGTGCCCAAGAAGCGGAAGGAATCTGCAAAGGTGATGGGAGAGCCTGTGATGGTGAGGGGGGGCAGGGGGGATGTGACTTTCCTGAAGTCCACAATCATCTCTGCTGTCTTCAGAGCATTCAGCTGCAGGTTGTTGTGGCTGCACCAGGACACCAGCTGGGCCACCTCTTCCCTGTTGGCGGACTCGTCGCCGTTGGAGATGAGCCCGATGAGGGTGGTGTCGTCCGCAAACTTAATCAGCTTAACAGACTGGTGGGAGGAGGTGCAGGAGTTGGTATAAAGGGAGAAGAGTAGGGGGGAAAGTACACAGCCCTGGGGTGATCCAATGCTGATGCTAACAGAGTCTGAGACAGACTTCCCCAGGCACACATGCTGTCTCCGGTCCGTCAGGAAGTCGGTGATCCACCTGCAGAGGGAGTCAGGCACGTTGAGCAGGGACAGCTTGTCCTGGAGCAGATCGGGGCGGATGGTGTTGAATGCGGAGCTGAAGTCCACAAACAGAATCCTGGCGTAGGTTCCCGGGGAGTCCAGGTGCTGCAGGATGGAGTGGAGGGCCAGGTTGACTGCGTCGTCCACAGACCTGTTAGCACGGTAGGCAAACTGCAGCGGGTCTAGGAGGAGTGTGGTGATGGACTTGAGGTGAGACAGGACCAGGCTCTCAAAGGACTTCATGACTACAGAGGTGAGCGCTACAGGTCTGTAGTCGTTAAGTCCAGTAATCCGTGGCTTCTTGGGGACAGGGATGATGGTGGAGGATTTGAGGCAGGTCGGCACGTGACATTGCTTAAGGGAGGTGTTAAAAATGTCTGTGAAGACAGGAGCCAGCTCTTTCGCACAGTGTCTCAGGGTGGAGGGAGACACACCGTCCGGCCCGGGGGCCTTGCGCGGGTTCAGTCTGGAGAACTGTCTGTGCACGTCCTGCTCACTGATGACAAGGGGAGGGGGGGAGGAGGAGGAGGAGGAGGGGGGGACCGCTTTTGATGAATTAGGGGCTGAGGAGGCAGTGGAGCTGGGTGGGGTGGGTGAGTTGGACACAGCTGACGAGGTGTCAAAACGGGCATAGTGTTGGGACAGTCTTTGACAAAGGGCTTTGTCATCCTGACCCTTAGAAGCCTGAGGCCGATAGTTGGTGATTTGCCTCAGTCCTCTCCACACAGAAGCCGAGTCATTAGCAGTGAACTGCTGCTGGAGTCTCTCAGAGTACACAGATTTAGCTCTCCTCAGCTCTCTGTTAAACCGATATTTGACCTCCCTGTAGCAGTCCCTGTCTCCACTTTTCAACGCTGCTTCCTTCTCCTTCCTGATCCGTCTGAGCTTAGCTGTGAACCAAGGCTTGTCATTAGAATATCTCACCCTGGTGCGCGATGGGAGAATGCTCTCCTCACAGAAGTTGATATATGAGTTCACAGTGTATGTGTACTCATTAAGATCATGTGTGGCTCTTTTAAACATGCCCCAGTCAGTTATTTCCATGCATGTGTTCAGTTTCTCTCCAGCTTCACTGGTCAATTTCTTTGTGGTGGTCACAACAGGTTTAGTGATTTTCAGTCTTTGTTTGTATGTGGGGATGAGGTGAACCATCACGTGATCAGATAGACCCAGCGCAGCGCGGGGAACAGCGCGATATGCGAGAAATTATCAGTATTGGCTACCTATTCACCACACAAAATTTGGTTGAAATCAGTCAATGTATGCCAGAGTAAAAGCCATTGCAAGGGTGATGGTGATACTGCAAACTTGGCCACGCGCATGCGGCCAAACCGTCGAGCTTTTGGAAGAAAATTTCACTAAACTTTAATGGCACATGGGTATAGATGATTGACACCACAAATGAGCTCAGTTGGACTAAAGCCATAGGACGAGTTCGCTCAAATGCATGAGGTGGAAATCTGGTCACTGCCACTCCCTGCCAAAATGGCCAACTTCCTGTTGGGTGTAGACCATCACTTCTATGGAGTTTTTTGCATGTCTTGACATGATCAACATCTCACCCGATTTTCATCTTTCTATGCGAAAGTAAGCGTGTGCCACTCCCCACTGACTTCACGTTAGGTGGCGCTGTAGAGCCATTTTTGTGGAGTCATTCATTTTTCCTCGAAAATATTAAATTTTTTGCCAGTCTTGAGGTCCCTCCAAAAAATGGTGAGTTTTCATGCACGTTGACTACCCCAAAAATGCGATCTTAGATGGAGAAGAAGAAAAAAAAAATTCTAGCAATGACAATAGGGATCTCGCCCACTGGCTTTGTCAGTGGCTTGGGCCCTAATTACACTCGTTCACCCTGTTAATCCCAACACTTTGTTTCAGCTCTACAGAGCTTCAATACATTTGTCAGCAGGTGAGTGTCAGTCTTATTTTTAAACTTAATTGCAGTGTTAATTTTTGATTATTTTTTTTTTTTTTTTTTTGATTTTGAATACTTTATTGATCCCCAGAGGGGAAATTCAGGGCATCCACCTGGATGGATTAAGCAGCCACGGTACGGCGCTATCCTTTAACCATTCACACACACACATTCACACCTAGGGCCACTTTAGAGTCTCCAGTTAACCTAACCTGCATGTTTTTTGGCCTGTGGGAGGAAACTGGAGAAATCCTGGAGTAAACCCACGCAGACACTGGGAGAACATGCAAACTCCACACAGATCACTGTTGGTCAGGGGTTGGGATCAAACCCAGGATCCCATGGCCAAGGGTGAGTTGCTGTGTTGCCACAGTGCTAACCACTGCACCACTGCACCGTCCCGGTGATAAACAGCTCAAATTGGAATTAATATTTCTACCGAGTCATCGCATTTTTATGCTAATGCTATTTTAATTTTAACTCCCTCTGATGCTAATTCGGGTGTTTTTTGCATGTTCGTATTAACTTTAAGTGTAGGCAAGTTATTTTTAATGATCAATAAGAGTCATAGTTTGGTAAACAGGCATACCTGCAGCAAGAGCAATCTCAATTTGTGGCCAGACGGAGACGTGTCATATCATCCTTCAACCAACTCATATGAAAAGGCAGCCCACAAAATCCTCCTTTGGTAAACTCTGGCCAATATGAGTCTAAAAAAACTTGTATTCTGATTGCTATCACCATCTTTCATAAGATAGTGATGGCTACATGAGCCAGTTGCCCACCAATTTGACATTTTCTTTGTTTAAATTGAGCTAACATTGCCATAGAAATGCATTGAAATCGTCACTTTTTGATACTTCCATGCGTCGTTCTGCGCGTTCATGAGATCGGTGACGTATGCGTAGACAGCCGTATACATTAGGAATAAATACCAATCAGTCTGCCTAAACTACTACTAAAATTCCTCTGATAATTGAAGCAGAAACCTGTTTCACAGTTTTATTGAGAACCGCAATCCAGTGACACTTTTGCACAAGCATTTGCACATTGGAGCAGCAACAGAAGGCTTTAGTGCTGCTGCCAACAACAGGTTTGAACCACCCGGTTTTACTCGGATCTGTTTCCCCCCATTCATTTCTTTCTTTTTTTTTTCTTTCCCTTGTCCTGTCAGGCAGCTAGATGAGCAGAACAGAGATCTGTTACCCTTATTGTGCCAAATTAGATTTACTTTGCCAAAAGGAGCTTTATATAGTACCTATCTATGTACTGTATATTGTTATAAACTCCTGTAAAACTTTTAATACTTTATTTAAATTATTTTACCCATGAAGGACCCAACAGGATGGGGAATGGGGAAAGGAAGTGTGAGGACGGGGAAAGAAAAGGGAGAGGAACAGACAAAAAAAGACAAACCAACAACTAAAACAAACGGAAGACAGACTGCTTCTTCCACCGAAGAGGTCTCAACACGAGTCTGGTGTCCACACCTGTTAAAGGAGAAACATTTGTGCGTGTATATGAGAGCCCACACAAAATAAGAGGGAGGCTGGTCGCAGCAATCCCCCCCCCCCTCGGAAACCCCGAGCAGGCAAAGCAACACCACCAACCCCATAGGGCACAAATGCCTGAGGTCAACAAGCCCCACGAAAGCCAGGCATTTGCCTCCGGCGGGATGGCTGAGGGAGGCCAGCCCCCACCCCACCCCCCCCAGCAGGGCCAACATCAGCCCCCGGGCCCCAGGCACCAGGAGGCCAGTGCCCCCACCCCCCGGACTGGAGACTGGACCATGCCCCCTGGCACAAGCTCCCCCAGGCCCCCCTCCCACAGCACCCCAGTGCCACCGCCGCACACCTCAGGGACCCCCACACCCAAAGAAAATAAATATTAGACAAAGATAACACAAGTAAACACAAAATACAGTTTTTAAACAAAGGTGTTTATTATTAAGGGGCAAAAATCCAAACCTACATGGCCCTGTGTGAAAAAGTGGTTGCCCCCTAAACCTAATAACTGGTTGGGCCACCCTTAGCATTAATAACTGCAATCAAGCATTTGCAATAACTGGCAATGAGTGTTACAGCGCTGTGGAGGAATTTTGGCTCACTCGTCTTTGCAGAATTGTTGTAATTCAGCCACACTGGAGGGTTTTCAAGCATGACCCACCTTTTTAATGTCATGCCACAGCATCTCAATTGGATTCAGGTCAGGACTTTGACTAGGCCACTCCAAAGTCTTCATGTTGTTTTTCTTAATCCATTCAGAGGTGGACTTGCTGGTGTGTTTTGGATCATTGTCCTGCTGCAGAACCCAAGTGCACTTCAGCTTCAGGTCATGAACAGATAGTCAGACATTCTCCTTCAGGATTTTTTGGTAGACAGCAGAATTCATGGTTCCATTTACCACAGCAAGTCTTCCACGTCCTGAAGCAGCAAAACAGCCCCAGACTACCACACTACCACCACCATATTTTACTGTTGGTATGATGTTTCTTTTCTGAAATGCTGTTACTTCTACACTGAATGTAATGGGACACACACTTTCCAAAAAGTTCAACTTTTGTCTCGTCAGTCCACAGAGTATTTTCCCAAAAGTTTGGGGATTATCAAGATGCTAAAAAAAAAAAAAAAAAAAAAAACCCAAAACAAGATGGCGACCGGGATGGTCACACTTTTTTAGTGCTGAGACAAAGTCGCTGATTTTCCCATTAAAAATAACTAACCAACAGCGATTGGCGCTCGTGACGAACACCCACGGGCTGAATTTCCACCTCCGTTAGAATACCGTTGGAATATCCCTTTAATCGCCTTTCACCGGCCACTGTGAGTAAACTGACTAGCGTCTCTCTGTGGTTCGCTGCTGCGCTCTACCCGAAGCGATTGCTAAGCTAATGCTAAGCTAACGCTAGTTAGCTTAACGCTGGCCCCAGTTGTGCCACCAAACTCTGACACAAAGCGACTCAGTCCCCGGTGAGAGCTTACCGGAGGAACTAACCGAGGCGGCAGTTGGACACGAGCCGGATCGGAGCTCGGGGGCGGCGTTGGTGAGAGACGGGGACCACCTGGACCCAGCCAGACAATAGCCTGAGTCGGAGCCCAGTTGCGAGGCCCAGCTTAGGAACTACCAGACTGACGGCGGTTGGTGACGGGGCCTAGTGGAGGTACCACCCAGGCAGGCGGCGGTGATCAGCGTAGCATCTACCATGACGCCAGCGGAGCTCGGCTGCACCGGCGGTGTGCGGCGGGACTCGGTGGAGGAGCTGTACAGAAGCTCGGTTGCGGCGGTGGTGAGCAGAGGGACCAGCAGCGGAGGGGCTAGCCGAGGCCCAGCTGGATTCATTGTTTTTACTATCCACAGGTCAGTAAAATGCCACCAAAGAAAGAGGAAATGGAAGAGATCAAAAAATCTCTGAACTTCTTGTCAGAAGAAGTGGCCAAATTGGTTAGCCAGCAGGCCAAAATAATAGGCCTAATGGAAGATGTACGAGCCTTACAATTAACAATTCAAGAAAAAGACAAAAAAATTACGGCCTTGGAGCAACACGTCGAGGATCTTGAACAAGGTTCTCGTATGGATGACCTAGTTATAAGTGGACTAGACATCAAATATCAGTCATACCATGCCACAACAGGACTGAGAGGTGAGGAGGCTCCGCCGAGTGAATCAGTCTCCCTAGAAAACCAGGTGCTTCAGTTCCTTGGCAGTAAAGATATAAAGGTAGAAGCAAATGCAATTTCAGCCTGTTATGCTTTACCGAAGAAAGATAACAAAACAAAGAAATCAATTGTGATGCGCTTTGTGAACAGAAGGGTAAAGAATGACATACTGAGGCAGGCCAGAAAGCTCCGGGGAACACAAGTTTACCAAAATGAACACCTGACAAAAACAAACGCTGAAATAGCACGGCAAGCATGGATGCTGAAAAGACAAAATAAGATACAGGCAACCTGGACAAGAAATTGTAGAATTTGGATTAAACTAAATGGAACACCTGAGCAAGCAAAGAGTATAATGATCAGAGATGCTACTGACTTAGATAAATACAGATGAACACTGATTAAGAAAATTATGAGTCAATGATAATCCATATTCACACACACTGTAAGAATAGTTCTTTTGATACACCATGCCAAAGTACTTTAAAAAAAATAAGCAAAACAAACAAAAACTTATGACTGACTTGAGTAGACATCAATTATCCCCAGTTGGAGGAAGTCATTTCCTCCAATTGACAACCTGTTTGTCAATGTTATTGATAAGAAAATAGAAAGTGGATTATTGATAAATGATATAAGTGACCACTTGCCAACCTTTGCACTTATCCATGGCCACACGGGGGCCAATACAGAAAAAATTTTAAAATCGTTCAGATACAAATCACCAAACGCAATCAGTTCTTTTAAAGAGGACTTGCTGAAGCAAGACTGGACAGAAGTCTATGTATCAGATGTAAATGAAGCCTATGACACATTTATAAACATTGTAACCACTCTTTATGAAAAAAACTGTCCATTAGTAAAAAAAAAAGCTTAAACATAAATTTGCCGATAAGCCATGGCTAACCAAAGGACTACAAAAGGCGTGTAAAAAGAAAAATTTATTATATAAAGCTTTCCTAAAGAAAAGGACAAAAGAAGCAGAGCAGCGGCATAAAACATACAAAAATAAGTTAACATATATAATAAGATGTAGTAAAAGAGACTATTACAGTAAAGAATGGAGAAAAACAAAGACAATATTAAAAATACATGGACAATACTTAACAGTATCTTTGGAAATAAAAGCAGAAATACAAGCAACCCAACCAATATTCCAAAAAATAATAAAACGACTCAGAGTGTGAATGTAGCTTCACCTGCAGATGAATTGAATAACTTTTTTGTTAACGTTGGTCCTAATTTGGCTTGAGAAATACCCACTGCGGTGCCTACAGGTGATACAATATGCAATAACACTGCTATAAAAGACCCCATTTTCATAAAGAACACAGACGAAAGAGAGGTCATTGAAATTGTTAAATCGTTTAAAAGTAAAACATCTACGGACTGTGATGGTATTGACATGCTCTTAGTCAAAACAATTATTGAATGCTTAGTAAAACCACTGATGTACGTATATCTGTAACCTGTCTCTCCAAACAGGTATATTTCCCAATGCAATGAAAATAGCTAAAGTAATTCCGATATACAAGACGGGTGACAGAGGGGAATTCTCAAACTATCGACCAATTTCACTATTGCCGCAATTTTCCAAGATACTTGGAAAAAATATTCTATGAGAGAATTGACAACTTCATACTGAAGAATAATTTATTGTGTGAGCAGCAGTATGGGTTCAGACACAAGAGGGCAACTGCATTTGCTCTAATGGAATTTATAGAAAAAATATCAACAGCCATTGAAAATAAAGAGTATTCAGTTGGAGTATTCCTGGATCTTAAAAAAGCATTTGATACAGTAGATCATAATTTGTTATTAAAGAAACTACAAAATTGTGGTATTAGAGGGATAGCACTGTCCTGATTAAGTAGTTACTAAAAGAATAGATATCAGTATGTATGTGTTAATAACAAAAACTCACAGTTACTGAAGGTTACTTGTGGAGTCCCACAGGGTTCAGTTTTGGGGCCATTATTATTCAATATGTATATAAATGATATATGTAAAGTTTCAGAAAAAATGGGCTTAATATTGTTTGCCGATGACACTAATCTATTATGCAGTGGAAACAATTTGGAACAACTTCTGGATACACTTGGAAAGGAATTAGGAAAGCTTAAACTGTGGTTTGATTCAAACAAATTAACGCTCAATTTAAGTAAGACAAAATTTATAGTCTTTAACAACCATCACAACAACTCAGTACCTAAACTCAGTGTAAATGGTGTAGAGATTGAAAGGGTATCTGAAACTAAATTTCTTGGAGTAATAATTGATAAACTGTGTTGGAAGTCACATATTAATTATATAAGATAAGATAAGATAAGCCTTTATTAGTCCCACAACGGGGAAATTCCAGGATTGCAACAGCACAGGGATAGCAACACTCAGAGCAACAATCAGAAGGCAAAAAAAAACAAAAAACAAGCAAGCAAGAGCAGCTAATATACATATGTACATATTACTATAAAATATATATATACACACACACACACACACAGACACACAGTGCAGAGCATTGTAGCTGGATGGAATAAATATATGAATATATGAACACACAGTGCAGAGCATTGTAGCTAGATGGAATAAATATGTAAATATATAAACACCCACAGTACGGAGCATTGCAGCTAGGTGGAATAAATATGCAAGTATATAAACACACACAGTGCGGAGCAATGTAGCTAGATGGGATAATATGTAGATATATAAAAACACAGTGCGGAGCATTGTAGCTAGATGGAATAAATATATAGATATATAAATATAAACACACCCAGTGCAGAGCATTGTAGCTAGATGGAATAAATATGTAAATATATAAACACACACAGTGCAGAGCATTGTTGCTAGGTGGGATGAAACAGCATAACCGTCTATTTAGTTATCCTACATGGTATGATTATGTGCCCATACATATTCTCACCCTCCATAGCGACCGGTATGTTCCTAGTTGTATGCCGGAGAGGACCATTGTGTAAGTCTATTGCATCTTTTGCATTCAAAAAACTATTAGTTTGTTACGTCTTATTGCTATCTCTGCGAGCAGCCCTGCTTAGGTTGTACAGTCTGACAGCCGTTGGTAGGAAGGACCTACGAAACCTCTCGGTTGTGCACCTGGGATGATGTAGTCTGCTGCTAAATGAGCTCCTCAGTGCATCCAGTATGTCCTGCATAGGGTGGAACTCGGACTCCAGCAGAGATGACAGTTTAGCCACCGTCCTTCTCTCTCCTATCTCCTCCATCGGATCAAGGCGTTGCCCCAGGACAGAGCTAGCTTTCTTAATCATAATTCACAGAGTGAAATATTTGCTGAATCAACCCACACTATATACCTTGTATCATTCATTAATACTCCCATACATGACATATTGTAATGAAGTATGGGGAAATACATATAAAACAAACATACATCCACTCTTTATGCTTCAAAAGAGAGCTATTAGAATAATAAACATAGCAGCTTACAGCAGGGGTGTCAAACTCATTCCATAGAGGGCCAAGATCCTGCAGGTTTTACTTCCACCCAGTCTCTTCAGCAGGTGTTTTCACTGATCAGCAATCAGTAGGAAGAAATTCAGAGAAATCACCTGTTGAAGACACTGGGTGGAGGTAAAACCTGCAGGGTCTTGGCCCTCCATGGAATGAGTTTGACATTGTGGCTTACAGGGAACCAACAAACCCACTTTTTCTTAAACTAAAAGCTCTCAAGTTGAAAGATCTGGTTGACTTTAAAACTGCAATAATAATGTTTAAAGTGAAGAATTTATCACTGCCCGCAAATATCCAAAAGTTGTTCCAAATAAGGGAGAAACGATATCATTTCAGAGGAACATGTATATTTCAAAAGCCTACAGTGAGAACTACCACCAAGCAACACTGTGTTTCAGTGCAAGGAGTCAGATTATGGAACGATTTTGGACCTGAATTAAAATCATGTACAACGCTTGGACAATTTAAACAAAAACTAAAGGAAGAAATACTTCAAACATATATACAAGATGACATGTAAAATCACATAAGGATTGTCATATCCAGTCTGTGTTGTGCTGTTACTTAGTTTTTTTTGTTTGTTTTGTCACATTTTGTCTTAGCTTTGTTCTGAATTGTAATCGCTCTTGTTTTGTTTTTCTTTTGAATTCTTGGATGGAATATGGGTGGGCAATATAAGCTGTGGCTTCAGCCATCACCCATTTCAGATAACTTTTGTTGAACTGTATAATCAGAGGAGTTATTGTCTAATTTGACCTTGTTGGATTTTATTTCCCCCTTTTGCTATATTATTCAGTTCCTTTTAACCTGTACTATCCGAAATAAAGATTCATTCATTCATTCAATCATTCATTCATGTTTTCTGGCCAAACTGAGACAAGCCTTTATGTTCTTTTTGGTCAGCAGTGGTTTTCATCCTGGAACTCTGCCATGCAGGCCATTTTTGCAAAGTCTCTTTCTTATGGTGGAGTCATGAACTCTGACCTTAACTGAGGTCTGCAGTTCTTTGGGTGTTGTTGTGGGGTCTTTTGTGACCTCTTGGACGAGTCGTCGCTGCGCTGTTAGGGTAATTCTGGTCGGCCGGCCACTCCTGGGAAGGTTCACCACTGTTCCATGTTTTCACCATTTGTGGGTAATGGCTCTCACTGTGGTTCACTGGAGTCTCAAAGCTTTAGAAATGGCTTCATAACATTTTCCAGACTGACAGATCTCAATTACTTTTTCTCATTTGTTCCTGAATTTTTTTGAATCACAGCGTGATGTCTAGCTTTTGAGGATCTTTTGGTCTGGATCTTTAGGCAGGTCCTTTTTAAGTGATTTCTTGATTGAAAACAGGTGTGGCAGTAATCAGGCCTGGGTGTGGCTAGAGAAATTGAACTCAGCTTTCCAAAGATGTGATAAACCACAGTTAATTTATGTTTTAATGGGGGGCAATCACTTTCAGACAGGGCCATGTAGGTTTGGCTTTTTTTTCCCCTTAATAATAAACACCTACATTTAAAAACTGCATTTTGTCTTTACTTGTGTTATCTTTGTCTAATATTTAAATTTGTTTGATGATTTGAAACATTTAAGTGTGACAAACATACAAAAAAAAGGAGAAATCAGGAGCGGGCAAACACTTTTTCACACCACTGTACATGCCTCTGTCTTTGTAGTCTTTTAATTTACATATTTTCATTACCTTATACCAGGGCCGACCCAGGGCATAGGCAACCTAGGCCATTGCCTGCAAACCCCTGAGTTTTTTTAAATTTAATAAAATTAAATTCCTAATAGGCAGAGGTGCTGTGGCAGCAGACAAGGCAGACAAGTGCTTACAGCCCCAGGCCAGTAGGGGGCCTTCAATTCGAAAAAATCTCTCCCACACTGTGCATACTGGGTGATTTAAGTGAAATAAATATAGAGGTAAAGATGTCACACATGATTCTCACTGCCTTATGCATCGCAAAGAAAACTATCCCCATGAATTAAAAATCAAGAAATAATTTATGTACAACTCACTATAAGAACCTCCTATTAGATTGTATTAGTCTGGAGAGAATGTCTGCCTCTTCTGAAAACCAATTGGCTGAATTCAATTCTCTCTGGTCCCCGTTTATTGATTCTATAACCTGAGGGGTAGCGGGCGGTGGCTCGCTCTCCTTGGCGCCTCTGGTGGCTGCCTGTGCCCTGACCATGAAGGGTTTTCTGTAACCCACTAGAGCCAGTGTCTGGGGCACCTGTCCCGGGATGGCTGTGTGTCTGGCCTAGGGAGGCTGGGTGTGTGTGGGTGCTTCTTCTTCCGGCTTTCAGAGAGAGCAGACGCATTTCTCCCCCTCTCCTCTCATCATCCTCCTCCCCTGACTGATCCCAGCTTGCTGTGTCCTGTCTGTGTCGGTCTTCTTCTGGCTGAATCTTGATCCAAACGGAAAATTATGGATTTGGTAAGCTGGGCTTTAAATACAATTGACACCGTCTTCTCAAATAGGAAATCGGGCCCGGGGGAGCCCAACTGTGGAGAGACTCATGGAACAATTGGAACTCATGTGTCTGCGTGATTCGACTGAAGATGTGGAAGACATCTACCTGTTTTGGCATGATCACAGGATTTCTGTGTTTGGCTCTGAAGTTTTCCTGGTGTATCGAAAATTATAGATGTTGGATGAGCTAATCAAAATGCGGACCCGGCGTAGCTCCCTCAACAAATTCGACCAGCTGGGGAGAGCACTGATAGCGGCAAATGACTAACATGGAATTTACCATCTGGCATGCACTGAAGAGAGATGGACTCTGTGGACATGTTTATCTATGTTTCGGTAGGTGGATTGCATCTTGGAGTCGCTGAGTGCTCTCCAGGGAATGATTTTAAAGCCTGTATGGAAATTATGAAGCACAGAATCACATGACAGATGAAAATTTTATGCTCTGAGTGAACTGTGCTTATTTGACCTTGATTCGGCGCCCTGAAGATTTCATTCCTCCTGGAGGAAGATAAGGCAGAAGAGAGTTTTGGCTAGGCTTCTCCCTAACATAAACAACTGGTGTGCAGTAATCTGAACTCTCAAGGACAGCGTCATGTGACTGGCATGGAATTTACCATCGGACATGCACTGAGAGTTTGAACTCTTGTGGACTTGCTATCTATGTTTAAGACACTAAAGACATAACATCTAAACGTTGCTGAGGGAGGATTTTTGCTGTTGACCAGTAACTGATATACACTCTGCATACAACTTTACATGACTGATACACATATACTGACTCACATACATACACTGTCTCTCTCAACTTGCTCGTGCTTTAATATGTGATCTGTATTGTCTGCTAATTGTGCATTAGAGGGTTTTTTTCTATGTGATCACAATCTTGCTCATTCGAGCTTTATTTTGATAAACTGTTTTTTCTCTCTGCCCATTGTGTCATCCCCCCTCCCCCTCTTTACCCCCCTCTGTTTTGATGAGGCGCCTTGCATGGCTGCCGTGTCATTAGGAAGCGCTTATCGAGCGCGCCTAATGTCAAGTCAAATTCCTCATATGTTTTTAACATGCTTGGCAATAAAGCTCATTCTGATTCTGATTCTGATTCTGGGGAAGGGGGTGGGTGTGCGGGTTGGTGGCCCGGGGCAGCTGTGGCTGCCGCTGTTGATGTCTGTCTGGGGTGTATGGTTGGGGGGGCTCACGGTGGGCGCTCTGGGATGTCGCTTGGCTTGTGGAGTGCTGTGTGGGTCTGACCCATTACTCATTATTATTATTATGTTTGTGTATACAAGGTGTGTGAGTGTGGCTGCCCCATCGTACCTGTGGTGCTGATGAGCTTTGGTGTGACGTTGGCGGGTCCAAGGATGCACAGCCTGGTGGCCCTCACCCTGGGATGGGAGCTGGCTTCTGGGGGTGGGGGGGCGCTCTTTGGAACTGCCTCCCTCCCAGTCTTGCCCCCCCCCCTCCAATTCTGGGTGGATTATGCATGTTAATGGATACACTTCGGGTTTTGGGATGGGGGTGTGCCATACGGTGTCGCTGAAGAAGATCCTTCTGTCTTCTGTGCCGTGGGGCCACCCTCATCTCAATTTTAATTGAACTATAGAAACTGGGTGGGGTGGGGGGGGGAGCCTCGCTGCCCATAGCAGTGGCTAGCAGTGTCCTAACACATTACCCCCCCCCCCCCAAATTTTAACTGCACTTTGGTAGTTCACACACCTGCACACAATCACACCACACAACTAGCACTCACCCGTCATGATTCACGTGTGGACCCCACCCCTGCTGCCTTCCTTCTACTGGGGGCCTTGGACCTGGCTGGTGTCCTGGGGCCTGTCATGTTGTCATCATCCCTGGGTGCGTTGCTGAATTAATAGGTGCGAGCAAGGGAGTGAACGTGTTAGTGAGCAAGTGAGTAAATGAGAGTGAGGAAGTGATGAGTGGAGATGGTGGTGGGTCGGATTGTGTGGCGCTTTGCATGTCGAATGGCATCTCGGGGCGCTTGCTGTGGTCCGTTGATCAGTCGCTCCGGGTGGGCGTTGGTGATGGTGGTCTGCGTCTGTGGTTGCAGCCGTACTGGGGCGGATTGGCGGGGGGTGGCCACTGGTCCATGCTGGCAGTCTCCCCAGCTGCTGCCGGGCATTGGTGCGCGTTCATGCCCACTCAATCTGCTCCACGACCACTCCAGGTGTTCAGGGTGATTGAGTGTGTGGGGAAGAGCACAAGTGGGCGTGAGTGAGAGTGTGTATATGGGTGGGCATGGGTGGAGGGAGGCGTGTGTGGGTGAGGGCGAGTGGGAGCAAGAATGAGCAGGTACGGGAGTGAGTGGGTGGGTCTGGGTGTGGGAGTGCGAGTGTGGGATTGTGTGGGGGAGAGGGTGAGTGGGAGTGAGTGAGTGCGTGTGTGTGGGTGTTTGTGAGAGCATGAGGGTGTCAGTGTGTGGGAATGGGTGTGTGTGCTGGACTGAGGAGGTGACACCTGGTACCTCCTGGCCACATGGGCTCCTTTCTGTTGGGGGGGGGGGGGGTGAGGGACCAAGCAGTCAAAACATATGCCAACACAGGTATAATTCTCAAAATGTGGGTTTTATTATACCCAAAGGAGCAGAGAGATCAGAGACACATAAGAATGAAAACAGTCCATTTTGTTAAAAGAGGCCAACTAAACTGATCTCAACTCAAAAAGTAAGGCTCAACATAACAAGACCTGAACTGGACAAACTGACCTGTGTGGGACACATATGTGGGTTTCATATGCACAAATGTATACCACCTTATGCTTCATGTGTATATCACTGTATGCTTATTGTATGCTTCACGTCTCAGATGAACAAAGGACTGAGCCTCCTTGGAGATAACAGGAGGATGTGAAATGTGGTCTTTGGTATGCAAAGAGATGGCCTTGGGGGATTTCCTGGCTGCCAGTGACTTTGGGGTGGGGGTGATAAGATCTGAAAGGGATGCATTGTTACTTGGGATTAAATGCAATGTGACTGGAGCTTTGAAGCTCCTGGGGTATAAAAAGGGACGAATGTCTGGTTTCTTCCTCTTTCTGTATTTTGCTGATGTTGGAAAATGTGAATAAACCTGACTCATGGGATAAACCCTGCCTCGTCATTTCCACATTTCCACACTGGTGACCCTAAGACGTATCATGAGTGAAAGAGATTCCCCCGAGCCAGCCGGTTCAGGAGCTCCCAGCCAGGCGTACGCTGCTACCGTCCTGGTTCCACTTGGTCGAAGCACAGTTCGCCCTCCGGGGGATAACGGTAGATGACACGAAATTCTACCATGTGATTGCCAAGCTCGACAGTTGCACGGCTCGGCATGTGCAGAGCCTTTTGGAGAAGCCACCGGCCGACGACAAATACGGCGGGTTGAAGGCTGCGCTCATCCAGCGCTTCACTCTCTCAGCCCAAGAGAGGGCGGAGAGGCTCCTGGCTCTGAACGACTTGGGAGATGGCACGCCCGTCGACCTGATGGAGGACATGCTGAGGTTGAGGGGCTCAGACGACGACGACTTCCTCTTCACCCACATTTTCCTGAGAACCCTACCGTCGGCCATGAGAGCGACCCTGGCCGGTTCGCCGTTGTTGGCCCAGCAGGACTTCCGCGCGTTGGCCCAGGAGGCGCACCAGATTCTCAACGCCAGCAAACAGCGCGCGACCACCGCAGCAGTGACGGAGTTCGGCGCGACGGCCCGAGACGGCAGGGGGCCAGAGACGGCGGTAGCAGAACCACCGACGACGGCGGCGACGGGGGCCAAGGATCGCGGAGGAGGCGCCCTCTGTTTCTACCATCGCCGCTTTGCAGAGAAGGCACGCAAATGTTTACCACCATGCCATTTCAAGCGCTCGGGACAACGCCAAGACCGGGGGTCGGTAGCAGCTGTGGCCCTCAGGGAGGAGAACAAGCTGCTCTACTTGAAGGATGCGCTCTCGGGGAGGCAATTCCTCGTGGACACAGGCTCCCAGTTGAGTTTCATCACACCTTCCTCCGCTGACCAGCTGGCAGATTCCAGTGGTCCCGTGGTGTCTGCAGCGAACGGCTCGGCGATTAAGACCTTTGGTGAGAGGACTCTGCTTCTGTCCCTACACGGCCGTACATTTGAGTGGACTTTTGTCATAGCTGCAGTGAATTTCAATATGTTAGGGGCTGATTTTCTGTGCTCACATGGTTTGTTGGTGGATCTTGCTAACAGGCGCCTGGTTAATGCACTTTCTTTTTATTCTATTCCCTGTACAACTCGAGTGGCCCCGCCAACAGCACAAGCCAACGTCACAGCTGCAAGTGGTAAGTTCCACACACTGCTCACTCAGTTCCCAGCACTCACGGTCCCAACATTTTTGGCGGCCGTGGCTAAACACGGGGTGGAACATTTTATTACTACCACCGGCCCGCCCGTTTTTGCAAAAGCCCGGAGCTTGGATTCAGCTAAACTAACCATAGCGCGCGAGGAGTTCGTCAACCTGGAAAAGTTGGGCATCATCAGGCGTTCGAAAAGCCCATGGGCTTCACCGCTTCACATGGTCCCGAAAGCTGATGGCTCGTGGCAACCTTGCGGAGATTTCTGCAGGTTGAACAACGCTACAGCGCACGACCGCTACCCAATCCCGCATATCCAAGATTTTTCAGTTCATTTGGTGGGGGCGCACATTTTTTCTAAGATAGACCTGGTCCGCGGTTACCACCAAGTCCCAGTGCGCGCTGAGGACATACCCAAAACAGCGGTAATAACTCCATTCGGTCTATTCGAGTTTTTGCGCATGCCGTTTGGGCTTAAAGGCGCCGCGCAGACGTTCCAACGCATGATGGACGCGGTGTTGCACGATCTCCCCTTCGTGTTCGTCTACCTGGACAACATATTGGTAGCCAGCGCGTCCGAAGACGAACACGAAAACCACCTCACGGCAGTTTTCCGGAGGTTGGGAGAGCACGGGTTAATAATCAACCCAGCGAAGTGTCAGTTCGTGGTGACGCAGATTGATTTTTTGGGGCATCGCGTCTCTCCAGAAGGAGCGGTTCCTCTGCCTGACAAGGTGCGCGCAGTAACAAATTTTCCCCAGCCACAAACGGTCAAAGCGTTACAGGAGTTTTTGGGAATGGTGAATTTTTATAACCGTTTCCTCCCCCGCGCAGCGCAGCTCATGCAACCATTGTATGCCGCGCTAAAAAAAAAACCACAAATAAAATCGAATGGTCTCCGGAGCGAGAGCGAGCATTCTCGGAAGTCAAAACAGCCCTGGCAAACGCTGCGTTGTTAGCACATCCAGACCCAACGGCCCGCATAGCGCTCACTACTGACGCGTCAGATGTGGCCATAGGGGCGGTCGTGGAGCAGCATGTAGCCGGGGCTTGGCAACCGCTCGTCTTTTTCAGCAGGACCTTGCGTGATAGTGAACGAAAATACAGCGCATTCGACAGGGAGTTGTTAGCTCTCCACTTGGCCATTCGCCACTTCCAGTTCTGGCTGGAGGGACGCCGTTTTACCGCGTTTGTTGACCACAAGCCGCTGACTTTCGCGATGGCCAAGGTTTCAGAACCGTGGTCAGGCCGGCAGCAGAGACAGCTGGCCGCAATCTCAGAGTTTACTACCGATATCCAGCATGTGGCGGGTAAACTTAATGTAGTGGCAGACTGCCTCTCACGCGCCGTGGTGGCTCCAGTCCGCATAGGGGTAGATTTTGCAACCATGGCCGTGGATCAGGTTAGCAATGCGGAAGTGCACGCGGCCCCAGTCCGCGTAGGGATAGATTACGCAGCCATGGCCGCGGATCAGGTTAGCGACGCGGACGTGCGCGCTCTCCGGTCTGGACCAACAGGGTTAAGGCTGGAGAACAGGGTGCTGCAAGACGGTATGCCCCCCCTAATCTGCGATGTCTCCACTGGGCGACCGCGTCCTGTGGTACCGGCCGCGTGGCGCCGCCGCGTTTTTGACTCGATTCATTCCCTGGCGCACCTGGGAGTGCGCGCGTCGGTCAAAATGGTGGGAGAGAAATTTGTATGGCCGAGCCTGCGCAAACAAGTTAGGGAGTGGGCAGCAGCCTGCATGGCCTGTCAACGAGCCAAGGTACACAGACACACAAGAGCTCCTTTGGAGCCGTTTCACATCCCGGCTAAGAGGTTTGATCATGTTCACGTGGGCCTCGTAGGCCCCCTTCCGCCGTCACAGGGGTGCACACACCTCCTGACAATGGTAGACCGCACCACGCGCTGGCCGGAAGTGGTCCCACTGGCGTCAACCACAGCCAAGGAGGTGGCGCACGCGTTTTTAACAGCATGGGTAGCACGCTTTGGAGTCCCGTCGGACATTACGTCCGACAGAGGTCCTCAATTTGTTTCTGAACTTTGGTCAGTGATGGCCCGCAGCCTGGGGGTAATGATCCACCGCACAACAGCGTACAATCCACAGGCTAACAGGTTATGCGAACGTTTTCACAGGTCGTTGAAAGCGGCTCTCAGAGCGTCGCTTACGGATGCAAATTGGGTGGACAGGCTACCGTGGGTTTTATTGGGGTTGCGTTCTGCACCTAAAGAGGATTTAGAAGCCTCCCCGGCAGAGCTAGTTTTTGCGCAGCCACTTCGGCTGCCCGGGGAGTTTCTCCCAGATAATCCCGCGCCAGAAGGCTCCCCGGCTCAGCGGTTGCAGCATGGCATGGAATCGGGCACGCTGCCTGGCCCCGTTCACCACAGTTTTCCGCACGTTTTTATACCTAAAGCTTTAAAAAACGCGGAGTTTGTTTTTGTCAGACACAATGCCCATCGCCCGCCGCTACGACCACCTTATGATGGACCATTTAGAGTGCTGGAAACAGGGGATAAGCATTTTTTGCTAGATTTGGGGGGCAGGAAGGAGAAGATTGACATTAACTGGCTCAAACCCGCCTTTGTGGTGGGGGACGAAAATGTGCTGTTGGCCAGGGCTCCTCGGCATGGCAGACCCCCTAGGGGACATTCCCCAGAACACCCACAGGGGTTGACTAACAATTCTCACCCTCAGACAGCAGCCCCCCAGCAGGATGGTGCCACGGAAGTGTTGAAGCCTGCTTACAGCAGATACGGGAGGAGACTGAGGCCCAAGCAGCACGTGGGCTGATGTGTAATAATTTTATCATGACAGGCTGACTGTTTTTCCGTTGTTACATCTTAGACGTTTGGGGTGGTCATGTGGGACACATATGTGGGTTTCATATGCACAAATGTATACCACCTTATGCTTCATGTGTATATCACTGTATGCTTACTGTATGCTTCACGTCTCAGATGAACAAAGGACTGAGCCTCCTTGGAGATAACAGGAGGATGTGAAATGTGGTCTTTGGTATGCAAAGAGATGGCCTTGGGGGATTTCCTGGCTGCCAGTGACTTTGGGGTGGGGGTGATAAGATCTGAAAGGGATGCATTGTTACTTGGGATTAAATGCAATGTGACTGGAGCTTTGAAGCTCCTGGGGTATAAAAAGGGACGAATGTCTGGTTTCTTCCTCTTTCTGTATTTTGCTGATGTTGGAAAATGTGAATAAACCTGACTCATGGGATAAACCCTGCCTCGTCATTTCCACATTTCCACACTTGAGTAAATGAGGAAAAACTCAACCTATATACCAGCAGAATAAACCATCGTAAATCAAAAGGTTGAAACTACAGAAATAATAGTGGAATGCTATAAAACGTAACTCCATTTCCCCAATGCTGTCATGGCACATGGTTCAGTCCACTTTATTGGCCTCTGCATTTAAACCAACTTCACCCTCAGCCTCTTCTTTGACACCAGGCAGAAAGGAGTGAACCAGCAAGTAACTCAAAAAAAATAGAAAAATATAACTAATGCAACTTGTATATCCATCCATCCATTTTCTACTGCTTTTCCGGAGGTCCGGGTCACAGGGGGAGCAGCTCAAGCAGAGAAGCCCAAACTTCCCTCTCCCCGGCCACCTCCTCCAGATCTTCAGAGAGGATACCAAGGCGTTTCCAGGCCAGCTGGGAGACGTAGTCTTACTTCTGCCCTCCAGAGAGAGCAGTCGCATTTTTCTGTGCTCCGCTCCGTTGTCTCTCCCTCCCTAACTGACTAGATCCCAGCTTGCTCTTGTCTGTGTCTGTGTGGCTGTCTACTGGTGATTCATCAAACGAAATTATGGATTTTATAAGCTGGGCTTTGAACGCAATCGACACTGTCTTTTCAACGAGGAAATCGGGTCCGGAGGAGCCCATTTGTCCTGCGGGCACGGCTGCCGCAGGTTACATCAAGGACACATACAATTGGAAACTTATGTGTCTGAGCGATCTTTCAATTGAAGATATAGAAGATATACAGTATATCTATTTGGAGCTACGGTCTCAGGACTTCTACTGATCGGCTTTGGGATAGTCGTGGTGTATCGCAAATTAAAGAAGATGGATAGAGCTTATCAAAAAGCTGACCCAGCGAAGCTCTCTCATCAATTCGACCAGCTGGCGAGGACTCTAATAGCGGCTAATGGAGAACTGTACAGG
The DNA here is from genome assembly GCA_020510985.1 of Pholidichthys leucotaenia. Classification (NCBI taxonomy): domain Eukaryota; kingdom Metazoa; phylum Chordata; class Actinopteri; order Cichliformes; family Pholidichthyidae; genus Pholidichthys; species Pholidichthys leucotaenia. The sequence continues at coordinate 270,427,970 of CM035844.1, read as the reverse complement.
AAGATTGAAAACAACACGGTGACGCTAAGAGCTCTCCAGGATATGATTTCAAAGCCTGGCAACGATGGAATTGGAGTACTGAATCCGTAAGAGAATGGAAAGTTTTTTTCTCTGAAGTCAGTGCTATTCGACCTGTTTTCGGCGCCCTCAGCATTCAGTCCTCCCGATGAACAACAGTATAATTGTTTCCCCTTCATAAACATTGGTGTACAGTATCTGGACTCTCAAGGACAGCTTTGTCTGACTCAGAGTATTCCATCTGCCGTGTTCAAGGACATGTGCCTCTGCCTTCAGACACTAGTCATAACATCTGCTGAAAGAGAGACTATTGCTGTTCACCTAACTGATAACTGCCACCCTTGCATCCAGTACACACACAACTGACCCACTTATAATGACGAAGACACATTCATTCACTCTTCTCTCTCTGTGCTGTTTGTCATTGTGTGAATTCTATTGTCTGCTAATTTTTTTTTTTTTTTTTTTTTTTTTTTTTTTTTGTTACTTATTTGTACCCGTAGGTAGACTTGGTTTGCAGTCTGGTGACAAGCCACCGGCTGCTGGTCGCTGCGTGCGCGAGCGCCCTAAACCTACATGTTTTTGGTATGCGGGAGGAAACCGGAGAAATCCCGGAGTAAACCCGCGCAACACGGGGAGAACATGCAAACTCCACACAGCTCACTGTTGGTCGGGGGCTGGGATCGAACCCACGATCTCATGATCCCCGCGGTCCCCCGGCCGAGGGTAAAACTGTGCTGCCACAGTGCTAAACCACTGCGCCACCGTGCAGCTAATTGTGCATTTGAGAGTTTTTTTCTTGTAATCACAATATTGGTCATAAAAATGAGCTTTATTCTGATCAACAATGCTTTTTTCTCTCTCCTATTGTCTCCTATTGTGTCTTCCCCTCCCCTTGCCTTCTATTCCCCTCCTGCTGTCCATGGCTCGCCGCGTCATTGGGAAGCGCCTATCAGGCGTACCCAATGTCAAGTCAAATTCCTCGTATGTTTACTTGTTTATTTACTTGTAAATGTGCTTGGCAATAAACTTTATTCTGATTCTGATTCTGATTCCAGCATGTCCTGGGTCTGCCCCAGGATCTCCTTGCAGTGGGACTCTGGGCCTTTCTCAAGTGACTGAGCCCCTCACCCTGTCTCAAAGGCTGAGTCCAGCAATCCTACGAAGAAAGCTCATTTCACTCGCTTGTATCTGCAATCTCATTTTTTTTGGTCATTACCCAAACTTCATGACTATAGGTGAGGGTAGGAATGTAGATTGACTGGTAAATCAATGGCTTTGCTTTAGAGCTCAGCTCCCTCTTCACCACAACAGACCGGTACAACATCCGCATCACTGCAGATGCTGCTCCGATCCATCTGTCAATCTCTCACTCCATTCTCCCCTCACTCGTGAATGAGACCCCGAGGTACTTAAACTCCTCCACTTGGGCCAGGAGCTTGCCTCCAACCCGGGGAGGACAATCCACCTTTTTCCGACTGAGGACCATGGACTCAGACTTGGAGGTGCCAATTCTCATCCCAGCCGTTTCACACTCAGTTATAAAACTGTCCCAGTATGACACCCTCCAATCCTTGGTTGCATCTAGATATACTGTCCATAAAAAAATATGAACAGGATTGGTGGCAAAGGGCAGCCCTGGTGGAGTCCAACTCTCACTGGAAATGTATTTGACTGGGTGTTGGCAATACAAACCAAACACTTGCAACGGTCGTGCTCGTAACAGTGAGCCCGATATATACTCCCGAATCACCCCCCACAAGAGACCATGAAGGATGCAGTTGAATGCTTTCTCCAAGTCCACAAAACACACACAGACTGGTAAGGCAAACTCCCACAAACCCTCAAGGATTCCCTAGAGAGTAAGGAGCTGGTCCGATGTGCCACGGCCAGGAGGAAAACCACATTGCTCTTCCTGAATCCGAGATTTGACCAGCGGTCGGACTCTCCTTTCCAGTGCCCTGGCATGACCTTCGCAGGGAGGCTGAGAAGTGTGATACCCCTAAAGTTGGAACACACCCTCCAGTCCCCCATTTTAAAAAGGGGAACCACCACCCCGGTTTTCCATGCCAAAGGCACTGTCCCAGACCTCCATACAGTGTTGCAGAGGCGTGTCAACCATGACAGCTCTTCAACATCCAGAGCTTTGAGGTACTCGGAGCGAACCTTGTCCACCTCCGGGACCCAGCCACAAAAGAGTTTTTTAATCATTTTGGCGACCTCTATCCTTGTAATGGGCAAGTTATCCCCCTTGTCCTCAAGCCCTGCTTCCTCTATGGAAGGCGTGTCAGTGGGATTGAGGAGATCCTCGAAGTATTCCTTCCACTGCTCAATGATATCCCCAGCCGAAGTCAGCAGCTCCCCATCCGCACCATATGTGGATCTCTTCAAGGCTGACTGCAAGTCTTGTTCCATGGCCTCACCAAACTCCTCCCACACCCGAGTTTTTGCTTCTGCAGCCATCCTAGCTGCACTCCGCTTGGTCTGCCAGTACAGTTCAGCTGCTTCAGGAGTCCCACAAGCCACCCAAGCTTGATAGGACTCCTTCTTCAGCTGGATGGCCCCCTCACCACTGGTGTCCACCACTTGGTTTGGGGGTTGCCACCACGAGATGCACAAATGACCTTGCAGCCACAGCTCTGGGCACGACCTAGGGTGTCCTGGTGCCAGGTGCACATATGGACACCCTTATTCTGGAACATGGTGTTTTGTTATGGACAAACTGTGGTTGGCACATAAGTCCAGTAACTGAACACTACTCTGGTTCAGTGTGGGCAGGCCATTCCTCCCAATCACACCCCTCCAAATTTCACTGTCATTGCCCACGTGTGCATTGAAGTCCCCCAGTAGGACAATGGAGTCTCCAAGAGAAGCACTTTCCAGCACGCCAGTCAGAGACTCCCAAAAGGGTGGGTACTCTGATGTACTGAGGAGTACTGTATGTACTCTTGGTGCATAGGCACAAATGATGGTCAGGACCTGTTTCACAACCCGAAGGCACAAGGAAACTACCCTTTCGTCCACCGAGGAGAACTCCAGTGTCGAGGCAGCAAGGCAGGGTGATATAAGAACACCCACCCCTGCCCATCACTTCTCACCCAGGGCAACTCCAGAGTAGGCCAAGCTCTAGCCCCTCTTCAGGAAAATGGTTCAAGAACTGGAGCTGTGTGTTAAGGTGAGCCCAGTTATATCCAGCCGGTATCTCTTAACCTTGTTCACCAGCTCCAGCTCCTTCACCACCAGAGAGGTGATGTTCCATACCCCAAAAGACAGTTTCAAAAGCCGGGGATCAGACTATGAAGGTCTTTGCCTTTGCCTGCCACTTGATCTGCATAGCACCGGACCCCCATGGTCCCTCCTGCAGGTGGTGAGCCCATTGGAGGGCTGACCCATGTCACTCCTTTGGGCTGAGCCCGGCTAGGTCCCATGGGCAGAAACCCAGCCATCAGGGGCTAGCCGTCGAGCCCCTCCCTCAGGCCTGGTTCCAGGACAGCGCCCCGGTAACCCCATGCCAGGCAGGGCACACTGAATCCTTGACTTTTTTTATTTTTTTTGTTCATCATGGGAGTCTATTGGATCACTCTTAGTCTGGCCCTTCACCTAGGACCAGTTTGTCTTGGGACACCCTACCAGAGGCAAATTGCCCAAGACAATGTAGCCCCTAGGATCACTAGGCATGCAAACCCCCCACCACGATTAGGTGGCGATCCATGGGCGGCAACTTGGAAATGTACGTGAAATTTCTTCTTTTTTATAAACTTAATTTATACAAGTTTTTGCAACTTGTATAAATTCAATTTATAAAAACTAAGAAATCATATGTACTTAAGTATTCACAACCTTTGCCATGAAGCTCAGAATTGAGCTCAGCTGCATCCTGTTTCCACTGATCATCCTTGAAATGTTTCTACAGCTTAATTGGAGCCCACCTGTGGTAAATTCAGTTGATTGAACATGATTTGGAAAGGCACACACCTGTCTATATAAGGTCCCACAGTTGACAGTGCATATCGGAGAACAAACCAAGTATGAAGTCAAAGGAACTGTCTGTCGACCTCAGAGATAGGGTTGTCTCGAGGCAGAAATCTGGGGAAGGGTACAGAAACATTTCTGCTGCTTTGAAGGTCCCAATGAGCACAGTGGCCTCCGTCATCCGTGAATGGAAGAAGTTCAGAACCACCAGGACTCTTCCAAGAGCTGGCCGGCCGTCTAAACTGAGTGATCAAGGGAGAAGGGCCTTAGTCAGGGAGGTGACCAAGAACCTGATGGTCACTCTGTCAGAGCTCCAGTGTTCCTTTGTGGAGAGAGGAGAACCTTCCAGAAGGTCAATCATCTCTGCAGCAATCCACCAATCAGGCCTGTATGGTAGAGTGGCCAGACAGAAGCTACTCCTTAGTAAAAGGCACATGGCAGCCCGCCTGGAGATTGCCAAAAGGCACCTGAAGGACTCTCAGACCATGAGAAACAAAATTCTCTGGTCTGATGAGACAACAAAACAAAAACAAAAGGAAACCAGGCACTGCTCATCACTACGCCAGTACCAACTCTACAGTGAAGTATGGTGGTGGCAGCATCATGCTGTTTTGAAGTTGTTCAGCAGCAGGAACTGGGAGACTAGTCAGGATATTGGGAAAGATGAATGCAGTAATGTACAGACATATCCTGGCTGAAAACCTGCTCCAGAGCGCTCTTGACCTCAGACTGGGGCGACGGCTGATCTTTCAGCAGGCCAACGACCCTAGGCACACAGCCAAGATATCAAAGGAGTCACTTCAGGACAACTCTGTGAATGTCCTTCAGTGGCCCAGCCATAGCCCAGACTTGGACTCAATTGAACATCTCTGGAGAGATCTGAAAATGGCTATGCACCGACGCTTCCTATCCAACCTGTTGGAACTTGAGAGGTGCTGCAAAGAAGAATGGGTGAAACTGCCCAAAGATAGGTATGCCAAGCTTGTGGCATCATATTCAAAAAGACTTGAGGCTGTAATTGCTGCCAAAGGTGCATCAACAAAGTATTCAGCAAAGGCGGTGAATACTTATGTACACGTGATTTCTTAGTTTTTTATTTTTAATAAATTTGCAAAAATCTCAAAAAAACTTTTTTTACATTGCCATTATGGGGTATTGTGTGTAGACTTTTGAGAAAAAATGAATTTTATCCCTTTTGGAATAAGGCTGTAACATAAAATGTGGAAAAAGTGAAGCTCGGTGAATGCTTTCTGGATGCACTGTCTGTCTCTGTTCTTTAACAGGTGTACTTACCAGACTCGTGATGAGATCCTTTCAGTAGAAGAAACAGTTTGTCTTCTGGTTGTTTCAATTGTCAGGGTTTTTTTTCCTGTTTGTTCTTCTCGCTTTCTTTCCCCCCCTCCCTTCCCCATTTCCCCCCTTTTTCAGGCCCTTCATGGGTAAAAAAAAAAAAAAAAAAATAAAGTATTAAGTTATTACAAGAGGAGTCTATAATTATAGAGTGCATATACGTATATGTACTGTATAAAGCACCTTTTGGCAAAGTAAATCAGTTTGGCACAATAAGGGAAGCAGATTTCTGTTCTGCTTACCTAGCTACTTAACAGGACAGGGGAGAAAAAAAATCAGACGCAGCACTCGCCCAATGTCTAAATGATTTTCATACCACATTTGACACAAACGATTTTAGACGTTCTCATGCCTTAATTAGAAATCACTGTTTATCAGCACCTTCCATGGCCCCCTTCTTTGGTGTGGATGATAAAAGAAAAGGTTTTAAAAGATCACTCATGGATTGTCACCTTATTGTGGTGGGGGGTTTGCCTGCCCAAGTGATCCCAGGAGCTATGTTGTTCAGGGCAATTTGCCTCTGGTAGGGTCACCCAAGATAAACTGGTCCTGGGTGAAGGACCAGACTAAGAATGATCCAACAGACTCTTATGATGAATGTTAAAACAAGGATTCTGTGTACCCCACCCGGTATGGGGTTACCAGGGCCCCACCATGGAGCCAGGCCTGGGGGAGGGACTCGATGGCTAGCACCTGGTGGCCGTGTTTCTGCCCATGGGACCCAGCCGAGCTCAGCCCAAAGGAGTTACATGGGTCCGCCTTCCAGTGGGCTCACCATCTGCAGGAGGGACCATGGGGGTCTGGTGCTATGTGGATCAGGTGGTGGTTGAAGGCAGAGACCTTCACGGTCTGATCAAAAGCTTCCTAAACTGGCTTTTGGGATGTGGAATGTCACCTCTCTGGTGGGAAAGGAGCCTGAGCTGGTGTAGGAGGTTGAGAGATACCGGCAAGATATAGTCACCCTCACCTCAACACACAGCTGTAGTTCAGGAACCAGTCTCCTCAAGAGGGGCTGGAGGTTGGCCTACTCTGGAGTTGCCCCGGGCAAGAGGTGACGAGCAGGGGTGAGTATTCTTGTATCCCCCCACCTTGCTGCCTCTATATTGGAGTTTTCTCCAGTGGATGAGAGAGTTGTTTCCTTGTGCCTTCGGGTTGGGAAATGGGTCCTGACCATCATTTGTGCCTATGCACCAAATGAGGGATCAGCGTACCCACCCTTTTTGGAGTCCTTGACTGGGGTGCTGGAGTGTGCTCCTCTTAGAGACTCCATTGTCCTACTAGAGGACTTCAGTGCACACATGGGCAACGACAGTGAAACCCGGAGGTGGGTGATTGGGAGGAACGGCCTGCCCGAGCTGAACCCGAGTGGTGTTCAGTTGTTGGACTTATGTGCTAACCACAGTTTGTCCATAACAAACATCATGTTCAAGCATAAGGGTGTCCATATGTGCACCTGGCACCAGGACGCCCTAGGTCGCAGGTCGATGATCTATTTTGTTATCGTGTCATCAGACCTGTGACTGTATATCTTGGACACTTGGGTAAAGAGAGGTGTAGAGCTGTCAACTGATCACCACCTGGTGGTGAGTTGGATCCGATGGCAGGGGAGGATGCCATTCAGACCTGGTAGGCCCAAACGTATAGTGAGGGTGTGCTGGGAATGTCTTGCTGAGGCTCCTGTCTGGGAGGTCTTCAACTCCCACCTCTGGAAGAACTTCAGCCAGAGGTGGTCTGAATGGGCCATGTTCTCCACCTCCACTGTTGAAGCAGCAGCCCAGAGCTGTGGCCACAAGGTTGTTGGTGCATCTCATGGTGGCAACCTCCGAACCAAGTGGTGGACACCAGTGGTAAGGGGGGCCATTAAGCTGAAGATGGAGTCCTATCAAGCTTGGTTAGCTTGTGGGACTCCCAAAGCAGCTGAGATGTACCAGCAGGCCAAGCAGAGTGCAACTCGGGTGGTTGTGGAAGCAAAAACTTGGGTGTGGGAGGAGTTTGGTGAGGCCATGGAACAACACTTTCAGTCGGTCTTGAAGAGATTCTGGCAAACTGTCTGGCAGCTTAGGAGAGGGAAGCAGCTCCCTGTCCACACTGTGTATGGTGCGGATGGGGCGCTGCTGACTTCGACTGGGGATATCATTAGGTGGTGGAAGGAGTACTTCAAGGATCTCCTCAATCCCACTGACACGCCTTACATAGAAGAAGCAGGGTTTGAGGACGATGGGGACGACTCGCCCACCACGGGGTCTGAGGTTGCCAAGGTGGTGAAAAATATCCTTGGTGGCCGGGCCCCGGGGGTGGACGAGATTCGCCCCGAGTACCTCAAGGCCCTGGATGTTGTTGGGTTGTCATGGTTGACACGCCTCTGCAACATTGCGTGGAGGTCGGGGGCAGTGCCTTTGGCATGGCAAACCGGGGTGGTGGTTCCTCTCTTCAAAAAAGGGGACCGGAGGGTGTGCTCCAACTTTAGAGGGATCACACTCCTCAGCCTCCCTGGGAAGGTCTATGCCAAGGTACTGGAGAGGAGAGTCCGGCCGTTGGTCGAACCTCGGATTCAGGAGGAGCAATGTGGTTTTCGTCCTGGCCGTGGCACATCGGACCAGCTCTTTACCCTCTCGAGAATTCTTGAGGGTTCGTGGGAGTTTGCCCAACCAGTTTACATGTGTTTTGTGGACTTGGAGAAGGCATTTGACCGCGTCCCTCGTGGATTTTTGTGGGGGGTGCTTCGGGAGTATGGGGTATCGGGCTTGTTGTTACGAGCTATTCGGTCTCTGTACGACCGTTGTGAGAGTTTAGTTCGCATTGCCAACACTCGGTCGGAGTCATTCCCAGTGAGAGTTGGACTCCGCCAGGGCTGCCCTTTGTCACCGGTCCTGTTCATAATTTTTATGGACAGGATTTCTAGGCGCAGCCAGGGAATGGAGGGTGTCATGCTTGGTGACCACAGGATCTCATCTCTGTTGTTTGCAGATGATGTTGTCCTGTTGGCTTCATCCAGCAATGACCTACAGCTCTTGCTGGGACGGTTTGCCGCTGAGTGTGAAGCGGCAGGGATGAGAATCAGCACCTCCAAGTCCGAGTCCATGGTCCTCAGCCGGAAAAAGGTGGATTGTCCTCTCCGGGTTGGGGACAGGCTCCTGCCCCAAGTGGAGGAGTTTAAGTATCTTGGGGTCTTGTTCACGAGTGAGGGGAAAATGGAGCGAGAGATCGACAGACGGATTGGAGCAGCATCTGCAGTGATGCGGACGTTGTACCGGTCTGTTGTGGTGAAGAGGGAGCTTAGTTCTAAGGCAAAGCTGTCGATTTACCAGTCAATCTACGTTCCTACTCTCACCTATGGTCACGAGCTTTGGGTAATGACCGAAAGAACGAGATCGCGGATACAAGCGGCTGAAATGAGCTTTCTCCGTAGGATTGCTGGACTCACCCTCAGAGTTAGGGTGAGGAGCTCAGTCATCCGGGAGAGGCTCAGAGTAGAACCGCTGCTCCTCCACATTGAAAGGAGTCAGTTGAGGTGGTATGGGCATCTGATTAGGATGCCTCCTGGACGCCTCCCACTTGAGGTGTTTCAGGCACGTCCCACTGGGAGGAGACCCCGGGGCAGACCCAGGACTCGGTGGAGAGACTATGTCTCCCAGCTAGTCTGGGAACGCCTTGGTATCCCCTCTGAAGAGCTGGAGCAGGTGGCTGGGGAGAGGGAAGTCTGGGCTTCTCTGCTTGAACTGCTGCCTCCGCGACCCGGACCTCCGGAAAAGCGGTAGAAGATGGATGGATGGATGGATGGATGGATGGATCCCAGAACAGGGTCTGGGTGAGAAACTGTCCAGATGCATACCTGTGCTTGAAATCCAGCCGTGGGTGTTGAGACAAGAATATTTCCACTTTACATCCAGCTGTGGCTGTTCAGATAGATAGATCCTTTTGGTCGTCGACTAATCTAACAACTAGTCTTATCTCCGCCAAGGGAGGGGGTAATGTTTTTACCGGCGTAGTTTGGTTGGTTGTTTTTTTTGTTTGGTTTTTTGTCTTTTAGCAACATTACTCCAAAAGTTATGAACGTATTTGCATGAAATTTTCAGAAAAAGTGTGTAATGCTACAGGGAACAGATGATTAAATTTTGGTGGTGATCCGGATCACCATGTGGATCCAGGAATTTTTTGGGAGGAAAATATTATAATACTGAGCTTTTTATGTACTTCCCCTTTAAGACGTGTTTACACAGTTACGTGCGTGGTACATGTCCACTGGTCCGTTTTTTTCCAGAAGGAATCAGTTAATGGAACCAGTGAAGTGCAGGCAGGGAGCGTTGGCATGGGGCCGGTAGAGTTCTTGGGTGGATGGAGCAATGTGGGAGGAAACACTGGAGTAGTCATTATTAACCATGAGCAGATTGATAAGGCTGTTTTTAATAGTGCTGGTATATACAATAGGCGATTACTTTGTCGCCTATTGACAATGGCGACAAAGTAATCGTCAGGTTTTTTTTTTTACAATGTTTTTTATTATTTTTTACAATGTTTTTGTAAAAAATGTTTTTTATTTTATTACCTCCGTTTTTGCTGGCATTGGTTTGTCTGTTAGCAACATTACTCCAAACGGGATGAATGGATTTTGATGACATTTTCAGGAAAGGTGTGTAATGGCACGGGGAGCAGAGTACTGGCAGGCAAGCTAAGGATGTCTTGCGAGGCACAGTACCCACATGGTACATAAACACACTAGGGCTGCAACAAACAATTATTTTGGTAGTCGACTAATCTAACCACTATTTTTTCGATTAGTCGACTAATTGCGATCATTTCTATCATGTCCACTGTCGCTGCCTCCTGTTGGGGCTCCAGTGCATGGTTTACCTCACCTGCTGTTTAAGCCTGAGAAAATCACCTTGTTGTCTGTCCCTGCTTTAATAAAACATTTTATAAGCAGTTTCCAGAGCTAAATACAAAAAAAAAAATCAAGAAAGCTGTATTAATTATCACAAGTTTAAGGTTATAATCACAGACAGCATAATGCCTAATGTCAATTAAACAATTGATTAAATATCTTACAACTGAATTACTGATCTGCTCCAACCCACCAACTAACATCAGGTGGAAGTTTTCTATAAGTGCATTTTTTAACAGTATAATTCAGAAAGGTAAACTAAGAGTGATATTTCAAGCTGTTTGATTTAATTTTGATTGTCCCCCTCATGGATCGTCACCTTATCGTGGTGGGGGGGTTTGCGTGCCCCAGTGATCCCAGGAGCTATGTTGTCCGGGGCAATTTGCCTCTGATAGGGTCTCCCAAGACAAACTGGTCCTGGGTGAAGGGCCAGACTAAGAACGATCCAACAGACTCTCATGACAAATTGTATATCAAGGATTCAGTGTACCCCGCCCGGTATGGGGTTACCGGGGCCCCACCCTGGAGCCAGGCCTGGGGGAGGGGCTCGAAGGCTAGCGTCTGGTGGCCAGGTTTCCACCCATGGGACCCGGCCGGGCTCAGCCCGAAGGAGTTACATGGGTCCGCCCTCCAGTAGGTTCACCACCTGCAGGAGGGATCATGGAAGTCCGGTGCTATGTGGATTAGGTGGCAGTCAAAGGCGGAGACCTTGGCGGACTGATCCCAAGCTTTCTAAACTGGCTTTTGGTACGTGGAATGTCACCTCTCTGGTGGGGAAGGAGCCTGAGCTGGTGTACGAGATTGAGCGATACCGGCTAGATATAGTCGGCCTCACCTCAACACACAGCTCCGGTTCCGGAACCAGTCTCCTGGAGAGGGGCTGGAGCTTGGCCTTTTCTGGAGTTGCCCCGGGCGAGAGGCGACGAGCAGGGGTAGGTATTCTTGTATCGCCCCACCTTGCTGCCTCTATATTGGAGTTTTCCCCGGTGGACGAAAGGGTTGCTTCCCTGCGCCTTCGGGTTGGGAAACGGGTCCTGACCATCATTTGTGCCTATGCACCAAATGATGTTTCAGAGTACCCACCCTTTTTGGAGTCTGTGACTGGGGTGCTGGAGGGTGCTCCTCCTGGAGACTCCATTGTCCTACTGGGGGACTTCAATGCGCACGTGGGCAACGACAGTGAAACCTGGAGGGGGGTGATTGGGAGGAACGGCCTGCCCGATCTGAACCCGAGTGGTGTTCAGTTATTGGACTTCTGTGCTAACCACAGTCTGTCCATAACGAACACCATGTTCAAGCATAAGGGTGTCCATATGTGCACCTGGCACCAGGACACCCTAGGCCGCAGGTCGATGATCGATTTTGTTATCGTATCATCAGACCTGCGACCGTATGTCTTGGACACCCGAGTAAAGAGAGGTGCAGAGCTGTCAACTGATCACCACCTGGTGGTGAGTTGGATCCGATGGCAGGGGAGGAAGCCATTCAGACCTGGTAGACCCAAACGTATAGTGAGGGTGTGCTGGGAGCGTCTGGCTGAGGCCCCTGTCCGGGAGGTCTTCAACTCCCACCTCCGGAAGAACTTCAACCACATTCCGAGGGAGTCTGGAGACATGGAGTCTGAATGGGCCATGTTCTCCACCTCTGTTGTTGAAGCGGCGACCCAGAGCTGCGGCCGCAAGGTGGTCGGTGCATCTCGTGGTGGCAACCCCCGAACCAAGTGGTGGACACCAGTGGTGAGGGGGGCCATTAAGCTGAAGAAGGAGTCCTATCAAGCTTGGTTGGCTTGTGGGACTCCCGAAGCAGCTGAGGTGTACCGGCAGGCCAAGCGGAGTGCAGCTCGGGTGGTTGCTGAAGCAAAAACCCGGGTATGGGAGGAGTTCGGTGAGGCCATGGAACAAGACTTTCAGTCGGCTTCAAAGAGATTCTGGCAAACTGTTCGGCGGCTCAGGAGGGGAAAGCAGCTCCCCGTCCACACTGTGTATGGTGCGGATGGGACACTGTTGACTTCAACTGGGGATATCGTCGGGCGGTGGAAGGAATACTTCGAGGATCTCCTCAATCCCACTGATACGCCTTCCACAGAGGAAGCAGGGTTTGGGGACAAGGGGGATGACTCGCCTATCACAGGGGCTGAGGTCGCCAAGGTGGTTAAAAATCTCCTTGGTGGCCGGGCCCCGGGGGTGGACGAAATTCGCCCCGAGTACCTCAAGGCCCTGGATGTTGTTGGGTTGTCATGGTTGACACGCCTCTGCAACATTGCGTGGAGGTCGGGGGCAGTGCCTTTGGCATGGCAAACCGGGGTGGTGGTTCCTCTCTTCAAAAAAGGGGACCGGAGGGTGTGCTCCAACTTTAGAGGGATCACACTCCTCAGCCTCCCTGGGAAGGTCTATGCCAAGGTACTGGAGAGGAGAGTCCGGCCGTTGGTCGAACCTCGGATTCAGGAGGAGCAATGTGGTTTTCGTCCTGGCCGTGGCACATCGGACCAGCTCTTTACCCTCTCGAGAATTCTTGAGGGTTCGTGGGAGTTTGCCCAACCAGTTTACATGTGTTTTGTGGACTTGGAGAAGGCATTTGACCGCGTCCCTCGTGGATTTTTGTGGGGGGTGCTTCGGGAGTATGGGGTATCGGGCTTGTTGTTACGAGCTATTCGGTCTCTGTACGACCGTTGTGAGAGTTTAGTTCGTATTGCCAACACTCGGTCGGAGTCATTCCCAGTGAGAGTTGGACTCCGCCAGGGCTGCCCTTTGTCACCGGTCCTGTTCATAATTTTTATGGACAGGATTTCTAGGCGCAGCCAGGGAATGGAGGGTGTCATGCTTGGTGACCACAGGATCTCATCTCTGTTGTTTGCAGATGATGTTGTCCTGTTGGCTTCATCCAGCAATGACCTACAGCTCTTGCTGGGACGGTTTGCCGCTGAGTGTGAAGCGGCTGGGATGAGAATCAGCACCTCCAAGTCCGAGTCCATGGTCCTCAGCCGGAAAAAGGTGGATTGTCCTCTCCGGGTTGGGGACAGGCTCCTGCCCCAAGTGGAGGAGTTTAAGTATCTTGGGGTCTTGTTCACGAGTGAGGGGAAAATCGACCGAGAGATCGACAGACGGATTGGAGCAGCATCTGCAGTGATGCGGACGTTGTACCGGTCTGTTGTGGTGAAGAGGGAGCTTAGTTCTAAGGCAAAGCTGTCGATTTACCAGTCAATCTACGTTCCTACTCTCACCTATGGTCACGAGCTTTGGGTAATGACCGAAAGAACGAGATCGCGGATACAAGCGGCTGAAATGAGCTTTCTCCGTAGGATTGCTGGACTCACCCTCAGAGATAGGGTGAGGAGCTCAGTCATCCGGGAGAGGCTCAGAGTAGAACCGCTGCTCCTCCACATTGAAAGGAGTCAGTTGAGGTGGTATGGGCATCTGATTAGGATGCCTCCTGGACGTCTCCCACTTGAGGTGTTTCAGGCACGTCCCACTGGGAGGAGACCCCGGGGCAGACCCAGGACTCGGTGGAGAGACTATGTCTCCCAGCTAGTCTGGGAACGCCTTGGTATCCCCTCTGAAGAGCTGGAGCAGGTGGCTGGGGAGAGGGAAGTCTGGGCTTCTCTGCTTGAACTGCTGCCTCCGCGACCCGGACCTCCGGAAAAGCGGTAGAAGATGGATGGATGGATGGATGGATTATGGTTGTAGGTTTTATTTATTAAATTACAAATTAGGATATTCTAATTAACCCAGATGCACTAATATTTACAGTGAGGGCTAATATTAATGAAGATGAAAAAGAGATGGCGACTCTCGTACCCTAGTAATTCCATCATTGGCTGTGTCTCAGTTCAGGTGCTGCAGCCTCATAGACTGCGACCCTGGAGGCTAGAACACTCCAAGGTCGGTAGGCTGCATCTAAAGGCTGATTTACGGCTGTTAAATGAGACGGTCTAGCCTTTGGAGGACGTATGTTTGCGTGACCGTGCACCACTTCGTCGCCAAGCAACAAGTTTCACGTGAGGTTTGGTGTGACAGTTTCTGAGCGTCTTTGCTTTCCACAGCACCGAGACGGAGTCAGAAACCCAAACAGCAATTTTATTTTTTCTGTTTTTCAGTTTGATAGAAGAACTGAAAAGCTTTCATCATCGACGCAGACATTTTTGTATTTGAGGCTGAGAGCTGATAGCAGCCAGGCAAAATATATTTTAAACTCAAAAGTTTCATACACATTAGTACAATTAATCTACCATCAGTATTATTTTCACAAGGAATGTACTATGTGTGTTTGGTAAAAATGTAATTTAGAATTGTCATTCATTGATTTCACATATTTTTATCATATAGAATCAGAATCAGATTTATTGCCATTGTTCATGTAGTACACAAACTAGGAATTTCTCTCGGTGAAATGCTGCAACATTAAACATGATAAAATAAAAGAAATAAAAAAACTATACATGCAATAAAGTGTAGAATAAGAATGAGTAATACTAGTCAAAGCAGTTTTTAAATATATTAGCGAGCAGCAGATATTGTGGAGTACCACATAGTGCAGTCGGTAATGCAAAAAGAAAACAGTGATGATTGACATGAGTCTGGTTGAGCTGCTGTACATAGTGCACAAGAGTCAATAAGTCACTTAGTGTTCAGCAGTCTGATGGCAGAGGGGAAGACGCTGTTCATGTGACGGGAGGTTTTAGTCTGAATGGACCGAAGTCTTCTACCTGAGGGGAGGGGGGCAAACAGTACGTGACCAGGGTGTGAAGGATCGGCTATGATCCGGCCTGCACGCCTCCGGGTCCTGGAGATGTACAGGTCCTGGAGAGATGGGAGCTTGCAGCCGATCACCTTCTCAGCAGTGCGCACGACGCGCTGCAGCCTTAGTCTGTCCCTGGCAGTGGCTCCTGCGTACCACACGGTTATGGAGGTGGTGAGGATGGACTCGATGATGGCCGTGTAGAACAGCACTAACATCTTGGTGGGTAGCTTGAGCTTCCTCAGCTGCCGCAGGAAGAACATCCTCTGCTGGGCCTTTTTGATGAGGGAGCTGATGGTCGGCTCCCACTTGAGGTCCCGGGTGATGGTGGTGCTCAGGAAGCGGAAGGAATCTGCAGTGGTGATGGGAGAGCCTGTGAGGGTGAGGGGGGGGCAGAGGGGTTGTGATTTTCCTGAAGTCCACAATCATCTCTACTGTCTTCAGAGCGTTCAGCTGCAGGTTGTTGTGGCTGCACCAGGATGCCAGCTGGGCCACCTCTCTCCTGTAGACGGACTCGTCACCGTTGGAGATGAGCCTGATGAGGGTGGTGTCGTCCGCAAACTTGATCAGCTTGACAGACTGGTGGCTGGAGGTGCAGGAGTTGGTATAAAGGGAGAAGAGTAGGGGGGAAAGTACACAGCCCTGGGGTGATCCGGTGCTGATGCTAACAGAGTCTGAGACAGTCTTTCCCAGCCGCACATGCTGCCTCCGGTCCGTCAGGAAGTTGGTGATCCACCTGCAGAGGGAGTCAGGCACGTTGAGCAGGGACAGCTTGTCCCGGAGCAGAGCGGGGCGGATGGTGTTGAATGCAGAGCTGAAGTCCACAAACAGGATCCTGGCATAGGTTCCCGGGGAGTTCAGGTGCTGCAGGATGGAGTGGAGGGCCAGGTTGACTGTGTCGTCCACAGACCTGTTGGCTCGGTAGGCAAACTGCAGCGGGTCCAGGAGGGGAGTGGTGATGGACTTGAGGTGGGGCAGGACCAGGCGCTCAAAGGACTTGATGACTACAGAGGTGAGCGCTACAGGTCTGTAGTCGTTAAGTCCAGTGATCTGTGGCTTCTTGGGGACAGGGATGATGGTGGAGGATTTGAGGCAGGTCAGCACGTGGCATAGCTTAAGGGAGGTGTTAAAAATGTCTGTGAAGACAGGAGTCAGCTCTTTCACACAGTGTCTCAGGGTGGAGGGAGACACGCCGTCCGGACCGGGGGCCTTGCGCGGGTTCAGTCTGGAGAACTGTCTGTGCACGTCCTGCTCACTGATGACAAGGGCAGGGGGGGAGGAGGGGGGGCGCCTTTGATGAAGTAGGGACCGTGGAGGCAGTGGAGCTGGGGGGAGGGGGGGAGATGGACACAGCTGACGAGGTGTCAAAACGGGCATAATGTTGGGACAGTCTTTGACAAAGGGCTTTGTCATCCTGACCTTTAGAAGCCTGAGGCCGATAGTTGGTGATGAGGGGTTGAGGGGTTGCACTGGCGTCACACAGGTCACGTGTCTTTTGTTTACTGCGCCATTTTGGACGGCAACGAACAGTCAAATCACCAGCAGCAAGCGTGAGTGTAATCAACTAGATAAATGGTTCCACAGAAATCAACACCATGGTCCAACGATGAACTGCAGACTTTTCTGTGCTTGGTAGCTGATTAAAGAAATCCAGAGGGAGCTGGATGGAGTGACCTGAAAAGAATTCACGGCCATGGCGGAGGCAGACAGGAGGCAGAGTGGTGTGGACCCGACCACGGCATCATCATTGTTGAAAACAGTGATAGAGGATGTTGAGTGATGTGATATGATGCATCTTTGCCATTATTTATCCCAGTGGTGGACAGCTCACTTTGAACAAACAACACCGTTGTCTCCTGTATGCAGACAATGAGCTAGCTAGTTAGCCATCAATGCTAACTCCGTGCTCTGCTTGTAGTTTGCGCTTGTGTCAATAACATCTGACGAAATAAGCCAGTGTTAATCCTGGTTAAAAAGTAGGGGTTTTTTACATGTTGCACTTTGATGCTGTGCAGGTACTTAAGTTGTGTGTGTATTTTCATTCTAGAGTCCCACCGCAGGCTGAAGATCTGCTGAACCCGGACCAGCAGCACATCCAGTTGCTTGTCAGTGAGGCAAGAGAGCATGAAACGGGAACAGGTCAAGTGGACCCCTGACCAAGTGAGCACCCCAAGTGGGCCCCGGGTCCAATCTGTACATGTACATGTACAAGTACACTTTCAATCCAGTGATTTACAAAGTGATTCAGAGCTTTCTAAAGCCTCATTCAGAACATCATAGTCCCACATACTGATGCTGTGGATTTTCATCTGGGGGCAGTCAGCGGTGGAGAAGAAAAGTCTTTTGAAAGCAGAAACTGAGCCAAAACCTTCTCTGGGTCAGTTTAGTTGTCATCTTACATTTTTATATTTTTTACACTTCTTGGTGACCAGGAAAAGTCTTTCCAACAGTTTTACACAAATTCTTCTTGTTGTTCTTCTTCGCGTTCATAAATCACTGGATTGAGAATGTACTTGTACATGACAGATTGGATCCTGGGGTCCACTTGGGGTGCTCACTTGGTCAGGGTCCACTTGACCTGGATCCCAGGAAACTACCTTGTGAAGGGAGCAGATGGCTCAGAATGCTGCCTTCAATCAAGCGTTCCTTGGTGTGCTGGGCCATCTTGAGAGTGGCCGGCGTGTGTGACCCATTCTGAGTTTTTTTTACAGTTTAAAGTTTGAATTTTGCACATTCTAAATAATCTGGATTTTGCTTGTGATCGTAATAAACAATTTAGTGACTTACGTGTTTGCATCACGATTTTCTATTTTTCCATTAAAGCAGACGGACAGACGAAAATTCAATATCGCTAATTCTTATCTCAAATTGTTGTCTGAGACGAGCTAAGTCGAACCGCGCATGTTTTGGTGTCAACGAATGTCGCATAAGGTGACAATGCGCTCTTGAAGTACGCTGTTGTGGAGAGCTGTCTGACCCAGCCAAGCGATCAGCAGCTAAGATGGCCACTGACTGTGTGACGTCACCACCGGCAAACACACGCACACGGTCGGCGGCCAGTGCTGTGTTTTGCTTCATGCAACACTTGATGTTTACTTCTTAAAATCGGCGATTACGGATATTTCTCGGAATACTTGTGGATTACAAATAGATTATTTATGAAGATTAGGATTTCAGGAATCGAATTAATATGGTTTGGCGTTGTGTTGTCTACGGGTGCGATGGTATACCTGCTGTGTTTTGCTTCATGCAACACTTGATGTTTACATTTTAAAATTGGCGATTACGGATATTTCTCGGAATTACCAAATATTTTCATGACCATAAGAACGGTTAGGGGGAAAAAAACTTGCTGAAGAAAGACAGTTTAACTCACCGGTTACTTATATTGGAAGTCCATCCTCCTGTGTCTTTTAGAAGCAAAGTTCTCAATTACAGAGACATACAGTGTTCCCTATTGCTTCAGCTTCTGTATTAAAGCAGACTCCAGTGAAATAGTACCCAGGTTTGTCAGTCTTTCTTGTCCACATATATTTTGCAGGTGTCACAGCTCGCCGCTCTCAGGCATCTGCCTCAGCTGCGCACACACCTGCACCTCGTTAGCACCCTACATGTGCAGTAGACATTTCGTTTACAGCGATTTCGAGAATAAGATGCAATTTGAAATGAAATTTGCAAAAAGATTGGTGATAAAGAAAACGGCTATTCCAACTATATATCCCTCGATTCCCAAGTCTGACTGTGAGACAAGTGTCAGTGACAGTGCGTGAAAAGCAAGGATGATCTACCGAGGCAATCAGCTGTCAGAAAACGAGAAGTAAACAGGGTAAGTTTTGTATTTTTAATATTCACTGCAAATGTTTACTAAACATTTTAAATGAATTCCAAGCAATGGATGATTTTCAAAATCAAACATGTAAAAGCAGAAGAAATTACCAATGACAGTTCAGCTTTCAATTTTTAGGGAAGCAACATATTTGCTAAGAAAAACAAATAGCCTAAGATTGTAAGAGAAATGTGCTTTTAAAAATGGAACCCCAATTTTCTACCATAAAATGGTGCCCATTATAATTGTGAAATGTTATTTATTGGAATATAATAATTGCTATATCTGCAAACTAGTTATTTTCTTAATCTGTAGTGATACTCCATTGATTTTTGTATTTCTTTGTATATTTCTGCTGTGTTTTCAAACATTCATACAAAGGTGGTATAGTATGTAATATTTCTTTTCAAATTGAGAAGAATTTAGTGTGTTCAAATTATTCAAATGTATATGACATGCGACTTTGATGAATGCTGAACTATGACAATTATAACATTGACATGAACATTAATAAACTCAATATATGATTTTACCAAACTTTATTTACATATTGTTCACAAATCTAATCTTGGTAGGCAAAATCCCTTGTAGTGATCAGATGGGAATGTTTCTCTGATGAGGCTCACTGCACAGGCAGGCAACATAACCCTCACTTCTTTCCCACAAATAAGGCTGAATACCCCCTCAGCACCACCCAAAACTACTTCATCATCCGATTCTTCATTTTCAATGTCATCATTTATATTGAGGTTGTCAAACTCGAGAAAATAATCGCTGTCCGAATCACTTTGCTCTCGTTCTGCCATTTTCTATAGCTGTTGTGACGTCACCAATGCCCGCACCTATCGAGAGATGGCGGTACTGCAGCCTCACTAAGTGAAGGCTGAGCTATGAGCAAATAAGGTCATTTATGGAAGCTGGTGACACATATTAAATCGCGGGAATAGACAGAATAGAATATTTTCATACAATCTGTTGATTGGTTCAATAAAAAAATGTCACTGTCCATCTGCTTTAAGACACCAGTGGGAAAAGTCAACAATACAAATCAAACATTTATCACTGACACTGAAAATAATGACTAATTTTTAAGAAAAAATAACAATTATTTTATTTCCTGAAGACTGTATTGTTGGATGTGCCAGTGCAGAAAACACTGCACACTTTAGTGATAGTACCAGTATTTGGAGGAATTCTGGGCCCTATGAGCATCTGGATTTCCTAATAATGAGTTAGGGTTTAATGGGATTTAACATGTTGTTTTTTTTTTAATTTAAGTTTTTATAAAGGGTATACATGTCATTACAGCATTACATTGTTTACATTTTCATCATGTTCCCTTTTTTTTGTTTTTTGACAACATTGGAAGAGTAATTATTACAACACCCTTTTTATAAGTGAAAGAAAAAGAGAAATTAAAGAAAGAACAAAAAAACAAAACAGGAGAAAAAAAAACAAGAAAAAATAAATAAAAAATAAATAAAAATTAAAAAATGAAAGAGCATCTGAGTAGCGCTGGAACAAAGAGAGGTGCCATTATTGAAATGGTATTTGTCAAAGATTAGATCTGATGGAAGACACATATGCGATCCAGGATTGCCAAAAGTTCAAGAACCCATCCATGTCCTGTCTCAGTGCGAATGTCAACTTTTCCATCGAATAAATGTCCTGAATCACGTTAATCCAATCTTCAGGTGTAGGACAGTCCTTCAACATCCATTTTTTTGTTCGAGCTTTTTTACTTGCCAATATCAAAACAGTGAATAAGTATTTTTCTCCTCGTCTTTCCAGTGATTCCGGTAGTGAGCCCAAATACAAAGTTACAAAAGAAAAGGGAACTGTTATTTTGAATATTTTCTCCAATATTGTCTGTACATTATTGGTGGATAACTGGACATGACCAAAACACATGAAAATGATTTGCAGTCTCATCACCACACAAGCGGCAACAATTCAACTCCTTACGAGTAAATTTGTTTTGTGCAGGTGTTCTGAAAAATCTTACCAAATTTTTCCATCCAAATTCTCTCCACTGCAGGGATGAGGTACTTTCCCATTGCTGTTTATTTAGCTTTTCCCATATTTCCAGTTGTAAAGTGAAATTCCCCTCTTTTTCCCATCTTTCTTTTATATATGATGTGTTGTCTCCTTTTAAGTCTTGAAGACCTTGGTATATTTTAGAAATGTATCTGATCCCTGGGATCCGTTTATATGCCATTAAGAAGACCTTCAGAACACCTGACTGGGCCCTTTCTAAATCCTCCTTTTTAAGTATTTTGTTTATGTGGTGTCTAAGCTGAAAGAACCTGTAAAGGTCTTGATTTATTAGACCTTGTTTTTTCAAATCTTCGAAACTTCTTAAAATTTGCCCTTTAAAAAAATCATAACATTTTATCAGTCCGTTCTCTTTCCACTTTTTAAATCTAGTGTCTGTTTTATTAGGAGTAAAGTCTTGATCATAGGCAATCCATTGCAGTAATCGATAGGGTTCTTTAGTTTGATTCTCTCTGACTATCTTAAACCAAATTTTTAGCGGGGTCTCTATCCACGGGTTAGTGTTATTCAAAAGTTTAGGTAAGGCATTGTTCCCTATTATCGCCTGTAGGGGGATGTCACTTGATATTTGGCATTCCATCTCCTTCCATTGTGCATTGTAGACTGGGTTACATATCTCTACTAAAGTTTTAATTTGTGCGGCTTTAAAATAGTCCCTGATATTTGGCAGCGCGAGCCCACCTTTGTCTTTGTTTAGCTGTAGGGTTCTATATCTGATTCTAGGTCTCTTGCCCTGCCATATGAATCTTGAGATCCTTCTGTCCAGTTCTTGCCATGTTTTTTTGGGAGGTTCTACCAGTATTGTTTGGAAAAGGTATAGAAGACGTGGAAGTATATTCATTTTGACTGCTTCAATTCTTTGTGCAGTACCCAAGAATGGTATCATATTCCATCTTGCTAGGTCAGATTTTATTTTTGCCATCAGTGGATCATAGTTTAGTGTTATAATATTGTTGAGTTGTTTCGGGATATTGACCCCCAGATATTTCATAGATTCCATCTCCCAGTTAGTTTTGAGTGTGCTTAGTAAATATTGATTTGGGTCATAGTTGAATGTTAAAACTTGGGTTTTATGCATGTTTAATTCGTACCCCAATAAATCTCCAAACTCTGAAAAAACTGAGATTAGTTCTGGAAAAGAGGTGTCCGGCTGCCCCAGGTATATTAAAATGTCATCAGCAAAGAGTGCTATTTTATGTTCCTTCTGACCAAGTGTAATACCTTGAATTTTTTGATTTTGTCTTATCCATTGGCTCAGAGGTTCTATGAAGATTGCAAAGAGCAGTGGAGACAAGGGGCAGCCCTGACGACATCCTCTTTCCAGTTCAAAAGATGATGATAATTTACCGTTAATCCTTATTTTAGCTGTTGTTTTTTTATATAATGCCTGGATAGTTCTAATGAAGTTGTTAGGAAAACTGAAACTGGATAAGATTCTATATAGGAAAGACCAGTCAACCGAATCAAATGCTTTTTCACCATCTAATCCCAATATAGCTGCATTTAAGTTATATTTTTTTATATGATGAATTATGTGTAAAGTGCGTCTAATGTTGTCTTGTCTGTCTTTGTCTTATAAAACCTGTTTGGTCTAAATGAATTAAGTCTGTCAGTATATTTTCTAACCTTTTGGCAAGGATAGTGGTAAAAAAGCTGATAGTCCTGATTTAACACACTGATTGGTCTGTAGTTGGAGCAGTCTAGTTTATCCTTTTCAGGTTTAGGTATGACTGCAATGACCCCTTCTCTCCAGGAGGGGGGATTTCCTCTGTTTGGAGGACTAG
This sequence comes from Pholidichthys leucotaenia, assembly GCA_020510985.1. NCBI lineage: Eukaryota > Metazoa > Chordata > Actinopteri > Cichliformes > Pholidichthyidae > Pholidichthys > Pholidichthys leucotaenia. The sequence goes on along the minus strand of CM035844.1, from coordinate 270,405,349 downwards.
TTAAATGTTTTCAGGAGGAGAGGAGATAGTTGCTGTTTAAAGGTTTTGTACCACTCTGCTGTGTAGCCATCTGCTCCTGGGGATTTGTTCGCTTTAAGTTTCATAATTGCTTTTTCTAATTCTTTAGGTTGTATTTCTGACAGTAGTGTTTTATTTTGTGACTCAGTAAGTTGGGGAAGGTTTAATGTGTTTAGGAATGCTTCGGATGCGTTTTTATGTTTTTTGAGGGAGTACAAGTTCTTGTAGTAGTTCTCGAAGCTTTTAAGAATATTCTGAATTCTAAATTTTATTTCCTTTGATACTGGGTCTCTGATTTTGTAGATTGCTCTCTCCGTTTGTTGTTTCCTCAATTTATAGGCTAGTAATTTTGCCAGTTTGCTGCCTGTTTCATAGTGTTTTTGTTTCAGAAATGTAAGTTTCTTCTGGATTTCTATTGTGTAGATCTCATTTATTTGTTTTTTAATTTCCTTAATTTTGAGCGAGTCATTAGAATGACTGTTGTCTTTGTGCTCTTTTTCTAGGTTCTTAAGTTCTGACTCTAATGTGATTAGTTTTTCTTGTCTCAGTTTCTTTTGGAGTGCCAGTTTTGCGATAATCTTTCCCCTTATTACAGCTTTGCATGTGTCCCACAGTATTAAAGGGGATACTTCTCCATTATCATTTTCTTCCAAATATCTGAGAATATCTGATTCCAATTCATCTTTCAGTGGTCCTTTCAGCACATTTGAATTTAACCTCCAAGAAAATGTATTATTTGTGTATTTTTGGATACTTAAGTCCATATAGATCGGACTGTGGTCAGAGAGATCCATCAGTCCTATTTTACATGTTTTTACTCTTCCAATGTCTCTATTAAACATAAAAAAATAGTCAATCCTTGAGTATGATGAATGTGGTGCTGAGTAAAATGTATAATCTTTTACACTGGGGTTGAATTCCCTCCACACGTCACAGATTCCCATTTCTTTTAGTAGCATCCAAGTTTTTCTACTTTGAGTGTTATTTTGATGTGGAGAATTACCTGATGCATCCCAGTATGGATTCAGTCTTAGACTGAAGTCTCCACCACATATCACTAAACCTTGGGCTTTAGTTATCATTAGGTCAAATACATTTTTATAAAATTTCCAGTTAGCCCCTGGAGGTGCATATACATTCAGCAGGGTGATATCTTCTCCCTCTAGCCGCCCTAGTACCATACTGAATCTCCCTTCTTTATCTTTAACAGTGTGATGGCCCCCTATTATGCTACTCAGAAACTGAAAGAACATTAAGAACATAAAAAACATTAAGAACATAGTATATAAAACTTTAAAACAAAAAAACTGACAAAAGATCTTCCTGAGCTGAGGTCTTTTTAGTGACCTTAGAAGAGCCTTGATGGTGTGTTGGCTCTGAGGGAAATTCCTCAGATTCCGTTACATGCTGAGGGCCCTCTCTTACCCCTGTAAGTTGTCCCATGTTTTTAATGTGAATTTCAGATCCCAATCCGAACTTGTAATGATTTTATTTTATTTATTATTATTTGTTTTTATGCCTATACCCTATGAAATTGTGCGCAACCTCCCACCACCATCACAGCAAACAGTCACGTTAGTACAATATTTGTTAGTGTGGAGAGATCATGTGGTTCATTGTCACATTTCTATTTTAACAAGTTTTTTTTTTTTTTTTTTTAAAGATTTATTTGTTTCTAATATTATGTCTGTTCCATGAAATGTTTTACCACTTGCTGAATCTGCATCTCCTTTAGTGTTTGTTACCTTGTAGGAGGAGGGTTGGATGCGCAGATTGATTAAAAATATGGTTATTCCCTCCTGTAAACGCTCAGCTTTTCCTTTGGCGCTGGGTTTCCCGCTGCTGGCTCGTGGATTTTGAGGGTCTCTGTGTGCACCACGTTTGAGCCTTGATTCTTTCGATCGGGTCTGCTGCGGGTTTATACACCGTTACCGGGAGTCCTCTTCTCGCCATATCTGTGGTTGCTTCGGGATTTAACATGTTTTAATGCAAACTACTTTATGATTCAGAATTCTGTTGACGCACTTACACCAAACCAAAAGTGATTTCTCAAACTGCAGGATTATTTAGACAGCTTTTCCGATCTTTTAGCATTCAATTTATGTCACTAAATCTTGGTAACCTTCACAAATAAAACAAACAAAAGTGGAGACACATCTGCAAAAAGCACAGAAGTTAACTGTAAAAATTCCGAGTGCAATACAAAAGGAGTACATAGTACATTATTCACACATAGAATATAAATAGATAGATGGCTAAGGTCTTTATTGTCCGTTTACATGGAAATTTGTATTGCAGCACCCGTTCGTTAAAATACATGAAAACAAAACACATAAAAGACTCATAGCCAAAAACACCAAGACACATGTATATTTATACAGTATCTACATGTATATATCCAGTAAATCCATGCATTTTCCATGTAACCTTGTGACTGTATTATTTTAATTGCTTTTAATCCTAGATGAAGTTTGTTTTGGGTTAAAAATGCATCATAATTGTTAAATATATCTTATTATACCTAACTCTGTACTGTTTACCTGTTGAAATATATATTTTAGGGCTAATATAACCCCATAACTATAATATGGCACCTGACGATCAGTTTTTGGCAGCTGATCACTTTTTGCCACGACACCACCGGCTGGAGCAGCTACATGCCATGATGTATCAACAGTCTCTCCATGATCATATCCAGGAAGCTAAACGTTTCTACAGACAGTCTGAAGTTCTACAATCACTGCGGTTTGTGAAGCTGAGGTGACATCCCACCACTGAGGCTCGGTTGAACGGCCAGACCGATGGTTTGAAGCAATAATTTTTCCACAAGAGAGCCATCTGAAACACACACACAGCATACATATTTTAGTACCTAATAGCGATAGCTTTTTTTTTTTTTTTTGTTACTTATTTGTACCCGTAGGTAGATTTGGTTTGCAGTCTGGTGACAAGCCACCGGCTGCTGGTCGCTGCATGCGCGAGCGCCCTAAACCTACATGTTTTTGGTTTCTTCAGCTTGCCATGATTACAATGTAGTACGGGGGACTTATTAGTGCTAACTAGCATTAGCAATCATTAGCTTACCTTCATATGTGATCTAGTTTGTATCCTCACATCTTCACTGCCCCATGGCTTCCTGAACTCTCCAGTACTTTTCCAGAGTTTTGTCTCGCTGCCCATAGCCTTCTCTGGCTCTCCTTTTTTGCCTTTACTCTGAGAAAAAGCCAGAGAGCAGCAGGCTCGCCTCCAGATTGTAGGGTGTTAGAAATGAAGAAGCGATGTGACTTTATAAATCAAAGTTTAATATCAGCTTCACCTCCCGAACATGTCTCATCTCGGTGCAGAAGCAGAATAAGAGGTTGAGCGCAGTCAGACCTTCATACTTATACCCACACTCAACAAAAGACATTGCATATCAAAGCTGACATCCCGCATTAACATAATCCCCCCTCCATTGTCCTCCGTCTCCTCCACCTGACCCTGGGTGGTCAGGGAGATCGATCCAGTCTCCACCGCTGCGACTCTGTCTGCTCTTTGATTCTCGCTGGCAGTTGAGACCTCTTGTCCTGTTCATAGGCGTGAGGTCATTCCACATATGTAATCACTAAACATTCTAATATGTCTATACATATGTAGGTATGGAATATATGATTAATATAAGCCACAGCCCCCCCCAAACGACTAAGAAAAGGACAATCAAATTAAGTTTACAGTTTAAGATAATCTCTATGACATATTATACTGTTAACCTCTTGACAGGGAAAACGAGGAAAAATCTTTCCAGTAGTCATGCTCCTGTAGAGAATTCAGTGGTAACAACAACAGTATAGTAATATCACAAATCATCCTTAGAACTGTCACGGCACAATCTGATAACACAGTTAACAACTCTTGGTCAATTTGTATCAGTCCCTGTGCCGTCTGGGTTTTAATCTTCTCCCGAATCTGCTGTGGGTCCGCTTTGGCGTCGTGGTGGGACCCTCCTGTAAGGAATCTGCAGTTTGGGGAGGAGAGTGGTTATTTGTTCCCTGCAGGGGGGCTGAGTTTTTTTTCTTGAGGGGTCTACCCCACCGAGGTGCTCTCGCCACCCGTGCAGGTTCGTCTCTCAACAAGAAGGCAGGTTTAAGTCTGTCAATGCTGACTGTTTCTTTTCTGTCCCCTAAATCAAGCACAAAATGCTTATCACCAGGTTCCAGCACTCTGAATGGTCCGTCGTATGGTGGACGGAGGGTTGATTTTAAAGCTTCGTGCCTAACAAAAACGAACTCGGCGTTTTTTAAAGCTTGGGGGACAAAAACCCGTGGAAAAGAGTGATGTGCCGGTCCGGGGAGAGTGTCCGGTCCGGTGCTGCCTAAAGGCCTCAGGGCTAGAAGATGCCCGGGCTCTGGGTTCTCTGGTAAAAACTCACCTGGGAGTCTGAGAGGTTGTGCAAAAACTAATTCTGCTGGGGAGGCGTCTAGATCGTCTTTAGGCGCAGAACGCAACCCTAATAAAACCCAGGGAAGTTTGTTCACCCAATCTGTATCCGTTAGTGAGGCCCTGAGGGTGGCCTTTAAAGATCTGTGAAAACGCTCGCATAACCCATTAGCCTGAGTGTGATATGCGGTGGTGCGGTGAATTGTCGCCCCTAAGCTGCTAGCCATGGCTGACCAAAGCTCTGAGACAAATTGAGGCCCCCTATCGGACGTGATGTCCGATGGGACGCCGAAACGTGCCACCCAGTTTGTTAAAAAAACGCGAGCGACTTCTGCAGCTGTGGTTGACGCCAAAGGGACCGCCTCAGGCCAGCGCGTAGTACGGTCTGTCATCGTTAACAGGTGTGTGAAACCCTGAGACGAAGGTAGTGGTCCCACGAGGTCGACATGAACGTGGTCAAACCTTCTGGCTGGGATTCGAAAAGGCTCTAGAGGAGCTTTTGTGTGTTTGTGTATTTTGGCGCGCTGACAAGACATGCAAATTTTTGCCCATTCCTTTACATTTTTGCTCAGGCCCGGCCAAACAAACTTTTCTGCGACCATTTTAACCGAGGCGCGCGAGGGAGTGAACCGAGTCGAAAATGCGGCGGCGCCATGCAGCTGGGACTACTGGGCGAGGTCGGCCGGTTGAAACGTCGCAGATTAGGGGGGGGTACACCGTCACGTAAACCCCTTTCCTCCAGTCTTAACCCTGTTGGTCCAGACAGGAGCGCGCGCACGTCTGCGTCGCTGCTTTGTTCCTCTGCCATGGCCGCGTAATCTATCCCTACGTGAATTGGGGCCGCGTACGCGTCCGCGTTGGCGAAGAGTTCTGCAGCTGAGGTAGTATAATCTGTCTCCTCGTGCTCTGGCGATGTCACAGCGCGAGAGAGGCAGTCTGCTACCACGTTAAGTTTGCCTGCCACATGTCGAATGTCTGTGGTGAACTCTGAAATTGCAGCAAGCTGTCTTTGTTGCCTGCCTGACCATGGTTCTGAAATTTTAGCCATCGCAAAAGTGAGCGGTTTGTGGTCTACAAAAGCCGTGAAGCGCCGCCCTTCTAACCAGAACTGGAAGTGGCGGATGGATAAATGAAGCGCTAGCAGCTCCCTGTCAAAAGTGCTGTATTTACGCTCGGTTTGGTTTAAAGATTTGCTAAAAGATGCTAAAGGCTGCCAGGTTCTGCCAACATGTTGCTCCACGACTGCCCCTATGGCCAGGTCTGAAGCATCTGTGGTTAACGCTATGCGGGCCGAGGGATCGGGGTGAACCAACAATGTGGCATTCGCTAGAGCACTTTTTACTTCCGCGAAGGCGTGTTTGCGCTCCGGGGTCCATTCAACCGCGTTGGAAGGCTTTTGTTTTCTGAGCGCGGCATACAGGGGCTGCATGAGTTGAGCTGCGCGGGGGAGGAAACGGTTGTAAAAATTCACCATTCCCAAAAATTCTTGCAGCGATTTGACCGTTTGTGGTCGTGGAAAATTTTTTACTGCGCGGACTTTGTCTGGCAATGGGACTGCCCCCTTCGGTGAAACTCTGTGTCCCAAAAAATCAATTTGTGACACGCCGAATTTGCATTTGGCTGGGTTGATTATTAACCCGTGCTCTTCTAGTCTCTGAAAAACTGTAGTGAGGTGTTGTTCGTGTTCTTCCTCTGACGGGCTGGCTACCAGCATATCGTCGAGGTAGACGAACACGAAGGGGAGGTCGCGTAATACCGCGTCCATCATACGCTGAAAGGTTTGAGCAGCGCCTTTGAGGCCGAACGGCATCCGCAAAAATTCAAAAAGACTGAAAGGGGTTATTACAGCCGTTTTAGGAATGTCTTCTGCTCGAACGGGGACTTGGTGATAGCCGCGGACCAGGTCTATTTTAGAAAAAATGCGCGCACCCGCCAGATGTAGTGAAAAATCTTGGATGTGAGGAATTGGGTAGCGGTCATGCGCTGTCGCATTGTTTAGTCTGCGGTAATCGCTGCAAGGTCTCCAAGAACCGTCGGTTTTCGGAACCATGTGGAGTGGCGATGCCCAGGGGCTTTTCGAGCGTCTAATAATGCCTAATTTTTCCAGGGTGGCAAACTCGTCCCGTGCTATGGCGAGCTTGGTCGCGTCTAAGCGCCGAGCTTTGGCGAACACGGGTGGGCCTGTTGTGGGGATGAAGTGTTCAACCCCGTGTTTCGCTACTGTCGCTGAAAATTTGGGAACTGTGAGTGCTGGAAATTGGGTGAGGAGTTGGTCAAACTTACCTCCTGCTGTTGTGACGCTGGCCTGCACGGGTGGTGGAGAAACTCGAGCTGAGCAGGGGATAGAAGAAAATGACAGTGCATTAACCAAGCGCCTATTTGCTAGATCGACTAACAACCCATGTGCACACAAAAAATCAGCGCCCAACAAGTTAAAACTCACCGCCGCTACAATAAATGTCCATCTATAGTTGCGGCCGTGGATGCAAAGAGGCAGGTTCCTTTCACCGAAGGTGTCGATGATCGAGCCGTTGGCTGCCATCGCTCCATTTCCCCGGGGACCCATGGCCCGGTCTGTGTGGGAAGGGGTGATAAAGCTCAGCTGAGCTCCGGTGTCGATCAGGAACTGTCTCCCGGTGTGTCCGTCAGTCACATAAAGCAGCTTATTTGTCTCGCCGAGAGCCGCAGCTGTTAACGGTTCTCGGCTTTGGCGTTTCCCGAACTTTTGAATTTGCAGGGGAGGACGCATTTGTACGCCCTCTCGGCGAAACGGTGGTGGTAATAGCAGAGGTCGTTCCGCCTGCTGCGCCTTGGTTGTGTTGCCGCCATGGTGGCCGGGCTCTGCTCGGTTGTCTGTGGTTCTCCGCTGCTCTGGGCTTCCGCGCTGAGATCTGCGGATGCTGCTGTGGCCATCTGTTCGCCGCAGGCGTTGATGAGTCGCTGTGCTTCTCGGGCCAGCGCGCGGAAGTCCTGCTGGGTGCTGCACCGCATGTTGACCAGCGTCCCTCTCATGTGTGGCGGCAGAGTGCTGAGGAAGATATGTTGGAAGAGGAAGTTGTCGTTGTCCTCTTCTTTAAGCTGCAGCATGTCCTCCATGAGGGCCTTGGGTCTGCATCCTCTGTGGCCGTAGATCGCCAGGATCTTCTCTGCTCTCTCCTCGGCTGAGGGGACGAAGTTCTTGACGATGGTCGCCTTAAGTTCTTTGTATTTGTTATGAGCGGGCGGCTGTTGGATTATGCTCCGCGCACATCTTGACGTGGCAGCGTCGAGTTTGGCGACGATGTGATAAAATTTTGCCTCGTCTGCCGTTATGCCCGCTAGCGCAAACTGAGCCTCAGCTTGCTGGAACCACGAACTCAGGTCGTCTCGCCAGAATTCTGGCAGCTTGACGGTGACGGCGCTTGTGTGGGCCGTCCCTGATGTGTCCGCCGGGTGAGAGCGCCTTTCTTCTGCTCTCACGGCGGGGCTGGGGATGGTGCTCGGTTGAGCCCTCTCTGTAGCTTCTGCCGTGGGGGAACGTCCTCCATCCGTTCCCCTGTCTGCGTGGGTGCCGGCGCTTGCCTGGGTCGCCTCTGATGAGTTAATCGCGGGAGAACGTCTCTGTTCCATCCTCACGTCTGGTCACCAGTGTAGGGAGTTAGAAATGAAGAAGCGATGTGACTTTATAAATCAAAGTTTAATATCAGCTTCACCTCCCTAACATGTCTCATCTCGGTGCAGAAGCAGAATAAGAGGTCGAGCGCAGTCAGACCTTCATACTTATACCCACACTCAACAAAAGACATTGCATATCAAAGCTGACATCCCGCATTAACATAATCCCCCCTCCATTGTCCTCCGTCTCCTCCACCTGACCCTGGGTGGTCAGGGAGATCGATCCGGTCTCCACCGCTGCGACTCTGTCTGCTCTTTGATCCTCGCTGGCGGTTGAGACCTCTTGTCCTGTTCATAGGCGTGAGGTCATTCCACATATGTAATCACTAAACATTCTAATATGTCTATACATATGTAGGTATGGAATATATGATTAATATAAGCCACACAGATCCATATTGTGTTTTTCTTGTTACATACAAGTGATGTCATGGGAGTGTTGGGCCGCCTTGCTGTAAAGATCTCACTCGATTAAGGTGGTATTCAGTCGTAATGGATAACAACACTGTGGCGAGTCGGACAGAGTACATGCTGGTGGAATTATTATTATTATTCTCAACACAGGGTCTACACTATTTGCCGTCCAAAATGGCAGAAAAACAATGTGGCATGTAACCAGTGACGTCATGTGTAACCCCTCTATACTCAACATAAACAAATGAAATTCTTTATCATTTCAACAATTTATTCCACTAGTCATCTGCTTTTTAGCAGCTACAAAAAGTAGAGTATTACATAACTTTCTTTGGAGTTTGGTGCATGAGTGTAACTCCAAAAGCTTCAAAAATAATATAAAACTTATTCATATCCTTGATTCCAAGCTACAAGTATGTGTGTGTGTGTGTGGTGTGCATAATTCTGATTTTTTTTAATGTATTTTTTAATAAACCAGACCTCAGTACTGCAGCATCAACCTGACAGTTCCTGTACTGAGACAATGTTTTTGATGAGGACACCAGGGCTGTCTGTAGGCTGAGTAGAGAGGCTCAGGCAGTGCTGATGGATCGTCTGCAACAAAACTGTCGACATGGATGGGGTGCCACAATCGAGACCCTGGTTCTCCTCTTCTGGCTAGCAAGTGGGACATCATACATGGTGGTTGCAAGAGCCTTTGATATGCCTTGTTCTACTGTCTACTGAATTGTCCACAGAGTGACAAAAGAAGTGGTGTCCATTCGCCATCGGGTCATCCACTTCCCAAAGACAACTGAAGACCTGGAAGCTGCGGGGAATGGGTTTGCAGGGCTGGCAAGACACCGTGCATTCCGAAAAGCTGCAGATGTAATCGACTGCTGCCACGTCCGGATCAAGCCACCAGCCACCCCTGATGGTCACAAACTGCCTGCAGAATAATGGATGCCAACAGTTTTCCGTTTTTGTAGCAGAGACCATCAGGGCCATTTCATTGATGCATATGTAGGCTGGCTTGGTTCAGGCCATGACTCAAGGGTGCTTCGCTACAGCCCACTCTACAGATCAGCCTACCCTCCTCCAGGGCACTGAGGATACCCCTGCTTGTAGCGACCACTCCCCCTCATCACTACCTGCAAGAGGCCAGTGCAAGGTGTGGCCGCCCGGCGCTTTAACACTTGTCGTCCCCGCTCCATTATAGAGCGTGCCTTGGGGATGATGAAAAAATGGTTCAGAGCCATCTTTCTGCAAGCGCTGGAGGTGCACCACACCTTTGTACCTCATGTAAGAAATATATCAATTTTAATGAGAAAAGCAAATTATGTTTTAACAGTTAATTCAGTTATTTGCATGTACTTATTGGACATTTTCAGGTAATAACCGCGTGTCATCCACCACGACATCTGCCTCGGGGCTGGTGACATCATAGCCCCAGAGGACGAGCCTGAGGAGGACGCTAGCGAGAATGAGGGGTTGGTTGTGCCGCGGTGTCTGCTATGGAGGAGCTACCAGTGGATCAAGACTATTGTTGACTGGCAAGTAAAACACACATTTCAACTGATAGTAATTTAAAATAATCTGTGAAGTCATTTAAGCATGAAATTTATTATGTCACATTCAGGATAATAATAATTGTGTAGGTTACGTTTTAATAATTACAGTTTCTGAAACCATCTTAGTAACATGGCAGTCATCGAGTCTGTTGGCCCTGCAAGCCCAGCCCGTGGACGAAGCGGCGGACAGTGGGAGGATGGCGTCCTGCTGCCTCTGAAGACCACACCAGATGATGTCCCACCAAGAAGCACAAACCGGGGTCTTCACTGTGGCTGCCCAGCATTCCCAGGGACTCTCTGCTCAGCCTGTCTTATCTTGTATGTAATTCATGTTTTATTGGTTCAGTTGAAATGTTTTGAAGTCAGTGTTCTGTATTGTTCATGTTATTATTTTGTAAATGGTTCTCCAAAACACAACAAAACAACTAAACAAAACAATTTTTCCACTAATTTTTCAAGTAATGTCAGAAGTCTGTCTTCTCCTCTGCGTCCTCACGTCCTCCCTTATCAAGCCAATCAGCTCCTCATCTTTGTTTTTCTTCCTTTTTTGCCGTCACTACTGGCTGACTCCCTCCTCCTTTTCATCATCTTTATCAGCAGCAGCATGATGTTCTTGGCCGCCCTGGTGTCTCCTCAGGAATGGAGGCAGTTAAAATTGGGGGCGGGGGGGGGGGGGTGCTGATTGAAGGCCGCTGTCCTCAGACCTCATCCATGAGGACAAACCAGGGCCAAGTTTCTGCAGTGGATTTGCCACAGACTCCCTGTCCAGAAGCTGGATACTTGCAGTCCTAAAACAGAGGAAATCATTCATGACAGCAAAGAAAACAATGCAATTAAAGCTAAATATAGAATTGTCTGAATCATTCATATAAATACTTTAACTTTAAACCACATTTCTGTACTTTGTATTTTTTCTTTAGGTTGTCCCACTTTTTTTGGCCTGTTCCTCCAGGCCCATCTCCTCCAGAATTACCCTGATGACAATTTAAAAAAAAGAAAGACAAAAACTCATTAGTCGTTGACCAAATTAAGTCTTATTTTAAAGTAGTATCAGACAGGTAAAAAGTTAGTATCACCACCAGAAAATACCTGATTCTCTTTTTTTTTTAGCAATGTGGGTCCCTATGATCTGAAGTTCTACATTGGATTTAATTTTATTGCAAATCAGGCTGCTGCATATAGAAACCCAGCCTTCTTACTCATTTCCAAGCCACACTTGCCGAGTGCTTTGCTGCTGTGAAACGGGCTCGTTTGGCAGCTCCCAGTCGATTAATTTCTCTGTTTGCTCCGTAAAAACAATAAATCAATAAAAACTAAAGTTTTACACATTTCACACATGACTTTGACGGGACCTACACAATTAAATAAAATGCACGTGTAATTAAGAAAAACATACACTGTCCCTGTCACAGGAGCACAAAAGAGATAAATTGGTTTCAGTAATTATAATTAACATCTTGACAGCATGAAGTACAAAATAAATTCAGTGGCTGTACAGACATTTAAAAATGATCTCTGTCGACCACGAGGGCTTCTCAGACTCCACCACTGGTTTGCAGTTTGTTTTGGGTGTGTTTTTTTTAATAGTTTTTTTTTTTTCTGATTGTGCAATGCATCTTGGGATATGTCGGGGCCACAAGGATCCATTTCATGCGTCCTCCGTTTTTGGGGTTTTGGAGGCTGCATTTTGTCGGCTGCGTGTGATGGAGCTCACAGAATGGGATGGCCTTCGACGCAGCACAGTGGCATATCTGGCCAAGAAATGCGCATGTGGAGGACGCAGTCAACACGTTAGCCATGACTTAAATAGCTCCACCCTCAGCAACCAGAGAGCTCATTGTCAAACAGCTAAGCTAACGTAAACAGCACATACTATAAATTACTGTTAAGGACAGAGCAAGTTGATGAACACTGATATCAGTGTAAACTTGCCAGATTGTAACCAGTGGCTAAGTTCCTTCTGTTGACTGTAGGTTACAATTTTTCCTTCCCCCATTCTGTTATGCTGAGCACCAAGCTAGAGGGCGGGAAGTACCATTATTATATAGTCTTTGAGGAGGAGGTAATGTTTTTGCTGCCATCGTGCCAATAAGCGATTGAGGGTGGCATGATGACATTTTTGGCAGGCAATCGTTTTTTTTGGCACATCAGGTGCCAAAAAGTGATCACCGGCTGCAGGCCCCGGGAGTGCCTGCTTGTTTTTATAATGTAGTCGTATTGTTTTTGCTGCCGTTTCTCTGTCTGTTAGCAGGGTCACACAGAAGCTCCTCGATGGATTTGGATGACATTTGTAAACAGGTGTGTGCCTTTCCAAATCATATCCAATCAACTGGATTTACCACAGGTGGACTCCAGTTAAGCTGCAGAAGCATCTGAAGGGTGATCAGTGGAAACGGGATGCACCTGAGCTCAATTTTGAGCTGCGTGGCAAAGGCTGTGAATACTTATGGACATGTGATTTCTTAGTTTTTTATTTTAATGGATTTGCAAAAATCTCAGTTTTTTCACGTTGTCATTATGAGGTATTATGTGTAGAATTTTGAGGAAAAAAAATGAATTTAATCCATTTTGGAATAAAGCTATAACATAAGAAAATGTGGGAAAAGTGAATCACTGTGAAGACTTTCTGGATGCACTATATAGATTAGGCGTTAATGTCAGAATTTTTAGGGGATTGAATGAACAGGGAGCATGTACGCATTCCAGTGTGATGTGCGGCACATGGGAGGAGGCATGTCAGTCTATTGATTATTATTCCATATACATTTTCATGTTCATCACGGACTTATTAGGTATTAATGCGCTTATTTTTAGGAGAATAAATTAATGAACAAGGAGTGTGTGGCATTTTACATTTCATTATAACTCCGTCTGCACCACACCTACAGTCGCATGGTTCTTCCCCAGCAAGCTCTCCGACTTCCACCTGTCTGCCCCCGTCATAGGCCGCCAAGAGCAGGCTCACTTCGTGGCGGGGGTTGATGGCAGATGGGAAGCCGCGCCAGACTTCAGCTCCGCATTCAACACCATCCGCCCCGATCTGCTCCAGGACAAGCTGTCCCTGCTCAACGTGCCTGACTCCCTCTGCAGGTGGATCACCGACTTCCTGACGGACCGGAGACAGCATGTGCGGCTGGGGAAGTCTGTCTCAGACTCTGTTAGCATCAGCATTGGATCACCCCAGGGCTGTGTACTTTCCCCCCTACTCTTCTCCCTTTATACCAACTCCTGCACCTCCTCCCACCAGTCTGTTAAGCTGATTAAGTTTGCAGACGACACCACCCTCATCGGGCTCATCTCCAACGGCGACGAGTCCGCCTACAGGGAAGAGGTGGCCCAGCTGGTGTCCTGGTGCAGCCACAACAACCTGCAGCTGAATGCTCTGAAGACAGCGGAGATGATTGTGGACTTCAGGAAAGTCACATCCCCCCTGCCCCCCCTCACCATCACAGGCTCTCCCATCACCTTTGCAGATTCCTTCCGCTTCTTGGGCACCACCATCACCCAAGACCTCAAATGGGAGCCAACCATCAGCTCCCTCATCAAAAAGGCCCAGCAGAGGATGTTCTTTCTGCGGCAGCTGAGGAAGCTCAAGCTACCCACCAAGATGTTAGTGCAGTTCTACACGGCCATCATCGAGTCCATCCTCACCTCCTCCATAACTGTGTGGTACGCAGGAGCCACTGCCAGGGACAGACTAAGGCTGCAGCGCGTCGTGCGCACTGCTGAGAAGGTGATAGGCTGCAAGCTCCCATCTCTCCAGGACCTGTACATCTCCAGGACCCGGAGGCGTGCTGGCCGGATCATAGCCGATCCTTCACATCCTGGTCACGTGCTGTTTGCCCCCCTCCCCTCAGGTAGAAGGCTTCGGTCCATTCAGACTAAAACCTCCCGGCACATGAACAGCTTTTTCCCCTCTGCCATCAGACTGCTGAACACTAAGTGACTTTTGACTCTCGTGCACTATGTACAGCAGCTCAACCAGACTCATGTCAATCATCACTGTTTTTCTGTTGCATTATTGACTGCACTATGTGGTACTTCACATTATCTGCTACATGCTAATTTTTTAAAACTGCCTTGACTAGTACTACTCATTATTACTAGTATTATTATTATTATTACTTATTTTTCTACACTTATTGCACGTTTCTAGTCCTTTAGTTTTTTAGTTTATCCCTTTTTCTCATTATGTTTTTAATGTTGCAGCATGGCACCGAGAGAAATTCCTAGTTTGTGTATCACATGAACAATGGCAATAAATCTGATTCTGATTCTGATTCTGACCAGACAAAGAGCCACAAACCTTGACAGACCCCTGCACGAGACAGGGGAGACCCTCGGTCGGTGAAAGCAACAGGAGATGAAGCACTCTATCTCTCCACAGGCCGGGAGCGACTTCTGACCATTGTTAATGAAAGTTTATGAAAGTTTGTACAGGCATCATCGTCTTTTCCTGAAGTTTCAAACCCATTCATGTCTGTGTGTTACATTCGTGCGCACTACATTAAACCATTCAGCTGATTTTTTTTTTTTTCCCCAGCTCTGTATCCTTTCCCCGTTTGTTCTCTCTAAAATAACTAACTGGGCATCAGTTGTGATTGATGTCTTCTTTATTACCAATCAGCATTACTATCGCATGCAATTTCGCTCACATGCACTGGCTTTGGCCACTGCAAAACCCTTCAACCATCATGATCAGAGTTCACTTTAGAGATAATGCGCCTCTTTGCATTAAAGGGATGGGCATGAGGGCTTTGGATTTTGATTATCCAAAATACACCTCTGAATAATTAGACCGGCCTCTTCGCACCGTGCATCCAGTGGACGGTTCGTTTCTGAACTGTTGTGATAAGGGAAATGAACCTGGAAATGCCCATAAACATGTTCTGCATCAGTGACAACTGACTGACCGTGTCCTTGTTATAAGGGCCTTAATTTTCCTGGAGCTGTTGATCTGAGGAAGAAAGAAAATGTCAGTAAATTTATGTAAACCTGATCTATGTGATATTAAAATATCAAACAACAGACTGCAGTACAGTTAGTCATATATACTGTATGCAGTACAGTTACAGTCATATATACTGTTTGCAGTACAGTTACAGTCCCAGAACTGTACAGTCCCAGTTACAGTCTTCTGGGACCTCAAGAAGGCCTTTGATCGAGTTCCTCGCCCTGCTATGTGGGCTGTTCTTGCTCGTTTTGGATGTCCAGATGATTTCATCACTCTCGTTCGCGCTCTCCACGATGGCATGGTTGGTAGGGTTTGCCACCAGAATACCCTTTCAGACCCTTTTCCCATCACTAGTGGTCTCAAGCAAGGATGTGTCCTTGCTCCAACCTGCTTTTCGTTGTATATGGCTGCAGTGCTAAATGAAATACCACCAACAACCCCTGGTATCAATCTGCGATACCGCTTGGATGGGGTTTTTTTTTAATCTTGCTCGCTTTCGCGCGAAATCCAAAACCTCAGTCACCAGTGTTCATGAATTGCAGTTTGCAGACGATAATGCCACACCAGCTCAGACTGTTGATGACCTCCAGAGGATAGCTACCATTTATAATGACTCTTATGAGCATTTTGGAATGGAAGTTAACACTGACAAAACCAAAATCCTCAACCAACCAGCACCTGGTCAAACTGCCTCAAGGATCAACCTTAACTAAGATTAACGGAAATCCTGTCGATGAAGTGGAGCATTTCTCTTACCTTGGTAGCATCCTCTCAAAAATACCAACTTGTGCAAAGGACATCAAAAAACGCATAAAAGCTGCACACTCCGCATATGGACGCCTTTGTCATTGAGTCTTTAATAATCATGCAATAACCATCCGCACCAAAATCATGGTTTTTCAGGCCGTTCTTCTTTCCACCCTTCTTTATGCCTGTGAAGCCTGGACCTTGTATTGTCGCGATATCAAGCGCCTTGAGAACTTCCAACAGAGAATGCTCAGACAAATACTTGGCATTCGTTGGGAGGATCGACTTTCAAACAATGAGATTCTCAAGCGTGCTCTGCTGCCTAGTGTGGAAGCTACCATCTTGCAGCACCACCTTCGATGGACAGGACATGTCGCACGGATGGGCCCCACCAGACTACCATGAATCATGCTCCAGGGGGAGCTTGAGACAGGAAAAAGACCACATGGTAGGCCAAAACTGTGCTACAAGGACCAGCTAAAATGTTCCCTGAAGCAAGCCAACATAGGCAAAAGATCTTGGGAACAACTTGCCACCGACAGAGCAGCCTGGAGAAGAAGAACTTGAGAAGGCACAGACTCATTTGAGAGGCACAGAAAACAACAGGATGATGATAAACACAAACGAAGACAAGAAAAACAAAACCAACCACGTCCCCAACCCACAGTAAAATGTGACTTCTGCCCACGACAGTTCTATCATAGGCTGGGCCTTCAGAGCCACATCCGCCATCGACATCGATCACAGATGGCAACGTCCTGAAAACTAAGACGAAACCAATGCTCGGACATGAGCTGGAGTCGACGACAATGACCGTTACAGTACTGTATACTGTATGCATCTATTGTTTCAGCAGTTTTGATGTATCCAATTATGTTTTGTATCAAAGCATAAACCTGAATTAATTGTCTTAATTTACTGTTAAGTTGTTTTATATTTTTTTAAAGATTGCCACTAAAAATAATTACTGATAGCCTGTTTATCACAAAGAATACTGAATAATTACAATGGATTTTTACTTTGTTTTGAGCAGAAGAAACAGTTTGCTTGTCTCCTTAAATGACGGTGTTACGCTCATATTTCTTTATTCATTTTTAGCTCATTCAAGCAAAGCTGAAATGAGCTAATGTGATGACACGGCATCCGTCTGTCTGTCCACATTTCAAGGGAATCCCGACTCCTCCTAGGTAATTGACTCAATGCTCACCAAACTCACGCAGGAGCCTTCATGTGGGCTTGAAGGTGGAGGGGTGAATTTTCAACTGAGAGTCTCTCCCATGTCAGATACGAGAGGACATGCCTGTTTGTAGGCGGTATGATGTCATCTGTGTGTCCTTAAATGCTGGTGTGCCTCTCTGTTCGGGGAGCGCCTCTCCATGACTTTGTGTTATGTGAGCTCCCCCTGCCCTGTCATGTCAGGCAGCTAGGTGAGCAGAAAAGAAATCTGCTGCCCTTATTGTGCCAAAACAGATTTACTTTGCCAAAAGGAGCTTTATACAGTACCTATGTACTGTATATTATTGTAAACTCCTCCTGTAATAACTTTAAGTACTTTATTTATATTATTTTATCCATGAAGAGCCCGACAGAATGGGAAATAGGAAAAGGAAGTGTGGGGAGGGAAGAAGAAAAGGGAGAGGAACAGACAAAAAAGACAAACAAACCAGCAGCTAAAACAAACAGAAGACATACTGCTTCTTCCACCGAAGAGGTCTCAACACGAATTTGGTATCCGCATCTGTTAAAGGGGAGACATTTGTCTGTGTGCGGTTATATGAAAGCGAGCGTAAAATAAGTTTGTGCATGTGAGTGTTTTGTCATGGAACATATGAAGAAGGTGGCCGGTCACAGCAAACCCCGCCCCCCTCCCCTGGAAACTTCGAGCAGGCAAGGCAGTGCCACCAACCCCCACAGGGCACAAATGCCCAAGGTCAACAAGCCCCAGGAAAGCCAGGCACCCACCCCAGGAGGGACGATCAAGGGAGGTCAGGTGCCCAGCGCAGCAGCCCCACGCCCCCAAGCCTGCCAGCCCCCCCCCCTTCCCCAGCAGGGCCAATGCCAGCTCCTGGGCCCCAGGTGCCAGGAAGCCAGCGCCCCTACCACCCAGGCTGGAGACAGTCCCGGGCCCCCCCAGCAGGCCCCCCCAGCACCACTGCTGCACACCCCGGGGACCCCCATGCCCAAAGAGGCTCCCCCCCAATACAGGGGAGCCCACGTAGCCGAGAGGCACTACCCTCTCAATCCAGCACCTCCCAACTAGCAGACACACCCATTCACACACCCACATGCTCACATACACACCCACATGCACTCACTCACTCACTCTCACTCCCCCACACAGTCCCACACTCGCACTCCCGTACCCACCCATTCTCTCACACCTGTACCTGCTCAATCTTGGTCCCACTCGCCCTCAGGGTCACCCACTCTCACTCATGTTCACCCATACACGCACTCTCACTCACACTCCGACCTACTCATATCCATTGGTGCTCTCCCCCACATACTCACCCACCCTCATTCACCCTTATTACTTAAGGCGACTGCGATACAGGTGCAGCGAGCCTGAATGCGCACCAGCGCCTGGCAGTGGCTGGGGAGACCACTGGTGCAGGCCGGCAGCCAACCCCCTGCCAACTCACCCTAGGGTGGCTGCGGCCACAGAAGCAGATCCCCTTACCCCAGTGCCCATCTGAGGAACTGATTAGCAGACCACCACAGGCACCCCGAGATGCCACCTGACACGCAAAGCGCTACACAAAACCAACCCACCATCACCACTTCCACTGTTACTGTATGTGAGATTCTGTGGACCGCTTTAATAAAAACGTGGTGACTTCAAGAACCTCATCATTTTGAGCATGAGTTTTATTTTCCACTCACATCATAATGAAGAATGCATGTGTTTTCTGATTGTTGCAGGAACAGGTTGGTGAGGACATTTAGCAGCCACATCACAACATCTGAAGGAAGTAAACAAAGCATAAAGATGTTCTCAGGTCGGCGACTGAGAGAGTTGGTCAGAGAGCGACTGGCTGCTGCTGCTGAAGAAATAATAACAGAGTTTGAACTAATCACCAACCAGTACGAGGAAGAGATCGATTGTCAGCGCAGACTACTGAATATGTGCTGCTGCTCCCAAATCAAAATCCACAGAATAGGTATGTGGGACTAAAATAGTCTGAGTGAAGCTTTCGAAAACTCTGGATCTGCTTTTCATTCATGTTTATCTTAAATCTGCAAATTTTTTAATTTTGTTTCAAATTTTTGGTTTTTAAATTGTAAATCAGAGATTTTTTTTCTAAAAATTTGTAAAAACTTTTTTTACCCTGACTTTTTTGTCTTTCGTCCTCCAGATTTGTCACAGCAACCTGAATGTAAAGAGGAGGACGTTCTGTCTGAGCAGAAGCTCATATACAGTGGGGCAAAAAAGTATTTAGTCAGCCACCAATTGTGCAAGTTCTCCCACTTAAAAGATGAGAGAGGTCTTCAATTTTCATCATAGGTATACCTCAACTATGAGAGACAAAATGAGAAAAAAAAAATCCAGAAACTCACATTGAAGGATTTTTAATGAATTAATTGGTAAATTCCTCGGTAAAATAAGTATTTGGTCACCTATAAACGAGCAAGATTTCTGGCTCTCACAGACCTGTAACAACTTCTTTAAGAGGCTCCTCTGTCCTCCACTCGTTACCTGTATTAATGGCACCTGTTTGAACTCGTTATCAGTATAAAAGACACCTGTCCACAACCTCAAACAGTCAGACTCCAAACTCCACTATGGCCAAGACCAAAGAGCTGTCAAAGGACACCAGAAACAAAATTGTAGACATGCACCAGGCTGGGAAGACTGAATCTGCAATAGGTAAGCAGCTTGGTGTGAAGAAATCAACTATGGGAGCAATTATTAGAAAATGGAAGACATACAAGACCACAGATAATCTCCCTCGATCTGGGGATCCACGCAAGATCTCACCCCGTGGGGTCAAAATGATCACGAGAACGGTGAGCAAAAATCCCAGAACCACATGGGGGGACCGAGTGAATGACCTGCAGAGAGCTGGGACCAAAGTAACAAAGGCTACAATCAGTAACGCACTACGCCGCCAGGGACTCAAATCCTGCAGTGCCAGACGTGTCCCCCTACTTAAGCCAGTACATGTCCAGGCCCGTCTGAAGTTTGCTAGAGAGCATTTGGATGATCCAGAAGAGGATTGGGAGAATGTCATATGGTCAGATGAAACCAAAATAGAACTTTTTAGTAAAAACTCAACTTGTCGTGTTTGGAGGAGAAAGAATGCTGAGTTGCATCCAAAGAACACCGTACCTACTGTGAAGCATTGGGGTGGAAACATCACGCTTTGGGGCTGTTTTTCTGCAAAGGGACCAGGACGACTGATCCGTGTAAAGGAAAGAATGAATGGGGCCATGTATCGTGAGATTTTGAGTGAAAACCTCCTTCCAACAGCAAGGGCATTGAAGATGAAACGTGGCTGGGTCTTTCAGCATGACAATGATCCCAAACACACCGCCCGGGCAACGAAGGAGTGGCTTCGTAAGAAGCATTTCAAGGTCCTGGAGTGGCCTAGCCAGTCTCCAGATCTCAACCCCTTAGAAAATCTTTGGAGGGAGTTGAAAGTCCGTGTTGCCCAGCGACAGCCCCAAAACATCACTGCTCTAGAGGAGATCTGCATGGAGGAATGGGCCAAAATACCAGCAACAGTGTGTGAAAACCTTGTGAAGACTTACAGAAAACGTTTGACCTCTGTCATTGCCAACAAAGGGTAGATAACAAAGTGTTGAGATGAACTTTTGTTATTGACCAAATACTTATTTTACCAAGGAATTTACCAATTAATTCATTAAAAATCCTTCAATATGATTTTCTGGGGGGGGGGGGGGGGGGTTCTCATTTTGTCTCTCATAGTTGAGGTATACCTATGATGGAAACTGGAGACCTCTCTCATCTTTTAAGTGGGAGAACTTGCACAATTGGTGGCTGACTAATTACTTTTTTGCCCCACTGTATGTATATATATATATATATATATATATATATTTTATCAGATTAATCTGAGTAAACTGGACTAGCCTGCCACAATTTCGATATCCAGCTTATTTTTTCCCATTAAAATCTGATGTGTTTTCAAAGTGTTCCCTTTATTTTTTTTGAGCAGTATATTAGATTAGATTCAACTTTATTGTCATTACACATGTATGAATACAAGGTAACGAAACACAGTTTAGCATCCAATCAGAAGTGCAAAGGACAGCAGTGCAGCATATATGGTAATTAACAGTATGTGCAATTTAAGCAAATATATGCAAATATATGCAGCAGTGCAGAAAGTTAAGAGTACTGTTATGTGCAAATAATGTACAATAAGTTAGATGTAGTTATGTAGTTATGCAGTTATGTACAGGTGAGGATGGTAAGAGATGATGGTAAGAGAGTCAGCGGGGAACTGAGTTCAATAACGTGACAGCTGTTGGAAAGAAACTGTTCCTAAACCTGCTGGTTCTAGTCCGAAGGCTTCTGAAACATCTTCTGGAGGGGAGAAGCTGGAACAGTCCATGAGCAGGATGGTTGGAGTCCCTAAGAATGCTGCGTGCCCAGCGCAGACATCTTTTCCTGTAGACGTCCTCTATAATTGGAAGTGGAGTCCCTATGATGCGTTGGGCGGTTTTCACCACCCGCAGCAGCGCCTTACGGTCAGCGACAGAGCAGCTCCCATACCAGACTGTGATACAGTTGGTCAGGGTGCTCTCTATCACGCAGCGGTAGAAGTTGGATGTCAGTTGACAGATGGTTCTTCTTCAGTGTCCTCAAGAAGAAGAGGCGCTGATGGGCCTTCTTGATCAGGCTGGTGGTGTTAACTGACCAGGACAGGTCCTCCGAGATGTGGGTCCCCAGGAATTTGAAGCTGGGGACACGTTCAACAGCTATGCCATTGATATGGATGGGGTCATGTGTCTCTTCCCTCTCCTTCCTGTAGTCCACTATGAGCTCCTTGGTTTTGCTGGTGTTAAGAAGCAGGTTATTGTCAGCGCACCAAGTAGCCAAGTGCTCAACCTCTGCCCTGTAATCTGACTCGTCGTTGTCCCTGATGAGTCCAATCACCGTGGTGTCATCTGCGAACTTTATGATGGAATTGGATCCATACATAGGCCCGCAGTCATGGGTGAAGAGGGAGTAGAGGAATGGGCTGAGCACACAGCCCTGTGGTACACCAGTGTTGAGTGTGATGACGGAAGAACGGTTGGGGCCTGACCTAACATGCTGGGGTCTGTTGGTCAGAAAATCCATGATGCAGTTGCAGGTGGAGGTACTGATTCCCAGGTCCCCAAGTTTAGTGAGCAACTTGGAGGGGGTAACTGTGTTGAATGCTGAGCTGAAGTCAACAAACAGCATTCTTGCGTAGGTGTTCTTCATCCAGGTGTGAGAGTACATAGTGCAGCGCTGTAGAAACCGCATCCACTGTACTCCTGTTGCTCCAGTAGGCGAACTGATGAGGGTCCAGTGTAGGGGGCAGGCCTTTTTTGAACTGTGCCAAGACCAGTCGCTCAAAGCACTTCATGACTATGGGCGTCAGTGCCATGGGGCGATAGTCATTTAGGCACGATGGTGTTGAATGTTTCGGCACTGGTACTATTGAAGTGGTCTTGAAGCACGCTGGTACCACGGCCTGGGCCAGGGACAGATTGAAGATGTCTGTGAAGACCCCTGCCAGCTGCTTAGCGCATGCCCTCAGCACACGCCCAGGAATGCCGTCAGGGCCAGCAGCCTTACGTACGTTGACATGACTCGGTGCGTTACGGACGTCGGTGTGGGTGAGTGTGAGGTGGTGGAGGTCATCAGAGGGTGGGAAATTGATGTTCTTTTCGTTATTGTCCTTGTCAAAACGAGCATAGAAGTCATTTAGCTCGTTGAGAAAGGGCACAGTCATGGCTATAGGTATGGAGTTGCTGGGCTTATAATCAGAGATAGCTTGAATGCCCTGCCACATGCGTCGGGGGTCAGAGTCCCCAAAATGTTCCTCCACCTTCAGCTTATAGCTGTGCTTGGCCTTCTTGATGCCCCTCTTCAGATCTGCCCTGGATGAACTGTAAAATATATATATATACGTGAACGCCATTTACATTTCATACTACTGTTGATTGGCAGCTTTTAACTGAGACTTACATCCCCCCCCCTTTTTTTTTTTGTCAGGTCAGGCATTGGCTTGCTTGCTACCGGATAACCATGAAAACCAGTACTACCTGTCTCATGGGTCGGGCCGTCAGCGACTCAACCGGCATCCCCGCCCTTCCGAGGGTGTGGAGGGTGAAACAGGGCATCCTGGCAGAACTAAAAACAATATCTGCCACAGGTCTGTGGTGGACCACTCCCAGTTACACAGCGTGAGACTGGACATCCTCGCAAATAAACGCATCTGTCGCAAGGTCTGTGGTGGACTGTGCCAGTCGGTGCATTGTGACATGCACTACACAAAGAGCAGCGATAAACAAACCTATCATCTGGTCAGTCACCGCAACAGACACTGGAGTCATTTTGTCTTGGCTTGTATTTGCCACTGATAATACATTTACTGTATCTGCCAAGAATGTGCTGCTAGTCCAGCAAAAGCTAGCAGTACTCAAATACTTGGCAAGCAGTTTCATGAAATGGTCAATCAGAAAGCAACTCATACCGGCTCGGATGTCGCCCGGGCTTACAAGGTCCGTGCTGATCTGTTCACACTCCGACAGGCAGCAAAAAGTAAGCTAGGAGTAGGAAGACAAAAGAAGAGGAAAACAGCAGCCTTGTGTGTAGCAGAAGGGAATGTACGCACTCTGTTGGACAGAACAACATCACAGCGCCCAGAAAGACAGACCACGCTTGTGGCCCTGGAAATGAACAGGTACAATGTAGACATAGCTGCACTTAATGAAACAAGATTGCCTGGATATGACAGCTTGGAAGACCATGGGTACATTTTCTTTTGGAGTGGGAGATCAACTCAAGAAAGGAGAGAAGCAGGAGTGGGCTTTGCAGTTAGAAAGGAGATAGCAGCAATGCTTGATGAGGAACCGGTGCCAGTCAATGACAGGATAATGACTATGAGACTCCCACTACAGCGGAAGATGTATGCCACACTCATCAGTGTATATGCCCCAACAATGACCAACACAGAGGAGGTGAAGAAAGAGTTCTACAGTGATTTACGTGAGACTATCAGGCATGTACCGACTGATGACAGACTGATATTTGTTGGAGATTTTAATGCCAGAGTTGGTTCAGACACTGAGAAATGGAAAGGAGTGCTAGGCAGTCATGGAGTAGGCAAGTGCAATGCTAATGGAGAACTTCTACTTGCACTATGTTCAGAGTACAACCTTGTGATAACCAACACTCTATTTAAGCACAAGAACACACACAAGAAGACATGGATGCACCCAAGATCCAAGCACTGGCACTTATTAGACTACATCATAGTCAGGCAGAGAGACAGAAGGGATATATTGGACACCAGAGCAATGAGAGGCGCAGACTGCGGCACTGATCATGTTATGCTGAAATCTAGATTAAGGATTTGCAGACGAAAACAGCACTGCAGGACGGGTGCGAAGCCACGACGGAAGCTGAACACTAGTGCACTGAAAGGCCAAAAGAAGCAGGAAGAACTTACACAGGAACTGGATGAAAACTTGAAAGACTGGGTCAGCAACAACTCAGAGAATGACATAGAAGAGAAATGGGCAACACTGAAGGATACGGTGTATCAGACTGTGAGTGATGTATAAGGCTACCCTGAGAGGAAACATCAAGATTGGTTTGATGAACATGATGAACACCTGAAGAAACTACTAGAAGTGAGGACTACAGCTAGGCAGGAAAACCTACAGTGTAACACAAGGTCGAAGAAGAAGAAATACTCAAAGGCTCAGAGTGAGCTACAGAAGTACACCAGAGAGATGAAGTCCAACTGGTGGAATGAAAAAGCGGAGGAACTTCAAACTGCAGCAGACAGAAAGGACATGAAAACATCCTTCACAGGTTTGAGAGAAATCTACGGCCGTAAACCAAGAGGATTGATCCAACTAAAGGCTATGGATGGTGAAACGGTTTTGCAGGAGAAAGACAAGATCCTGGACAGATTTGCAGACCACTTTGACCAACTACTAAACAACCCTGGAGATCTCACTGAAGAGGCTAAAGAAACTCTAGTGCAGCGACCAGCTGTATCAAGTCTGGATGAACCACCTAATTTTGATGAATTAATGGCAGCTATCGGGACAACACAGGATGGTAAAGCTGCAGGAAGGGATGGAATTCCAGCAGAAGTGTGGAAATTTGGTGGTGTTGAGCTGACCAACTGCCTGCACAACTTCATCCAAGAGATATGGGATGCCCAGAAAGTACCTCAAGACTGGAAGGATGCAAGTATTGTGCCTTTGTTCAAGAAAGGTGACAGGAAAGACTGTGGAAATTACCGAGGTATATCACTGCTAGCCACTGTTGGTAAGATTCTCTCACGTGTACTACTGAACATACTCAGTGAACACATCTTGCAGAATGTACTACCGGAAACCCAGTGCATCTTTAGAAGTGGAAGAAGCACAATGGACATGATTTTTGGCTTGAAACAGGTTCAAGAAAAGTGTATCGAACAGAGCATGCCACTTTATGTTGTCTTCATAGACTTCAGTAAAGCCTTTGATACTGTTTCGCGACAAGGACTTTGGCAGGTACTCAAGAAATATGGTTGTACAGAGAAGTTTGTCAGCCTGATCGAGGCACTCCATATAGGTATGCAAGCAAACATGGCAATGAGTGGTTCAGTATCTATAAAGACTTTTCAGTAAGCAACGGGGTAAAACAAGGGTGTGTGCTGGCGCCTACACTCTTCTCGCTATATCTGGCAGCCATGCTTGAGGTGGCCTTCAAAGACACTTCAGAAGGAGTATACATTCAAACAAGGAAAGAAGCAGATTCGTTCAATGTGGCACAGTTTAAAGCCAAGAGCAAGACATCGATAAAGGTAGTAAGAGAAATGCTCTTTGCCGACGACAGTGCTCTAGTTGCACACAGAGTGGAAGATATGCAATCTTTAGTGGAGAAATTTGCAAGAGCAGCTAGCCAATTCAGCCTCCAAATCAACATCAAGAAGACAGGGTGCATTTACCAACCACCAAAGTTCCAATTATCAACATCACTACCAGAAGAGATCAGCATTGGTACAGAGCCACTAGTCAAGTGCAAGACTTTCAAGTACCTAGGGAGTACTTTTTCAGAGAATGCTAGGCTGGAGGATGAACTATCTCTTAGAATGGGAAGAGCGAGCGCTGTGTTTGGAAACTTGAGGGAAAGACTGTGGAACAATCGACATGTGTCTATCCGTGTGAAATGCAAAGTGTACAGAGTGACAGTACTGGCTACTCTATTGTACGGTGCTGAAACTTGGACTGTCTACAGAGCGCAGGTAAAGAAACTCCACGCGTACATGATGAGACACCTTTGAGCCATAATCAACATCTCATGGAAAGACAAGATAACCAACATAGAAGTGTTGAAACGAGCTGGACTACCATCAAGGGAGGACATGCTAATACAGATTAACCTGAGATGGCTTGGACATGTTGAGAGGATGGACCACCATTGTCTCCCTCGGCAGTTACTCGACTCACAGTTATGCGAGGGCAAATGTAATCAGGGTAGACCAAGGGTCAGATTTAAAGACACTGTTAAAAGAAACTTGGAGAAGTTGGACATAGACAGGAATTCCTGGCAGCGGAAGGCTAAGGACAGAGCTGTGTGGAGGAATCTGATCAGACCTAAATGAAACAGTCATTGTCGCCCACGACAGACTGCTATGATGATGATGATGACTACTGTTGATGTGCTGGGCACGGGCTCACAATCGCATCACAACTGGTGACAAATCAGAAATGTTCACTGAACGAGACCTAGTGAGATCATGGTGCTAACAAAGCAACAGGGTTATGTTTTTAGTATTTTTGTTGATAGCCACTCTAGATAGACAAATTCATGTGTAAAAACACTGGAAAAGTAAAGTTTTCATCCTGTGTCCTTCTAGACCTCAGGGATCCATGTTAGCATGTGGAAAAATAACTTTGTTTCCTTTAAATAACATTGAATCTGAAACAGATTCATCACTACTGCAATTATCACATGCAAGGATAAGAATGTTTTGTTACCAGGTGGTGACTTCTTTGGCCAATCAGTGTATTTATTCTTTCTGTTTTTTCTATCACTAACATGTTCTGTCTCTTTGTCCCTCCAGATGCTCCACAGCTACATGACTGTAAGGAGGAGGAGGTTCTCACTTTCCAGCAGCTCTGTAACCAGGAGAGGAACTCCAGTCTGGACCAGGAGGAACAAGATGCTGCACAGGTTAAAGAGGAAGAGGAAGAAGACTTTGGACTGAAACAAGAGACTGATACCTTCATGGTGACTCCTGCTGATGAGAACAATGACAAGAGTGAAACTGAACCAAACAGTGAGCAGCTCCTCTCTCACAACACTCATGACACTGAGAGCCAAGACCAGGGAGCAGGTAAGAATGTAAACCCAGGACCAAGTAAGCGTGAAGAGCCACAGCCAAAGAAGAGACTTCACAGAAAGAGAAGGGACCATAACAATGTAGACTACTCCTCCATGTTAGAGAATCAGTGTGATACTAACACAGGTGAAAAGTCTGTAAAATGTTCTGTTAATGACAAAGACTGTAAAAATGAGTCCCAGAAGAAGAAACATCACACAGTTAAGTCACATGTTTGCAACACGTGTGGGAAAAGATTCGGGATGAAGAGTCATTTATCAGTTCATGAGAGAATTCACACAGGTGAAAAGCCATTTTCTTGTGAAATGTGTGGGCACAGGTTTAATGAACGTGGTACTTTGAAATCCCATATGAGAACTCACACAGGTGAGAAGCCATTTTCTTGTAAAACATGTGGGAAAAGTTTTCCTCGTTGTAGTGCTTTGAAAATTCACATGAGAATTCACACTGGTGAGAAGCCATTTTCTTGTGAAACATGCGGACAAAGATTTACTCAAAGTGGGGGTTTGAAATCCCATAAGATAATTCACACAGGTGAGAAGCCCTTTTCTTGTAAAACTTGTGGGCAAAGTTTTCCGCGTCATGGTGCTTTGAAATCCCACATGAGAATTCACACTGGTGAGAAGCCATTTTCTTGTGAAACATGTGGACAGAGTTTTAGGCAAAGTTTTCATTTGAAAACTCACATGAGAATTCACACTGGCTAGAAGCAGTAGTTTTCTAAAATATGTGGGAAAACAGTGGTTTAGCTTAATGGTGGTGGTCAAAGAGGCTGTTAGCATGTATTAGTAGCCACATTTCCACCAGTTTGCTTCAGGGCAGCTGTACCTGCAGAGGTAGCTTAGATCAGTGTGTGACTGTGGAGGTGAATGATTAATGGATTTAATATAAAGTGCTTTGAGTATCAAGAAAGGTGCTATATAAAGCCAAACCTCTCCTGAGCTGTCATGATCTTGAGATAGCCATCCATGCTTTAATCACTTCTCAACTTGATTACTGCAATGCACTTTATGTTGGCATCTCTCATTCTTCTCTCGGCCGCCTTCAACTTGTGCAAAATGCAGCGCCCGTCTTTTGACCAACACACCTAGGCGAGAGCACATTACTCCGATCCTTTTTTCACTTCATTGGCTTCCAGTCCATTTTAGAATTAATTTTAAACTTTTGCTTTTTGTTTATAAAGCTCTTAATGGCCTTGCTCCAGGTTATCTGTCTGGGATTTTAACTGACCGTGACCAAGGCAGGGCTTTAAGGTCATCCAGTCAGCTTTTGCTGGATGTGCCCAGGTCAAGGTATAAACACTGGGGTGACCGAGCCATTTCTGTTGTCGCCCCCAGGCTCTGGAATAATCTCCCCTGTGACCTGCGTGCTATCTCTGACCTGGCCGTTTTTAAATCAGAACTTAAAACATATTTGTTTAGGATGGCTTTTAATACCCAGTAGTGGTGATATTTGTCTCGGCATTTGTTTTTATTTTATTCTTATTTTTAGGTATTTATTCTAAGGAGTGATTAGCACTGCAGCAGCACAGCAACTCACCCTTGGTCAGGGGATCCTGGGTTCGATCCCAGCCCCTGACCAACAGTGGTCTATGTGGAGTTTGCATGTTCTCCCCGTGTCTGCGTGGGTTTACTCCGGGATTTCTCCGGTTTCCTCCCACATGCCAAAAACATGCAAGTTAGGTAAATTGGCATCAAACTGGGGATTCTAAATTGTCCTTAGATATGACTGTCAGAGTGAATGGTTGTCTGTCTCTCTGTGTTGGCCCTGCGATGGACTGGCGATATGTCCAGGGTATACCCTGCCTCTCCCCCAAAGATGCTGGGATAGGCTTCAGCACCCCCCCCCCCAACCCGAAAAGGATTAAGCGGAAGAAGATGGATGGGATGGATGCATTCTTATTTCTTTGTTTATGTTATTTGTTTTTAATGCCGTGTGTGTTTTTAATGCTGTTTAATTTTCTGTAAAGCACTTTGGTCACCTACGGGTTGTTTTAAAGGGCTATATAAATAAAGTACATTACATAAATCCAGTCCATGTTTGTATTATTATTAATTTTCCACATGAAATAAAGTTGTTGTTTTTCTCCTCATTGGGGCCTTGTTTCATTGGAAAGGAAGCAGGAGGTGAGCAGGATCCAAGTGTGGTCTGTAGGTCTAATCAGCTGGAATGATTAGAAGCATCTGCATAGCTGAGCAGAAGGAGACATGTTATGTCTCACTTGTGTGGACACAGCTGATTTTACAGACTGCAGTCAAAGGTAAGAACTTGGCAAGGAGGGCTAAATAGTGATCTGGATCTTCATAATATCCTGTAGCTTGAAAGTGTGACACTTAAGTTGGCTCAGATCCCCGATAGGTCCCTTTGTGTGTGTGTGGTTGGGGGGGGGGGGCTGGCCTCCCTGGTGACCTGCATGGGCACAGCCCCCACAGTGCTTGGCCACCATCCAGGTGTCACGACCACGCCTCTCCAGCAACTCGTCCAGGTGAGCAGATGCCACAGTCAGCCACGTCCCTCTCCCTGGCTCCAATGCTACCAAAGCGCTACTGGCTTTCCGGCATCCCCAGCTCCTGCAGTGCTCATCTTTCTGCCCAGGATGCCTCCAGGCTGTTCCTCTCCAGCACCCTGCACATGTGAGCAAAGACTGTTAACTGGCTGCATCCTCTTGCCACCTCCACAGTTCTCACCAGCCAAACAGATGCCGCTGGCAAGCCGCTGTCCTCTCCATGACTTCAGGAACTCCCACGCACCCTCCTGGTCTCCTCTCCAGGTGTGCTGAAGAGAAGAGGTGACAGTGAGCAACAATATGGTTTCATGACAAGAAAGAGTACTACAGATGCAGTATTTGCTTTAAGAGTGTTAATGAAGTATA
This sequence comes from Pholidichthys leucotaenia, assembly GCA_020510985.1. Classification (NCBI taxonomy): domain Eukaryota; kingdom Metazoa; phylum Chordata; class Actinopteri; order Cichliformes; family Pholidichthyidae; genus Pholidichthys; species Pholidichthys leucotaenia. Next base: position 270,375,157 of record CM035844.1, on the reverse strand, counting down.
GAGAAGGTCAGAAGGAGTTGTACTGAGTCTTTGTGGATTTAGAGAAAGCATATGATAGGGTGCCAAGAGAAGTGTTGTACTGTATGAGAAAGTCAGGAGTGGCAGAGAAGTATGTGAAAGTGGTGCAGGACACGTATGAGCACAGTGAGACAGTTGGTGAGGTGTACTGTAGAAGTGACAGATGGATTCAAGGTGGGGTGGGATTACATCAGGGATTGGCTCTGAGCCCCTTCTTGTTTGCCATGGTGATGGACAAGCTGACAGACGAGGTCAGGCAGGGGTCTCCGTGGACCATGATGTTTGCAGATGGCACTGTGATCTGTAGTGAGAGTAGGGAGCAGATGGAAGAGATCCTGGAGAGGTGGAGGTATGCTCTGGAGAGAGGAGGAATGAAAGCCAGTATAACAAGACAGAATTCATGAGTGTGAATGAGAGGGAGGCAGGTGTAACACAAGATGTAAGGAGTAGAGGTAGTGAAAGTAGATGAGTAAATACCTTGGATCAACCATCCAAGGCAATGGAAAATGCACAAGAGAGGTGAAAAAGAGAGTGCAGGCAGGGTGGAGTGGGTGGAGACGAGTGTCAGGTGTGATCAGTGACAGAAGGATAGCAGCTCGAGTGAAGGGGAAGATTTACAAGACGGTAGTGAGACCTGCTATGATGTGTGGTTTGGAGACAGTGGTGCTGACAAAAAGGCAGGAGGTGGCAGAGTTGAAGATGCTAAGATTTTCATTGGGAGGGACAAGATTAAAAATGGGTATATCAGAGGGACAGCTCAGGTTGAGCGGTTTGGAGACAAAGTAAGAGGCAAGGCTGAGATGTTTGGACATGTGCAGAGGAAGGATAGTGGCGATATTGGACAAAGGATGTTGAAGATGGAGCTGCTAGGCAGAAGGAAAAGAGGAAGACCACAGAGAAGAATTGTGGATGTAGTGAAGGAGGACATGGAGAGGGTTGGTGTTACAGAGGAAGATGAAGGGATAGGGTGAGATGGAGACAGATGATCTGCTGTGGAGACCACCAAAGGGAGCAGCCAGAAGAAGAAGGTCTGACAGTGCAGGGTTATGAGGAGACCAAATGTTCTACTTTTATGCCATGTGTCAGCACAAGGTCCAAAGTGTGATGGAGATGGTGTGTAGAACTTCCTACTTTCTGAGAAAACCCCACCGAGTCTAATATGGAATTAAATGCCATATTAAGGCTATCACTATCTACAGCTACATGTATATTAAGGTCTCCTACTATAATTATTCTACCTGATTTAAGCACTAAATCAGATTTTTTTTTAAAAAACTACAAATTCAACCTGGAAAACTCCTCTGCTCTTCGTTATCTGCTGGACTCTAAAAGTAAGACCGTTTAAGACTCACCTTTACCACCTGTCTCTCCTGCCTGTCCACCGTGGTCTCCTCTGTGGATCCTCTCTGCTCCAAGAAGACAATATATCTCCTGAGGAACTGGAAATCTCCCAAACTCTGTTCACCTGCCCGACATTCACAGCCTCAGCCTCAGCCTCCTCCTTTGCCGTGAGTCCTCTGAATAATCAAATCATTCCACCTTGTAATATTTGCCACAGTTCCTCACCATTTGTTCTCCTCTCCCCACAGGTAGTCATCTCCTGTGAAGGGCCAGATTGTTGTTAGTGTGTTTAATAAAATCTCATAAGTGTTCATCTGCTCCAAGTGTGTGTGTTCCTGTCATTCTGTGCTCTGCATCTAGGTATCTCATCTTTGTAAAAACATGACAGAATGGTCCTGCCAGACCCAGGACCCCACGACAAGTACAGGGTCAGAAGAACAAACAGCTCGGCTGACCCAGGTAGAACAGCATTTACACTACTTAGCTGGTCAGGTCGGTAGTTCCCATCAGCAGCTCTCTAATATGACTGATAAATTACAACAACTGACCACTACATTTAGCTCGTGTTACACCCACTGTGCCATGCACACCTTCAGGGCCATCTAAAATGGTTATTCCTACACCAGTCTTCCTCCAGTGTAAGGGTTGTTTGCTTCGGTGTAGTCTCGTGTTTGAATATGCACCAGGGGATTTCTGCTCTGATCCTAGTAAAATAGCGTTTGTCATTATGCTCCTCTGGGGATGCATGCTGTAGTCAGCGCAGGCTCTCCAAACGACTCCCGAGTTCAATGATTATTCTTATGGCTTCTTTTTGGTAGAACTCAAGGAAGTTTTTGACCACACTGAAAGTGAGGGGAATTTATCCACCCGACTTTACAGCCTCAAACGGCATTCGCTCTGTGGTGAATTCACTGTAGAGTTCCACGTTGTTGTGGCAGAGTCTGGCTGGAGCAACGTCGCTCTTTGTAGCGCATTGCTTCGGAGTCTGAATAGAAGACGAGTTGGCCTTGTGCGAGGAATCTGACATGTTCAGCGCACTCATCACACCAACTATCAGGCTGGATAATCGCTTCCGTGTGCATGCTCGGAAGCACAAAGGTGCTTTGTCCACTTCCACTCCCCCCATCATGCCCTCTGCCTCCAGTGTGTGTCCTTGTGCTACGCTCATCCGCTTCTCCTCCTCCGGAGCCCATGGTGCTAGGTCGTGCACGCCTCACACCAGAAGAATGACAAAGATACATTGAAACAAATGAGTGCTTATATTGTAGCTTCTCCACAGACATTTTCAGACCGACTGCCCTTTCTGCCCAAAAGAGGGTGCCTGTCAGTGACTGTACGAGGCCTAGTGGGCCACACTTCCAATCACAACTCCCCTAGTTGTCTCACTCTTCCTGCCCTTCTTCAGTGCCACCAGTCAGAAACCACAGTTCCAGCTGTAATCGACTCCGGAGCCGAGCAGAATTTCTTAGCACAAGAAATTGTTGATCAGTTACAGGCAGCAGTCAATCCCTTAGATTTCCCACCTAGTGTTCTCACAGTTTCCAGTTCACAACTCACCACAGCTCATGGCCATCCGCCATTTCCAGTTCTGGCTGGAGGGGCGCCGTTTCACCGCGTTTGTAGACCATAAGCCGCTAACGTTTGCGATGGCCAAGATTTCAGAGCCTTGGTCAGGCTGGCAGCAAAGACAGCTGGCCGCGATATCGGAGTTCACCACCGATATTCAGCATGTCGCGGGCAAACATAATGTAGTGGCAGATTGTCTTTCGCGTGCAATAGCAGTGCCAGGCCCCCTGGGGGCAGACTCGGCGGCCGTGGCCGCGGGCCAGGTTTGTGGCGTGGAAGCGCTCGCAGCCTCGGTCCGCGTAGGTTTAGATTACGCAGCCATGGCCGCGGAGCAGGTTAGTGACGCGGATGTGCGCGCGCTCCAGTCTGGACCAACAGGGTTAAGGCTGGAGCACAGGGTGCAGCAGATAGGTATGCCCCCTCTAATCTGCGATGTCTCCACGGGGCCCCTCGCCCCGTGGTTCCAGCTGCACGGCACCGCTGCGTTTTTGACTCAATCCATTCTCTGGCGCATCCAGGGGTGCGCGCATCGATTAAAATGGTGGGGGAAAAATTTGTTTGGCCGGGGTTGCATAAACAGGTCAAAGAATGGGCAGCAGCCTGCGTAGCGTGTCAGCGAGCCAAAATACACAAGCACACTAGAGCCCCTTTGGAGCCTTTTCACATTCCGGCTAAACATTTCGTTCATGTGCATGTCGACTTGGTGGGCCCCCTTCCATTGTCACAAGGGTGCACACACCTTTTGACGATGGTAGATCACACCACGCGCTGGCCAGAAGTGGTTCCTCTGGCGTCAACTACGGCAGCAGATGTTGCACGCACGTTTTTAACTGCTTGGGTTGTGCGTTTTGGAGTTCCGTCGGACATAACGTCTGACAGAGGTCCCCAATTCGTTTCCGAACTCTGGTCATCCACGGCCCACAACCTGGGGGTGAAAATTCACCGTACTACCACGTATAACCCCCAAGCTAACGGTTTGTGCGAACGCTTTCATAGGTCATTGAAAGCAGCCCTCAGAGCGTCTCTTACGGATACAAATTGGGTGGATAAACTTCCATGGGTTTTATTAGGGTTGCGTTCTGCACCTAAGGAGGATTTGCAAGCCTCTCCGGCTGAATTAGTTTTTGCTCAACCCCTCCGTTTGCCGGGCGAATTCCTTCCGGACAACCCCGCACCAAATTGCCCCCCCACTCAGCTGTTGCAGGGCGACACGGGATCAAACACCCTTCCTGGCCCAGTTCATCACAGTTTTCCGCGCGTTTTTGTGCCTAGAGCTTTAAAAAATGCAGAATTTGTTTTTGTCAGATACGATGCTCAAAGGCCAGGTTTGCGACCGCCTTACGACGGGCCTTTGAGAGTGTTGGAGACAGGGGAGAAACATTTTTTGCTTGATTTGGGAGACAGAAAAGAGTTGGTCTGCATTAACAGACTCAAACCCACCTTTGTTTTGGCTGATGAACACGTGCAGTTGGCCAGGGCCCCCCGCCGTGGCAGGCCGCCGGGAAGACATTGTTCCAAGCCACCACAGGGATGTGCTAATGATTCTGATTCACAGATGCAAGGAGCCGCTGCAGAAGGAGCAAAGCCGGCTTACAGCAGATATGGCAGGAGGTTAAAGCCCAAGCAATTGGGGATGGATTTGTGATATGTTGTGATATTTGCTGCTATGCATCTCTGATTATGTTTTGTCCCTGAATAGACGTTTGGGGGGGGGGGGGGGTTATGTGGCGCATATATTGAATTCATATTTCCCACATATGCATGACTGTATGTGTATTGGGGGCTTCACGTCTCAGAGGACAAAAGAGGTCTGGGCCTGCAGAGATCTACAGGAGATGACGAGGAGGTGTGAGTTCGGGCCTTTGTCTTGGAGAGGATGCCCCAGTGGGACTCCCGGAACATCGAGGGATAAGAGACAATAGGAGAAGATCAAAGAGGCATTGTGACTGAGATTATGTACCATGGATTGTATGTTTGCTAAAGCACCATGTGACTTAGGTTGTGTGGCTTCTGCAGGGTGTAAGAAGTGTGATATGTGATTGCTCAGTCTCTTCTGTTGTTGAGAGAACAACAGACTAGAACAACAGACTGCGTCCTGACTAGGCCTCGCCTAGTCAGGACGCAGAAAAGGCGTCACGCAAAATGTCATGGGCATTTACACAGTCCAAAGAGATAGAGGTGATGAGCCACACCACGGGGGGCTAAAGGCCTGTACAAGACAGTGTGGAGAACAGAATTAGAGAACAGTGTATTAATACTTGATTTATTTTAACACGTTAGTCTTCATTGGTCAGAATGTGACAGAATATCAGCTGTGGCTCTACCACTGCTGTACCAACAGGTTTTTTTTTTTTTTAAGTGACCAAGGCACTTCAACACAAACATTTATTTTGTAAAAACACAAAAAAACAGCAAAATTCAGGGATGGCAATTTTCCGCCGATCCGCGGCTTTCTGCCGATTTATTTTCAAATTGATCATTTCTGTGAATCGTCTAAATCCGTTGAGAAAATTTTAGGGGGGGTAAGGTACCTTATTGTTACCAATTTTAGCGAAAATCAACATGATTACATAAGCGCTCGGCGCTTCCCCGGGTCAAGTCTCCCGCGATAACCCGGATGTGTTGTGTTCAAGCTACTGCTGTATTGTAAACAGCCCTGCGATTGGATAGTTGCAAACGATTGGACCAATCAAATGGCTCGTTGCATGCTTTGTCAAAAATTCATGGCGGCGTGTTCTCAGGGATGTGATTTTCTGCTAATTTGCCGAATTCCACTTTATTTTATCTTCCAGGAAGATAAAGTACATTAAGTACGTTAGCGGCTTGTGGTCCACGAACACAGTGAAGGTGCGCCCTTTCAGGCAGAACTGAAAGTGGCGTATGGCCAGGTGGAGAGCCATTAACTCTCTGTTACTGGCGGCGTACAACGGCTGTATGAGCTGGGCTGCGCGGGGGAGGAAACGGTTATAAAAGTTAACCATCCCCCAAAACTCCTGCAGCGCCCTGACATTGATGTTGAGGAGAAAAAAACAGCAATACAATTTAGTTACATTACTTTTATGATTCCAAACAGTTTGAAATTGACAGTGCACAGTGGACATTGACTCATAACTTTTGAATATTTCTAAGACTTGGCTACATCAGTGATTGCGCGAAATGAACTGCTCAAGACTCAATGGAGATTGAAACTGGTGATCTGAAATGAATGCTGAAATTATAAAAAGTAATGGTATGTTGGAATTTTATTTCTATTATGGAATAGATAAAATTAACTGATTTTGATTTGATCAAGTGTTAAAGCATGTGATGGATAATGCTTGTTGGAATATTTTAGGAATGCTATCTTCTTGGAACATAAGTCAATATTATACAGTAATAAGTGGCATTCAGCTGTTTGTTTTATGTCATTTAAGCACAGTTCTGGTACTTAAAAATCATAAAAACACAGGAGCTTCGGGGGGCTTCGCCCCCCCTTGCCCCCCCACCAGGGCTCTACCCCAGACCCCACTGGGGGAGTGCGTCCCCCAGACCCCCTGCTGAATTTTCAGATAATTTCCCCAACCCCAAATCACATCCCTGGTTCGTGTTGGAATTCTGAGCTTTCGGTATTGTTTTCAGCGGAATTATGAGATTTTTGTCGAAGGATCAGGAGTCATCAGTGCTAGAAATAGACAAAAGTGTCAAAAATAAGTTCCGATGGATTTGGCTTGAAACAAAAAGTGACGGTAAAGGTGAAAATTGGCTCAAAGTTCGACGAGGTAACAGAAACACTCGGACAGTTTCTGAAGAAACCAGAAAAGGAGATGAAGTTCAAAGTTAAGAGACTGACACAGCTTGCTGCCAAAAGGAAGAAAGTTTCACATTAGAAGTGACTTGGTGACCAGTGTAAATAGTGTAATAAACTCTTATAGAACTGTTAAATATGTTGGACTAAAGACAGTGAGACAACATTGAAGAAAAAGTAAGTTAACTTTTCATTAAATTTAATGATTTATCTAAGTCTAGTATTTCATTTTTTAAATCATTTTTTTCAGTCTAAATTACTTCTGTCTTACTGAAAACCTCCCAGCTTCAGGTTGGCTGCCCCCCCCGCCCCCCCATAAGTCAATCGACCAAATTAGATTTCAGCTGAAATCAGAATTTCCTGTTGCCATCCCTGAAAATTAGAGAATAGTGACCACTGTCAGAAGAGAAGACTTAATGTGTTTTTAGTGTTATACAATTCAAAAATGAACAGGAAATGTAGAGGCCCTTAGTTTGAATGACTTCAGCACATCTGTGCCCACAGGACGTCACTAGTTTCTCACACTGCTCTGGTCTGATCTTGGTCCATTCTTCTTCAGTCTCTTCCACAGCTCAGTAACTGTAGTGGGTTTCTTGGCCATTACTTTGTCTCTAAGGATTTTCCAGAGATTGTGGGGTTTAGATCTGGACTCTGGGCTGGCCATTTCACTGTTTCAATATTGTTAGATTCAAGGAACTGTTTAACCCGTTTTGCAGTGTGACAGGGTACACTGTCTTGCACAAAAATTGCAGGCTGATTGGGAGACAATATCAGTGAAGGAATTGCATGTTGCTGAAGGAGGTTCACATAAACATCTGTATTCAGCTGCCGCAGTAAACATCCCCAAACTATGACACTTCCTCCTCCAAATTTAACTGACTTCTTTACACACTTTGGGTTCAATCTTTCCCCAGTTTGACGCTGAACATATTGTTTCCAATCAGACCCAATAAACTGAACTTCCTCTCATCACTGAAGTGCTCTCTGCACCAGTTCTCCTCTGTCCACACAACACGCTCCTCAGCAAAGCCTAGCCTCTTTATTCTTTCTGCTGATGAGAGGTTTAGTCACTGCAGAGTGAGATTTGAGTCCACACTGTCTTAAACGGACAGGCACTGTGTGCTGAGACAGATCCTTGCCCTGTTCAACAGTGAACTGAAAAGCAGTTCCAGCTGCAGTGAACTGATTCCCCATTGAGAGTTTGTGCATAATTCTGTCCTCTCATGCACTTGTTTTACGTGGACAACCAGCCTTTTTGGGGGACTTAAATGAATCTGGGTCTATGTAAATATTCAGTATTCTTAAAATCATAGACTTGGAATGCCCAACCTCTCTTGCAATGGCTGAGAGGGTCATCCCTTTGGCCTTCACCTGGATAACCTGCTTTCACAGGGTTTGTCTCCTTAGAGTGGTTTGCCATCTTGCAAAGTAACTAGAAGACCTGCCAGAAAAGTAGGGTGTGCCCAACAATTACGTAAATTGTCACCAGGTGCCAGATTAACACCAATAACGGAGGTATCTGAACGTGTTCTCTAATTTCGATCAGTGCTGTTCTGAAAATTTCTCATTTAAGGATTTTATATTATGCTTGAGAATATACAGTAGATCATTTTGAAATACGCTCAAAAAGATTCATGTTAGCATTACTTCAAATAATATACATGCATTGACTTTAAAATTCAGGAAATTGTAGGTTGTTCTCTAATTTTCATCTCCGCTGTAGTGTGACTGTGGAGTTCATCATGCTTTTTGGGCTCATTTATGCCCTTGACCTGAGCTTTCCAGAAAATCTCAAGTGAACCTTTGAGTTTTGTCAAAAGATCATAATGAATCTGGATGAACACTAGAAGAATGCCAGCTGCTGAAAATCAAGCTGCTTCTTACGAGGTGGACTTGATATGACAAGAACATGTTTATTGTTCTTCCATGAGTTCAGATAGTTCTCACATGAGTTGACTGAACTGCACAGATAAGAGGCTGTGATATACAGAACATTTACTCCTCCCTCCTTTTCAGTGGGACTGACGTGGACTGTGGACTCTGTGGGTCTAATCAGATGCTGATTAGCAGATCATAATTTTTGCCACTTCACTATGGTTCAAGATCGCCGTGCAACATGACTGAGAATGGTAATATTTGGAACTGGTTTTTCCCATACAGGTGCAAACGTGGCTTAAAATGCTAAAACTGTCTTGATGCTTTTCTTCTTCTGAATGTTGTCACATATAGCCTGATGACTGTATACTGTCTTCTAAAATTACTGATATTGTGGCACATATGTTTGGTTCATATTTCCCACAAGTGTGTGGCACATATGTTTGGCTCATATCTCCCACAAGTGTATGGCTTATGTTTATTGGGGCTTCACGTCTTGAGGGACAAAGAGTCTGGGTTGGCAGAGGTCGACAGGAGATGACGAGGAGGTGTGAGTCGTGACCTTTGTCTCAGAGAAGAGGCCCCATTGGGATTCCCGGAACATCGGAGAATGAGAGACAATGGTGAATCTTCAAAGACGTTGCATTGTGACTGTATGTTTACTGAAGCACCATGTGACTTGAGTTCTGATGCCCCGAGATGTATAAAGATGTGATGTGACATGATTCTGCCTCTTTTGGTTACTTGAGAATGATGGAGATTGTGTTCTGCAATAAAGCTGAACCTGAGAAATAAACTCAGCCTCATCATTGAACACAACTTCCACACTGGTGACCCACGACAAAGAATGAGCAGAGAGAATTCTCCCGAGCGGAGCTCAGCAGAAGCCAGCCTGATGGCTGCCTCCACGCTCCGGCTGCCCGATTTCTGGCAGCATAGTCCGCGCTCCTGGTTTAGCGCAGTCGAGGCGCAGTTCAACCTCCGGAGAATCTCGAAAGACGACACAAGATTCTACCATGTGGTAGCGAAGCTGGACAGCCACACGGTCCAGAGGGTGGAAGATCTGGTTAATCACCCACCAGACACCGACAAGTACAGCGCATTGAAGGAGGCGCTGATCAGCCATTTCACCCCCTCGGTGCAACAGCGAGCAGAGGGGCTCCTAGCGTTGACGGAGTCGGAGAACGACAGACCTGCGGACCTGATGGTGAAGATGCTGAGGCTGAAAGACTCCGAGGATGGCAAATTTATTTTCGCCCACCTTTTCCTCCAGACCCTGCCGCCAGCAGTGAGAGTGACCCTGGCAGACTCCCCCCGATTGGCCAAGCGAGACTACCATGGGCTGAGCAAGGAGGCGCAGCGACTCGTCGACACCCACAAGTGGAGTGCGGTTTCGGCCGCGGCAGCTGAGCCAGGAACGGCGCCCGGAGGCGCTTTGGAGCCAGTGGTGGCGGCGCCAGACACACCGACGACGGTGGCGACAGGCACCAGGCGACGCAGAGCCGAAGACGGCCTGTGCTTCTACCATCGCCATTTTGCAGAGAGGGCACACAAGTGTCTCCCACCATGCCACTTCAAGCGTCTGGGAAACGCCAAGACCGTGGGCCAGTAGCAGCTGCGACCCTCGGAGAAGAAAACAAGCTGCTTTACCTGACAGATGCACACTCGGGGAAACAAATTCCTCGTGGACACGGGCTCCCAGCTGAGTTTCGTCACGCCTACCTACGCGGAACGGCTGATGCCGTCTAAAGCTCCCTGGGTGTCAGTGTCAGCAGCGAACGGCTCAGCAATTAACACCTTCGGTGAGAGGACTATGCTTCTGTCTTTACAGGGCCGTTCATTTGAGTGGACCTTTATTGTAGTGGCAGTCAGTTTCAACATGTTAGGGGCTGATTTTTTGTGCTCACATGGTTTATTGGTTGATCTTGCTAATAGACGTCTGGTTAATGCACTTTCTTTCCATTCTATTCCCTGCACAGCTCGGGTGGCCCCGCCGACTGCACATGCCAACGTCACAGCTGTGGGTGGTAAGTTTCACGCTCTGCTCACTCAGTTCCCAGCACTCACAGTCCCAAAGTTTTCGGCGACAGTGGCTAAACACGGGGTGGAGCATTTTATCACCACCACTGGGCCACCCGTTTTTGCAAAAGCTCGGCGCTTGGACTCAGCTAAGCTGGCAATAGCGCGCGAGGAGTTCGCCAACCTGGAAAAACTGGGCATAATTAGACGCTCGAACAGCCCCTGGGCTTCACCGTTACACATGGTCCCAAAGGCTGATGGCTCGTGGCGACCTTGCGGAGATTTCCGCAGGTTGAACAACGTTTCGGCACACGACCGCTACCCGATTCCGCACATCCAGGACTTTTCAGTTCATTTGGCAGGGGCGCGCATTTTTTCTAAAATAGATTTGGTGCGCAGCTACCATCAAGTCCCGGTGCGCGAGCAGGATATACCCAAAACAGCAGTAATAACTCCTTTCGGGCTTTTTGAGTTTTTGCGCATGCCGTTTGGTTTAAAGGGTGCCATGCAAACTTTCCAACGCATGATGGATGCAGTTTTACGCGACCTCCCTTTCGTGTTCGTCTATTTGGACGACATTTTGGTAGCCAGCACGTCCGAAGACGAACACGAAATCCACCTCACAGCGGTTTTTCAGAGACTGGCAGAGCACGGGTTAATAATTAACCCAGCGAAGTGCCAGTTTGGGGTGGCGCAAATTGATTTTTTGGGGCATCGCGTCTCGCCAGAAGGAGCGGTTCCCCTGCCCGATAAGGTTCGCGAGATAACAAATTTTCCCCAACCTCAAACGGTCAAAGCGCTGCAGGAGTTTTTAGGAATGGTTAATTTTTACAACCGGTTCCTCCCAAGCGCAGCGCGGCTCATGCAGCCACTGTACACGGCACTAAAGAAACAAAAGCCCACAAATAAGGTCGAATGGTCTCCGGAGCGGGAGCACGCTTTCTCCCAGGTCAAATCAGCCCTTGCAAGTGCGGTTTTGTTAGCGCACCCAGTTCCAACAGCCCGTTTGGCGCTCACCACTGACGCTTCTGATTTAGCGGTGGGGGCGGTCGTTGAACAGTTTGTGGCAGGGACCTGGCAGCCGCTCGCGTTTTTTAGCAAAACCCTGCGCGATAGCGAGCGTAAATACAGCGCGTTCGACAGGGAGCTTTTGGCCCTACACTTGGCCATCCGCCATTTCCAGTTCTGGCTGGAAGGGCGCCGTTTCACCGCGTTCATGGACCACAAACCGTTAACGTTTGCGATGGCCAAGATCTCAGAACCTTGGTCAGGCCGACAGCAAAGGCAGCTAGCCGCGATATCGGAGTTCACCACCGATATCCAGCATGTCGCAGGTAAACATAATGTAGTGGCAGACTGTCTCTCGCGTGCTGTGGCAACGCCAGGCCCCGTGGGGGCAGACTCTGTAGCCGTGGCCGCGGGACAGGGCAACGACGCGGAAGCGCGCGCGGCCCCGGTCCGCGTAGGTTTGGATTATGCAGCCATGGCCGCGGAGCAGGTTAGCGATGCGGATGTGCGCGCGCTCCAGTCTGGACCAACAGGGTTAAGGCTGGAGCACAGGGTGCAGCAAATAGGTATGCCCCCCCTAATATGCGATGTCTCCACAGGACGGCCTCGCCCCGTGGTTCCAGCTGCGTGGCGCCGCCGCGTTTTTGACTCGGTCCATTCTCTGGTGCACCCGGGGGTGCGTGCATCGATCAAGATGGTGGGGGAGAAATTTGTTTGGCCCGGGTTGCGCAAACAGGTCAAGGAATGGGCAGCAGCCTGCGTAGCGTGCCAGAGGGCTAAAATACACAAGCACACAAGAGCTCCTTTGGAGCCTTTTCATATTCCGGCTAAGCGTTTTGATCATGTGCATGTTGACTTGGTGGGCCCCCTTCCCTCGTCACAAGGGCACACACACCTTTTGACGATGGTGGACCGCACCACGCGTTGGCCAGAGGCAGTTCCTCTGGCGTCAACAACAGCGGAAGAAGTTGCACGTGCGTTTTTAACAACTTGGGTTGCGCGTTTTGGAGTTCCGTCGGACATAACGTCCAACAGAGGTCCCCAATTTGTTTCCGAACTGTGGTTGTCTATGGCCCGCAGCTTAGGGGTGAAGGTACACCGCACTACCGCGTATAACCCCCAGGCTAACGGTTTATGCGAATGCTTTCATAGGTCATTGAAAGCAGCCCTCAGAGCATCACTTACGGATACAAATTGGGTGGACAAACTGCCATGGGTTTTATTGGGGTTGCGTTCTGCACCTAAGGAGGATTTACAGGCCTCCCCAGCTGAGTTAGTTTTTGCACAACCTCTCCGTTTGCCGGGGGAATTTCTTCCTGAAAATCCTGCACCCAATTGCCCCCCCGCTCAGCTGTTGCAGAGCGGCACAGGATCAAACACGCTGCCTGGCCCAGTTCATCACAGTTTCCCACGCGTTTTTGTGCCAAAGACTTTAAAAAATGCAGAGTTTGTTTTTGTTAGACATGATGCTCAACAGACTCTCATGATAAATTGTATATCAAGGATTCAGTGTACCCCGCCCGGTATGGGGTTACCGGGGTCCCACCCTGGAGCCAGGCCTGGGGGAGGGGCTCGAAGGCTAGCGTCTGGTGGCCGGGTTTCCACCCATGGGACCCGGCCGGGCTCAGCCCGAAGGAGTTACATGGGTCCGCCCTCCAGTAGGTTCACCACCTGCAGGAGGGATCATGGAAGTCCGGTGCTATGTGGATTAGGTGGCAGTCAAAGGCGGAGACCTTGGCGGACTGATCCCAAGCTTTCTAAACTGGCTTTTGGTACGTGGAATGTCACCTCTCTGGTGGGGAAGGAGCCTGAGCTGGTGTACGAGATTGAGCGATACCGGCTAGATATAGTTGGCCTCACCTCAACACACAGCTCCGGTTCCGGAACCAGTCTCCTGGAGAGGGGCTGGAGCTTGGCCTTTTCTGGAGTTGCCCCGGGCGAGAGGCGACGAGCAGGGGTAGGTATTCTTGTATCGCCCCACCTTGCTGCCTCTATATTGGAGTTTTCCCCGGTGGACGAAAGGGTTGCTTCCCTGCGCCTTCGGGTTGGGAAACGGGTCCTGACCATCATTTGTGCCTATGCACCAAATGATGTTTCAGAGTACCCACCCTTTTTGGAGTCTGTGACTGGGGTGCTGGAGGGTGCTCCTCCTGGAGACTCCATTGTCCTACTGGGGGACTTCAATGCGCACGTGGGCAACGACAGTGAAACCTGGAGGGGGGTGATTGGGAGGAACGGCCTGCCCGATCTGAACCCGAGTGGTGTTCAGTTATTGGACTTCTGTGCTAACCACAGTCTGTCTATAACGAACACCATGTTCAAGCATAAGGGTGTCCATATGTGCACCTGGCACCAGGACACCCTAGGCCGCAGGTCGATGATCGATTTTGTTATCGTATCATCAGACCTGCGACCGTATGTCTTGGACACCCGAGTAAAGAGAGGTGCAGAGCTGTCAACTGATCACCACCTGGTGGTGAGTTGGATCCGATGGCAGGGGAGGAAGCCATTCAGACCTGGTAGACCCAAACGTATAGTGAGGGTGTGCTGGGAGCGTCTGGCTGAGGCCCCTGTCCGGGAGGTCTTCAACTCCCACCTCCGGAAGAACTTCAACCACATTCCGAGGGAGTCTGGAGACATGGAGTCTGAATGGGCCATGTTCTCCACCTCTGTTGTTGAAGCGGCAGCCCAGAGCTGCGGCCGCAAGGTGGTCGGTGCATCTCGTGGTGGCAACCCCCGAACCAAGTGGTGGACACCAGTGGTGAGGGGGGCCATTAAGCTGAAGAAGGAGTCCTATCAAGCTTGGTTGGCTTGTGGGACTCCCGAAGCAGCTGAGGTGTACCGGCAGGCCAAGCGGAGTGCAGCTCGGGTGGTTGCTGAAGCAAAAACCCGGGTATGGGAGGAGTTCGGTGAGGCCATGGAACAAGACTTTCGGTCGGCTTCAAAGAGATTCTGGCAAACTGTTCGGCGGCTCAGGAGGGGAAAGCAGCTCCCCGTCCACACTGTGTATGGTGCGGATGGGACACTGTTGACTTCAACTGGGGATATCGTCGGGCGGTGGAAGGAATACTTCGAGGATCTCCTCAATCCCACTGATACGCCTTCCACAGAGGAAGCAGGGTTTGGGGACGAGGGGGATGACTCGCCTATCACAGGGGCTGAGGTCGCCAAGGTGGTTAAAAATCTCCTTGGTGGCCGGGCCCCGGGGGTGGACGAGATTCGCCCCGAGTACCTCAAGGCCCTGGATGTTGTTGGGTTGTCATGGTTGACACGCCTCTGCAACATTGCGTGGAGGTCGGGGGCAGTGCCTTTGGCATGGCAAACCGGGGTGGTGGTTCCTCTCTTCAAAAAAGGGGACCGGAGGGTGTGCTCCAACTTTAGAGGGATCACACTCCTCAGCCTCCCTGGGAAGGTCTATGCCAAGGTATTGGAGAGGAGAGTCCGGCCGTTGGTCGAACCTCGGATTCAGGAGGAGCAATGTGGTTTTCGTCCTGGCCGTGGCACATCGGACCAGCTCTTTACCCTCTCGAGAATTCTTGAGGGTTCCTGGGAGTTTGCCCAACCAGTTTACATGTGTTTTGTGGACTTGGAGAAGGCATTTGACCGCGTCCCTCGTGGATTTTTGTGGGGGGTGCTTCGGGAGTATGGGGTATCGGGCTTGTTGTTACGAGCTATTCGGTCTCTGTACGACCGTTGTGAGAGTTTAGTTCGCATTGCCAACACTCGGTCGGAGTCATTCCCAGTGAGAGTTGGACTCCGCCAGGGCTGCCCTTTGTCACCGGTCCTGTTCATAATTTTTATGGACAGGATTTCTAGGCGCAGCCAGGGAATGGAGGGTGTCATGCTTGGTGACCACAGGATCTCATCTCTGTTGTTTGCAGATGATGTTGTCCTGTTGGCTTCATCCAGCAATGACCTACAGCTCTTGCTGGGACGGTTTGCCGCTGAGTGTGAAGCGGCTGGGATGAGAATCAGCACCTCCAAGTCCGAGTCCATGGTCCTCAGCCGGAAAAAGGTGGATTGTCCTCTCCGGGTTGGGGACAGGCTCCTGCCCCAAGTGGAGGAGTTTAAGTATCTTGGGGTCTTGTTCACGAGTGAGGGGAAAATGGAGCGAGAGATCGACAGACGGATTGGAGCAGCATCTGCAGTGATGCGGACGTTGTACCGGTCTGTTGTGGTGAAGAGGGAGCTGAGTTCTAAGGCAAAGCTGTCGATTTACCAGTCAATCTACGTTCCTACTCTCACCTATGGTCACGAGCTTTGGGTAATGACCGAAAGAACGAGATCGCGGATACAAGCGGCTGAAATGAGCTTTCTCCGTAGGATTGCTGGACTCACCCTCAGAGATAGGGTGAGGAGCTCAGTCATCCGGGAGAGGCTCAGAGTAGAACCGCTGCTCCTCCACATTGAAAGGAGTCAGTTGAGGTGGTATGGGCATCTGATTAGGATGCCTCCTGGACGCCTCCCACTTGAGGTGTTTCAGGCACGTCCCACTGGGAGGAGACCCCGGGGCAGACCCAGGACTCGGTGGAGAGACTATGTCTCCCAGCTAGTCTGGGAACGCCTTGGTATCCCCTCTGAAGAGCTGGAGCAGGTGGCTGGGGAGAGGGAAGTCTGGGCTTCTCTGCTTGAACTGCTGCCTCCGCGACCCGGACCTCCGGAAAAGCGGTAGAAGATGGATGGATGGATGGATGGATGATGCTCAACGCCCAGGTTTGCGCCCGCCTTACGACGGACCGTTCAGAGTGCTGGAAACGAATGAGAAGCATTTCTTGCTAGATTTAGGAGACAGAAAGGAGTTAATTTGCATAAACAGACTCAAACCCGCTTTTGTTCTGGCTGATGAACACGTGCAGTTAGCGAGGGCCCCCCGCCGTGGCAGGCCACCGAGAAGGCATTCTCCAGAGCTCCCGCAGAGATGTGCTAACAAATCTAATCCACAGGTGTGAGGAGACGCTGCAGAGGCAGCAAAGCCGGCTTACAGCAGATTCGGCAGGAGGTTAAGACCTAAGAGACTGGGGGATTGATTTTTGTTATGTGGCAATGTTTTTATGTTATGCAGCTCTGAGTATGTTTGTCCCATGCAGACGTTTGGGGGGGGGGGGGTCATGTGGCACATATGTTTGGTTCATATTTCCCACAAGTGTGTGGCACATATGTTTGGCTCATATCTCCCACAAGTGTATGGCTTATGTTTATTGGGGCTTCACGTCTTGAGGGACAAAGAGTCTGGGTTGGCAGAGGTCGACAGGAGATGACGAGGAGGTGTGAGTCGTGACCTTTGTCTCAGAGAAGAGGCCCCAGTGGGATTCCCGGAACATCGGAGAATGAGAGACAATGGTGAATCTTCAAAGACGATGCATTGTGACTGTATGTTTACTGAAGCACCATGAGACTTGAGTTCTGATGCCCCGAGATGTATAAAGATGTGATGTGACATAATTCTGCCTCTTTTGGCTACTTGAGGATGATGGAGATTGTGTTCTGCAATAAAGCTGAACCTGAGAAATAAACTCAGCCTCATGATTGAACACAACTTCCACAATATCTCCTATTTCTGAATTATCTCTCACTTTAGTTGAGAGTTCTTAGAACTTTTGTTGACTGGCACAGAAAGTTTTCAGTGTGCACAAGGACGTAATGTCAGGATGACAAAGGACAGATAAAATGTGCTGCTGACGAATGCACTGAATAAAGGGATGATTGGAGGGTAAACCACTTGAGTTAATGACCCCGGTTACATGGCCTTGATCGGATTACTCTGTTGACATGGCCACTTGAGTTAGCAGATAACTCCAGAAATCCAGTCATAACCGGTTTATTGGTATGCATGCAAACATGATTATTGACTTGCCCAGTTACTCTGTACAAGTTCTAAGAACACTGTTGCGGAAACTGATTTCCTGTGCTGCTTTGTTGTAAGCCAGGTTGGCCAGTGTTTGGTCTTTATTATGAAATAAAATAACTAAACTAGATTTTATTTTACATCTTTAATGTTGGTTTGTGTCAAAAGAAAATAACAAATATTACAAATCAATATTGTTTAACTGAACATAAATTATTCATTTTAAAATAATCAATTACATTTCATTTGCAAAAACGTTTACTGGATAAAAATAAGTTGGCCCAATGAAACATTCCATTGTAATCATGGACATTATTTGGTTCATGTTAACAGTACAAACTTGAGTTGTACCAAAGTACTTGCATTTAATTGAGTGAACATGTGTTTACTGGATGGAAAACCTGCCCAAAATTTAATGGAAATCATCCAATAAGTCATTTTTTTGAGTGTAGGAATTATGGATAGTGCATAACTAGCACGCCTTCAACTGAAAAATCCATTACAAATTCAACATTCAATAGAGTCTAGATTTGTTCGAAAACTAAGAACCATGGAACTACAGGGCATTTAAGCAAACAATCTACGACTTAATGTGGAACAAATTTAGAGAAAATATCAGGAAATTATTTAAGCCTCTACAATATGCACATCTTCAAAACATGGACACTGAGACATGAAAACGTCCTCGCTTGAAAATTGTAGGAGGAATTGGGCAGACGGACGGACAGATGGACCATCATCACATAACACATCCCTACTTTAGAGACGGGATGTATTAACATGCTTCTGTCATCTTGTTGCTGGTGTTCCACTGGTTAGCACTGTTGTCTCACAGCTACAAGGTTCCAGGTTCAAATCCCCAAGCTGGGAACCTCCCTGTGCTGTAAGGGTTTACTCCGGGGGTTCAGGTTTCCTCCCACAATCCAAAGACATGCCTTTTCGGTTAATTGGTGACTCTAAATTGTCCCTAGGTATCTGTCTCTGATAGGCCCTTAGAATAAAGGGTTAGTGCTTTAGTGGTCTTTGTGACTAGAAAAAGCACTATGTAAGTACAGGTCCTTATCCCCCTTTTTAACTGATAGCACAAATACCAGTATCATTTTGTAACAATCTAAACATGACAGCCCATGTGTGTGTTTTTTGTTCCATGCAGAGTTGGTGTACAGTGGTCTTCTGTACCATTGTATCCTGGTGTGTAGAGGATAAGCAAAGCTCAGACACTTCTAATCCTCAGGAACATTTATTGAAGACAGAACATGGAGCAGAACATAATACAGCAGACGACTGTAGTCCTCTCTATTCAGAGGCTGGACTGTAAGTGCTGCTCTACATTCACACGTGTTCAGATAGGTCAGAGAGAGCGGGAACACAGAGTGATGACATCACACTGACAACATTCACAATCTGCTGGTCAAAAACACAAAATGTCTCCTTACTTCTTTCTGCTGTCTGTTCAGTGGGTCAGCCAGTCCATTAACCATTAGCACTGCTCGCCTCTAACTCATCCAAATTATTGGGGAGAGATGACATGTTTCCCCCAACAATGGAGGGAGGATATCTGATACTTCTTTTCCCTCAAGAACAACGTTGTCTTTCTGTTTCTTCTCTGCTTAAATCAGCAGCTGATCCCATTGTCAACATTAATGAGGCTGTCGATGGACCTTCAGACAAAAAATTACTGTTCTGATCTCCATAATGTCCCTTTTTTGTGTTGTGGGCAATGGCTAGACTTTGCTTGGAGCTGGTTTAGAATGGAGAAGTAAGCTGCCTCCTTCCCTCCACTAGCCTGGGTGTACACCTTGGATAAGTGTTAGCATGCCCTCAGCCTCCCCTGGCCAGGGATATGGCCCAAGCACACCTACTGGCGGTTTTGTTCATCAATCTGGTGACTTTTCCGACAAGCCAGCTCAGCTGTAGCTTTGGCAATAGGCAGGGATGTCTGTCAACTCAGCAACAGTTCAGGCAAAAACACAACGGGCTTCCTTCTGCAGCCCTGTCAGCACTGCTGTCTCGTCAAGACACAGAAAATTGTCCGCCGAGGGACGCTATCGAGTGTCGTTTTAGTCTCATCATTTTTTGGGCACAGCCCTACAATTTGAGATGAATGAAACACAAAGAGAGGGAAAACACCAAGTAATCTCACTATTTGTATATTGCCCGTATCGTGCTAATGGGTGCATTGTGGAGCGTGTAAATAAAGAGGCGGATTTGTCTTCAGACGATTTATTACACAACTCACACAAGAAGCATAGACAGAATGACATCTCAGCAGAGACTCTTCTCTTAAATAGCATGGCATTCCTCTAGAAGCTTCTAACACACAAAAGGTTACATGGCATTCACCTCCTTAATCCTTTACCATTCCTCTAGAAGTTTCTAACACACAAAAGGTCACACTGCATTCACTTCATTCATCTTTCACACCTCCCTGTTATCTCACCAGGGAACCTCTGCTCTTTGTTCTTGTCTAAGATGTTACACAATTATGCTCTCCCCATGTGCAGCCATACCCCCCCCCCCCGAACATCTTGGATAGAACAATAAAATAACAATCTGTATGCTGTGATAGAACCATTAAACATCAATCCACATGCTGCTTGGGCTTCAGTCTTCTCCCGTATCTGCTGTAACCAGGATTCACCGCCTCCATGGCACTGTCACACAAAAGGTCACACTGCATTCACTTCATTCATCCTTCACACCTCCCTGTTATCTCACCAGGGAACCTCTGCTCTTTGTTCTTGTCTAAGATGTTACACAATTATGCTCTCTCCATGTGCCGCCATAGCATATACTTACACTACTCATAAAAAGTTAGGGATATTCGGCTTTTGAGTGAAATTTCAGGATGCACCTACCATGCATTATAACCTTTACAGGTGGACTTAAATTGACCTTCTCTCACCATTTGAATGCACATGTCCAACTATTCAATGTTTCAGTACTTTTTTGCATAACTTGCTGTTCTCTAACAAGGTGCTTAATGGCAAAATTCACAACAGGTGTTTGATCCATGAATCGACCAATAAATTTTCTGGTTCAATTAGAATCGGTATGTAAACAGTCCTCTTCATCATGCTGTTCACATTTTGACATCATGAGACCAAAACGACACCTAACAATTGATCAACAGTACCTCACCATTGCGAGGCTTCAAACAGGATGTTCTCAGAGGGAAGTGGCCACTGAGATTAGTGTCATCAGCAGGTTGCAACAGAGATCCAGAGAGACTGGAAGAGTCACAGAAAGGCATAGAAGTGTACGTCCTTTGGCCACATCCCATGCTGATTTTTTTTTTTATTATTATTATTATTTATGATGACCGCTTTATTGTGAACAGTGCCCTGTGAAACCAGATGATGAATGCAACTCAACTCCAGGCACATTTAACCCCTTGCACTCCGGTCAATTTCCCTAAAAACACCAAAAAATAATGTGCCCAAATTAAATCCAAAGCTGTTCCTCAACCCTTTGCAGCATCTTCATGGGGTTGGTCTCATTTAAAAGAAAACACTTTGAATTTTTTGGCAAAACAGTCATAATCTCTCTAAGTGCTCTGGCCACTGAGTTACAGTCATCTAAACATACTGAACTTGAAGAAAATAAATTTGGCCTGGGTGTTTTTTTGGATACAAATGCTTGCAAATAACACACAGCTTCAGATCCGGTCTGGAAAATGCAACAGAAATGTAGATCCAAGTGTTATCCAGCTGAGGTCCAAATTTTGTAACAATACCACAAAAAATGAATATACTACACAGCTTTTTCCTCAGGTAGTTCCCAGGCGTTTTGGAACTGTGCCAAATTGTGCCAAATGGCACAGTTTGGAAAAACGTCTGTAACTTTTGAATGATTCAATGTAGAAGCTTCATTTTGGGCTCTAATGAAAGGTCACACTCAGGGTTGTGTCTGTGTGTGTGTGGGGATTGTCCCCCCCCCCCCCCTACAGAGGACGGAGATCGGCCATCGCTACATGACGGATTACACTTGGATGTGGTGATGTGGCCACAGCGGCTCCGTCACCGCGGCTCCCCCCCCCTCGCTACTGTGTGTGTGTGGGGGGGGGATTGTCCCCCCCCCCCCTCGCTACAAAGGACGGAGATCGGCCATCGCTTCATGACGGATTACACTCGGATGTGGCGATGTGGCCACAGCAGCGCAGTCACCGCGGCTCCCCCCCCCCCCTTGCTACAGAATAGTAGCGGCGGGGGGGGGGGGCGTTCATGGTCCGGAGGCGGAGAACGAACCGTGTTCCACGGCGCACGCACTTTGGACATCGTGCGCCGCACAGTTGTAATTTACCGATCGGTCAAAAGTCATTTTTTCTTCATCTTCATCCGCCACCCCTCAGCTTAGCCCCTGACTTCCCCATCAGAGAATCGTTGTCTGCTCCCTCCAAAGTAAATAAAAATATAATAAATAAGCATCCCAAAGTGATAAAGCAAAATATTGGTAAAACTCAAATTAAACATAAAGCCTCTAAATTGAATGATTTGGCCTCTGTTCCTCCTCATAATTTAAAAATTAAATGTGGTTTATTAAATATTAGGTCTCTAACTCCCAAGTCTCTGTTAGTCCATGATCTGTTAATTGATCATCAGATTGATTTAATTTCCCTTACAGAGACTTGGTTAGGACAAGAGGATTATGTTGGTTTAAATGAATCAACCCCCTCTGGTTATTTAAACTGTCAAAATCCCAGAAGTTCTGGTCGTGGAGGAGGAGTAGCAACAATTTATCATTCCAAATTACTAGTTAATGTAAAGCAAAAAACATGTTATAATTCCTTTGAGGGCCTGGTCCTCAGTATTGGGCACTTCAGCAATTTCAGGTTAAACCCAATTTTATTTGCCATTGTTTATCGTCCCCCATCAACCTATTCAGAATTTTTATCCGAATTTGCTGATTTCTTAGCTGATTTAGTGTTGAAATCTGATAGAATAATTATAGTAGGGGACTTTAATATACATGTGGATGTAGATAGTGACTGCCTTAATGTGGCTTTTAATTCAATATTAGACTCGATTGGGTTTTCTCAGAAAGTAGGAAATTCTACTCATTACCTCCACCATACATTGGACCTTGTTCTGACATATGGCATAGAAATAGAAAATCTTGTAGTGTCTCCTCATAACCCTGTACTGTCAGACCATTGTCTGTTAACCTTTGATTTTACTATTTCTGACTATTTGGCTCCTAAAGAAAAATATTATCACAGTAGATGCCTCTCAGATGATGCTGTTTCCAAATTTATGCAGATTGTTTCCTCTATGCCATGTGTCAACACAACGGAAATAAGCTATAGACAGCTTGCTCCTTCTGTAATTGATAACATGGTGGATAGTGTTTCAGCTTCTCTGCATCAGGCTCTAGACTTGGTGGCCCCCTTAAAAAAGAAAAAGTCTAATCAGAGATTTTTAACTCCTTGGTTCAACACAGAAACTCGTAGCTTAAAACAGAAGACTCGTCAATTAGAAAGAAAATGGCGCTCTACTAATTTAGATGAAATCTATTTAGCTTGGAGAAATCATCTTTTAATTTATAAAAAATCTCTTAGAAAAGCTAGAACGAGTTATTACTCTGCATTAATAGAAGAGAACAAGAATAATCCCAGGTTTCTTTTCAGTACTGTAGCCAGGTTGACAAAGAGTCAGGACTCTGTCAATCCTAGCATTCCCTTAGAGCTTACTAGTCAGGACTTTATGAACTTTTTCAATAATAAAATTTCATCCATCAGAGATAAAATCAATCAGATTCTTCCCACAGTTAACTTAAATACTGTAACTACTACAACTCCTTCTATTGATGTCTGTCTTGATGAGTTTACTCCAATCGACCTTTGTGAGTTAGACAAAGTAGTTTCCTCATCCAAACCTTCAACTTGTCTTTTAGACCCTATTCCTACCAGGTTATTTAAAGAAGTCTTCCCACTTATTGGTAGCTTTATTCTTCATATAATCAATTCTTTATTAACTTTAGGCCATGTACCGCAGGCTTTTAAAACGGCTGTAATTAAACCCTTACTCAAAAAGCCAACGCTAGATCCAGGAGCTTTAGCTAACTATAGACCAATCTCTAATCTCCCTTTCATTTCAAAAATTTTTAGAAAGAGTTGTTGCTACGCAATTATTTGACCACCTGCAGGAAAATGGTTTACTTGAAGAGTTTCAATCTGGGTTTAGAATCCATCAACAAAGCAGCTTACAGGGAACCAACAAACCCACTTTTTCTTAAACAAAAAACTCTCAAGTTGAAAGATCTGATCGACTTTAAAACCGCAATAATAATGTTCAAAGTGAAGAATCTATCACTGCCCGCAAATATCCAAAAGTTGTTCCAAACAAGGGAGAAACGATATCACTTCAGAGGAACATGTATATTTCAAAAGCCTACAGTGAGAACAACTACCAAGCAACACTGTATTTCAGTGCAAGGTGTCAGATTATGGAACGATTTTGGACCTGAATTAAAATCATGTACAAAGCTTGGACAATTTAAACAAAAACTAAAGGAAGAAATACTCCAAACATATTTACAAGACGACATGTAAACTCACATAAGGATTGACATTTCCAGCCTGTGTTGTGTTATAGCTTAGTTTTTCTTTTTTCTCTGTGACACTATGTCTTAGATTTGTTTTTGAATAGTAACCGCTTAACTTAGACTAGCTCAGTTTTCTTTTTCTCTCAGTCATATTTTGTCTTAGCCTTGTTTTAAATTGTAATCGCTCTTGTCTTGTTTTCTCTTTTTTCTCCTTTGAATTCTTGGATGGAATATGGGTGGGCAATATGGGGTACCCCCCCACAGCAGCCACGGACAAACACAGCGCTCGACTAGAGCAATTAACAGGACAGTGAGATGTGTGTGTTGAGATCAATAGGCAGCCTTCCTGTGCTTAGTTCAGGCACCAGCATCCTGTGGATATGTATGACGCAAATGCAAACATTCATGCTTCCTGCTCGCATTGTGGTACAAATGTCACATGTCTGAATGCATTTCCTTTGATGATAAAATGCCTTTGATGTATTGTCCGTTGCTGGGTATTTAAGTGGCTGAATTCATATGTTCACTCTCTTTCTGCTTCTGACTACTGCTCATGAGAGCCTGAGAGCGATCCCCAGCATGCTTACAGCAGCTGGGGTGAGCTCCGTGATGGCGATGATTTGATCAATAAACTTCATTAAAACTCCAGTCGCCGTGCCTTATTATAACATCGCCACACTGGTGACCCCGCAGACGCACACGCTTTGTGCGACGCAACCATCTGGTCTGGACAACCACGCTGGCGACCCGACGCTGAAAAGAACACGCTGCCAGCAAACGCAGCACCCGGCAGTGATTCTCCGACGACAAGCGAACGCGGCAGCCCGACTGATCTGCCCTTCCTTTCTGCTTTAGGGAGACTTTGACGCTCTTCGGAGACCACCCACGACTGGGAAAGCTGAGGAAATTTCATGGTGAGGTCTGCACGCCTAGATCGGCACATCCACGCTGGACCGGCCGCTCTCACAGCTCCTGACGCACGATTCTGTGTCTCCACACGAGAGCGCACACACCTTGCCCTCTCTCCACGACGGTGGCCCATGGCCGACGGAGAACGCGTGGACCTGAACGCACCATGACCCGGCACGAGCGACGACCAACAGCCCGAACAGGGGAGACAATCGGCGCCGACTGCGCAGATCTCCATCAAGCCCCCTGACCCTGATTCGCCTCGCGACAGCGGACCGGCCATGCACAGAAGCCTCGCATCAGAACAGCGCAGCTGGAAGGCACGTGGCCACAGCGCGTGCCGCGCACCAGAGACAAGCTGGCTCTACAGACTTATACATCATCCTCCGCCGCTGCACACGGCTCTTCAGGACTGCTCACACACCTGAAGCACACACGCAGCCCGCACACAGGATTTGGTGTAAGTCTCAGCCACGGCGCACGACGGGAATCCAGCCGTCAGCTGTCCCCGAGGGCTTTAGGGCCGCGAACGCACCTAAAGCCTAAACGCCAAGTCCCTCACATAGCTTCAGCTCCTGTTTTTCTTCATTGCCGGACTGAATCGCGAGAGGAATCAGAGACTAACTTTTCTTCCCACAGCCACGGACATCCCCCGCCACTTGCTACCCCCACCCTCCTCCCTTCCCCGGCACAGACTTTCCCCGCAGCTCGCCGCCAAAGCGGGACTACCGAGGTCTCAGCTCCCCGCTAAGCCCTCTGGGGGGGGAGTGTATGGGGTACCCCCCCCACAGCAGCCACGGACAAACACAGCGCTCGACTAGAGCAATTAACAGGACAGTGAGATGTGTGTGTTGAGATCAATAGGCAGCCTTCCTGTGCTTAGTTCAGGCACCAGCATCCTGTGGATATGTATGACGCAAATGCAAACATTCATGCTTCCTGCTCGCATTGTGGTACAAATGTCACATGTCTGAATGCATTTCCTTTGATGATAAAATGCCTTTGATGTATTGTCCGTTGCTGGGTATTTAAGTGGCTGAATTCATATGTTCACTCTCTTTCTGCTTCTGACTACAGCTCATGAGAGCCTGAGAGCGATCCCCAGCATGCTTACAGCAGCTGGGGTGAGCTCCGTGATGGCGATGATTTGGTCAATAAACTTCATTAAAACTCCAGTCGCCGTGCCCTTATTTTAACATCGCCACAGGCAATATAAGCTGCGGCTTCAGCCATCACCCATTTCGGATAACTCACGTGGAATTGTATAGTAGAAGGAGTCTTTGTCTAATTTGACCTTGTTGTTATATTATACAGTTTCTTTTAACCTGTGTGATATCCTACCGTGTAGCAATGATCACACTTGAGTTATTTCTTTGGCTAACTCTGCCGTTTATTCTGCAACACACATAATATGACTGAACATGGATTCTGCGCGGGGTTTTCACACTCTTGTTCTAATGTGTCCCCTTAATAGTAGTGCTGAACAATACAGGTAGTTCCCCCTAGAGGCATGTGCCAGTAATGTTTTAAATTAGACTTGCAGTCTACCACATCCCTCCCCTCTAGATTAAACTACTTTTAATTACACTAGCCAATTATGCTAGACATCCTGGAACTCCCATTTAACCCTAAACAATCACAGTTACTTTAAACTTCTTAAACACATGTGCCATACACATAATTTCTTTCTCTTTTTTTTTTTTTTTTACATGTATAACACACATAACAGTCTAACTGGGGATTTGGTTTGACTACCGCATCCCAGTGAGGTTCCAGGACGCATTCTTGTCCTGTGGCTGGGGAACTCACTACTGACTAAGTATAGTCCTTCAAGTAGTCTGGAGCTTTCCTAGCTCGCTGAGATCTTCTCACGGCGGGTGAGCCAACTGCAGGTGAAGACTCAGACTGCTCCACTGTTTCGGCTGCTGCAGTGCTGCCCGTAGAATCTGCAGAGACGGTTACCTCAGGTTTCACCTGAAGTGGTGGTTCGTTGATGCTCTCCTCAGGATGGGTGTCAGACAACACCTCTGGTGCCATCGGCAGGGGAATGGAGCTCCTACCACGAACTTGGTCGATGTGTCGCCTCACCACTTGTCCATGACCTAATGTCACCTTGAATGACACAGGGCCTGTCTTTTCTGTTATTTCTCCTGGTACCCAGGCTGGTCCTGAGCCAAAGTTGCGGGTGTAGACCACGTCTCCTTCTCTCAGTATTCTCTCTCTAGCATGCATGTCATGATAACCTTTTTGTTTCTCTTGTTTATCATGCACTTTGTTTCTGAAGTCTGGATGTATTAAGTCAAATGTTGACCTCAACTTCCTTCCACACAACAGCTCAGCTGGTGACTTGCCAGTTGTAGATTGGGGTGTTATTCGATAGCTGAACAGAGCTCTCGACATTCGGGTTTCAATAGAGTCTCCTGTCATCTTTTTCATGAGTGACTTGAATGTCTGCACGGCCCTCTCGGCTAAGCCGTTAGAAGAAGGACGGTATGGCGCAGTCGTGATGTGACGTATGCCATTCTTTTCAGAAAACTCTTGGAACTGTTCACTCGTAAAACATGTACCGTTATCTGATACTATGATTTCAGGTATGCCATGTTGGCTGAAACTCTTTCTAAGACATTCAATGGTAACAGTAGAAGTAGAGCTACTCACAGAATATGCATCGATCCACTTTGAGTATGCGTCAACTATGATCAGGAACATTCTTCCCATCCATGGACCTGCGTAGTCAATGTGAATTCTTCTCCATGGTTTATCTGGAACTTCCCAGGGATGTAGTGGGGCTGCTGGAGGACTGTTCCTGTTCTCCTGGCATGCCGCACATGACTTCACAAGCGCCTCCACCTCTGCATCCATGTTGGGCCACCACATGTAACTCCTCGCCAACGCTTTCATGCGAGTGATGCCAGGGTGTGCTTGGTGTAGTTGTTGCAGTAAGGCATTCCTACCAGGTGGTGGAACAACCACGCGTCCTCCCCACAGGATACAACCTTCCTGGGTGCTGAGCTCATCCTGTCGTCGGGCATAGGGAATGAACTCAGGACTGTTCATCTTCGGCCATCCTCGCAAGATGTATTCTCGCACTCTTGCTAGAACAGGGTCTTTGTCTGTCCACTTCTTTATTTGTTGTGCGTTCACCAGGGGCACGCCGATATCTTCAAACAATAGCACTCTCTCCTCCTCCTCAGGCGTGCTGTCTCTTCCTCCATCCAAGGGTAGCCTACTCATCGCGTCAGCATTCGTATGGTCCCGTCCGGCTTTGTAAACGATGGTGTACTCATACGCTGCTAATGTAACGGCCCATCTCTGAATTCTCTGAGATGTCATCTGGGGTATGGCTCTCATTTCACTGAACAGTGAAATTAGTGGCTTGTGGTCAGTCACTATAGCGAACTGTCTCCCGTACAGGTATTTGTGGAATTTTTTTACACCAAATACTACTGCAAGGCCCTCCTTGTCTAGCTGGGAGTAGTTTTTTTCAGCTGCACTAAGAGTTCTTGAGACGAACCCTATGGGTCTCTCTGAGCCATCCTCCATACGATGAGAGAGTACAGCACCCACACCGTAGGGTGATGCGTCACACGCCAGGATGAGTGGTTTGTTTGAATCATAGTGCACTAACACACTACAGGACTGAAGTAGCGCTTTGGACTCTTCAAACGCCTTCTGCTGCTTGACCCCCCATGACCATTTTTCTTCCTTCTTAAGTAAGGTATGTAGTGGTGCCAGCAGCGTGGAGAGCTTTGGGAGGAACCTATGGTAATAGTTCAACAAGCCCAGGTAGGCTTTTAACTCAGTAACATTTTGTGGCTCAGGCGCCTCCGCAATGGCTTCCACTTTGTCTGTTAGAGGGTGTAGACCACTGGTGTTGATCTTGTGGCCTAGGAACACCACCTCTTTTCCCATGAACTCACACTTGCTTCTTTTCAACCTCAGACCACTTTTCTCCAACCGTTGAAGCACTTCCTCCAGCGTTTTCAGATGTTCTTGTTCATTTGGTCCTGTACAAAGGATGTCATCCAAATAAATGGCAACATTCGGAATTCCACCTAGGATGCCCTCCATAGTTCTCTGGAATATAGCAGGACTGGAAGCTACTCCAAATGGTAAGCGTGTGTAGGTATATAAGCCTTTGTGTGTATTGATGGTTACATACTTTCTTGATTCTTCTTCCAGGACTACTTGTTGGTAGGCGTGACTCATGTCTAATTTCGTGAAGTGTCGGCCACCGTTCAGCTGTGCGAAGAGGTCCTCCACTTTAGGAATTGGATACTGATCCACCCGTGATGCTCGATTGACAGTGAGTTTGTAATCTCCACATATTCTAATGGAGCCATCCGGCTTTCTCACTGGGACTATGGGCGCCGCCCATTCTGCAACCTGCACTGGCTCAATGATCTTGTCATCCAGCAGCCTCTGTAGCTCGCTTTCAACCAGTGGCTTGACTGCATAGGGTACCGGTCGGGGTTTGCAGAATCGTGGTTGGGCCTCCTTGTCCACATTAATCTTTGCAGTGACACCTTTTAGCTGTCCTAAGCCTTCTTTGAACACCTCAGCGTGTCTTTCGAGGATCTCCTCCAGCTGCAATTTGGGCTGAGATTCCACTTTATTCACCAACTGATCAATCATGGCCAGTTCTTGTAGCCAACTTCGCCCTAGTAGATTTGGTCCTTCGCTCCCAACTACTACTACAGGTAAGTCCTTTTCTTTGTTTTTGTGCTGCACCTTCACTTGTGCCATGCCTAGCACGTCTAGCTTCTCTCCTGTGTATGTTTTTAATTTTAATGAACAGGGATTTAATTCTGCTGTGTCTGTTTTCTTCCACAGTTGTGTATATTGCTGTTTACTTAATATGGTTACTCCACAGCCTGTATCAACATCAAATGTTACTTTCATTCCATTAACATTCATGGTACGCGTGATGGGCGCTACCTTGGTCAGCTCCTCTGACGTGTTGTAAATTGTGTGAAAACCCATGTCTTCTGTATCACTTTCTCCCTCCCCTCTCAGTTGATTCGCTCGCTGTTCCTTTCCTGGGCCCTTGTTTTCATACTTTTGCCCATTAACTGTCGCTTTCAGCACCTGTGCGCTGTCCACCTTTATTCTACATGCTTTCTTAATGTGCCCTCGCTTGCCACAATTATGACACAGCTCAGTGGCAAATTTGCACTCGGCGGCATTGTGCTGGCCTTTGCAGCGATAACAACTGGGGAATTTGTGCTGAGTTTTGTCAGTCAACACTTTGTGGACACCTACTTGGGTCTTAGGCACACGAACATGCGTTGCTGTGTCCTCTGTTAGCTTCCCTTGCATCTCTCTCACATCTTTAGATGCTGTTTCCATCGCTTGGCATAATTCCAAAGCCTTCGCAAAAGTGAGTTTTGTTTCAGATAAAAGTCGCCGTTGCATTCGGTCATCATTCACTCCACACACAAGTCTGTCTCTTAACATTTCTTCCAATGAGTCTTTGTAATCACAGTGCAGTGTTAATTTCCTCAATTCTGCCACATACTCTGCTATGGACTCAGTGTTCCTCCTTATGCGTGAATTAAATTTGAATCGTTGTACGATTTCACTCGGTTTGGGGCTGAAGTGCTTCTGAAGCTCAGCAGTAAGCTGGTCGTACGTTTTATCTTTCGGTAATGCAGGGCTTATTAAATTTCTCAACAAGCTGTAAGTAGTTGCACCAACTCCACTCAACAGTACAGCCTTCCTTTTGTCTGGCTCCTCAATATCATTAGCTTGGAAGAAAAAGTCCAACATTTCACTATATTCTTCCCATGACTGAGTCGAGTTATCAAAAGGGGTTACCGTTCCGATTACAGCCGCCATTGCTCGTCGTGGTGGGGAAACCTCGTTTTTCCTCCTCTGAACTTGCACTCGAACTACTGGAGTCACTTGAGTTCGCCACACTTGCAATGTTCTCTGTTTCTCGCCGCTGATTTTTTTCTTTTAATCCTCGTCGCCAATTGTGTGATATCCTACCGTGTAGCAATGATCACACTTGAGTTATTTCTTTGGCTAACTCTGCCGTTTATTCTGCAACACACATAATATGACTGAACATGGATTCTGCGCGGGGTTTTCACACTCTTGTTCTAATGTGTCCCCTTAATAGTAGTGCTGAACAATACAGGTAGTTCCCCCTAGAGGCATGTGCCAGTAATGTTTTAAATTAGACTTGCAGTCTACCACACCTGTAATGTACTATCCGAAATA
This sequence comes from Pholidichthys leucotaenia, assembly GCA_020510985.1. Classification (NCBI taxonomy): domain Eukaryota; kingdom Metazoa; phylum Chordata; class Actinopteri; order Cichliformes; family Pholidichthyidae; genus Pholidichthys; species Pholidichthys leucotaenia. The sequence continues at coordinate 270,344,024 of CM035844.1, read as the reverse complement.
AATAAATTCATTCATTCATTCATTCATTCATCATTGTACTGAAACAGCCTTAGCGAAGGTCACTAACGACCTCCTCATTGCATCTGATAATGGACTAGTTTCTGTACTTGTCCTTTTAGATCTTAGTGCAGCTTTTGATACTATTGATCATAATATTCTACTTGATAGATTAGAACACTATGTTGGACTTAATGGAACTTCATTGCAGTGGTTTAGATCTTATTTATCTGATAGGTTCCAGTTTGTTCATGTAAATGATGAGTTTTCTTTCAGCTCAAAGCTTAGTCATGGAGTTCCACAGGGATCTGTGCTAGGCCCTACTCTTTTTAGTTTATATATGCTTCCGTTAGGCAACATTATTAGAAAGCACTGTATACATTTTCATTGTTATGCAGATGACACACAATTATACCTGTCAATGAAGCCAGATGATACTAATCAATTAGCCAAGTTAGAAGCCTGTCTTAAGGAAATCAAAGCTTGGATGACTTGTAATTTCCTGCTATTAAATTCAGATAAGACTGAAGTCATTCTTGTTGGTCCAAAAAACCTTAGAAATTCCTTTCCAAATCAAACTTTCAGTTTGGATGCAGTTACTCTTTCTCTTAATAGCTCTGAGAGGAACCTTGGAGTTATTTTTGATCAGGATTTGTCCTTCAATTCACATATTAAATTTGTTTCTAAGACTGCCTTCTATCATTTGCGTAATATTGCCAAGATTAGGAGCATCTTGTCTCAGAGTGATGCTGAGAAGCTGATCCACGCTTTTGTTAGCTCGAGATTAGATTATTGTAATTCTTTATTATCAGGCTGTCCTAAAACATCTTTAAAAAGTCTTCAGCTGATCCAAAATGCTGCAGCAAGAGTTTTAACAGGTACTAGAAAGAGAGATCATATCTCTCCGGTTCTGGCCTCCCTTCATTGGCTTCCCATAGAGTTTAGAATTAAGTTTAAAATCCTTCTTCTTACTTACAAAGCTCTAAACAATCAGGCTCCTTTTTATTTAAAAGATCTGATACTACCGTATTATCCTAACAGAGCACTACGCTCCCAAAATGCAGGATTACTTGTAATACCTAGAATCTCCAAAAGTACAATGGGAGGCAGAGCCTTCAGTTATCAAGCTCCTCTCCTGTGGAATCAGCTGCCAATCTGGATTCGGGAGTCAGACTCGATCTCTGTTTTTAAGAATAGGGCTAAAACCTACCTTTTTGATATAGCCTACAATTAGGGAGGGATCATGTGTTTCTGAACCCTCCCTTAGTTATGCTGCTATTAGGTTTAGTCAGCTGGGGGACCTCCAGTAATGCACTGGGCCTCACTCCTTTCCTCACTCTCTATGAAATATTTTTTTTTTGCTGGTCATTAACATTTGTTTGTTCTCTCCCATAGATCGAGTCCCCATCGTGCTGTTTGCTCTCTACATGTCTGTTCTTTTCTTCTTCTCTATCCCCTCACCCCCCAGCCAGTCGCGGCAGATGACTGCCCCTCCCTGAGCCTGGTTCTGCTGGAGGTTTCTTCCTGTTAAAAGGGAGTTTTTCCTCTCCACCGTCGCCAAGTGCTTGCTCACAGGGGATCGCCTGATTGCTGGGGTCTTTCTGCAACTGTGGGGGTTCCCCCTACAGTTGATAGTGCTATGAGATGACTGTTGTTGTGAAATGGCGCTATATAAATAAAGTTGAATTGAATTGAATTGAATTGAATTTTTGATTACAATTTTCAGGGATAAAAAATAATTTGGCTTATAACACCTTACCTCTTCACAGCCACATTGTCCTGGCGAACTTCTCTTCCTCATTATCAGACGAACGCGACGCTGGTCCGCTCGTGGTTCTGGTCTCGCGACCCGGTCAAAACATAATTCCATGATTGCGGTTTTGGCGAATGATTTACGACCTTCGTCGTCAGCCTCCGTCGGTCTATGATGACCATATAAGAGAATCCTAAACACTCTGCTGGAATAAAAAAAAAATAAATAAATAAAGCACCGCCTGTGGCTGCTGTAGCAGTCTCTCTTCACCCAGGTTTAGGCAAAACAGCTCAGCGAACTTCTGTGCTTCAATTGGCTCGCTGCGTTGGTAGGCGGGTCCTTCTTGCTAAGTTTTCAGTCATTGGTTCTTCAAGGTTTCAGAAACCCAATTCAAGGCTCTTATTAGTCGAATGAGAGGTCAATCATATCCATTCTGTTCGCGGCTGTGTCTGAAGTGGAAGAACTTTTTTTTTTTTTTTTTTTCAGTGAGCTCTTGTGCGCCCTCGTGTGCTCGAGGATGCACGAGAGCGCCCTCGTGCACTCTGGGACGCAGAGACTTGCCTGTCCGCGGTACAACGGAGTGCAAGAGGTTATGGGAGGTGAGCGGCACCAGACAAGGAACCAGTGGGCTTCAGTGCAGTTCTCTGATGAAAGTCAATTCATGTTGAGCAGAAATGATGACCACCAACGATTTTGGAGACATCAAAAAGAGCGCTATGCATCAGCCACTGTTGTCACCAGGCAAGCCTATGGTGGTGGTGGTGTTACAGATTGGGCATGTTTGTCGAGTCCATACAGAACTGCCCTACACCTTGTGAATGGTACAGTCACAAGCCGGTACAACCAGAATAACATCATTAATCCAGTCATTGTGCCCCTGCATGAACAACACAGGCCTAATTTCATCTTCATGGATGACAATGCTCCAGCTCATTGAGGTCACATCAATAGGGAATGGCTGCATGAGGCTGGGGTACCTCAAATGGAGTGGCCTGCATTTTCTCCAGACCTGAATCCCACAAAAAACTTATGGGATTAGCTGAGTTGCTGTGTAGAGGCCTGTAACCCTGCACCCCACAACCTCAATGACCTGAGGGCCACCCTTCCAGAAGAGTGGAATGCCATGCTTCAACAGACAATAAGTCGACTTGTGAACAGCATGAGACGTCGTTGTCAAGCTGTAATTGATGCTCAAGGGCACATGACAAGTTATTGAGACAGTGACACTTTTTTGTTGTGGTATACCCACCACTGTTGTTGGCTTTTGTTTCAATAAATGTTTTGAGATGAGGAAATCACCACTGCATGCTTCTACTTAGATGCTCTACTTTCATGATATCAGTGTAGCATGAACTTTTTACATTTTCCATAAATTTCACCCAAAAGTCAAATATCCCTAACTTTTTCTGAGTAGTGTATATAATGTCCCTTTTTTTTTACCCTGATTTGAAGACTTTGTAGATAATGTGAAAATAGGATTTTATTTATTTTTTTTTTTTTTTGCATTACAGAGCATCCACCTGGATGATGAGGCAGCAATGGTACAGCACCAGTCCCTTCACCATTCACACCTAGGGCCACTTTAGAGTCTCAGTTAACCTAACTTGCATGTTTCTGGCCTGTGGGAGGAAACTGGAGTATTGAGGGTAAACAAACCCACGCAGACACGGGGAGAACATGCAAACACCACACAGAAGGGTCACTGATGGTCAGGGGTGGGATCGATCCTGTGACCTTCTTACTGTGCTGCCACAGTGCTAGTGTAAAGTATAGAAACCTGGAGGTGAGCAGGAGTGGCTGTAATCAGCTGAAACTTGGAGCTCCCCCTTTATGTCCTGAAAAATTAAAGAGCAAATGTCATGATGACCTGAAGGTTGGTGCGACCTGCTAAAATACAGTAGTTATACCAGTAGTAGTAGTTACCAGTAACTACCTATATATCTCACTACCACTGCTGCTATACACAGCAATTTTTACATCATATGAAGCATTTTGAAGAAAACTTTTAGTAGCAGTTCTGAAAACTTACACTTCACATCTAAATTTCTGCCTTTAGGTGTTTAAACTACAATTAAACCTGTACTAACATTTAAAAGGTAAACTTCTAAGACACACTATGAACAAATGTTAATACTTTAACTTGCAATATCACTTTAAAACACTTCTACTCAATATTCATTACAGCCACTGAACTATTTCAAGCCTTATTAAATTTTAGAACAATGATGATAATTTTTTTTTAAATAAAATGACAAACCATGATATTCTAATGTACTAAGATGCACCTGTAAACTCCTCTCTCTTTGCCTTCACTGCTAATTGAACTGATGTTGTTATGCTGACTTTGATCTTTGGTGAATGTGTTATTCAGCCTGCCGGAGATCATCAGGGCTGCTGAGTGTGTTCACGTTTTTAAAAGCAGACTCAAGACCTACTATTTTAACCTTGCTTTTGATTAGTTTCCTATTTTAATTTTCTTAATTTCTGATTTTAAACTTATGTTATGTTGTTCTTGTAATAATTATTCACTTTATTAAATACTATTACATTTTAAACTGAGTTTAAATGGGTGTGTGTTTATGATTATCTTTTAACAATTATGTATCTTATTATTTATTATTGATAGTTTTATTCATCTTATTATCCTGTCCTAACTCCAGTGTTTCCTCATGTGGGGCCTTCCCACGGGAGGTTGCCTGGTTCTGGCTGCAGGAGGCTGGCCTGTGACTGCCCTGGCCCACCCAATGACTGGTCTTGGGCGTTGGTAGAGGTGGTGTCCCTGTAGCTGCAGACTTGGCGCCTCCCTCGTGTTGATGACTCCCTAAGATGGTGCCTCTACAACTGGATCCTCGGCGCTCGGCCATGTCTCACACTGACAAGTGTGTGTGGCTGTGTCTCAATTCAGGCTCTACATCCTCAAAGTGCACATTTCTATGCCAGATACATCACTGCTCTGCATCCAAGGCTGTCCCATTCCATAGGCTCCTTCACATGCGCTCCACAAATGCAGCCTTCAAAACCCCGAAAACCAAGGATCCATGAAGAGTATCCTTGTGGCCTTAACACAGCCCAGCATTCAGCGCGTGGCTCAGCCTGGCTTTTTATTTTTTATTTTTCTCAGTTCAGGCAGAAGCAGAATGAAGTCAGAAACAGTTCAAAGTCAGTTTTTTGCTTGAATTACGCAGCAGTTTGAACGTGAAAACACCAATAATCTACAAAATAGCAACAACTGATTATTTAAGCTCATGACATTTTTTTCTGATGTGCTGTATGCTTCACTTAATGTATTAAACATGTTGAACTGTTATTTTTTTCTGAAGTCAAACCTTTTTTCCCCATTAGTGTCAGTTTATTAACTAATGTCATTAATATAAAAATACACGACAGTGTGGTTGATAACTTCTAAAGTCCCGTAGAGACGTCGGGAATTTGATGTTATTTATTTGCTTATGTGGTGCTGTAAAAAAACCATCTAAGGTTATTTTTTAGAGAAAACGGAGCAGTTAATAAAGCTGAGGAGGGACAAGAGATCTGGAATAATTTGATTATGCTGATTTTAAAAATGTCCATCAAATCTTAAGTGATCATCAGATTTCTCTGATTTTTCCCTTTTTTCTGGTTTATTTCTGAGGTCCACAGTGGAGAACCTGCAGGAACTGAGGGTCAGCTGTGAAGGGACCGAGCTGGACTCAAGTTTTATAAAACTGATGTTTGACTGAAATAACCACGGCAAAAGAGATATGATGAACTGTTTTATTGGTTGTGATTTTTTTAGCAGTGTACTTTGCAAACTGAAACAAGCTAAATAAAAATATTGTACGTTTACTGTTAAGTTAGATAAACTGCTTTTCAATGACATAGTTTTTTGAAAAAGATTATTTTTTGCAAGGTAATTCCAGAAGAGACTTTCATATATTTATTGTACACAGAGTGAAACATTTTAAACCTGATTTAATATTGATAATGATAGTTTTTAAAATTAAATGACAAATCATGATTTTCTAATTTACTGAGCTGTTACAACTGAGATGAAGCTGAAGACGGAATCTGTTCTGTTGCTGCTGAACATCATTGAGGATCATCATCCTACAGTACAGGACTGTGGTCTGCTGCAGAACATTAGAACTAAATGTCAGCGCTGATACAAGGCAGAACATCTGATTATTTAGCTATATAATGGTCAGAATTATAAACCTCTATATTTTCTACTGGTCATGTAATTAAGAATATATTTTAGAGTTCAATCTAATTGATATACATATTTAAAATAATAAAAATTAATTTATCTATTTTGTGGTTTTAATTTACCTTAATTTTATTTGTCTGTCATGGTCCTCTGTCTGTCTGGGGAAGATTCTCATGTAAAAGGTAAAAAAAATACAATAATATTGAAAAAAAAAATTAAGTTCTCTGTCAAAAATGTCAGCAAAAAAAAAGAGAAAAACTCAACTGAAGCTGTCAGGGTTGCTTGGCAACAGAGTAGTGCATGGCCACATAAACATATGTCCTCCAAAGACTAGAACGTCTCATTTAACAGTCATAAATCAGCCTTTAGATGCAGACTACCAACCTTTGAGTGCTCTGGCCTCCAGGGCCGCGGTCTACAAGGCTGCAGCACCTGAACTGAGACACAGCCTGTGTCTGTCTGTCTGTATGGGGTTGGTGGGGTGGGAAGGGGATGTAATTGTGTTATATTTACCTCCGCCAAGGAGGTTATGTTTTCATCAGCGTTGGTTTGTCTGTCTGTTTGTTTGTTAGTAAGATAACTCAAAAAGTTAGGGACGGATTTTCATGAAATTTTCAGAGATTGTCAGAAATGGGGTATCCTACAGATGATTAGATTTTGGTGGTGATCCGGATCACCGTCTGGATCCAGGAACAAAATAAACACTGTATGGGGGGGAACTGTGGCGCTTGGCGGAGGTCTGCGCTCTCGAGTGCTTTTCTAGTTTTAATTTGTAAAGCACTTTGTGCTACAAATTTGTGTATGAAAAGTGCTATATAATAAAGTTTTGATTGACAGATTGATTCCTACTATTTAATTAGTTATTTTCCTGTGGTTGTTTAGTGCAGAAACTGTGGATCCTCGTGTGTGTCTGTGTGTAACTCCACCAGGTGCTGAAGTGCAGGAATTCTGACAGTTTTTTGGTCATCTTCAATATTTTATCCAGCTTAACGTCAGTGAAATAAAACAGTTTTACAGATACTGACCTCAGAGAGACAAACACACACCCAACTGTGTTTTACTTGCCCCCACCCACACACACACACAAATTAACCTACACCATGCCACTGTTCACGCCATGATGGTGTAGTCACTATACCTGTACATCTTTGTGGGGGGTGGGGTCACACATGAAAATTGACTGACCAGTCACGCAGAAGCCAACCGAGGCACAGGCCAGCAGTCTTCATTTTAGGTTCTCCAATTTATTTTATTTCTCCACATGGTAATAATAATAATAATGTGGCGATGGCGCAGGTTGATTACTGATCGAAGGGTGATTTGATTCCCACTCTCTGCAGTCTGCACATCAAAATGTCCTTAAGAATGACACTGAACCCCCAGTTGCTCCTGGTCTGTTAGGCCAGCGCGTTGCATGGCAGCTCTACCGCCATCAGTGTGTGAATGTGTGAGTAGATAGGTGGATAGCAGGCTCTATAAAGCCCTTTGGGAACCCAGGAGCAAGAAAAAAGCACTATATAAGTGAACGCCATTTACCATAATAAGTGAACTGTAGCTAACTATTTATTCAGACAGACATTTGTTGAAAAAGAAATGTCCTTACAATTTCTAGCATTTTTAAGCACTTTTTGTAAAATTCAATCACTTTTAAATCCTTGAAAATACAATATTAAAAATCAAGCATTTTTAAGGATATCCAGCACCCGTGGGAACCCTGGTTGTGATTTGGCACTGTACAAATGAAGATGATTTGAAATTAAATTAACTGAACTGAGTTAATCAAGCAACAACAACAGAAAAGAAAAAGTCAAGACATACAGTACAATCAAAACATGGACCATCTGTGCATCCTAGATGAAAAGGTATTGACTGGTTCAGACGTTCAAGGAATTTGAATCTGGTGCAGCCTGATTTCCTGTCTCACATGAGATCAAAGTCCATATGAAACGTGTCTCACTTTTAGCTCGAGTGTGGATCACTAGATGTGATTATAAGAGATTCACTGCAGTAAAAGCCTTCCCACATTCAGCACATGGGTTTACTTAACTTTACTGTGTCTGAGTTGATGCCGTCCTAAGGTACCTTTCAGAGTAAAGGTCTTCCCACACTGGCCACACACAAACCTTTTAACTCCAGTGTGGATGAGTTCATGTCTTCTTAAGGAATACATTTGAGAAAAGGCTCTTCCACACTGTTCACATTCAAACTCTTTAACTCCAGTGTGGATGAGTTCATGTGTTCTTAAATTACTGATCTGAGTAAAGGCCTTTCCACACTGACCACACACAAACGGTTTAACTCCGGTGTGGATGAGTTCATGTCTTCTTAAGGAGAACATTTGAGAAAAGGCCTTTCCACACTGTTCACATTCAAACTTTTTTACTCCAGTATGGGTGAGTTCATGTGTTCTTAAGTGACTGATCTGAGTAAAGGCCTGTCCACACTGACCACACACAAACTGTTTAACTCCAGTGTGGATGAGTTCATGAGTTCTTAAGGAACTCATTCGAGAAAAGGCCTTTCCACACTGTTCACATTCAAACTCTTTAACTCCAGTGTGGATGAGTTCATGTTTTCTTAAGTTACCCATCTGAGTAAAGGCCTTCCCACACTGACCACATACAAACTGTTTAACTCCAATGTGAATAAGTTCATGTGTTCTTAAGGAGCTCCTGTCGGTAAAGGCCTTTCCACACTGACCACACACAAACTGTTTAACTCCAGTGTGAGTGAGTTCATGTGACCTTAAGGCGCTCATCCGAGAAAAGGCCTTTCCACACTGACCACATACAAACTGTTTAACTCCAGTGTGGGTGACTTCGTGTCTTTTTAAGGAACACATTTGAGAAAAGGCCTTTCCACACTGTTCACATTCAAACTCTTTAACTCCAGTGTGGATGAGTTCATGTGTTCTTAAGGAACTCATTCGAGGAAAGGCCTTTCCACACTGACCACAAACAAACTGTTTAACTCCAGTGTGGATGAGTTCATGTGTTCTTAATGTACTCATCTGAGTAAAGGCCTTTCCACACTGACCACAAACAAACTGTTTAACTCTAGTGTGGAGGAGTTCTTGTTTTTTTACGGAACTCATCTGAGTTAAGGCCTTTCCACATTAACCATGCACAAACTGTTTAACTCCACTGTGGATACACTACCGTTCAAAAGTTGGGGGTCACCCAGACAATTATTTTGTGTTTTCCATGAAAAGTCACACTTATTTACCACCATGAGTTGTAAAATGAATAGAAAATATAGTCAAGATATTGACAAGGTTAGAAATAATGATTTGTATTTGAAATAATTTTTTCCAGATACTCAACCTGCTCAAAGGAAGGTCAGTTTTATAGCTTCTCTAACCAGCTAAACTGTTTTCAGCTGTGCTAACATGATTGCACAAGGGTTTTCTAATCATCCATTAGCCTTCTGACGCAATGAGCAAACACATTGTACCATTAGAACACTGGAGTGATAGTTGCTGGAAATGGGCCTCTATACACCTATGTAGATATTGCACCAAAAACCAGACATTTGCAGCTAGAATAGTCATTTACCACATTAGCAATGTATATTAGATATTAGAGTGTATTTCTGATTAGTTTAAAGTTATCTTCATTGAAAAAAAACAGTGCTTTTCTTTCAAAAATAAGGACATTTCCAAGCGACCCCAAACTTTTGAACGGTAGTGTTAAGTTTGTCTTTTTAAGTGATCCAACCGTGTGAGACCTCTCCAACATTCTTGACAAAAGTATTGTTTATTCCCAGTGTGGCGTTTTCTCTGTCTTCTTTTTCCACTCTTGTCACTGTGACTTTGCTTTGATTGCTGTGGTTGAAGGATCTTTATCTTCTTGAAGCTGCTGAGGTTTCACTTCAACTTCTTTTCACGTTCCTGTAGCAACAAAGGCAGAAAAAGAGGCTGTGAGCATACAGTGCTGTGAAAAAGTATTTGCCTCTTCCTGATTTTTATAATTTTGTATATTTATCATAGTTAAACCTTTCAACTCATCAATCAAACAGGTCTGGGTGGCTTTTTCCACATAATATATGTAAATAAAATCATTATTGAACAAGAGCACTCTGAGGCGAGTGCAATTTCCCCTGTCTCCGTTATCTTTGAAGATCCCAATACTTACTGACAGAGCAGTTTTCAACTTTTCAATATAATCACTGTGGCAGAACCAAATTATGATAAACGCATCATCCATGGATATACAACAAAGTATACAACCTACAGTTGTAGAGCAGGATACAGGGGGGAACCTGTGCAGCAAGTTTGATGACCCTAGAGAGCTTTACACACTCTATGTCAGTGGTGTCCAATCATGTGCCATGGAGGGCCAAGACCCTGCAGGCTTTACCCCCCCAACCAGTGTCATCAACAGCAGATTCCACTGAATTTCTCCCCACTGATTGCCAATAAATGAAAACACCTGCTGAAGAGACTATGTAGAAGAGAAAACCTGCAGGGTCTTGGCCCTCTATAGCACATGATTGGACACCCCTGTTCTATAGTAAGACAGCATCAATCAACTTTATTTATAAAGCGCTTTAAAAAGCAACACTTGCCACACAAAGTGTTGTACAATGGGAAAGCACATAAAAGCATTAAAACAAGGAGCAGGACACTAACACAAAAACAATATAAAACAAAAAAAAACTAATATAAAACTCGGCACAGGCAGAAACCACAGTCAATAAAAAACAATAAAATAAAAGGTAAAAGAAGTAAATAAATAAATAAAAATCCATTTCATTTAGTAAAATCAATGTCTCACACTGAGTTGAAGGCCAGGGAGTAAAAGTGCATTTTAAGACAGGTTTTAAAAATGGACAGTGAAGATACTTGTCTGACGTTCAGAGGTAAATCGTTCCATAACCTGGGTGCTGTGATCAAAAAGGCTGTGTCCCCTCTGAGCTTCCGCTTCACCTTTGGCACCCTCAGGAGCAGCTGTTCAGCTGACCTGAGGGACTGGGTGGGAGCAGAGGGATGCAGAAGCTCAGAGAGATAAGGTGGAGCAAGACCATTCAAGGATTTAAAAACAAATAAAAGAATTTTAAAATGAACTCTAAAATGCACGGGCAGCCAGTGGAGCAAAGCTAAAATGGGTATGATGTGATCTCTTTTACGTGTACCTGTTTAAAAGACAAGTAGTCGTGTCGTGAACTAGCTGCAGATGTGAAAGAGATCACTGGCTGACGCCGGCGTAAAGTGCATTTCAGTAATACAGCCGAGACTAAATAAAAGCATGGATTACTGTTTCGAGGTGCGGTCTAGAGAGAATGGGTTTTACTTTTACTAAATGCCTTAGATGAAAAAAAGCTGGATTTTACAACAGAACAAATCTGAGTGTCTAATCTAAAATCACTGTCCATGATAAAACCAAGGTTCTTGACTGTGGGTTTCACCTAAGGCGCAAAGGGGCCAAAGTTTACAGGACGGCACTCACAGGGGCCACTAGGTCCAAACACTATCACGTCTGTCTTCTTATCATTAAAATTTAGAAAGTTTAGGGCCCCCAAGACTTGATGTCTTCCGTGCATGGCAGAAGTGAGCTTACTGATGAGGCATCTGTTTGTTTAAAAGGAGCATACATCTGACAGTCATTAGCGTACAAGTGGAAGGTGATACCATGCTTTTTAAAAATGGAACCCAATGTAAGTATGTACAAAGAAAAAAGCATGGGCCCTAAAACAGACCCCTGTGGGACTCCATACTGCAGAACAGCATTCAAACCCAGAGATTCATCCATCCATCCATCTTCTTCCGCTTAATCCTTTTCGGGTCACGAGGGGGCTGGAGCCTATCCCAGCATCTTTGGCCGAGAGGCAGGGTCCACCCTGGACAGACCACCAGTCCATCACAGGGCCAACACAGAGAGACAGATAACCATTCACTCTCACATCCATACCTAAGGACAATTTAGAATCCCCAGTTTGATGCAATTAACCTAACTCTAAAAATTCTGTCTGCCAGATAGGACTTAAACCAGTCAAGAGTAGTGCCACAAATGCCCACTAGGTGCTGCAAATGGAAAATTAAAATGTGATGCTCCACTGTGTCACAGCAGTTAAATCAAGCAACACAAGAACAGCAGATTCACCAGAATCAGATGCTAAGAGGATGTCATTAAAAACCCTTAAGAGGGCTGTCTCTGTGCTATGAAGAGGTTTGAAACCAGACTGAAAAACCTGCAAAATACCGTGTTCATCCAGGAAACAATTCAGCTGCATATAGACAATTTTCTCTAAGATTTTTGAGAGAAATGGCAGCATGGAAATAGGCCTAAAATTTGCCAACAGGGTATGATTAACCTCTTGCACTCCGGGATACCGCAGGCGGTCACGTCTCTGCATCCTAGGGCGCACGAGGGCGTCCTAGGACGCACACTGTGCGTCCCAGGGCGCACTGAAAAAAAAAAAAAAGCTGCATTTCCGTTCTTCCACTACAGACACAGCCGCAAACAGAAAGCCAAAGGAGTGCTTTGATTGGTTTAGATTTGACTGACCTCTCATTCGACTAATAAGAGCCTTGAATTGGGTTTCTGAAACCTTGAAGAACCAATGACTGAAAACCTAGCAAGAAGGACCCGCCTACCAACGGCTGCGAATACAGCGAGCCAATTGAAGCAGAGAAGTTCCACGATTGAAAGCGTACGTCCCGTGCGTAAAATCTGTTTTGTGTAAGCCGCTGGGTGACACACACGCGTTCGCCAGTCTTTTTTTCTTACTACTGTTCTTATTTGTTTTGAAAAATCGTTCGCCAAAACCGCAATCATGGAAGCGCAAAACCGCAATAATGGAATCATGGTTTGACCAGGTCGCGTGACCAGAACCACGAGTCGTAAGAAGCGGACCAGCGTCATGTTCATCTGACAATGAGGAAGAGAAGTTCGCCAGCGACACTGCTGTTGTGGACAGGTAAGTGTTATAAGGTAAATTATTCTTTATCCCTGAAAACTGAAATCAAAATGACTTTTGACCGATTGGTAAATTACAACTGTGCGTCATCGCCACATGATGGACGGTCCGTGCGCCGCGTCTGGACCGTGAACGCCCCCCCTCCCGCTACTCTTCTGTAGCGGATTACAGATATATTGCAGATATTTTAGTACAACTGTGTGTAGTAGACCGCAGCGCACCGTCACTGCGGTCCGTCATGTAGCGATGGGCGATGTCCGTCCTCTGTAGCGGGGGGGTGGGGTGGGAGTTGTTATCTTCTACATTACAGATATTTTAGTATAATTTTTAGTGCACTGTAGGTTATTTTTTCTTGCAAAGAAAAGCCACACATTTTTTACGTGGCATGCTTCTTTGTGTGTGGGGGCTTGTTTGCTCTTTCATTCATTCATGAATGAATAAACAACCCCCCCCCCCACACACACACACACACACACAGCCCTGAGTGTCACCTTTCTTTAGAGCCCAAGATCAAGCTTCTATATTGAATCATTTCAAAAGTTACAGACGTTTTTCCAAACTGTGCCATTTGGCACAATTTGGCACAGTTCAAAAACGCCTGGGAACAATCTGAGGAAAAAGCTGTGCAATATATTCATTTTTTGTGGTATTGTTACAAAATTTTGACCTCAGCTGGATAACACTTGGTTCTACATTTCTGTTGCATTTTCCAGCCTGGATCTGACAGCTGTGTGTTATTTGCAAGCATTTGTATCAAAAAAAACACCCAGGTGAAATTTATTTTCTTCAAGTTCAGTATGTTTAGATGACTGTTACTCAGTGGCCGGAGCACTTAGAGAGATTATGACTGTTTTGCCAAAAAAATCAAAGTGTTTTCTTTTAAATGAGACCAACCCCATGAAGATGCTGCAAAGGGTTGAAGAACAGCTTTTGATTTACTTTGGGTACGTTATTTTTAGGCGTTTTTAGGGAAATTGACCAGAGTGCAAGGGGTTAAGACCAGGTTTCTTAATCAAGGGCTGCACTACTGCATGTTTAAAATTTGCAGGAACCACATCAGATGACAGGCTGCTGTTCAGAATGGTGAGAACTGACTGGCCTATACTGGGAAACACTTCTTTAAAAAGTCTAGGACGAACAGGATCACAGGGAGACCCTGAGGGCTTAATGTGATCAACCACCTGAGCTCAATTTTGAGCTTCATAGCAAAGGCTGTGAATACTTATGTACATGTGATTTCTTAGTTTTGTAGAGAGAGAAATAATCAGGTGAGGCAGTTCCAGAGTAGAGCAGACTTCATTAATCTCTCTCTAAGATTCTCAAGAATCAGAAGCCTTCAAAAACCAGGTCACGGGCACCTCTCTTTTGATACCATAACACACGCCCTGAAACCTGTGGTGTTCGCATTAACATGAATGCATTTACCATGACAATCCCCTTTGTCACTGCTTGCATTAACACACGTACATCCCCCCATGACAATTCCTTTTGTCACCCAGCCTGACTGTGCATCATTATGCAGACCGGAGGAGAATGCATATCTGTCTCTCCTCTCTTGTGCATTTCTTCCTGCCCCGCTATTCAGTCTGAGTAGAGAACACACTAACTGGGTGCACCCCCCCCCCCCCCCCCAGAACCTCAGACTGAGCCTTAACCCTCATGCCCTTTGGGCTTCAGCCTACGTCCATAACGGCTGTAACGGAGGGTCGCTGGTTCCGAGGCGCTGCTGTGCCGGTGGGGTGCTCTCGGGGGCGCGTCTGTCTGTAAGGGGACATTGGGGGGGGGGGCATTTTCAGCATGCCATTGTGACTGATCTGACAAGTCATTTACCTGGGGAGTTCTCAGTGGGGGTTGTCCACGCCAAGGAGCTTGGGCCAACTCCACCTACTCGTCTGCTAATACGAAGGTGGGCTTAAGCTTGTCTATACAGATTGTTTCTCTGCGTCCCCCCAAGTCTAACACAAAATGTTTATCCCCAGGTTCCAACACTCTGAACGGGCCGTCGTAGGGCGGGCGCAACGGGGTCCGGTGGGCATCGTGCCTGACAAACACGAACGATACGTCCTTCAAGGTCTTTGGCACAGAAGCGCGGGGAAAACAGTGGTGGGCCGGGCCGGGTACCGTCCTTGTCTCTGCGCTATGCCGTGAAAGCAGAGATGGATCGGTGTTCGGCGCGGGGTTGTCCGGCAAAAATTCTCCGGGGAGCCGCAGCAGCTGGGAAAAAACCAGCTCTGCTGGGGAGGCCGCCAAATCGTCCTTCGGAGCTGAATACAACCCTAATAGAACCCACGGCAACCGGTCCACCCAATTTGCATCTGTAAGTGAAGCCCTGAGCGCTGCTTTAAGTGACCTATGGAAACGCTCGCATAACCCATTGGCCTGGGGGTTGTACGCGGTCGTGCGATGAATTCTGACGCCCAGGCTCCGAGCCATTGTGGACCAGAGGTCGGAAACGAACTGTGGGCCCCGGTCAGACGTGATATCCAAAGGGGTGCTGAAACGTGCCACCAACGTCGTCAAAAAAGCGTGTGCTACTTCTGCAGACGCGGTGGAAGCTAGCGGGACCGCCTCGGGCCAGCACGTGGTGCAGTCCACCACTGTCAGGAGGTGCGTGAACCCCTGCGATGGCGGGACGGGGCCCATGAAGTCCACATGAACGTGGTCGAACCTCTTAGCCGGGACATGGAACGGCTCAAGGGGGGCCTTAGTGTGCCTGTGCACCTTGGCTCGTTGGCATGCTACGCAGGCTGCAGCCCACTCTTTCACCTGTTTGTGGAGGCTTGGCCAGACGAACTTTGCTCCCACCAATTTGACTGACGTGCGCACTCCTGGGTGCGCCAGGGAGTGAACCGACTCAAAAACGTGGTGGCGCCAAGCACGTGGGACCACCGGGCACGGGCGGCCTGTGGAGACGTCGCAGATTGGGGGGGCCCCCTGTCTTGCAGTACTCTGCTCTCCAGCCTTAACCCTGTTGGTCCAGACTGGAGCGCGCAAATGTCCGCATCACTGATCTGCTCAGCGGCCATGGCCGTGTAATCTATCCCTACGTAGACTGGGGCCACTAATGCGCGTGAGAGGCAGTCTGCCACCACGTTGAGTTTCCTGGCCACATGCTGAATGTCAGTCGTAAACTTCGAGATCGCGGCCAGCTGTCTCTGCTGCCAGGCCGACCATGGTTCCAAAACCTTGGCCATGGCGTATGTTAGCGGCTTGTGGTCTACAAATGCAGTGAAGGTGCGCGCTTCCAGCCAAAACTGGAAGTGGTGTATGGCCAGATGGAGAGCCAGTAACTCTTTGTCGAACACGCTGTATTTATGCTCATTGTTGCGCAAAGACCTGCTAAAAAAGGCGAGCAGCTGCCAAGAACTGGCGATGTACTGCTCCACGACGGCCCCTATGGCCACGTCCAATGCGTCGGTAGTGAGCGCTATCTGAGCCGCCGGGTCTGGGTGCGCCAGTAGTGTGGCGTTTGCTAGAGCTGTTTTGGCCTCGGAAAACGCCTGCTCCCGCTCAGGAGTCCAGTCGACTATGTCCGCCGGTTTCCGTTTCTTAAGCGCGGCGTACAACAACTGCATGAGCTGTGCTGCGTGGAGGAGGAAATAGTTGTGGAAGTTAACCATCCCCAAAAACTCCTGCAGCGCCCTGACCATCTGAGGCCGGGGAAAATCTGCCACTGCGTGCACTTTGTCCGGTAAGGGTATCGCGCCCTCCGGTGAGATGCGGTGGCCAAAAAAATCGATTCCCATCACCCCGAACTGGCACTTCGCCTGGTTGATTATTAACCCGTGCTCTTCCAGCCTATGGAAAACTGTCCTGAGGTGGGCTACGTGTTCGTCCTTGGATGCGCTGGCCACCAGGATGTCATCCAGGTAGACGAACACAAACGGCAGATTGCGCAACACTGCATCCATCATGCGTTGGAATGTCTGCGCTGCGCCTTTTAACCCGAAAGGCATGTATAAGAACTCAAAAAGACCAAACGGGGTTATTACTGCCATTTTAGGTATGTCCTCTGCACGCACTGGGACCTAGTGGTAACCATGGATCAGGTCTATCTTGGAAAAATGCGTGCCCTGGTGAGGTGAACGGAAAAATCCTGAATTTGGAGGATCGGGTAGCGATCGTGCGCTGTGGCGTTGTTTAATCTGCGGAAATCTCCGCAAGGTCGCCACGATCCCTCGGCTTTAGGAACCATATGTAGCGGGGATGCCCATGGGCTGTTTGAGTGTCTGATGATGCACAACCTTTCCAAGTTGGCAAACTCTTGCACGCAATGGCCAGTTTAGCTGCGTCCAGGCGCCGAGGTCGTCCGAAAACGTGCGGTTCCGTGGTGGTAATGAAGTGCTCCACCCCATGTTTAGTGACAGCCGCCGAAAACGACGGAACCGTGAGTGCTGAGAACTGGGTGAGCAGTGCGTGGAACTTACCCTCTGGAGCTGTGACATCGGGTAGTGTTGTGGACCCAGCTCCTCTAGCTGTACAGGGCAGAGAATCAAAAGACATTGTGTTAATCAGGCGTCTGTTAGTCACATTGACTAATAGTCCGTGTGCGCACAAAAAATCAGCGCCCAAAATAGGGAAGCTACATGCCGCTGTGACGAATGTCCATTGATATGTACGGCTGTGCAAGGATATAGTCAGTGTCCTCTCACCAAAAGTCTTAATGTCTGAGCCGTTTGTGGCTGCCAGCTCAGGGCCGCTACTTCCCGCCAGCCGGTCTGTGTAGGATGGCAGGATGAGGCTCTTTTGGGAGCAAGAGTCCATGAGGAACCCTCTCCCCGAGCGTGTGTCTGTCACATAGAGCAGCTTGTTTGTGTCACCGGTGGTCGCAGCTGCTACCAACTGCCAGCCCTGGCATTTCCTGAGCGCTTGAATTGGTACAGTGGCATGCAACAGCGTGCATCTTGTCCAAAACGGCAGTGGTAGAAACAGAGTGTGTCTCTCCAGTGCTTCTTGGCCTCCACTGCAGCCACTGTCATTGGTTCCTCACCTCCACTGGCCATCTCGCTGGGTTCCGACACTGCTGCATTCACAGCAAAGGCTCTGGTGGTGAGGATAATCCGATCTGCCTCTTGTGCTAGCTAGCGCTCGGTAGCTGTGCATGGCCAGCAGCGGCGAATTGGCAAGGACCGCTCTGGCTGCTGTCGGGAGGTTCCAGAGGAAAAGGTGGGCAAAGAGGAAATGCCCGTCAACTGTGCCCATCAACGGCAACATCTTCTCCATTAATTCGACCACCGACCCGTCTCCCAAATCGAAGCGCGCCAAGAGCCTTTCCTCTCTCTCGCAGTCCGAGAGCGTGTAGCGTCGGGTCAGCGCGGTTTTGAGAGTGTCATATTTGTCGTGGGCTGAGGGCTGCTGGAGCAGGCTCGCCACCTGCTGTGTTGTGTGTGCATCCAGTGCTGCAACCACGTAGTAGTATCTGGTGTCATCCGCCGTTACTCCCTGGAGCGCAAACTGGGCCTCGATGTGGAGGAACCAAGATTTCGGGTCATGTATCCAAAAGTCTGGGAGTTTGACCAAAATGGTGCACGCGGTGCTGGCACCTCCAGTCCGGGTCGTCTACGGGGTGTTCGCCTCGAGTTCCATTGTTCGTCAAGGGTTACCAGTGTTGAGGCATTTCCTCCTGCCCCGCCATTCAGTCTGAGTAGAGAACACAGTGACTGGGTGCACCACAGTTTTTTATTTTTAATCAATTTGCAAAAATCTCAAAAACGCATTGATTATGACAATGAGATGAAACAATATTAGCAAAATATTCCCTTTTAGCCTCCTTGAATGTCTTTTAAAATTTGCAGTGACACAGTTTGTCCTTTTTCCAGCTGTGTTCAGCTTTGTGGCACTCCTGTCTGACTGCACGAGCTCTGTCACTGAACCACGGCTCAGGTTTCGATCGAGGCTGCTTAATTTTCAATAGAGCCACAGAGTCCAAGATGGTTTGGCAGGAGGAGTGAAACCAGGAGCCAAGTTCCTCCACAGATGAGATGGAGCCTGGAGGGACACAGAGCTGGTCAAAGGCAGCGGAGACCCAAACGGCAGTGAAGGGGTTAAAAATCTGATGGTGCCGAGCACAAGCATGAGTTTTAGCTGCAGTGCATGACAGATCACCCTTTACTTACTTTTTCCTTCTTCTTCTGTAACGCTGCTTTGTGGTAATTTGGCAGTTTTGAGGATCCCTGTGACTGTGTTCCGTAGTGTTGCTTTTTCCCTCTGATCCTGGATTTTTTCACATGCGAGTTCTGTTGCTAGGATGTACTCTTCATGGGGTATTTTGGTAGATGTAATGGCGAAACTTAGTCCTCTGCTCAGCACTTGTTTCTCAGTGACAGTGAGTGTGCGTTGTGATAAGCTTTTGACCCACTTACCGTTCGTTTCCGTGTGTGTTTGTCTTCTCTTGTTTTTCTTTTATGTGAGTTTTTTTAGTTTCTTTATTTGTCGGTTTTTTTTTTTTTTTATGGTGAATTCCTGTTCATGTGCATGTTTTAAATGTGCTTTTATTTGCTCCTGCGTCTCCTGGTCACTCGGGTAGTGTTCCTTAAAAATGTCCATTTCCCCTTTTATCTGGCTGTTCAGTTCTGCTGGGCTGGCCCCCCCTAGGAAAGCCAGCTGATAAATGACACTTCGCAGCAATCAGCTGACACTTCTGATGAAGACTGTGATGGACAGTTGAGACATGCGAAGATAAACACATCTCCTTTCTATCCTTGCCTTTAATAAGGAAAACAAAAGGCTCATAATTAAAAAGAAGATAAAATAAACCTACTTCAACAAAAAAAAAATCCTGCAGGACAAAATGTGACACTTGGTATTTTCTAACCTGTTTGTATACCACCATAGACAGAGAGAGAACCTGAATTAGACAGAACTCAGAGAGGGAAAGATGAGACAGAAGAGAGGAGCCAAGAAGAGGAAAGTGTTCAGGCAGAGGGTCCAGGAGAGGTGACAGCCGAGGAAGGAGAGAAGGATGACACCAGTAAAAAGTCCAAACACGGGACGTCTGGGTGGGACCCCAACTGACCCAATATTCCAATATTCAAGCCTTGGTTTTACAATACTTCAAATAATAAGTTCCATATGCAAAGTTACTGCGCAAAATTTTAAAAAAAGAAATAAATTGTATAAAATTAACATCTTCCGGTTACAATAATGTCATGTGTTCCCCCCGAAAAATATGCTTCCACCGCGCCAAGGTCTTTAAGACAGAGGAAAAAGTGCCCTCTAGTTACTGTATATTCAGGTCTGCTTGGGTCCTGCACCTTTTCATGATGTCACACAATAAGATTGGCTGTTAATAATAATGTTAGAGTTAATATTATTATAAACATTTTTGTCACTGTAATCATCAGAACTTGTGTTGTCTTCATCTGTACTTTATAATAATAGAACCTCAAACGTGTCATTTCCTACACATTCACTCAGTACTCAGCCTTTGAACTTAAACAATGATTAGAAGTTTATAGCAATAATTATTGATTGAGTGATATGAGCATTTTTATTGTCATTAATATGATTAGTCATCAATTTACTAATACTTTCAACACTATCTCAAAGAAAGTATATGAAATTTGCAACCTCTGTGTAATCAATATTGAATATAATAAAGTTTCTTTTTGAAATGTATTGAAAAAAATATTTAAAAAGTCCACAATATTCTAGCTTAGTCAGACTCAGTAGCGTTACCTAAACCATTCACAGTCCAGGTGGAGAGACGGATACAGCTGACATCAGCAGACACCACACTTTATCCCTGAATGTAGCACAACCATAACAATGACACATTTACCTTATATAATGGTGATGACTAAAACTACTATCATCAAAACTGCACTTGAACACAGACGGTGCACACACTAATCCCCCCAGCATCTCTCCAAAGGAGATCCAACGGTCTGTGTCTCCCACTAAGAGGCTCCACTCCCGACTTCCGGTTATGGCTGCCACGTAGGACGGACGTGTCTCGCTCTGCTCTGCTCCTGGAGAAAAAAAATCGGCAAATAACTCTCTCATTTGGGACAGAACGTATCTCAGCATTTGGGCGAGGATATGTCGGCGAAGCCTAAGGCTGGAAAACCAGGAAAAGGAAAAAGCGAGCCGCCGAAACAGTCCAAATTAACGGACTTTCAGGTCTGTGACGCAGCAAACAAAACTCCATATATGGCGGAGGAGGCTGGCAACGCTGCGATGTCTGCGCGGGGAGGCGCAGATGCGCTGATGGCTGCCATGAGTTCAATGAGAGCGGACTTTTCCTCTAGATTTGATGGGATTATGACAGCGTTGGAAGGAATAAGAAAGGAATTGGGTGACTGTGTAGAACGAACGGCGCAGATGGAGCTCCGTCTCGCTAGTGCTGAAGATGACGTCACCCGTCTTCAATTAAAGGTGCGCACTTTGGAAAAAAAAAATAAATCTCTGGAAGATAATATTTTGGATTTGGAATCTCGGTCAAGACAGAATAATTTGAGGCTGGTGGGTCTTCCAGAGGAATCAGAAGGTCGGGACGTATGTTCCTTTCTGGAAAAGTGGATTCCGGAGGTGCTGGGCAGCGAGGAGTTGCAATCAGCAGTGGTTCTGGAAAAAGCACATCGTATTGGCCCACGGAGAGATAAGGGACCGCCGAGGACCTTAATTATGAAGTTTCTTAGCAACAGAGACAGGATGAAGATCTTCAACGCTGCACGTGCTAAAGGAGAGATTAAACACCAGGACCAGCAGGTGCGGTTCTACCCAGATTTGGCCACAGGAATCCAGCAATGGAGGAAGCAGTTTGATCCCATACGTAAGGAGCTGCGCAACCTTGGGATTCGTCATGGTGTAATCTATCCTGCGAGACTGCTGACCACGTATGAGGGCAGAACCCACATCTTCAAGACCCCAGAGGAGGCGCAGGAGTTCATCAAGAAGATCAAAGAAGAAGAAGAGACTGGTGGGAGCTAAGCATGAACAAAATATAAGGTAGAATAATTAAGCATTTGCACAGGCATCTGACTGACTTGAAGTAAATAGTAAGTTTACAAAATATAGATTGTATTATATATTAAAAAAACAAAACAAAAACAAAACAAAACAAAAAAAAAACTATGATGTACAAAGTTGTTAAAAATTTTGGAGTTAAGTTGGAAAACTACAGAGGAGAGTTAATGTTACGTCATTAAAAGCAGTAGAGTTAGGGTGATTGGGAGGATGAAGAAGGAGTGGCTTAGGCTGTTCCCCGTGGGTGTGGAACGGTCGATGGCTATATCGGGAGACAGAATTTTTCTTTTGATTTTGGGGGGTTTGCCACAAGTGTGGGAAGGGGAAATTTGTTTGTGTGTAGTTTGTAGGATGAATGTTCAACCACTCATGTTTTTGCTTCTCTGTATGAGCATGTTTACACTGCAAGGTAATCCCAAACTCTCTATTGATCATGGACCAAAGTGTTAATCTTAATTCAACTTCATGGAATTGCAGAGGTCTACAAAATTTAAAAAAACTTAAACAAGTTATGAATAAAATAAAGGACATGGGTTCAAGAATTGTGTTTTTACAAGAAACTCATCTGATAGAGGAGGATGTTAAAAGAATTAGGAGTAGATGGCAGGGAAGTGTATTCACCTCTTCATTTTCATCCCGAGCCAGGGGAGTTATGACTCTCATACATAAATCAGTTCCTTTTCAAGTGAAAAATGTAATTGGAGACAAATTTGGAAGATATGTAATCATTCAAGGTTCTTTGCTATTAGAAAATATAAATCTTGTGAACTTATATGGTCCCAATATAGATGACCAGAAGTTCTTTGCTAATTTATTTCTCATCATCACTTACAGGGCAACATATAATAGCAGGGGATTTTAATTGTACATTGAATCCAGGTGTGGATAGATCAACAGGACTGGATTGTACGCACATTGGATGTAGGATGACTATTAATCATTTTATGAAAGAATTGAGATTGTTAGACATATGGAGAGAAATGAAACCACAAGTTAAAGCCTATTCTTGTTATTCCAGTACCTACAAGACATTCTCACGTATTGATTATTTTTTGATTTCCACAGAATTAAGGTCCAAGGTTCAAAACTGCTTTTATGATAACATCGTGATCTCTGATCATGCACCCTGTTGTCTAATATATGTAGATAAAAAATTGACAAAGGAATCAGGCAGATGGCAATTTCAGCATAAATGGCTTCAGGATGAGGAATTTGTCAAGTATATAGAAAAACAGATAGACGAGTTCTTTGACATCAATACTACACAAACATCAGCATGTGTAAAGTGGGAGGCTTTCAAAGCTTTTATTAGGGGACATATTATTAGTTATACAGGATCAAAATCTAAGAAGACTCGAGAGGAGAGAGCTAAATTGGAACATAAAATAAAAAGTCTTCAGGAAAAAGTGTATGCAGGAAGAGATCCAAGGTTGGAGAATGAATTACTGATTTTGAGAGCTGAATACGACAAAAAATCAGCGAATAGAGCTGCCTCGAGTCTTCTAAGATTGAAACAATCTTTTTATGAACAAGGTGAAAAATCAGGAAAATTATTAGCATGGCAGATTAAACAATTGGAAATTAAAACACCAATAACCAGTATTATAAGTAATGGACAGGTAGTTATAGATCCTTTAGAAATTAATAGAGCCTTTAGAGATTACTATGAAAAATTATATGATACCAAAAATGAACCTGATTTAACAAAACTAAATGGGTTTTTGAACAAACTATCTATACCGTGTATTCCAAATGAAAACAGGGAGATATTGGAGTCTAAAATTAGTCAAGAAGAAGTTGGGCTAGCCATTGATAATATGAAATCAGGAAAAAGTGCAGGACCAGATGGTCTTCCAGTTGACCTTTATAAAAAATTTAAGAATAAATTAATAAAACCTTTTTTGGAAATGGTTTTAGAAGCATTTCAAAATAATAATTTACCATCATACATAAATAATGCCTTAATTATACTGCTGCCAAAACCAGGTAAGCCCTCTAATAAATGTGAAAATATGAGACCAATAAGCCTATTAAACGCCGACCTTAAGATAATCTGTAAAATTTTAGCAAGACGAATACAAGAAATTTTACCAAATATTATTAATCGAGATCAGAATGGCTTTATAAAGGGTAGACAAGGCTTCCATAATGTAAGAAGACTATTTAATATTATTTATTTTAATAAAGAAGCACCGGATACAGCTCTCCTATCATTGGACGCCGAAAAGGCCTTTGATAGAGTTGAATGGCCCTTTCTTTTTGAAGTCCTACAAAGGTTTGGACTTGGAAATAATTTCATAAAATGGGTTCAAATAATATACAATAATGCTACAGCAGAAATCCTAACAAATAACAATATTTCAAAACCAATAAAAATCAATAGAGGATGTCGACAAGGCTGTCCACTTTCACCTTTACTGTTTACTATGGCAATTGAACCTTTAGCGATAGCGATACGTTTACATTCACAAATATATGGAATTAAAGTTGGACCAACAGAACATAAAATCTCCCTGTACGCCGATGATATAATTTTGTTTATGTCGAATCTAAAAAAATCAATTCCAACCTTGTTGAATTTAATAAAGAATTTTGGGGAAATATCAGGATATAAAATAAATAAAACTAAATCTTCAATATTAATGCTAAATGAGACCCAGAGAAATTACCCAGCCCCTGAGGTAAATCAATTCAATGTTGTAAATCAGTTTAAATATTTAGGAATCCAAATTATGCCTAAGCTAGAATCAGTCGCCAGTGTCAACTATGAAGCCTTAATGTCAGATATCAATGAGTTAACTCAGAGATGGATGTCACTACCAATGTCGATGATCGGGAGAATCAATATACTTAAAAGTAATATTTTACCTAAAATACTTTATTTATTTCAATACATTCCCTTATCACCACCTTTAGATCTATTCTCAAGAATAAAAAAAAAGTTAGTGGAATTTATATGGAACAACAGGAGGGCTAGATTACGTTTGTCTTTATTATATTTACCATTTGATCGTGGAGGTCTGAAATGTCCAAATTTTATGTTGTATTATTGGTCGGCACAACTGAGGTCTATGACATATTATTTTTCATCAAATGATCTCCCTCACTGGACTGAAATGGAATCATACAATTTACCTTTACCTCTTCCCATATTCATATACTCAGATTCGGCAAAAAAATTACAAAAACAAGTTAAAAATCCATTTGTAAAGCATATGATCAAAATATGGTGTGAAGCTAAAAACTATTTAAAAGAACCACAGTTATTGTCACAATTTAGTCCAATATGGGGTAATCAATATTTTAAACCAGGGAGAGCGGACGCTGTATTTAAAGTATGGAATTTAAAAGGGATACAAAAGATTCAGGATTTATATTTGCCATGTGCAGACAACATAATGTCTTTTGAAGAGCTGAGGATCAAATTTAATCTCAATAGAACACATTTTTTTAAATATCTTCAACTTAGAAACTTTATTCGATCAAATCAAAATAAAGCTCTCACTCGACCTATTTATTCATCCTTGGAAAAAATGATGATGAAAGATAGTAAAAGAAAGGGTATTATTTCAGAGTTTTATAACTCATTGACACTATCTTCAAGTGAAAATTCACTGAAAAGATTAAACTACTGGAAAGAAGATCTGCAAATTGAAATTTCAGAGGAACAATGGGAATTGGCTTGTACAGAAGCTCAAACCAAATCAATAAATGCACGCCTTAAATTGATACATTTCAAATGGTTAATGCGGATGTATGTTACACCGGAGGAGTTAAATAGATATAACAAAAATATACCAGATACATGCACAAAATGCATGGAAAGTAAAGGAACCCTATTTCATTGTTTATGGGAATGTAGATTAATAAGAATGTTTTGGGAAGAGGTGAGGGTAACAATTGAAAAAATAATCTCAAAACAAATCATATTGAATCCTAAACTGTTTTTGTTGGGTCTGTACCCAGAAAAGCATAATTTTAATAAAAGTGAAAGAACATTCATAGACCTCAGTTTGCTTAATGCCAAAAAATGTATTGCACTATTATGGAAAAAGACTCATAGACCAGATGTGACTCAGTGGTTAAGACAGATGTTAACAAACCTTCCATTAGAAAGAATAACATATATACTGAAATCAAAGGAAATTGTGTTTGAGAATATATGGAGACCTTTTATTGATTATGTAAAAAATTTAAACATAACTCTTGAAGAAGAAGGTGAATGATGTGTGTGGACCTTGTAAATTCCAAACTGGTGAACATAATATGTATACTTATGTATTGGATTGTCTAGACTAAACAGAGGAGCATTGTTGAAGACTTGATTTTGTTGGTGGTTGTTGGTGTTTTTAGTGCTTTTTTTTTTTTTTTTGTAGTACTTTAGTGTTAGTGTTTGATTGTTTGTATCATGTTTGTTAAAAAAAAAAAAAAAAGGTTCAATAAAGATATTGTGGAAAAAAAAGAGGCTCCACTCCCCAGACCCCCTCACATTCTGCTACCATGAACATGACTTCAAACTACTAGTTCACCTTAATGTTTTCACTTATGTAAAAGAAAAATAAGGATCACCCCATACTGTCTTCTTTATATAGTCCCAGCCTGGAAGTGTTTAAAAAACTCACATATTTTGTCTGTTTTCAGGAGGTTGGTGCCACATGTTTTCTGACGGTCTCTGTCTGCTGGTGGGAGTGTGATCATCTATCTTTGGCCCGACGCAAAGACGAATCACCACAGTTATTATATTAAGTGATACCACACTCCCTCTCCTGTAGTAATGCTTAATTAACTTGGCCTTCATGGGGGCGGGGCTACCGTTGGGGGTGGGGCACCCCACTAATATAATGGTAGAGGAAACACTGTAATTTAGGATTTCAACTAGGGCTGTGCAATATGATAATCTATATCAGATGATGAAATAAAAATGTGTATCGTTTCATCTAGAACTCTATTGACTATCGAGATTCAAAACACACATTACCGCCATTTCTTCTACAAAGTTTCTCACAGACTACTTGTCAGCGCCCTGCCTCTCCGCCGCAGTCTGCGCAGCAGAACAGCTGTGTGGGTGGGTAACCAGGCTACATTCCAGTGATTAGCATAGCAGCTAACTCAAAACTAACGGATTGGTCAAACAGTCGCTACTTCTTTTTGCCAGGGATGTAGGACTGTTCCCCACCGTGCTGCGTCAGGGAGGATAGTCCTCCAACCTCGTTTTTATTGGCGGTAAGTAACGTTAGCTTACTTACATTGATAGCTTAGCCACTGGCAAGGCACCTGGCAACGACGGCATACCCCCCGACCTGATCAAGCACTGCAAGACCGCCCTACTGCTGCCATTGCATGACGTCCTCTGCCAGTGCTGGAAGGAAGGTGCCGTACCACAGAACATGAGGGATGCCAAGATCATCACCCTCTACAAAAATAAAGGGGAGAGAAGCGACTGCAACAACTATAGAGACATCTTCCTACTCAGCATTGTTGGCAAAGTCTACGCACGAGTTGTCCTCGTTCGTCTACAGAAGCTTGCCGAACGCGTCTACCCCGAGTCTCAGTGTGGCTTCCGTGCTGGGCGATCGACGGTGGACATGATATTCTCCATCCGCCAACTCCAGGAGAAGCGCAGAGAACAGAACATGCCCCTGTACGTCGCCTTCATGGACCTCACCAAAGCGTTCGATCTGGTCAGCAGAGAGGGCCTTTTCAAAATCCTGCCAAAGATAGGATGCCCACCAAAGTTGCAAAGCCTCATCGAATCATTTCACACCAATATGCAGGGGATGGTGCAGTATGACGGCAACGTCTCAAAGCCATTCAATATACACAGCGGAGTAAAACAGGGCTGTGTACTTGCGCCAACCCTCTTTGGGATTTTCTTTGCTATGCTCCTGAGGCATGCCTTCAGCACAGCAACAGAGGGAATCTACCTGCAGACAAGATCTGATGGCAGGCTTTTCAACCTCGCCCGCCTGAAAGCCAGAACCAAAGTACGTGAGGCTCTAATCAGAGATATGCTGTTCGCAGACGACGCTGCAGTCGCGACCCACACACAGCAGGAGCTTCAGACCCTGATGGACCGCTTCTCCCAGGCATGCATGGACTTCAGGCTTACCATCAGCCTGAAGAAAACTAACGTCTTGGCGCAAGGCACGGAAGCACCACCAACCATCACCATCGACGACTACGAGCTGGAGGTCGTGAATCAGTTCATGTACCTGGGGTCCACGATCAGCAGCAACCTCTCCCTTGATACAGAGATCGACAAGAGGATTGGAAAATCAGCCTCCACACTCGCTCGCCTCATCCCAAACTCTCTGTCAAGAAGAAGATGGCAGTGTACAACGCCTGCGTCATCAGCACACTGCTCTATGGGAGTGAGACGTGGACAACATACGCCCGGCAGGAAAAGAGACTGAATTCTTTCCACTTGCACTGCATTCGCCGCATCCTGGACATATCCTGGCAGGACAACGTGCCCAACACAGAAGTCCTGTCTCGCGCCGGCCTTCCCTCCATGTTCACTCTACTCAGGCAGCGCAGGCTCCGCTGGCTAGGCCATGTTCACCGTATGGAGGATGGCAGAATCCCCAAAGACGTCCTCTACGGAGAACTGGCGCCTGGCAGGAGAGACGTTGGCCGCCCACAGCTGTGCTTCAGAGACGTCTGCAAGAGAGATATGAAGGCCCTGGAGATCAACACAGAGTGCTGGGAGGACCTTGCAACGGACCGCTCCAAATGGAGAGGCACCCTGACCAGACAGCTCAAGGTGGGTGAAGAGAAACTGACTACTGCAGCAGATGAAAAAAGGACCCGCAGGAAGAACCGCCACAGATCCAGCAGCACGGAGACCATCCACACGTGCGACCTGTGTGACAGGGACTGCCATTCGCGCATCGGCCTGTTCAGCCACAGGCGGTGCTGTTCCAGCAGAGTAGACATCTAGGATTCTCTTCCATGGTCATCATAGACCGACGGAGGCCGACAACGGAAGTAACGTTAACACCATTGCTCTCTTAAAACAGCAAATGCTAAATGACAATGCTAAGTTGTTGCTAATAGAAAACACTTCATCAGACCATCGTTTCTTTGGTTTAAATTACTGCTAAGTTTCTTAGTTTTGTCTGAAAATTTTTATTAAAGCTGCAAAAGTTGCATGATGAAGGCACATACACGCAAAATAAATAATAAATTAAAACATTCAGAAGAGCAAACTGGCTCTTAATATAATCTACTTGATTTCTAATCATTTCAATTAGTCAAGTAGCAATAATGAATAAAGTTGAAGTCGTCACATGTATTTTATTACATTACCTTCTGTGCCTTTGATTTTCAGATCAGGACCAATCTGAAACATTTTGACAAGGAATTAAACAGGTTAAATCAGACCAGAACGGCATCTTCAGGATAATTTATATCTGTCGATGGCAGCGATGGGTAATCTTCTCATTTTCAGACTGACATTCATTTTCCAAGTTATTGCTAAATCTTTGCACTCCTCACCTTGATGTATATTGACCCATCCGTGAAATCAATACTGTACATATTTTCCATAATCTTTGAGCCCCTTTACTCTATTATGTGTTCTGCACTCCACACTCTCATGTACATAGTTCCACCCACGAAGCCACTACCGTACCTGTGTATAAACCTATGGGTCCATTTGTTACTTTTATTTTTACTTCAGTCGTATGGTTAATCATGTGTTCTGTAACTGTTTTATTTCAAATTCTTCTCACTTACTTTGTTGTGCAGTAGCCTGGTGGAACACCCACAATTTCATTGTGCTGTACAATGACAATAAAGCCTATTCTATTCTCCTCTGACTCAGGAAACATTTAACTTATTTCTGTTTACTTTATATTCATATGATATAATTTGGAAGAAAAAACCTCAAATTTATGAGAACCAAGTCTCAAACGCACATTAAGAAACAGTTTTCTAACACCCATCCATCCATCCATCATCCATCTTCTACCACTTTTCCGGAGAGCCGGGTCACGGAGGCAGCAGTTCAAGCAAAGAAGCCCAGACTTCCCTCTCCCCAGCTACCTGCTCCAGTTCTTCAGAGAGGATACCAAGGCGTTCCCAGACCAGCTGGGAGACATAGTCTCTCCAGCAAGTCCTGGGTCTGCCCCGGGGTCTCCTCCCAGTGGGACGTGCCCGAAACACCTCAAGTGGGAGGCGTCCAGGAGGCATCCTAATCAAATGCCCATACCACCTCAACTGACTCCTTTCAATGTGGAGGAACAGCGGTTCTACTCTGAGCCTCTCCCAGATGACTGAGCAACTCACCCTATCTCTGAGGGTGAGTCCAGCAATCCTATGGAGAAAGCTCATTTCAGCCGCTTGTATCCGCAATCTCGTTCTTTCAGTCATTACCCAAAGCTCGTGACCATAGGTGAGGGTAGGAATGTAAACTGACTGGTAAATCAACAGCTTTGCTTTAGAACTCAGCTCCCTCTTCACCACAACAGACCGGTACAATGTCCGCATCACTGCAGATGCTGCTCCGATCCATCTGTCAATCTCTCGCTCCATTCTCCCCTCACTCGTGAACAAGACCCCAAGAGACTTAAACTCATCCACTTGGGGCAGGAGTCTGTCCCCAACAAGGAGAGGACAATCCACCTTTTTCCGGCTGAGTTTTCTAACAACACTGCAAAATTATGAGGGGAACAGGTGTGTCTAAAAGAATGTAAAAAAAGACAGATGGTCCTGATGTGATTCTTCTTCTTCATCTATCAGCTGCTCCCTTCAGGGTCTCCACAGTAGATCATCTGCCTCCACCTCACCCCATCCCTTCTTCTTCCTCTGGAATACCAACCCTCTCCATGTCCTCCTTCACTACATCCATCAAGCTTCTCTGTGCTCTTCCGCTTTTCCTCCTGCCTGGCAGCTCCATCTTCAACATTCTTTGTCCAGTATCTCCACTATCCCTCCTCTGCACATGTCCAAACCATCTCAGCCTTGTCTCTCTTACTTTGTCTCCAAACCGCTCAACCTGAGCTGTCCCTCTGACACGCCCAATGAGAATCTTCAACTCTGCCACCTCCATCTTCTTTACAAGACGGTAAAGAAAAAAATACAAAAAAAAACCCCACTTAAGCTGGTCCTTATATGATTATTACATCTAAACTGTAGAATTTACATAAAATATACACCATGATATATATCGTTATCGTGATATCAGATTACTTATATCGTGATATGAAATTTTGGTCATATCGTGCAGCCCCAACACCACCTACCCAGACCATGTGCTGCTATATATTTAAGTCATCTGACACAGGAAAATATTCAAAACTAGAAGAGCACTCAGAGAGCACAGACCTCCACCAAGGCTCCCTCCCGTCGTCCATCCATCTGTCCGTACCTCCTTAACTCCATCTCTCCATACAATGCAAGATAGGGCCTTGGTGGAGGTATGCTCTCATGGATCACCTCCAATATCTAAGGGGTTCATCACTGGGTCAAGGACCACCTCTGGTGAAAATCTGATCCAAATCTGTCCAGTAGTTTTTTGTGTAATCCTGCTAACAAACACCAGTAAGACCATAACCTCCTTGGTGGAAGTAACAAACACCGTCAGATTAAAACAGTCCTGGAATCTTCAAAGAAAACCGTCACTCTGAGATGGTATAAGGAGGCTCCGCCTACTCTGAGTAACTGGTTGGACATTACTGAGGGAATTCAGGACATGGACAGACTCACACTCGCCATCAGACTACAGAGACCTAAATGTGAGGACAGATGGAGAAAAGGAACAATCTACAACCATCACAAAAACTGAGTGGATTTATAATGAAGGATGTTGACAACTGACACTTTGTTCTGTGTAACTTTGGAGAACAATGTAATCAAAACTAACTAGAAATGAAAAAATAAACTGCAACCTTATTCTGGTATAATTGTAATTTTTTTCCAGAGTCTCTGGAAGCCACAGGTTTGATCAGCTGTAGTAGTGACCAGATTTTAATCCAAAGATTCTCAGACAGACTCAGAGTTTTCTAAATCCTCATTCAGACCACGATGGTCCTACATACCTGCTGTGGGTATTTAATCTGATGAAGAAAAGTCTCTAGAAAGCAGAAGCAGAACCTCCACTGGGTCAGCTTGGTGTCGTCTCACAAACATTCCTCACATCTGTTGGTGACACACAAAAGTCTTTTGAACCGTTTTAGCACCAAGTCAGACTTTACATAGGAATCAAAAACAAGTGAACATTTTGTTTCCTCTAATTTAATCTAAACTGGTATGGAAAGACCAAAGACTTAAAATACCAAGAAAAAGTTCTCGATCTAGAATATATGAATATATTCTCTACTCATCACACATCCATATACAGTGATGTGAGAAAGTGTTTGCCCCTTCCTGATTTCTCATTTTTTTGTGTGTTTGTCACACTTAAATGTTTCAGATCATCAAACAAATTTAAATATTAGACAAAGATAACACAAGTAAACACAAAATGCAGTTTTTAAATGAAGGTGTTTATTATTAAGGGTAAAAAAAAATCCAAACCTACATGGGCCGGTGTGAAAAAGTGATTGCCCCCCTGTTAAAACATAAATAAACTGTGGTTTATCACATCTTTGGAAAGCTAAGCCAGCAAACCACAGTGAGAGCCAGTATCCACAAATGGCAAAAGCATGAAACAGTGGTGAACCTTCCCAGGAGTGGCTGGCCGACCAGAATTACCCCAAGAGCGCAGCGACGACTCATCCAAGAGGTCACAAAAGACCCCACAACACCACCCAAAGAACTGCAGGCCTCACTTGCCTTAATTAAGGTCAGTGTTCGTGACTCCATCATAGGAAAGAGACTGGGCAAAAATGGCCTGCATGGCAGAGTTTCAAGACAAAAACCACTGCTGAGCAAAAAGAACATAAAGGCTCGTCTCAGTTTTGCCAGAAAACATCTTGTTGATCCCCAAGACTTTTGGGAAAATACTCTGTGGACTGACGAGACAAAAGTTGAACTTTTTTAGAAGGTGTGTGTCCCATTACATCTGGCGTAAAAGTAACATCATTTCAGAAAAGGAACATCATACTAACAGTAAAATATGGTGGTGGTAGTGTGGTGGTCTTGGGCTGTTTTGCTGCTTCAGGACCTGGAAGACTTGTTGTGGTAAATGGACCCATGAATTCTGCTGTCTACCAAAAAATCCTGAAGGAGAATGTCTGGCCATCTGTTCGTGACCTCAAGCTGAAACACACTTGGGTTCTGCAACAGGACAATGATCAAAAACACATCAGCAAGTCCACCTCTGAATGGCTTAAGAAAAATAAAATAAAGACTTTGGAGAGGCCCAGTCAAAGTCCTGACCTGAATCTGATTGAAATGCTGTGGCATGAGCTTAAAAAGGCAGTTCATGCTCGAAAACTCTCCAATGTGGCTGAATTACAACAATTCTGCAAAGAAGAGTGGGCAAAAATTCCTCCATAGCGCTGTAAAAGACTCATGGCACTGACTTTGACGTCAGCGCCAGTGACGGACTCGCAGCTAGCAGAGATGGCTACCTACCTGGGTGAATTTAAAACATATCACCATCCACCTCCACTCCGGTCACCTCAGCTGTCCAGGACTGCAGCACTAAACACTGGCTTCAGCTCGGAGCTAAACCTAAAGCCTTGGGTGGTTCTTCTCAGCCCTGGACCATGGTTGGGTCCAACAGCAAACGTCGGGGATCGACCAGGCATGGATGTGCCCCCTCCCTTCCTCTCTCATTGGAAAACAGATTCGACATCTTTTCCTTGGAGGATTTCCCCCACCTGGACGCTGATCTTCCCCCCATGGCCACCCCTTCTCCTTCAGCAGAGGCCCAAACCCGCAAGCCCTGGATTAAAACTACCCTAGGTGTGCCGAACTTTACACCAGCCCCAAAAAGAAGAGAGCGCAACCCCCCGCATCAACCCCGCACCGGCATCCCGCTGCCTCAGCAGCAACAACAACAACGGCAAAACTATTTACCACTACAGAAGCCACTGACAAAGTCACTCCAGACGAAGCTAGTAATTGGTGATTCCATTATGAGGAACGTCAGAAGCAGGTACTGTGCTACAAATTTTTTTCCTGGGGCTAAAGTGTCAGACATTGAGGCTCGTACCCCTGACCTATTAAATATCCCCACGCTAAAACTGTTATTGTGCATGTCGGATGCAACAACATCCCAGATGAAGCGTCTGAGATCTTAAAGAGAGACTTCAGGAGCCTTCTGTCCACTCTTAAGAACTGTGGCAGATGTATGTTTATTTCTGGACAAATTGCTCCTTTTAGAAGAGGTTGCAATCATTTCAGTAGAACTCTTGGCCTTAATTCCTGGTTGTGTTAACATGTCCTACTTTTTAACATTGGTTTTATAGACAATTTCAACCTGTTTTGGAACCGCCCATCATTTATGAGGCCAGATGGCATCCATCCAAATAGACTCGGTGCACGTGTTTTAAAGTAGAACTGAACTGAACGGCATTGAACGGCACTGGGTGATAGTACATACAATTATAAAGATAATTTATCATTGGCACCCCCTCCACAAATCCCGGAATCTTGGAGAAAATCGCGATTTTGAATTTCCCGCCCTGAAAAATCAGACAAAGGAAACGAAAAGTGCCACTAAGCAACACGAGCGATAAAGAAGGCGCTCTGCAGGGAGAGAAGCTGGGTAAAACGTCTCGGCCAATCAGCTTGCGAGGTGAAACGTCTCGGCCAATCAGCTTGCGAGATTCCCGAGCGGTGAAGAGGTGGGCGGAGAGGAGTGGAGCGGTGGTCAGAGAGGTGGATTTTGAGTTGTGCGGGCTCTCCGTGTTGATACCTGATGGACTACATTAGAACATCGTTGATCGATGAACGATGAACGATGAACGATGTTGAGCACAACAGAGAACTGCCTTAGGGGCTCCGACTCCGGATTTTTCCTCAGGGTTGACTCCCGAAGCCTTTCCCGTGACCGGGTGTGCCGCAATTCAATTCAATTCAATTCAATTCAACTTTATTTATATAGCGCCATTTCACAACAACAGTCATCTCATAGCACTATCAACTGTAGGGAGGACCCCCACAGTTGCAGAAAGACCCCAGCAATCATGCAATCCCCTGTGAGCAAGCACTTGGCGACGGTGGAGAGGAAAAACTCCCTTTTAACAGGAAGAAACCTCCAGCAGAACCAGGCTCAGGGAGGGGCAGTCATCTGCTGCGACTGGCTGGGGGGTGAGGGGACAGAGAAGAAGAAAAGAACAGACATGTAGAGAGCAAACAGCACGATGGGGACTCAATCTATGGGAGAGAGCAAACAAATGTTAATGACCAGCAAAAAAAAAAAAATATTTCATAGAGAGTGAGGAAAGGAGTGAGGCCCAGTGCATTACTGGAGGTCCCCCGGCTGACTAAACCTATTAGCAGCATAACTAAGGGAGGGTTCAGAAACACATGATCCCTCCCTAATTGTAGGCTATATCAAAAAGGTAGGTTTTAGCCCTATTCTTAAAAACAGAGATCGAGTCTGACTCCCGAATCCAGATTGGCAGCTGATTCCACAGGAGAGGAGCTTGATAACTGAAGGCTCTGCCTCCCATTGTACTTTTGGAGATTCTAGGTATTACAAGTAAACCTGCATTTTGGGAGCGTAGTGCTCTGTTAGGATGATACGGTAGTATCAGATCTTTTAAATGAAAAGGAGCCTGATTGTTTAGAGCTTTGTAAGTAAGAAGAAGGATTTTAAACTTAATTCTAAACTCTATGGGAAGCCAATGAAGGGAGGCCAGAACCGGAGAGATATGATCTCTCTTTCTAGTACCTGTTAAAACTCTTGCTGCAGCATTTTGGATCAGCTGAAGACTTTTTAAAGATGTTTTAGGACAGCCTGATAATAAAGAATTACAATAATCTAATCTCGAGCTAACAAAAGCGTGGATCAGCTTCTCAGCATCACTCTGAGACAAGATGCTCCTAATCTTGGCAATATTACGCAAATGATAGAAGGCAGTCTTAGAAACAAATTTAATATGTGAATTGAAGGACAAATCCTGATCAAAAATAACTCCAAGGTTCCTCACAGAGCTATTAAGAGAAAGAGTAACTGCATCCAAACTGAAAGTTTGATTTGGAAAGGAATTTCTAAGGTTTTTTGGACCAACAAGAATGACTTCAGTCTTATCTGAATTTAATAGCAGGAAATTACAAGTCATCCAAGCTTTGATTTCCTTAAGACAGGCTTCTAACTTGGCTAATTGATTAGTATCATCTGGCTTCATTGACAGGTATAATTGTGTGTCATCTGCATAACAGTGAAAATGTATACAGTGCTTTCTAATAATGTTGCCTAACGGAAGCATATATAAACTAAAAAGAGTAGGGCCAAGCACAGATCCCTGTGGAACTCCATGACTAAGCTTTGAGCTGAGAGAAAACTCATCATTTACATGAACAAACTGGAACCTATCAGATAAATAAGATCTAAACCACTGCAACGAAGTTCCATTAAGTCCAACATAGTGTTCTAATCTATCAAGTAGAATATTATGATCAATAGTATCAAAAGCTGCACTAAGATCTAAAAGGACAAGTACAGAAACTAGTCCATTATCAGATGCAGTGAGGAGGTCATTAGTGACCTTCGCTAAGGCTGTTTCAGTACTATGATGGATTCTAAACCCAGATTGAAACTCCTCAAGTAAACCATTTCCCTGCAGGTGGTCAAATAATTGCGTAGCAACAACTCTTTCTAAGATTTTTGAAATGAAAGGGAGATTAGAGATTGGTCTATAGTTAGCTAAAGCTCCTGGATCTAGCGTTGGCTTTTTGAGTAAGGGTTTAATTACAGCCGTTTTAAAAGCCTGCGGTACATGGCCTAAAGTTAATGAAGAATTGATTATATGAAGAATAAAGCTACCAATAAGTGGGAAGACTTCTTTAAATAACCTGGTAGGAATAGGGTCTAAAAGACAAGTTGAAGGTTTGGATGAGGAAACTATTTTGTCTAACTCACAAAGGTCGATTGGAGTAAACTCATCAAGACAGACATCAATAGAAGGAGTTGTAGTAGTTACAGTATTTAAGTTAACTGTGGGAAGAATCTGATTGATTTTATCTCTGATGGATGAAATTTTATTATTGAAAAAGTTCATAAAGTTCTGACTAGTAAGCTCTAAGGGGATGCTAGGATTGACAGAGTCCTGACTCTTTGTCAACCTGGCTACAGTACTGAAAAGAAACCTGGGATTATTCTTGTTCTCTTCTATTAATGCAGAGTAATAACTCGTTCTAGCTTTTCTAAGAGATTTTTTATAAATTAAAAGATGATTTCTCCAAGCTAAATAGATTTCATCTAAATTAGTAGAGCACCATTTTCTTTCTAATTGACGAGTCTTCTGTTTTAAGCTACGAGTTTCTGTGTTGAACCAAGGAGTTAAAAATCTCTGATTAGACTTTTTCTTTTTTAAGGGGGCCACCAAGTCTAGAGCCTGATGCAGAGAAGCTGAAACACTATCCACCATGTTATCAATTACAGAAGGAGCAAGCTGTCTATAGCTTATTTCCGTTGTGTTGACACATGGCATAGAGGAAACAATCTGCATAAATTTGGAAACAGCATCATCTGAGAGGCATCTACTGTGATAATATTTTTCTTTAGGAGCCAAATAGTCAGAAATAGTAAAATCAAAGGTTAACAGACAATGGTCTGACAGTACAGGGTTATGAGGAGACACTACAAGATTTTCTATTTCTATGCCATATGTCAGAACAAGGTCCAATGTATGGTGGAGGTAATGAGTAGAATTTCCTACTTTCTGAGAAAACCCAATCGAGTCTAATATTGAATTAAAAGCCACATTAAGGCAGTCACTATCTACATCCACATGTATATTAAAGTCCCCTACTATAATTATTCTATCAGATTTCAGCACTAAATCAGCTAAGAAATCAGCAAATTCGGATAAAAAATTCTGAATAGGTTGATGGGGGACGATAAACTATGGCAAATAAAATTGGGTTTAACCTGGAATTGCTAAAGTGCCCAACACTGAGGACCAGGCCCTCAAAGGAATTATAACATGTTTTTTGCTTTACATTAACTAGTAATTTGGAATGGTAAATTGATGCTACTCCTCCTCCACGACCAGAACTTCTGGGATTTTGACAGTTTAAATAACCAGAGGGAGTTGATTCATTTAAACCAACATAATCCTCTTGCCCTAACCAAGTCTCTGTAAGGGAAATTAAATCAATCTGATGATCAATTAACAGATCATGGACTAACAGAGACTTGGGAGTTAGAGACCTAATATTTAATAAACCACATTTAATTTTTAAATTATGAGGAGGAACAGAGGCCAAATCATTCAATTTAGAGGCTTTATGTTTAATTTGAGTTTTACCAATATTTTGCTTTATCACTTTGGGATGCTTATACATTATATTTTTATTTACTTTGGAGGGAGCAGACAACGATTCTCTGATGGGGAAGACAGGGGCTAAGCTGAGGGGTGGCGGATGAAGAGGAGCTGCAGAGAGGCGTGAAAGACTGCGACTCTGCTTCCTGGTCCCAACTCTGAGTAGTCAGGGTTTTGGAAATTTGGATAAAAAAGATGCCAGATTGTTAGATAAATGAGAAGCACCATCCAAAGTGGGATGAATGCTGTCTCGTCTCATAAGACCAGGTTTTCCCCAAAAAGAGCTCCAATTGTCAATGTAGCCCACGTCATTTGCAGGACACCACACAGACAGCCAGCGGTTCAAGGATGATGAGCGACTAAACATGTCATCACTGGTCAGATTGGGGAGGGGCCCAGAGAATACTACAGTGGCAGACATCGTTTTGGCAAAGTCACACACCGATTCTATATTAAGTTTCGTGACTTCCGACTGCCGGAGACGGATGTCATTAATGCCGGCGTGAATAACAATTGTGGAATATTTACAGTTACTTTTAGCCAGCATTTTCAAATTTGACTCGATGTCGCCTGCTCTGGCCCCAGGAATGCATGTGACTATGGCCGATGGAGTCTCTAGGTTCACGTTTCTGACTACAGAGTCGCCAATGATCAGAGTTTTTTCCTCAGCGGGTGTGTCGCTGAGCGGGGAAAAACGATTAGAAACGTGAACAGGTTGGTGGTGAACCGGGGCTTTGCGACTAGGCTTCCTTCTCACCGTCACCCACCCAGTCTCCTCGCTGCTGAGGAGAGCCGGGGAACCGCTGACAGTGGGACCTAAGCTAGCTAGCTCCGCTGCAGCTAATGGGTGTCCGTCGAGATTAACTGGCGCAGACGGTGTTTCAATGCAGCGGAGCCGGGATTCCAAATCAGACAACCTCGCCTCGAGCGCCTCAAAAAGACAACATTTATTACATTTACCGTTATCACTAAAAGAGGCAGAGGTGTAGCTAAACATCTGACAGAGAGAGCACACCAGAGGAGGAGAGGAAAGAGAGGTAGTAGCCATAGCTAGTGGCTCGAGAGCTGGAGAGCAAACCACACAGGCAGACAGCAAAACAGGAAGTGACGATACGTTACCACAAGGAAGTGACGATCCGCACTGTCTGCGGGACAGTGTCCGCAAGGCAGTGGAGGTTTGAAATCAGGGTTTACCTTCCCCTAGATGGGCTACCTTCCCAGGTTGACGAGCCACCATCTACCCGAAGCATCTGGTTTTAAGGCGCCAGAGATCTGCCCTCGCCCCTTCTCCTATTAGTAAAACCAGTTCCGCCGGGCTTAGAGACTAAACCACACGGGCACGCTAGGAGTTGGACTTAGTTGTCAGAGGCTTTTCGAGACGCACGCCGTAAGGAGCATTTTATGAGCACTGGGAGCTTAACCCCAGTACCACTCCTGGCTATGGCAACCTTGGAACCCTTAATTAATTAATTAATTAATTACCAGCCATGGTAATATTCATATTCCTAGAAACACTGGCCGAGGTGGTGGTGTCGGGGTAATATATGAATTCACATTACCAATGAACCCTCAGCCTAAGCTAAACTCAAATTGTAACTCTTTTGAATGCTTAATTTTTAGCTTAGCACACCCATCCTGGAGGACAGAACAGCCTATTTTATTTACCACAGTATATCGCCCTCCCAGTGATTCTTTTGCTGAATTTATGTCTGAATTCTCTGAGTTCCTAACAACCTTAGTTGTCAGTTCAGACAAGATTATCATAGCTGGTGATTTTAATATTCATATAGATGTTGATAATGATAGTCATAGTGTAGCATTTCTCTCCCTCTTAAATTCAACTAGTTTTTCTCAGTGTGTTAGTAAACCAACTCATCATCATAAGCACACCCTTGACCTGGTCTTGGCCTACAGTGTAGAAACTGATGAGCTGCTTGTCATCCCTCAAAATCCTACACTGACTGACCATTATTTGATCACTTTCAAATTTGTGTTATCTGATTTCACAGCATCAAGCAGAAATATAGTTACCAGATACTTATCTGATAGTGCCGTGGCTCGCTTTAAAGAATTAATCCCTTCAGCACGTACTGTATTACCATGTCTCAATATAGCAGACAGCACTGACCACTTGAATCCATTAGAATCAGACCTTTTAGTTGATAGTACTGCAGCCTCACTGCGGACAACACTTGACTCCATAGCCCCTCTTAAACAGAAAACTATTAAAAATAGGAAACTAGCTCCATGGTACAACTGACAAGGGTACGTGACCCAGTGACAAGACACGGACTCAGAATTGATACAATTAAGTTTATTAACAACAAGTATGGTGTTGGTGCGTTTGAGTGTAAGATGGAACTGCCGGAGACAGAGCGGGACACCGTACGGCCTGGCAACCCTAGGAACACACAGAGAAAGGGGATTACTGGAAATCATGGCTGGAGGTAAACAGTTACATTGTGCTTACTGTGGGAGCAGATGGTAGCAGCTCAGGTTCAGCGTGGTGACTGCAGCCAGGGAGACAGTGCCCTTCTGTGGGTGGTGCGACTCCGGCAGGTGAGTGTCCAAGTGGAGTTGGTGAGGAGGGAGTGGGGGGAAAATCCACCACCGGGAGGATAGGAGGAGGATTCCGCCGCTGCGGACTCTGCCTGTGCACAGGGGATCTAAAGACAAAGATGAGTAGGAATTGGTGAGCTTACGTGGCCAGCTGGAGGGATTCGGGGTCCGGTGGCGGTTGGCCACTGAAGGGTTGCGTTCAGCCGTGTGAAGCAGCGCTGTCTGGGTTGCCCTCCACAGACGTCGACAGCGTCTCAGATGCTCCCAGACTGATGGTACAGCGATGTCACCCTCTTCTTCGGAAAATAAAGGAGGAGAATACCCAAGTGAAGCCTGAAAAGGGGACATACCTATGGCAGAGGACACAGTCAAGTTATGGGCATACTCAATCCAGGGCAGGTATGAGCTCCAGGAGGCCGAGTTGGTCAAAACCACGCACCACAGTACCGCCTCCAACTCCTGGTTGGCCTGTTCACAATGACCATTAGACTGCGGGTGGTACCCGGATGACAGGCTGACAGTGGCCCCAAGGGCATGACAAAATGACCTCCAGACATGAAGGATAAATTGAGGACCCCGATCAGAGACGATGTCCATGGGGATCCCGTGTAGCCTCACCACGTGTTGGACCAATAGGTCAGCTGTCTCCTTAGCAATAGGCAGCCGCGGAAGGGGAACAAAATGGGCCACCTTAGAGAACCTGTCCACCAAGGTGAGCACTACCGTGTGGTTGTTGGAAGGAGGGAGGCCGGTGACGAAGTCCAAGGCCACATGAGACCAGGGCCTGCCAGGAACAAGGAGCGGGTGGAGCAGCCCAGCTGGCGGGGACGATGGGGACTTACCGGTGGCACACTGGGGACAGGCACGGACGTATTCCCCGACGTCCTTCTGCAGAGAGGGCCACCAGAAAGAACGTTGCAACAGCTCCTCCGTGCGTCGCCTCCCTGGGTGGCAGGCAAACTTGGAGGAGTGAGCCCAGTGAATGACGTCACCCTAGACAGCCGATGGAACAAACATCTTCCCCGCTGGCATCCTGCCCGGGTCCACCTCCATCCCGTGAGCCCTCCTAACCTTTTCCTTAATCCCCCACGAGAGGGCGCCCACGACACAAGAGGCAAGAAGGGCGGGATGATCTTCAGGCTCTACAGGATCCGTGGCGAATTGCCTGGAGAGGGCGTCCGGCTTGGTATTTTTGGACCCAGGATGGTACGTGATGGTGAAGTCAAACCGACCTAAAAACAAGGACCAGCGGGCCTGGCGGGCATTCAAGCGCTTGGCTGTCCGGAGGTACACCAAGTTCCTATGATCCGTCCAAACCACGAACGGCTGTGAGGACCCCTCCAGCCAATGGCGCCACTCCTCCAGGGCCAGTTTAACCGCCAGCAGCTCCCTGTCACCGATGCTATAATTCCGCTCCGCAGGGGACAGCCGCCAAGAGAAGAAAGCACACAGACCTTGCCGTCCGCTGGGGAACGCTAAGACAGGACGGCCCCCACACCAGAATCCGAAGCGTCCACCTCCACCAGACATTGCAGATTAGGACCACCTGCACCAAGATGGGAGACTCAGAGAACTGCTTCTTAAGATCTGTAAAGGCTGCAGCCGCCTCCTCAGTTCACCGGAAAGGGACCTTCGTAGATGTGAGACGCGTCAAGGGGAGAGCCAAACTGCTGTAGTTCCTGATGAACCGGCGGTAGAAATTAGCAAACCCCAGGAACTGCTGGAGCTGTTTCCTGGAGGACAGAACCGGCCATTCCACCATCACCCTGATCTTACCAGGGTCCGGGATAATTTCCTTATGCAAGATAATGAAACCCAAAAAAGACATTTTGGAAGCATGAAACTCGCATTTCTCCGCCTTGACAAACAGCTGGTTCTCCAATAGCCGCTGCAACACACGTCTGACATGCACCCGGTGTTCTAACTAACTAACTAACTAACCTGCACTTATATAGCGCTTTTCTAGTCACAAAGACCACTCAAAGCGCTTTCATTAATACTAACCCTCTATTCTAAGGGCCTATAGGAAACAGATATCTAGGGACAATTTAGAACAGCCAATTAACCTAACATGCATGTTTTTGGCATGTGGTCCTCTAGAGATTGGGAAAAGATCAAGATGTCATCCAGGTACACAAACACAAATACCCCCAGAAAGTCTCCCAGAACATCACTGATCAATCGTTGGAACACAGCGGGCACATTGGTTAATCCGAAAGGCATTACCAGGTACTTGAAATGACCACTAGGAGTGCAAAAACCTGTCTTCCAGTGGTCACCCTCGCGGACCCGCACCAGATGGTAGGCATTGTGCAGATCCAGCTTTGTGAACCATGATGCCCCCTGGAGAGAGTCAAATGCAGAATTAAGCAAGGGGAGTGAGTATTTATCCTTGATGGTGATATTGTTTAATTCCCTGAAATCAATGCATGGTCTTAGCGAACCGTCCTTCTTGCCCACAAAAAAAAAAAAAAAACAGCCCCCACTGCCGAGGAGGACAGGCGGATGATGCCCGAACTCAGAGATTCCTTGATGTAGGCCTCCATAGCTGCCCGCTCCGGCGGCGACAGGCTATATAGCCGGCTAGATGGAAGTGGAGCCCCCGGGCGGAGATTAATGGCGCAGTCATACAGACGGTGGGGGGGAAGAGATAGGGCCTGGGCCTTACTAAAAACAGCTCCAATGTCATGATATTCAGGGGGAACTTCAGCCAGGTCGAGGGGCGGGGTGGAGGGAACCCCCAGGGTCAAGGATGGCGAGCATACAGCTGACTGGAGACAGGCACTGAGGCAAAACAAACTCCATGATCTGATATTCCCTGAGCGCCAGTCAATGGTCGAATTATGGAGGCGTAACCAGGGGAACCCAAGAATGACAGGAGAGGAAGCGATCGGCAGCACAAAAAACTGAAACGCCTCCCGATGGCTACCAGACACAATGACGGACACTGGGGCGGTGCGCTGGGACACAATGGCC
This sequence comes from Pholidichthys leucotaenia, assembly GCA_020510985.1. Classification (NCBI taxonomy): domain Eukaryota; kingdom Metazoa; phylum Chordata; class Actinopteri; order Cichliformes; family Pholidichthyidae; genus Pholidichthys; species Pholidichthys leucotaenia. The sequence goes on along the minus strand of CM035844.1, from coordinate 270,300,283 downwards.
ATGGGGGCCTTGTACAGTGCTATCAGCTGTAGCGGAGTCTTAAAGGAAATGCAAGGAAGCCCCAAACGGGTTGCCAGGTCCTTAGAGATAAAACTCTGCTCTGCCCCAGAGTCGATTAATGCCTGTGAAGGAATCTCAGTGTGTATGAACCGGATAGGGAGAAGAAGTCTGCATAGGGGATTAGGCTGAGGTGAGTCCGTGAGTCCCCCTACTGCGACGCACAGACTCCCCTTTTTGGCTGAAGCTGACAACATGAGACCTCATGCTCCTCACTCCCGCAATAAAGGCACAATCCCAATTCGCGGCAGCGCTGTTTCACTGCCGCAGACAACCTGGACTACCCTACACTCATGGGTTCTGAGGTAACAGAGGTGTCAGAAAATGGTAAAGCCAATAGAGATGCTTGAGGAGTGGGGCGAAGCTGATTCCCTGAGCGACCATAGGTCTTACGTTCAGCCGCCCGCTCTCTCAGTCTATTATCTAGGCTAATGGCAAGCAAAATTAACTCAGAGAGCCTAGACAGCTTCACTAGAGGGGCTAGCTCATCCCGAAGGCTAGGGCTAAGGCTCCTAATGAAAATGCTACAGAGGGCAGTGTCTTCCCACCCCACTTCAGTAGGGGCTACCCGGAAATCCACAGCATAATCTGCCACAGCCTTAGTCCCCTGTCTCAAGTTCAATAACCGAGTGGTGAGAACACTATCTCGGTCTGAGTGATCAAACACTTCGCTAAATTCCTGGATAAACTGGCAAAAGGACTAGCATAATTAGCTTTAGCCATAACTGCATATGCCCATGCTAGCGCTCTTCCATCCAACAGGTTGATAACATACCCGATCTTACTGTGGTCCGAGGAAAAGTCCTCAGGTACCCGCTGGAACACTACCTCGCACTGCATGATGAACCCCCGGGCCCCTCCAAGTTTTCCGCTAAAACAGTTGGGGGTAGGAACAGGAGTAAGGCGAGCCAGAGGTCCTAGCTTGGACTGGTTAGCTGGAGAGCTAGCGAGAGCTGAGGAGCTGCTGAGAGAAGGTAAAGCCTGGGAGCTAGTTAGCCAGTCCAACCGGTCTGTGACTCGGGCTAATTGGGTGAGAATGGACTGCTGCTGATAAGCTAATTGATCAATTCTGATCTCCATGTTGTTGACACGGCGCACCAAAGCGCTGTCAGCTGGGTCGTTCCTGGCGGAGATGTACTGACATGGTTACATGACCCAGTGACAAGACACGGACTCAGAATTGATACAATTAAGTTTATTAACAACAAGTATGGTATTGGTGCGTGTGAGTGTAAGCTGGAACTGCGGGAGACAGAGCGGGACACTGTACGGCCTGGCAACCCCTAGGAACACACAGAGAAAGGGGATTACTGGAAGTCACGGCTGGAGGTAAACAGTCACACTGTGCTTACTGTGGGAGCAGACGGTAGTGGCTCAGGTTCAGCGTGGTGACTGCAGCCAGGGAGACAGTGCCCTTCCATGGGTGGTGCAACTCCGGCAGGTGAGTGTCCAAGTGGAGTTGGTGAGGAAGGAGTGCGGGGAAAATCGGCCGCTAGGAGGATAGGAGGAGGATTCCGCCGCCACGGACTCCGCCTGTGCACAGGGGATCTGAAGACAAAGGTGAGTGGGAATTGGTGAGCTTATGTGGCCAGCTGGAGGGATTCTCCGGCGACAATGAAGCAGGCTTTGGCTGGAACTTCGGTAGACAGGAGGAATTAGCGATGAACTCGTCAGGAGCGCCGACAGACATCTCCACACCGCTGTGACGGGCAGCACAGAAGATATAGGCCAGGCGTAATGAGGACCAGGTGTGCGCGCAGCTGGGAATGACAAACAGACCAGACTATGACAACAACTCCCACACTTGTGAGTTAAAACAGAAAGTTAGATTCTGTGAAAGGCTTTGGTGTGCAAATAAGACTGAAGAATCATGTTCAGCCTGGAATGCCAGCCTTATCACCTATAAGAAATCTCTCCGTAGTGCTAGGCGACAGAACTATTCATCCTTGATAGAAGAAAATAAAAACAACCACAGATTTCTTTTTAACACTGTGGCTCAGCTAACCAAGAGCCAAAATGCCATAGATCCCTACATCTCTCCAACTCTTAGTGCTGACGACTTTTTGAATTTTTTTTTTAATGATAAAATTGTCAGTATTAGGAATATTATTCCAAAAAGTAGCCCCCTTAAAAATACCAAGTCCCTGCCCAACACTACTGTGTCCACAGGCCCAGAACTCCACTTTTCTAAATTTTCTCCTATTAGTCATTCTGATCTAGCCCTAATAGTGTCAGCCTCTAAACCAACTACCTGTCTCTTAGACCCAATCCCTGCTAGACTCCTGAAGGAATCGCTATTTCTGATTAGTCCACCGTTTTTGAAGATAATTAAAATGTCCCTATTACTGCTTCTGTGGCCTGCGCCGGTGGCCTCCCTGGTCACTGCCGGGCACTGGTGCATGTTCAGGCTCGCTGCATCTGCTTCGCAGCCGCCTTTTGAAATAAAGGTGAATGAGGAGTGAATTTGAGTGGGTACTGGAGTGAGAGAGAATGGGTCGGTCTGGGTGAGTGAGAGGGGTGTGCATGGAAACATGTGGGTGTGAAGGTATGGGGAGGGGTGTGCCTGCGAGTCAGGAGGTGCTAGATAAAGTGGGGTAGTGCCTCTCGGCAACATGGGCTCCCCTGGGCGAGGGGACTTCTTTGGACGTGGGGGTACCCGGGGTGTGCGGCGGAGGCGCTGGGACGGGGCTGCTGTGGGGGTGCCTGGGGGGGCTCGTGCCTGGGGGTGCTGGCTGGTCTCTGTCCTGGGGGGTGGGGTCACTGGCCTCCTGGTGCCTGGGGCCCGGGGGCGGATGTTGGCCCTGCAGTGGGGGTGGGGGTCGGGCGGGTCCGGGGGTGTGGGCTCACCGCGCCGGCCGCCGGGCGGCCTGCCCTCCCTTGGTCGTCCCTCTGGGGGTGGATGCCTGGCTTTCCTGGAGCTTGCTGACCTTGGGGCTGGAGGTTGGTGGTGCTGCCTTGCCTGTTCGGGGTTCCCGGGGGGAGAGCTGCTGCGACCGGCCCTCCGCTCGTATGTTTCCTGACAAACCACTCACATGCACACACTTATTTTGCGCACGTTCTCATATATATGCACACAGACATACATGCACAAGTGTCTCTCCTTTAACAGGTGTAGAAACCAGACTCGTGTTGAGACATCTCCGGTGGAAGAAGCAGTTTGTCTTTTGTTTGTTTTAGTTGTTGGTTTCTTTTTCTTTTTTTTGTCTGTTCCCCTCCCTTTTCTTTTCCCCCTTCACACACTTCCTTTCCCTCTTCCCCATCCTGTTGGGTCTTCCATGGGTAAAACAATTAAAATAAAGTATTAAAAGTTATTACAGGAGGAGTTTACAACAATATACAGTGCACAGTTAGGTACTGTATAAGCTCCTCTTGGCAAAGTAAATCTGTTTTGGCACAATAAGGGTGACAGATCCCTGTTCTGTTTGCCTAGCTGCCTGACAGGACAAGGGGGAAAAAAAAATGTCTCTATTGACAGGACATGTACCGCAGTCTTTTAAAGTGGCAGTAATTAAACCTCTACTTAACAAAACCTTTGCTTGATTCTGGGATTTTGGCCAATTATAGACCAATATCTAACCTCCCTTACCTTTCCAAGATCCTCGAAAAAGTAGTCGCCAATCAACTGTGTTTTTTAGAAAATAATTCTATATTTGAGAAATTTCAGTCAAGTTTTAGGAAACACCACAGCACAGAGACAGCCTTAGTGAAAGTTACTAATGACATCCTTATGGCATTTGACAAAGGACTTGTCTCCGTCCTTGTTTTATTGGATCTCAGCGCTGTCTTTGACACCACTGACTACCATATTCTGCTAGAGAGACTTGAACAGCAAATTGGTTTGAAAGGAACAAAGCTAAGATGGTTCCAGTCTTATCTATCAGACCATTCCAAGTTTGTCTATGTCCATAACAAGTCCTCTACCCAGACCACGGTTAGCTATGGAGTTCCGCAGGGATCGGTACTTGGACCAGTACTATTTACATTATACATGCTGCCTTTGGGAGACATTATGAGGAAGCATTCTATTCATTTTCATTGTTATGCTGATGACACTCAGTTATATTTATCCATCAATCCTGATGATCTCAGCAGCCATTTGGGTTCACTCCAGGAGTGTCTTAAGGCTATTAAAACCTGGATGAACTACAACTTTCTATTGCTGAATACAGATAAAACTGAAGTCATTGTTCTTGGCCCCAAACATGCTAGAAGTACTCTTTCTAGTAAGATAACAACACTAGATGGCATTGCACTGGCTTCTACGTTTTCTGTTAGGAATCTTGGAGTTGTCTTTGACCAAGATGTGTCTTTCACCTCTCAAATACAGCAAACCATTAGGACTGCTTTCTTCCATCTGTGTAATATTTCTAAAATTAGGTCCATCCTGTCTCATAAAGATGCAGAGAAACTTGTACATACCTTTATCACCTCTAGGCTAGACTATTGTAACTCACTTTTATCAGGTTGTCCTAATAAGTCCATAAAGTTTCTCCAACTCATTCAGAATGCAGTTGCACGTATCCTAATGAGAACAGAGAGAAGAGATCGCATTACCTCAGTTTTAGCTTCTTTACATTGGCTCCCAATAAAATATAGAATTGAATTGGAGATATTACTCCTAACTTATAAAGCCCTTAATGGTATGGCTCCTTCTTACCTGCAAGAACTCATAGTTCCTTATCATCCAACCAGAGCTCTGCACTTCCAAAAATCCAAACTACTGGTGGTCCCCAAGGTCTCCAGAAGTAGATTGGGAGGTAGAGCTTTCAGTTATCAAGCTCCCCTCCCGTGGAACCATCTTCCCAGTTCAGTTCAGGAGGCAGACACTATCTTTATTCAAGAGTAAGTTGAAATCTTTTCTCTTTGATAAGGCCTATAGTTAAAAGTGTTGCCGCTGCCAGGCCTTCACTCGCATGTGCAGCCTAACAAGGCTTGATACTGGAATGTCTGGCTTTGAATACTGTATTTGTTTTGTTTGTTTTGAATGCAGCTACTGCCAGGCCTCCTACTTTTTACGTCTTTTTTTCAACCCAGCTGGTCAAGGCGGATGGCCGTCCTCTATGAGCTATGGTTCCGCCCGAGGTTTCTGCCCGTTAAAGGGAAGTTTTTCCTCACCTGTGTCGCTGCAGTGCTTGCTCTTAGGGGTCTCTGCCGGGTTCTATAAATTTGAGAGCGTGGCATCAACCCACTTTTTTTTGTAAAGTGCCTTGAGATAACCTGTGTTGTGATTTGGCGTTATATAAATAAAACTGAATTGAATTAAATTGCCAGTTATCACAAACGCTTGATTGCGGTTGTTGCTGCTAAGGGTGGCCCAACCAGTTATTAGGTTTAGGGGGCAATCACTTTTTCCACACAGGGCCATGTAGGTTTGGATTTTTTTTCCCCCTCAATCATAAACACCTTCATTTAAAAACTGCATCTTGTGTTTACTTGTGTTATCTTTGTCTGATATTTGAATTTGTTTGATGATCTGAAACATTTATTGTAAGTGTGACAAACATACAAAATAATGAGAAATCAGGAAGGGGGCAAACACTTTTTCACACCACTGTAAATATTCTAAACCTTTTTGGTTTCAATTTGGAGTGAGCACGTTGTCTTTCAGCAAATTGTGAAAACAAGTTACATGGTCAGTTCCTGTGCTAAAGTTTCTTGGTTGAGAGTTTTTTTGTTGCAGTTTTTATGTCGGCACCATCAGTGTGAGCGCTGTGGTGAGGACAGCCCCCCACCCCCCACCCCCCGTTGTCCTACTGAAACGAGAGAATAAAGTTAGATGAAGATGGCTGCTGTTTTAATCTGTAGACTGTTGAAGTTGGTGTTCAGGGCGAGTCACTAGTCACACATCCACCCAGTAGTTAGACACACTTACTCATCCTGTCTTAGAATTAACAGCTGCAGACTTTGACTCAAATGTGACCAGATGTGCTGAAGTCATTCAAAGCAAGAGCCTCTACACTTCCTATTAATTTTTCAGTCTTAGAGCCCTAAAATCATTGTTTCAATCTTCTCTTCTGACACAGTGGTCACTGCAGTCTAACTTTGCTCACTGTTTTTTTGTTTTTTACTAAATAAATGTCTGTGTTGAAGTGCCTTGGTTATTAAAGAACCTGCTAGTATGGCAGTGGTAGAACCACAGCTGATATTCTGTCACATTGTGAACAATGAAGAATAACATAAGTTAGAATAAATCAGGTATTAATCCATTGTTCTCTAATGCTGATCTCCACTGTACAGTCATCTGATTTTTCCTCTCCAGCTTCCAGATAACAAGTACACTACCCAGTCCACTATTCTGGAGAGCCAGTTTAAATGAAACTAACTTGTCATCTGGAAAGATCCCAATGTGCTGTGACAGTGACGTCATATCAGTGCACTTCCACAGGAACGTCACCAGACGTTCATGATGTCACTGACTGCAGTAATATAGGCTGTGGATCATCACACCTCAGACAGCAATAGAAATGATCAGGAATATTAAAAGTGTAACGCTGGGCCTGACAGCAGTAATCACTACTAATGGATGATTATAAAAATGGTTGGTGCAATTAAAACAACAGTGTTCATACTTGATTGACAATGGATCTGTATTATTTTAATGCAAGATACATTTTTCTTCATGTCTTTGAGTTTCATTCAATGCAGGATCATTAAAATGCTGCAACAGATTTACAGTAGACCCTTTAATGACAGGGAAAAGCCCTGATTTCTCATGGGATTGAGCCCTGCACTGACAGATTAGTCACTAGGATTAATGTGAGCCTGACTCTTAGCCTGCTCTGGACCAGGACAGCTGCAGAGAAGAAATCTCCATAGCAACCTCACTGGGCTTCATTTATCCTGCTTTTATACAACCAAGTCCGTTATAGACTAAGTCAGGATTACTTGAAAAGCTTGATTTTATGCAATACCCCTCTGGAGAATGTTCTGGTTCTGTTTCTCTTTTCTAAAGACACTTCTTTACGCTGATGAGCTGGCCATCATGCCGCACCAACCATCATGGAAGGTGCTGGAAGAAGGCATCAACCAGATCATGGGCATTCTGGCAGCACACCTCCTCAAGTGGCACCTCCAGCTCAGCCCTGGCGAGACTGTGACGGCAGCATTCCACCTGAACAACAGAGAAGCCAAAAGGGAGCTGGACGTGTTTGTAGACAATAAGCACCTAGAGTTCCAGCAAGCCCCAAAATACCTTGGCATCCATCTGGACAGGACACTGTCCTTAACACAACACCTTGAAGAAGTGAGGGCCAATGTGACATCAAGAGTCTCACTTATCCAACGCCTAGCTGGTACTTCCTGGGGAGCATCAGCCAGGCCTCTGCAAATCTCCATGCAAGCTCTTGTCTTCTCACCAGCCGAATACTGTGCCTCAGCATGGTGTAGAAACCCACACGTTAAAAAGGTAGATGCTGCCATCAACAACGCACTCGGGAACTTAAGCTGGGTTCACACTATAATGTTTGGACCGACTTTTACTTACGTTTTCAAAAATCAGAGAAATCAGTCCAAATGTTGGTGAAATTATGCTTGTGAGCAGTTCTTTTTTTTTTTTTTATCCAGCGCACACCAACTTTTACAAACTTTTGCTAGCATTTGCCAGTATTGCATTCAGCGTTGTCAAACTTTTGCCAACTTAGGCTAGCGTATGTGTAGCAGTTGCCAACTTAGGTTAACTTAAGCTAAAAATACCCAGCGCAGTTCAGCTGACATCAGCGTCAGGCGATGCTCATATAAACATCAGCGTATGTGGAGGCTTCCTGCCATCCCGGACCTGATTTTTTTGAGTGGATTTACACAACGTTTGGACCAACTTTTACTGACGTTTTGGCAAACGTCTGGCTCTGCTGGCAAAAGTTGATAAAAGTTAATGATGGTTGGTGTTTGTTGGCAAACGCTGGTGTAAGTTGTATTTGTTGAGAATTTTCAGCATGCTGAAAATTTGGAGACGTTTGGAAATAAATGTTGGTGAAAGTTGTTCTCTGTCAAAGTTCCTGAGCGCTGGGCTAAGTTATGCAGAGTTCGCCTAAGTCGGCCCCAGTTAAGCTCCGTTGGCAAACGTTGACTGAAATGCTGGTGGAAGCAGATGATATTCACAAAGGAAAGAGAAATAGAGAGAAGGGGGAATTAAAAAAAGAAAATATATATGTAACCATATGTACCTTGTTTGGTGATAACAAGGTGTGTATGACATTTTTTATTTTTTTTTAATGTATGGGATAATATACATAGACATACATATATACGTATATATACACATATGTACACACACACACATATACAGTATATGTACATATGTGTGTGTGTGTGTGTACACACACACACACATATACTGTATATGTACATACAGTATATACACATATATAAATATGTATATACACACACACACACATGAAACGGGCATTTGATGGTGTGATGGGTGTGGTCTGGTGAGTGGTTTGAGGTTTCATGTCTTTGCAGTGTTATTTTTCTACCACCAGGCTGTGCTGTTGCACAAACGTGTCTTTTGCCATTACGGATTACTGGTTGCTTTGGAAACAGAGACCAATATTTTTTTTTTTTTTTTATTTTAAGGTTGTTTGGGTTTTTTGCTGTCTAAAAAAACATTTTCTTGGTACGTGAATTTATTTTTTTTTTTTTCGTGAAATTTGCAGTCAGAGTCTGTCTTCTCTCTGCCTGCTACATATATATGCAATCTCCCAAAATATGTGACAGCCAAAAGAAAAAAAAAAATCCCCTCATTCAGAAATTTACCATTCTTAATTTTCGGCTCCAGGTGTAATCATTCTCCAGGATTTATTGGTTCAGCTTCCATTGTGCGAATCAAACAGGCTGATGTGGTGTCAAAAAGTAAATGACATTTAATGAGATTTTATGTTATTTTAATGGTGAAAGTTGTAACAGTCAAAATATAATCACCCATCATTTTATTTATATGATGATTCACTAAACAGTTTTTTTCATTCCATCCACATTCACATTTTAATTGTAGACTTTGTGATGGAGTCTATCATTATTTTATTTTTTTTAGATGAGTGAACAGGGGAAAAGGGTATGCAGAAGTAACTACATAGGAATATCAAACGAAAATAAATACTGAAACGTATGCCCAAAGGAGATGTGTTCACTCCAGAAGGAGAGCGGCAGGAAGCCTCCACAAACACTGATCTTTTTATGAGCGTCACCTGACACTGATGTCAGCTGATCTGCGCTGAGTATTTCTCAGATTATTCAAAACGCCTGTACAAGTCGTCTAAACGCTATAGAGTGAACCCAGCTTTAACTTAGGCTGACTTAGGCAAACTGTGCATAACTTAACCCGGCGCTCGGGAACTTTTACAAACTGAGCACAGCTTTCACAAACGTTGAAAAATAACCACGTCTGGTCAAATTTGACCACTAAACAAACTTTTCAGCCCCGGTGCTGGTGGAGCGTTCCGAAGTGAAATACCAGGAGATCTCCCAGCTGATGGCTGCTCGCGGGGAAGATGGGGAGCGTTTTGTGACGGTGTTGATTTGTGTCTAGCCATTTATTTTGTTGATTATCACAGAAATAATAAAAGCTGACGGCCACATTTCCAACCATGCACAAATATCATCAAAATATAACAGTCTCTTGTAATTAGAGTCAACCAGTCTGCAAGGGAGGAGAGGGATGATGAGAGTTCAGGTCATGCACAGCCTTCCGGGGCGAGTTTGTTGTGGGGCGACTTAACGGTAAACCGAGAGAAGACTTTTCTTCATCATCGCCCCCCCCCCCATTAAAAACCACCCAGCAGGAACTTGTGACTGTAATGATGTGAATGAGGCTTTAGAAAAGCATCAATCAGTGGACTGAAAATAAACTTGAATCAGGCGGATCCGGGTCCGACTTGACCTGCAGTCCCGAACACAAGAGCGGCTAGGCTAGTTCAGCTAGCTGCTGTTAGCTCTGTTCAGGCCTATTTAAATCCTGTTAGAAAGCAGAACCGGAACCAGAACCTTCTCCGGGTCACTTTATTGTCGTCACACAAACATTCCTCACATCTGTTGATCACACACAAAAGTGTTTTTAACAGTTTTACCCACCAAGTGTCGAATCACCACTTTAAATTCCACCAGTCTCGCCGCCATCTTGAGTCGATGCGCGATGCCCCAAAATGACATCACATCCGTTCTCCCACCGTTACCACAGTGACGTGACGCTTAGCATCAGCGTCACATCACTGTTGTTTGTTTTTAAATTGAATATTAATGAATGAATGAATGAATGAATTTATTTCGGATAGTACATTACAGGTTAAAAGAAACTGTATAATATAACAACAAGGTCAAATTAGACAAAGACTCCTTCTACTATACAATTCCACGTGAGTTATCCGAAATGGGTGATGGCTGAAGCCGCAGCTTATATTGCCCACCCATATTCCATCCAAGAATTCAAAGGAGAAAAAAGAGAAAACAAGACAAGAGCGATTACAATTTAAAACAAGGCTAAGACAAAATATGACTGAGAGAAAAAGAAAACTGAGCTAGTCTAAGTTAAGCGGTTACTATTCAAAAACAAATCTAAGACATAGTGTCACAGAGAAAAAAGAAAAACTAAGCTATAACACAACACAGGCTGGAAATGTCAATCCTTATGTGAGTTTACATGTCGTCTTGTAAATATGTTTGGAGTATTTCTTCCTTTAGTTTTTGTTTAAATTGTCCAAGCTTTGTACATGATTTTAATTCAGGTCCAAAATCGTTCCATAATCTGACACCTTGCACTGAAATACAGTGTTGCTTGGTAGTTGTTCTCACTGTAGGCTTTTGAAATATACATGTTCCTCTGAAGTGATATCGTTTCTCCCTTGTTTGGAACAACTTTTGGATATTTGCGGGCAGTGATAGATTCTTCACTTTGAACATTATTATTGCGGTTTTAAAGTCGATCAGATCTTTCAACTTGAGAGTTTTTTGTTTAAGAAAAAGTGGGTTTGTTGGTTCCCTGTAAGCTGCTTTGTTGATTATTCTAATAGCTCTCTTTTGAAGCATAAAGAGTGGATATATGTTTGTTTTATATGTATTTCCCCATACTTCATTACAATATGTCATGTATGGGAGTATTAATGAATGATACAAGGTGTATAGTGTGGGTTGATTCAGCAAATTTTTCACTCTGTGTAATATTGCAATTGATTTGGATACTTTACCTTTTATATAATTAATATGTGGCTTCCAACACAGTTTGTTATCAATTATTACTCCAAGGAATTTAGTTTCGGATACCCTTTCAATCTCTACACCATTTACACTGAGTTTGGGTACTGGGTAGTTGTGATGGTTGTTAAAGACTATAAATTTTGTCTTGCTTAAATTGAGCGTTAATTTGTTCGAATCAAACCACAGTTTCAGCTTTCCTAATTCCTTTCCGAGTGTATCCAGAAGTTGTTCCAAGTTGTTTCCACTGCATAGCAGGTTAGTGTCATCAGCAAACAATATTAAGTCCATTTTTTCTGAAACTTTACATATATCATTTATATACATATTGAATAATAATGGTCCCAAAACTGAACCCTGTGGGACTCCACAGGTGACCTTCAGTAGCTCTGAGTTTTTGTTGTTAACACATACAAACTGATATCTATTCTTTAAGTAACTTCTTAACCAGGACAGTGCTACCCCTCTGATACCACAATTTTGTAGTTTCTTTAATAATAGATTGTGATCTACTGTATCAAATGCTTTTTTAAGATCCAGGAATACTCCAACTGAATACTCTTTATTTTCAATGGCTGTTGATATTTTTTCTGTAAATTCCATTAAGGCATATGCTGTTGTCCTTTTGTGTCTGAACCCATATTGCTGCTCACACAATAAATCATTATTCAGTATGAAGTTGTCAATTCTCTCATAGAATATTTTTTCAAGTATCTTGGAAAATTGCGGTAATAGTGAAATTGGTCTGTAGTTGGAGAGTTCCCCTCTGTCGCCTGTCTTGTAAATCGGAATTACTTTAGCTATTTTCATTGCATTGGGAAATATACCTGATTGGAGAGACAGGTTACAGATATACGTCAGTGGTTTCACTATGCATTCGATAACAGTTTTGACTAGTAGCATATCAATACCATCGCAGTCAGTAGATGTTTTACTTTTGAACGATTTAACAATTTCAATGACCTCTCTTTCGTCTGTGTTCTTTATGAAGATGGTGTCTTTTACAGCAGTGTTATTGCATATTGAATCACCTGTTGGCACCGTAGTGGGTATTTCTCGGGCCAGTTTAGGTCCAATGTTAACAAAAAAATTATTAAATTCATCTGCAGGTGAAGCTATATTCACATTCGGAGTCGATTTATTATTTTTTGGAGTGTTAGTTGGGTAGCTGGTATTTCTGCTTTTATTTCCAAGGATACTGTTGATTATTGTCCATGTATTTTTAATATTGTCTTTGTTTTTTTCCAGTTCTTTACTGTAATAGTCTCTTTTACTACATCTTATTATATATGTTAACTTATTTTTGTATGTTTTATACCGCTGCTCTGCTTCTTTTGTCCTTTTCTTTATGAAAGCTTTATATAATAAATTTTTCTTTTTACACGCCTTTTGTAGTCCTTTGGTTAGCCATGGTTTGTCAGTAAATTTGTGTTTAAGCTTTTTTTTAACTAATGGGCAGTTTTTTTCATAAAGAGTGGTTACAATGTTTGTAAATGCGTCATAGGCTTCATTTACATCTGATACATAGACTTCTGTCCAGTCTTGCTTCAGCAAGTCCTCTTTAAAAGAACTGATTGCGTTTGGTGATTTGTGTCTGAACGATTTTGAGATTTTTTCTGGGTTGGGCCCCGTGTGGCCATGGATAAGTGCAAAGATTGGCAAGTGGTCGCTTATATCATTTATCAATAATCCACTTTCTATTTTCTTGTCGAGAACATTGACAAACAGGTTGTCAATAAGTGTAGCAGAGTGAGCTGTGATTCTACTGGGATGTGTTATTGTGGGATATAGACTCATGCTGTACATAGAGTTCATGAACTCTGTAACTACATTTTGTTGATGTGGATTAAGTAGGTCAATATTGAAATCTCCACAAATTGCTACCATTTTCTTACTAGTAATATTATTGTACAGCTCGACTAATTTATCTCTGAATGTCTCAATGCAAGTTCCCGGCGTTCTGTATATGCAGCTTATGATTAGATTTTTTGTTTTGTCTAGGTCAATCTCAACAGTAACACATTCCAAAATCCCTGGTAGTGCTGAGGACATTTCATTTACAAGCTTACATCTATATAGGTCATCAATATACAGTGCAACACCACCACCCTTTTTTTGAGATCTGTTAATGTTAAACATCTGATATCCCTCTATTGCCATCAGGGGAGCCTGGTCTTCATTAAGCCAGGTTTCAGAGACTGCTATAGCTGTGAATTTTCTGTTTAGCTGTTTTAAATAGTCCTGAATCTGTGAGAAGTTTTTGTTAAGACTTCTGCTATTGAAGTGTATTATTGACAGTTTACCATCTAATTGCACTTGACTTTTGAATTGCTTTTCAGTGTAATATTCACAGTGGTTATGAATATTATTGAAAAAGTGGTTATCAGGATCAATATCATTCTCCATCTCTTGTGGTTTATGTTCAGCATAGTGGCATATTTTTAGAGTTTGAGTTTCCTCACTCTGTGTTTCATAGTCAGTGTTCATTTGTATTTATCTAAGTCAGTAGCATCTCTGATCATTATACTTTTTGCTTGCTCAGGTGTTCCATTTAGTTTAATCCAAATTCTACAATTTCTTGTCCAGGTTGACTGTATCCTATTTTGTTTTTTTAGCATCCGTGCCTGCCGTGCTAATTCAGCGTTTTTTTTTTGTCAGGTGTTCATTTAGGTAAACTTGAGTTTCCTTTAGTTTTTTTTGGCCTGCCTCAGTATGTCATTTTTCACCCTCCTGTTCACAAAGCGCATCACAATTGATTTCTTTGTTTTGTTATCTTTCTTCGGTAAAGCATAACAGGCTGAGATCGCATTGGCTTCTACCTTAATGTCTTTATCATTAAGAAACTGAAGCACTTGGTTTTCTAAGGACATTGATTCACTTATGGAAGCATGTTCACCACTCAGTCCTGTAGCGGCATGGGCGTAGGACTGATATCTGATGTCTAGTCCACTTATAACTATGTCATCAATGCGAGAACCTTGTTCAAGATCCTCAACGCGTTGCTCCAAAAGACGCCCGTGTTGCTCCAGGTCCATAATTTTTTGGTCTTTTTCTTTTATTATTGAATGTAGGGCTTGTACCTCCTGTATTAGGTCTAATATTTTGTCCTGCTGGCTAGTCACTTTGGCCAGTTCATCTAACACAAAGTTCAGAGTTTTTTTAATTTCTTCCATTTCCTCTTTTTTGGGTGGCATTTTACTGACCTGTGGATAGAAATAAGCAGAGAATCCGGCTAGGCCTCAACTAGCTCGGTCACTACTGGACCCGCCGCTCCTGCGCAGCTTCTCCGCCGAGTGACGCTGCTCAGCTCCGCAGATCACCGCCGTCTATCGCCGGCGCCTGCCTCCGTCTACCTGGCCAGTTGTGTTGTGCACCGCCGGCGCAGCCGGAATCCACCGATCACAGCCACTCGTCGCCGTCTGGCTAGGCGGCTCCTCCGCTGGGCCCCGTCTAGGCCCCGTCACCAACCGCCGTCAGTCTGGTCGTTCCTCGGCTGGGCCTCGCAATTGAGCACCGGTTCAGACCACTGTCCTGCTGGATCCAGGTGGCCCCCGTCTCTCACCAACGCCGCGCCCGAGCTCCCAATCGCCGCCTCGGTTGGTTCGTCCTCCTTTTAAATCCTTCTCTCCTCGGCTCCAGATGGCCAGATGTAAAGAATACCTTCTCACTGCTGCAGTTACTCTGGGTTAGCATCTGGGTTAGCATCAGAGGCGAGCCTTTAGAGGTCGGAAACGGGGCGAAACGGAGCCAGATCTACCAGAACCTTCACCAGGTCAGCACTGGGTCGTAAGGGTATTCCCCACGTTTGTTGGTAGCCAACAGAAGTCCTTATTTTGATGGTTTTGCTTAAAATTCTCGGCTCATATCAAGCATTACAAGTGCAGCACCGGAAGTACCGCCGGAAGTACTAAATAATAAATATTTATAGTAATAAATATTATTTATTATTAATCAAGAAAAATCACATGAAATTGAAACATTAAAAAACGGAAACAGTATAAAAATAGAACGGAAATGCTTCAGTCACTTCCTGCAGTGGGGATCTGTTTCCAAGAAACAAGGGAGTGAACACAAGGCGACACAAACATGTCAGATTTAACATGTCTGTCATGTCTGTAATAAGGGGTCTGAGTCGGTCTTATGCCGTGCAGCGAACTCCCACTTTACTGAACACACACAGAACTCTATGCAGCCTGGCCGTAGCCCGCCTGACGCCACGCCACACAACATTCCCCTCCCCCTTACAAAAGTGCAAAACACAATTCAGACCCACCCCAGTTTAGGACCCGAATCATGCATGAAGAAAATAACAGGGAATATTGTGCTATAATGGCCTACCACATCCCCCCCCCCCCAAAAAAAAAATAAAATAAAATAAAATAAAATAGTGTGGCAACCTGGGGAGAGCCTAATTGTATACCATCTTAGACAGGAACAAAGAGCGGGGGTTCCTTAATAAGATAACAGGGAGGTATTAAGGATGAGTGGGTTGATTGCGATTGGACGAGAAGATCATCTTTTGTGTGTGAGAAGATTCTAGAAGAATGTCATGGTATTTAAGAGAAGAGCTTCTACTTGAATGTCATTCTTACTATGCTTGAGAATGTGAGAGTGTGTAATAAAGCGTCTGAAACAAATCTGCCTCTTCATTTACACGCTCCACAGTAGCATGTTTCTACAATAAATACACAAAATAATCCCCAAATAACACATATTCAACCATATAAACATATTTACATTAAAATTATTAGGTTGCGCCACTGTCCACAAGCAGCCAAGTGTAAAGCCGGTTCGGGTGCCCAGGGCAGCCCCACGGCATGCGCGCCCCTGGCAGCCACCTCCCCCAGGATCGAAGCTGATCTCCCTGGCGAGACTGTCTCTCCTCCTCACCCTCGGCCGCTTCTCTCATCTGGACCCACAGTGCTGCTACCCGGCACGAAGTCCCTCCGTGCCTCTTGGTCCGTCCCCGACCGTCTTCAAAACTGTTGCAGCTGCCGCCATTGTAACCCCAGACACTCTGGCCCCCCGTGGCCGAGCTCCAGAGAAAGCCTTAGCCTGCTCGTCGGCGTCTCTCCAGGTGCTTCGCCGCTGTGCCCAGCATCCTCATCCAAGCCACTCCGCTGCACTGCCTCTGCACCCGGCTGTTGCTGCTGCTTCCGGGGGTTTTCAGCCTGCTTGCTCCTGCTCCCCCACCACCCAGACTCCAGCTGCGGGGAAGACTCAGTTGAGCCCGGTTGCTGCGCTCCCTTCCTGCTGCTGCTGCTCACTGTACCATCAACATCACCAGCGCTACGGTCATGTACCATGCTGAGCTCCTTGGCTGGCTCACCATTTCCAGTAACCAGGCACTCAGGTCCCCCTTGATACCCAGCTGGTTGCTTGTAGCTTGATTTTGATGCACATCTAGCATTGTGGCTAACCTTCCTGTTGCCACAGACTGAGCCTTTAGCTCCTCCGAGCTAACTAGTTTAGCTCCTCTTGGCGCCAACAGTCTCACTACCCACAGCCTCAGCTTCTTGTCCCTTGGACATTCGGCAAAATCTCCAGCCAGCTGATTGACAGCCTTCGCATAAAGCTCCGTCTCTCCCAACATGCCAATAATTCTCCGACCCTCTGCGTCGAGACGACGGGCCAGGAGTGCCCGTCCTCGGTCTCCGTCGAGTCTACCCAGGCCCAGCCCAGCGATGTAACCCCAAAGCATGGTCAACCAGTCCGGCCACAGCATCGCTGGCTCCCTGGCACACTGCAGAAACGACAGCAGAACTGCAGGTAGCCCACACACCTCCATGGTTTTCTCTCGTCGCCAAAATGTCATGTCTGTAATAAGGGGTTCAGAGTCGGTCTTATGCCATGCAGCAAACTCACATTTTACTGAACACACACAGAACTATGCACAGTCTGGCCGTAGCCGGCCTGATGTTACACCACACAACACAATCCACCTTATTCCGAGGCCCCATGATGCCTTGCGTGAATTATGGGCACAACTTCTGGTACTAGTTTAGAACGTGTGGCTGTCACTGAAACGGGACACTTTTCCTTGTTAAAAAAACGACTTTGGCATCAGAAATGTGGGAACATGGCCTTTTGCACCTCAAAAACAGTAATATAATCATACCACTTCCCACGACTATCTAGAGATAGGGAGATGACGTTAAAAAGTGGCCTCGCAGACAGTAGCTCCGTTAGTTAGCGCCACTGCTAAGACGCTAATGCTGTAAACAAATAAAAGCTCTGAGATATATCAATGTTTCCACCGCAGTAAAGTTGGCTGCATTTTGTTAAAAGATGTTGGACATAATCAAATTTGCCTCAGAGGGACTTCCGGTTATGGCGGCTACGTAGGAGGACACGTCTCACTCTGCTCTGCTCCTAGAGATAAAAAGTCGGCAAATAACTCTCTCATTTGGAACAGAACCTATCCCAGCGTTTGGGCGAGGATATGCCGGTGAAGCCTAAGGCTGGGAAATCAGGTGGAGGAAAAACTGAACCGCCGAAACAGTCCAAGTTAACGGACTTTCGAGTCCGTGACGAGGCAGAAAGGGCTCCAGATATGGCGGAGGAAGCTAACGGCGGAGCAGTGACTGCTGGCAATGGCACAGGTGCGGTGCTCGCTGCCATTAGTTCGATGAGAGCAGACTTTTCCGCTAAATTTGATGGGATTATAGCAGCGATAGAAGGAATGACAAAGGAGTTGGGTAACTGTGTGGAGCAGGTAGCGCAGGTGGAGCTTCGAATTTCCAGTGCTGAGGATGACGTCACCGGCCTTCAATTAAAGGTGCGCACTTTGGAATTAAAAAATAAACGTCTGGAAGATAATGTCCTGGACTTGGAGTCCCGGTCGAGACAGAACAACCTGAGGCTGGTGGGTCTACCAGAGGGAACCGAGGGTCGGGACCCATGTTCCTTTTTGGAAAAGTGGATTCCAGAAGCGCTGAACAATGCGGAGCTGCAATCATCAGTCGTTTTAGAAAGCGCCCACCGAATTGGTCCACCGAGAGATAACAAGGCATCACCGAGTACGCTGATTATGAAGTTCCTCAGCTACAGAGACAGGATGACGATCTCCAATGTGGCGCGAGCCAAAGGAGAAATTAAATACCAGGATCAACAGGTGCGGTTCTACCCAGATTTGGCCACAGGAATCCAACAATTAAGGAAACAGATTGACCCCGTCTGTAAAGAGCTACGCAACCTTGGGATTCGTCATGGAGTGATTCACCCTGGAAGACTGCTGGTCACATATAAGGGCAGAACACACATCTTCAAGACCCCTGAGGAGGCGCAGGAGCTCATCAAGCAGATCCAAGAAGAGACTGGTGGGAGCTAAGCATGAACAAAATATAAGGTAGAATATTTAAGCATTTGCACAGGCATCTAACTGATCTGAAGCATATAGCAAGTTTACAAAATATAGATTGTATTATATATTAAAAAAAAAACTATGATGTACAAAGTTGTTATAAAATTTTGGAGTTAAGTTGGAAAACTACAGAAGAGAGTTAATGTTACGTTATGGCGCATATTTAGGGCGCATATATTGTATCCATATTTCCCGCATATACCTAGTAAGCATGACGGTGCATATTTTGGAGGCTTCACGTCTTAATGGACAAAGAGGACCTGACCCTACAGAGACCTACGGGAGGTGTGAAGTTGGTCTTGCAGGAGGTGGGAAGTTGGAGAGAATGTCCCAGCAGGAGCCCCGGAGGCTAGAAGGATAAGAGACAATGGGGACACCAAGGAGTCTCGGGGGCTGTATGTTTGCTGAAGGACTGTGGGGTTGGGGGTGTATGACTTGGGGAGAGTATAAGAACTGTGAAAGACGATTGTTCTCTCTCTTTTCGAGATTCTGAGATTGCTAGAGGATGTAACCATTCAATAAACCAATCCTGAGAAATAAACCCAGTCTCGTCTGTGAAAGGCATCCTCTACACTGGTGACCTACGACAAATTATGGCCGGTGGCGACGATCTTCCCGCACTGGACTCTTCAGGAGCCAACCGGGTTAACGCAGCTACCACACTACAGCTGCCCGATTTCTGGCAACATAACCCGCGCTCCTGGTTTACCACTGTGGAGGCGCAGTTCCACCTTCGGAGAATTTCAGCGGACGCAACGAGGTTCTACCATGTCGTCGCGAAGCTGGACAGCCTCACAGTGCAGCGGGTGGAGAGCCTGACCAACCACCCGCCCCAGGATGACAAGTATGGCACACTGAAAGCCGCCCTCATTCGTGCCTTCACCCCCTTGCAGGGAGAGCGAGCAGAGAAGCTTCTGGCGTTAACAGAAGGCGAAGCAGACAGGCCGGCGGATCTGATGGCGAGGATGATGAACCTGAGAGGCGAAGATGACGACAATTTTATCTTCGCCCACCTCTTCCTCAGAACACTACCGCCAGCAGTAAGAGTCACCCTGGCCAGCTCACAGCTGCTGAACAACCGTGACTACCACGGGCTGGGCCAGGAAGCACAGCGGCTCGTCGACGCCCATAGACGACACGCAGCCACGACGGCGGCAACGGAGCTGAACGCATCCCTGCGAGACGAGGGGAGACCAGAGGCCGCAGCACCGGACCCACTGACGTCAGCAGCGGCAGAGACCAGGAGAAGCGGAGCGGACAGCACCCTCTGCTTTTACCATCAACGTTTCGCCGAGAGGGCGCGCAGATGCATCCCACCGTGCCGATACAAGCACCAGGGAAACGCCAAGACCGAGAGTTGGTAGCAGCTGCTGCTCTCGGCGCGAAGAACAAGCTGCTTTTCGTGATGGACGCGAATTCAGGGAAGGATTTCCTGGTGGACACAGGCTCCCAGCTGAGCTTCGTCAAGCCTTCCTATGCAGACCTGCTGGCGCCTTCCAGCGGACCCCTGGTGCTAGCGGCAAACGGCTCGACAATCAAAACCTATGGGGAGAAGACGCTCCTCCTATCCTTCCACGGTCGCACCTTCGAGTGGACTTTCGTCGTAGCTGCAGTTAGCAATAACATGCTAGGTGCTGATTTTTTGTGCTCAAATGGTTTATTAGTTGATCTTACTAATAGACGTATGGTTAGTGCACTGTCTTTCCACTCTATCTCCTGTACAGCTCGGGTGGCCCCGCCTTCTGCACATCCCAATGTCACAGCTGCGGGTGGTAAGTTTCATGCACTACTCAATCAGTTCCCAGCACTCACGGTCCCAACATTTTCAGCGTCAGTAGCCAAACACGGGGTCGAGCACTTCATAACTACCTCTGGCCCCCCTGTTTTTGCAAAAGCTCGGCGCTTGGACCCAGGTAAACTGGCCATTGCGCGTGAGGAATTCGCCAACTTGGAAAAACTGGGCATCATTAGGCGCTCTAACAGCCCTTGGTCTTCACCGCTGCACATGGTGCCTAAGGCCAACGGCTCGTGGCAGCCTTGCAGTGATTTCCGCAGGTTAAATAATGCTTCAGTACACGACCGCTACCCGATTCCGCACATCCAGGATTTTTCGGCACATTTGGCGGGGGCGCGCATCTTTTCCAGAATAGATTTGGTGCGCGGTTATCACCAAGTCCCAGTCCGCGCTCAAGACATACCCAAAACGGCAGTAATAACCCCCTTTGGGCTTTTCGAATTTTTGCGCATGCCTTTTGGCCTCAAGGGCGCCGCACAGACGTTCCAACGTATGATGGATGCGGTGTTGCGCGGCCTCCCTTTCGTGTTCGTCTACTTGGATGATATTTTAGTAGCCAGTACATCCGAAGACGAACACGAACGCCACCTCACGGCGGTTTTTCAGAGGCTGACAGAGCATGGGTTAATAATTAACCCAGCGAAATGCCAATTCGGGGTGGCGCAAATCGATTTTTTGGGGCACCACGTTTCTCCAGAAGGAGCAGTCCCGCTGCCCGATAAAGTACGCGCGATAACGGAGTTTCCCCAACCGCAGACAGTTAAAGCATTGCAAGAATTTTTGGGGATGGTCAATTTTTATAACCGTTTCCTCCCCAGCGCGGCACAGCTCATGCGCCCACTGTACGCGGCACTAAAGAAACAAAAACCTGCAAATAAGGTCGAGTGGTCCCCGGAACGGGAGCGCGCTTTCTCCCAGGTCAAGTAGGCCCTGGCGAACGCTGTGTTGTTGGCACACCCGGTGCCAACAGCTCGCATGGTGCTAACCACGGACGCTTCCGACGTAGCAGTTGGGGCGGTCATCGAGCAACTGGTAGCAGGGAGCTGGCAACCGCTTGCATTTTTCAGCAAAATATTGCGCTATAGCGAGCGGAAATACAGCGCGTTCGATAGGGAGCTTTTAGCCCTGCATTTGGCCATCCGCCACTTCCAGTTCTGGCTGGAAAGGCGCCGTTTCACCGCGTTTGTAGATCACAAACCCTTAACATTTGCAATGGCCAAGATTTCAGAGCCTTGGTCGGGCCGACAGCAGAGACAGCTGGCCGCGATTTCGGAGTTTACCACCAGCATTCAACACGTGGCGGGCAAACACAATGTAGTGGCAGATTGTCTTTCACGCGCAGTTGCAACGCCAGGCCCCCAGGGGGCAGACACGGTGGCCATGGACGCGGGCCAGGTTTGCGGCGCGGAAGTGCTCGCAGCCCCGGTCTGCGTGGGCTTAGATTACGCAGCCATGGCCGCTGAGCAGGTTAGCGATGCGGATGTGCGCGCGCTCCAGTCTGGGCCAACAGGGCTAAGGCTGGAGCACAGGGTGCAGCAGAAAGGTATGCCCCCTCTAATCTGCGATGTCTCCACAGGGCGCCCCTGCCCAGTGGTCCCAGCTGCGTGGCACCGCCGCGTTTTTGATTCAATCCATTTGCTGGCACATCCGGGGGTTTGCGCATCGATCAAAATGGTGGGAGAAAAATTTGTTTGGCCGGGGTTGCGTAAACAGGTCAAAGAATGGGCCGCAGCCTGCGCAGCGTGTCAAAGAGCAAAAATACACAAGCACACGCGGGCCCCTTTAGAACCTTTTCACATCCCGGCGAAACGCTTCGACCATGTGCATATCGACTTGGTGGGACCCCTCCCGCTGTCGCAGGGGTTCACACACCTTCTAACCATGGTGGACTGCGCTACGCGCTGGCCAGAAGCAGTCCCCCTGGCGTCAACTACAGCAGCAGATGTTGCGCGTGAGTTTTTAATGGCTTGGGTCGCGCGTTTTGGAGTCCCGTCAGACATAACGTCTGACAGAGGTCCCCAATTCGTTTCCGAGCTCTGGTCATCCATGGCACTCAGTCTGGGGGTGAAAATTCACCGCACTACCGCATATAACCCCCAGGCCAATGGTTTGTGCGAACGCTTTCACCGGTCATTGAAGGTAGCCCTCAGAGCGGCTCTCACGGACACAAATTGGGTTGATAAACTTCCATGGGTTTTATTAGGGTTGTGTTCGGCACCTAAGGAAGATTTGCAAGCCTCTCCGGCTGAGCTAGTTTTTGCCCAACCCCTCCGGTTACCGGGCGAATTCCTTCCAGAGAACCCCGCACCAAATCGCCCCCCCCCAACTCAGCTGTTGCAGAGCGACACAGGACCAAACACCCTCCCCGGCCCAGTTCATCACAGTTTCCCACGCGTTTTTGTGCCTAAAACCTTAAAGAACGCAGAATTTGTCTTTGTCAGACACGACGCTCAGAGGCTGGGTTTAAGACCACCTTATTGATGGACCTTTCCGAGTGTTGGAAACTGGGGAAAAACATTTTTTGCTCGATTTGGGTGACAGGAGGGAATTAGTCTGCATTAACAGACTCAAACCCGCTTTTGTTTTGGCTGATGAACAAGTGCAGTTGGCCAGGGCCCCCCGTCGCAGCAGGCCGCCGGGGAGACACTGTTCTAAGCCTTCACAAGGATGTACTAACGACTCTAATCCACAGATGCAAGAAACGGCTGCAGTCAGATCGAAACCTGCTTACAGCAGATATGGCAGGAGGTTGAAGCCCAAGCAGTCAGAAGTGTGATATGTTGTGCCATTTTCTGTTCTGTGTGATATGAGATGATTCTGTTTGCTATGCATCTTGGGGTGTACTTTGTCCTTATTTAGACGTTTTGGGGGGGGTTATATGGCGCATATTTAGGGCGCATATATTGTATCCATATTTCCCACATATACCTAGTAAGCATGACGGTGCATATTTTGGAGGCTTCACGTCTTAATGGACAAAGAGGACCTGACCCTACAGAGACCTACGGGAGGTGTGAAGTTGGTCTTGCAGGAGGTGGGAAGTTGGAGAGAATGTCTCAGCAGGAGCCCCGGAGGCTAGAAGGATAAGAGACAATGGGGACGCCAAGGAGTCTCGGGGGCTGTATGTTTGCTGAAGGACTGTGGGGTTGGGGGTGTATGACTTGGGGAGAGTATAAGAACTGTGAAAGATGATTGTTCTCTCTCTTTTCGAGATTCTGAGATTGCTAGAGGATGTAACCATTCAATAAACCAATCCTGAGAAATAAACCCAGTCTCGTCTGTGAAAGGCATCCTCTACAACGTCATTAAAAGCAGTAGAGTTAGGGTGATTGGGAGGATGAAGAAGGAGTGGCTTTGGCTGGTCCTCGTGGGTGTGGAGCAGTCAATGGCTATAGCGGGAGACGGAATTTTTTTTTTGATTTGGGGGGGATAACCACGAATGTGGGAAGGGGGAATTTGTTTGTGTGTAGTTTGTAGGATGAATGTTCAACCACTCATGTTTTTGCTTCTCTGTATGAGCATGTTTACACTGCGAGGTAATCTCAAACTCCTTATTGATCATAGACCAAAGCGTTAATCTTAATTTAACTTCATGGAATTGCAGAGGTCTACAAAATTTTAAAAAACTTAAACAAGTTATGAATAAAAAAGAAAATATAGAAAAATATATAAAAAAGAATTAGGAGTAGATGGCAAGGAAGTGTATTCACCTCATCATTTTCATCCTGAGCCAGGGGAGTTATGACTCTCATACATAAATCAATCCCATTTCAAGTGAAAAATGTAATTGGAGACAAATTTGGAAGATATCTAATCATTCAAGGATCTTTGTTATTAGAAAATATAAATCTGGTGAACTTATACGGTCCCAATATAGATGATCAAAAGTTCTTTGCTTATTTATTTCTTATTTTATCATCACTTACAGGGCAACATATAATAGCAGGGGATTTTAATTGTACATTGAATCCCGGTATAGATAGATCAACAGGACTGGACTGTACGCACAATGGATGCAGGATGATCATTAAAGGGTACCTGTGGTGGTCATGAAAAAAAAGATATTATATTGAGCCCCTGTCTCAAGTTCTAGTTCAAGTTTAAGTTGAAATTCATGTTCAAAGCAATTTGATATAAATCCATTGCTGATGTGCTGGTTCAGCTATGTCAGCAAAACATGGGTGCAGCCATATTAGCGGCTACATGGCCTTCCAGGACGCTTCCTGCGACGTAATAAAGTGGGCACCGCGATCTGGATCAATATTGGCTGAGCCTGGAGTGCCCGGATGAGTAGTGGCTTTCGGGATATTCAAATTCAAATTCAAACGTTTATTTCAAACTCAGGGTTCATATTAAATGCAGAACTAAAACGAGTAGAAAATAAATAAATAAATGCTTAAATTCAGCGGGTCGTCTCATCTGATCTGAGCTTATAAAGGCCGCAACACGGCAGATGATTCGGCTCCTCCCTCGCCGCTATACAGAGCGGCAGACACTCGGCGCGTTGCGTTGCGTGTGAGGACCAAAATTCAAATGTTTATTTCAAACTCAGGGTTCATGTTAAATGCAGAACTAAAACAATTAGAAAATAAATAAATAAATGCTTAAATTCAGCGGGTCGTCTCGTCTGATCTGAGCTTATAACGGCCGCAACACGGCAGATGATTCGGCTCCTCCCTCGCCGCTATACAGAGCGGCAGACACTCGGCGCTCTTGTTAAAACAAAAACATACAATGCGATATGGATATCGCAACATGGCGGAATGTAAAGCCTTTGGATGTCTCAATAATAAGCGAAAAAACAAAGATAAACACTTCTTTTGTGTACCCAAACCCAGCTCACCTTGTCAGAAGATCATAGCGGAAAAGTGATTGCGCAATATCGGAACAGGGCACAAACGAATCCTGTCAGACGAAATTGCGTTGTGTGTGAGGACCACTTCATCACTTTAACCCTCAGAAGACCTTTCTGGCTCAAACCTGTAGCCATGTTGGACGAATTCTTCCTCAGAGTCCGACAATTCAGCCATAATAGAACAAAAACACTCACAACAGCACCCTAGTGTCATGACTCTCTGCTCATTAGCGGCGCCAGCTGCGCGCACACCTGTACCTCGTCAGCGGCGTGGGATTTAAGCCACTCTGCCCTGGGCTTCGGCCTGAAGCCGTCTGATCTCGTCGGCCTGCTTGCTGCAAGGAACCCCCTTCTACCAGCAAGATCATTCACGTAAGAATCTCTTACCTTCCTCTCCAGTCATCTCCCCTGTGCACAGGTGGATTTCCCGGCGGCGGACTTCTCCTCTGCTTCGCCGTCTCCTCGCTGCTGTCACAGGCGCTCCAGGTCGCTGTCTCCCGGGCTACGCCCTTGTCAACGCCAGCCACCTGACTAACCAAGTAAGCCAGCAAATCCCATTATCCCGCTGTATTGGTTTGGTGCCCGTTACCCTTCTCCCTGTGCTCTCTCCCGTAGGGTTGCCCGGCTGCACGGCCTCCTCTCCCCGTGCCTGAAGCTGACGTCCACCACCAATACGTTCACATCTCACAGACACGCAGCCAAACACCCTTGTTGTTGAATAAAGCTGTTGAATCTACCCTGAGCCTGCGTGTGTGTCTCCTGAGCCGTGCGTTATGTCAGTACGGCTTCAGCAGAGCGGCTCGGCGGACAGCGGGCTCACACGCCGTTTTTCCACCCTCGAGGCTCGGGTGGATTTAATAGCTCATCAGCAACCAGTGATTCTCAACCAATTGACACAGATAACTAACCGGTTAGACCGCCTGGACCCCTGACAGCCGTTCCCCCTGGCTCGTCAGGGTGGCGTAGCTCTCGCTGCTCCGGCGGCCGTCCAGCCAGCTCCGGGTGCGCCGGTCCGACTCACACCTATCTCAACCCCCGTCCGCTTTAGCGGTAAGCTCGGTGGAGCGCGGGGATTTATTATGCAGTGTGAGTCGGTGTTCCACCGCGTCCCCAGAGACTTTCCCTCAGACCACAGTCGAATTGGCTATATTGGGAATCTCCTGGAGGGTCGAGCGCTTACTTGGGCTTACGCCATAATGGCAAAACCCAGTTACGTCACCCTCACTTATGGCCAGTTCGTTAACCAGTTCCTGGAAGTCTTTGACCATTCGCGTCAGGACAGCGTCCTGGTCGATCGCCTCCTCAGTCGCCAACAGGGAAGCCGATCGGCCGCGGACTACACGATAGACTTCCGGGTAACAGCGGAGGAAGTTGGCTGGGAGGAACGCTCCCTCTGCGGCATCTTCATCCGCAGCCTAAACTCTGGTCTGAGGGATGAGCTGGCCGGTCGGGATATCCCAGAGACGCTCGCAGAGCTGATTTCCTTTACCATCAGTTTGGATAACAGGCTGCGCAAGCGTGCCTCAGAGCGGAAGTCTACTTCTCGCTCGCGGGGCGCCTCGCCGCGCCCGCCCCAAGCTCGCCCCCTGGCGTTACCGCCACCGGAGGCCTCCGAGGAGTCAGAGCCGATGGTGACGGGCCGGACAAAGCTCCCCCTGGCGGAGAAACAACGCCGCCGTGAGTTGGGCCTCTGCATGTATTGCGGGGGTAGCCAACACACGGTGGAGCATTGTCCGGGAAAAGCCAAACGGGGAGGTCCGCGAGTCACTGTAGGGGGCCTCACGGACGCTAACCGGTTAACTCCCCTCACACGTTTGACGCTGCCCATCCGTTTCTGTCATAACTCCACTGGACATCTCACACATGCACTGGTGGACTCAGGCGCGGAGGGTAGCTTTATTTCTCAGAGCCTGGCAACCCGATTGGGCATCCGTTGCCAGCCCCTTGAAACTCCTCTCGCCCTAGTCAATCTCTCCCGTGTATCCCTGGGTAAAGTGACTCACCGGACGGCTCCCGTCTCAGTCATCATCTCTGGTAACCACCGGGAAGATATCACCCTCTTTGTCCTGCCATCTTCCGTCTCCCCAGTGATACTTGGATACCCGTGGCTCCGCCTCCCCAATCCCGTCCTGGACTGGAAGACCGGAAGGGTGTCCGCCTGGAGCTCTTTTTGCATGAGTACCTGCCTCCAATCCGCTACCTGCGCCCCATCCTCTCCTCTCACTGCCAAGGATGCCGCACCTCCGGATCTAACCCTGGTACCCGCGGAGTTCCACGACCTGGGTGCAGTCTTTAGTAAGACCAAGGCGATGTCCCTCCCTCCTCACCGGCCCTACGACTGTGCCATAAACATCCGCCAGGGGGCTCCTCTTCCCTCGGGACGCCTCTACAGTCTGTCAGCGCCGAAGAAGGAGGCGATGAACACATACCTGAAGGAGTCGCTCAGCGCTGGGATAATCCGTCCATCGTCATCTCCATTAGGCGCAGGGTTCTTCTTCGTGGCTAAGAAGGACGGTTCTCTTCGCCCTTGCATTGATTACCGCGCCCTCAACGACATCACGGAGAAGGACCGCTACACCCTGCCCCTGATGGACACCGCCTTCCACTCCCTCCAGGGGGCGACCTGGTTCACCAAGCTGGATCTCCGCAGCGCATACCATCTTGTCCAGATCCGGGAAGGAGATGAGTGGAAGACAGCCTTCCGGACCCCGAACGGCCACTTTGAGTACCTGGTAATGCCGTTCGGGTTGACCAACGCTCCAGCCGTCTTTCAGCGCCTCATCAATGACGTCCTCCGGGACCTCATCGGCCTTTTTGTGTTCGTCTATCTGGATGATATTCTCATCTTCTCCAAATCCAGGGACGAGCACCGGGTGCACGTGAGGCGGGTCCTCCAGAGGCTGCTGGAGAACCGGTTGTATGTGAAAGCAGAAAAGTGCGAATTCTACGCCAAGACTACATCCTTCCTGGGCTTTGTCATCTCCCATGACCAGGTGCTCCCAGACCCAGCAAAGGTTAAAGCGGTGGTAGATTGGCCCACACCAACCTCCAGAAAACAGGTGCAGCAGTTCATCGGGTTTGCCAATTTCTACTGCCGCTTTGTTCCCAACTTTGGAGCCATCGTCGGCCCTCTGACCCGCCTCACCTCCCCTAAGACCCCGTTCCGGTGGACTGAAGAAGCCGTGGCGGCTTTCCAGGCGCTGAAGATGGAGTTCTCCTCCTCCCGGGTCCTCAGTCAGGTCGACCCCTCCCTACAGTGCATTGTGGAGGTCGACGCTTCGGATACAGGGGTGGGGGCGGTGTTGTCCCAGCGATCGCCAGCCAACGGGGCCAAACGGCCCTGCGCCTTCTTCTCTCGGCGCTTGTCCCCGGCGGAACGGAATTATGATGTGGGGGACAGAGAGCTGCTCGCCATCAAGCTCGCGCTTCAGGAGTGGCGCCACTGGCTGGAGGGGGCCGCCCTGCCATTTGTAGTGTTAACCGACCATAAGAACTTGGAATATTTAAGAACTGCCAAGCGTCTGAATGCCCACCAGGCGCGCTGGTCCTTGTTCTTCGCCAGATTTCGCTTCACCATCACATTCAGGCCGGGCTCCAAGAACGGCCTGCCCGACGCCCTCTCCAGGCAATTTGCCCCCGAGGCGTCAGAGGACGCAGTTCACACCATCCTGCCCAGGTCGTGCGTCGTGGGAGCCGTCTCCTGGGACATCGAAAGCAAGATCCAGAGGGCGCAGGAGTCGGAACCGGACCCTGGCGGTGGACCGGAGGGGAGGCTCTTTGTTCCATCGGCCGTCCGGGGGGAGGTTATCCACTGGCTCCACACATCAAAACTCACCTGCCACCCTGGGTCCTCCCGGATGATTGACCTGCTTCAACGGTCCTTCTGGTGGCCGGGGCTGCGGAAGGATGCCGCTCACTATGCCCGGGCCTGCCCCGTCTGCGCCACCAGTAAGTCTAGCAACACGCCCCCTGCGGGTCTGCTCCAGCCCCTGCCCGTCCCATGCAGGCCCTGGTCGTACATCGCCCTAGACTTTGTCACCGGTCTCCCCGTTTCCAACAGCTTCGGCACAGTCCTGACCATCGTCGACCGCTTCTCCAAGGCCGCTCACTTCGTGCCACTACAGGGGCTTCCCTCCGCCTTGGAGACAGCGGATCTTCTCATCCAGCACGTGGTCAGGCTGCACGGGATACCGGTAGACGTGGTCTTCAATCGGGGTCCCCAATTTGCCTCGGATGTTTGGAAGAGCTTCTGTAATGCCCTAGGAGCCAAAGTAAGCCTCTCCTCCGGCCATCACCCCCAATCCAACGGGCAGTGTGAACGGACCAACCAGGAGCTGGAGGTTGTGCTCTGCTGCGTCACTGCTTCGAAGCCCACGTCTTGGAGCTCACACCTCGCCTGGGTGGAATACGCCCACAACACCACTCGCTCTTCTGCCACCGGGATGTCCCCCTTTAAAGCGTCCCAGGGCTATGATCCACCTTTGTTCCCCGCGCTGGAGAGCGAGCTGGCTGTCCCCTCGGTCCAGGCACATCTTAGGCAGTGCCGCTCCTTCTGGTCCACTGCGCGCAATGCGCTTTTACGCACAGCGGAGCGCAACAAGACCACGGCGGACCGACGCAGAAGACCTGCCCCGGCTTACCAGGTGGGCCAGCAAGTTTGGGTATCCACTCAGGACGTTAATTTAAAGGGTGAGAGGAGAAAGATGGCACAACGTTTCATGGGCCCATACCCCATCACCAAGATTATTAACCCGGTGGCTGTGCGTGTGGCTATTCCCCCCTCCCTCCGCATCCATCCCACCTTCCACGTCTCCAAGGTGAAACCGGTGGTGTCTGACCCACTCTGCCCTCCACCTGCAGCGCTGCCCGCGCCCCGGATGATTGATAGCCACTCGGCCTGGACAGTCTCTACCATCCTGGACTCCCGGCGCCGGGGTCGCGGGCTACAGTACTTGGTGGACTGGGAGGGCTACGGGCCAGAATGGAGACAGTGGGTGCGTTCCTCGTTTGTGTTGGATCCATCCCTCACCACTGAGTTTCACCGAGCGCACCCTGAGAAACCATCGCCAGGAGGCGCTGCTAGAGGGGGGAGTACTGTCATGACTTGCCGCTCATTAGTGGCGCCAGCTGCGTGCACACTTGTACCTCGTCAGCGGCGTGGGATTTAAGCCACTCTGCCCTGGGCTTTGGCCTGAAGCCGTCTGATCTCGTCAGCCTGCTTGCTGCAAGGAACCCCCTTCTACCAGCAAGATCATTCACATAAGAATCTCTTACCTTCCTCTCCAGTCATCTCCCCTGTGCACAGGTGGATTTCCCGGCGGCGTACTTCTCCTCTGCTTCGCCGTCTCCTCGCTGCTGTCACAGGCGCTCCAGGTCGCTGTCTCCCGGGCTACGCCCTTGTCAACGCCAGCCATCTGACTAACCAAGTAAGCCAGCAAATCCCATTATCCCGCTGTATTGGTTTGGTGCCCGTTACCCTTCTCCCTGTGCTCTCTCCCGTAGGGTTGCCCGGCTGCACGGCCTCCTGCCCCCGTGCCTGAAGCTGACGTCCACCACCAATACATTCACATCTCACAGACACGCAGCCACACACCCTTGTTGTTGAATAAAGCTGTTGATTCTACCCTGAGCCTGCGTGTGTGTCTCCTGAGCCGTGCGTTATGTCACCTAGTCTCTCATACAGACGGGAGTATTGTCTTTTCAGTAGCAACGGTATGACTTCACTTCCGCATATGTCATGGCGGCGCCCATAGTTTTCATTGGCTGGCCATGCCCGCGGTCCTATTTCAATATATCTCAGGTGGTATATGGCTGGCAACAATTCCTCTGCTTTTCCATCACTGTGTGGTTTGGATCTGCTACTAAACAGGACAAGACCAGACTGCAGCGGATCGTTAAGTCTGCGGAGAGGATCATTGGTACCGACCTACCCTCCATTGAGAACTTATATCAGTCCATAACCAGGAAACGGGCGTGAAACATCTGTGCTGACCCATCACACCCCTGCCACAAACTGTTTGAACTTCTATCTTCTGGTCGTCGTTACAGATCACTGAAGGTCAAAACCACCCGTCACAGGAACAGTTTCTTTCCTCAAGCCATCACTCTGATGAACTCCTAACATTCACCTAGTCCTACCTGTTGCTGTACTCATGACTTTTCATCCATTATTACATTGCACATAACTCTCACACTGCTTTTTACTTCATTCACATTATATCACTGAATCTGAGTTCACATTGAAATACTGTGTGACTGTATATTTTTTCATATATTTCTGCAAAGTGTGGTTAGTCTGAGTAAATAACTGCATATATTCCTGTATATATTTGCATCCTTTTATAGAAACGTGGACAGACTGTAATTTACTGTACATACTCTGTTGTCATTGAATCTTTATTTAAATCCTCCACCTGAACAACGAGAGCAAGTTTTTAGCCAAAGTCAAATTCCTTGTATGTGTTGTGCATACTTGGCCAATAAAGCTGATTCTGATTCTGATTCTTTTCCTAATGTTTTCAAGTTAAATGCGGCTTCACGACCACCACAGGTACGCTTTAAGCATTTTATGAAAGAATTGAGATTGCTAGATATATGGAGAGAAATGAAACCACAAGTTAAAGCCTACTCTTGTTATTCTAATACCTACAAGACATTCTCACGTATTGACTATTTTTTGATCTCCACAGAATTAAGGTCCAAGATTCAAAACTGCTTTTATGATAATATTGTGATCTCTGATCATGCACCCTGTTGTCTCATATATGTAGATAAGAAATTGACAAAGGAACCAGGTAGGTGGATGAGGAATTTGTTAAGTACATAGAAAAACAGATAGATGAGTTCTTTGATATCAATACTACACAAACATCAGCATGTATAAAGTGGGAGTGTCATGACAGCTGCTGGGCCGTCATCTGTTTTATCATCTCCAGCTGCGCACAGACCAGCAGGTGCTAATCAGTGGCTTTTAAAAGCCAGTGTGACTGACGGCCCGGCACGGAGTCGTCTGTCTTCTTCGTCTGAGTATGAGCCAGAACCTCGTCCTCAAGTTAAGCCAAGAATGTCACGTCAAGACCGGTCATGTAAGAGAACTCTTTGCTATTCTACCCCAAGCCTTTACCCCTGTGCACAGGTGGACCTCCCTGGCGGCGGACCAGCTTCCCCGGCCAACGGGGCAACACCACCTCCATCACGGAGTTCCTCCTCACCACCACAGCTACGGGCACAATCACCACCACAGCTACAGGCACAATCACCACCACGTTGCACGGACACTCGGAGCCAGCAGAACTCAACCTGCGGTACACTCAAGTAAGCGTCACCATCAGCAATTACCCGTTATCGCTGAACAGCTGTAATTGTTTCTGCTTGTGTGTTCCAGGGTTGCCAGGTCGCCATCAGAACTGCTCAGCTCCAGTGACCAGACAGCGATACTTGCACTCACACACGCACTACACTCACTCACTATTCAATAAAGAATAATTGTCCATATCTGCTCGTGTCACTCGTGTCAGTGTCTGTCTCCTGGGTCCTGAAACATGTCAGTACGACTCCGTCACGTTGACCCAGCGGACAGTACACTGTCGCGCAGATTTAACACCCTTAGCGCTTGGGTAGATATGATCTCACACCAACAGACAGTTATTCTCAACCAAATGACTCAAATTAACAGCCGGCTGGATCATCTGGAAGGACACCGGACGTTTCCCCCGGCCGCTAGTGCTTCAACCCCTGCAGGCTTAGTGCCAGGTCAAGCTAATATAACACCTACATCTCGCCTCACCCCTGTGCCAACTCCTGCCCGGTTTAGTGGGAAACTCGGAGAAGCTCGAGGATTCATTTTACAATGTGAATCAGTTTTCCTCCGCGTTCTGGGAGACTTCGCCATTGATTCAAGTAAGATTGGATATATCATCAACTTGTTGGGGGGTAGAGCCTTAGACTGGGCATTTACAGTTATGGCTAAACCAAGTTATCCTGTGTTAACTTACCAGCAGTTCGTGGCGGAGTTTATGGCTGTGTTTGACCATTCAGATAGGGGTGCGGTGTTGACTGAACGGCTGTTGAGTCTGCAGCAGGGTACTAGATCAGCTGCTGATTATGCTATTGGTATCCGGGTCCTGGCCGCTGAGATTGGGTGGGGGGAGCCGTCACTTTGCGGTATTTTCCTCCACAGTCTCAACGCCGAATTAAAAGATGAGTTAGCGGCATGGGACAAACCGGATAATTAAGGAGAACTAATTGCCCTCGCTATAAGCCTGAATAGTAGGTTAAGGGAGCGAGCGGCCGAACGGCGGTCTACTCCCCGTTCGACTAAACCCCGCCCTCGTTCCACTAGCTCTCCTCTGCTCACTTTACCCGCGTCAGAGGAACTTCCGGATCAAGAGGCTACGGTCATAGGGCAATCAAAAGTGTCAGTGGCTGAGAGGCAGCGCCGCAGGGATCTTGGCATTTGTTTCTATTGTGGAAAGGAGTCTCATGGGGTTTTTGAATGTCCTAGTCGGTTAAAAGGGAAGGTCCGTGGATCGCAGTAGGGGGATTCAAGGACAAGAACTTAGAAGAACCCCTCACTAGTTTTCGCATACCTATCAGACTAATTCACAAACATCCAGAACATTCCACGCTAGCTTTAGTTGACTCAGGGGCTGAGCAGAACTTTGTTTCCAGAGACCTGGCAACCCGGATGGGCCTCAGCTGTCAGTCTCTGGATCCCCCTGTCAATCTCATCACCCTGTCCAAGGCGTCATTGACCACCGTTGCCTATCAGACGGCCCCAGTTTCCGTGATCATCTCGGGCAATCACAGGGAGGAGATTAGGTTTCTGATTCTGCCCGTCTCATCCTCGCCCGTCATCCTGGGGTATCCTTGGCTTCGGCTTCACAATCCCACCATTGACTGGCAAGCTGGGAATATTACAGCATGGAGTACATTCTGTCTGAGTGCCTGCCTCCAATCTGCGGCGTGTGCCCCATCTGTCAAGGTGCCTCCACCCTCGACATCACCCATGGATCTGTCCAAGGTACCAGAGGTTTACCATGACCTAGGGTTAGTATTCAGCAAGTCTTGGGTGTTGTCTCTACCTCCCCATCGACCGTACGACTGTGCTATAAATCTGAAGGCTGGGGCCCCTCTTCCTGCTAGCCGCCTGTACAGCCTATCAGCCCCGGAGCGTGAGGCCATGGACACCTACATCAAAGAATCCCTGGCCTCTGGTATCATCCGCCCATCGTCCTCGGCCGTGGGTGCCGGTTTCTTCTTCGTTGGGAAGAAGGATGGCTTGTTACGCCCCTGCATCGACTTCCGGGGTCTTAACGAAATCACAATAAAGGACAAGTATACTCTGCCTTTGATGAACACCGCTTTTGATTCCCTCCAGGGGGCGTCCTGGTTTACCAAGCTGGATCTCAGGAATGCCTATCACCTGGTGCGCATCAGAGAAGGTGATGAGTGGAAGACGGCTTTCCGGACCCCAAGCGGTCATTTCGAGTACCTGGTAATGCCGTTTGGGTTAACCAACGCTCCGGCCGTCTTCCAGTGGTTAATAAATGATGTTCTTCGGGACTTCCTTAACTCCTTTGTGTTCGTGTATCTTGATGATATACTGATCTTCTCTCGCACATTGGAAGAGCACCAGGTGCACGTTCGCAGAGTGTTGCAGCGCCTCCTGGAGAATCAACTATTCGTCAAGACAGAAAAATGTGAGTTTCACACTGACCAGACCTCCTTCCTTGGGTTCATCATTGCTCGGAATCAGGTGCTCCCCGACCCGGCCAAGGTTAAGGCGGTAGTGGACTGGCCCGCACCGTCCTCCAGGAAGCAGCTACAGGGGTTCCTGGGCTTCGCTAATTTCTATCGTCGGTTTGTGCCCAATTTCGGGAATATTGGTCGCCCTCTGACTGCGCTCACCTCCCCAAAGACCCCGTTTTGCTGGAGTGAGGAGGCAGCCAAGGCGTTTGGAAAACTTAAGGAGGAGTTTGCTTCAGCCCGTGTACTGACCCAGGTGGACCCGAATTTACAGTGCTTGGTGGAGGTGGACGCCTCGGATTCGGGGGTGGAAGCAGTGCTCTCCCAACGTTCTCCTGAGGACGGCAAGATCCGACCGTGTGCCTACTTCTCTCATCACCTATCATCGGCGGAGAGGAATTACAGCATAGGAGACAGGGAGCTGTTGGCGGTGAAACTCGCCTTGGAGGAATGGAGACACTGGCTGGAGGGGGCTGCTCAGCCGTTCATCATATGGACTGACCACCGCAACCTGGAGTACCTCAGGACGGCGAAGCGTCTGAATGCACCCCAGGCTCGTTGGTCCCTCTTCTTCGGCCGATTCAATTTTACCATCACTTATCGACCGGGGAGCAAGAACGGTAAGCTGGACGCCCTCTCGCGGCAGTTCGATGCACCATCCACCGAAGATCAGGAAGCACCCATCCTACCGCCCTCCTGCATGGTGGGCGCTCTGTCCTGGGGTATTTGTAAGACAGTCCGAAGAGCGCTGAAGACGGAGCCAGATCCGGGAAGGGGGGGTCCCCCGGGCCGCTTGTTTGTCCCACGCTCTATTCAGGGTCAAGTGATTGAGTGGGGTCACGCCTCCAAGCTGGCTTGTCATCTGGGAGTGGGTCGGACTGTGGACCTGCTCCAGAGGACCTTCTGGTGGCCAGGGCTGCGGAAGGACGTTGTGAGTTACATCCGGGCTTGCGCTCAATGCGCCACTGGGAAAACGACATCATCCCCCCCGGCGGGTCTGTTACATCCTCTGCCCGTTCCTTCTCGCCCTTGGTCCCATGTTGCCATGGATTTTGTGACTGGTTTGCCCCCCTCAGATAACTTTACTACAGTTTTGACTATTGTGGATCGTTTTTCTAAGGCAGCCCATTTTGTGCCCCTTCGGGGTCTGCTTTCAGCTCAGGAAACGGCAGACCTCCTTGTCCAGCATGTGGTCCGTCTCCACGGCATCCCCACTGACATAGTGTCAGACCGGGGACCACAGTTCATCTCTCAAGTCTGGAAGGCATTTTGCGCAGCACTGGGAGCCACAGCCAGCCTCTCTTCTGGGTATCATCCACAGAGCAATGGTCAGTGTGAACGGGCTAACCAGGAACTTGAGGCTGCGCTGCGTTGTGTCATCTCCTCCTGTTCGTCCTCTTGGAGCAAGTATCTACCTTGGATAGAGTACGCCCATAACACCACGATCTCCACGGCCACGGGTTTCTCTCCCTTCAAGGCGTCGTTTGGGTTTGATCCACCACTGTTCCCGGAGGAGGAAAAGGAGGTAGCGGTCCCGTCTGTCCAGACCCACATTAGGCGCTGTCGGCGGGTCTGGTCCATCGCCCGCAGGGCCCTTCTGAAGACCACTGAGCACAACATCCAGGTGGCCAACCGTCACAGGAGACCCGCCCCGGACTACAAGGTGGGTCAGAAGGTTTGGTTATCCACCCGGAATATTGGTGTGCCGGCTGAGAAGCGCAAGCTCACTAAGCGCTTCATCGGTCCTTACACCATCTCTCGAATTGTCAATCCTGTGTCTGTGCGTTTGTCTCTCCCCCCTTCCATGCGCATCTGCCCCACCTTTCATGTCTCCCAGGTTAAGCCGTACATCTCTGACCCTCTGTGCCCGCTCCCCGCGGCTCCTGCCCCCCCGAGGATGATCGATGGCCATCCGGCCTGAGGCGTGACTGCCATCCTGGACGTTCGCAGGCGGGGTCGAGGTCTTCAGTATTTGGTGGACTGGGAGGGCTTTGGACCGGAGGATCGTTCTTGGATTTGCCCAGCGTTGATCCTGGATAAGCAGTTGATCCGCAACTTCCATCGGGCGAATCCAGGTAGAATTGGGCAGGTGCCTGGAGGCACTGCTAGAGGGGGGAGTACTGTCATGACGGCTGCTGGGCCGTCATCTGTTTTATCATCTCCAGCTGCGCACAGACCAGCAGTTGCTAATCAGCGGCTTTTAAAAGCCAGTGTGACTGACGGCCCGGCACGGAGTCGTCTGTCTTCTTCGTCTGAGAATGAGCCAGAACCTCGTCCTCAAGTTAAGCCAAGAACGTCACGTCAAGACCGGTCACGTAAGAGAACTCTTTGCTATTCTACCCCAAGCCTTTACCCCTGTGCACAGATGGACCTC
This sequence comes from Pholidichthys leucotaenia, assembly GCA_020510985.1. Classification (NCBI taxonomy): domain Eukaryota; kingdom Metazoa; phylum Chordata; class Actinopteri; order Cichliformes; family Pholidichthyidae; genus Pholidichthys; species Pholidichthys leucotaenia. The sequence goes on along the minus strand of CM035844.1, from coordinate 270,262,908 downwards.
CCTGGCGGCGGACCAGCTTCCCCGGCCAACGGGGCAACACCACCTCCATCACGGAGTTCCTCCTCACCACCACAGCTACAGGCACAATCACCACCACGTCGCACGGACACTCGGAGCCAGCAGAACTCAACCTGTGGTACACTCAAGTAAGCGTCACCATCAGCAATTACCCGTTATCGCTGAACAGCTGTAATTGTTTCTGCTTGTGTGTTCCAGGGTTGCCAGGTCGCCATCAGAACTGCTCAGCTCCAGTGACCAGACAGCGATACTTGCACTCACACACGCACTACACTCACTCACTATTCAATAAAGAATAATTGTCCATATCTGCTCGTGTCAGTGTCTGTCTCCTGGGTCCTGAAACATGTCAGGGAGGCTTTCAAAACATTTATTAGGGGGCATATTATTAGTTATACAGGTTCAAAATCTAAGAAGACTCGAGAGGAGAGAGTCCAATTGGAACATAAAATAAAAATTCTTCAAGAAAAAGTGTATGCAGGAAGTGACCCAAAGTTAGAGAATGAATTACTGATTCTGAGAGCTGAATATGACAAAAAATCAGTGAATAGAGCTGCCTCGAGTCTTCTAAGATTGAAGCAATCTTTTTATGAACAAGGTGAAAAATCAGGAAAATTATTGGCATGGCAGATTAAACAATTAGAATTTAAAACACCAATTACCAGTATTATAAGTAACGGACAGGTAGTTGTAGATCCTTTAGAAATTAATAGAGCCTTTAGAGATTACTATGAAAAATTATATGATACAAAAAATGAAACTGACTTAACAAAACTAAATGGGTTTTTGGACGGATTATCTATACCGTGTATTCCAAATGAAAACAGGGAGATACTGGAGTCTAAAATTAGTCAAGAAGAAGTTGGGCTAGCCATTGATAATATGAAATCAGGAAAAAGTGCAGGACCAGATGGTCTTCCAGTTGACCTTTATAAAAAATTTAAGAATAAATTAATAAAACCTTTTTTGGAAATGGTTTTAGAAGCATTTCAAAATAGTAATTTACCACCATACATGAATAATGCCTTAATTATACTGTTGCCAAAACCAGGTAAACCCTCTAGTAAATGTGAAAATATGAGACCAATAAGCCTATTAAATGCTGACCTTAAGATAATCTGTAAAAATTTTAGCAAGACGAATACAAGAAATATTACCAAATATTATTAACCGAGATCAGAATGGCTTTATAAAGGGAAGATAAGGCTTCCATAATGTAAGAAGACTATTTAAGACTATTTAATATTATTTATTCTAATAAAGAAGCACCGGATACAGCTCTCCTATCATTGGACGCCGAAAAGGCCTTTGATAGGGTCGAATGGCCCTTTCTTTTTGAAGTCTTACAAAGGTTTGGACTTGGAAATAATTTCATAAAATGGGTTCAGATAATACATAATAATGCTACAGCAGAAATCCTAACAAACAGCAATATCTCAAAATCAATAAAAATCAATAGAGGATGTCGACAAGGTTGTCCACTTTCACCTTTACTGTTTACTATGGCAATTGAACCTTTAGCGATGGCAGTACGTTTACATCCACAAATATATGGAATTAAAGTTGGACCAACAGAACATAAAATCTCCCTGTATGCCGATGACATAATTTTGTTTATGTCGAATCTTAAAAAATCAATTCCGACCTTGTTGAATTTAATAAAGAATTTTGGGGAAATATCAGGATATAAAATAAATAAAACTAAATCTTCAATATTAATGCTAAATGAGACCCAGAGAAATCACCCAGCTCCTGAGGTAAATCAATTCAATGTTGTAAATCAGTTTAAATATTTAGGAATTCAAATTGTGCCTAAGCTAGAATTAGTCGCCAGTGCCAACTATGAAGCCTTAATGACAGACATTAATGAGTTACTTCAGAGATGGATGTCACTACCAATGTCGATGATAGGGAGAATCAATATACTTAAAAGTAATATCTTACCTAAAATACTTTATTTATTTCAATACATTCCTTTACCACCACCTTCAGATCTATTCTCAAGAATTAAAAAAAAGTTAGTGGAATTTATATGGAACAATAGGAAGGCTAGATTACGTCTGTCCTTACTATACTTACCATTTGATTGTGGAGGTCTGAAATGTCCAAACTTTATGTTGTATTACTGGTCAGCACAACTGAGGTCTATGACATATTATTTTTCATCAAATGATCTTCCTCACTGGACTGAAATGGAATCATACAATTTACCTTTACCTCTTCCCATATTCATATACTCAGACTCGGCAAAAAAATTACAGAAACAAGTTAAAAATCCATTTGTAAAGCATATGATCAAAATATGGTGTGAAACCAAAAAATATTTAAAAGAACCACACTTATTGTCACAATTTAGCCCAATATGGGGTAATCAATATTTTAAACCAGGGAGAGTGGATGCTGTTTTTAAAGTATGGAATTTAAAAGGGATTCAAAAGATTCAAGATTTATATCTGTCATGTTCAGATAACATAATGTCTTTTGAAGAGCTGAGGATCAAATTTAATCTTAATAGAACACATTTTTTTAAATATCTTCAGCTTAGGAACTTTACTCGATCAAATCAAAATAATGCTCTCACTCGACCTATTTATTCATCCTTGGAAAAAATTTTGACGAAAGATAGTAAGAGAAAGGGTATTATTTCAGAGTTTTATAACTCATTGACACTATCCTCAAGTGAAAACTCACAGAAAAGATTGAATTATTGGAAAGAAGACCTGCAAACTGAAATTTCAGAGGAACAATGGGAATTGGCTTGTACAGAAGCTCAAACCAAATCAATAAATGTACGTCTGACTTCCGGTTATGGTGGCTACGTAGAAGGACACGTATCACTCTGCTCTGCTCCTAGAGAAAAAAAATCGGCAAATAACTCTCTCATTTGGAACAGAACCTATCCCTGCGTTTGGGCGAGGATATGCCGGTGAAGCCTAAGGCTGGGAAATCAGGTGGAGGAAAAATTGAACCGCCAAAACAGTCCAAATTAACGGACTTTCACGTCCGTGACGCAGCAGATAAAGCTCCAAATATGGAGGAGGAAGCTAGCAGCGGTGCGGTGACTGCGGGCGACGGCACAAGTGCAGTGCTCGCTGCCATTAGTTCAATGAGAGCAGACTTTTCCGTTAAATTTGATGGGATTATGGCAGCGTTGGAAGGAATGAGAAAGGAATTGGGTGACTGTGTGGAACGAGTGGCGCAGGTGGAGCTTCGAGTTTCCAGTGCTGAAGATGACGTCGCCGGCCTTCAATTAAAGGTGCGCACTTTGGAAAAAAAAAATAAATGTCTGGAAGATAATGCCCTGGACTTGGAATCCCGGTCGAGATGGAACAACCTGAGGCTGGTGGGTCTACCGGAGGGAACTGAGGGTCGGGACCCGTGTTCCTTTTTGGAAAAGTGGATTCCAGAAGTGCTGAACAACGCGGAGCTGCAATCATCAGTTGTTTTAGAAAGCGCCCACTGAATTGGACCGCAGAGAGATAATAAGGCAGCACCGAGGACGCTAATTATGAAGTTCCTCAGCTACAGAGACAGGATGACGATCTCCGAGTATAGTATGGAAAAGTATGGAATTTAAAAGGGATTCAAAAGATTCAAGATTTATATCTGTCATGTTCAGATAACATAATGTCTTTTGAAGAGCTGAGGATCAAATTTAATTTTAATAGAACACATTTTTTTAAATATCTTCAGCTTAGGAACTTTATTCGATCAAAATCAAAACAATGCTCTCACTCGACCTATTTATTCATCCTTGGAAAAAATTTTGATGAAAGATAGTAAGAGAAAGGGTATTATTTCAGAGTTTTATAATTCATTGACACTATCTTCAAGTGAAAACTCAGAGAAAAGATTGAATTATTGGAAAGAAGACCTGCAAATTGAAATTTCAGAGGAACAATGGGAATTGGCTTGTACAGAAGCTCAAACCAAATCAATAAATGTACGTCTTAAATTGATACATTTTAAATGGTTAATGCGGATGTATGTTACACCGGTGGAATTAAATAGATATAACAAAAACATACCAGATACGTGCACAAAATGTATGGAAAGTAAAGGAACCTTATTTCATTGTGTATGGGAATGTAGGAAAATTAGAATGTTTTGGGAAGAGGTGAGGGTAACAATTGAAAAAATAATTTCAAAACAAATCATATTGAATCCTAAATTGTTTTTGTTGGGTCTGTATCCAGAAAAGCATAATTTTAATAAAAGCGAAAGAGCATTCATAGACCTCAGTTTGCTTAACGCCAAAAAATGTATTGCACTATTGTGGAAAAAGATTCATAGACCAGTTGTGACTCAGTGGTTAAGACAGATGTTAACAAACCTTCCACTAGAAAGAATAACATATATATACTGAAATCAAAGGAAATTGTGTTTGAGAATATATGGAGACCTTTCATTGATTATGTAAAGAATTTAAACATAACTTTTGAAGGAGAAAGTGAATGATGTGTGTGGACCTTGTAAATTCCAAACTGGTGAATGTATAATATGTATACTTATGTAATGGATTGCCTAGACTAAACAGAGGAGCATTGTTGAAGACCTGTTCTTGTTAGTGGTTGTTGGTGTTTTTTTTTTAGTATATTTTTTTTTATTATTACTTTAGTGTTAGTGTCTGATTGTTTGTGTTATGTTTGTAAAAAAAGGTTCAATAAAAATATTGTGGAAAAAGAAAAAAATAAATGTACGTCTTAAATTGATACATTTTAAATGGTTAATGCGGATGTATGTTACACCGGTGGAATTAAATAGATGTAACAAAAACATACCAGATACGTGCACAAAATGTATGGAAAGTAAAGGAACCTTATTTCATTGTGTATGGGAATGTAGAAAAATTAGAATGTTTTGGGAAGAGGTGAGGGTAACAATTGAAAAAATAATTTCAAAACAAATCATATTGAATCCTAAATTGTTTTTGTTGGGTCTGCATCCAGAAAAGCATAACTTTAATAAAAGTGAAAGAGCATTCATAGACCTCAGTTTGCTTAATGCCAAAAAATGTATTGCACTATTGTGGAAAAAGACCCATAGACCAAATGTTACTCAGTGGTTAAAACAGATGTTAACAAACCTTCCACTAGAAAGAATAAAATACATACTGAAATCAAAGGAAATTGTGTTTGAGAATATATGGAGACTTTTCATTGATTATGTAAAGAATTTAAACATAACTTTTGAAGAAGAAGGTGAATGATGTGTTTACTGCCCTCCCATCGAGTTTCCCAGTTTTCGACTGGTAGGCAACAAGCTAACACGTGTGGTGCAGGCCTCAATGATGACAAGATGTTTCCTTTTATCTCGTTTATTGAAGCTACCCCACAAGGAACTCAACGTGATGTACACTCGTCTTTTGGGTTTTACATCCGTTTACATTTGTTCCTACATCCGTGTAAAACTGCAACAAAGTAAACATATACACGCCGTCAATGATATGGTCACCGTATTTAGCTTAGCACATGTTAGCGTTAGCTCTAGCTTAGCTTGGTAACAATGACTGATAGGACTAGAGTCAGATCGCTTAAAATACACCAATGCAACCATGCAGTTCTCATTGTAGCTGTTAACACTGTCAAACCATGCAGATACTCACTGACTAATGATGTCCAAGGCGCCGATAATTAAACAACAACCACAGCGTCCATACAATGAGTGACGTTCTGCTCCGTTCTCCGGTTATATCATTACTGCGCATGTCCAACACTTTGTGTATCAGTTCAAAACGATGCTTTCACTACACCACTAGAGGGAGCCAAACTCCCTTACATGAAATGCTGTAATGGGAACTCTTAACTTCATACATGGAGGCAGCATACTCCCCGTCTGGTGCAATAACATTGTACCACTATTTAGCCTTACAACATTTCAAACAACAGTGCATAACAATGTTAATAAATATCATTATCTGTTATTCCCCTTCTGCTATCAGTAAAACCATTTCTGTAATTGGTCTCAGAAACACTTTAACAGTCCCATCTCTTATTATCTTCACCTCCGCTTTTCGTACTTTATTGTCCCTTCCGTGAAATGTCTTCACAATCCGCCCCATGGGCCAGTCATTTCTGTGTGCTTGCCCATCCTTGAGCAAAACGACATCTCCAACATTGATGTTCGGTTTCTCATCAAACCATTTTCTTGGGCTCTGAAGAGTCACAAGATACTCTTGTCTCCATTGTTTCCAAAAACTGTCTGCAAGAGCCTGCACTTGTTTCCACTGACATGCATGAAGTTCTGGTGCAGCGAAGGTTCCCGATGGTGCTGTCAAGGGGTTGGTTTTTTGCGTCAGTGGCATCGCTGGGGTTAGGATGGTTGGATTGTCAGGATCTGTTGAGACCGGCACAAGTGGTCTTGCATTCATCACTGCCATAACCTCCACCATTAAGGTGCTCAGTACCTCATGCGTGAGCCGTAGTTTGTTCTTGAGAAGTAGTGCATCTAAAATCCGCCTGGCAACTCCAATGAGTCTTTCCCAGGATCCACCCACGTGTGATGCATGAGGTGGGTTAAAAAACCATTTGCAACCCTTTTCTTGTAGGTAACTCGTTAATGCTGCATCACTGCGCTCAATTCTCAGTTCCTTATATTTGTTCCATACTTGTTCTCTCTCAGCGGGAAGTGGTTCATCCCAGTCGCCATGTTCTGTTGACAGTTCACGCAGGAGGTTCTTCCCCTGCATCGTGATAGGCACCACAAACCTTAGGGGATCATACAGGCTGCTGACCGTCGCTAAGACTCCCCTTCGTGTGCAGGGCTTCCTGTTGATGGACACCTGAAACATAAAACTGTCAATCTCAAGATTCCAAGGCACCCTTAAACTCCATTGTAGTGGGAGCTTGTCACGTTTGAGATCTAAGTCTTTTAAGTCCTTTGCTCTTTCATTCGCCGGAAAGGCTTCCATGACCCTGCAGTAATTAGATGCTATTTTGTGTAATTTCAGATTGGATTGTGCTAACATCTTTTGTGCGTTTGTCAGGATGTCAACAGCTTCTTCTGGTGTGGCTGTGGAGGCTAATCCATCATCTACATAGAAATGTCTCATTATGAACTGTGTTGTGTCATGTCCATGCGCTTTCTCACCTTCAGCTGCAGCACGTCTCATGCAGTAAACAGCCACGGCTGGAGAAGGGCTATTTCCAAACGCATGCACTTTCTTTCTGTAGTCTCTTACTTCTTTGTCCCTGATGTCAATAAAAACTTGATCTTCTATTGACAGCACTGTTTTATCGTCGTCCTTTGTTTTATCAAAGACCGTGTTTCCTAAGTGGTCTGTGTCTCTCTCACCCTGCAAGGCATATGGTAGTATGCTGTTGGGGCGTGAGGTGGAGCAACCTGAAACCTCTTTGACAAGAAATGTGTTTAGGCATGGGCTGAAGGATGATGCACGACCATTGTATAGCACTTGTGTCTTTAGCACGTTAACAGTCGAAGGCTTGTGTGTTCTCCCTAAACACGTTTCTCCCACAATAACCCATCCCAAGTCCAAGCGCTGTGTATAGGGAGTACTGTGGGGCCCATTTATTTGTTCCCTCACCTTGTGTACCTGTAGGATGTCTCTTCCCAGCAGTAGGAGGATGGGAGCATGTTCATCTACAGGTGGAATCTTGTCTGCGACTTTTCTCAGGTGTGGATGCACAAGTGCGTCCTTTGGAGATGGAATCCCCCTCCTGTCATCGGGGATCATGTCACACTCGATCAAGTTTGGAAGCTGGAGCTGTACTTTTCCATCCATTGATTCTATCATGAAGTTTGGAGCTCTCCGCCCCCAAACCGTAGTAGCCCCTGAGCACGTTTTAAGTGTGTAGGGGTCGGAAGGTGCTCTAATGTTGAACAGCTGGAAAAACTCTGATTTAGTGAGTGATCTGTTGCTTTGTTCATCGAGCACTGCATACATTTTCTGGGCTTCTTCTCTGTGTCCTGCAGGATAAACTAACACAGGGCTAATTTTTGAGCAGGATCGTGGGTTTTCTGCGTTACCGTAAACTTCTGTGCATCTAGACGTGACTAGTGTGCCCTCATAATCATGGTACTCCCCGCCATGATCCGTCTCAGCTTCCTGAGGCTCCATGGGAGGAGGAGAGGGGCCAGGATGTAGTGCTGCTACATGTCTATCACTACCACAGTCAGAGCACTGGATTGACTGTTTACAGTCTTTTGCCAGATGCTGAGTGGAGCCACAACACTTAAAGCAGATGTGATTCTCTCTCAAGAACAGTTTGCGTTCTTCTATTGGTTTGGCTCTAAACGTTTTACATTTCTTTAATGGGTGTGGCCTTCTGTGTATGGGACATTGTTTATCTGGGCTTTCTGTTCTTTCACGTGTGTGGTTACCTGTAGCTGCGGGTGAAGCTGGTGGGATGTCTGTTTTGTGGACACTGATGAGGTGCTCACTGGCGAACTTGGGGGCTTTTTCAACTCTGGTGTTCATGTGGGCCGGTGGAGAGAAGCTGAAACTTGGGTCGTTTCTTATTTTGGCCTGTCATCTGACGTAGCTGGAAAAAAAGCTGAAAGGAGGAAAGGCGACTTTGTGTGTTTCTTTGTAATTGGCACCTGCTGCAATCCACTTCTCCTGTAGGCTGTAGGGCAGTTTCTCAACAACAGGATTCACTCCACGGGCTGTATCCAGGTATGTGAGCCCAGGTAGGTATCCGCCATCCTTTGCACATTCGAGCTCCTGTAGAACGTCACCAAGTTCTCTCAGCTTGAGTGCATCTTCGTTGCTGATTTTGGGAAAATCATCAAGCTTTTTTAGCAGTGCATTTTCTATTGCTTCGGGTGACCCATAACACTCTTCCCTTTCACTTCCGCTTCTGAGAGAGAGCAGACGCTTTTCTTCCCTCTCCCTCCTAATCCTCTCCCTTCTGATCCCAGCTTGCAATGTCACTCTTCTCCTGGCTGAATCTTAATCCAAATGGAAATTATGGATCTGGAAAGCGACTTATATGCGATTGTCACCACTTTAAAAAGTAGAAGATCGGGTCAGGGGGAACCCAAGGGAGACTCATGGTATTGGAATTCATGTGTCTGTGTGATTCGACTGAGATTGAACTGATCACAGGATCTTCTGTTTGGCCCCTGGAGTTTTCCTAGTGTATCGAAATTATCTGGGTGAGCTAATCAAATGCGGACCCCGGCGTAGCTCCCTTAACAAATTCAACAATTCGTCCAGCTGGGGGGAGCACTGACTGTCAGCGGCAGGATTAACATGGAATTTACTATCTGGCATGCATTGAAGAGAGAACGAACTCTCTGGACATGTTTTACCTATGTTTCGGTAGGTGGATAACATCTGTGGATCGCTGAGTGCTCTCCAGAGAATGATCTAAAGTATGATTCAAGCCTGTATGAAATTGAAGCACAGAATCGAAGAGAGAGAAATTTTTTATTCTCTGAGTGCACTGTGCAGATTTGACCTTGTGTTTTGGCGCCTTTGTTTACATTCCTCCTCGATGAAGATAACGCTGGGAAGTGGCTTATGTCTACCCATACATCAACAATCAGTTGTTGTCGTCAGCGGATTGGTCTCTCGAGGACATTGCCCATGTGCCTTCTGCAAGGAAGAGGAAAAGAGAGACAGACTCTGATCTCTGACTTGTTTATAAGTCACATGATTATAACATCTATCCACTGCCTGGAGGCGCCCTCTGCTGCTCACTAACAACTGTTACACTCACACTACACAATGACATGCAAATATACACACACTGCTCTCCCTCCCTCTGCTGTGTGATTGTATCTATCGTCTGCTAATGTGCATAGAGGGTTTTTTTCTGTGTAATCAAAATTTGGCTCATAAGCTTATATGAGCTTATACGAGCGTGATTCTGATAACTATGTTTTTTCTCTCTGCCTATTGTGTTTCCCCCCCCTCCCCCCTTTACCCCCACTGCAGACAGGCGCCTCTATGGCTGCCGTGTCATTGGATGCGCCTAATGTGCGCGCCCAATGTCAAGTCAAATTCCTTGTGTGTTTACTTGTAAATATACTTGGCAATAAAGCTGATTCTGATTCTGATTCTGATTCTGATTCTGATTCTTCTAGCCTTTCCCAGACTAAGTTGAGGGCTGCTTTTGGGTTAAAGACATGTGCAGAGTGCATCCTCTTTGCTTGTTCTGCTGATTCTGTGCCAAGCCATTTTATCATCAGATCCAATTGCTCGTGGTGTGAGAGGCTGAGGTCTTGAATGGCATTCTGGAAAGATGCTTTCCATGCCCAATAATTCTCTGGGAGGTCATCAAACTGTAGGAGTCCCGTGCTCAACATCTCCCGGCGTGTGAGGTATTTGGTCAGATCCTGAATGCTTTGTGCTTCGGCATAATGTGTTGCGGGGGCATAATAGGGTCGTAACGTTGGGGGATTAATTGTCTCTGCAGCTCCCTGCTCCTCCTTCATGTTGACGCTGACCCTACTCTTACCATCTATGGCATTAGATGGGATGAATGGTACATTTGTGGCCATTTCAAACTGTTCACACTGGATCTTAGAGGGGGTGGCTGGATCAGTTTTAAATGGAGTTTCCTCAAGGCGCACATCAAAGTGTTTCTGTACATAGTCAGATGTGTGTTGTGCTGAGCCAACTGGCAAGTCCATTAATGCTTGGCTGAATTCACTTCTTGCACATTCCTCTGCTTCTTCATAGGCCGCAGCTTCAGCTTCTGCAGCTGCAACAGCCTTCTGATGGTTCAAAATGTGCATATGTGCTTCAAGATTAGCTTTCTGTGCTTCAAGATTAGCTTTCTGCGTGATGAGGGCTGCTTCTTTCTCTGAATAAGCTAATTTAGCTCGTGCAGCATCTGCTTTGGCTCTAGCTCTTATGGCTGAGGAGGTAGCTGAAGAAGCCTTGCTTGACTTGAAGCTACGTGAGTATAATGAGCTAGCTCGTGCAGCTGTAGCCAAGGGAACTGTGTGTTCCGTCTCCATAACTCCACTTCTGAGTTGGGGAGTTGGCTGGTGCTGCTTTCCTGCCCTGAGGCTCATTTGCTGCTTGTTGATTGTTTATCGGGCCCGCCGCGCTGTTAGTCCTTTTACTTTACTGCCCTCCCATCGAGTTTCCCAGTTTTCGACTGGTAGGCAACAAGCTAACACGTGTGGTGCAGGCCTCAATGATGACAAGATGTTTCCTTTTATCTCGTTTATTGAAGCTACCCCACAAGGAACTCAGCGTGATGTACACTCGTCTTTTGGGTTTTACATCCGTTTACATTTGTTCCTACATTCGTGTAAAACTGCAACAAAGTAAACATATACACGCCGTCAATGATATGGTCACCGTATTAAGCTTAGCACATGTTAGCGTTAGCTCTAGCTTAGCTTGGTAACAATGACTGATAGGACTAGAGTCAGATCGCTTAAAATACACCAATGCAACCATGCAGTTCTCATTGTAGCTGTTAACACTGTCAAACCATGCAGATACTCACGGACTAATGATGTCCGAGGCGCCGATAATTAAACAACAACCACAGCGTCCATACAATGAGTGACGTTCTTCTCCGTTCTCCGGTTATATCATTACTGCGCATGTCCAACACTTTGTGTATCAGTTCAAAACGATGCTTTCACTACACCACTAGAGGGAGCCAAACTCCCTTACATGAAATGCTGTAATGGGAACTCTTAACTTCATACATGGAGGCAGCATAATGTGTGTGGACCTTGTAAATTCCAAACTGGTGAAGGTATAATATGTATGTACTTATGTAATGGATTGCCTAGACAAAACAGAGGGGCATTGTTGAAGACCTGTTCTTGTTAGTGGTTGTCAATGTTTTTAGTACATTTTTTTTTTATTACTTTAGTGTTAGTGTTTGATTGTTTGTGTTATGTTTGTAAAAAAAAGGTTCAATAAAAAATATTAGGTTCAATAAAAATATTGTGAAAAAAAAAAATTGCCTCAGAGCAGACATAGAATCTAGTCAGAGCCACAAAGAACCACAACACCGTGCTTGGGTGTTTTAATGTCGGGTGTGGGGAGTCTTGAATAACGAAACCGAATTGTCTTTCATTCCAATTTATTCAAGTAATCATTCCACAGTCTGCTCTCATTCCTGAGCAGCGAACAAAGAGAGTGAACACACCAAAGTTCTCTCATTTAAACATTCTGACATCAAACCATTTCCCTCGCGGGGGAAATCACACATCTCTCTCAAAATCTCTTTATTCACATTCATTAGCCTTTTATTTACATAACTCCCCCTTCTCTCTTCCCGAGCCTCAGTGGTCAGGAAGTCTTCTGTCCCCTGTCCTCCGCAGGGGGTCCAGGCTCTGTGGCTCCGCACCGCAGGGGGCTGGCTCTCCTTCATCGTGGTTAAATCACATATGCAGTGTCCAACATATACATGTCTCACAACACAGCCATATCGGGGTCTGTTTTTCCCCGACATTAAAATGCTCCTGCTGCTGTCATGACATGAGTGCTTGTTATTTAACTTAACACGTACAGACATTTTCTGACAATTGTTCAGAATTTTATTGATCTATATTTTGTGATAATTTAAAAATTAATGCATGCTGAAGTCCATATCATTCCAAGGCAGTGCAACGAATGCAAAAAAAATCCCAAAAAACTGTTTGACACCGTTAAGCCTTAGGAAGCAAATTGTTACTATTTTTTATTTATTATTTTCCTTCACGCAGCCTTCATTCTGGTGACATATATGACACATAAACGTCAGATCTATGACATCCATACAAGTGAAAACATACCCGGTGCTGTTGCGTCTGTACCACCAATCACACCAACAGTCCTTTTTTGTTCAGTGCGTCATCTACGCATCACCGGTGAGAAGCCTCCCTTTACCACAAACACCAGCAACAAGTACCAGAACTACGCAAAAACATTCAAAAAAATACAAAAATTATTGGACTCAACCTGCTCGCAGAATGGAACAACAAGATCGATACCACCGGACCGTCCCTCCAGCTGGGAACCCGGACCATCACGCTCCACAGTGGAACCCAGAGAAGGAACACGGAGGCCTGTGCGATTGAGGGACCGCCAGGACTGACCGGACCAAGCGGGCCACCGCAAGGACTGGACACAACGGCGTCGCCAGCATGAGCAGAGGGAGCATGAGCACACACAGGGACAGCAAGGGGAGGGGGCAATGTGTCAGCAGAGACGCAGCAGGCAGTTGAGGAATTATTCCAGCAGAGCTGCAGCGGGCTGGAGCCGGGACAGAGACGCCAGCTGCGGGAACTATTGGACTGTTATATGGGTGTCTTCACTGCGAAGGATGAGGAGTGCAACCAGACCGGTTTGGTGCAGCACGAGATCGACACCGGTGAGACCAGTCCGATTTGGCTCCGCCCACGCCGGCTGCCCTTTTCAAGGCGGGCAGCAGCAGAACAAAAAGTGCGAGAAATGCTGGAGACAGACATCATTGAGCCCTCCAGCAGCCCCTGGGCGGCACCGGTGGTGATGGTCAGGAAGAAGGACGGGTCGTGGTGGTTCTGTGTGGATTACCGATGCCTGAATGACGTCACCCGTAAGGACTCCTACCCCCTGCCCCGCATCGATAACACGCTGGACCACATCGCCGGCTCCAGCTGGTTCAGCTCCCTGGATCTACGCAGCGGCTATTGGCAGGTAGAGCTGTCACCTGAGGCCCGCCAAAAACCAGTCTTCTCCATTGGGCAGGGACTGTACCAGTTTAAAGTGATGCCGTTTGGACTTTGCAACACTCCGGCCACCTTTGAGCGCTTGATGGAGCGAGTGCTGGCTCATGTGCCCCAGAGTCGCTGCGTTGTTTACCTGGACGACCTACTGGTGCATGCAGCTGATTTTGACAGCGCCCTGTCAAATCTCCGAGAAGTACTGGACACCATCCAACAGGCTGGGCTATGGTTACACCCTAGATAAATTAAATCACCCTTATTGTCATTCAACCGTACAACCAATCATGTACAGTAGAATGAGATTGTGCTTTACCTATCTACTGTGTCAATCACACACACCCCAAGTGCAGAATCAGAGGGTCGCTGCCATGCAAGACGCCGCCACAAATTTCCCTCCTCCATTCCATTAATGCTGAGCACCAAGCTGGACGGCAGGAAGTTCCACTTTTATATGGTCTTCGGCATGACCCGGCCAGGATTTGAACCCTTGCCTCCCAGGTGTGGGGCGGATGCTCTACCAACCAAGCCACCACTCACCACCCACCACTGGAGGCTCTGCAGCGCCTCCAGTGTGGAGGAACGAAATAAGGGTCACCAGTGTGGAGGCAAGGATCAAATAAGTGCAGGAGGACACGGCGAACTGAAGGTTAAAAGGGTGCTTTATTCTTCCTCCATCACGAGGCTCACCCAGCGCTGTGGCAGCGCGCTGGGTGAGCCCTGTGTCTCTAGAGTGTCAGAATGCGAGTGAGAGAGTGAGGCATATACAGTCAGCTCTTTTATACCGAGATACAGACAGTGCATGCATGGGATATTAGCATAACAGTCAAGCAGGAATGCATGGACATTTACATGACAGTCACACATATCAATGCTGGATTACTGGCACCGGAATTCCTCTCTGCTCCAGGGCTGTAGGACAAAAGAGGCTGCAAGGCACATCTACATATTGATATCAGTCCATACATCTCATTGTTATGTTAATTGCTCAAGCTGAGTGCTCTGCCTGTCCAGTAGTGGCAGCGGTGAGAGACTGGCCAGTGCCGCGGAATGTGGGAGAACTGAGGAGCTTTCTCGGACTGGCCTCCTATTATAGGAGGTTTGTGAAAGACTTCGCCACCATCACCAGCCTACTGCACCAGCTGACGCATAAAGGACGCACGTTTCAGTGGAGCGAGAATTGTGCTGCTGCTTTTTCCCAACTTCGCGCAGCGCTCATCAGAGCCCCCATACTGCAGTATCCCGACCTGAACCGCCCGTTCATCGTGGACACGGACGCCAGCAACCGGGTCATCGGGGTGGTGTTATCCCAGGAGGGAGAACATGGAGAGCAGGCAATTGCTTTTTTCAGCCGCACTCTCAGCAGAGCCGAGAGGAATTACTGTGTGACTCGCAGAGAGCTGTTGGCTGTCATTCAGGGGCTGCGTCATTTCCGCCAGTATGTGTACGGGGGGAAATTCCAGCTCAGGACGGATCATGCTTCCCTGACCTGGCTGCTGAACTTCAAAGAGCCGGATGGACAGTTGGTGAGATGGCTGGAGGCACTGCAGGATTATAATTTTCAGATTGTGCATCGTGCAGGCCGCCTCCATGCCAACGCTGATGCGCTATCTCAGCGCCCCTGTGTGGCAGAGGAGTGTCGTCACTGCCAGCGGGCTGAGGATCGAGACCAAGCCGTCCCACGGGCTGCTGCTCTCCGGACCGCGGCAAGCAGGAACAACGCAGCGACGCACAGCTCCTCCTCGGATGACCAGGCAGTCTCCCCCAGCAATGACGTCACAGAGGTCCTTGGCACGCAGCAGCTGCAGAGCGAGCAGGACAGAGACCCGGTCATTTCTCGGATTTGGCAGTGGCTGGACGCAGGACAACGGCCCGCCTGGGAGGTTGTGTCAACGCTGGACCCAGAGACTAAGGCCCTGCACTCCCAGTGGGCCAACCTCCGCTGTCACGAGGGCGTGGTGTATCGGCAGTGGCAGACTCCAGCTGGGCAGCGGCACGTCTGGCAGCTGCTGGTTCCTCGTCGACTCCGGCCCAACGTACTCCAGCTGGTTCATGGGGCGGTAGGAGCGGGCCACTTTGGGGTGACAAAGATGCTGCAGCGTCTTCAAGCCCGATTCTACTGGCCTGGATGTCATCAGGACGTGGAGCTCCACGTTCACCGCTGCGACACCTGCACAGCTCAGAAAAGGCCAACTCAGCGATCCCACGCTCCCCTGCAGCAGTACCGGGTGGGAGCACCGATGGAGCGGGTGGGAGTGGACATTCTGGGCCCTTTCCCGACCATGGACCGGTGGAACCGCTACGTGCTGGTCGCAATGGATTATTTCACTAAGTGGCCAGAGGCGTACGCGGTCCCTGACCAGAGCGCCGCTATGACGGCATCAAAGCTGGTGGACGAAATGTTCTGTCGGTTTGGCGCACCGGAGAAGCTGCACAGCGATCAGGGTCGGAACTTCGAGGCAGAGGTCTTTGGAGAGGTCTGCAAGCGGCTGGGCATCCGGAAGACCCGGACCACCCCGCTGCATCCACAGAGCGACGGCCTGGTCGAAAGATAGAGCCGGACCCTCACCACCCAGCTCGCTATCCTAGTGGACCAGCAACAGCGAGACTGGGACCTGCATCTGCCTTTTGTTTTGTGGGCGTACCGGACGGCAGCTCAGGAATCCACCCGGTGCACCCCTGCAGCGCCCATGTTTGGACGCGAGCTGCGCACACCGGTTGATTTGGTATTCAGCCCCTCCTCCTGAGCCGGAGGTGGAGGGCAAACCCGGGTTGGGTTATTTTTTTTATTTGAAGGAACGTCTCCACACGGTGCACAAACTGGCTCGGGAGGCCCTGGCAGCGGCGGGGGGGTCGGCAGAAGCGAGCGTATGACTCCCGCTGCCAGGGGAGGGACTTTTCACCGGGAGATCGAGTCTGGGTTTTCTGCCCTGAGAGGAAAAGAGGACGATCACCGAAGCTGTCGAGCCATTGGTCGGGACCATGCGTGGTCCTGCAGAGACTGTCGGATGTGGTGTACAGGGTGAGGCTTAAGAAAAGGGACCTGGTCGTGGTACTTCACCGTGACTGTCTCGCCCCGTATCAACCATCCGCCCCGCTGGTTGTCGAACCGGAGCCTTCATCCCGAACAGATACTCCGACTGAGTCTCAGATGGACACTGGCGGGCCTGTACATGCTGGTCGTCGGCATCGAAGGCTGCCCCGACACCTGGACGGGTTCGTGTTGGACTTTTGAGTTGGACTTTCATTTTCTTGGGACAGAAACCAGTCTGGGGGGGGGGGGGCAGTGTAACATCAGGGCTTTTTCCCAGCATGCCTTGCCAGTAGAGACTTTATTTTCGTGTGTGTGTTTAATGTTATTACTGTGCTATTATACTGCTGTGTCATTATAACTGTGTTATAATGACCCAGCAGTGTTATAGGTAGAATTAGAGCAGGAGTGATTATGTGTGTGTAACCCTGATATAAACGGAGGTCGGTGAGAATGACCTCCCCTCCTATCTGTGATTGTTGTGTTTAATAAAGCCTGCTGTGTCGCAGTCATCTGCTCCCTTTCTTTGTGTGAACCTCGCCTACGTCACAGTAGTGTAACGTCGGGGCCATTTTAAGGGGGGCAGGGATTTCCCAGCATGCTTTGCCAGTTGAAACGTTACTGTGTGTGTATTAAATGTGTTATTACTGAGTTATACTGCTGTGTCATTATAACTGCGTTATAATGACCCAGCAGTGTTTAGCAGGATTAGGACAAGATGTATCATGTGTGTGTAACCATGACTGAAACGGAGGTCTGGGAGAATGACCTCCCCTCCTCTCTGTGCTCAGAAGTAGTTGGGGTCGGTGGTGTGTAAATAAAGCCTGTTCATCACAACCATCTTGCTCCTTCTTCTTTGTGTGAATCCCGCAAATGTCACACTGGTGTCAGAAGTGGGATGGAGCAAGATGAGGATCCAGGCGGAGGTCCAACGGCTGGAGCGGTTCATCGAGCGTAGAGCTGAGACGCCGGCCCCCCCGGAGAGGCTCGCCGCGATGGATGGAGCAGCGGACCCGACGGGACTGAGCAGAGCAAACCAGCCCCGTTTCCCGCCCTTTTCAGGGCAGGACGGGCTGGCGATTCCAGAGCGATTAGGAGCGGCGATCGACCGGGAGGTGACAGTCCCATCCGTCCAGCAGCGGGCCAAGATTCCCCGCTACAACGGCGAGAACCTGTTGGATGACCACCGGGCCCAGGTCGAGTTGGCTGCTGTGCTGAACGACTGGTCACAGGAGGAAACCGCCATGCTGAGAGCAAGTGGGAGGAGAAGCTACGGCAGATCACAGCAGCGCGTGCACGAAGGAGACAGTGGCGGCGACGCGAGGAAGGGGGGCTTCCGCTGCACAGAGCCAGGGTACATTGCACGGTACTGCCCCGCACACAGCGCACGACAAACTGGCCCCTCGCTGACGTTAAATTAGAGCGAGGTGGCATGGACGGAGAAAAAGCCGCCTCCTGCAGATGCTCCCCCCGGCGGTGACGTCACAGAGGCCTTTGGAGCGCAGCAGCAGCGGAGCGAGCAGGACAGATCTGGTCTTTTCCCAGGATCGGCAGGGGCTGGACGCCTGGACGCGGGCCAGCGGCCGCCTGGGAGGTCCTGGCAGCGGTGGGAGTCGTGACTCCCGCTGCCAGAGGAGGAACTGCGTAGTCCTACCGCCACCCGCAGATGCTTTCCCTTTCGGTGACGTCACGGAGGCCCTCGGCACAGCAGACGCGCAGCAGCGGAGTGAGTAGGACGAAGATCCGGCCATTTTCCAGGCGCGGCAAGGGCTGGACGCATGGACGTGGGCCAGCGGCCGCATGGGAGACCTGGCAGTGGTGGGAGTCGGCCGGTGCGGGCATGGGACTCCCGCTGCCAGGGAAGGGACTGTGCGTGGTCCTACAGAGGTTGTCAGATGTGTCCATCCGCCCGCTGGTGGCCAAACCGGAACCCTACCCCAACCAGATACTCCGACCGAGACTCAGATGGACACTGGATGGCCCGTGCATGCCGCCCTGGCACCGGGCTGACTCGCGTTGGATTTCTGAAAGTGGACTTTGAATTTTCTGGGGACAGAAACCAGTCCAGGGGAGGGCAGTGTAACGTCGGGGCCATTTTAAGGGGGGCAGGGATTTCCCAGCATGCTTTGCCAGTTGAAACGTTACTGTGTGTGTGTATTAAATGTGTTATTACTGAGTTATACTGCTGTGTCATTATAACTGCGTTATAATGACCCAGCAGTGTTTAGCAGGATTAGGGCAAGATGTATCATGTGTGTGTAACCATGATTGAAACGGAGGTCTGGGAGAATGACCTCCCCTCCTCTCTGTGCTCAGAAGTAGTTGGGGTTGGTGGTGTGTGAATAAAGCCTGTTCATCACAACCATCTTGCTCCTTCTTCTTTGTGTGAATCCCGCAAATGTCACAGTATGTTTGTTTTTGAATGTAGCTACTCAACCCAACTAGCCAAGGTGGATGGTCGTCCTCTATGAACTATGGTTCCGCCCGAGGTTTCTGCCTGTTATAGGGAAGTTTTTCCTCACCTATGTTGCCGCAGTACTTGCTCTTAGGGGTCTCTGCTGGGTTCTATGAACTAAGAGTGTGGCCTAAACCCACTGTTTTCTGTAAAGTGCTTTGAGACAACCTGTGCTGTGATTTGGCACTATATAAATAAATTGAATTGAATAAGTTAAATAATAAAAAGTGCATGATTGTAACTGATTTTGGGTCAGTTCTTTATTTGATAATTTATGTATAAACAAAGTTGGAGTATTAAAATGGTTATTTCCCTGACTGAATCAGGATCGGATTGAATCGGAAATGAATTGATTCAGAACCTCAAGAAACGGAATCAAACCAATTCTGGAAATTAGTGATGATCCCCAGCCCTACTGACAGGGTGGTGATCTGCTCCGATTCCCTGGCTGTTTTAGAAAGCATTCGATCAAAAAGTTCATGCAGAGAAGATCTTTTAGTTGAACTTAACTGAATGAATGAATGAATGAATGAATTTTATTTATTTCGGATAGTACATTACAGGTTAAAAGAAACTGTATAATATAACAACAAGGTCAAATTAGACAAAGACTCCTTCTACTATACAATTCCACGTGAGTTATCCGAAATGGGTGATGGCTGAAGCCGCAGCTTATATTGCCCACCCATATTCCATCCAAGAATTCAAAGGAGAAAAAACAGAAAACAAGACAAGAGCGATTACAATTTAAAACAAGGCTAAGACAAAATGTGACTGAGAGAAAAAGAAAACTGAGCTAGTCTAAGTTAAGCGGTTACTATTCAAAAACAAATCTAAGACATAGTGTCACAGAGAAAAAAAGAAAAAAAAGAAAAAACTAAGCTACAACACAACACAGGCTGGAAATGTCAATCCTTATGTGAGTTTACATGTCGTCTTGTAAATATGTTTGGAGTATTTCTTCCTTTAGTTTTTGTTTAAATTGTCCAAGCTTTGTACATGATTTTAATTCAGGTCCAAAATCGTTCCATAATCTGACTCCTTGCACTGAAATACAGTGTTGCTTGGTAGTTGTTCTCACTGTAGGCTTTTGAAATATACATGTTCCTCTGAAGTGATATCGTTTCTCCCTTGTTTGGAACAACTTTTGGATATTTGCGGGCAGTGATAGATTCTTCACTTTGAACATTATTATTGCGGTTTTAAAGTCAATCAGATCTTTCAACTTGAGAGTTTTTTGTTTAAGAAAAAGTGGGTTTGTTGGTTCCCTGTAAGCTGCTTTGTTGATTATTCTAATAGCTCTCTTTTGAAGCATAAAGAGTGGATATATGTTTGTTTTATATGTATTTCCCCATACTTCATTACAATATGTCATGTATGGGAGTATTAATGAATGGTACAAGGTGTATAGTGTGGGTTGATTCAGCAAATTTTTCACTCTGTGTAATATTGCAATTGATTTGGATACTTTACCTTTTATATAATTAATATGTGGCTTCCAACACAGTTTGTTATCAATTATTACTCCAAGGAATTTAGTTTCGGATACCCTTTCAATCTCTACACCATTTACACTGAGTTTGGGTACTGGGTAGTTGTGATGGTTGTTAAAGACTATAAATTTTGTCTTGCTTAAATTGAGCGTTAATTTGTTTGAATCAAACCACAGTTTCAGCTTTCCTAATTCCATTCCGTGTATCCAGAAGTTGTTCCAAATTGTTTCCACTGCATAGCAGATTAGTGTCATCAGCAAACAATATTAAGTCCATTTTTTCTGAAACTTTACATATATCATTTATATACATATTGAATAATAATGGTCCCAAAACTGAACCCTGTGGGACTCCACAGGTGACCTTCAGTAACTCTGAGTTTTTGCTGTTAACACATGCAAACTGATATCTATTCTTTAAGTAACTACTTAACCAGGACAGTGCTACCCCTCTAATACCACAATTTTGTAGTTTCTTTAATAATAGATTGTGATCTACTGTATCAAATGCTTTTTTAAGATCCAGGAATACTCCAACTGAATACTCTTTATTTTCAATGGCTGTTGATATTTTTTCTGTAAATTCCATTAAGGCATATGCTGTTGTCCTTTTGTGTCTGAACCCATATTGCTGCTCACACAATAAATCATTCTTCAGTATGAAGTTGTCAATTCTCTCATAGAATATTTTTTCAAGTATCTTGGAAAATTGCGGTAATAGTGAAATTGGTCTGTAGTTGGAGAGTTCCCCTCTGTCGCCTGTCTTGTAAATCGGAATTACTTTAGCTATTTTCATTGCATTGGGAAATATACCTGATTGGAGAGACAGGTTACAGATATACGTCAGTGGTTTCACTATGCATTCGATAACAGTTTTGACTAGTAGCATGTCAATACCATCGCAGTCAGTAGATGTTTTACTTTTGAACGATTTAACAATTTCAATGACCTCTCTTTCGTCTGTGTTCTTTATGAAGATGGTGTCTTTTACAGCAGTGTTATTGCATATTGTATCACCTGGAGGCGCCGTAGTGGGTATTTCTCGGGCCAGTTTAGGTCCATTGTTAACAAAAAAATTATTAAATTCATCTGCAGGTGAAGCTATATTCACATTCGGAGTCGATTTATTATTTTTTGGAATATTAGTTGGGTAGCTAGTATTTCTGCTTTTATTTCCAAGGATACTGTTGATTATTGTCCATGTATTTTTAATATTGTCTTTGTTTTTTTCCAGTTCTTTACTGTAATAGTCTCTTTTACTGCATCTTATTATATATGTTAACTTATTTTTGTATGTTTTATACCGTTGCTCTGCTTCTTTTGTCCTTTTCTTTATGAAAGCTTTATATAATAAATTTTTCTTTTTACACGCCTTTTGTAGTCCTTTGGTTAACCATGGTTTGTCAGCAAATTTGTGTTTAAGCTTTTTTTAACTAATGGGCAGTTTTTTTTCATAAAGAGTGGTTACAATGTTTATAAATGTGTCATAGGCTTCATTTACATCTGATACATAGACTTCTGTCCAGTCTTGCTTCAGCAAGTCCTCTTTAAAAGAACTGATTGCGTTTGGTGATTTGTGTCTGAACGATTTTGAGATTTTTTCTGGGTTGGGCCCCGTGTGGCCATGGATAAGTGCAAAGATTGGCAAGTGGTCGCTTATATCATTTATCAATAATCCACTTTCTATTTTCCTATCGAGAACATTGACAAACAGGTTGTCAATAAGTGTAGCAGAGTGAACTGTGATTCTACTGGGATGTGTTATTGTGGGATATAGACTCATGCTGTACATAGAGTTCATGAACTCTGTAACTACATTTTGTTGATGTGGATTAAGTAGGTCAATATTGAAATCTCCACAAATTGCTACCATTTTCTTACTAGTAATATTATTGTACAGCTCGACTAATTTATCTCTGAATGTCTCAATGCAAGTTCCCGGCGTTCTGTATATGCAGCTTATGATTAGATTTTTTGTTTTGTCTAGGTCAATCTCAACAGTAACACATTCCAAAATCCCTGGTAGTGCTGAGGACATTTCATTTACAAGCTTACATCTATATAGGTCATCAACATACAGTGCAACACCACCACCCTTTTTTTGAGATCTGTTAATGTTAAACATCTGATATCCCTCTATTGCCATCAGGGGAGCCTGGTCTTCATTAAGCCAGGTTTCCGAGACTGCAATGGCTGTGAATTTTCTGTTTAGCTGTTTTAAATAGTCCTGAATCTGTGAGAAGTTTTTGTTAAGACTTCTGCTATTGAAGTGTATTATTGACAGTTTACCATCTAATTGCACTTGACTTTTGAATTGCTTTTCAGTGTAATATTCACAGTGGTTATGAATATTATTGAAAAAGTGGTTATCGGGATCAATATCATTCTCCATCTCTTGTGGTTTATGTTCAGCATAGTGGCATATTTTTAGAGTTTGAGTTTCCTCACTCTGTGTTTCATAGACAGTGTTCATTTGTATTTATCTAAGTCAGTAGCATCTCTGATCATTATACTTTTTGCTTGCTCAGGTGTTCCATTTAGTTTAATCCAAATTCTACAATTTCTTGTCCAGGTTGACTGTATCCTATTTTGTTTTTTTAGCATCCGTGCCTGCCGTGCTAATTCAGCGTTTTTTTTTTTGTCAGGTGTTCATTTAGGTAAACTTGAGTTTCCTTTAGTTTTTTGGCCTGCCTCAGTATGTCATTTTTCACCCTCCTGTTCACAAAGCGCATCACAATTGATTTCTTTGTTTTGTTATCTTTCTTCGGTCAAGCATAACAGGCTGAGATCGCATTGGCTTCTACCTTAATGTCTTTATCATTAAGGAACTGAAGCACTTGGTTTTCTAGGGACATTGATTCACTTATGGAAGCATGTTCACCACTCAGTCCTGTTGCGGCATGGGCGTAGGACTGATATCTGATGTCTAGTCCACTTATAACTAGGTCATCAATGTGAGAACCTTGTTCAAGATCCTCGACGCGTTGCTCCAAAAGACGCCCGTGTTGCTCCAGGTCCATAATTTTTTGGTCTTTTTCTTTTATTATTGAATGTAGGGCTTGTACCTCTTGTATTAGGTTTATTATTTTGGCCTGTTGGTTAGTCATTTTGGCCAATTCTTCTAACACAAAGTTCAGAGATTTTTTAATTTCTTCCATTTCCTCTTTTTTGGGTGGCATTTTACTGACCTGTGGATAGAAATAAACAGAGAATCCGGCTAGGCTATCGCCGGCGCCTGCCTCCGTCTACCTGGCCAGTTATGTCGCACACCGCCGGCGCAGCCGGAATCCACCGATCACAGCCACTCGTCGCCGTCTGGCTGGGTGGCTCCTCCGCTGGGCCCCGTCACTGCCAGTTATGTCGCACTCCGCCGGCGTAGCTCTAATCCACCGATCACCTCCGCCGATCGGTGGCCGATCACCGTCGCTCGCTGTCGTCTGGCTGGGTGGCTCTTCCGCTAGGCCCCGTCACCGACCGCCGTCAGTCTGGTAGTTCCTCGGCTGGGCCTCGCAAATTGGGCTCCGATTCAGGCCACTGTCCTGCTGAATCCAGGTGGCCCCCGTCTCTCACCAACGCCGCGCTCGAGCTCCCAATCGCCGCCTCGGTAGGTTCGTCCGGTAAGCCCTCACCGGGGACTGAGCCGCTTCGTGTCGGAGTTAGGTGACGCACAGGGGCTAGTGTTAAGCTAACCAGTATTAGCTTGGCAGAAGCTTCAGATAGAGCGCAGCGGTTCTACCCGATTAAAGGGGCATTCCGACGGGATTCTGACGGGGGTGGAAATTCAGCCCGTGGGGTCCGTCACGAGCGCCGATCGCTGTTGATTAGGTTCTTTTAATGGGAAGAAATCAGCGACTTTGTCTCAGCGTTGAAAAAGTGTGACCATCCCGGTCGCCATATGAGCAGGATTCCTGACTGCAGCTTGATGAGACCAGTGAGGTATAGACATACAGTGTTGCTGGGTGTCGGCACACAAGGGGGTAAAAGGAGACAAATATGCAGATAAACTTGTCAAAACAGCCCTGAGGAAAGACAGAACAGTGTCTGTGCCACTTGGAAAGGAAGAGGGTAAAGTCATTATCAAGAAGGCTGGAATGAAGGTTTGGCAGGAGATGTGGGAGACGGATCAGAAAGGCAGGGCCTATTTTACAATTCAAAAATTTATTTCAACAAAGATCTATGAAGAAATAACTAGAAGGGAGGACGTCATCATGACAAGACTCGGAGTGGATCACACAGACTTAAATGGTACATTATTTGTTACAGGAAAAAGGCATAATGATAACTGTGCACACTGTAGCTGTAAAGAAAATGTCTGTGTAACGGAGCTGAAAATGCACCTTAAACATTCCTTTTCTCAGTCATGTTTTCCTTTATATTATTGTGAATTTTATTTACTTGAGTGCTTTTATTTTGGCGGTACACTGCCCACATCCGCTCTTCCTGTACCTCCCCGGAAGTTCTTCCTTTCCCCCACAGTAGTGATGTTCGATACCACTGATTTCCTTTCCGATCCGATACTGAGTAAAATTCAGGCTGGTATCGGCGATACCGATACCGATATTTTTTGCGACTACACCTAATATCTAACTAACTAACTAACCTGCACTTATATAGCGCTTTTCTAGTCACAAAGACCACTCAAAGCGCTTTCATTAATACTAACCCTCTATTCTAAGGGCCTATAGGAAACAGATATCTAGGGACAATTTAGAACAGCCAATTAACCTAACATGCATGTTTTTGGCATGTGGGAGGAAACCGGAGAAATCCCGGAGTAAACCCACGCAACACGGGGAGAACATGCAAACTCCACACAGATCACTGTTGGTCGGGGGCTGGGATCGAACCCACGATCCCACGATCCCCACAATCCCCCGGCCAAGGGTAAACTGTGCTGCCGCAGTGCTAACCACTGCGCCACCGTGCAGCCAATATGTCTATATTGGCTGCACGGTGGCGGTGGCAATATGTCTATATATATAATATGTCTTTTAAATCTAAAAAAACGCATGATGCACTTACCCAGGCAGAAGAAAAAGTAATCCCACCAACCGTGTGTCACTTAGACAACATCTCAATAGTTTAGTTACTTTTCACCGTGTTTCTGTTAAGGATATATACAGTATATGTACGGTATACTCGCTGCTCTTGTTTTTTCTTGCCTTCTGATTGTTGCTCTGAGTGTTGCTATCCCTGTGCTGTTGCAATCTTGGAATTTCCCCATTGTGGGACTAATAAAGGCTTATCTTATCTTATCTTATACCTTACCTCAAATGACTTAAGTATCAAAAGTATCGATATTTTGATTTGAGTATCGATTTTAGAGCATAAAGATCCGGTATCGGAGGTATCGATATTTCAGGATCGATCCGCACATCACTACCCCACAGTACCGCGTTGCTTTGCTGTGGGTAAGTCGTGCTTAAAACGTTGTTGGCATTAAATGACTGTTTTGTTCATCAGTTTTATCATTTAAACTGCAACCTTGGTTTGTAATTGTTCCTTGTTAATTTGACATGCTACTGTAGTATATTTTTCGTTGTTTATATTGTAAATAAGAGTTTTATGGATGTTTTTTTTGTACACCTTAGAAGTCCACTAGTCGCCATTTTAGAATTGCGCGCCAATATAAGCTCTATGGTGACTCTGGCAGCTTGTGCCGTTGTGTAACTTATGTCTTTGTAAATGTAGGAGCCTGTGTGGGATCGAGGTACAGACGAAGAGTGATGTATTCGCCCTTTTCACATTCCCCACAATGCAATGCGCAACCGGCAACATCCGGTAGTTTGTTTACAATGGCTCACAACGGAGACAGAGTTCAAGATACGTCGAAATAAAGCCACAAATCAGGGTTCCAGATGCGTAGTACCTTTCTGTAGTAATCGCCAGGGTACAGACAAGGAACAGGTCATAAGAAGATCATACTATAGGTTTCCCAGCGGTCAAAAAAACGCAGATCTTCGGCGAATTTGGGAGAGCAAAATCAGGCGTGAAGGATGGACTTCAAGTGCCAGTGACAGCACTGTTTGAATAATATATTTATCTATATTGTATTACCTGTTATTATTCAATAAAATATTAGCATTTAGTCTAATTTTAGGTTCCAAAATAATCACTGATCAAATCCAATATAAAGTTAACATAGTATCAATTTTCTTTATTTTTTTTTATTTTTTATTTTTTTTAAGTTTTTGTAAAGGGTATACAGGTCATTACAGCATTGCATTGTTTACATTTTCATCACATGTTCCCTTATATTTTGCTATTTGACAACATTGGTAGGATAATTATTACAGCACCCCCTTTTTTTTAAAGTGAAAAAAAAGTGAAAATAAAGAATAAAATAAAAAAAACAAACAAACAGAACAGCAAAAAACAAACAGAAAATTAAGTAATTAAAAGTAAAAGAGCATCTGAGTAGCATTGGAACAAAGAGTGGGACCATTATTGAAATGGTATTTGTCAAAGATTAGATCTAATGGAAGACACATATGCAATCCAGGGTTGCCAAAAATTCATGAACCCATCCATGTCCTGTCTCAGTGCGAATGTCAACTTTTCCATCGAGTAAATGTCTTGAATCACGTTAATCCGATCTTCAGGTGTAGGACAGTCCTTCAGCATCCATTTTTTAGTTAGGGCTTTTTTACTTGCCAATATTAAAACATTGAATAAGTATTTATCTCCTCGTCTTTCCAGTGAGTCCGGTAGTAAACCCAAATAAAAAGTTACAAAAGAAAAGGGAACTGTTATTTTGAATATTTTCCCCAATATTGTCTCTACATTGGTCCAATATTGGTGGATAACTGGGCATGACCAAAACACATGAAAATGATTTGCAGTCTTTTCCCCACACAAGCGCCAACAGTTCAACCCCTTATGGGTAAATTTGTTTTGTGCAGGTGTTCTGAAAAATCTTACCAAGTTTTTCCATCCAAATTCTCTCCACTGCAGGGATGAGGTACTTTTCCATTGCTGTCTATTTAGCTTTTCCCATATTTCCAATTGTAAAGTGAAATTCCCCTCTTTTTCCCATCTCTCTTTTATATATGATGTGTTGTCTCCTTTTAAGTCTTGAAGACCTTGGTATATTTTAGAAATGTATCTGATCCCTGGGATCCCTTTATATGCCATTAAGAAGACCTTCAGAACACCTGACTGGGCCCTTTCCAAATCCTCCTTTTTAAGTATATTGTTTATGTGGTGTCTAAGCTGAAAGAACCTGTAAAGATCTTGATTTATTAGACCTTGTTTTTTCAAATCTTCAAAACTTCTTAAAGTTTGCCCCTTAAAAAAATCGTAATATTTTATCAGCCCTTTGTCTTTCCACTCTTTAAATCTAGTGTCTGTTTTATTGGGGGTAAAGTCCTGATCATAGGCAATCCATTGCAGAAGTCGATAGGGCTCTTTAGCTTGATTCTCTCTGACTATCTTAAACCAAATTTTTAGCGGGGTCTCTATCCACGGGTTAGTGTTATTCAAGAGTTTAGGTAAGGCATTGTTCCCTATTATCGCCTGTAGGGGGATGTCACTTGATATTTGGCATTCGATCTCCTTCCATTGTGCAGTGTAGACTGGGTTACATATCTCTATTAAAGTTTTAATTTGTGCGGCTTTAAAATAGTCCCTGATATTTGGCAGCGCGAGCCCACCTTTGTCTTTGTTTAGCTGTAAGGTTCTATATCTGATTCTAGGTCTCTTGCCCTGCCATATGAATCTTGAGATCCTTCTGTCCAGCTCCTGCCATGTTTTTTTGGGAGGTTCTACCAGTATCGTTTGGAAAAGGTATAGAAGACGTGGAAGTATATTCATTTTGACTGCTTCAATTCTTTGTGCAGTACCTAAGAATGGTATCATATTCCATCTTGCTAGGTCAGATTTTATTTTTGTCACCAGTGGATCATAGTTTAGTGTTATAATTTTGTTGAGTTGTTTCGGGATATTGACCCCCAGATATTTCATAGATTCCAACTCCCAGTTAGTTTTGAGTTCACTTAGTGAATAATTATGATTTGGGTCATAGTTGGCTGCACGGTGGCGCAGTGGTTTAGCACTGCGGCAGCACAGTTTACCCTCGGCCGGGGGATCGCGGGGATCGTGAGATCGTGGGTTCGATCCCAGCCCCCGACCAACAGTGAGCTGTGTGGAGTTTGCATGTTCTCCCCGTGTTGTGTGGGTTTACTCCGGGATTTCTCCGGTTTCCTCCCGCATACCAAAAACATGTAGGTTTAGGGCGCTCGCGCATGCAGCGACCGGCAGCCGGTGGCTTGTCACCAGACTGCAAACCAAATCTACCTACGGGTACAAATAAGTAAAAAAAAAAAAAAAAAAAAAAAAAAAAAAAATAGTTGAATGTTAAAACTTGGGTTTTATGCATGTTTAATTTGTACCCCGATAAATCTCCATAGTCTGAAAAAACTGAGATTAGTTCTGGTAAAGAAGTGTCCGGCTGCCCTAGGTATATTAAAATGTCATCAGCAAAGAGTGCTATTTTATGTTCCTTCTGACCAAGTGTAATACCTTGAATTTCTTGATTTTGTCTTATCCATTGGCTCAGAGGTTCTATGAAGATTGCAAAGAGCAGTGGAGACAGGGGGCAGCCCTGACGACATCCTCTTTCCAGCTCAAAAGATGATGATAAATTACCGTTAATCCTTATTTTAGGCTGTTGGTTTTTTATATAATGCCTGTATAGTTCTAATGAAGTTGTTATGAAAATTGAAACTGGATAAGATTCTATATAGGAAAGACCAGTCAACCGAATCAAATGCTTTTTCAGTATCTAATCCCAATATGACTGCATTTAAGTTATATTTTTTTATATGATGAATTATGTGTAAAGTGCGTCTAATGTTGTCTTGTGTCTGTCTTTGTCTTATAAAACCTGTTTGGTCTAAGTGAATTAAGTCTGTCAGTATGTTTTCTAACCTTTTGGCAAGGATAATGGTAAAAAGCTTATAGTCCTGATTTAATACACTGATTGGTCTGTAGTTGGAGCATTCTAGTTTATCCTTTTCAGGTTTAGGTATAACTGCAATGACCCCTTCTCTCCAGGAGGGGGGGATTTCCCCTGTGTGGAAGACATAGTTAAATGTTTTCAGGAGGAGAGGAGATAGTTGCTGTTTAAAGGTTTTGTACCATTCTGCTGTATAGCCATCTGCTCCTGGGGATTTGTTAGCTTTAAGTTTCATAATTGCTTTTTCCAATTCTTTAGGTTGTATTTCTGACAGTAGTGTTTTATTTTGTGATTCCGTAAGTTGGGGAAGGTTTAATGTGTTTAGGAATGTCTCGGATGCGTTTTTGTTTTTTGTGGGAGTATAAGTTCTTATAGTAATTCTCAAAGCTTTTAAGAATATCCTGAATTCTGAATTTTATTTCCTTTGATACTGGGTCTCTGATTTTGTAGATTGCTCTTTCTGTTTGTTGTTTCCTCAATTTATAGGCTAGTAATTTTGCTGATTTACTGCCTGCTTCATAGTGTTTTTGTTTCAGAAATGTAAGTTTCTTCTGGATTTCTATTGTGTAGATCTCATTTATTTGGTTTTTAATTTCTTTAATCTTGAGCGAGCCAGTAGAATGAGTGTTGTCTTTGTGTTCTTTTTCTAGGTTCTTGAGTTCTGACTCTAGTGTGATTAGTTTTTCTTGTCTCAGTTTCTTTTGGGTTGCCAGTTTTGCAATAATTTTTCCCCTTATTACAGCTTTGCACGCATCCCACAGTATTAAAGGGGATACTTCTCCATTGTCGTTTTCTTCCAAATATCTGAGAATATCTGATTCCAATTCATCTTTCAGTGGTCCTTTCAGGACATTTGAATTCAACCTCCAGGAAAATGTATTATTTGTGTATTTTTGGATGTTTAAGTCCAAATAGATCGGACTGTGGTCAGAGAGATCCATCAGTCCTATTTGACATGTTTTTACTCTTCCAATGTCTCTATTAAACATAAAAAAGTAATCAATCCTTGAGTAAGATGAATGTGGTGTTGAAAGATAAGATAAGATAAGATAAGCCTTTATTAGTCCCACAACGGGGAAATTCCAGGATTGCAACAGCACAGGGATAGCAACACTCAGAGCAACAATCAGAAGGCAAGAAAAAAACAAAAAAAAAAAAAACAAGCAAGCAAGAGCAGCTAATATACATATGTACATATTACTATAAAATATATATATATACACACACAGACACACAGTGCAGAGCATTGTAGCTGGATGGAATAAATATATGAATATATGAACACACAGTGCAGAGCATTGTAGCTAGATGGAATAAATATGTAAATATATAAACACCCACAGTACGGAGCATTGCAGCTAGGTGGAATAAATATGCAAGTATATAAACACACACAGTGCGGAGCAATGTAGCTAGATGGAATAATATGTAGATATATAAAAACACAGTGCGGAGCATTGTAGCTAGATGGAATAAATATATAGATATATAAATATAAACACACCCAGTGCTGAGCATTGTAGCTAGATGGAATAAATATGTAAATATATAAACACACACAGTGCAGAGCATTGTTGCTAGGTGGGATGAAACAGCATAACCGTCTATTTAGTTATCCTACATGGTATGATTATGTGCCCATACATATTCTCACCCTCCATAGCGACCGGTATGTTCCTAGTTGTATGCCGGAGAGGACCATTGTGTAAGTCTATTGCATCTTTTGCATTCAAAAAAACTATTAGTTTGTTACGTCTTTTTGCTATCTCTGCGAGCAGCCCTGCTTAGGTTGTACAGTCTGACAGCCGTTGGTAGGAAGGACCTACGAAACCTCTCGGTTGTGCACCTGGGATGATGTAGTCTGCTGCTAAATGAGCTCCTCAGTGCATCCAGTATGTCCTGCATAGGGTGGAACTCGGACTCCAGCAGAGATGACAGTTTAGCCACCGTCCTTCTCTCTCCTATCTCCTCCATCGGATCAAGGCGCTGCCCCAGGACAGAGCTAGCTTTCTTAATCAGTTTGTTCAGTCTCTTCCTATCGGCTGCAGTAATGCCACTGCCCCAGCAGACCACTCCAAAAGTGATGGCTGATGCCACCACCGTGTCATAGAATGACTTCAGCAGCGCCCCTTGTACACCAAAAGACCTGAGTCTCCTCAGCAGGAACAGCCTGCGCTGTCCCTTCTTGTAGAGTGCGTCAGTATTGTGTGACCAGTCTAGTTTATTGTTCAGATGAATACCCAGGTACTTATAGGATGTCACCATCTCAATGTCTGTTCCCTGTATATTTACTGGTGCTGTGAGGGGCTGCCCATGCCTGCGGCAGTCCACCACCAGCTCCTTAGTTTTCCTCGCGTTGATCTGGAGGCAGTTCCGATGGCACCAGTCCACAAAGTCCTGGATAAGCCCTCTTGAATAAAAAGTATAATCTTTTACATTGGGGTTGAATTCCCTCCATATGTCACAGATTCCCATTTCTTTTAATAGCATCCGAGTTTTCCTACTTTGAGTGTTATTTTGATGTGAAGAATTACCTGTTGCATCCCAGTATGGATTCAGTCTTAGATTGAAGTCTCCACCACATATCACTAAACCTTGGGCTTTAGTTATCATTAGGTCGAATACATTTTTATAAAATTTCCATTTACCCCCTGGTGGTGCATATACATTCAGCAGGGTGATATCTTCTCCCTCTAGCCGCCCAGTTACCAAACTGTATCTCCCTTCTTTATCTTTGTGTTCTGATTTTTTTTTCAAATGTAATTTTGGTTGATATCAATGTCGCTACTCCCCTCCTCCTCCCTGACTTATATGAAGATGAAGAGATCATTTTAAACCCTTGTCTATTGAGTTTAGTGTGCTCCACGTCTGTTAGGTGGGTTTCTTGTAAAAATACATCATATGAGGCTATTTTGGTTACACCCTGTTTCTCCATTGTATTTTCTTATTTAGTATAACAGTGTGGTGGCCCTCTTTTTTGCTACTCAGAAACTGAAAGAACATTAAGAACATAAAAAACATTAAGAACAGAGTGTACGAAACTTTAAAGCAAAAAACTGTCAAGAAAACTTCCTGAGCTGGGGTCTCTTTAAAGACCCTGTAAGAGCCCTGATGGAGTGTAGGCTCTGAGGGAAATTCCTCAAACTCTGTTACGTGTTGAGGGCCCTCTCTTACCCTTGTAAGTTGTCCCATGTTTTTAACGTGAATTTCAGATCCCAATCCGAATTTGTAATAATTTTTTTTTTTTTTTTTTTTTTTTTTTAATGCCTATACCCTATGAGATTGTGTGCACCCTCCCACCCCCATCACAGCAAACATTCACTCTAATACCCCCCCCCCCCCCTGAGGAAGATCAAGGCGAGGAAGGCGCCGGGACCGGACGGCATCAGCGCAAAGCTCCTCAAGTCCTGTGCAGACCAGCTGTGTGGGATTGTGACGTATATCTTCAACATGAGCCTGAAACTGGGGAGGGTACCACAGCTGTGGAAAACATCTTGTGTGGTACCTGTACCAAAAACTTCCCACCCCAAAGACCTGAACAGCTACAGACCGGGGGCCTTGACGTCCCACTTGATGAAGACCCTGGAGAGACTGCTCCTTGCTCACCTCCGCCCCCTGGTGGAACCAGCGATGGATCCACTCCAGTTCGCCTACCAGCATGGCATTGGGGTGGAGGATGCGGTGATCTTCCTCCTTCACCGTTCTCTGTCCCACCTGGAGAAGCCCGGGAATATGGTGAGGATCATGTTCTTTGACTTCTCCAGTGCTTTCAACACCATCCAACCGATGATCCTGAAGGACAAGCTGCTGCGCGCAGGGGTGGACCAGCACCTGTCATCATGGATCCTGGACTACCTCACGAACCGGCCTCAGTTTGTGAGAACCCGGGACTGTGTGTCCGACACGATCATCAGTAGCACGGGGGCCCCCCAGGGAACGGTGCTGGCTCCCTTCCTGTTCACTCTTTATACTGCGGACTTCTCACACAACACAACACACTGCCATCTACAGAAGTTCTCTGATGACTCTGCGATCGTTGGCCTCATCTCCAATGGAGATGAAGCTGAGTACAGAGGGCTTATCCAGGACTTCGTGGACTGGTGCCATCGGAACTGCCTCCAGATCAACGCGAGGAAAACTAAGGAGCTGGTGGTGGACTGCCGCAGGCATGGGCAGCCCCTCACAGTACCAGTAAATATACAGGGAACAGACATCGAGATGGTGACATCCTATAAGTACCTGGGTATTCATCTGAACAATAAAGTAGACTGGTCACACAATACTGATGCACTCTACAAGAAGGGACAGCGCAGGCTGTTCCTGCTGAGGAGACTCAGGTCTTTTGGTGTACAAGGGGCGCTGCTGAAGTCATTCTATGACACGGTGGTGGCATCAGCCATCACTTTTGGAGTGGTCTGCTGGGGCAGTGGCATTACTGCAGCCGATAGGAAGAGACTGAACAAACTGATTAAGAAAGCTAGCTCTGTCCTGGGGCAGCGCCTTGATCCGATGGAGGAGATAGGAGAGAGAAGGACGGTGGCTAAACTGTCATCTCTGCTGGAGTCCGAGTTCCACCCTATGCAGGACATACTGAATGCACTGAGGAGCTCATTTAGCAGCAGACTACATCATCCCAGGTGCACAACCGAGAGGTTTCGTAGGTCCTTCCTACCAACGGCTGTCAGACTGTACAACCTAAGCAGGGCTGCTCGCAGAGATAGCAAAAAGACGTAACAAACTAAAAGTTTTTTGAATGCAAAAGATGCAATAGACTTACACAATGGTCCCCTCCGGCATACAACTAGGAACATACCGGTCGCTATGGAGGGTGAGAATATGTATGGGCACATAATCATACCATGTAGGATAACTAAGTAGACGGTTATGCTGTTTCATTCCATCTAGCAACAATGCTCTGCACTGTGTGTGTTTATATATTTACATATTTATTCCATCTAGCTACAATGCTCAGCACTGGGTGTGTTTATATATTTATATATCTACATATTATTCCATCTAGCTACATTGCTCCGCACTGTGTGTGTTTATATACTTGCATATTTATTCCACCTAGCTGCAATGCTCCGTACTGTGGGTGTTTATATATTTACATATTTATTCCATCTAGCTACAATGCTCTGCACTGTGTGTTCATATATTCATATATTTATTCCATCCAGCTACAATGCTCTGCACTGTGTGTCTGTGTGTGTGTGTATATATATATATTTTATAGTAATACGTACATATGTATATTAGCTGCTCTTGCTTGCTTGTTTTTTTCTTGCCTTCTGATTGTTACTCTGAGTGTTGCTATCCCTGTGCTGTTGCAATCCTGGAATTTCCCCGTTGTGGGACTAATAAAGGCTTATCTTATCTTATCTTAATACAGTATTTGTTAGTGTAGGGAGAGCATGTGGGTCATTGTTACATTTCTATTTTAACAAGATTTTTTTTTTTTCCTTTAAATTAAGAAGACATTTGTTTCTAATGCTATAACTGCTCCATGAAAGGTTTTACCACATGCTGATTCTGCATCTCCTTTAATGTTTGTTACCTTGTAGGAGGGGGGATGGAAGTGCAGAATGACTGAAAAGAGAAAAAAAAAAAAAAAGGTTGCTATTCCTTCCTGGAACTGGAAAGCTTATCTTTGTAGCTCTGGGGCTGGGTTTCCCGCTGCTGGCCCGTGGATTTTGAAGGTCTCTGAGTGGACCACGTTTGAACCCTGATCCTCTTGCTCAGGTTCGCTGTGGGTTTAAACACCGATACCGGGAGCCCTCTTCTCGCCATGTCAATTGTTGCTTCTTCCGCTGAATTATAGAGACATGACTCTTCACCGTAAAAGACCCTTAACTTCGCAGGAAATGGCGTCTGAAAGCGTAGATTCTGTTCCCGTAGAACCTTTTTGGCGTCGTTATATTCCCGTCGCTTTTTAAGAACCTCCGGGGCGTAATCGTGTTCCACGAAGACTTTTCTCGCTTGATGCATAAATCCTTTTTTCTGCCAAGCCCGTCTTACAACCTCTTGTTTTATTTTGAAATTGGAGAATCTTACCATCACCGAACGTGGGGGCGCTTCTGCCGCTGGCTTTGCGGCTAATGTACGATGGGCCTTTTCTATCTTCAAATCGGTGGTTTGTGGAATATCCAACTTCTCTCTCAATAAGGATTCCACGCATTCCGCCATTGTGTTGAAACTATCTTCAGCTCCTTCTTTCAGACCGTGAATTCTGATGTTATCTCGTCTCTGTCTTCCTTCTTGGTCGGTTAGCTTAGCCTCCAGCCTTGACTGTTTTTTGTGTAAATCCAGCATAGAATCTTCAAGCACTTTTATTCTTTCTTCAGCTTCCAAGATTCGGTTTTCGGCCTGGTCCATTCTGCTGTTTGTCCTTTTTAATTCCTCTCTGAATTCATGAAATTCAGCCCGAAATCGTCGTAATTCATCAAATAGCGATTTCAAGCTAACCTTCTTGTTAGCTAGGTTCAGCTCCTTGTCTTCTGAACGGAGGTCCTCCGGTTCAGATTCTGCGGCCGCTGCGCGTCCTGGCCTAGGGAATGTCAGTTTCTTCTGTTTTTGGTTAGGCATGGTGTTTTTGTCTTTTGATTTTTATTCTTCCAAAAATCCGTTAAGTCTGATTTTGAAGATGTTTTCCTTGGATTGGGTCTGGGAGCTTCAGCGTTAAGTTGCTATCACCATGGCGTCCAGACCGGAAGTCAATTTTCTTTATTTTATTAGTTAATATAGTCTTGTCAGACTTCTGCAAGTTAATAAATGTATCCATGGTCACTATGGTATAAACTTTAAACAAAGATTTATTGTTTATATTGTGTATTGTATTTTTGTTCTAGTTAAGAATTTGTAGTAATAAAGACCAGTTTATTCAACCTGACAAATTTTTATTAAATGCATACATGTATAACACAAAAAAAGGCAATGTAATACCTACACAATCAATGCTAAACATATGTGCACTTTTATAGTACAATCATGGAATGATAAGTCCATGGTAGAAACATCCAATGACTAGCTTCAAAAAGCCAAAATGACTTGAAAGCTAAAAATATTTCTCATAAGAACTACATTTGCATCATGACAAAAACTAATAACGTTTCTGAAAATGACTAGCTATTCACATGAATAAGAACATCACAGAAATTATAGCGCCATCCATCAAGAAATACTAAACATTCATGTAAACATTTGGACAATTCCTTACACAGAACATGCAAAACCACGGACCATCTTCATCTACCATGTCTTGGTTATAGTTCGCACATCTCCAGCATGACCAGGAATCACAGTTGCATGGACATTCACACCCTACACTTGCATCTGAGTTGTCTGGCTTAATGTTCTCCGCTTCAGGCAGCACCTTGTTGCATGGTTCATTGACGAGGACCGTGTCTTCACATGGGGTGAGCAAGGATGAATTATAGTCCAACCTTGAAGGCAATCACTGTTACAACAGGGGGCAAACGCTGTTGTCGACCAAAGTTCTCAGCACATAAGACACTAACAGCTGAGACATGTTGACCCATGTGTTGTGTGGCATTAAACAGATTCTGCCTTAGTCCTAACACACTGTTGAATCGGTCTGTTGGAGATGACGTATATACAGCAGATCCATATTGTTCAACGGTTCGTCGCAGAGGCTTCTTCTTTTTCGTGAACTGGATGTCATTGTACTTCTTGGGTTGCACAGTTGCAGCTGAAAACAAAAGATATAAATAAAAACACAAACCCCTCTAAAAACACAATAATTTATTTATGACATTATGACATACCTTTGGGATCAGTCCAGGAACAAAGCTTTTCGGTGCATGATGGATCATCTGGCAGTCGAGTGTATCCCCGTGAAACCATCCATCCATCCATCCATCTTCTACCGCTTTTCCGGAGGTCCGGGTCGCGGAGGCAGCAGTTCAAGCAGAGAAGCCCAGACTTCCCTCTCCCCAGCCACCTGCTCCAGCTCTTCAGAGGGGATACCAAGGCGTTCCCAGACTAGCTGGGAGACATAGTCTCTCCACCGAGTCCTGGGTCTGCCCCGGGGTCTCCTCCCAGTGGGACGTGCCTGAAACACCTCAAGTGGGAGGCGTCCAGGAGGCATCCTAATCAGATGCCCATACCACCTCAACTGACTCCTTTCAATGTGGAGGAGCAGCGGTTCTACTCTGAGCCTCTCCCGGATGACTGAGCTCCTCACCCTATCTCTGAGGGTGAGTCCAGCAATCCTACGGAGAAAGCTCATTTCAGCCGCTTGTATCCGCGATCTCGTTCTTTCGGTCATTACCCAAAGCTCGTGACCATAGGTGAGAGTAGGAACGTAGATTGACTGGTAAATCGACAGCTTTGCCTTAGAACTAAGCTCCCTCTTCACCACAACAGACCGGTACAACGTCCGCATCACTGCAGATGCTGCTCCAATCCGTCTGTCGATCTCTCGCTCCATTTTCCCCTCACTCGTGAACAAGACCCCAAGATACTTAAACTCCTCCACTTGGGGCAGGAGCCTGTCCCCAACCCGGAGAGGACAATCCACCTTTTTCCGGCTGAGGACCATGGACTCGGACTTGGAGGTGCTGATTCTCATCCCAGCCGCTTCACACTCAGCGGCAAACCGTCCCAGCAAGAGCTGTAGGTCATTGCTGGATGAAGCCAACAGGACAACATCATCTGCAAACAAGAGATGAGATCCTGTGGTCACCAAGCATGACACCCTCCATTCCCTGGCTGCGCCTAGAAATCCTGTCCATAAAAATTATGAACAGGACCGGTGGCAAAGGGCAGCCCTGGCGGAGTCCAACTCTCACTGGGAATGACTACGACCGAGTGTTGGCAATGCGAACTAAACTCTCACAACGGTCGTACAGAGACCGAATAGCTCGTAACAACAAGCCCGATACCCCATACTCCCCATAGTATGGGGTATCCCCGTGAAACCAAATCTGCCAATTGAAAAAGACAGCCTCCGACATGACCACACGACTGAAAGAGCCTAAAAAAACAGAAGTTAAAATAAATCACCACAGCAAACTAAACAACACCACATCTTGACTAACACACCTGACTTACACATATATACACACACATATATACACACACACATACACACACATATATATTACCGAATCTCTTCTTCAAAGGTTGCTGAAATGATATAATATGCAAGATTCTGTTTAATACAAATTAATTAAAAATATATGCAAAACACAGATTGTAATTAGTACAAATACAACTTCAAAACTTAACACAAAAGAAATTGATATTTCCATAAGTATGCAATTTCAACCTACCCTACAGTGCAGGTACAGTATGCTCCATATGGCTGTCCTGTTATCTTGTCTAAGATGATGTACATAGCCTTCACATTCTCTGCTGCACCAGATTGCGATGACAAGCACTGGGCCTCGATGGCAACAAATGTTTCAGATGTGTCGGTGTCGATCCGCATAGAATGAATGAAAGACATCATCTGGAAGGTCTTTGGATCTTGTACCTGACCTCTTGGTCTTTGCTCAACACATTTGTGTTAACCAAATATTTCTTGACAATTGTGTCATCAATTGGAGTATGCTGCAGTTCTTTTGTCCACATGTTCCTTTGTGACAAGAACGCTGGTGTGAGTGATGCATACTCTTCTAGCTGCTTTGAGGACAGTCCATGTGACTTTAAATGTGAAGAAAATTCAGGCAATTTCCCTTTTCCACTTGTACAGATTCCCATTGCCAGGCACAGAAGATTGATTCTGGCAGTTTTGGAAAATGAAGCGTTAACATGGTACTGTTTACAGTACTGTTTCAGTGTTTTTGCTGGCAGTGCTTTCACCTCTGTGTACGTTTTAGGGACTTTCCCTGTCATTTTCTGCTGGAATCCATACAATATTATGCACCTGCAAGAAATGAGGAAAAGATGTCACATTGTGTATAGATAAATGTATGTTTAATACTATATATATGTGTAACCACTAGTTGAAAATAAACGTTTAATGTACATCAACACTGAGCAGCTGATAACCTGCTGACATGCACTCACATGGGTTATGCCTCATGAGTCATGGGTGCAACTTACAACTTCTAAATATGTCACAAAAACACGCTGCATACGCGATTAGCATAGCATGGCATACAACCAAAACACAATAGAAAGCTCGAAAATATTACTAGGTATATTACTGCAGCTTGATATGTATAGAAAACTGTTTAACTTACCACAAATCAGTAAGAAAATCGCTCCCCCGTTGCTAGATTCAAGCGTGTTTATGTTGGGCGCTGGGAAACCGGATGTTGCCGGTCGCGCGAGGAATTGTGGGATTGTGAAAGGGGCGAATGCTGTTTTATTCCTCCAACAGGAGTAAATAAATTGTGGGAAACATCAGTCTGGTGTCATCGTGATTCCTATGCTGCCCACACGTATACACTAGTGTCCCCGATCACAGCTGTTTAAGGGTGCCCAAAAAGGGGACCCGTTACATCTGTCATAGTCTATTTAACTTCTCATATTCAGCTGAAAGAGTAGCACTACAGGAGAGGATACGTGAAGCAGGACGTAGTGGAATTTAATGGGGGTTCTGGGATTAGACGGAGAGTCAGAGCCACCAGGAAGGCTCTATTTAGCTTTATAAATGAAACTGGGCTGAGAAGAAGCTTTGATAGGAACAAGGATAACGTGACATGACGCTGCACACTCTTGTTCAGTAGGTGGCGGTATGCACCTATAAGCTATTTGCAATACGCCAGTTAACCGAGAGAAGAAGAAGCAACACGGTGGTGAACGTGTGTTTTCATCATGGTGAATCCTCCACATGTATGAAAGTGATGCCGGATTATTCAGACTGTCTCTCTGACTTCTTCACATCACGACTCCGTGTGGCTGTTATTGAGATTCAAAGCGGTAACCGAAGAGAACCGTAAACCGTCTGATTCTTCAGTGGACTTTAATACAGTAGCATGTTAGCCTGTTAGCTCTGGCTGCTCCCTCCATGGAAGAAGGCTGCGGTTTTCCTCCTGAATGAGTCTCTTCATGGTCTTTGCAGGAGAAAATCGGCACAGACGGACCTATCTAGCTTCCATGTGGTCGGTGTGGGTGGTTCTGCTGCTGTTCTGCTCCTCATGGATGAATAGCTGATGTAGCTCCGTGGAGACCTTCCATTGATGGTCTGTGCTGAGTGCTGGAGAACAAAGCACCGACGTGGAAGTGTGAGGACGAAGAGAAACCATGACTTCAGTTTCCACTATAAAATCACACAGACTGGGTATGTAGAACTAACGAGGCTTTGACAAGATTGTTGGTTTGTTTACTGCTCAGAGAGAATGTGATTTTGACCAACGATAAAACACAATGTGTGAGAAAAAGCTGTTAGATTTAAGGTAGACAGTTTTAAATTTACAAAAAAAGTCTCACATTCATAACAGAAAACTTCAACTTTGACAGCAAAATTACTAATTTATGAATTTCAAATATCTTGGAAAAAAATCAACTTTAAGTGACAAAAAGCTTAAAATTCAGCAGCAATTGTCTGTAAATTTCCAATGAAAGTCTGATCGACAGGGGAAGGTTTCTTGTTGAGTCACAAGGCAGTCAGAGACAGCAGACTTTAGCTCTGATATAGTGTTTCCACTAGAGGAGCAGTGGGTCTCTGCTGCTGAAGATACTTTTATCTCAGA
The DNA here is from genome assembly GCA_020510985.1 of Pholidichthys leucotaenia. Lineage (NCBI taxonomy): Eukaryota > Metazoa > Chordata > Actinopteri > Cichliformes > Pholidichthyidae > Pholidichthys > Pholidichthys leucotaenia. The sequence continues at coordinate 270,221,670 of CM035844.1, read as the reverse complement.
GGCTTCATAGGATGAACTTTCTCTCTTTGTGTCAGAACCATATTCCAGCACCATTCTTGTGTCTCTTTGTCCCTCCAGATGTCCCACAGCAAAATGACTTTAACCAGGAGGAGGTTGTGGATGAGCAGCAGCTTCTGAACCAGGAGAGAAACTTTATTGTTGTTCAGGTGGGAGCAGATTGTTCCCAGATTAAAGAGGAACAGGAGGACGTCTGCATCAGTCAGGAGGGAGAGCAGTTTGGACTGAAGCAGGAGACCCAAACCTTTGATGAAGGTTGGTGCAGGTCAAGGTTCCACTCAGTGATTGATGAGACAGAAGAAGTGAAGTGAAAAATGACATGAGGGCAGTCAGCCTGAGGAAAGACAAAGTAGTAGATCAAAAAGTTCTAACAAAAAAGACAAAAAAAATGATGTGATAAAATAAATAAATAAAATGTAGACTTAAAGTAAATGACGTGGAGAGTTAAATGACAAAATGAATATGTAATATAGAAAAATGACTAAATACCTAAATATTCAATGATGGGCCATAAATCCAGCCTGGATTGAAGGGCTCAGTATAAAGGAGTCCAACCCACCAGCACAACTTAAACAAGGTTTCTTAGAAAAAAGCTAAAAGTGATGAACAGCAGTTCTGCAGTCATGGCTTCCATGCTGAGAAGAGACAGAGAGGTAGAACCTAACCAGGCCCTGATCAGCAGCCACAGATCACAGGATCCCACAGGTGTCCCCAGGTTTGCTGAAAAAGTGAAAATGAATAAGATGAAGAGTGAGAATCTCAGCTGGAATCAGTGAAGAAAGTAGAAAAGCACTCAGAGAGGGCATACCTCCACCAAGGCTCCTTCTGTCCCTCATGGATCACCTCCAAAATGTCATGGGTTTGTGTGTAGGTCTAGAGCCACTTCTGGTGAAAATTGCATCAAAGTCTGTTCAGTAGTTTTGGAGTGTTGTTGCTCACACACTGTGAGAAGATAAGAGCCTTGGCTGAGGTATGCACTCTCAGATGATCACCAAAATGTAATGGGTTCCTCTGTAGCCCAAGAACCGCCTTGGTGAAAATTTCATCCAAATCCATCCAGTAGTTTTTGGAGTATTGTTGCTAAAACTCTGTGAGAAGATAAGAGCCTTGGCTGAGGTTTCCATTCTCAGATCATCACCAAAATCTAATCATCTGTTCCCCGTGCCATTGCACACTTTTCCTGAAAAGTTCATCAAAATCCGTTCATAACTTTTTGAGTAAAGTTGTTAACAGACAGACAGACAAACGGCGGCAAAAACAGCCTCCTTGGTAGAGGTACATCTGTCATCAAAGTGCTACAACTATTGGACTGTTTGCTTTAAATTGTGACTCCTGGTGGATCAGGAAAGTCTTTAGTCGGGGCAGCTCTAGTCTTTCTTGTGTTTCTTCATCCCTCTGTTCTCTGTAGAGAAGCAGTTAGAACTTTAGTGAGGGCTCCATCAGGTCATTACTTCTGACTGGATTATTGCTGCTTTCAAAATCAAAAGAAAACACAAACTGATATTTGTCACCTGGAATGTAAGAACACTGATGATCAAGGAAAATGACGACCAACAAAGCAACACTGACAAAAGTGACTGTTCAACAAGACCTGGACGAAGAACCTCAATAGTAGGACTGGAGCTTGGAAACCATCATGTTGACATTGCAGTAGGGCTGTAGCTAATGACTGTTTTACAGCTCAGGTAATCATCTACTCTAATTGAAGATTACTCGAGTAATCGGATACTTAAAAAAAAAAACTTGCATTGACCACCATATGTGGAACTTTTTCCTAAAGATCAGCAGTTATTGTACAAAACACTCAGTAACACAGGTCCACATTTATTGCAATGTTTATTGGATAGAACGTAACTTTAAATGTTGCGTTGCATCATAAATTTCATGTTTTTTCCCCCCTTTGTTGTATTATTCTGTTCCTTTCTTTTAATATTTACTTTTAATCTATCCGAAATAAAGATTCATTCATTCATTCATTCAAAGTTTTGAACAAGAAAAAACATTTGCAAATTTATGAGAACAAAGAAGCAAATTTAGACGAAAATAGTTGGAGATTTAAAGTTGGTCCTCCACATGCAGTTTATTCTGTTATCAAACACTGTGGAGGAAGTTACTCTGCTGTGTTTGAACAGTTTGAGTTGGTCTCTTTATCGTCACTTGCTGATGTAGTGAAGTCTCTGAAGCCAACAAATTGCTCACTGGATGTTGTTCCCGCTGGAATCCTGAAAATGGTTTTTAATACTGTAGGACCTGGTCTTTTGGTTTTTATTAATTCCTGCCTTAGTTCAGGATTTGTCTCACCTGCTTTTAAACATGCTGTGGTTAGGCCCCTTCTTAAAAAACCTCACCTTGACCCTTCAGTTTTATCTAATTTTAGACCCATTTCTCATTTGCCCTTTTTATCTAAGGTTCTAGAAAAAGATGTTTTTATACAGTTACAGTCTTTTTTAGAAGACAATTCTATTTTTGAGAAGTTTCAATCTGGGTTTAGATTTCGTCATAGCACTGTGTCTGCCCTGCTTAAGGTGCACAATGATAGTATGATGTCTGTGGCGGCATGGAATAATAAGCGGCGAAACTGAGAGTTTTTGAGGGATTTTATTAATCATACCGCCATCACTGAGCTCACCCCAGCCCTGTGGGTGCGGGCTGGAGCGAGCTCTCAGGCTCTCGTAGGGTGTAGTCAGATGAGCAGTCAAAGAGAGTGAGCTACAGAGCATATGCAGTTTTTATACCCAGTTACAGACAAAGCATTCACAGCAGTAGGTATGGACATTTGCATTTGAGAGACACGCATAACAATAGGGAGATTACTGGCCGGAATTTGTCTCTGCTCCGGAGCTGTAGGACAAAAGAGGTTACAAGGCACATCTAGAATCAGAATCAGAATCAGAATCAGGTTTATTGCCATTGTTCATGTAGTACACAAACTAGGAATTTGTCTCGGTACAGTGCTGCAACATTAAACATGATAAGATAAGAGAAATAAACTATACATGTAATAAAGTGTAGGATAAGATTAAGTGATACTGGTCAACAGTTAAAATATATATTAGCGAGACTTCCGGGAAGATGGCGGAGAGACATAACACTTAAACAAAGAGCTCTCCCTAGCCGGATTAAAAATCATCGGTAAATGGCCAACTCGACATAAACGAATCAATAAACTAAGGGATGAAAACACGAAGGAACCGGGCACAAGGACAAAAACAGGGTAAAATTGAAGAATTCCTCTCCAACAACGCAGGAAAAACCGCTGTACGCAAAGCCCAAAAAAACGAGATGTCCACAGCAGTGAAAATGGAGGACGCCAGACTCGACAACATGAACGCTGGCATCGCCAGTTTGGGTGAAGAGTTGAGAGAATTCAAGCGACAGCTACAACAGGATTTAGCGGCTCTTAAGGAGGAACTGAAAAAAGAAATTAAGGAGGAAATCATGGACCTCCGAAGAGAAATGGAGCGTAAATTAACGGAAAACATGGAGGAGCTGCGCTCCCAGCGGGCGTGTATGACAGAAGCGCAGACCCGAATTTCGGAACTAGAAGATTGGAAAAGCGAGGCAAACGAACAACTACAGACCCTGACGACGCAAACGCAGAGGATGCAGGAGAAAATAAACGACTTGGAGAGCAGATCCCGACGAAGCAATATGCGCATCTTTGGAATTCCGGAGGGCATTGAAGGCAACTCGATGACAAAATTCATGGATCAGTTCTTAAAAAAAGAACTGGAAATACCCGGAGAAACGGATCTGCAGATTCAACGGGCGCACAGAACACCGGCACAGAACCCGAAAACAAACTCTCCACCCAGGTCAGTTGTGGTAAACTTTGTGAAATATGACATAAAGGAAAGAATCCTGACGCAAGCATGGAAAAAAAAGATACGAATCGGCGACAAACAGGTATTTTTTGACCATGACTACCCGACAGAAATCGTGCAGCAGCGGAAGAAATATGCCAATATTAAAAAAACGCTGAAAGAGAAAAAAATTAGATTCCAAACGCCGCTAACGAAAATGAGGATTCATTGGGAGGAAGGCACAAGAACCTACAACACGGCCGAAGAGGCAGCGCGGGATATGATGGAGCGGGGCCTTGAGGTGAGCGTGCCGAAGGAGACGGCTGGAGCAGCGGCGGCCCTGAACGCACCACGACAGACGGAGTGGAGACGAGTGAACGGCGGAAGAAGGGGGAGAGACGTAGAGCAGCGGGCCCAGGACAAGCTACAAGGCTTTCAACTGAAAGCCTAGATCATAACAAAGATTAAGAAAGGCACAGAAGAAATGAAGGCCAAGAAGACAAGGTAAAAGAGAAACAGACGGCTAGGAGAGGTTTAAGTGATATTTGTTGGACATTTCTAGACTTATGACTATTACTTTGATAGTAATTAGAAGTCTAGGGAGGGCCCTTCACTCTGTGAAGACAAACCCCCCACCCACCAACAGGGACCAGTGGGCAGAAGAAAGGCCCAAAGTACGGAGGTCGAGTTTTTTTAATGTGTTTTTATATAAATATGTGTTATTTTTGTTGTTAAAGGGGCTAGGAGCACAAGTTAAAAAAAATGGAAAAACATGAATATGGGTAAAAATCTTAAGATAATGACACTAAACGTGAATGGTCTGAACTCACCTGTTAAAAGGGAAAGAATAATAAGAAAATTCCAGAAGGAAAAAGCTGAAATTATATTTATGCAAGAGACACATTTGAGCAAGGCAGAACATGTGAAACTAAAGAGATTTGGCTATAAGAACTCCTACTACAGTTCATTTAAGGGAGGAGCAAAAAGGGGGGTTATGATACTAATCTCAAACAAAATACAATTTGAAAGTGAACAGGAAATCCAGGATAAAGAAGGCAGGTATGTAATAATAAAGGGAAGAATAGATGGTATGCAGATCACATTAGTGAACATCTATGCCCCACCAGAAAGTGACAAGGGTTTTTTTCAACATCTGTTTGATCTCATAGCAACACACAGTGAAGGAGTCCTAATTTGTGGAGGAGACTTAAATGCTGTCATGGATCATGAAGTTGACACAACAAGTGTTAAGAAGACAAAAAAACATGTAACAAAGTTCATAAGAACCTCACTGGCAGAAATGGGTATGGTAGACATATGGAGGGACCTACACCCACTCGAAAAAGACTATACACATTATTCAGCAGCCCATAAAGTACACTCTAGAATAGATTACTTCCTTATGAATGAAGGTGACAGACACAGGGTGAGAAATTGTTGGATTGGAGGGGCAGAAATATCAGATCATAATCCTATATACATGGAAATATACACTCACCGGCCACTTTATTAGGTACACCATGCTAGTAACGGGTTGGACCCCCTTTTGCCTTCAGAACTGCCTCAATTCTTCGTGGCATAGATTCAACAAGGTGCTGGAAGCATTCCTCAGAGAGTTTGGTCCATATTGACATGATGGCATCACACAGTTGGCGCAGATTTGTCGGCTGCACATCCATGATGCGAATCTCCCGTTCCACCACATCCCAAAGATGCTGTATTGGATTGAGATCTGGTGACTGTGGAGGCCATTTGAGTACAGTGAACTCATTGTCATGTTCAAGAAACCAGTCTCAGATGATTCCAGCTTTATGACATGGCGCATTATCCTGCTGAAAGTAGCCATCAGAAGTTGGGTACATTGTGGTCATAAAGGGATGGACATGGTCAGCAACAATACTCAGGTAGGCTGTAGCGTTGCAACGATGCTCAATTGGTACCAAGGGGCCGAAAGAGTGCCAAGAAAATATTCCCCACACCATTACACCACCACCACCAGCCTGAACCATTGATACAAGGCAGGATGGATCCATGCTTTCATGTTGTTGACGCCAAATTCTGACCCTACCATCCGAATGTCGCAGCAGAAATCGAGACTCATCAGACCAGGCAACGTTTTTCCAATCTTCTATTGTCCAATTTCGATGAGCTTGTGCAAATTGTAGCCTCAGTTTCCTGTTCTTAGCTGAAAGGAGTGGCACCCGGCGTGGTCTTCTGCTGCTGTAGCCCATCTGCCTCAAAGTTCGACGTACTGTGCGTTCAGAGATGCTCTTCTGCCTACCTTGGTTGTAACGGGTGGTTATTTGAGTCACTGTTGCCTTTCTATCAGCTCGAACCAGTCTGGCCATTCTCCTCTGACCTCTGGCATCAACAAGGCATTTCCGCCCACAGAACTGCCGCTCACTGGATATTTTTTCTTTTTCGGACCATTCTCTGTCAACCCTAGAGATGGTTGTGCGTGAAAATCCCAGTAGATCAGCAGTTTCTGAAATACTCAGACCAGCCCTTCTGGCACCAACAACCATGCCACGTTCAAAGTCACTCAAATCACCTTTCTTCCCCATACTGATGCTCGGTTTGAACTGCAGGAGATTGTCTTGACCATGTCTACATGCCTAAATGCACTGAGTTGCCGCCATGTGATTGGCTGATTAGAAATTAAGTGTTAACGAGCAGTTGGACAGGTGTACCTAATAAAGTGGCCGGTGAGTGTATTTAAACAATAGAAAACGACAAACAACATGGAAACTTAACATAGGACTGTTAAATGATGAGAAAATGAAAGAAAGAATAAAAATAAACATAAACGAATATATCCAAGAGAATGACAATGAAGAAGTGGACCCAACAATACTATGGGACGCACTAAAAGCCGTGTTAAGGGGTAAATTAATTGTTGAAACAGGAAAAGCAAATAAGACTAAGCTGGAAGCATATGAACAAAGATGTGAGAGACTAAGGGAATTAGAACGTAAACATCAAAGCACAAATGATCCAAAAATATATCAAGAAATTAAAGAAGAAAAAACAAAGATAAAAGAAACACAAATGGATGAAATTGAAAGGAAAAATAGATATCTAAAGCAAAAATATTATGAAACGGGGCCAAAAGCCACAAAACTGCTGGCAAAACGGTTAAGAAAACAACAAACAATGAATAATGTATACAAGATTAAAGACCCCACCACAAATAAAACCACAGTTAACCCAGAAAACATCGAAGAAATTTTCCATAATTTCTACCAAGAACTATACTCGCAACCTGAAGAAACAAATACTAAAGATATCAAAAAATTTCTAGACACATTGGACTTGCCATCAATAGGAAATCAACAAAATGAAAAACTAACAGCAGAAATAACAACACAAGAGATCAGAGATGTGATTAAGTCACTTAAAAATGGTAAATCACCAGGTAGTGATGGATACCCATCTGAGTTTTATAAACTGTTTATAGAAGAACTCATGCCACAACTCCTAAAGTCATTTAATTGGACGCTGAACAACAACAAAATACCTCCAACATGGAACGAAGCAATCATTTCAGTTATTTTAAAACCAGGGAAAGATAAAGAACAATGCGGAAACTATAGACCAATCTCTTTATTAAATGTAGATTATAAAATATACACAACAATTATATGTAAACGAATAAAGACATTCTTGACGGAATTGATAGAAGATGATCAAACTGGATTCATAGAGGGACGCCAAACACATGACAATATCAGGAGAACAATACATATAATTAACCAAATACATAAAGAAAAGAAAAGCGCAGTAATAATGAGTTTAGACGCAGAAAAAGCATTTGACAGGGTTAACTGGAAATTCCTATATAGTGTACTGGAGCGCTTTGGATTTAACGAAAAATCAGTACAATGCATAAGGACGCTATATCAAGAACCTGTGGCAAGAATCAAGATAAACGGTAGCTTAACAGACAAAGTAAATATACAAAGATCAACTAGGCAGGGATGCTGCTTATCGCCCACCTTGTTTGCTCTGTTCATAGAACCATTGGCTCAAGCGATACGACAAAATAAGAAATTAAAAGGTGTAACAATAAAGGGGGCGGAACACAAGATTGGGCTATTTGCAGACGATATTATAGTTTACCTTGAACAACCAGATAAATCAATAATGGAAATGATGAACTTGATAGAAAATTTTGGAAAATTATCAGGATACAAGATAAACATAACAAAAACACAAGTACTGACATTCCACTATAACCCTCTAAACCAGATAACTGATAAGATCAAACTAAACTGGAAGCAAAAAGAAATAAAATACCTTGGAGTGAACATACCTAAAGACCTAAGCAAAATATATAAAGCAAACTATGATAGGTTGGAACAAGAAATAAAAAAAGATATTGATAGATGGTCAATCTTAAATATGGATCTGAATTCAAAAATTGAGACAGTCAAAATCAGCATACAACCTAGATTACTTTACCTCTTCCAGGCTATACCAACAGAGATTCCAGATGCCCAATTCTCAAAGTGGGACAGGATGATATCGAGATTTGTTTGGGGAGGTAAAAAACCAAGAGTGAAATATAAAACCCTCCAATTACCAAAAGAGAAAGGAGGCATGGGCCTACCGAGTCTAAAGGAATATTACTACTCAGCACAAATAAGATATATCATATGTTGGTGCGACGAGGGATATGAGGCAAAATGGAAAGAAATGGAAAAGGAAATTGAGGGACTCCCAGTACAAAGCATAATAGGGGATAAAGATGCATATAAGCAAATCAAACAAATAGACCCAATCACCAAATTTACTTTAGAACTGTGGTATAAAATAGTACAAAAATATAATATAAGGGAAGACATAAAACTATTGAAATGGGTAGCATTTGACAGTCAGTTTGAACCGGCAAAACAAGATAGGGGATACAAAAATCTGGTGAACAAGGGAATCACAGCATGGGGCAATATCGGAAAAAAAGATCTCGGGAGCTTTGTAAATATCAGGAGAAAATTTAAATTAGAAAGATCGGAATTTTTCAGGTATCTGCAGATGAGAGATTACTATATGAAGAAGATTAGGCATAACCTCCAAACAGATGTGAACGAGATTATACAACTTATTTTAAGCTCATATGCAGGAAATAAAATAAGAATTATTTCAAAACTATATCAGAAACTTATGACAAACAATCATACAAGTAACTATATAAAGGAGAAATGGGAGAAAGAGCTCAATTTAAACATAACAGAAGAAAGCTGGCAGGAAATATGGAAAACACAACACACATCAACAAATTCAAGGGCATGGAGGGAATTTGGATGGAAAAACCTGATTCGCTTTTTCATTACACCACAGATTCAAGGAAAATATACAAATACCCAATCTTTATGCTGGAGGGGATGTGGGGCTCAAAATGCAGACCACTCACATATGTTTTGGAAATGCTACAAAATATCATCATTTTGGAAATCTATGCATGTGACAATACAGAGGATATTAGGATATAATATACCAATGAACTGTAACCTGATGTACTTATGTGATCTTAAAAAAGACAGTGTTATACAGGCTGAGGACAGATATCTAGTTAAAATCTTGTTGATTGCATGTAAAAAAACTATCACAAAAAAATGGCGATCAGAAGTTCTTCCTGACCAAGAACAATGGACTGACATTGTTGAGGACATACGTATGATGAAAAAACTAACATATCGACGAAGAATGCAAGAAGGAATATGGGAGAAAAAATGGCGGAAATGGACACACTACAAAGTGCAACAACGAGGCAGAAATTGAAAGAATAACCAAAGACACTGAAAAAACCAGAAGAATTAAGAGATGGAAACTAAAAACTTGATGCTCCAACATTTGTCCCCCCCCCCTTTTATTTTTTATTTTTTTTTATTTTTTATTTTTATTTTGTTTATTTTTTTTTATTTTTCCCTACCCTAACCCCTTTGTTTTTTAAATGTAGAATGTGATCTGAATGCATTATATATGATGAAAAATGAATAAAAATCTAAGTTACAAAAAAAAAAAATATATATTAGCCAGCAGCAGATACTGTGGAGAACTATATAGTGCAGTCGGTAATGCAGGAAGAAAACAGTGATGATTAACATGAGTCTGGTTGAGCTGCTGTACATGGTGCACGAGAGTCACTTAGTGTTCAGCAGTCTAATGGCAGAGGGGAAGAAGCTGTTCATGTGACGGGAGGTTTTAGTCTGGATGGACCGAAGTCTTCTACCAGAGGGGAGGGGGGCAAACAGTACGTGACCAGGGTGTGAGGGATCGGCTATGATCCGGCCAGCACGCCTCCGGGTCCTGGAGATGTACAGATCCTGGAGAGATGGGAGCTTGCAGCCGATCACCTTCTCAGCAGTGCGCACGACGCGCTGCAGCCTTAGTCTGTCCCTGGCAGTGGCTCCTGCGTACCACACGGTTATGGAGGTGGTGAGGATGGACTCGATGATGGCTGTGTAGAACTGCACTAACATCTTGGTGGGTAGCTTGAGCTTCCTCAGCTGCCGCAGGAAGAACATCCTCTGCTGGGCTTTTTTGATGAGTGAGCTGATGGTCAGCTCCCATTTGAGGTCCCTGGTGATGGTAGTGCCTAGGAAGCGGAAGGAATCAGCAGTGGTGATGGGAGAGCCTGAGAGGGTGAGGGGGGGCAGAGGGGTTGTGACTTTCCTGAAGTCTACAATCATCTCCACTGTCTTCAGAGCGTTCAGCTGCAGGTTGTTATTGTCGCACCAGGACGCCAGCTGGGCCACCTCTCTCCTGTAGGCGGACTCGTCGCCGTTGGAGATGAGCCCGATGAGGGTGGTGTCGTCCGCAAACTTGATCAACTTGACAGACTGGTGGCTGGAGGTGCAGGAGTTGGTGTAAAGGGAGAAGAGTAGGGGGGAAAGTACACAGCCCTGGGGTGATCCGGTGCTGATGCTAGTATAGTCTGAGACAGTCTTTCCCAGCCGCACATGCTGCCTCCGGTCCGTCAGGAAGTCGATGATCCACCTGCAGAGGGAGTCAGGCACGTTGAGCAGGGACAGCTTGTCCCGGAGCAGAGCGGGGCGGATGGTGTTGAATGCGGAGCTGAAGTCCACAAACAGGATCCTGGCGTAGGTTCCCGGGGAGTCCAGGTGCTGCAGGATGGAGTGGAGGGCCAGGTTGACTGCATCGTCTACAGACCTGTTGGCTCGGTAGGCAAACTGCAGCGGGTCCAGGAGAGGGGTGGTGATGGACTTGAGGTGGGACAGGACCAGGCGCTCAAAGGACTTCATGACTACAGAGGTGAGCGCTACAGGTCTGTAGTCATTAAGTCCAGTGATCCGTGGCTTCTTGGGGACAGGGATGATGGTGGAGGATTTGAGGCAGGATGGCACGTGGCATAACTTAAGGGAGGTGTTAAAAATGTCTGTGAATACAGGAGCCAGCTGTTTCGCACAGAGTCTCAGGGTGGAGGGAGACACGCCGTCTGGGCCGGGGGACTTGTGCGGGTTCAGTCTGGAGAACTGTTTGAGCACATCCTGCTCACTGATGATAAGGGGAGGGGGGGAGGAGGGGGGGGTGCCTTAAATGAAGTAGGGAATGTGGAGGCTGTGGAGCTGGAGGGAGGGGGGGAGTTGGACACAGATGACGAGGTGTCAAAACGGGCATAGTGTTGGGACAGTCTCTGACAAAGGGCTTTGTCATCCTGACCTTTAGGAGCCTTAGGTCGATAGTTGGTGATTTGCCTCAGTCCTCTCCACACGGAAGCCGAATCATTAGCAGTGAACTGCTGCTGGAGTCTCTCTGAGTATAGAGATTTAGCCCTCTTCAGCTCTCTGTTAAACCGGTATTTAACCTCCCTGTAGCAGTCCCTGTCTCCACTTTTCAGCGCTGCTTCCTTCTCCTTCCTGATCTGTCTGAGCTTAGCTGTGAACCAGGGTTTGTCATTAGAGTAACTCACCCTGGTGCGTGATGGAAGAATGTTCTCTTCACAAAAGTGGATATATGAGTTCACAGTGTCCGTGTACTCATCCAGATCATGCGTGGCTCCTTTAAGCATGCCCCAGTCAGATATTTCCATGCACGTTTCCAGCTTCTCCTCAGCATCACTGGTCCGTATCTTCGTAGTGCTCACAACAGGTTTAGTGAGCTTCAATCTCTGTCTGTATGTGGGAATGAGGTGAACCATCACGTGATCAGATAATCCCAGCGCAGCGCGAGGGACAGCGCGATATGCGTCTTTCACTGTGGTGTAACAGTGATCCAGTGTGTTTAATCCTCTGGTGGGGCATTTAATAAACTGTTTGTAGCGGGGGAGATCGTGGCTCAGATTGCACTGATTAAAGTCGCCAGCCACAATAATCAGCGAGTCTGGAAAACTCCGCTCTGTGTGTTGAATGTGATCCGCGAGCACGCGCTGAGCTTCGCGCGTGTCCGCGTCGGGAGGGGCGTACACAGCGATGAGTATGAAAGAAGCAAACTCCCGCGGGGAATAGAAGGGCTTGCAATTGATAACAAGAAATTCCAAGGCAGGAGAACAGTGTTTGGAAATTTCCGTTACATCAGAGCACCAGCTGCAGTTGATGTAGAAGCAGACACCGCCTCCTGTGGTCTTGCCGGAAAGCTCTGTGTCACGATCAGCACGGAAGAGCTGAAAGCCGTCGAGGCGCAGCGCGCTGTCCGGTATATTTTCCCGGAGCCAGGTCTCAGTAAAGCAGAGGACAGCTGAGGAGGCGAGGTCCTTAAAACGCATCAGCAGTCTCAGTTCATCTACCTTGTTAGAGAGAGAGTTGGTATTGGACAGAAATATGCCAGGCAGCGCCGTTCGCGAGCCTCTCCTGCGAAGTCGTACGAGAGCGCCCGCTCGTCTTCCTCTCTTCCGCCGTCTCACTTTCCGAGCCAAACAATAAACCAGATCGGTGGCAGGGGCTAGAAAAACTGGGAGGAGGTCCGTGGGGGTCAAAGTCCTGATATTTAGAAGTTCTTCACGGGTATAAGTGCAAGCAGACACACAATTGACAAACAAAAACAAACAAAGAGCGCAGCGAAGCACCATGTCGACCGCTGTGGGCGCCATCTTGGATCGAAGAGAGCCCCGGGGAGAGCCCCAATATGTAGATTGTTAACTGATAACAATCTACATATTGTTATCAGTCCATAGATCACACTGCTATGTTAATTGCTCCCGCTGAGCGCTCTGCTTGTCCGTGGCTGTTGTGGGGGTCACCCACAGAACCCCCCCCCCCAGAGGGCTCAGTGGAGAGCTGAGGCCTTACTGAAGCGCGGCAGGCCAGTAGTGAAACAAATCAGGATTTGGCCAGAGAGTGCAACCTCTGCACTGAAAGACTGTTTTCTGCACGCAGACTGGGAGGTCTTCAAAATAGCAGCCTCCCAGGAAGACAAGACAGATGTGGAGGAGTATGCTGAAACGGTCACCAGCTACATCGCGAAGTGCACAGAGGATGTCACTACAGTGAAGACCATCACTGTGCGGGGAAACCATAAGCCCTGGATGACTGCAGAGGTGCGCTCGTTGCTTGCAGCCATAGATGCAGCCTTCAGAGCGAAGGACAGGATCGCCCTCCGCTCAGCCAGGTCTGCGCTCTCAAAGGGAATTAGGACGGCGAAGCGCGCCTATGCGGAGAAAATCCAGGGACACCTCTGTGACACTTGGAACACCAAGCAGATGTGGCAGGGAGTTCGGACACTGACAGGCTATAAGTCTAGGCAGGGGGTCGATGATGATGACGCTTCGCTTCCAGACAGGCTCAACGACTTCTTTGCACGTTTTGAAGCATCAAACTTAACAATCAGAGGGAGGGCTGGCCCACCCCCACCATCGGTCGGACCAGCTTTTACCATCAACACAGCGGACACACGGAGGACCCTAACCAGGGTCAACCCACATAAAGCTGCAGGTCCGGTCAACATCCCGGGACGTGTGCTCTGAGACTGCGCGAGCGAGTTGGTGGATGTCTTGACTGACATTTATAACATCTCCTTGAGTCAGGCCATCGTTCCCAGATGCTTCAAGACCTCTATCATAGTACCGGTGGCAAAGAAACCAGTTGTGTCCTGTCTGAATGACTATCGTCCTGTTGCACTAACACCAATTGTGATGAAGTGTTTTGAACGGCTTGTCAAACCACACATCACAGCCTGCCTCCCTGCATCACATGACCCGCTCCAGTTTGCATATCGTTCAAACTGCTCCACGGAGGATGCTATAGTCACCACCCTGCACTCTGTCATCACCCACCTGGATCAGAAAGACACCTACGCCAGACTCCTGTACACTGATTTCAGTTCAGCATTCAACACCATTATTCCCCAGAGACTGATGGAGGTGGGACTTATTCAGAGGGATGAGGAATCAATGTACAGGCAAGAAGTGAGAGACCTGGAGGGCTGGTGCAGGGAGAACAATCTGGTGCTCAACGTGGACAAAACGAAGGAGATGAAAACGAAGGAGATGATTATCGACTTCCGGCGGTCACAGCCTGAACACGTCCCCGTCAGCATCGGCGGCTGTTTAGTGGAGAGAGTGGAGAACATCAAGTTCCTCGGAGTGCAGATCTCGCAGGACCTGACCTGGAGCAAGAATTCCTTGGAGATCAGGAAGCGGGCCCAGCTGATACTGCACTTCTTGAGGAAACTCAAACAGGCCTCTCTCCCCATCTGCATCCTCAGGACCTTCTACAGAGGTGTGGTGGAGAGTGTTCTGACGTACTGCATTGCTACAGTGGGGCAAAAAAGTATTTAGTCAGCCACCAATTGTGCAAGTTCTCCCACTTGAAAGGTGACAGAGGTCTCCAATTTTCATCATAGGTATACCTCAACTATGAGAGACAAAATGAGAAAAAAAAAATCCAGAAAATCACATTGAAGGATTTTTAATGAATCAATTGGTAAATTCCTCGGTAAAATAAGTATTTGGTCACCTACAAACAAGCAAGATTTCTGGCTCTCACAGACCTGTATGAATGATGTGAAATTTTCTGAGATTCATCAGAACACAGCCATGATAATAACTGAACATCAACATTAGTATAACATCAAACGTGTTACCATGGCGCCATGGCGAAGTTTGACTCCTCCCCTTACAACTTCAACCACCTGTAACTTGGCCAAAACTTGTCCCATGTCCACAAAACTTTCCATGAAGGAAAATAGTCCCACCCCGAACGCAATGACATCAAAATACCTGACAACTGATATAGCGCCACATAGTGGTTAATGAAAGAATTGCTGAAAACTGTTTTATTTATTACTCACAAGCGGCTTTGCAGAATGATGTGAAATTTTCTGAGATTCATCAGAACACAGCCATGATAATAACTGAACATTAACATCAGTATTCAATTCAATTCAATTCAACTTTATTTATATAGCGCCATTTCACAACAACAGTCATCTCATAGCACTATCAACTGTAGGGAGGACCCCCACAGTTGCAGAAAGTCCCCAGCAATCAGGCGATCCCCTGTGAGCAAGCACTTGGCGACGGTGGAGAGGAAAAACTCCCTTTTAACAGGAAGAAACCTCCAGCAGAACCAGGCTCAGGGAGGGGCAGTCATCTGCTGCGACTGGCTGGGGGGTGAGGGGATAGAGAAGAAGAAAAGAACAGACATGTAGAGAGCAAACAGCACGATGGGGACTCAATCTATGGGAGAGAACAAACAAATGTTAATGACCAGCAAAAAAAAAAAAAATATTTCATAGAGAGTGAGGAAAGGAGTGAGGCCCAGTGCATTACTGGAGGTCCCCCGGCTGACTAAACCTATTAGCAGCATAACTAAGGGAGGGTTCAGAAAACACATGATCCCTCCCTAATTGTAGGCTATATCAAAAAGGTAGGTTTTAGCCCTATTCTTAAAAACAGAGATCGAGTCTGACTCCCGAATCCAGATTGGCAGCTGATTCCACAGGAGAGGAGCTTGATAACTGAAGGCTCTGCCTCCCATTGTACTTTTGGAGATTCTAGGTATTACAAGTAAACCTGCATTTTGGGAGCGTAGTGCTCTGTTAGGATGATACGGTAGTATCAGATCTTTTAAATAAAAAGGAGCCTGATTGTTTAGAGCTTTGTAAGTAAGAAGAAGGATTTTAAACTTAATTCTAAACTCTATGGGAAGCCAATGAAGGGAGGCCAGAACCGGAGAGATATGATCTCTCTTTCTAGTACCTGTTAAAACTCTTGCTGCAGCATTTTGGATCAGCTGAAGACTTTTTAAAGATGTTTTAGGACAGCCTGATAATAAAGAATTACAATAATCTAATCTCGAGCTAACAAAAGCGTGGATCAGCTTCTCAGCATCACTCTGAGACAAGATGCTCCTAATCTTGGCAATATTACGCAAATGATAGAAGGCAGTCTTAGAAACAAATTTAATATGTGAATTGAAGGACAAGTATGACATCAAACGTGTTACCATGGACACACCCTCCTCGCCATTAAATCCGTGAGCTTATGGGCAGGGGTGGGAACGTCCTGGAGTCATGAAATTTGGAACATAGGTTTAGGTTACTGTCATATATAGTACAATATGGGTGGACAACACATAACTGACAAGGAAGTTGCCCCACCCACAAAAATGAGTGGTGGAGGTGCACATATCTTTTCCACTATATCAAATTTTTTGCCGGAATTGTTATGATGGAGATTAGTCCCACTCCGCGCACTCCTACATAAAAATATTTGACAAAAAGGATACTGCTACTTACTGCTCACAGGAAGATCTGAGCCAGATGGTTTACTTTATTATTCATGCAGCCGTTGCAGTGATGATGCCACATTTTCCGAGCCAGCTAGGGACTATGGGCGCCAGGTTCTGCGGGTTCGCGGGGGGCGAAGGCCCGTTTACACCTGCTTGCAGGTTTAATTTTATTTTTATTTGCAAGGTGAACTGTCTGGTTTTTTTTTCAAAGAGCTTGGATCATTATTACGCATCATTACGCTGAGGCACTATTGCCATTGTGCCCTGCATGAGAATAAGGACAGAGGTGAATATACTGGGAAAGACGGTATAAGACTGTTGAAAGTTTCCATCCATCCATCCATCCATCTTCTACCACTTTTCCAGAGGTCCGGGTCACGAAGGCAGCAGTTCAAGCAGAGAAGCCCAGAATTCCCTCTCCCCAGCCACCTGCTCCAGCTCTTCAGAGGGGATACCAAGGCGTTCCCAGACCAGCTGGGAGACACAGTCTCTCCACCGAGACCTGGGTCTGTCCCGGAGTCTCCTCCCAGTGGGACATGCCTGAAACACCTCAAGTGTAACCCTTATTGTAACCCTTGCTTTATGTTAATTAGGTAAGGGAAATAATTAAGTGTAGACCAGTTGCTAGGTTCGTAAGGGTTACAATAGGGAATTAGAGTGAGTGTGGAATGAAATAGCTGGAGGCAAGAAATGAGCAATTCATGTCTGTATTAATAAATATAGAAGGAGCAAAATATACAAACAATGTACAAATATAAAAATATAACAACGGCCGGCATGAAATAAAACCCCAAAAGTGTCCTACTGAGCTTAGTGTTTGTTTGTCCGTTCGAGTTAGTTGTTTGACCAGTCAGGCTATCTCGTATCTCCAGACTCAGGTTTCCAATCCTGGGCACTGGAGACAGGAAAGATGCTCTTCACTTGAAATCTTGGTTAGATCTCAGTCCAATCTTGGTTCAGTCTCGGGTCAGGCTCGCCATCTCCATTCGGAGAGAATCCAGGATCCAGAAGGTTTTTGGTCGGCAACCAAAAAAACCTAGCCTGCACGACAATAATGGTATTATTGTTTACAGCTAGAGTAGTTCGTCTTCCAATCCCTTCTTATATAACACCATAGCTTAGTGTTTAAATTCTTCTCTCATATTACTATTATCACAATCCAGCAATATAGTAATATCTTACATCTCACATCTTGCATCTTACATGCATGTGTTCTTTTTCTTTTCTCACAATCTCTCTGGTAGCACATGGAATACCCTTTTTTCATGTAACCAGTTAAATGAAATCCTCTTCCTATCTCTACATCATTTAACCATGAAATTATGATTAATCCTCTCTAACCTTGTCTCTGTAAATCATGAAATGAAATACAATTAATTTATCACATAACCATGGAATATACTGTCCCATCACATCCAATATTCCCTCATGCCAAAAACATGCATGTTAGGTTAATTGGCTGTTCTAAATTGTCCCTAGATATTTGTTTCCTATAGGCCCTTAGAATAGAGGGTTAGTATTAATGAAAGCGCTTTGAGTGGTCTTTGTGACTAGAAAAGCACTATATAAGTGCAGGTTAGTTAGTTAGTTAGTTTTAAAATCAGTAAACCCTGTCTGGGCTACTGGGTTTAACATAACCTATGCTTTTACTTAGAGGGCTAACACCATGTGCTTTTAGCATCAAACTACACATTACATTCGACAGAAATGGTGCATAAGAGCTAAAAGTACTTTAGCATACCGTTGGGAACTGAAATCACATTTAGGGAAACCATACAGACATAAAGACAGCCTTTTCCATTGCTTTTAACAGGAAAAAATCCACTCGCGACTAGCATTAGCATAGCGCTAATGTTAGCATAACATTAGTATGTATCTGACTCACCAAGATGAGATTTCAGGGTGAACACAGCAGAATGAGGTTCAGGGTGAACACAGCAGAAGTCACCGCTTCACGGCCTCTCAAGCTCGTGCTCCCATCAACTTAGGATAATAAAGGCTGCAAATTTGCGTTTGGAGAGTGTTTAGTTCCATTTATAGTATTTATCTGAATTAGCTTACCAAGAAGAGGTGTCGGTGTGAATCGCTTCACAACCTCCTTCGTCCGCGCTCGTATCGTTAAAGACTGAATTCCGAGTGCGCGCTGGCTGCCTCTACTCGGAATGCGGGGCTAATATTGCTCTTAACGAATGGAAAGACGCAGATCACCCAACGTGACCATGAACCGGAAATTCAAAAGTTGGATGACGAGGATCGCACTTCCTCTTCCCCAAGATAGTCGGTTTTCAAAATAAAATCACACACTTTCATTAATACAAATAAAATCTGAGAAAAAGGGTCATTTTCTCAGCTGGGTTACACACTCCCCCGCTAAATATCATGCACGTCCCGTTGCATGTGTAACCAAGACTGTCCATCGTCAGTATTTAGAAACTGAGAAAGCTGTATTCAAACCTTGGAAAAGGGACTTAACAACAGTCAGTGGAGGATTTCCTAATTCAGGATACTCTAGTCTTTTTGGGAGTTGTCCGATTCTTTCAGATCGTCGTATTGGTTGAATTGCAATTTGATCATTTTTGTCCATGTCATCAGGCAAATGGGGGCATCATGGGGGTCCGGTGCTATGTGGATTAGGTGGCGGTCAAAGGCGGAGACCTTGGCGGACTGATCCCAAGCTTTCTAAACTGGCTGTTGAAAATTTATTATTTCTTAATAAAAATGGATAAGTAGTACGAGCACACCAAGTAACACAGGCACATTCACTGTAGTCACCCCAGCTTTATTATTTCTTTTTTCCCCTTACGATCATTGATATTTCTTAAAAGACAGCACATTTATTGAAATTGAAAAAAAAAATACACATTAAACCAATAATGCTCTTATAAAAATCTGCATGCTGTATACTTTTTGTTGACGACATGGCCTAGTAGAGCAAATGAAGTTTCACGAGGTTTGTCTTTATGAACCATTTTGATGGAAAAGCTCAAGTCTTCAAGAAAGCCTTATCTGGCTCTCACTAAGTGGTAGCCTAGAGGTAAAATATCTGTCTTGCATCTGGAGAGCTGGGGTTCAAGTCCGAATGGGGTTATTTTTAAAATTTATTTTTATTTGCAAGGTGATATGTCTGTTGTGTTTCAAAAAGCTTGGATACAACAATAACACATCATTATGCTGAGGCACTAGGTTAATTGGCATCAAACTGGGGATCCTAAATTGTCCTTGGGTATGACTGTGAGAGTGAATGGTTGTCTGTCTCTCTGTGCTGGCCCTGTGATGGACTGGCGATCTGTCCAGGGTGTACCCTGCCTCTCACCCAAAAGA
Organism: Pholidichthys leucotaenia; assembly: GCA_020510985.1. Taxonomy (NCBI): domain Eukaryota; kingdom Metazoa; phylum Chordata; class Actinopteri; order Cichliformes; family Pholidichthyidae; genus Pholidichthys; species Pholidichthys leucotaenia. Next base: position 270,201,842 of record CM035844.1, on the reverse strand, counting down.
TGCTGTGATAGGCTCCAGCCCCCCGCGACCCAAAAAGGATTAAGCGGAAGAAGATGAATGAATGAATGAATGAACTATTGTATCCTGCATGACAACAAGGACAGAGATGAACGTACTGGGAAAGACAGTATAAGGCTGTTGGAAAGTTATTATTTCTGAATATGGATAAGTATCACAAATGTGCAGCAGAGGAAGATGGAGGACCGGTGCGCTGATGAGTTGGACAGCGCGGTGTGCAGTGACAACGGAAGGGAGAGTGGCAGGAGTCATCCCCACAGCTGGAGGCTAGGCAGCGGGAGAGTGGGACCATGATGGCTGAGGGCCCCGGGGAAGAGCAGCGACAGTCGGGCGCAGAGATGACGCAGCAGAGCGTCTGGGATGAGGGTGCCGAGGGCAGCGACGAAGCGCCTGGGTCAGACAGTGGCACTGACGGGATTGACGCTGGGAACCGCGAGGGAGGACAGCTACAACCGGGCACGGAGACAGAGCAGCGGAGCACCTGGAACGAGGGTGCTGGGAGCAGTGGTGAGGTGCCTGGGCCGGCAAGTGAAGTCGACGAGCGGGCTTCGAGTCTCCCTGGAGTTCGGCCACAGGTGGCTGAAGTATTTGGGGCCATGACAGCGGTGCTGAAAGTGGTCAGGGGCGGACTGACGTGCATGGAGGGATGGCGTTCCGGACAGCAGCATCGCAGGGCCAGAGCAGTAAGGCAGTCAGTGGCAAAGAGGGACGGTATCACGGACGAGGTGGTTTATGATCCTGGAGGCAGACGACAGCCGGGGTGCACATGTTGTGGGGCTGCCTGGGGCCCCCGGGCCGATCCTATCACTGGCTGCCAATGGACATAGGTGTGACTTGAGAAACGTTAATGTAGATATAAGATAAGATAAGATAAGCCTTTATTAGTCCCACAATGGGGAAATTCCAGGATTGCAACAGCACAGGGATAGCAACACTCAGAGCAACAATCAGAAGGCAAGAAAAAATAAGATATAGGATATATGTGATATATGTGTATATAGTGCTGGTGTGCATGAGAGTATGTATGTGGTGTGTTATGGGATTATTTTACGTATTTTAAGAGACTTGGCCTAATTGTAGTTGTTTTGTGTGAATGTGGTAGGCTACTTTATTACAGTTAATTATTCTCCTGTTCTCTTAGTGCATGATTCAGGTCCTAAATTGGGCAGAGTCTCAACTGTGTGTATGGTTTTGCATTTGTGTAAGGGGGAGGAGAAGTGTGGTGTTGTGAGTGTGGCTTGTGTGTGTCCTGGCGTACCCGTCCCTGGCGTGACGTCAGGCGGGCACGGCCCCTTGTATATAAATAGTTCTGTGTCCTATAATAAAGTGGTTGGTGATGTTGGTTCCCCCATGAATGTGACTCTGACTCCTTCCTTATTCATACATAACAGGTGGCATTTGGGGTTTTTATTCCTTATCTCAGATTTGAAAAGAGGATGCAACTATCAGACCACATGTCTGTATTCTCAGCAGAAATGGGGGTGGTTTTATGGGCACTTTGGTGGGTGGAAGAACAGAATAGAAGGTATTCAGTCATATGCAGCAATTGTTCAGCAGTTTTGTCAGTGATCAAAGACCTTAAATCCAAAGCAAGACCAGATCTGCTCACAGAAATATATCTGACATTGCTCAGACTTCACAGAGCTGGGTGTGAGGTGGGTTTTATGTGGATTCCAGCACATGTGGGGGTAGAGGGGAATGAGGGGGGGCTGACAAAGTGGTAAAAAGGGAAGAAAGAGTTTACTCTGCAGTACAGTCCTCCTGAAATTGTGGAAATCCTCAATAAATCAATAAAAGCAGTGGGAGAAAGCATGGGGAAATGAAGGGAGAGGAAGACATTACTATAACAGAGAGAGACAAGTCGATAAACATAAACACCCTTTTACTTGTTAAAGGAAAGATTAAGTTTTAACCAGGTTGAGGCTTGGGCACTGTAGGCTCAGAAGTGGGCTGGCTCTGATAGGAAAACACCCTGATGGCAAATGTGACGATGGAAGCATGGAAACCGCGTCTCATGTCACAATCCACTGCAAGAAATATGCTAGACAACAGAGGAAACTGTTGAGAGACCCGAGATCGGCCAGAGAAACTGTTTCTAACATGCACATGACTTTTAAGATATACAAAGATATCAAGTCAGTGGCGGTAATGCACCTGTAAGCTGGTTGCCAACTGCCAATCAAATCTAAAAGAAGAAGAAGAAGAACATCACACTTTGATGAACCTGGACAGCTGGAGTAAAGTTAAAAAACTATTGGAGTTTCTGCACAGAACTAGATTGTATTCAAGATACAGCTGCCAACCTGATGTATGAACTGTGGAGGGCAGCAATACGCCATTGATGCGTCTAGTTTGCCTTACTCAAGAAGAAGAACAGCAGCTGCTCACAGCAACATGGTGAACGTGTGTTTTCATCATGGTGAATCCTTCCACATGTATGAAAGTGATGCCGGATTATTCAGACCGTCTCTCTGACTTCTTCACATCATGACTCCGTGTGGCTGTTATTGAGATTCAAAGCGGTAACCGAAGAGAACCGTAAACCGTCTGATTCTTCAGTGGACTTTAATACAGTAGCATGTTAGCCTGTTAGCTCTGGCTGCTCCCTCCATGGAAGAAGGCTGCGGTTTTCCTCCTGAATGAGTCTCTTCATGGTCTTTGCAGGAGAAAATCGGCACAGATGGACCTATCTAGCTTCCATGTGGTCAGTGTGGGTGGTTCTGCTGCTGTTCTGCTCCTCATGGATGAATAGCTGATGTAGCTCCGTGGAGACCTGCCACTGATGGTCTGTGCTGAGTGCTGGAGAACAAAGCACCGACGTGGAAGTGTGAGGACGAAGAGAAACCATGACTTCAGTTTCCACTATAAAATCACACAGACTGGGTACCATATTTTCCGGACTATAAGTCGCACTTTTTTTCATAGTCTGGCTAGGGGTGCGACGTATTCTCAGGTGCGACTTATATATTAAAACATTTCACATGTTCGTTGTTTTCACACTGACAGCCGCGAGGGGGCACTCTAGGCTTGTGTACCAGCATCTGCTGCACCTGTACCACTGACAATTTAAAATGTAAACATTACCGGTAACAACTTAGGCTATAGAGACAACTGAGAAAGACCAAACACAAATGCCCCCTAAAAGAAAATCATATTCTGCAGATTACAAGCTGCAAATAGTGAAATATGCAGCCAAAAACGGTAATCGAGCAGCAGAAAGAAAGTTTGGAGTGAGCGAGAAACTTGTGAGGGACTGGCGGAAAGCGGAGGGTACTCTTACTGCAATGAAGAAAACCAAAAAAGCTAATCGCGGTCTAAAAGCTAGATGGCCACAGCTAGAGGAACGAGTTCACAAATGGGTGCTTGAAGAATGTGCTGCCAGGAGAGGCTTGTCAACAGTGCAGTTACGTCTCCATGCTCAGGTAGTTGCCAAGGAGATGAATATAAATGACTTTGCGGGAGGACCGTCTTGGTGTTACCGCTTCATGCAACGCAAAAGCCTCTCCACCAGAGCACGGACAACGATGTCCCAAAAACTGCTAGCAGACTTCCAAGCCAAGGTCGACAGTTTCTGTGAGTTCGTACCTGTTGTTCTCTATTCTATTATTACAAAAACTTGCCTTTCAAGATGAAATGTCTGTTCTTGGTGTCGGATTTTGTAAAATAAATTTTCCCAAAAAAATGCGACTTATAGTCCAGTGCGACTTATAGGGATGTGATTTTTCTGCTAATTCGCGGAATTAGTGGGGTCTGGGATCTGGGATCGTCACTTCCTTGTGGTAACGTATCGTCACTTCCTGTTTTGCTGTCTGCCTGTGTGGTTTGCTCTCCAGCCACTAGCTATGGCTACTAGCTCTCCTTCCTCTCCTCCTCTGGTGTGCTCTCTCTGTCAGATGTTTAGCTACACCTCTGCCTCTTTTAGTGATAACGGTAAATGTAGTGAATGTTGTCTTTTTGAGGCGCTCGAGGCGAGGTTGTCTGATTTGGAATCCCGGCTCCGCTGCATTGAAACACCGTCTGCGCCAGTTAATCTCAACGGACCCCCCTTAGCTGCAGCGGAGCTAGCTAGCTTAGGCCCCACTGTCAGCGGTCCCCCGGCTCTCCTCAGCAGCGAGGAGACTGGGTGGGTGACGGTGAGAAGGAAGCCTAGTTGCAAAGCCCCGGTTCACCACCAACCTGTTCACATTTCTAATCGTTTTTCCCCGCTCAGCGACACACCCGCTGAGGAAAAAACTCTGATCATTGGCGACTCTGTAGTCAGAAACGTGAACCTAGAGACTCCAGCGGCCATAGTCAAATGCATTCCTGGGGCCAGAGCAGGCGACATCGAGTCAAATTTGAAAATGCTGGCTAAAAGTAACTGTAAATATTCCACAATTGTTATTCACGCCGGCATTAATGACATCCGTCTCCGGCAGTCAGAAGTCACGAAACTTAATATAGAATCGGTGTGTGACTTTGCAAAAACGATGTCTGCCACTGTAGTATTCTCTGGGCCCCTCCCCAATCTGACCAGTGATGACATGTTTAGCCGCTCGTCATCCTTGAACCGCTGGCTGTCTGTGTGGTGTCCTAAAAATGACGTGGGTTACATTGACAATTGGAGCTCTTTTTGGGGAAAACCTGGTCTTATGAGACGAGACAGCATTCATCCCACTTTGGATGGTGCTTCTCATTTATCTAACAATCTGGCATCTTTTTTATCCAAATTTCCAAAACCCTGACTACTCAGAGTTGGGACCAGGAAGCAGAGTCGCAGTCTTACACGCCTCTCTGCAGCTCCTCTTCATCCGCCACCCCTCAACTTAGCCCCTGTCTTCCCCATCAGAGAATCGTTGTCTGCTCCCTCCAAAGTAAATAAAAATATAGTGCATAAGCATCCCAAAGTGATAAAGCAAAATATTGGTAAAACTCAAATTAAACATAGGCCCTTTTCCACTAGCACGCTTTAGCGCGACATGGGACGGCTCAGCACGCTTTGTACGCTTTTCCACTAGCCCCAACACGGTTTAACAGCTGCGATTCTCAGCCCCGCTCAAGGGCAGGGTACAGCAGTGCTGAGCTGGGCCGTGTTGTGACGTTAACAGACTGGTCGCCGCTGATTGGTCAGGTCGTAACCGGCGCTGATTGGTCAGGTTGTAACCGCCCCTCTCCTCCTCCTCTTCTGCCGAATCTTCACGACCTTCTCAATAAAGTTTTGGGAAAAAAAAAAAAAGAATCTTCACGACCGCCATTACTCAGCGCGCAACCACTGTTGGCGGTTTATTTTCAGTGTATTGCTGTGCTATTTTCATTTATTCTCTATCAAAAATGGCTTCGCGTAATAAGGGTGTTCCATGGACCAATAAGGAGCTGCAGTGTCTGCTCACTGCATTGTCAGACGAACGTATCCAGCGCGAGTTAGACGGAGCCACCCGGAATGAAAAAATATACCGGGAGGTCTCGACATTGGAGTCCTTTAACGGTGAGTTTTAATTTTTTTTTATTGTGCGTTTTTTCACAAATATATTCGGTAAGACGCTCAGTTTATTTATGCAGTAAAAAAGCTGTTCATTTGTGGATGATGATCGCTCTGCTTTATTGCAGCACACTGTGGACTCACGCTTTTCTTTTAATTATTCATGTGAACAATACACTGAAATAAGCTTATGTAATCTTGTTAAAAACTACTGTCTTTTCTGTATATCTTGCACTTTCGTGCTGTATTTTATTGTGTGCATTTTCCTTGTAGAATCATCCCACGCGTCCGCCGCGCCAGCACGCCCGGATTAATGTGAATCTGTCCCGCCACCAGGCGCAAAATCTATTCAATGATAAATATTTGCAACATTTAAATGAGGTTGCAGAAAACGCGAGGGTATCCCAGGAGCAGGATGTTGCCTTGAGAAGGCAGGAGCTGGCAGAGACGGCTTCATTCAACCGAGCCTTCCTGACCCTGGAGCTGGCAGAGACGGCTTCATTCAACCGAGCCTTCCTGACCCAGTTTGGGAAGCTGGTAGAGGCACTCAGTGGTCGGCGTGTATAAAATGTCGATTAACCTTCATGTTGTGTTGCAAAGTTTTTTTTTATTTTAATATTTTGTATATAATAAAATGGAATTGTTTTGGAAAGTGTGGTTTGTCTGTTATAACACTGAATTATAAAACAGTATAATTACATAGAAATTCCATTGCCTAGTCTGATCAAAATGATGCTGATCATCCTGTCGGGTCAACCATTGTAAAGGTAATGTAATTTTTAACTAGACCAAAAAACAAATGTTTTTGTAAGCTTTCTGTTCTTTTTATTGAAATATCATAAAAAATTAGCCCCACATGATCCAGTTCTAAACTTTGGGTACATTTTTTATGTTAACTTATAAGAAGTTGCACAGTTGGACTTTAAAATGCAGCAGGAGAGACTGATCAAGCTTACAAGTCAAAGTAGGTAAAAAAGTAAGTACAGTGGTACCTCTACTTACGAACGTCTCTACATACGAATTTTTCAGGTTACGAGATGCCTCAACGGGAAAATATTGTCTCTAGTTACGAATGAAATTTCAGGATACGAAAGGCAAAAAAGTACGCGCTCCTCGCAGCTTCCGTAGTTTACCGAACGTAAACATACCTGTAGCTGCTCTGCCATTGGCTATCGCCTAGCATCTTCCTGGTATCCCATTGGCCACGAAGTGTTCGGGCAGTTTTACGTGTGTTAACAGTACAGAACTACCATTTATTCGCTATGGCCCCCAAGAAGGTGACGGACATAAGTGGGAAAGGAGAAAAGAAGAAGAGACTTTTTTTGTCCATACAGACAAAAAAAGAGATAATTGAAAGGTATGAAAAGGGGGCGCGTTTGATTGATCTCGCCAAAGAATATGGCCGTAATACATCAACGATCTGCACAGTTTTAAAACAAAAGGAAGCCCTTAAAGCTGTGACTCCTTCCAAAGGCCTCTCTGTCATTTCGAAGAGGAGGTCAGGTGTGAACGATGAGATGGAGAGGTTGTTACTCGTGTGGATAAAGGAGAAAGAGATAGCTGGTGACACAGTGACCGAGGCCATAATTTGTGAAAAGGCGGCCGCCATCTTTAATGACCTCGTGAAGGAAGACGCAGGCGAGGGAACTTCGGCCCAAGAAATACACCAGGAGTTTAAGGCATCGCATGGGTGGTTCGAGAAGTTCAAAAAGAGGTCTGGAATTCACTCTGTTGTTCGGCATGGCGAGGCATGTAGCGCCGACCGCATAGCGGCCGACGAATTTGTGCAAAAATTCCAACAATTGGTGATTGATGAAGGCTACGTTGCACAGCAAGTTTTTAATTGTGATGAGACGGGCCTTTTTTGGAAAAAGATGCCTCGCCGTACCTTCATCACAGTAGAAGAGAAGAAAATGCCAGGCCACAAGCCCATGAAGGACCGCCTTACGCTGGCCCTTTGTGCCAATGCCAGTGGGGATTGCAAAATTAAGCCCCTGCTGGTGTACCACTCCGAAAATCCCAGAGCATTCAAGGCTCACAAAATATTAAAAGAAAAACTTCAGGTGCTATGGAGGGCCAATGCCAAGGCCTGGGTCACCCGACAATTTTTTGTTGAGTGGGTCAATTTGGTTTTTGCCCCTGCTGTTAAGAGTTACCTAGAGGAGAACAATCTCCCCTTCAAGTGCCTCCTCATTCTCGATAACGCCCCTGCCCACCCGCCCGGCCTCGAAGATGATATCCTGGAGGAGTTCTCCTTTATTAAGGTGCTGTACCTCCCACCTAACACCACCTCTATCCTCCAGCCCATGGACCAACAAGTCATTTCGAACTTCAAGAAACTCTACACAAAACACATGTTCAAGAGGTGTTTTGATATCACTGAAAACACCCAGCTTACCCTTCGTGAGTTTTGGAAGCAGCACTTCGATATTGTTGTTTGCCTCAAGATAATCGACATGGCTTGGCAGGAGGTGACCAGACGTAACCTTAATGCAGCTTGGAGAAAGCTGTGGCCCGATGCTGCTGCCCCACAAGATGTTGATGTTGAGGGGGTTGAGGTGGAGGGTGAAGTTGAATCTGAGGTTGAAAAAATAATTTCGCTGGGAAAGGGCATGGGTCTTGAGGTGAATGATGAGGACATCAACGAGTTGATTCAGGAGCACAACGAGGAGCTTTCCACGCAGGAGCTGAAGGAGTTGGAGGCAGTGCAGGAGGAGTTCAGAGAGGAGGAGGAGGAGGAGGTGGAGGAGGAGGCATCCATTATTCCAACAGCCCGAATTAAAGAAATTTTAGGAAAATTCCATGAAGTTTCGGAATTTGTTGAAAAGAATCACCCGGAAAAAGTGTTCACTAGTCGGGCTATCGCTCACTATGATGATGTTTGCCTTGCACATTTTCGAAGGATCGTTACAAGCCGACAAAAGCAAACGTCCTTGGATCGTTTCTTCAAAAAACGTCAGCCAAAAACCACTGATGAGACAGAACATGAACCAAAGAAGGCAAAAGGTGACGCCGACGCCGACGATCGCAGTTAAAAGGTAAATGAACATAATTTTTATTATTCTTTCTCTTTTATTATTCTTTCTCTCATTTTAAACTCTCATTTTATGTTTATTGTGCAGTAATCTAATTGTAACATGTATTTGTTACATGTTTTGATGCGTTTTTACGATTTATAAAAAATTTATGCCCGAATTTTGGGGGCTTGGAACGGATTACGGCATTTACATGTAAAACGCGGCTCTACTTACGAATTTTTCACGTTACGAGAATTCTTCCGGAACGAATTAAATTCGTAAGTAGAGGTACCACTGTATATGTAAATTGAATGTTCTATCGGCATTCCAAATTCAGAGAATTACAATACTTTAGAAGGAGTGTAGCATCATCAAAACGGAAAATACTAATACTGTTGTTCCAAACGTTGACCTGAAGGTGAAAAACATGAATTTTTTTTATTCAGTACATCCAAAATGCCCTAGGATGTAAAAAATAATACAATTTGGTGTTGGCCAGTGTGCCACTGTCTCATTATTTAATATGAATAAAAACAAGTTTCAGCTCATTGTTTGTAGGTCATTTGGCAGTTAATTCAAACCAGAAGTGACTTGTGTTGTTGCAGCTTTTTTATAAAGAGAGTTTCTCAGGTTTTGGAGCATATAATCATCCGTCCCTTAACTGTTAAACATTAAATAACAGCAGACAGATTGGCAAAGGATACACAATTGTGTTGCTGTTGCCCAAAACCGTTATGAACCACTGCTTGTGGTGCTACCTTTTTCATGTGTGTGCTTTTTATGGATATTCACACTTTTTTGTAAGTACAAGTGGGATACTATTAAATTGAAATATAACATATTTCTAATAATGTGTGCTTTTTGCAAATATTTACACTTATTTTGAAAGTAAAAGTTGGATAGGATTAAATTGACATATAACACATTTCTCAATAGTGACAGTACCAGTATATGGCGGAATTCTGGGTCATATTAGCATCTGCTCTTCATCATAATGGGTTTGGGCGGGGGGGGTGTCTAATCATGTGCCATGGAGGGCCAAGACCCTGCAGGCTTTACCTCCAACCAGTGTCTTCAACAGCAGATTCCACTGAACTTCTTCCACTGACTGATCAGTGATAACACTTGCTGAAGAGACTGGGTAGAAGAGAGAACCTGCAGGGTCTTGGCCCCCCATGACATATGATTGGAAGCCCCCGGATTAGGTTTAATTGGATTTAACATTTTAACACAAATTGCTTTATGGTTCATAATTCTGTTGACAGACTTACACCAAACCAAAAGTGATTTCTCAAACTGCTGGATTGTTCTTAGCTTTTCCAATCTTTCAGTATTTAATTTATGCCACATGGTGGTAACCTTCACATATAAAAAAGAGACATCTGCAAAAACTTCATAGGTTTATTGTCAGTGCAAATCCCAGTACAATACAACATGAATGCATATCTAGTACATTGTTGATGCAGAGAATATATATTTCTACAGTACATGTTTCCATGTAAACTTGTGACTGCATTATTTTAATTGCTTTTAATCCTAGATCAAGTTTGTTTTGGCCTAAAATGCATGATAACTGTCAAATATATCTTATTATACATAACTCAGTAAAGTTTACTTTTTGAATATATATTTTGTGGCTAATATAGTTATTAACCTGGCGATCAAGTTGTGTCAGCTGATCGTTTTTTTCTATGATACCATCTCAGAATCTGCTGCAGAAGCAGGTAAGTCCATGATGTCTCAACAGTCTCTCCATGATTTTCAAGCAGATCAGAGCAATTTGTTGTACAGGAAATAAAACGTTTCTATAGACATTCTTAAGCTCTATAACCACTGATCGTTTGTGAAGCTGTGTTGACATCAGTGACAGGCTGATCACATCCGTGACAGGCACGCCCAGAGCAAATGAAGCAGTAATTTCCCCACAACAGAGCCATCTGAAACACACACAGCGTACATATTTTAGAACCTAACAGCGATAACTTGCAGACATTAAAGTGTAGCACAACGTACTTTTAGCAAACTAGCATTAGCAACCATTAGCTTACCGTCATATATGACCTAGTTTGTATCCTCACGCCTTTGGCTCTCCCAGAAGCTGCAGAACTATTCCAGAGTGTTTTCATCTCGCTGCCTGTACCCTTGTCTGGCCGTCCTTTTGGGCGTTTACGGTGAAAAAAGCCACAGACCGAGGAGTGGCCTTGTACAGCTATGTGTTATGTTTTGCTTGGGTCTTCTCAATAAAGTTTTGGAAAAAAAATGTTTTGCTTGGGTCGCGTGCGTTACGTCACAGGAGAGTGGCGCCGCCTCGCTGTTATAAACCCACCCACCCTAGCACAACACCCATGCCAAACACCGTGCTAATGGAGACAGAAGCATTCCGAGCCGTACTGAAGTGAATCGAGCCGTACCGAGGTGTGCTGGGCTAGTGGAAAAGAGGCTATAAATAAAGCCTCTAAATTGAATGAATCGGCCTAATTTCCTCCTCATAATTTAAAAATTAAATGTGGTTTATTAAATATTAGGTCTCTAACTCTCAAGTCTCTGTTAGTCCATGATCTGTTAATTGATCATCAGATTTAATTTCCCTTACAGAGACTTGGTTAGGGCAAGAGGATTATGTTGGTTTAAATGAATCAACTCCCTCTGGTTATTTAAACTGTCAAAATCCCAGAAGTTCTGGTCGTGGAGGAGGAGTAGCAACAATTTACCATTCCAAATTACTAGTTAATGTAAAGCAAAAAACATGTTATAATTCCTTTGAGGGCCTGGTCCTCAGTATTGGGCACTTTAGCAATTCCAGGTTAAACCCAATTTTATTTGCCATAGTTTATCGTCCCCCATCAACCTACTCAGAATTTTTATCCAAATTTGCTGATTTCTTAGCTGATTTAGTGCTGAAATCTGATAGAATAATTATAGTAGGGGACTTTAGTATACATGTGGATGTAGATAGTGACTGCCTTAATGTGGCATTTAATTCAATATTAGACTCAATTGGGTTTTCTCAGAAAGTAGGAAATTCTACTCATTACCTCCACCATACATTGGACCTTGTTCTGACATATGGCATAGAAATAGAAAATCTTGTAGTGTCTCCTCATAACCCTGTACTGTCAGACCATTGTCTGTTAACCTTTGAGTTTACTATTTCTGACTATTTGGCTCCTAAAGAAAAATATTATTACAGTAGATGCCTCTCAGATGATGCTGTTACCAAATTTATGCAGATTGTTTCCTCTATGCCATGTGTCAACACAACGGAAATAAGCTATAGACAGCTTGCTCCTTCTGTAATTTCTGTGTTTGGAAATTACCGTTACATCAGGGCACCAGCTGCTGTTGATGTAAAAGCAGACTCCTCCTTCTGAGGATTTACCGGAGAGCTCTGTGTCACGATCAGTACGAAACAGCTGAAATCCCTCGAGGCGCAGCACGCTGTCCGGTGTATTTTCCCTGAGCCAGGTCTCAGTAAAACAGAGGGCAGCCGAGGAAGAGAGGTCTTTAAAACGCATCAGCAGTCTTAGTTCATCTACCTTGTTAGAGAGAGAATTGGCATTGGACAGAAATATGCCAGGCAAAGCCGTGCGCGTGCCTCTCCTGCGGAGCCGAACGAGAGGGCCCGCTCGTCTTCCTCTCTTTCGCCGTCTCACTTTTCGAGCCAAGCAATGAACCAGATCGGTGGCAAGAGCTAAAAAAACTGGGAGTAGGTCCGTGGGAGTGAAAGTCCTGATATTTAGAAGCTCTTCACGGGTATAAGAGCAGGCAGACACACAATTGACAAACAAAAACAAACAAAGGGCGCAACGAAGCACCATGGCGACCACTGTGGGCGCCATCTTGCGCCTCAGTGCAAGATGATTTGCATCATTGCATCATTATCAGATGCAATCCTCATTGCATCTGATAATGGACTAGTTTCTGTACTTGTCCTTTTAGACCTTAGTGCAGCTTTTGATACTATCGATCATAATATTCTACTTGATAGATTAGAACACTATGTTGGACTTAATGGAACTTTGTTGCAGTGGTTTAGATCTTATTTATCTGATAGGTTCCAGTTTGTTCATGTAAATAATGAGTTTTCTTTCAACTCAAAGCTTAGTCATGGAGTTCCACAGGGATCTGTGCTAGGCCCTACTCTTTTTAGTTTATATATGCTTCCGTTAGGCAACATTATTAGAAAGCACTGTATACATTTTCATTGTTATGCAGATGACACACAATTATACCTGTCAATGAAGCCAGATGATAGTAATCAATTAGCCAAGTTAGAAGCCTGTCTTAAGGAAATCAAAGCTTGGATGACTTGTAATTTCCTGCTATTAAATTCAGATAAGACTGAAGTCATTCTTGTTGGTCCAAAAAAACTTAGAAATACCTTTCCAAATCAAACTTTCAGTTTGGATGCGGTTACTCTTTCTCTTAATAGCTCTGTGACGAACCTTGGAGTTATTTTTGATCAGGATTTGTCCTTCAATTCACATATTAAATTTGTTTCTAAGACTGCCTTCTATCATTTGCGTAAGATTGCCAAGATTAGGAGCATCTTGTCTCAGAGTGATGCTGAGAAACTGATCCACGCTTTTGTTAGCTCAAGATTAGAGTATTGTAATTCTTTATTATCAGGCTGTCCTAAAACATCTTTAAAAAGTCTTCAGCTGATCCAAAATGCTGCAGCAAGAGTTTTAACAGGTACTAGAAAGAGAGATCATATCTCTCCGGTTCTGGCCTCCCTTCATTGGCTTCCCATAGAGTTTAGAATTAAGTTTAAAATCCTTCTTCTTACTTACAAAGCTCTAAACAATCAGGCTCCTTTTTATTTAAAAGATCTGATACTACCGTATTATCCTAACAGAGCACTACGCTCCCAAAATGCAGGATTACTTGTAATACCTAGAATCTCCAAAAGTACAATGGGAGGCAGAGCCTTCAGTTATCAAGCTCCTCTCCTGTGGAATCAGCTGCCAATCTGGATTCGAGAGTCAGACTCGATCTCTGTTTTTAAGAATAGGGCTAAAACCTACCTTTTTGATATAGCCTACAATTAGGGAGGGATCATGTGTTTCTGAACCCTCCCTTAGTTATGCTGCTAATAGGTTTAGTCAGCCGGGGGACCTCCAGTAATGCACTGGGCCTCACTCCTTTTCTCACTCTCAATGAAATATTTTTGTTTGCTGGTCATTAACATTTGTTTGTTCTCTCCCATAGATTGAGTCCCCATCGTGCTGTTTGCTCTCTACATGTCTGTTCTTTTCTTCTTCTCTATCCCCTCACCCCTCAGCCAGTCGCAGCAGATGACTGCCCCTCCCTGAGCCTGGTTCTGCTGGAGGTGTCTTCCTGTTAAAAGGGAGTTTTTCCTCTCCACCGTCGCCAAGTGCTTGCTCACAGGGGATCGCCTGATTGCTGGGGTCTTTCTGCAACTGTGGGGGTTCCCCCTACAGTTGATAGTGCTATGAGATGACTGTTGTTGTGAAATGGCGCTATATAAATAAAATTGAATTGAATTGAATTCCGCTTTTTTTATCTTCCAAAAATTTTCAGACAAGATGGCAGCGCGTGCACAACGCGAAGCTCAGTGTCTCTTCAGATTTTGTGGATTAGCAGTGATATTTCTGCTCATTTCGGGTCTGTTCGTTCAGAACAGCTTCGCTTTTACATCCTACACCCGAAATGAACTTTTGGACATTGGATTACAAAATAACGACCTTTTTATCAGCAACCTACGTTTCATCCCTGAGCTCTGGAGAACACCCGACGCTACGTAAGCTACCCGGCCAACCGGAAGTGCTCGCAGGTGGCGTAGAGACCGTAAACAAAGGCGGGGGAAGCGCGGAGGGCTAAGAGCTAAGCTAAAGCTAACACCGCACCGGCTTTCTCCACCCAGCATTTTCCTCGCTAATGTACGGTCAGTGGCGGACAGAATGGATGAGCTATGGCTTCGGATCACCAACAATAAGAAACTTATGAACTGCAATATCATGATTTTCACGGAAATATGGCTACATAGTGGAGTACTTGTGTGGCGCCACAAGATGGCTTTTGTTGTGATGTGGCGCATTATAAATAAAGCTGAATTGAATTGAATTACTTGACGGTGCTGTCGAGCTGGCCAGATGGCACACTCTGCGGGCAGACAGAGCAGCTGATGACTCCGGTAAGACCAGAGGTGGGGGAGTATGCGTTTATATTAACAAGGCTTGGTGCACGAACTCTGTCACTGTTGGGGGACACTGCTCAGCTAACCTGGAGTTTCTCATGGTTAAATGTAGACCTTTATATCAATCAATCAAAGACTTTATTCCAGACTCATGGGCCATCAAAAATAAAATAAATAAATAAAATAAAATAAAACAAGACAGTTGAAAACAGATAATAAGAAAAACAAAAAGTTACAAAACAATAAGACACAACTACTAAAAGAAGTACAAAGACAGTACAGACTTTAAAAAGACTTAAAAAGACTACTGTACCAGTGCTTTCTAAACTGTGACTGACAGCGAATAGAACTGAGCTTAATGCTAGACATGACTTGAATGATTTCATTTCTAGATACATCAAGCCGACAAATGAATTTATACATAAGATTCCTTATTACTGCATGCAGTGTATTTACACGCGATGAGACAAATAACTCGGAAGCACTGCACCATCGAGGCTTTTTAAGTAAAATTCTTAAAGCATCATTGTAAGCAACCTGTAATTTCTGCATACTTTTCCTATAATTTATCCATAAATGAGCAGTGTATAAAGGTGTACAATAGGTTTTAAAAAGAACCAGCTTCACCTCATCTGAACAAAAACCAAACCTGCGTGCAAGAATATTTGCTTGCATGTAGATTTTGCAGCATTGTCTGAAAATATCATCATCATCAGTCATTCTATCATAAATAAAATGTCCTAGATATTTTTTTCCACAATATCTTTATTGAACCCTTTTTTTTTTAACAAACATGATACAAACAATCAAACACTAACACTAAAGTACTACAAAAAAAAAAAAAAAAGATGCACTAAAAACACCAACAACCACCAGCAAAATCAAATCTTCAACAATGCTCCTCTGTTTAGTCTAGACAATCCAATACATAAGTATACATATTATGTTCACCAGTTTGGAATTTACAAGGTCCACACACATCATTCACCTTCTTCTTCAAGAGTTATGTTTAAATTTTTTACATAATCAATAAAAGGTCTCCATATATTCTCAAACACAATTTCCTTTGATTTCAGTATATATGTTATTCTTTCTAATGGAAGGTTTGTTAACATCTGTCTTAACCACTGAGTCACATCTGGTCTATGAGTCTTTTTCCATAATAGTGCAATACATTTTTTGGCATTAAGCAAACTGAGGTCTATGAATGTTCTTTCACTTTTATTAAAATTATGCTTTTCTGGGTACAGACCCAACAAAAACAATTGAGGATTCAATATGATTTGTTTTGAGATTATTTTTTCAATTGTTACCCTCACCTCTTCCCAAAACATTCTTATTAATCTACATTCCCATACACAATGAAATAGAGTTCCTTTACTTTCCATGCATTTTGTGCATGTATCTGGTATATTTTTGTTATATTTATTTAACTCCTCCGGTGTAACATACATCCGCATTAACCATTTGAAATGTATCAATTTAAGGCGTACATTTATTGATTTGGTTTGAGCTTCTGTACAAGCCAATTCCCATTGTTCCTCTGAAATTTCAGTTTGCAGATCTTCTTTCCAGTAGTTTAATCTTTTCAGTGAATTTTCACTTGAAGATAGTGTCAATGAGTTATAAAACTCTGAAATAATACCCTTTCTTTTACTATCTTTCATCATCATTTTTTCCAAGGATGAATAAATAGGTCGAGTGAGAGCTTTATTTTGATTTGATCGAATAAAGTTTCTAAGTTGAAGATATTTAAAAAAATGTGTTCTATTGAGATTAAATTTGATCCTCAGCTCTTCAAAAGACATTATGTTATCTGCACATGGCAAATATAAATCCTGAATCTTTTGTATCCCTTTTAAATTCCATACTTTAAATACAGCGTCCGCTCTTCCTGGTTTAAAATATTGATTACCCCATATTGGACTAAATTGTGACAATAACTGTGGTTCTTTTAAATAGTTTTTAGCTTCACACCATATTTTGATCATATGCTTTACAAATGGATTTTTAACTTGTTTTTGTAATTTTTTTTGCCGAATCTGAGTATATGAATATGGGAAGAGGTAAAGGTAAATTGTATGATTCCATTTCAGTCCAGTGAGGGAGATCATTTGATGAAAAATAATATGTCATAGACCTCAGTTGTGCCGACCAATAATACAACATAAAATTTGGACATTTCAGACCTCCACGATCAAATGGTAAATATAATAAAGACAGACGTAATCTAGCCCTCCTGTTGTTCCATATAAATTCCACTAACTTTTTTTTTATTCTTGAGAATAAATCTAAAGGTGGTGATAAGGGAATGTATTGAAATAAAGTATTTTAGGTAAAATATTACTTTTAAGTATATTGATTCTCCCGATCATCGACATTGGTAGTGACATCCATCTCTGAGTTAACTCATTGATATCTGACATTAAGGCTTCATAGTTGACGCTGGCGACTGATTCTAGCTTAGGCACAATTTGGATTCCTAAATATTTAAACTGATTTACAACATTGAATTGATTTACCTCAGGGGCTGGGTAATTTCTCTGGGTCTCATTTAGCATTAATATTGAAGATTTAGTTTTATTTATTTTATATCCTGATATTTCCCCAAAATTTTTTATTAAATTCAACAAGGTTGGAATTGATTTTTTTAGATTCGACATAAACAAAATTATGTCATCGGCGTACAGGGAGATTTTATGTTCTGTTGGTCCAACTTTAATTCTATATATTTGTGAATGTAAACGTATCGCTATCGCTAAAGGTTCAATTGCCATAGTAAACAGTAAAGGTGAAAGTGGACAGCCTTGTCGACATCCTCTATTGATTTTTATTGGTTTTGAAATATTATTTGTTAGGATTTCTGCTGTAGCATTATTGTATATTATTTGAACCCATTTTATGAAATTATTTCCAAGTCCAAACCTTTGTAGGACTTCAAAAAGAAAGGGCCATTCAACTCTATCAAAGGCCTTTTCGGTGTCCAGTGATAGGAGAGCTGTATCCGGTGCTTCTTTATTAAAATAAATAATATTAAATAGTCTTCTTACATTATGGAAGCCTTGTCTACCCTTTATAAAGCCATTCTGATCTCGATTAATAATATTTGGTAAAATTTCTTGTATTCGTCTTGCTAAAATTTTACAGATTATCTTAAGGTCGGCGTTTAATAGGCTTATTGGTCTCATATTTTCACATTTATTAGAGGGCTTACCTGGTTTTGGCAGCAGTATAATTAAGGCATTATTTATGTATGATGGTAAATTATTATTTTGAAATGCTTCTAAAACCATTTCCAAAAAAGGTTTTATTAATTTATTCTTAAATTTTTTATAAAGGTCAACTGGAAGACCATCTGGTCCTGCACTTTTTCCTGATTTCATATTATCAATGGCTAGCCCAACTTCTTCTTGACTAATTTTAGACTCCAATATCTCCCTGTTTTCATTTGGAATACACGGTATAGATAGTTCGTTCAAAAACCCATTTAGTTTTGTTAAATCAAATTCATTTTTAGTATCATATAATTTTTCATAGTAATCTCTAAAGGCTCTGTTAATTTCTAAAGGATCTATAACTACCTGTCCGTTACTTATAATACTAGTAATTGGTGTTTTAATTTCTAATTGTTTAATCTGCCATGCCAATAATTTTCCTGATTTTTCACCTTGTTCATAAAAAGATTGTTTCAATCTTAGAAGACTCGAGGCAGCTCTATTCGCTGATTTTTTTGTCGTATTCGGCTCTCAAAATCAGTAATTCATTCTCCAACCTTGGATCACTTCCTGCATACACTTTTTCCTGAAGACTTTTCATTTTATGTTCCAATTTAGCTCTCTCCTCTCGAGTCTTCTTAGATTTTGATCCTGTATAACTAATAATATGTCCCCTAATAAAAGCTTTGAAAGCCTCCCACGTTACACATGCTGATGTTTGTGTAGTATTGATGTCAAAGTACTCGTCTATCTGTTTTTCTATATACTTGACAAATTCCTCATCCTGAAGCCATTTATGCTGAAATTGCCATCTACCTGATTCCTTTGTCAATTTTTTATCTACATATATTAGACAACAGGGTGCATGATCAGAGATCACGATGTTATCATAAAAGCAGTTTTGAATCTTGGATCTTAATTCTGTGGAAATCAAAAAATAATCAATACGTGAGAATGTCTTGTAGGTACTGGAATAACAAGAATAGGCTTTAACTTGTGGTTTCATTTCTCTCCATATATCTAACAATCTCAATTCTTTCATAAAATGATTAATAGTCATCCTACATCCATTGTGCGTACAATCCAGTCCTGTTGATCTATCTATACCGGGATTCAATGTACAATTAAAATCCCCTGCTATTATATGTTGCCCTGTAAGTGATGATAAAATAAGAAATAAATTAGCAAAGAACTTTTGATCATCTATATTGGGACCATATAAGTTCACAAGATTTATATTTTCTAATAGCAAAGAACCTTGAATGATTACATATCTTCCAAGTTTGTCTCCAATTACATTTTTCACTTGAAAAGGGACTGATTTATGTATGAGAGTCATAACTCCCCTGGCCCGGGATGAGAATGATGAGGTGAATACACTTCCTTGCCATCTACTCCTAATTCTTTTTATATCCTCCTCTATTAAATGAGTTTCTTGTAAAAACACAATTTTTGAACCCATGTCTTTTATTTTATTCATAACTTGTTTAAGTTTTTTTAAATTTTGTAGACCTCTGCAATTCCATGAAGTTAAATTAAGATTAACACTTTGGTTTATGATCAATAGAGAGTTTGGGATTACCTTGCAGTGTAAACATGCTCATACAGAGAAGCAAAAACATGAGTGGTTGAACATTCATCCTACAAACTACACACAAACAAATTCCCCCTTCCCACACTTGTGGCGAACCCCCCAAAATCAAAAGAAAAATTCCGTCTCCCGATATAGCCATCGACCGTTCCACATCCACGGGGAACAGCCTAAGCCACTCCTTCTTCATCCTCCCAATCACCCTAACTCTACTGCTTTTAATGACGTAACATTAACTCTCCTCTGTAGTTTTCCAACTTAACTCCAAAATTTTTAACAACTTTGTACATCATAGTTTTTTTTTTTTGTTTGTTTTGTTTTTGTTTTTTTTAATATATAATACAATCTATATTTTGTAAACTTGCTATTTACTTCAAGTCAGTCAGATGCCTGTGCAAATGCTTAATTATTCTACCTTTATATTTTGTTCATGCTTAGCTCCCACCAGTCTCTTCTTCTTCTTTGATCTTCTTGATGAACTCCTGCGCCTCCTCTGGGGTCTTGAAGATGTGGGTTCTGCCCTCATACGTGGTCAGCAGTCTCGCAGGATAGATTACACCATGACGAATCTCAAGGTTGCGCAGCTCCTTACGTATGGGATCAAACTGCTTCCTCAGTTGTTGGATTCCTGTGGCCAAATCTGGGTAGAACCGCACCTGCTGATCCTGGCGTTTAATCTCTCCTTTAGCTCGTGCAGCGTTGAAGATCTTCATCCTGTCTCTGTTGCTAAGAAACTTCATAATTAAGGTCCTCGGCGGTCCCTTATCTCTCCGTGGACCAATACGATGTGCTTTTTCCAGAACCACTGCTGATTGCAACTCCTCGCTGCCCAGCACCTCCGGAATCCACTTTTCCAGAAAGGAATATACGTCCCGACCTTCTGATTCCTCTGGAAGACCCACCAGCCTCAAGTTATTCTGTCTCGACCGAGATTCCAAATCCAAAATATTATCTTCTAGACATTTATTTTTTTTTTCCAAAGTGCGCACCTTTAATTGAAGACGGGTGACGTCATCTTCAGCACTAACTAACTAACCTGCACTTATATAGCGCTTTTCTAGTCACAAAGACCACTCAAAGCGCTTTCATTAATACTAACCCTCTATTCTAAGGGCCTATAGGAAACAGATATCTCGGGACAATTTAGAACAGCCAATTAACCTAACATGCATGTTTTTGGCATGTGGGAGGAAACCGGAGAAATCCCGGATTAAACCCACGCAACACGGGGAGAACATGCAAACTCCACACAGATCACTGTTGGTCGGGGGCTGGGATCAAACCCACGATCCCACGATCCCCACAATCCCCCGGCCAAGGGTAAACTGTGCTGCCGCAGTGCTAACCACTGCGCCACCGTGCAGCCCACTAGCGAGACGGAGCTCCATCTGCGCCGTTCGTTCTACACAGTCACCCAATTCCTTTCTTATTTCTTCCAACGCTGTCATAATCCCATCAAATCTAGAGGAAAAGTCCGCTCTCATTGAACTCATGGTTGCCAACAGCGCATCTGCGCCACTCCCCGCAGACATCGCACCGTTGCCAGCCTCCTCCGCCATATATGGAGTTTTGTTTGCTGCGTCACAGACCTGAAAGTCCGTTAATTTGGACTGTTTCGGCGGCTCGCTTTTTCCTTTACCTGATTTTCCAGCCTTAGGCTTCGCCGACATATCCTCGCCCAAACGCTGGGATACGTTCTGTCCCAAATGAGAGAGTTATTTGCCGATTTTTTTCTCCAGGAGCAGAGCAGAGTGAGACACGTCCGTCTTACGTGGCAGCCATAACCGGAAGTCAAAATGTCCTAGATATTTAATTTTATCCCTGACAATTAATTCCCTTCCTGCCAATTCAAAGACAGGGAATTTCATTAACAAATCTTCTTTAGTGTGGCAAATCAGCACACAACTCTTATTTGTATTATATTTTATGTCATTTTCCTCTCCTTAAGCAGTACACACTCTTAATAACTCCTGAAGACCAGCACTACTTGGACTGAGAATAACTAGATCATCAGCATACATAAAATGATTCACTAACTTATTCCCTATTAAACACCCAGTTTTACAGGCGTTCAGCTGTTTTGACAACTCATCCATATAAAGATTAAATAGAATAGGGGACAATGTACTGCCCTGTCTGACACCACTGCTCACACCAAATGGGGATGAATGACTCTTCCCCCATTTCACCAGCATCTTCTGATGTGCGTACCAGTAAATCAGGATATGTACAAAGTACTTGGGAACCCCCCTGTCAATCATTTTCCTAAACAATATCCTGTGATTAACACGATCAAACGCCTAGAGGCGAACGCCACATGTGATGGATAATGCTTGTTGGAATATTTTAGGAATGCTACCTTCTTGGAACATAAGTCAGTATTATACAGTAATAAGTGACATTCAGCTGTTTGTTTTATGTCATTTAAGCACAGTTCTGGTACTTAAAAATCATAAAAACCCAGGAGCTTCGGGGCTCTGCCCCGGACCCCTTTGGGGGACTTTGTCCCCCAGACCCCCTGCTAAATTTTCAGATAATTTCCCCAACCCCAAATCACATCCCTAGACTTATATATAGTTTTTTCTTCTTCATTATGCATTTTTTGGCTTGTGCGACTTATACTCTGGAGCAACTTAAGGGTCTTTCCCACTAGCCTTGCTTAGCCCTACACCGCACCACTCAGCCCGCGTTTGAGCATTTTCCATTAGCCCCAGCACCGGTTAGCAGGCGCTATTTTAGTACCTGATCCAGGGCAGGGTCTAACCGAGCTCAGTAGGGCTGAGTATGGCTGTGATGTGACTTTAACAGACTGGTCGCCGCTGATTGGTCAGGTCGTAACGTCACGAAAGCGACTTTTTCTGCTGAATCTACTACACGACCGCCATTTGTAGTTGTTCAGCCAGTGAACACAGTGCGCGTCTTTAATACAGTATTTTCACACTCTGAAGATGTCTTCTCTGTTCTCTGTTGTGAGCACTCTGTTGTGAGCACTACGAAGAAATTGACCAGTGAAGCTGGGGAGAAGCTGAGCACGTGCATGGAAATAACTGACTGGGGCATGTTTAAAGGAGCCACGCATGATCTGGATGAGTACACGGACACTGTGAACTCATATATCCACTTTTGTGAGGAGAGCATTCTTCCATCGCGCACCAGGGTGAGGTACTCAAATGACAAGCCCTGGTTCACTGCTAAGCTCAGACAGATCAGGAAGGAGAAGGAAGCAGCGTTGAAAAGTGGAGACAGGGACTGCTACAGGGAGGTCAAATATCGGTTTAACAGAGAGCTGAGGAGAGCTAAATCTGTGTACTCTGAGAGACTCCAGCAGCAGTTCACTGCTAACGACTCGGCTTCTGTGTGGAGAGGACTGAGGCAAATCACCAACTATCGGCCTCAGGCTTCTAAAGGTCAGGATGACAAAGCCCTTTGTCAAAGACTGTCCCAACATTATGCCCGTTTTGACACCTCGTCAGCTGTGTCCAGCTCCCCCCTCCCCCCAGCGCCACTGCCTCCACGGTCCCTACTTCATCAAAGGCGGCTCCCCCTCCTTCCCCCCTGCCCTTGTCATAAGTGAGCAGGACGTGCACAGACAGTTCTCCAGACTGAACCCGCGCAAGGCCCCCGGTCCGGACGGCGTGTCTCCCTCCACCCTGAGACACTGTGCGAAAGAGCTGACTCCTGTCTTCACAGACATTTTTAACACCTCCCTGAAGTTATGCCACGTGCCGACCTGCCTCAAAACCTCCACCATCATCCCTGTCCCCAAGAAGCCACGGATCACTGGACTTAACGACTACAGACCTGTAGCGCTCACCTCTGTAGTCATGAAGTCCTTTGAGCGCCTGGTCCTGCCCCACCTCAAGTCCATCACCACTCCCCTCCTGGACCCGCTGCAGTTTGCCTACCGAGCCAACAGGTCTGTGGACGACGCAGTCAACCTGGCCCTCCACTCCATCCTGCAGCACCTGGACTCCCCGGGAACCTACGCCAGGATCCTGTTTGTGGACTTCAGCTCTGCATTCAACACCATCCGCCCCGCTCTGCTCCGGGACAAGCTGTCCCTGCTCAACGTGCCTGACTCCCTCTGCAGGTGGATCACCGACTTCCTGACGGACCGGAGGCAGCATGTGCGGCTGGGAAAGACTGTCTCAGACTCTGTTAGCATCAGCACCGGATCACCCCAGGACTGTGTGCTTTCCCCCCTACTCTTCTCCCTTTATACCAACTCCTGCACCTCCAGTCACCAGTCTTGTCAAGCTGATCAAGTTTGCGGACGACACCACCCTCATCGGGCTCATCTCCAACGGCGACGAGTCCGTCTACAGGAGAGAAGTGGCCCAGCTGGCGTCCTGGTGCAGCCACAACAACCTGCAGCTGAACGCTCTGAAGACAGTGGAGATGATTGTGGACTTCAGGAAAGTCACAACCCCTCTGCCCCCCCTCACCCTCACAGGCTTTCCCATCACCACTGCAGATTCCTTCCGCTTCCTGGGCACCACCATCACCTGGGACCTCAAGTGGGAGCCGACCATCAGCTCCCTCATCAAAAAGGCCCAGCAGAGGATGTTCTTCCTGCGGCAGCTGAGGAAGCTCAAGCTACCCACCAAGATGTTGGTGCAGTTCTACACGGCCATCATCGAGTCCATCCTCACCACCTCCATAACCGTGTGGTACGCAGGAGCCACTGCCAGGGACAGACTGAGGCTGCAGCGCGTCGTGCGCGCTGCTGACAAGGTGATCGGCTGCAAGCTCCCATCTCTCCAGGACCTGTACATCTCCAGGACCCGGAGGCGTGCAGGCCGGATCATAGCCGATCCTTCACACCCTGGTCACGTACTGTTTGCCCCCCTCCCCTCAGGTAGAAGACTTCGGTCCATTCAGACTAAAACCTCCCAGCACATGAACAGCTTCTTCCCCTCTGCCATCAGACTGCTGAACACTAAGTGACTGACTGACTCTCGTGCACTATGTACAGCAGCTCAACCAGACTCAAGTCAATCATCACTGTTTTCTTTTTGCATTACCGACTGCACTATGTGGTACTCCACAATATCTGCTGCTCGCTAATATATTTAAAAATTGCTTTGACTAGTATTACTCATTCTTATTCTACATTTTATTGCATGTATAGTTTTTTATTTCTGTCTTTTATTTTTATCATGTTTAATGTTGCAGCATTGCACCGAGAGAAATTCCTAGTTTGTGTACTACATGAACAATGGCAATAAATCTGATTCTGATTCTGATTCTCGTAAGGCTATCCCCTGGTCAAACGAGGAGGTGCGCAATTTTCTTTCTATATTATCCGACGATCGCATCCCGCGCGAGTTGGCCGGATCTACTCGAAATGAAAAAATATACCAGCAGGTGTCCGAGCAGATGGGTTCCCAAGGGCACATCCGTACTGCCAAACAGTGTCGGGAGAAGCTGAAAAAGCTGAAAAGCAATTACCAAGCAGTGAAGGACCACAATGCTCGAAGTGGAGCAGATTGGAAGGAGTGGAAGTGGTTCGCTGAGAGACATTGGGCTCGACACGGCCACAGTCACGGCCTTGGAGACCGTGGATGGTGAGTGTTGTTTTGATATTGCGCGTCTTTTCGCCAATTTATCCTTTCTGTGCCAAGCTCACTGTTTTTAAGAAATAGGAAGGTTGTTAGATTGTGGGTAATGGTTGTTACTGAGGCTTGCCTATTGTTTTGCAGCCAACTGCAGATTCACGCTTGCTTTGTGTTAAGTATTAGCTCGAACAAAACGCTGAATTACGCTTATTGTATTCCGGTTAAAAACTTTAGTGTTGTGTACATGTTGCACTTTGGTGTTAAGTTTTAATTTGCGTGCATTTTCTTTCTAGAATCGCAGTTCATATCACAGGGGTCCACCTCAGTGGACTCTCCTGCGTCTGCCTCTGCGTCTGCCGGAGCGCCAGCTGGATTGACTCCGATGTCAGCCACATCACCAGCTCCATCTGGATCACGTTCAAGTGCCGGTAAGGCACAATAACCACGATTTTTTTTTTGTGGAAACAGGTCCAGCGGAAACCAGGGTCGAAAATCTCAAATACAAACAAGTTATGTCCCAAATTGATTAATGCAATTTCCTGTAGCTGCATATTAATTAATTGAAAATGTCTTTTTAAATGTACAAAAAGGTTATCATACCTGTCAAGGCATACCTCATGCATCCCTTATTGGGGGGGCTTTCACACCTGTACTGAGTACTTAAAAACTGTATTTATCGGCAGATGAAAGAAAACTGCAAAACAAAAAACAAAAACAAAAAAAAACTAAACAAACAGCAACTGCAACATGAACTATTTCAAACATATTTATTCAAATGGACACTTATATGGACACAATCTTGAGCCATAACTTTTTGGTAATGTGAAAATAATAAGCCAAGGAGCACAAAAAAAAAATAAAATAAAAAATAAATGATATTAATAATAAATAAATAAAAATAAATAAAAAAATGTTTTTCAAATTTACATTAGCATAAGGTAGATTGCTTAATTTGAAAGTACACAATAAGAATTATTCTGAATATAGTTCCTAATTGTCAGCTAGATACTGTATATACACTTGGAATTAAAGAGTTTTTAATTGTCAGCTTTGTTACACTAATGCACTTGGATGAATTTGGAACAAGAAAATGTTCACTGATGCTGCTTGTTATAGTTCCAAGTAGCAGCCTTTGCTGACTCTAGCATTTCTGAAGTGGCAGATCAGATCAGGTGGCAGATCAGAAGCGATCTGCCACCAATCCTAATTTGCAACTCTAATTTGCAACTCTAATTTGCAACTCTTGTCCCCTCCAGGGACAAGAGTTGCAAATAAGCTAATAGCTATACACTCCATGTGCAACACATCAGATTGATTGTCATTGATTAATTGTCTATGTTTATTGCACTGTCCCTGTCAAATAAACTAATCTATCTATCAATGGGGGTAGATTGTGCTCTGCCACAAAAAAATGACAAACCATCACTTCTGCTAGTGATGCATTGGATTTGGAAGGCGTCGGTTCTCTCACTGGCTGAAAATGTTCATCCATCCATCGATACGTTTTCGATTTGGCTACACAGTTTTTGTGGCCCTGTGTAGCGAAGTGCGACTTCAAGTCGAAAATCCCCGATGCAGTCACTTTTATGCTCCTCCTACATGGAACACAGAAGGAGTGTGTAGGGCCCTCTGGAGAAGCCTTTATCCATCCAGCGATCCCTCTCTGTTCCGGAGCCGCAGGACAACAGAAGGTGCGAGGCCATCAGCATAATGATGAGTCCACACTTCTCACTGTTGTGATAATTGCTCACGCTGAGCGCTCTGCCAGCCCCGTACGCTGTGGGGGTCACACACGAGGTGTTCCCCCACACTCTCAATAATTTTTTTCCCGTATATTTTTCTTTTTGGCGTACAGAAATGGCAATACACCCGTATTTGCTAAAATTGCATTTTCCCCGTATTAAAATACGGCGAAACCGTATCACTTGACAGGTATGGGTTATTCTTTGGTCTTCACTTATCGGTGATCCACAACCCGGTCCCATTTTTAGGTGTGGTGATTGAAGTGCTGTTGTAACTCCTGTTTGAGAAAAACAAGTGAAGCTCATGAACTGCCGTTGAAATCAACATGCTTCATTGAAATGCTTCGCGTCAGCTGACTATATTAACCCATTCAGATTTCTGCGGCCACACTACAAGCAACTATTTTAAACATTACCCATCCATCCATCCATATTCTTAATCTTTTTTTTCCACAATATTTTTTATTGAACCTTTTTTTACAAACATAACACAAACAATCAAACACTAACACTAAAGTAATTTAAAAAAAAAAATAATAAAAAAAAAAAATTGTACTAAAAACACCAACAACCACTAACAAAGGCAGGTCTTCAACAATGCTTCTCTGTTTAGTCTAGGCAATCCATTACATAAGTATACATATTATACATTCACCAGTTTGGAATTTACAAGGTCCACACACATCATTCACCTTCTTCCTCAAAAGTTATGTTTAAATTCTTTACATAATCAATGAAAGGTCTCCATATATTCTCAAACACAATTTCCTTTGATTTCAGTATGTATGTTATTCTTTCTAGTGGAAGGTTTGTTAACATCTGTCTTAACCACTGAGTCACATCTGGTCTATGAGTCTTTTTCCACAGTAGTGCAATACATTTTTTGGCGTTAAGCAAACTGAGGTCTATGAATGCTCTTTCACTCTTATTAAAGTTATGCTTTTCTGGATACAGACCCAACAAAAACAATTTAGGATTCAATATGATTTGTTTTGAAATTATTTTTTCAATTGTTACCCTCACCTCTCCCAAAACATTCTAATTTTTCTACATTCCCATAAACAATGAAATAGGGTTCCTTTACTTTCCATACATTTTGTGCACGTATCTGGTAAGTTTTTGTTATATCTATTTAACTCCACCGGTGTAACATACATCCGCATTAACCATTTAAAATGTATCAATTTAAGACGTACATTTATTGATTTGGTTTGAGCTTCTGTACAAGCCAATTCCCATTGTTCCTCTGAGATTTCAGTTTGCAGGTCTTCTTTCCAATAATTCAATCTTTTCTGTGAGTTTTCACTTGAGGATAGTGTCAATGAGTTATAAAACTCTGAAATAATACCCTTTCTCTTACTATCTTAAGTCAAAATTTTTTCCAAGGATGAATAAATACCAAAAAAACATGTAGGTTTAGGGCGCTCGCGCACGCAGCGACCAGCAGCCGGTGGCTTGTCACCAGACTGCAAACCAAGTCTACCTACGGGTACAAATAAGTAACAAAAAAAAAAAAAAAATAAGTAGGTCGGATGAGAGCATTATTTTGATTTGATCGAATAAAGTTCCTAAGCTGAAGATATACATTCTTAATCTTAATCCTTTTTTTTTTTTCCACAATATCTTTATTGAACCTTTTTTTTTTTTTTTTAACAAACATGATACAAACAATCAAACACTAACACTAAAGTACTACAAAAAAAAAAAATGCACTAAAAACACCAACAACCACCAACAAAATCAAGTCTTCAACAATGCTCCTCTGTTTAGTCTAGACAATCCAATACATAAGTATACATATTATGTTCACCAGTTTGGAATTTACAAGGTCCACACACATCATTCACCTTCTTCTTCAAGAGTTATGTTTAAATTTTTTACATAATCAATAAAAGGTCTCCATATATTCTCAAACACAATTTCCTTTGATTTCAGTATATATGTTATTCTTTCTAATGGAAGGTTTGTTAACATCTGTCTTAACCACTGAGTCACATCTGGTCTATGAGTCTTTTTCCATAATAGTGCAATACATTTTTTGGCATTAAGCAAACTGAGGTCTATGAATGTTCTTTCACTTTTATTAAAATTATGCTTTTCTGGGTACAGACCCAACAAAAACAGTTTAGGATTCAATATGATTTGTTTTGAGATTATTTTTTCAATTGTTACCCTCACCTCTTCCCAAAACATTCTTATTAATCTACATTCCCATAAACAATGAAATAGGGTTCCTTTACTTTCCATGCATTTTGTGCATGTATCTGGTATATTTTTGTTATATCTATTTAACTCCTCCGGTGTAACATACATCCGCATTAACCATTTGAAATGTATCAATTTAAGGCGTGCATTTATTGATTTGGTTTGAGCTTCTGTACAAGCCAATTCCCATTGTTCCTCTGAAATTTCAATTTGCAGATCTTCTTTCCAGTAGTTTAATCTTTTCAGTGAATTTTCACTTGAAGATGGTGTCAATGAGTTATAAAACTCTGAAATAATACCCTTTCCTTTACTATCTTTCATCATCATTTTTTCCAAGGATGAATAAATAGATCGAGTGAGAGCTTTATTTTGATTTGATCGAATAAAGTTTCTAAGTTGAAGATATTTAAAAAAATGTGTTCTATTGAGATTAAATTTGATCCTCAGCTCTTCAAAAGACATTATGTTGTCTGCACATGGCAAATATAAATCCTGAATCTTTTGTATCCCTTTTAAATTCCATACTTTAAATACAGCGTCCGCTCTCCCTGGTTTAAAATATTGATTACCCCATATTGGACTAAATTGTGACAATAACTGTGGTTCTTTTAAATAGTTTTTAGCTTCACACCATATTTTGATCATATGCTTTACAAATGGATTTTTAACTTGTTTTTGTAATTTTTTTGCCGAATCTGAGTATATGAATATGGGAAGAGGTAAAGGTAAATTGTATGATTCCATTTCAGTCCAGTGAGGGAGATCATTTGATGAAAAATAATATGTCATAGACCTCAGTTGTGCCGACCAATAATACAACATAAAATTTGGACATTTCAGACCTCCACGATCAAATGGTAAATATAATAAAGACAAACGTAATCTAGCCCTCCTGTTGTTCCATATAAATTCCACTAACTTTTTTTTTATTCTTGAGAATAGATCTAAAGGTGGTGATAAGGGAATGTATTGAAATAAATAAAGTATTTTAGGTAAAATATTACTTTTAAGTATATTGATTCTCCCGATCATCGACATTGGTAGTGACATCCATCTCTGAGTTAACTCATTGATATCTGACATTAAGGCTTCATAGTTGACACTGGCGACTGATTCTAGCTTAGGCACAATTTAGATTCCTAAATATTTAAACTGATTTACAACATTGAATTGATTTACCTCAGGGGCTGGGTAATTTCTCTGGGTCTCATTTAGCATTAATATTGAAGATTTAGTTTTATTTATTTTATATCCTGATATTTCCCCAAAATTCTTTATTAAATTCAACAAGGTTGGAATTGATTTTTTTAGATTCGACATAAACAAAATTATATCATCGGCGTACAGGGAGATTTTATGTTCTGTTGGTCCAACTTTAATTCCATATATTTGTGAATGTAAACGTATCGCTATCGCTAAAGGTTCAATTGCCATAGTAAACAGTAAAAGTGAAAGTGGACAGCCTTGTCGACATCCTCTATTGATTTTTATTGGTTTTGAAATATTGTTATTTGTTAGGATTTCTGCTGTAGCATTATTGTATATTATTTGAACCCATTTTATGAAATTATTTCCAAGTCCAAACCTTTGTAGGACTTCAAAAAGAAAGGGCCATTCAACTCTATCAAAGGCCTTTTCGGCGTCCAATGATAGGAGAGCTGTATAATCTTAATCCTTTTTAGTTTTGGAGGGGGCTACAGCCGAAGACAGCACCCTGCGTGTTGCAAAATCCGCTCTACTGAGGGGCAGCAACATGACAGTTCAGCTTATATACAGCAATGAAGCATAATATAATAGTGACATTCCACCACAGACTTTCACCAGTGTAATTCCATTATATATGTAGTGATCCAGCTTTAACAACCATGCCTTTCTGTCTTTCAATGTAGCCAAGAGGAAAAGGAACAACTCCATCGCTGACCTTACATCAGCGATAGTCAACATGCATGACGAAGAGATGCGGCTCTTGGAACGGTAGCATGACCAGCGGCAAGAACACCATCAGGAGTACATGCAGCATTTGCGACAGGTGGCCGCAGGTGTGCGGGCAGATGCGCGTGAAGCCGTGGAGCAGGACACTGTGTTACGAAGGGAAGAGCTCGCAGAGATGTCAACATTCAACAGAGATTTCCTGACCCTATTTGGCAGGCTTGTGGACGCATTTAGCAGTCGGCGTGTCTAACCATGTCTCCCCACGCCCAGTCTGTTTTTTTGTTTGTAAATTTTGCTTCTGGAATAAAATTGTATTGTTTGCATCAAAAGTCTGGTTTATCTGTTATGACACCGTATGAGAAAAGCCAATAATTACATACACATTCCATTCGCTGTTCACTCCACATGCTGTTGTTCATCAGGTCAGGTGTATAGCCTTCTAATGGTAATTTAATTTTTAACAACACAACGAAACGTAATGTCTTGGTAATTTTTTTTTTTTTTATTTTAAACAAATTTGCAATGCTGAGTCCATTTCTCGAACGGGTACATTTTTTATGTTATAAGCAGTTGTACAGGTGTACTTTAACTTGTACAGTAGACACTGATAAAGGTAAGTACATGTAAGTTGAATGTTGCATCACCAGTCAAAATTTAATAAATTAAGGAATCTAGCAAAAATTTGGCACTAATAACAGTAGACACATCAGACAAGGAGACACAACTGTGTTTTTGTTGCACACAACTGTTGTTACCAACAACTTGTGCTAAATTAATATTAGCTTTGCATTTCCACCAAAGCCAAAGTCGCTTGTCTGGCAGCATTTTTTGAACATGCTCTGTGAGGTGTTGCTGCATGTAATTCACAGTACCACAACTGTTGTTAACAACAACTTGTGCAAAATTTATATTCCCTTTTCCCAAAAATTAAAAATCAATTTGTAAGTAAAAGTGGGAGACCTTTACATGGGAATATGACATGTATCAGCACATGATTTATAGTTCAATTTGCATTTCCACCTCAGCAAAAGTGGCTTGTCGAGCTGGATTTTTGTGAAGATGGCCTGTGCGGTGTTTCTGCATGTAATTACCCGTACCTTAACAGATAAGCGTTATGAACAACAGAGGACAGATAGATGGAACATGCACAACATTTTATTTACAAAAAAACATTTTTGAAATATGTATGCACATAAATGTGGACGAAATTACATTTCTACCTATTGCTAGACAAGTACTGCATCACAGCATCTCGTATATCGCCACCCTGCTTCTCTGCTCCCTGGGTCGCTGCCACTAATGGTTCATCTACTGCATCATCCAATGTAGTGTCAAACGTCTCTCCATGACTCTCACACAGATTATGCTGAGCACAAGTCAGCACCATAGATTTCACCAGTTTCATGTCACAGTCATTCCTTGAAAAATGAAAATCCTCTCCTCGTCATCAGCCATTTTCTTTGTTGTGGAGGATTCGGTCGCGTGTTTCACGTCACGAGGGTGTGGCGCCGCCTTGCTGTTCAAGAAATCCCACCCACCGCAGGTGTGCCAGCAGTAATGTTGAAATGCAACCGAGGCAGAACCGAATCGAAGTGAGTCGAATCGGGTTTTCTAATCGGGGCTAAGCGGGGCTAATGGAAAAGCGCCTTTATAGTCCGGAAAATACGGTATGTAGAACTAACGAGGCTTTGACAAGATTGTTGGTTTGTTTACTGCTCAGACAGAATGTGATTTTGACCAACAATAAAACTCACAATTTGTGAGAAAAAGCTTTTATATTTAAGGTAGACAGTTTTAAATTTACAAAAAAGTCTCACATTCATAACAGAAAACTTCAACTTTGACAGCAAAATTACTAATTTATGAATTTCAAATATCTTGGAAAAAAATCAACTTTAAGTGACAAAAAGCTTAAAATTCAGCAGCAAATGTCTGTAAATTTCCAATAAAAGTCTGATCTACAGGGGAAGATTTCTTGTTGAGTCACAAGGCAGTCAGAGACAGCAGACTTTAGCTCTGATACAGTGTTTCCACTAGAGGAGCAGTGGGTCTCTGCTGCTGAAGATACTTTTATCTCAGAGGCTTCATAGGATGAACTTTCTCTCTTTGTGTCAGAACCATATTCCAGCACCTTTCTTGTGTCTCTTTGTCCCTCCAGATGTCCCACAGCAAAATGACTTTAACCAGGAGGAGGTTGTGGATGAGCAGCAGCTTCTGAACCAGGAGAGAAACTTTACTGTTGTTCAGGTGGGAGCAGATTGTTCCCAGATTAAAGAGGAACAGGAGGACGTCTGCATCAGTCAGGAGGGAGAGCAGTTTGGACTGAAGCAGGAGACCCAAAACTTTGATGAAGGTTGGTGCAGGTCAAGGTTCCACTCAGTGATTGATGAGACAGAAGAAGTGAAGTGAAAAATGACATGAGGACATTCAGCCTGAGGAAAGACAAAGTAGCTGTAGATCAAAAAGTTCTAACAAAAAAGACAAAAAAATGATGTGATAAAATAAATAAATAAAATGTAGACTTAAAGTAAATGACGTGGATAGTTAAATGACAAAATGAATATGTAATATAGAAAAATGACTAAATACCTAAATATTCAATGATGGGCCATAAATCCTGCCTGGATTGAAGGGCTCAGTATAAAGGAGTCCAACCCACCAGCACAACTTAAACAAGGTTTCTTAGAAAAAAGCTAAAGGTGGTGAACAGCAGTTCTGCAGTCATGGCTTCCATGCTGAGAAGAGACAGAGAGGTGGAACCTAACCAGGCCCTGATCAGCAGCCATAGATCACAGGATCCCTCAGGTGTCCCCAGGTTTGCTGAAAAAGTGAAAATGAATAAGATGAAGAGTGAGAATCTCAGCTGGAATCAGTGAAGAAAGTAGAAAAGCACTCAGAGAGGGCATACCTCCACCAAGGCTCCTTCTGTCCCTCATGGATCACCTCCAAAATGTCATGGGTTTGTTTGTAGGCCTAGAGCCACTTCTGGTGAAAATTGCATCAAAGTCTGTTAAGTAGTTTTGGAGTGTTGTTGCTCACACACTGTGAGAAGATAAGAGCCTTTGCTGAGGTATGCACTCTCAGATGATCACCAAAATGTAATGGGTTCCTCTGTAGCCCAAGAACCACCTTGGTAAAAATTTCATCCAAATCCATCCAGTAGTTTTTGGAGTATTGTTGCTAAAACTCTGTGAGAAGATAAGAGCCTTGGCTGAGATTTCCATTCTCAGATCATCACCAAAATCTAATCATCTGTTCCCCGTGATTTTGATGAACTTTTCCTGAAAAGTTCATCAAAATCCGTTCATAACTTTTTGAGTAAAGTTGTTAACAGACAGACAGACAGACAAATGGCGGCAAAAACAGCTTCCTTGGTAGAGGTACATCTGTCATCAAAGTGCTACAACTATTGGACTGTTTGCTTTAAATTGTGACTCCTGGTGGATCAGGGAAGTCTTTAGTCGGGGCAGCTCTAGTCTTTCTTGTGTTTCTTCATCCCTCTGTTCTCTGTAGAGAAGCAGTTAGAACTTTAGTGAGGGCTCCATCAGGTCATTACTTCTGACTGGATTATTGCTGCTTTCAAAATCAAAAGAAAACACAAACTGATATTTGTCACCTGGAATGTAAGAACACTGATGATCAAGGAAAATGACGACCAACAAAGCAACACTGACAAAAGTGACTGTTCAACAAGACCTGGACGAAGAACCTCAATAGTAGGACTGGAGCTTGGAAACCATCATGTTGACATTGCAGTAGGGCTGTAGCTAACGACTGTTTTACAGCTCAGGTAATCATCTACTCTAATCGAAGATTACTCAAGTAATCGGATACTTTAAAAAAAAAAAAACTTGCATTGACCACCATATGTGGAACTTTTTCAGCAAATCAGCAGTTATTGTACAAAACACTCAGTAACACAGGTCCACATTTATTGCAATGTTTATTGGATAGAACGTAACTTTAAATGTTGCATTGCATCATAAATTTCGTTCGCTAGCCACTAGCAGACGCTAACAGCAGTGGTTGGATGTTCTGTGGTCATATAAGCATAATTAGCGTAGTTGACTCCATTCTAGTCATCTTTAATTTAAAATCACAATGATGTACCTTGTCTCGGGTCTGCTGGCACCAGACTTGAGATACTTTTATCATTTTTTCTAATATTCCTCTTTCTCTTTGCCGGCCCATCACTATGTCCCTCTCATATGGCACCATTAAACAAAGCTGCGTCTTGTTTATGTAGCGTGAACGGAAGAAGGTCGTACTGGAAGTGCTACATTAAATGACAAATCGAAGCATAGATTTTGAATCTAGGAACTTTTGTAATCGAATTATTC
Organism: Pholidichthys leucotaenia; assembly: GCA_020510985.1. Classification (NCBI taxonomy): domain Eukaryota; kingdom Metazoa; phylum Chordata; class Actinopteri; order Cichliformes; family Pholidichthyidae; genus Pholidichthys; species Pholidichthys leucotaenia. The sequence goes on along the minus strand of CM035844.1, from coordinate 270,166,606 downwards.
AGGTAATCGTTGCAGCCCTCAGTGAAACTTGTAGACCAGAAGAAGGAAACGTCAAAGAATCCATTGACGCCTTTTATTGGAAAGGGAAACCCAAGGAGGACCATCAAATCCATGGGGTGGGCATTGCAATCTATAATAATCTCTTACCCAGAATCATGGGATTACCAACTGGCATAAACAAACTGCTCATGACTCTCTGGTTGAAACTTCTTAACAAAAAACATGCTACCATCGTCAGTGCTTATGTACCAACATTAGATGCTGAAGATCGCACCAAAGAGACCTTCTATCAAGACCTGGACAGTATCTTGCGACAGATCAGTCCATCAGACAAGAATATTCTGCTTGGAGATTTTAACGCACGTATTGGGACTGACCAACATGTTTGGAATAGTGGTGAAGGACAATTAAATAATTTAATCACGATTGGTTTTTCAGAAATTGCTCGTTAATCACAATTAATCGCACATTAATCCTGTATGTTTAAAAAAATACAATGTATCTTAAATTGGTAATTTTTTAAGTTTCTAATACAGTGGACACAAAAAGTCTACACACCCCTGTTCAAATGCCAGGTTTTTATGATATAAAGAAATGAGACCAAGATAAATCATTTCAAAACTTTTTTCACCATTAATGTGACCTATAACCTGCACAACCCAATTGAAAAACAAAGTTAAAATAAAAAAACTTACAATAACCTGGTTGTATAAATATGCACACCCTATTATAACTGGGGATGTGGCTGTGTTCAGAATTAACCAATCACATTCAGACTTATGTTAATGGGAGTCAGCACACACCTGCCACCATTTAAAGTGCCTCTGATTAACCCCAAATAAAGTTCAGCTGTTCTAGTAGGCTTTTCGTGACATTTTTGTAGTCACATCTTACAGCACAAGCCATGGTCCGCAGAGAGCTTCCAAAGCATCAGAGAGATCTCATTGTTCAAAGGTATCATTCAGGAGAAGGGTATAAAGGAATTTCCAAGACATTAAATCTACCATGGAGCACAGTGAAGACAGTCATCATCAAGTGGAGAAAATACAACACAACAGTGGCATTACCAAGAAGTGGACGTCCCTCCAAAATTGATGAAAAGATGAGAAGAAAACTGGTCAGGGAGGCTGCCAAGAGGCTGACAGCAACATTGAAGGAGTTGCAGGAATTTCTGGCAAGTACTAGGTGTTTAGTAAGAACAATCTCCCGTCTTCTTCATATGTCTGGGCTGTGGGCTACCCATTATAGACCTGTGGCCTTAACTTGCCATCTGAAGAAGACTCTTGAGAGGATCATCCTCAGCTACCTCCGACCCCTGTTGAGCACACTGCTGGATCCCCTGCGGTTTGCTTACTGACCCAGGATTGGAATGGAGGATGCAGTTGTTTAGCTTTTGCAAAGGTCGCTGTCTCTCCTGGAGAATATTGGAAGCTCTGTGAGAGTCATGTTTTTTGACTTTTCCAGTTCTTTCAATACAATTCAGTCGGCATTACTGAGGGAGAAATTGGAGGGAGCAGGAGTTGACTGCCACCTTACTGCATGGACTATTGACTATCTCACCAACAGACCGCAGTATGTGAGGTTATATGACTGTGTGTCTGAGGTGGTGGTATGCAGTACAGGGGCCCCTCAGGGAACAGTGCTCTCCCCTTTCCTCTTTCAAATCAAATCAACCTTTATTGTCATATTGCTGTACATACAACTGTAGTGCAGGCAAGATGAAATTGCGTTTCTCTCGGCATCCATTTAAGTAAAAAGAACATGATTTAAGACACACTCATACCCTCACCCCCCACCCCAACACAGCCATTCACACTTCCCTGAGACATACTTGAAAACTAACCAGAACTATAATAGACAAATAATATACATAATGTCCGTAGGTGCAGTAGTATGTATGAGAGATTCCGAATCAACTGTTCAGCATCCTAACAGCTTGTGGAAGGAAGCTGTTAATCAGTCTGGTGGTTCTGGCTCTGATGCTACGGAATCGTTTGCCAGATGGCAGAAGTTCATAGTGTTTATGCAGAGGGTGAGAACGGTCCTTGACAACGTTCAGTGCCCTGCTCCTACAGCGGTTCTGAAAAAGTTCTTGGACAGAGGGGAGAGAGGCTCCAATTACCCTCTCAGCTCCCTTAACTATCCTCTGCAGGGCTTTTTTGTCTGACATACTGCAGCTGGAGTACCATGTTGCAATGCAGTACGTCAGAACACTCTCCACCACACCTCTGTAGAAGGTCCTGAGGATGCAGATGGGGAGAGAGGCCTATTTGAGTTTCCTCAAGAAGTGCAGTATCGGCTAGGCCTGCTTCCTGATCCCCAAGGAATTCTTGCTCCAGGTCAGGTCCTGCGAGATCTGCACTCCGAGGAACTTGATGTTCTCCACTGTCTCCACTAAACAGCCGTCGATGCTGAGAGGGACGTGTTCAGGCTGTGACCGCCGGAAGTCGATAATCATCTCCCTCGTTTTGTCCACGTTGAGCACCAGATTGTTCTCCCTGCACCAGCCCTCCAGGTCTCTCACTTCTTCCCTGTTTCCTCTTTACACATCAGGGTTCAGATATAATTCCACCAGCTGTCACCTTCAGAAGTTTTCCGACAGTACAGCTATTGTTGGATGTTTGTCAGAGGGAAACAATCTGGAGTACAGGAGGGTCATCTCTGACTTCATCATCTGGTGTGAATTCAACCACCTTCACATCAACTCCAGTAAGACTAAGGAGATGGTGGTTGACTTTTGTAGTAAACCATCAGCAACTGTACCGGTAAATATCCATGGTCTTGACACTGAGGTGGTGGATAGTTACAAATTACTGGGTGTTTTCCTCAGTAACAACTTTTTACTGGTCAGATAACGCCCAAGCTCTGTACAAAAAGGGCCACAGTTGGCTCCATCTGTTGGGCAGACTGACGTCATTTGGGGTCTGTAGGTCATTATTAAGGACTTCTTACAACACTGTGGTGGCCTCTGCAATTTTTTGTGCAGTTGTTTGCTGGGGTAGTGGTAGCACAAAGAGGGACAGGAAACGCTTGAACAGATTGGTCAAGAGGGCAAGTTCCACGCTGGCTGGTCCCTTGGACTCCATTGAGGTGGTAGGGGAGAGAAGGATGTTAGCTATGCTAACATCTATTATGGACAACACCTCTTACCCCCTACATGAGTCTGTGGAGGCCCTGAACAGTTCCTTTAATAGTAGACTGTTACAGCCACTGTGTAGGACTGAACGTTACCATAGGTTCTTCATCCTGACAGCAGTTGGACTGTATAATATACACATAGGATAAATACTTGCCATAAAACGGACGGCAGTGGCTCAGGAGGTAGAGCAGGTCGTCTTATAACCAGATGGTTGGCGGTTCAAATCTCGCTATCCCCAGATATCCTGCCGTTGTGTCCCTGGGCAAGACATTATACCCACCTTGCCTCCAGTGTCCATAACACTGGGCATGAATGTGTATAAATGTTTGGTGGTGGCCGGAGAGGCCGTTGGCACAGATTGGCAGCCACGTTTCTGTCAGCCTGCTTCAGGGCAGCTGTGGCTACAGTAGTAGCTTACCACTACCGTTGTCTGTCTGGAGTGAATGAATAATGTATTTACTTGTAAAGCGTCTTTGAGTGTCTATGATAAAGCGCTATATAAATCTGATGCATTATTATTATTATTATTATTATTATAAATGTGCATCTATGCATATTATTTTATTGACATGTACAGTTAAATATTGATCTTGTGTTTTTAGTAGGTTTTTTTTTTTTATTTTTTTTTTTTTTTTTTGTCCTGTCAGGCAGCTAGGCAAACAGAACAGGGATCTGTCACCCTACTGTGCCAAAACAGATTTACTTTGCCAAGAGGAGCCTATACAGTGCCTAACTTTGCACTGTATATTGTTGTAAACTCCTCCTGTAATAACTTTTAATACTTTATTTTAATTGTTTTACCCATGGAAGACCCAACAGGATGGGGAAGAGGGAAAGGAAGTGTGTGAAGGGGGGAAAGAAAAGGGAGGGGAACAGACAATAAAAAAAAAAAGACAACTAAAACAAACAAAAGACAAACTGCTTCTTCCACCGGAGATGTCTCAACACGAGTCTGGTTTCTGCACCTGTTAAAGGAGAGACACTTGTACATGTATGTCTGTGTGCCTATATATGAGAACGCGCGTAAAATAAGTGTGTGCATGTGAGTGGTTTGTCAGGAAACATACGAGCGGAGGGCCGGTCGCAGCAGCCCTCCCCCCGAGGACCCCGAGCAGGCAAGGCAGCGCCACCAACCCCCAGCCCCGAGGTCAGCAAGCCCCAGGAAAGCCAAGCATCCACCCCCGGAGAGACGATCAAGGGAGGGCAGGCCGCCCGGCGGCCGGCGCGGTGAGCCCACACTCCTGGACCCGCCCGACCCCCACCCCCCCAGCGGGGCCAACATCCGCCCCCGGGCCCCAGGCACCAGGAGGCCAGCGACCCCACCCCCCAGGACAGAGGCCACCCAGTGCCCCCCGGCGCGAGCCCCCCCAGGTACCCCCACAGCGTTCCCGCCCCAGTGCCTCGGCCACACACCCCGGGGACCCCCACGTCCAAAGAAGTCCCCTCGCCCAGGTGAGCCCACATTGCTGAGAGGCACTACCCCCCTAATCCAGCCCCTCCCGACTCGCAGGCACACCCCTCCCCATACCTTCACACCCACATGTTCCCATGCACACCCCTCTCACTCAGCCAGACCGACCCATTCTCTCTCACTCCAGTACCCACTTAAATTCACTCCTCATTCACCTTTATTCCAAAAGCCGACTGCGAAGCAGATGCAGTGAGCCTGAACATGCACCAGTGCCCGGCAGTGACCAGGGAGGCCACCGGCGCAGGCCACAGAAGCAGACCCCCACCCCCCGGCGCCCATCTGAGTGAACAATCAGCAGACCACCGCAGGCGCCCCAAGATGCCACCCGGCATGCAAAGCGCCGCACAAAACCGACCCACCATCACCACCTCCATTCATCACCCTCTCACTCACACTTAAACTCATATTCAGCCCCCCGTCACTTCCTTGGTTGTATCTATATATTAGTAGCATCCAGGGATTTTTACAACATGATAGGTCCCAGGCTCCCCACCAGGCCCCCACGCCCCCAGCAAGACAGGGCAACAGGGGTGGGGGAAGACCCCCACCTCCTCCCCCCGCACAGAACATGGTGGGTGTGTGTCGGTTATATGATATAATTGTGTATAAATGTGTGGAATACTAAAGTGCAATTAAAATTGGGGGGGATAGTAATTGAAGCATTGTTAGCCACTGTGATGGGCAGCAGAGCCCCCATCCCCCCAAGCCCTCAGTGTCTAAAATGCAATTAAAATTGAGGTGAGTGCAGCCCCACCACGCGGCAAAGGTATCCCCTTCACCGACACAGTGCGGCACACTCCCACCCCAAAGCCCTAAATATAACAAAAAAGATCAGGGGGAGGAGGACGGTGGGAAATAAGACTGGGAGGTAGGCGGTCCAAAAACAAGGCCGCCCCCCCCCCCCCAAGAAGCCAGCTTGCAGACTGGCTTGTGAGGCCACCCACTGCCCCCAAATCCCAACCCAGGGCGAGGGCCGCCAGTGGAAACAACCCAGGACCCACCAGCATCACGTCCCGGCGCTCCAGCACCACTAACATGACGGGGCAGCCAAACATACTACCACTCATCTTACACACACGAACATGGACAACAACAGTCACAATAGTGAACAATGGGCCGGACCCACACAGCGCCCAACACGCCAGGCGACACACCCCAGCGCCCACGCAGGCCCACGACCACCCACCCCAGATACACACCGACAGCTGCAGGCTGCCCTGCAACCACAGCCGCCCCGGAACAACCCAATGGAAACACAGCCAACAACCCGCACCAATGACCCCCCCAGCCACCCCCAAGCACCAACGCACACCCGCTGCCAATGACATCAGGGGCGATGTAGCAAAGTGCCTCACCCCCCAACACAACAGCAGGGCGGCCGGGACAAGTGTGAGAATTGGTGGGAAAGAGGAGCGGATCCGGAAGTTGATGCTGTGATCGCGAGAGACAATTGCGCAATAATTTGAACGGCGACTGCTGTCACCAAGATTGAAACAAACTTCTCCACAGGTAGTTTTTTTTTTGTAATTAATTCATTAATTAATTGTCTGTGTCTTTCTTTTTTTTTTTTTACAGAGCTGGAGGATTTAGAACGTTATATCGACGCATTTTACGACCATTTTTGTGTCATGGAGCAGGCGAGTGTGTGTTCTGCTGCTGCTTCTCAGTCCAAGCGACCGAGACCCGCAGATTCACCCAAAATAACGCCCGAGAAATCACAGCAGGGCACCGAGGTTAGCGATATCCTTCTCTCTATTGAGAATAAACTCACCAGCATGGATGGTAGACTGGCGCTTGTTGAACTTCTTCACAAAGAGTTCCAAAATTTGCGGGAGAGCCTTGGGTTTAGTCAGGCGCAGCTCGTCTCTCTCGTGGAGGAAAATAACAGCCTGAAAAAGTCAGTCACCACACTAACCGCACGGCTTGGCGTTGTTGAGGGAGAAAATCGGAAAATGAAGGAGACAGTTCTCAGTTTGCAGTCACGCAGCATGAGAGATAACCTCGTTTTTTCTGGAATTATTGAAAAAAATAATGAAAATCCAGAACAGCTGGTCCGAGAATTTATGTCATTACAACTAAAACTATCCCCCGAAGTCACAAACTCAATTACCTTCCACCGAGTCCACCGAATAGGGCAAAAAAATTCCCAGAATAAACGTCCCAGACCTATTGTTTCCAAATTTGAACATTTTAAGCAAAAAATTTTGGTACAGAGGCAGGGCAAGCAGCTTAAAAACACCAATTATGGTCTAAATGATCAATTTCCACAAGAAATCTTGGAAAGGAGAAGGAAGCTTTTTCCCATTAGGAAGCAATACATCCAAGAAGATAAACGTGCTATTGTTTCTGTGGATAGATTGTATATAGATGGCAAGCTGTTTATGGGTGAAACTATAACTCCCTGGTTATTCTAGAGCCCTTTTTTTTTTTTAATTTTTGGTTTCTGTTTTTCTTTTCTAACTTTGTGCTGTTGTGGCAAATGAATTTTCTCAGTGTGGGATTAATAAAGTCTTATCTTACTGTTACTTATCCAAAACAATCTTCCAAACTGAGTTGCTCTTCACTATAGAATGGATAGCAGCTTGTCCAGTCTTCACAGACTTAAATCTGAATCAAAAGTCACCTAGTTCAGTGTCCTTGAGCTACAGTATGCCGATGATTGCATGCTGTGTACAAACAACCTCCATGACATGCAAAGGTCAATCAGTGTCTTCAGCTCCTTGTTCAACCTTGGCAAGGGAAGAACATTACCTCCCTCACTCCAAATCCAGTCACTGTGGATGAAGAACCACTTGAATTTGTTGATCTATTAGGTTACCTGGGAAGTCACCTTACCCAGGTCAATAATGTTGATAAGGAAATCCAAAGTAGAATCTCCAATACAGAATCAGCCTTTGCCTAATTGAAAAAGAGTGTGTTCAAAAACAGAGAACTCACCAGAAAAATAAAGCTTGATTTTACAATGCAGTTATCATACGTGTCCTACTCTATGGTTCTGAAACATGGACAACATATTGTAAACAACTAAAAAGACTCGAATGATTCCATCAAGGATGTCTTTGAAGAATATTGAACAGCTCACATCATGAAGCATCAACTCCGATGGGCTGGCCACCGTCTTCGTATGGCTGACACATGACTCCTGAAGCAGGTTGTCTTTTCTGAACTGCATCACAGTCCGAGAAAATGTGGAGGTCAGATGAAATGTGGAAGGACTAATTGAAGTCGTACATAAAACGAGAAAACTTCAAGACAAGGGAAACACAAGCAACTGACCGAAAGAAGTGGAAAAAACATTATCCATACTGCTGTGGAAACCTTTGAAACAACAGGAAGAGATAATTGAAATGAAAAGAAAATAAACAGGAGGAACCAGAAGCTCCACAGGTTGAAGAGGAACAGGAGGAACTCTGCATCAGTCAGGAGGGAGAACAGCGGGTAGTGAAGCTGGAGGTTGATACCTTCATGGTGACTCTTATTTCTGAGGAAACACAGCAGAGTGAAGCAGAACCAAACAGTGAGCAGCCCCTCTGTCAGAACTCTTCTGGAACTGAGATCCAAGATGAGGAAGGAAGCCGGCATGTAGACTCAGGATCAACTAAAGAAGAAGAAGAACCCAAACCAAAGAAGAGACGACTGAAAACAGGAAGTCACAGTAACAGTGATGACGACTCTCTGACCTCAAAGACTCTCTGTGAGAATGAAACAGGTGAAAAGTTAGAAAATGTTCAGGTTGAGTCTTTGAGAAACTGTACTAAAATAAAACAATAATATTAAAGTAATATTTCCAGTAACTCCATAAATGTGACGTCCTTGTACTGGTCTCAGTTTGTGTTTGACTTTGACTGATCTAACCCAGTGAAAAAACAATTTAATCTTTTTGACTATACAGTTATAGTTTGCTCTTCAAATGAGTTTTTCTTCTGGTTCAGTGGACCAGGTGGAGGAATTGTCTGCTCTAGCCAGTTAGCCATTAGCCCCTGCTAGCATCTCCAACAGGAAGCAATGCAGTATGTGGTTATTTGTGTATTAAAACACCATTGTGACATGTTCAGAAATAGGAGTTGGACAGTTCTGTGTTTACGACCGACTGGAAGAGACGTCTAAAACAGAATTACTAATAAATAGTACATATTTTACTACTGTTGATGTGCTGGGCACGGGCTCACCATCACGTCACAGCTGGTGACAAATCAGAAATGTTCACTGAACGAGACCTAGTGAGATCATGGTGGACCCTAACAAAGCAACAGGGTTGTGTTTTTTGTTTTTTTTTAAGTATTTTTATTGATAGCTACTACAGTTAGACAAATTCACGTGTAAAAACACTGAAAAAGTAAAGTTTTCATCCTGTGTCCCTTTAGACCTCAGGGATCCATGTTAGCATGTGGAAAAATTATTTTGTCCCCTTTAAATAACTTGTTAAATCTGAAACAGATTCATCACTGCTGTAATTATCACAGGCAAGGATAAGAACCGGGCAGCTCGTTGGAGCAGTGGTTAGCACTGTGGCAGCACAGTAAGAAGGACACAGGTTTGATCCCACCCCCTGACCATCAGTGACCCTTCTGTGTGGAGTTTGCCTGTTCTTCCCATGTCTGCGTGGCATTCCTCCTGCAAGCCACAGACATGCATGTTAGGTTAATTGGCATCAACTGGGGATTTTAAATTGTCCTTTGGTATTAATGTGAGAGTGAATGGTTGTCTTGTCTTTCTGTCAGGGATGGCAATTTTCCGCCAATCCGCGGATTTCCGCCGATTTATTTTCAAATTGATCATTTCTGTGAATCGTCTAAATCCGTTGAGAAAATTTTAGGGGGGGGTAAGGTACCTTATTGTTACCGATTTTAGCGAAAATCAACACGAGTACATAAGCGCTCGGCGCTTCCCCGGAAGTCGTCTCCCGCGATAACCTGGATGTGTTGTGTTCAAGCTACTGCTGTATTGCAGTAGCTTGACAGCCCTGTGATTGGACCAATCAAATGGCTCGTTGTATGCTTTTTCAAAGATTCATGGCGGCGTGTTCTCAGGGATGTGATTTTCTGCTAATTCGCCGAATTCCTCTTTATTTTATCTTCCAGGAAGATAAAGTACGTTAAGTACGTTAGCGGCTTGTGGTCCACGAACGCAGTGAAGATGCGCCCTTTCAGCCAGAACCGGAAGTGGCGTATGGCCAGGTGGAGAGCCATTAACTCTCTGTCGAACACGCTGTATTTACGCTCACTGTCGTGCAAAGACCTGCTTAAAAAAAAGGTGAGCGGCTGCCAAGAACCAGCAACGCATTGCTCCATGACGGCCGCTATGCCCATGTCCGAGGCGTCAGTAATGAGCGCTGTTTTAACCTCAGAACGCCTGCTCCCATTCAGGAGTCCAGTCGACTCTGTCCGCCGGTTTCCGTTTGAGTGCAGCGTACAGCGGCTGTATGAGCTGGGCTGCGCGGGGGAGGAAAATGAGCTGCTCAAGACTCAATGGAGATTGAAACTGGTGATCTGAAATGAATGCTGAAATTATAAAAAGTAATGGTGTGTTGGAATTTTATTTCTATTATGGAATAGATAAAATTAACTGATTTTGATTTGATCAAGTGTATCAAGTATGCATGTGATGCATAATGCTTGTTGGAATATTTACCTCCGCCAAGGAGGTTATGTTTTCATCGGCGTTGGTTTGTCTGTCTGTCTGTTTGTTAGCAAGGAAAAGTTATGGACGGATTTTCATGAAATTTTCAGGAAAGGTGTGTAATGGCACGGGGAACAGATGATTAGATTTTGGTGATGATCTGAGAGTGCATACCTCCAGCAAGGACTTCTTTGTATTTGTGCAGCAGGATTACACAAAAACTACTGGATGGATTTGGATAAAATTTTCACCAGAGGTGGTTCTTGGGCTAGAGAGGAACCCATTATATTTTGGTGATGATCTGAGAATTCATACCTCAGCCAAGGCGCTTATCTTCTCACACTGTGTTAGCAACAATACTCCAAAACTGATGGACAGACTTTGATGCAATTTTCACCACAAGTGGCTATAGGCCTACACACAAACCCATTACATTTTGGAGTTGATCCATGTCAAACGGAAGGAGCCTTGGCGGAGGTATGCGCTCTGAGTGCTTTTCTAGTTTAGGAATGCTATCTTCTTGGAACATAAGTCAATATTATACAGTAATAAGTGGCATTCAGCTGTTTGTTTTATGTCATGTAAGCACAGTTCTGGTACTTAGAAATCATAAAAACCCAGGAGCTTCGGGGGGCGAAGTGACAGTAAAGGTGAAAATTGGTGCAAAGTTCAATGAGGTAACAGAAACACTCGGACAGTTTCTGAAGAAACCAGAAAAGGAAATGAAGTTCAAAGTTCAGAGACTGACACAGCTTGCTGCCAAAAGGAAAAAAGTTTCACATTAGAAGTGACTTGGTGACCAGTGTAAATAGTGTAACAAACTCTTATAGAACTGTTAAATATGTTGGACTAAAGACAGTGAGACAACATTGAAGAAAAAGTTAACTTTTCATTAAATTTAATGATTTATCTAAGTCAAGTATTTCATTTTTTTAAATCATTTTTTTCAGTCTAAATTACTTCTGTTTTACTGAAAACCTCCCAGCTTCAGGGGGGCTGCGCCCCCCCCCCCCCCCAGCCCCACCATAAGTCAATCGACCAAATTAGATTTCAGCTGAAATCAGAATTTCCTGTTGCCGTCCCTGTTCTGTTGTTGGCCCTGTGATGGGCTGGTGATCTGTCTATGGTGTACCCTGCCTCTCGCCGAAAGAGGCTGGGCTAGGCTCCAGCCCCCCCCCCCCCCCCCCCACACACACACACGACCTGAAAAGGATTAAGCAGTGGAAGATGGATGGATGGATGAACAAGGACTTTTTGTTACCAGGTGGTGACTTTTTGGCCAGTCAAGTGTATTTATTCTTTCTGATTTTTCTATTACTAGCATGTTCTGTGTCTCTTTTTCCCTCCAGATGCTCCACAGCTACGTGACTGTAAGGAGGAGGAGGTTCTCACTGTCCAGCAGCTCTGTAACCAGGAGAGGAACTCCAGTCTGGACCAGGAGGAACAAGATGCTGCACAGGTTAAAGAGGAAGAAAAAGAACTCTGTAGCAGTCAGGAGGAAGAAGACTTGGGACTGAAACAAGAGACTGATACCTTCATGGTGACTCCGACTGATGAGGACAATGACAAAAATGAAACTAAACCAAACAGTGAGCAGCTCCTCTCTCACAACTCTGACACTGCGAGCCAAGACCAGGGAGCAGGTAAGAATGTAAACCCAGGATCAAGTAAACATGAAGAGCCACAGCCAAAAAAGAGACTTCACAGAAAGAGAAGTGACTGTAACAATGTAGACAACTCCTCCATGTCAGAGAATCAGTGTGATACTGACACAGGTGAAGAGTCTGTAAAATGTTCTGTTAATGACAATGTCTGTAAAAATGAGTCCCAGAAGAAGAAACATCACACTGTTAAGTCACATGGTTGCAACGCATGCGGGAAAAGATTCAGTCAGAAGAGAGATTTATCAGTTCATGAGAGAATTCACACAGGTGAGAAGCCATTTTCTTGTGAAACATGCGGACAAAGATTTAATCAACATTGTAATTTGAAAACTCACTTAAGAATTCACACAGGTGAGAAGCCATTTTCTTGTGAAACATGCGGACAAAGATTTAATCAACATAGTCATTTGAAAACTCACTTAAGAATTCACACAGGTGAGAAGTTTTTTTCTTGTGAAACATGTGGACACGGATTTAATCGCCATTGTGATTTGAAAACTCACATGATAATTCACACAGGTGAGAAGCCATTTTCTTGTGAAACATGTGGACACAGATTTAATCGCCATTGTGGTTTGAAAACTCACATGAGAATTCACACAATATCTAAAAAGCGCCAATGATGAGGCGGTGGAAAAGGTCACCCAACATCATGAAACCCTCAGTATTAACACATCCATAACTAAACAAGCCGAGACCTTTGCAGGAGATTTATTAGATAACATGAAAGCCAGTCAACAAAACCCAGCAACAAAAATAGCTAGAAAGACGAGGGAAAAATACAGCAAAAGGACACAGGAGGAAAGAAAAGAAAGATGGAAACAACATAAGCGAGCAGGACGTTTCCAGGAGGAACTCAACAGGGAGTACATCGATAGGGAAGAGACATTGCGCTGGATCAGGAACGGAGATCTGGGGTACGACGAGGAGAGACTAGTGGTTGGAGCACAAGACCAGGGACTTCTAACCAATGGCTTTAAAAAAAATGGCAGGATTGTCACAGAATGACAAATGTCGATTCTGTCATGTAGCGGTGGAGAGTGCAAGCCACCTACTCTCCGGTTGCCAGTTGCTCATGGCCGATGGACACTACACTGCTCGCCACAACAAGATCTGCCGTTACATACACTGGAAAATATGCAAAGAGTTAAAAATAGAAGTAAAAGGACCAGTATGGGAACACGATCCAGAGCCAGTCAGTACCAACGGAGATACCACCATCTATTATGACAAGGAAATCCCAACTGGAAGACACATTGAAGGAGGAGCAATAAAACCGGACATAGTTATCTTGAACAAAAAGGACAAAACTACCAAAATAATAGATGTAACCATACCGAATGACTACGGCCTCAACAGAGCAGAAAGAGTAAAAATAACAAAATATCAAGACCTCAAAAACGACCTAAGGAGCATCTGGAATCTGCAGGAAGCAGACATAATACCTGTGGTGGTGGGAGCAACTGGGATGGTGAAGAAAAACCTAAAAAAATATCTACAGGCGATACCCGGCTGTCCTAGCATCTGTGAAATACAGATCTCAGCATTAAGAGGAACAGTCTCTATCTTGAAGAGAGCCCTCGGATATAAAGCTTTGTGATTTAAAGTGTAACCATAGACCCCTGGTTGGGGCCCATTACACTTGTAATGAAATGAGATATAAATAAATAAAACAGTGAGAAGCCATTTTCTTGTGATACATGCGGACAAAGATTTAATCACTATGGGGATTTGAAAAATCACATGAGAATTCACACAGGTGAGAAGCCATTTTCTTGTGAAACATGTGGACACAGATTTAATCGCCGTTGTGATTTGAAAACTCACATGAGAATTCACACAGGTGAGAAGCCATTTTCTATACCAACATCAATACCAATATCGCCTAAAGAAAGTCTGTAAATCAAATTTAACACCGAAAAATAAAATCACTGCAGTAAACCAGTTGGCAGTACCAGTTGCCACATATGGATTTGGGGTGATAGACTGGCCACAGGGGGAACTGGACAAATTGGATGTTTGGACCAGGAAGACCCTAACCCTTCATAAGGTAACATACAGAAACCAATGCCTAGATAGGCTGTATATGCCACGTAAAGAGGGAGGGCTGGGCCTAATTGAAATAAACCAGGCCTACAGGGCAACAATAATAAACATTGGTCAATATCTAAAAAGCGCCAATGATGAGACGGTGGAAAAGGTCACCCAACATCATGAAACCCTCAGTCATAACACATCCATAACTAAACAAGCCGAAACCTTTGCAGGGGATTTATTAGATAACATGAAAGCCAGTCAACAAAACCCAGCAACAAAAATAGCTAGAAAGACGAGGGAAAAATACAGCAAAAGGACACAGGAGGAAAGAAAAGAAAGATGGAAACAACATAAGCGAGCAGGACGTTTCCGGGAGGAACTCAACAGGGAGTACATCGATAGGGAAGAGACATTGCGCTGGATCAGGAACGGAGATCTGGGGTACGACGAGGAGAGACTAGTGGTTGGAGCACAAGACCAGGGACTTCTAACCAGTGGCTTTAAAAAAATGGCAGGACTGTCACAGAGTGACAAATGTCGATTCTGTCATGCAGCGGTGGAGAGTGCAAGCCACCTACTCTCCAGATGCCAGGTCCTCATGGCCGATGGACACTACACTGCTCGCCACAACAAGATCTGCCGTTATATACACTGGAAAATATGCAAAGGACTCAAAATAGAAGTAAAAGGACCAGTATGGGAGCATGATCCAGAGCCAGTCAGCTCCACCGGAGATATTACCATCTTTTATGATAAGGAAATCCCAACTGGAAGACACATTGAAGGAGGAGCAATAAAACCGGACATAGTTATCTTGAACAAAAAGGACAAAACTGCCAAACTAATAGATGTAACCATACCGAACGACTACGGCCTCAACAGAGCAGAAAGAGAAAAAATAACAAAATATCAAGACCTCAAAAACGACCTAAGGAGCATCTGGAATCTGCAGGAGGCAGATATTATACCTGTGGTGGTGGGAGCAACTGGGATGGTGAAGTAGAACCTGAAAAAATATCTACAGGCGATACCCGGCTGCCCTAGCATCTGTGAAATACAGATCTCAGCAATCAGAGGAACAGTCTCTATCTTGAAGAGAGCCCTCAGATATAAAGCTTTTTGATTTAAAGTGTAACCATAGACCCCTGGTTGGGGCCCATTGCACTTGTAATGAAATGAGATGCAAATAAATAAAAACAGTGAGAAGCTATTTTCTTGTGAAACATGTGGGCAGAATTTTACTTCATGTGGTCATTTGAAAACGCACATAAGCATTCACCTAAGTGAGAAGCTGTAGTCATGTAAAATATGCAGGGAACACTTCATTCAGGGTTTTGGTTTATAACATGAGAACTCACAGTTGAGTTGCTGTAGTCCAGTAATGTCTGTAAATTTTTAGTTTCAGGATTACGTCTCTTTTCTTTACGTCTCTTACCTCTCTTCCAGCTCCACCTCCTGTCTTTTTGTCTGCGCCACTGTCTCCAAACCATACATCATAGCAGGTCTCACTACTGTCTTGTAAAGCTTTCCTTTCACTTTTGCTGCTACCCTTCTGTCACAAATTACCCCTGACACTCCATCTCCACCCACTCCACCCTTGCTGCATTCTTTTCTTCACCTCTCTTGTGCATTTTCCATTGCTTTGGATGGTTGACCCCAGGTATTTAACCCCACCTACTTTCACGAGTGTTACTCCTTGCATCTTCACCTTTGCACCTGCCTCCCTCTCATTCACACTCATGTATTCTGTCTTGCTTCTACTGACTTTCATTGCTCTTCTCTCTAGAGCATACCTCCACCTCTCCAGGTTCTTTCCCACCTACTCTCACTACAGATCACAATGTCATCTGCAAACATCATGGTCCACGGAAACTCCTGCCTGACCTCGTCTGTCAGCCTGTCTATCACCATGGAAAACAAGAAGGGGCTTGGAGCCGATCACTGATGTAATCCCACCCCCACCTTGAATCCATCCATCAATCACTCCTACAGTGCATTTCACCACCACCTTGCTGTCCACATGCATGTCCTGCCCCACCCTCACATACTTCTCTGTCACTCCTGACTTTCTCATACAATACCAGACTTCCTCTCTTGGCACCCTCTCATATGCTTTCTCTAGATCCACAAAGACACAGTGCGACTCCTTTTGATCTTCTCTATACTTTTCCATCAGTACTCTTAGAGCAAACATTGCATCTGTAGTACTCTTTGTTGGCATGAAACCATACTGCTGCTCACTGATTGTCACCTCTCTTAACGTGGCTTCAACAACTCTTTCCCATATTTTCATAGTGTGGCTGATCAATTTTATGCCTCTGTAGTTACTACAGCTCTGAGCATCACCTTTGTTCTTGAAAACTGGTACCAAAACACTTCTTCTCCGCTCCTCAGGCATCCTCTCACTCCAAGGTTATGTTAAATAATATGGTTAAAAAGTCTACTGCAATCTCTCCTGAACATCTCCATTCCTCCACAGGTATGTCATCTGGACAAACTGGGTTTCCATTCTTCATCCTCTTCAAAGCTGCCCTCACTTCTGCCTTGCTAATCCTCGGGACTTCCTTGTTCACCATGTTTTCTTCATCCATCCTCCACTCCCTCTCATTTTCTTCATTCATCAGCTCTTCAAAGTACTCCTTCCACCTTCTCAATACACTCATCATTTGTTAGTACATTACCATTTCTGTCTTTAATCAAGCTAACCTGCTTTACATCCTTTCCAGCTTGAGCTGTCTTTCTAGCCAGTCGATACAACTCCTTTTCTCCTTCCTGGGTGTCCAGCCTTTCATACAACTTACTATATGCCTTTTCCTTTACCTTTGCCACCTCTCTCTTTGCCATGTGCCTAGATTCCAAATACTTCTGTCTACTTTCTTCATCTTCCTGACTGTCCACTTTTTCTTTGCTAACTTCTTCCTTTGAATACTTTCCTGTACCTCCTCATTCCACCACCAAGTCTGCTTGTCT
Organism: Pholidichthys leucotaenia; assembly: GCA_020510985.1. Taxonomy (NCBI): domain Eukaryota; kingdom Metazoa; phylum Chordata; class Actinopteri; order Cichliformes; family Pholidichthyidae; genus Pholidichthys; species Pholidichthys leucotaenia. The sequence goes on along the minus strand of CM035844.1, from coordinate 270,149,706 downwards.
TCCTTGCTCTGTCCACATACACTACATACCTTTCTACCCGTTTCCCTCAATACTTTTGCTGTGTTTTCCCAGTCATCTGGTAATTCTTCCCTACCACCCAGAGCCTGTATCAACTCCTTCCTGAACTCTGTGCGACCTTCTTCTTTCTGAAACTTCCCCACTTGATCTTTGGCTCTGCCTTGACGGTTTTCCTCTTCTTGCTTTCCAGAGTCACCCTACAGACTACCATCTGATGTTGTCTAGCCTTGACGGTTTTCCTCTTCTTGCTTTCCAGAGTCACCCTACAGACTACCATCTGATGTTGTCTAGCTACATTCTTCCCTGCCACCATCTTGCAGTCTCCTATCTCTTTCAGAATTCTCCTTCTGCGTAAGATGTAGTCCACCTGTGTGCACTTTCCTCCACTCTTGTAAGTCACCCTATGTTCCTCTCTCCTTGAAGTGTGTGTTCACCACAGCTATTTTCATCCTTTTAGCAAAATCCACAACCATCTGTCTTTCCAACCCAGGACCTCCTCATCACGTCTGTTCCCTTCACCAACATGCCTATTAAAGTCTGCTCCAATCACCACTCTCTGCCTCCCTGGGAACACTCTCCACCACTTCATCCAACTTACTCCAGAATTCCTCTTTCTCTTCTACCTGACATCCAACTTGTGGGGCATACCACATTCAACATCACACATGTGACTTCTAGCTTCAAACTCAGGATTCTGTCTGACTCCCTCTTTACCTCCTGAATACTCTTCACATACTCTTCCTTCAAGATTACTCCTACTCCATTTTTCTTCTTATCTACACTGTGTTAGAACAGTTTAAATCCACCTCCAATGCTCCAAGCCTTGCTTCCCTTCCATCTGGTTTCTTGAATGCACAGTCAAGCTACTTTTCTTCTCTCCATCATATCAGCCAACTCTCTTCCTTTACCAGTCATAGTCCCTGCATACATCCCTACTCTCACCTCCACACTTCTACTTTTCATTTTCTCTCTCCCTCCTAACATCCCTTCCCCCTCTGCTGCTCCTCCATCTTTGACCAACAGTAGCCCAATTTCCACCGGCACCCTGTCAGTTAATGGCACTGGTGGCGGTCGTTGTTAACCCGGGCCTTGACCGGTCTGGCATGAAAGTCTCGTTTGTCATGATCTGCATCTTTGATTTGGGAACGATTTTACGTCAGATGCCCTTCCTGACACAACCCTTCCATTTATCCGGGCTTGAGACCAGCACAAGGAGTACAGACATGGACAAAATTGTTGGTACCCCTCTGTTAAAGAAAAACCCACAGTGGTCACAGAAAATAACTTGAATCTGACAAAAGTGGTAATAAATAAAAATTCTATGAAAATTAACCAATGAAAATCACACAATGCTTTTGAATTGTGGTTCAACAGAATTATTTTAAAAAACAAACTCATGAAACAGGCCTGGACAAAAATGATGGTACCCTTCATATTTTGTTGCAAAACCTTTTGAGGCAATCACTGCAATCAAACAATTTCTCTGTCAGTGAGACTTCTGCACCTCTCAGCAAGTATTTTGGCCCACTCCTCATGAGCAAACTGCTCCAGTTGTCCCAGGTTTGAAGGCTGCCTTCTCCAGACGGCATGTTTCAGCTCCTTCCACAGATGTTCAATAGGATTTAGATCAGGGCTCATAGAACGCCACTTTAGAATAGTCCAATGTTTCGCTCTTAGCCATTCTTGGGTGTTTTTAACTGTGTGTTTTGGGTCATTATCCTGTTGCAAGACCCATGACCTGTGACTGAGACCAAGCTGTCTGACACTGGGCAGCACATTTCTCTCTAGAATAGCTTGATAGTCTTGAGATTTCATTGTACCCTACACAGATTTAAGACACCCTGTGCCAGATGCAGCAAAGCAGCCCCAGAACATAACAGAACTTCCTCCATGTTTCACAGTAGGGACAGTCTTCTTTTCTTGGTATGCGTCATTTTTGTGTCTGTGAACATAAAACTGATGTGCCTTGCCAAAAAGTTCCAGTTTTGTCTCGTCTTTCCATAGGACATTCTCCCAGAAGCTTTGTGGCTTGTCAATATGCAGTTGGGCAAATTCCAGTCTGGCTTTTTTATGATTTGTTTTCAACAGTGATGTCCTCCTTGGCCGTCTCCCATGAAGTCCACTTTGGCTCAAACAACGACGGACGGTGCGATCTGACACTGTACCTTGACTTTGGAGTTCACCATGAATGTGTTTAGAGGTTGTTCTGGGCTCTTTTGTTACCATTCGTATTATCTGTCTCCTCCTGCGGTCACGTCCAGGGAGGTTGGCTACAGTCCCGTGAAGCTTAAATTTCTTTCTTTTTTTTTTTTTTAAAGTTTTTGTAAAGGGTATACATATCATTACAGCATTGCATTGTTTACATTTTCATCACATGTTCCCTTTTTTTGTTTTTTGACAACATTGGAAAAATAATTATTACAACACCTTTTTTTTTGAGTGAAAGAAAAAGAGAAATTAAAGAGAGAACAAAAAAACAAACAAAAAAACCCCCCAAAACAAAACAAAAGAGCAAAAAATAAATAAATAAATAAAAGAGTATCTGAGTAGCGTTGGAACAAAGAGAGGTGCCATTATTGAAATGGTATTTGTCAAAGATTAGATCTAATGGAAGACACATATGCGTTCCAGGGTTGCCAAAAGTTCAAGAACCCATCCATGTCCTGTCTCAGTGCGAATATCAATTTTTCCATCGAATAAATGTCTTGAATCACGTTAATCCAATCTTCAGGTGTAGGACAGTCCTTCAACATCCATTTTTTTGTTAGAGCTTTTTTACTTGCCAATATTAAAACAGTGAATAAGTATTTTTCTCCTCGTCTTTCCAGTGATTCCGGTAGTAAACCCAAATACAAAGTTACAAAAGAAAAGGGAACTGTTATTTTGAATCTTTTCCCCAATATTGTCTGTACATTGGTCCAATATTGGTGGATAACTGGGCATGACCAAAACACATGAAAATGATTTGCAGTCTCTTCACCACACAAGCGCCAATAATTCAACCCCTTATGAGTAAATTTGTTTTGTGCAGGTGTTCTGAAAAATCTTACCAAATTTTTCCATCCAAATTCTCTCCACTGCAGGGATGAGGTACTTTTCCATTGTTGTTTATTTAGCTTTTCCCATATTTCCAGTTGTAAAGTGAAATTCCCCTCTTTTTCCCATCTCTGTTTTATATATGATGTGTTGTCCCCTTTTAAGTCTTGAAGACCTTGGTATATTTTAGAAATTATCTGATCCCTGGGATCCCTTTATATGCCATTAAGAAGACCTTCAGAACACCTGACTGGGCCCTTTCCAAATCCTCCTTTTTAAGTATTTTGTTTATGTGGTGTCTAAGCTGAAAGAACCTGTAAAGATCTTGATTTATTAGACCTTGTTTTTTCAAATCTTCAAAACTTCTTAAAATTAGCCCTTTAAAAAAATCGTAATATTTTATCAGTCCGTTCTCTTTCCACTTTTTAAATCTAGTGTCTGTTTTATTAGGAGTAAAGTCTTGATCATAGGCAATCCATTGCAGTAATCGATAGGGTTCTTTAGTTTGAGTTTGAGGAGTCTCTCTGCTCTCTCCTGGGCTGAGGGAATGAAACGCTGTATGAGCGTAGCCCTCAACCCGCCGTATTTGTCGTCAGCGGGTGGGCGCTCCACCAGGCTCTGCACATGTCGAGCTGTGTGGTTGTCGAGCTTGGCAATAACGTGGTAGAATTTCGTGTCATCTGCCGTTATTCCCCGGAGCGCGAACTGAGCTTCGGCCAAATGGAACCAGGAGCACGGGTTGTCCTGCCAGAAGTCTGGTAGCTTGACTGTGGCTGCGTTCGCCTGGCTGGTTCCTGACGAGACCGGCTCGGGGGAATCGTTTCTGCCCATGATACGTCGTAAGGTCACCAGTGTGGAGAGCGTGAAAAGATGAGGCTGAGTTTATTTCTCAAATCAAGTTTATTCACGTATCTCCAACATCCTCTCAACAGAAAGAGCAGGCCTCACCCCACATCTGTCCCATTTATACCCAGGACATCAAAGCACACAGTCACATTGTCTTTTAATCCCAAGACACAATACATCTTCTTCCAAGTCTTGTCCCCTCCACCCCCACATCACTGGTGGTCAGGAAATCCCTCAAGGCCATCTCTTTGCATAACACAGAACACATTTCGCACCCTCCTGTTATCTCCAGGAGACTCAGTCCTATTGTTCATTCTGAGACGTGAAGCAACATTAATATACAAATGCAGTCTATGAAACTACATATGTGTGTACCACAGAGTGTTATTTTGATGTGGAGAATTACCTGATGCATCCCAGTATGGATTCAGTCTTAGATTGAAGTCTCCACCACATATGGGTGCTTCCATTTATTAGGGGTCCAAATGTGTGACATTGGTGGCAGAATTTAAAATTGATCAAATCTGCACATGAAATTGACTAATCACTATCCAGTTGTGTCAGGTTTATGAAACTATTAACTATTTTCGTAACGGCATTCGCGTTCAGGAACTCTTGAGGATGAGAGCTCACTTTAACTACTTGTAAATGGGGACGTAAATGGGACACTCGGGCTTTTGTTTCCCCGTGTGCCAATGCACTTTGCAATGGCACACGTTTTACACGAAACAACTTCAACATTTCCGGTATTTTTCACGCATCAAAACTCATCAACAGCTACATTTTCATGACATATTAAGATTTGATAACGTGTATACATACCTTCAAATTCTCCCTGTTTGTTGGATAAGACGTAAAATCACAAAAGGCGTAAATGCGGGACACGGAAGTTTGGACCTTCGATAACTTCAATATAAAGTGGCCACGGTTAATCCTCTCCACATGGGTTGAGCACATCCGGCGTAGAGAAAATAAAAGGGCTTTCCCAGGGCGGTCACCTCGCCTGACGGGGCTGCGCGCGGCCGACCAAGACCGAAGACGTAAATTTTTTAAAGGACACCATATTCGATGTGTCATAAATGTTTGAGATTTTATTGAAATATTCTACATCTGAGCTTCACAAAGACTGATCTCCTTTTTACGTGTATGGTTTGGGATTTGAAAGGTGCAAAGTGAAAAGCATCAGCACTTCCTTTTTTCTTGTTACTTTACCAAATAACTTGCATGTTGCTGCGTAAATTCGGGGACACGGAAATTTACGTCGTACGAGTAAATTTGCAGGGGTCGCCGTACAAAAACCATAGATCCGATCACATTGGGGAATGTTTTATTTTGAATTTGCATTACAACTCTGTTATCTCTTGCATTTTGAGTTGAAAAAGTTACTCAGAGATCACTTTACAGCACTTTGAAATTGATGCGATTTTCATGTCACACAAAAACTGGGAAAAATGAGGGGACACGACCGATAGTTTCGATTCTAACGGCAAAATCAATGATTTTTTTTTTTTAAATTGCAATGCAAGTCTGAAACTCTTTTATGTTCCCTTGCATATTATAAAAACGAAACCGACATCTGCAAATTACAGAAAAAGAGAGAGCGCTTGAAAGTCGGATACCCCTGATATAGTGCACTGGACCCCAAATAAATGGAATCACCCATATCACTAAACCTTGGGCTTTAGTTATCATTAGGTCAAATACATTTTTATAAAATTTCCAGTTAGCCCCTGGAGGTGCATATACATTCAGCAGGGTGATATCTTCTCCCTCTAGCCGACCAAGTACCATGCTGAATCTCCCTTCTTTATCTTTGTGTTCTGATTTTTTTTCAAATATAATTTTGGTTGAGATCAATGTCGCTACTGCCCTCCTCCTCCCTGACTTATATGAAGATGAAGAGATCATTTTAAACCCTTGTCTATTAAGTTTAGTGTGCAGTTTGTTAGGTGGGTTTCCTGTAAAAATATTATTCCTGCTTTGTCTTTTTTCATTTTGACTAGAATCTTGGATCTTTTAACTGGATTCAGGATCCCTTTTACATTATATGAGATTATTTTGGTTACACCCTGTTTCTCCATTGTGTTGTCTTATTTAGTATAACAGTGTGGTGGCCCTCTTTTATGCTACTCAGAAACTGAAAGAACATTAAGAACATAAAAAACAATAAGAACATAGTATATAAAACTTTAAAACAAAAAACTGACAAAAGATCTTCCTGAGCTGAGGTCTTTTTAGTGACCTTAGAAGAGCCTTGATGGTGTGTTGGCTCTGAGGGAAATTCCTCAAACTCTGTTACGTGCTGAGGGCCCTCTCTTACCCCTGTAAGTTGTCCCATGTTTTTAACGTGAATTTCAGATCCCAATCCGAACTTGTAATGATTTTATTTATTTATTTATTTATTTTTTTTTTTATGCCTATACCCTATGAAATTGTGTGCAACCTCCCGCCACCATCACAGCAAACAGTCACATTAATACAGTATTTGTTAGTGTGGAGAGATCATGTGGTTCATTGTCACATTTCTATTTTAACAAGTTTTTTTTTTTTTTAAATACTTATTTGTTTCTAATATTATGTCTGTTCCATGAAATGTTTTACCACTTGATACATGCTGATTCTGCATCTCCTTTAATGTTTGTTACCTTGTAGGAGGAGGGTTGGGTGTGCAGATTGACTAAAAATATCGTTATTCCCTCCTGAAAATGCTCAGTTTTTCCTTATAGCTCTGGCGCTGGGTTTCCCGCTGTTGGCTCGTGGATTTTGAGGGTCTCTGTGTACACCACGTTTGAGCCTTGATTCTTTCGATCGGGTCTACTGCAGGTTTATACACCGTTACCTGAAGCCCTCTTCTCGCCATATCCATGGTTGCTTCTTCCGCCGAGTTGTAGAGACACGTCTCAGCACCGTAAAAAACCTGCAGCTTCGCCGGAAATGGAGTTTGAAAGCGCAGTTTCTTCTCTCGTAGTACCTTTTTAGCGTCGTTGTATTCCCGACACTTTTTAAGGACCTCCGGGGCGTAGTCGTGCTCCACAAAAACTTTTCTCTCTTGGTGCATAAATCCTTTTTTCTGCCAAGCCAGTCTCACAACCTCTTCTTTTATTCTGGAGTTGGAGAACTTCACCACCACCAATCTTGGTGGCGCTTCCGCCGACGGCCTTGGGGCTAATGTACGGTGCGCCCTTTCTATCTTCAAGTTGGTGGATTGGGGAATTTCCAGCTTCTCTCTCAGTATGGATTCCACGCATGCAGCCATTGTGGTGAAACCGTCCTCGACTCCTTCTTTCAGACCATGAATTCTTATGTTGTCTCTTCTTAGTCTTCCTTCTTGGTCGGTTAGCTTAGCCTCCAGTCTTGACTGTCGTTTAAGTAAATCCAGCACGGTTTCTTCCAGCCCTTTTATTCTTTCCTCTGCTTCCATGATTTGGTCCTCAGCCTGGTCCACTCTGCTGTTTGTCCTTTTTATTTCGTCTTTAATTTCACGAAATTCGGCCCAACACTCTCAGCGAAATTGTCTTAATTCTTGAAGTACCATTTTTAAGCTAATCTTGTTGCTAGCTTCAGTCAGCTCCTCCGCTTCTGAGGGGATGTCCTCCGGGTCAGATTCTCTGGCCGATGCGTGTCTTGGCCTGGTAAATGTCAATCTCTTCTGTTTTCCTTTAGGCATAATGACTTTGTCTTTTGATTTTCACTCTTCCAAAAATCCGTTAAATCTGATTTTCACGGATTGGGTCTAGGAGCTTCAGCGTTAAGCTGTTATCACCATGGTGTCCAGACCGGAAGTCCGGAGCTTAAATTTCTGAATAATATGTGCAACTGTTGTCACAGAAACATCAAGCTGCTTGGAGATGGTCTTATAGCCTTTACCTTTAACATGCTTGTCTATAATTTTTTTTCTAATCTCTTGAGACAACTCTCTCCTTTGCTTCCTCTGGTCCATGTTTAGTGTGGTACACACCATGTCACCAAACAGCACAGTGACTACTTGTCACCCTTTAAATAGGCCGACTTACTGATTACAAGTTTGTAGACACCTGTGATGTTAATTAGAGGACACATCTTGGTTGAACATGTCCCTATGGTCACATTATTTTCAATCTTTTCTAGGGGTACCATCATTTTTGTCCAGGCCTGTTTCATGAGTTTGATTTTTAACGTAATTCTGTTGAACCACAATTCAAAAGCATTGTCTGATTTTTTTATTGGTTAATTTTCTTAGAATTTTTATTTATTACCACTTTTGTCAGATTCAAGTTATTTCTGTGACCACTGTGTTTTTCTTTCATTAACAGAGGGGTACCAACAATTTTGTCCACGTCTGTACACTGGCTTGTGCTCCCCCTGTGGCTGGGTTATTTTGAACATGTAATAATCACTTAAAATGGCAAACAAGTGCATTGTGAACTGATGAACAAAGGAAAAAAGACACTGAAATGCCCTTCATACATACATACTACAGTAAATGTGGGCATGTATTTTACCAAATTTTCTTTTAGATTAAGAAGTTTTTTAGATAAAGACATTTAAAGTTGGAGTATTTCTTTATCTCTAGAATTAGTGATTTCTTCTATGAGTTCTGCTAATGCTAATGATGTAGACCAGTTTGCTCTAAATCCAGATTGATTGTAAGAGAGTAGTTTGTGTTGGTCTATAAACTTTTCTAATTCATCACTGAAGAGTTTTTCTAGAATTTTTGGCAACTGTGTCAGAAGAGAAATCTGAAGTGTTGTCACCAGATTTATATCGTGGAATGACTTTTACAGTTTTAATTTTATTAGGAAATTGTCCTGTTTGGAATGATAAGTTGAAGATGTGAGTTTGGAAGTTTCCTCAAAGACCTATTTCACCGTTTTCATATGTGTCATCACAATCACATGATGTTTTGTTTTGACATTTAATATCAATATCTCAGTTTTCTTGTTCTTCAGTTCTTTTAATGAAGATTAAACTAAGATTTCTTGCTGTAAAATCAATGTTATTATCTATGGAATTTTTTCGTGATGTTTCTGTATTGTTCCTCTGTATTCTCCTGTTACTCAAGGTAGCAACAGTCAGCATGCAGCAGCCATCTTTTTTATTTTTATTAACCCCTTCTTGGCCCCCTTACAGACCAGTTCATCCACAACAAATGCACCACACTCTGGCGATATCATGCCATTACATCTTTCCCTTTTAAACAGACATATAGCTGTTTTAACAGAACATAATACTTAAGAGAGATATTCTTTATCATGACTATTGATGTTTAACACAACTAAGGGCGCATTTACACGGCTACTGTTTGGTCCGGACTAAAGGACCAAAGAGTGTATTCCGCGGATAGTTCGGTTCGTTTTGTGCCGTCTGAATACGCGTTGGAACTCTGGTGCGCACCAAACAAGCAAACTCTGGTCCCTCTGAAAACAGGCGTTTCGGTTCACTTGCAAACGAAGTCTGGTGCGCGTCACTTGCCGTGTGAATGCAAACGGAGTATCCAGTGGACCAAAGGGTGGACGTGCTCCTCGGCCTTTGTGTAACCACAGCAACACGTAGTGAGAAGAGAAAGTGGCATTTACCATAAAGCTGGATTCATGCTGCACCTCTGCTGTCCTCGTTCGTGTAACCGGAAACCTCGTGTGACGAAATTTATGTTATCGTCTCCGCTCTGCTAGTGTCTACAGTGCTCAACTGCGGACGACTGCGTGCAGCCCAAATTTTGTGACTGTGCCGCCTGCCCACAACCTGAATGTGTTGAAAAGTGCATGCGCAAGACTGAACGTCCCATTCACGAGGTGGTGATATTGATAAAGCATACCAAGACAAAGTAGACAAAGAAGACAACGAGGAAGCGGAAGATGAAAATAAACATACATGAATCGTACATACATGCTTCAGCAACAGCAGCAGCATCTTCGTGGAAAAGGAGTGAAAACCAGGAAGTCAAACAGCAGAAAGCAAGCAGCGTTTCTTTGTTGGTTAAAATCCTGGTGCGTCAGCGCATTGGCAGTACCTATAGGGTGGGAGTGAAACTACAAATGATGGTTGTGCGCATGTGTCAACCGCTTGGCCTGGGTAGTTGAAAAAAGTGAGCATGTACAGCACCACGTGCGTGCTGGGCTCGTCCAAAGTGCACACAGACCAAAGCGGACTAGAGGGGAAATTCAGCATGAATAAGGCTTAAAAGTGCCTTTACATCAAACGCGAATGGGCAAGTTTTTCGTGTAGCACAATTGCATTACAACTCAATGTAATTACATGAAAAGACTTGAATTCACCGTCTGGGTGAGATGCAGACAGGCGAAGTTGCCACTTACCTGAAAAAGTTGTCCCTGCCTTGAAAACTTAACGTGTGTTTCCGTTGCTAGCTTGCTTGGTAGCACTTCTGTGGCAGGAATCCATGGGTAAATAAATCGAACATCCCAATTCAGCTGAAGAGCACCCGGTCCTTCTGCCTCCATTTTGGGTAGAAAATAACAATAAAGACAACCGTGCGGATCCAAAAAATACTTTTTGCTGGAGAAAACTGAGGAGAAAAGTTTAATAAATGTCTTGTAGACTTGGAGCAGTGAGGACTGAGTAATGAGGAAATGCAGGATCTGACAGGTATTTGGTCTGACGACCAGATTTCTCAGCTGCTTGTGGCTACACACAAGAATACCGATGTTTTTAAAATGTTTAGCGACATGATTGCAGCACAGGGGCTTATACAGACAGCGGAGCTTTTTATTTTGTTTGTGGCGGACAAACCAGCTGGCTGAAGGAAATGGTGTTATGACAAGAATTGCTTGCTTGCCGAGAACTGCATCCCATCATCGCAAGCAAGTGTTTAGTGTTAGTCAAAGTCAATACAACTTTGAAGAAGTGATTACCCTTTTTACTAATAATGCATAAATGCAAAATCTCAGCTTTGAAGACTGTAAAATGTGGAATTGGATCACTGATTTCTAACCCTCTTTGAAACACTAAAAAGTCTGGTGAATAAACATAATTTAAAGATAATTTACAAGAGATGATAACAATTTTTACTTCTAAAAATGCATGAATGGTTACAAGCCTGACTGTAGTGTTATATTTTATAGTTTTGGTGGATGGGATGCAATTCTTGGCAAGCGAGCAATTCTCAGCATAACACCAGATTTCCCTTTTCGGTCCGAGCCAATCGATGAGCCGGATTTCTATTCTTGGCCGAAATTTTTTTCTTCCTGGTCAGTGGTGGTTTTGGCTACAGCGCCACAAATGGGCAGCTGTTGTAACTGCGTGACGTTGTCCAAGCAGTTTGGTCCGCTTGAGTGAAGTGCTGTGTGAATGCAAACCAAACCAAATGAACGTGTGAAAATTCTCGCCATTCTCTGCCGAGTCAACCTGAGACCCCTGGACTATCCCGGTGTGAATGCAGCCTAAGTTCAAGCCCCAGAAGTGTACAACTATAGAACTAAAGGAGACTGTTAACTTGTTCTGTCACTTTTAGTGGTTGGTTTGCAGGTCCCATCAAAGGTCTGCGGGGGTCAGAATAGTCACCACATCTTTCCTGTGTGTACTCCCACTCAGGAATTGCTGTGACTGAGGGACCTGTGTCTACTTTGAAGCACAGTGATGTACCATTTAGCATCAGTGTTTCAGTCCATGAAACTGTGTCATGTGAATGTACTGTGCTGGGACTAACTTGTTGTGCGTAAGGTTACGCTGCCCCGCTATCACTGTGAAGAGGCTGTGAATATAGTCCAAGTGGCAGCTCAGATGAGCGTGACTGCCGTAGTTGCCATATAATTGTAGTGTTGGAGAACAGCTAATAAAGCCTGTTGAGTCAGAGTAAGGTTGCCAGTGTTTATTCGTAACTTATTAGATTCACACATGGTGTCAGACGTAACCTGCAGACCATGGCGAAGTTTAATCCTCCCAAAAATATGGATTTTACTTGACCAGAGCAGTGGCCAGAGTGGCACCAATGGTTTCAGAGGTACTGCATGGTAACCAAGCTATACCTGGAAGATGGAGGTGTACAGGTTAGCACCCTGCTATATACCCTTGGCAAGGAGGCCGAGCAAGTTTTCAACATGTTTGCCTTTAAGGAAGACAAAGATGATGGGGATTATGACACCGTGTTGGCAAAACTGAACAGTTACTTTGTGCTGAAAGTAAACGTTATCCATGAAAGGGCTCGTTTCTACCTCCGAACACAGAAGCCGAGTGAATCATCCATCCATCCGTCTTCTTCCGCTTAATCCTTTTCGGATCGTGGGGGGGCTGGAGCCTATCCCAGCATCTTTGGGCGAGAGGCAGGGTCCACCCTGGACAGATCGCCAGTCCATCGCAGGGCCAACACAGAGAGACAGACAACCATTCACTCTCACAGTCATACCTAAGGACAATTTAGAATCCCCAGTTTGATGCCAGTTAACCTAACTTGCATGTTTTTGGCATGTGGGAGGAAACCGGAGAAATCCCGGAGTAAACCCACGCAGACACTGGGAGAACATGCAAACTCCACACAGATCACTGTTGGTCGGGGGCGGGGATCGAACCCAGGATCCCCCGGCCAAGGGTGAGTTGCTGTGCTGCCACAGTGCTAACCACTCCGCCACCGCACTGCCCAGTGGAGGAATATATCTGTACGCTCTATAAGCTGGCTGAGACGTGCCAGTTCGGGCCAGTGAAGGTAGAAAACACCTGTGACAAACTGGATGTTGGGATTTTAGACAAAGAACTGTCAGAAAAACTACAGTTAACAGCAGACCTGATGCTGGACAAAGCTGTGGAGATGGTGAGACAATCTGAGCAGGTGAAGAGCCAAGTCAGTCAGCAGGCAAAAGATGCCAGCTGTCTAAAGTCTACTATCCAACTGTCTATTCGTACTGCACCGCCGCTGTCTGCGTATGTGCAACTGGAAACCTCGTGTGACGAAATTTATGTCATCACCTCCACTCTGCTAGTGTACGCAGGGGTTGTACTGCGGACGACCACATGCAGCCCAAATTTTGTGACCGTGCGGCCTGTCCACGATCCAAACGTGTTGACAGAGTATGCACAAGACTGAATATCCCACCCAGGAGATGACGCTACCAACAGCATACAAAGACAAACAAGGAAGACAATGAGGAGGAGGAAGACAAGAATAAACATACATGAATCCTTTTGCAGCAGCAGCAGCTTGAGCAGAGAAGAACACTGGAAAATGGTAATTCCTCCTTTCCTTGAAGCGACGCCATTGTTGTTGCTACAAAAAAAATGTGTCACTCTCATGTCTAGAGCCGGTGAACAAACTGGTATGTTAGCACATTTGCGCTCCCCATAGGGCTGGGGTGAAACTACAAATAACAGATGTGCGCATGCATCAACTGCTTGGCCTGGTAGACAAAAAAAAAATGAGCATGTGCAACGCCGTGTGCGCGCCGGGCTCATCCAAAGCACACGTGGACCAGAGGGGAAATGCAGCATGAATAAGGCTTAAGGGAAGTGACACGGAAACATGCACGCGCACCAGCCCCGCATCCTCATCAGCAGCATAGAGGGAGCGGAAAGAGAGGAGATGACAGCAGTTTCCACACAGGACACGGCAGCAGACGCTGTAAAGTAGATAAATGCTCCAGATGCGGCAAAGACCACCCCACACATGCAGTCTGTGCAGCTAAGAACGCTCAATGTAGAAAATGCAATAAAAAAATAAATGAACTTACAACTGTGAAGCAAGGGGCCAGAGAACACTTTTTGGGTGAACAGACAGACAAGGACACAAGCACTGCAGGCTCCAACACACCCTGGACAGTAAATCTGAAAATCAGAGGCACTCCTGTGGCCTTCAAAATCCATACAGGTGCAGACACATAATCAGATAACTGCAGAAATCCAATCATAACCGGTTTATTTGTGTGCATGTAAACGTGGTCCGTGACTCATTTTCAGGGTTCAGTGCTTGAAGGGTGGGGTATGGAAGTAAAAAGGTCACCCGCCCACTGCACAATATTCCAGCCCACAGGCATGTAAAAACTAGGGATGTGACAATACAGCTTTTTAATGCCCGATCTGATCGCGATATTTTAAATTTGGATATCTGCCGATACAGATACAAGACTGATATTGTGCTTGTGGCCAGAACAAATTCAGCAAACTCCTTTCCATTGTATTTCTGCAAGTGTTTAAGGTGGGAGATGTTACAGCTGTAAACCTAAACTCTTACAACTGCTGTTTCAGGGTTTTCTATGCATATACATTTTGTCATTAAGTATATAAATTCACCTTTATCTGTCTGAACAAAAATGATGTTACAGGATGATGAGGTCTAACGCGTTTCTGCTAATTGGTAAATAACATCATACCCTCATGAGAGGTTAATTTTAAGTTAATTTTTTATTTGTTATACAGTGGTGTTGAAAGTTTGTGAAGCCTTTAGAATTTTCTACATTTCTGCATAAATATGATCTAAAACATTGTCAGATTTTCACACAAGTCCTGCACTTTCAGTGGTCTTTGTGACTAGAAAATCGCAATATAAAGTACAGGTCCTTATCCCTAAAAGTAGATTAAGAGAACCCAGTTCAATAAATCAGACATATGTTACTATCCAGTATTACATATCTATGATTGGGAAAAGATTATGAACCTTTAGGATTAGCAGGTAATTTGAAGGTGGAATTAAGAGTCTGGTGTTTCCAATCAATGTGATGTCAGTCCCCCTCCATGGATCGCCACCTTATCATGGTGGAGGGGTTTGACTGCCTGAATGATCCCAGAAGCTATGTTGTCGGAGGCAACTTGCCCCTGGTAGGGTCTCCCAAGGCAAAGTGGTCCAGGATGAAGGGCCAGACTAAGAGCGGTCCAGTGGATCTCCATGAAAACGTTACATCAAGTACCCAGTGTACCCAAAGGAGGCACATGGGTCCACACTCCAGTGGGCTCACCCCTGCAGGGGGGATTGTGGTGCTGTGTGAACCCAAGTCTGTGCTGCTCTGCCTGGACTGATGCTCCCATGACCTGGATCCCTGGATAAGTGGTCGAGGATGGATGGATGGATGACAGTCAGATCTAAGTGTTCACCAGCCACTGTGACTAGTGATTTTTCCAAAGTTACTAGCCGCTCAGCCTCTTCACTAGCCACAAGGTTGTGGTTGAAAAATTATGTTGGGGGCAGTGGTGGCCAAATGGTTAGGGGTGTGGACTAGTGAGCAGAAGGTTGCTGGTTCAATGCTGGGATCAGATCTGGGTGAGACAGATAACGTAGCAGTGTTTGCCCCACCCTCCTTAACCCCACTTTGGTGCCCATGAGCAAGGGCCTTAACCTGAGCTGCTCAGCGGCCACAGTCAGTCAGTGGTTGTACTGGGCAGCTTCCAGGTGTGAATGTGGAACTGTGAGTTTGAACAGGGCATCCTTGAAACAGAGAGGTTGCCTCTCATTGGAACTTTCCTGTATAAATAAAGGTTACATAAAAAAAAAAATGTTTAAAAGCATAGATAAAGCTATGCTAACATGAGGACAATTTCTGACTGTTCAACCCTCCTCTGTATAAAACACTCAAAGCTGATGTGGTGTCAGTCAAACCATTAACAAAAATGTCATTTTTGCTGTGAAAAATAAAGCTCAAGCAATTCAAATTCACACAAACAGGATTACAAACTTGAGTCATTGTCTAGATCAGGGGTCCCCAAACTTTTTCCTGTGAGGGCCACATAACTTTTGCCTTCTCTGATGGGGGCCGGGGTCAGTTTTTAACAGAAAAAGTGTGATGATCGCAGGGGTGCCTAAACATAAACATTTATTGTTTTCCAGAAAGCCACACGTAACCAAATATTAATAACCCTTTCTGGGATCTTCACAGGAAAAAAAAGTCAGAAAATAAATAATAACACTATTAATGAAATAAATAACACTATTTATGAAATAAATAATAACCAAATAACCCTCTCTGGGTTCTTCACAGAAAAAAAGTCCATGGAACATTAACTTTCTGTTGTGCCGTGCACAATCTTAACAGGTAACATCTCAGCAGAATACATTTGTACGCCAAGCTCAGCTGAACCAGTCATCCGTTTGGGCCAGCTTTCAGGTTGCTCAACTGATAGCAAGCAGCGGTAAACCTTTCACTGATGGAGAATTTGTCAAGAAATGTTTGAATGCTGTCGCAGAGGAGGTGTGTCCCGAGAAGAAAGATGTCTTTTATGCCGTGAGTCTGTCAGCGAGTACAATCACCAGCCGAGGCGTGCCCCCGTGTAAATGGCCCCGCGGAGCGGACGGTGTGTGTGAAGCATGCGGGTGAGTAGAGAGAGAGGCGACCGGAGCAGGTAGCGAACTAGAATTGCTGTTATTAACAGTGCAGTCTGATAATAAAGCCCCCAACTCTTCAGCAAAATGGCCTGTTCTTCGGTGTACCACCATATTGTTGTTATCAACCGTGAGGTTTACTCGGGAGTTAACCCCGCAGGAAAAGCTGCCTCCGGCCCTGGAGAAGACAGATCTCCCCTGAGTCCCCCAACCACGGTTAGGAGACCAAAGCAGGAAAGGTTAACACTAGGATTTTTCTTTTTCTGAGGGGGGGGTTCAGATAGGGGCACAGACTGCAGAAGGATGGAATAGAATGTCACGTTCTTTGCGTGTATTAGTCTCGATCGCGTGGCCAGACTAAAAAAAAAAAAAAAAAAAAATCATAATGTGTCTCTGGTATTGTTCAGGGGGCCGGGCCAAATGTGGAGGCGGGCCGTATCTGGCCCGTGGGCCGTAGTTTGAGGACCACTGGCCTAGATTAACAAAAACTTGAATCAATTGTGCAGCAAATTCATGAGGAAAGAAGTTGCAAATTTACAAGAAAAAAATTGAAAATTTATGAGAAAAAATACAAATTTATGAGAAAAGTTGCACATTTAACAGAAAAAAAATCACAAATTTACAGTAAAAATGCTTTAAATATGAGAAAGCTTTGAACAAGAAAAAAGTTGCAAATTTATGAGAACAAAGAAGCAAATTTAGAAGAAAATAGTTGGAGATTTAAAATTGGTCTTCCAGATACATTTTATTCTGTTATCTAACTAACTAACTAACCTGCACTTATATAGCGCTTTTCTAGTCACAAAGACCACTCAAAGCGCTTTCATTAATACTAACCCTCTATTCCAAGGGCCTATAGGAAACAAAATATCTAGGGACAATTTAGAACAGCCAATTAACCTAACATGCATGTTTTTGGCATGTGGGAGGAAACCGGAGAAATCCCGGAGTAAACCCACGCAACACGGGGAGAACATGCAAACTCCACACAGATCACTGTTGGTCGGGGGCTGGGATCGATCCCACGATCCCCACAATCCCCCGGCCAAGGGTAAACTGTGCTGCCGCAGTGCTAACCACTGCGCCACCGTGCAGCCCATTGTTATCTAACAATGTGGAGGAAGAATAAGACGAGACACGAGCGTTGCAGACTCCAGACTTTATTCCTCCAACAGCAAAACAAGAATGTTCCCCAGGTGCCAAAGTGAACCTTAAACACAGCTTACACTTCTCTTCCTTGGCACCAAGAGCACATAACATGACAATACATTCACACCTGGAGTCCCAGGTGTCAAGGCACATTCTTAACATCACTTCTCCCCCCTGGCGCTGACGGGTGGGGTGGGGGAACCCTCTTGTACCGCCCTGCTCTCCAGTTTTAGTTTGGTACCCACGGATCAGAGTGTGCAAATGTCCACGTCCCCTGGTTGGTCGGCGGCCATGGTGGAAAAATCAATACCCACATAGACCGGGGAAACTAACGCGCGCGACAGGCAGTCAGCCACGACATTGAGTTTACCGGCCACATGTTGAATGTCACTAGTGAACTCCGAAATTGTGGCTAGGTGCCATTGCTGCCGAGCTGACCACGGTTCCGAGACTTTGGACATCGCGTAGGTTTGGAGCTTGTAGTTGACAAATGCAGTAAATTTGCAACCCTCGAGCCAGAACTGAAAGTGACGCGTGGCCAGGTGGAGGGCCAACAGCTCCCTGTCAAAAGTGCTATACTTGCACTCGTTGTCACGCAGAGTACGGTTGAAAACAGCGAGAGGTTGCCACAAACCGGAGACGTACTGTTCCACCACTGCTTCTACTGCAACGTCAGACGTGTCTGTCGTGAGTGCAGTCTGCACCGACGGGGATGGTGAGCCAGCAAAGCCGCATTGGTGAGCGTTGTTTTGGCACGTGTTAATGCCTGGACCTGATCGGGGGTCCAGTCAACACAATCCATGAGTTTCTTCTTGAGTGCGCCGTACAGCGGTTGCAGCAGCTGGACTGCCCGGGGAAGGAAATGGTTATAAAAATTGACCATCCCCAAAAATTCCTGCAGCACCGTCTCTGGCCACGGGAAATTTGACACCGCCCGTTCCTTTTACGGCAGCGGAATCGCACCCTCCGGTGAGATGCAGTGGCCCAAGAAATCAATCACCAGCAGCCGGAACAGACATTTAGCTGTCTTAACTATCAGCCCGTGTGCTTCCAACCGACGGAAAACTTATTTCAAATGGGAGAGGTGCTCCTCTTCTGACGCGCTAGCCACCAGAATGTCATCTAAGTAAACAAACACGAACAGCAAGTCATAGAGCACCATGTCCATCATCATCTGAAAAGTCTGGGCTACACCCTTTAACCCAAACAGCATGCGTAAAAACTCAGAAAGGCCTAAAGGTGTCATCACCGCCATTTTTTAAGACATCATCGGCACAAACTAGGATCTGGTGGTAGCTGTGGACCAGATCCACTTTAGAAAAAATGCGCATTCCGGTCAGGTTCACCAAAAAATCTTGGATGAACAGGGGATCACAACGGTGACAGTAAATTTTGAAGAGGTCGGGGTCGGACCGTTAGGCACAGTGGAGTGACGTGCCAAGCAGAGACCCTGCAGGCTGAGCAAGACACCTCTGAGAGTCACGGACTGGATTCGGGAGCAGGGGTGACCATGGTAGGTACGGGCCGGTCAGCTTATCTAGGAAATATTTGGCTAAGCACCTTTCGAGGCGTGTATTGCTGATGTATGTGTTGACGTTGTACCACGTGACTGGGTCAGGAAGCCATGATGTTGCACAAAACATGAAGTAAAGTGACCATTGATACACAATGGAAATCCCTGTCCCTCACATTTTGTGTTGTCGATGTTTGACTGCGTAAGGGATTTGTCACAGCCAATTTTCAGATGGAGCCAGCAGCAAAAACACGGACTTCTCCTGTTTGGGAACATTTTGAGCGCATTTCTTCCATTGATGTATTTTCCACAAATATTGGATATTTATTGTAACTCAGGTGATGGCTTAGTGGCCAAACATCTACTCTGCAAGTGGGAGGCCTGGGTTCAAATCCCAGCTGGGCCATTCTTGTTATTTTGTTTTTATTTGCAAGGTGAACTGTCTGTTGTGTTTCAAAGAGCTTGGATCATTATTACGCATCATTACGTTGAGGCACTATTACTATTGTGCCCTGCGTGAGAATAAAGCCAGAGGTGAATATACTGGGAAAGACAGTATAAGACTGTTGAAAAGTTATTATTTCTTAATAAAAACGGATAAGTAGTACAAGCACACCAAGTAACACAGGCACATTCACTGTAGTCACCCCAGTTTTATTATTTTTTTCCCTTATGATCATTGATATTTCTTAAAAGACAGCAAATTTATTGAAATTGAAAAAAATACACATTAAACCAATAATGCCCTTGTAAAAATCTGCATGCTGTATACTTTTTGTCGACTACATGGCCTAGTAGAGCAAATGAAGTTTCACATGAGACTTCGTCGATGAACCATTCTGATGGAAAGGCTCAAGTCTTCAAGAAAGCCTTATCTGGCCATCACTAAGTTGTAGCCTAGAGGTAAAATATCTGGAGAGCTGGGGTTCAAGTCCCAGTGGGGTTATTCTTATAATTTATTTTTATTTGCAAGGTGAAGTGTCTGCTGTATTTCAAAAAGCTTAGATACAAATAAGCACATCATTATGCTGAGGCACTATTGTATCCTGCATGACAATAAGGACAGAGATGAATGTACTGGGAAAGACAGTATAAGACTGTTGGAAAGTTGCTATTTCTTAATAAAAATGGCTAAGTAGCACAAGCACATTCGAATGTGCAGCACAGGAAGGTGGAGGACCGGTGCGCTGATGAGTTGGACGGTGCGGTGTGTGACGACAGCAGAAGAGAGAGTGGCAGGAGTCATCCCCACAGCTGGAGGCTAGGCAGCGGGAGAGCAGGACCATGGTGGCTGAAGGCCCTGGGGAAGAGCAGCGACAGTCGAGCGCAGAGACAATGCAGTGGAGTGACTGGGCCAAGGGTGCTGAGGGCAGCGACAAAGCACCTGGGTCGGAAAGTGGCACCGACGGGAGTGATGCTGGGAGCCCCGAGGGAGAACAACTATGACCGGGCACAGAGACAGCACAGCAGAGTGTCTGGAACGAGGGTACTGGGAGCAGCAGCGAGGTGCCTGGGTCAGGGAACGACGCCATCGAAGACGATGCTGTGAGCCCTGAGAGAGAGCAGCTACATCTGGGCACGGAGACAGTGCAGCGGAGTGCCTGGGACGAGGGTGCTGGGAACAGCGGCGAGGTGCCCGGTGTTATGTCCGTGGGTTTCTACTTTAGATTACCACTCGGAGGAACAAACACAAAGGCACACACGGCTGCAGGTCATTAGCTTGCTCGTTTACTCAGGCATACGCACACATACACGTGTCAGTTCAGTTCAATGAGCACACTCTTATACTATTGGCAATGCCACAGGGTACAGCGCCCACCAATGGGGTGGCATATGCAAATGCAACTCATACAACTCATACAACTCCCATACATCACATCTCCTCCCCACTAAATTTTGTACCCACCCCCAAGATACACAAAGCAAACAACTTTTATTATTTTAAAAACACACACTAGCCTTGAGGCTGGGAGTAGACGATCCCAAACCCCTGAGTCAGTCAAGGGTTTATTCTGCCCTTTTGGTGAGACGTGACTCTCTCATCTAACACATAAAAAAGGTCCCTTATTCAAAAATGTCCAATATATGTCTCTTAAAAGTATTTTAAACAAAGTTTATGGAACATAACGCTCTGGTGGTCTAGTAATACGAGAAGGATATCTCTTACCAGTCTCTGGAGGTGATGTGGTGTTTCCCTCTGAAGTTACCTGGGGTAATGGTGAGGGGTCACTCACAGGAACCGGAGTAGCTGGTTCTGGAACAGTCTTTTCCAGCACAGGCAGGTCTGCTTAGATGCACGACAATGCAACTCCGCCGTCGTCTGTAGAGGTGTCCAATTCAGCAACCCTGGCCAGCATCTGGTCCGCGTGTCGCCTCCAGTGCTGCGATGCACCGATGTCAACGGTGTAGGATACAGGGCCAGTCTCAGCTGAAACAACCCCTGGTATCCACTTCTTCTCTCCTCTCCCGTAATCCCGAACAAGAAGTGGGTCTCCCACCTTGAACGTTCTGGCTTTTGCATGCATTCCTCGATACGCACACTGTGCCTCTTGTGCTTTCTCTACCTGTGATGTCACGCTAGGCTTCAGCAGGTCCAATCGAGATCGCAGCTTGCGATGCATGAAAAGCATAGACAGGGACTCCTTCGTTGTAGAGTGTGGAGTGTTACGGTACGTGAGTAGAAAGGCGTCCAGTCGGTGTTGTATGGAAGTGGTTCCAGTGGAACACTTAAGTGACTGCTTGAATGTTTGTACAAAACGTTCTGCAAGACCATTTGTTGATGGATGGAATGGTGCAGAGCGAATGTGCTTTACTCCATTGCCTTTCATAAAAGTGTCAAACTCGTGTGAGGTAAACTGAGGACCATTATCGCTCACTAACACCTCAGGGAGCCCATAGCAACTAAATAACCCTCGGAGCACCTGGATGGTATTAGCCGTTGTAGTGGAACTCATAAGGTGTACCTCAGGCCATTTTGAATGGGCGTCTACAACCACCATAAACATTTGGCCTTGGAACGGCCCAGCAAAGTCAACATGAATTCTCTGCCACGGGGATCCAGGCCAGGTCCATGGGTGGAGTGGTACTGGTCTCGGTGCTTTCTGTGTGAATTGACAGGACTGGCATGTTTTTGAGACCTGTTCAATTTGAGCGTCAATTCCGGGCCACCACATGTAACTGCGGGCGACAGCTTTCATTTTGACAACACCTGGGTGTCCAGTATGCAGTTCCGACAGCAGTCGTGATCTCAATTTTGAGGGAATGACAACGCGCACACCCCACATAAGGCAACCTTACTGGAGTGTCAACTCATCCCTCCGGCTGATGAATGGCGCCAATGTGCTGGCCACATCCTGGACCCTCGGAAAGCGACCTGTGGAGACCATCTACAGGACTTGAGCAAGGACAGGATCACCCCTGCTCTCTCGGCAGATTTCTCAACAGTTCACAGGTAAGGCTTCTAGGTGTTTAATGTGAAAACTGTCCACAGTACTGATTCTCTCTCTTGATGATGTTGGTAATGGAAGGCGTGAAAGCCCATCCGCATTTCCATGACGAGCTGCCTCTTGATACTGTATAGTGTAATTATGGGCAGCTAACAGGAGAGCCCACCGCTGCATTCTAGCAGCAGCCATAGATGGTGTGGCTTTGCACGGACTCAGAATAGTGGTCAATGGGCGATGATCTGTAAGGAGTGTAAACTGCCTGCCATACAGATAATGATGGAATTTACGAACTCCAAATATAATGCCAAGAGCTTCACGCTCAATGTGGGCATAATTGCGTTCTGCCTTATTCAGAGTCCTTGATGCAAAAGCTATGGGCCTCTCTTGTCCATTCGGGAGAATGTGTGAGATGACACTACCTACACCATAAGGTGAAGCATCACACGCCAGCCGAATGGGTGGATCATAATGGGTTAACACGCTTTGAGAGAGTAACTGCTCTTTTGCCTCTTTGAAAGATGCAGCACATTCAGATGTCCATTGCCATTGTTTTCCTTTGCACAGCAGCGTATTCAGTGGGCTTAGGATAGATGACAAGTTGGGGATAAATCTGCTGTCATAATTAATTAGCCCCAAGAAAGAACGTAACTGACTCACGTCTGTAGGTGCAGGAGCCTCCACAATTGCCCTGACTTTCTCAGGTGCCTTGTGTAGACCCTGGGCATCAATGACGTGACCCAGATATTCCAGTGAATCCTTGAAAAATTCACATTTTTCCTTCCATACTCGCAAACCGAATTCTTCCAAGCGCCCTAGGACTGCATCCAGATTTTTCATATGCTGCACATGATCCTGTCCACTGACCAATATATCGTCCAGGTAACAGTGAACGTTCGGCAGACCCTGGAGGACTTGGTCCATGGCACGCTGGAATATCGCTGGTGCTGAGGTAATTCCAAATGCCAGCCTGTTATAACAAAACAGACCCTTGGATGTGGTTATTGTGAGATATTTTCTGGAATTTCCCTCTATCACCATTTGCAAATAGGCATGAGATAAGTCCAGTTTACTAAAATGCTGCCCCCCCGAAAGTGATACGAATAGATCTTCAATGCGTGGAATTGGGTATTTCTCCACACACAGGGCAGGATTAACTGTGACTTTAAAATCCCCACATATCCTAACATCTCTGTTCTTTTTCACAACGGGCACAATGGGTGTTGCCCATTCACTGAATTTGACAGGGGATATAATGCCCTGCTCACACAATCGGTCAATTTCAGCCTCCACTTTTGGCCTAAGGGCATAGGGAACGACTCTCGCTTGACAGAACCGTGGCACATGATCCGGCTTCAGCGCTATGGCTACTTCCATGCCTTTCAGAGTGCCTAATTCTTTTTTAAAGACCTCTGCATGTCTTTGTAGCACGCCCTCTAGCGTCTCCTCCCGGACCGTCTTTATTTCTCGCCAGTCAATTCGAATCCTCCGCAGACACTCCCGACCAAAAAGTGGGGGTGAACTTCCCCGAACCACATACAGTGGTAGTCTAGCCCTCTGCTTGTTCATCCTCACTGAAACGGTGATGACACCCTCTGCTGGAATCACCTCGCCCGTGTATGTTTTCAGCATTATATGGGTTTGGCGCAAGGGCAAGTCCTTAAAGTGTGTATCATACAGTTTTCTTGAAATCAGAGAAACGGCAGCACCAGTATCTAATTCCATGATAATCCTTTTACCTTCAGTCTTTGGTTTAACACACATGTATGACAAATTACTCTGCTGAGACACCATATGCAGGCTCACTTCAGTGTCTGTAGTGCTACCATCACTAGATATTTCTTTTACATCCAATTGGTGCACCTTTTTTTCTTTTTAGCTTTATACTCCACTGGTTTCTCCTTATTTACAGTCTCCTTGTTCCTGCACATTTTCGAGATATGTCCTCTCTTACCACATTTATGGCATTTTTGCTCCTTATAAAAACAATCGCTCTCTTTGTGGTTCATTTTTCCACAGCGCGAACATTTCGTGTGTTGTTTGTTGTGTGGTGACAGTGCATGCACTTTCAGCGCGTTGCTCAGCTGATGTGTCTCGTGAGCTACTGTCTCCATTGACACGGCTAGTTCCATTGCTTTGGAAAAAGTAAGCTTCTCCTCCGTCAGCAATTTTTTCTGGATAGCTTCTATATTTAGTCCACAAACGAGCCTATCCCTCAATGCATCCTGCAGGTGCATACCAAACTCGCAGTGTTCAGAAAGCTTTTTAATGACTGCTATGTATTGCATCACAGTTTCTCCCTCTTGTTGGTTTCCGTTTATGAAAGCGAAATCTTTCAGCAATCACAATTGGCTTTGGGGAAAAGTGGTCTTTCAAAACTTCCGTGAGTTGAGCATATGTCTTAGCCCCTGGCTTATCTGGAGCTACGAGGCTACGTAAAAGTCCATATGTTGACGCACCAATTACACTTAAGAAAACAGCAAGCTTTTTCTCCTCTGCAATACCATTTGCCGTTACAAAATACTCAAACCTCTCAACATAGGTTGTCCACTGCTCCACCGACTCGTCGAATGGGTTAATGTGTCCAATAACTCCAGCCATGGCGTGCAGTTAGCTAGCGTTTAGCAATCTTGTCACCTGGCGTCCTGTCACCTGGCGTGCCGCGCCCAGCCAAACTCCCACCAGGACAAACGTTCCTCTTCCTCCGTCACTAGCAGTCAGTACCGCGGCGAGACTTGGAAACCCAAAGTTATCCTCGTCGCCAATGATGTTATGTCCGTGGGTTTCTACTTTAGATTACCACTCGGAGGAACAAACACAAAGGCACACATGGCTACAGGTCATTAGCTTGCTCGTTTATTCAGGCATACGCACACATACACGTGTCAGTTCAGTTCAATGAGCACACTCTTATACTATTGGCAATGCCACAGGGTACAGCGCCCACCAATGGGGTGGCATATGCAAATGCAACTCATACAACTCCCATACATCACACCCGGGTCGGCAAGCGGAGCCGGCAAGCGGAGCCGACAAGCGGGCTTCGGGTCTCCCCGGAGTTTGGCCACAGGGGGCCGGAGTGTTTGGGGCCATGACGGCGGTGCTGAAAGTGGTCGGGGGCGGACTGACGTGCATGGACCGATGGTGTTCCGGACAGCAGCATCGCGGGGCCAGAGCAGTAAAGGAGTCAGTGGCAAAGAGGAACGGTATCACGAATGAGGTGGTTTTTGATCCCGGAGGCAGACAGCGGCCGGGGTGCACATGTCATGGGGCTGCCTGGGGCCCCCGGGCCGATAATACCACTGGCTGCCAATGGACATAGGTGTGACTTGAGAAACGTTAATGTAGATATGTGTATATAGTGCTGGTGTGCATGAGAGTATGTATGTTGTGTGTTATGGGATTATTTTACGTATTTTAAGAGACTTGGCCTAATTGTAGTTGTTTTGTGTGAATGTGGTAGGCTACTTTATTACAGTTAATTATTCCCCTGTTCTCTTAGTGCATGATTCAGGTCCTAAATTGGGGAGAGTCTCAACTGTGTGTATGGTTTTGCATTTTTGTAAGGGGGAGGAGAAGTGTGGTGTCGTGAGTGTGGCTTGTGTGTGTGCTGGCGTACCCGCCCCTGGCGTGACGTCAGGCGGGCACAGCCCCTTGTAAATAAATAGTTCTGTGTCCTATAATAAAGTGGTTGGTGATGTTGGTTCCCGCATGAATGTGACTCTGACTCCTTCCTTATTCATACATAGCAGGTGGCATTTGGGGTTTTTATTCCTGATCTCAGATTTGAAAAGAGGGTGCAACTCTCAGACCACATGTCTGTACTCTCAGCAGAAATGGGGGCAGTTTTATGGGCACTTTGGTGGGTGGAAGAACAGAATAGAAGGTATTTAGTCATATGCAGCAATTGTTCAGCAGTTTTGTCAGCAATCAAAGACCTTAAATCCAAAGCAAGACCAGATCTACTCACAGAAATATATCTGACATTGCTCAGACTTCACAGAGCTGGGTGTGAGGTGGGTTTTATGTGGGTTCCAGCACATGTGGGGGTAGAGGGGAATGAGGGGGGCTGACAGAGTGGTAAAAGGGGAAGAAAGAGAGTTTACTCTGCAGTACAGTCCTCCTGAAATTGTGGAAATCATCAATAAATCAATAAAAGCAGTGGGAGAAAGCATGGGGAAATGAAGGGAGAGGAAGACATTACTATAACAGAGAGAGACAAGTCGATAAACATAAACACCCTTTTACTTGTTAAAGGAAAGATTAAGTTTTAACCAGGTTGAGGGTTGGGCACTGTGGGCTCAGAAGTGGGCTGGCTCTGATAGGAAAACACCCTGATGGCAAATGTGACGATGGAAGCTTGGAAACTGTGTCTCATGTCACAATCCACTGCAAGAAATATGCTAGACAACAGAGGAAACTGTTGAGAGACCCGAGATCGGCCAGAGAAACTGTTTCTAACATGCACATGACTTTTAAGATGTGGCACACATATTTGAGTTGCTTAGGCTGCATATGTATATTACTGTTGCCTCACGTCTTAGAATGAACAATAAGTCTGGGTCTCCTGGGGATAACAGGAGGGTGTGAAATGTGATCTTTAGAGATGGCCTTGAGAGACTTCCTGACCACCAGGGTTTTAGGTGGAGGGGAGAAGACCTGGGGGACGATGTATTGTGTCTTGGGATTTAAAGACAATGTGACTCTGTATTTTGATGTCCCGGGTATAAAAAGGGCAGATGTGGGGGGATTGTTCTTTTTTCTGTTTGAGAGGATGTTGGAGATAGGTGAATGTTAATAAACCTGAATTGAGAAATAAACTCAGCCTCATCTTTTCACGCTCTCCACACTGGTGACCTTAAGACGTATCATGAGCAGAAGAAATTCCCCCGAGCCGGACTTGCCAGGAACCAGCCAGGCGAAAGCAGTCTGAGTCAAACTACCAGAATTCTGGCAGGACAACCCAGACTCCTGGTTCCTCTTGGCCGAAGCTCAGTTCGCTCTCGGGGGAATAACGGCAGATGACACGAAATTCTACCACGTTATTGCCAAGCTCGACAACCGCACAGCTCGACATGTGCAGAGCCTTGTGCAGCGCCCACCCGCTGGCGACAAATACGGCGGGTTGAAGGCTGCGCTCATTCAGCGTTTCACTCCCTCAGCCCAGGAGAGAGCAGAGAGACTCCTGGCCCTGAACGAATTGGGAGGAAGCACGCCTGTCAACCTGATGGAAGACATGCTGAGGCTGAGAGGCTCAGACGACGACGATTTCTTTTTCACCCACATTTTCCTGAGAACCCTACCGTCGGAGACGAGAGCGACCCTGGCAGGTTCACAGTTTGTGGCCCAGCGGGACTTCCGCGCGCTGGCCCAGGAGGCACAGTGGATTCTCAACGCCAGCAGACGGCGCACGGCCACCGCAGCAGCGACAGACCTCGGCGCGACGGCCGGGAATGGCAGGGGGCCAGAGGCGGCGGAGGCAGACCCACCGACAATGGCAGCGGTGAAGACCAAACATCGCGGAGGAGACGACCTCTGTTTTTACCATCGCCGCTTCGCAGAGAGGGCACGCAAGTGTATACCACGTGTCAGTTCAAGAGCTCGGGAAACGCCAGAGCCGGGGGTCCGTAGCAGCCGCGGCCCTCGGTGAACAGAACAAGCTGCTCTACTTGACGGATGCGCGTTCTGGGAGGCAATTCCTCGTGGACACAGGCTCCCAAGTGAGTTTCATCACGCCAACCTATGCTGACCGGCTGGCAAGCCCCGGGAGTCACGGAGCATCGGCAGCGAACGGCTCGAGCATTAAGACCTTCGGTGAGAGGACTCTGCTGCTGTCCCTGCACGGCCGTACATATGAGTGGACTTTTATTATAGCTGTGGTGAGTTTCAACATGTTAGGTGCTGATTTTCTGTGCTCACATGGTTTGTTGGTTGATCTTCCTAATAGGCGCTTAGTTAATGCACTCTCTTTTTACTCTATTCCCTGTGCAGCCCGAGTGACCCCGCCCACAGCACAAGCCGACGTCGCTACGGCAAGCGGTAAGTTCCACACTCTCCTCACTCAGTTTCCAGCACTCACGGTTCCCACATTTTCAGCAGACGTCGCTAAACACGGAGTGGAGCATTTTATTACTACCGCCGGTTCCCCCATTTTTGCAAAAGCTCGGCGCTTGGATGCAGCTAAACTGACCATAGCGCACGAGGAGTTCGCCAGCCTTGAAAAGTTGGGCATCATCCGGCGTTCGAATAGCCCATGGGCTTCCCCGCTCCACATAGTCCCGAAAGCTGACGGCTCGTGGCGACCTTGCGGTGATTTTCACAGGTTGAACAATGCTACAGCGCACGACCGCTACCCAATCCCCCATATTCAAGATTTTTCCGTTCATCTGGCGGGGGCGCACATTTTTTTCTAAAATAGACTTGGTCCGCGGGTACCATCAAGTCCCAGTACGCGCTGAGGACATACCCAAAACAGCGGTAATAACTCCGTTTGGCCTTTTTGAGTTTTTGCGCATGCCGTTCGGGCTTAAAGGTGCCGCGCAGACGTTCCAACGCATGATGGACGCGGTGTTGCGCGATCTCCCTTTTGTGTTCGTCTACCTGGACGACATTTTGGTAGCCAGCGCGTCCGAAGAGGAACACGAAAAACACCTCACGGCAGTTTTCCGGAGGTTGGGAGAGCACGGGTTAATGATCAACCCAGCGAAGTGTCAGTTCGGGGTGACGCAGATTGATTTTTTGGGGCACCGCGTCTCTCCAGAAGGAGCAGTTCCGCTGCCGGACAAAGTGCGCGCAGTAACAAATTTTCCCCAGCCACAAACGGTCAAAGCATTACAGGAGTTTTTGGGAATGGTGAATTTTTGTAACCATTTACTCCCCCGCGCAGCGCAGCTCATGCAACCACTGTATGCCGCGCTAAAAAAACAAAAACACACAAATGCAATCGAATGGTCCCCGGAGCGGGAGCGCGCATTCTCGGAGGTCAAAACAGCCCTGGCAGACGCTGCGTTGTTGGCACATCCAGACCCAACGGCCCGCATAGCGCTCACTACTGACGCATCAGATGTGGCCATAGGGGCGGTAGTGGAGCAGCATGTTGCCGGGGCTTGGCAGCCGCTTGCCTTTTTCAGCAGGACTTTGCGCGATGCCGAGCGAAAATACAGCGCGTTTGACAGGGAGTTGTTAGCGCTCCACTTGGCCATTCGCCACTTCCAGTTCTGGCTGTAAGGTCGTCGTTTCACTGCGTTCGTCGACCACAAGCCGCTGACTTTCGCGATGGCCAAGGTTTCGGAGCCGTGGTCAGGCTGGCAGCAGAGGCAGCTGGCTGCAATTTCAGAGTTTACTACCGATATTCAACACGTACCGGGTAAACTTAATGTAGTGGCAGACTGTCTCTCGCGCGCCGTAACTGCTCCAGTCCGTGTAGAGGTAGATTATACTGCCGTGGCGGTGGAGCAAGCTAGCAGCGCGGAAGTACGTGCGGCCCCAGTCCGCGTGGGGATAGATTATGCAGCCATGGCCGCGGATCAGGTTAGCGATGCGGACGTGTGCGCGCTCCAGTCTGGACCAACAGGGTTAAGGCTGGAGAGCAGGGTGCTGCAAGATGGTATGCCCCCCCCCCCCAATCTGCGATGTTTCCACCGGACGACTGCGTCTGGTGGTGCCGGCCACATGGCGCCGCCGTGTTTTTGACTCGATTCATTCTCTGGCGCACCCCGCGTCGGTCAAAATGGTAGGAGAGAAGTTTGTGTGGCCGATCCTGCGCAAGCACGTTAAGGAGTGGGCAAGAACCTGCATGGCTTGCCAGCGAGCTAAAATACACAAACACACTAAAGCCCCCTTAGAGTTGTTTCACATCCCGGCCAAGAGGTTCGATCATGTGCATGTCGACCTCGTAGGCCCCCCTCCCGCCGTCACAGGGGTGCACACATCTTTTGACAATGGTGGACCGCACCACGCGTTGGCCTGAAGTGGTCCCACTGGCATCAACCACAGCCGAGGAGGTGGCGCGTGCGTTTTTAACGGCTTGGGTAGCGCGTTTTGGAGTTCTGTCGGATATTACGTCCGACAGAGGTCCTCAATTTGTTTCCGAGCTTTGGTCAGCGATGGCCCGCAGCCTGGGGGTAACGATCCACCGCACTACTGCGTACCACCCCCAGGCTAATGGTTTATGCGAACGTTTCCATAGGATCATTGAAAGCAGCCCTCAGAGCGTCGCTTACGGATGCAAATTGGGTGAACAGACTACCGTGGGTTTTATTGGGGTTGCGTTCTGCACCTAAAGAGGACTTAAAAGCCTCCCCAGCTGAGTTGGTGTTTGCACAGCCACTCCGGCTGCCCGGGGAGTTTCTCCCGGATAATCCTGCGTCAGAGTGCCCCCCTGCTCAGCGGTTACTGAGCGACACGGGAGCCAGCATGCTTCCTGGCCCCGTTCATCACAGTTTTCCGCGCGTTTTTGTACCTAAGGCTTTAAAAAATGCGGAGTTTGTTTTTGTCAGACACGATGCTCAGCGCCCAACCCTGCGACCACCTTATGATGGACCATATAGAGTGCTGGAAACAGGTGATAAGCATTTTTTGCTAGATTTGGGGGGCAGGAGGGAAACAATTGGCATAGACAGACTCAAACCTGCTTTTGTGATGGCTGACGAAGCTGTGCAGTTGGCGAGGGCTCCTCGACGCGGCAGACCTCCCAGGGAGCATGCCCCAGAGCTCCCACAGGGATTGACTAACAGTTCTCATCCTCAGATAGCAGATTCACAGCAGGATGGCGCCGCAGGAGCGGTAAAGCCCGCTTGCAGCAAGTTCGGAAGACGGTTAAAGCCCAAACAGGACGTGGACTGATGTCTCTGATTTTATCATGATATGCAGACTGTGTTGTATTGTTTCATCTTCGACGTTTGGGGGGGTCATGTGGCACACATATTTGAGTTGCTTAGGCTGCATATGTATATTACTGTTGCCTCACGTCTTAGAATGAACAATAAGTCTGGGTCTCCTGGGGATAACAGGAGGGTGTGAAATGTGATCTTTAGAGATGGCCTTGAGAGACTTCCTGACCACCAGGGTTTTAGGTGGAGGGGAGAAGACCTGGGGGACGATGTATTGTGTCTTGGGATTTAAAGACAATGTGACTCTGTACTTTGATGTCCCGGGTATAAAAAGGGCAGTTGTGGGAGGATGGTTCTCTTTTCTGTTTGAGAGGATGTTGGAGATACGTAAATGTTAATAAACCTGAATTGAGAAATAAACTCAGCCTCATCTTTTCACGCTCTCCACAAAGATATACAGTGGTACCTCTACTTACGAACATCTCTACATACGGAATTTTCAGGTTACGACACGCCTCAACGGGAAAATATTGCCTCTTGTTACGAACGAAATTTCAGGATACGAAAGGCAAAAAAGTACGCGCTCCTCGCAGCTCCCGTAGTTTACCGAACGTAAACATACCTGTAGCTGCTCTGCCATTGGCTATCGCCTAACATCTTCCTGGTATCCCATTGGCCACGAAGTTTTGTTTTGTTTTTTTTCAAAAACTTTATTAAGAACAAGGTGAAAGTTTTACGTGTGTGTACAGTACAGAATTAACATTTATTCGCTATGGGCCCCAAGAAAGTGACGGAGATAAGTGGAAAAGGAGAAAAGAAGAAGAGAGTTTTTTTGTCCATACAAACAAAGAAGGAGATAATCGAAAGGTATGAAAAGGGGATGCGTTTGGTTGATCTCGCCAAAGAATATGGCCGTAATACATCAACGATCAGCACGGTATTAAAACAAAAGGAAGCCCTTACAAGCCGACAAAAGCAAACGTCCTTGGATCAGAACATGAACCAAAGAAGGCAAAAGGTGACTACGTCGACGACGATAGCAGTTAAAAGGTAAATGAACATAATTTTTATTATTCTTTCTCTTTTATTATTCTCTTTTATTATTCTTTCTCTCATTTTAAACTCTCATTTTATGTTTATTGTGCAGTAATCTAATTGTAACATGTATTTGTTACATGTTTTGATGCGTTTTTATGATTTATAAAAAATTTATGCCCGAATTTTGGGGGGCTTGGAACGGATTACGGCATTTACATGTAAAACGCGCCTCTACTTACGGAATTTTCACGTTACGAGAATACTTCCGGAACGAATTAATTTCGTAAGTAGAGGTACCACTGTACAAAGATATAGAGTGATGATAATCAAGTCAGTGGCGGTAATGCACCTGTAAACTGGTTGCCAACTGCCAATCAAATCTAAAAGAAGAAGAAGAAGAACATCACGCTTTGATGAACCTGGACAGCTGGAGTAAAGTTAAAAAACTATTGGATTTTCTGCACAGAACTGGACTGTATGGGAGAATTTAAGATACAGCTGCCAACCTGATGTATGAACGGTGGAGGGCAGCAATACGACACTGAAGCGTCTAGTCTGCCTTACCCAATAAGAAGAACAGCAGCTGCTCGCAGCAACATGTTGAACGTGTGTTTTCATCATGGTGAATCCTCCACATGTATGAAAGTGATGCCGGATTATTCAGACTGTCTCTCTGACTTCTTCACATCATGATTCCGTGTGGCTGTTATTGAGATTCAAAGCGGTAACTGAAGAGAACCGTAAACCGTCTGATTCTTCAGTGGACTTTAATACAGTAGCATGTTAGCCTGTTAGCTCTGGCTGCTACCTCCATGGAAGAAGGCTGCGGTTTTCCTCCTGAATGAGTCTCTTCATGGTCTTTGCAGGAGAAAATCAGCACATACGGACCTATCTAGCTTCCATGTGGTCGGTGTGGGTGGTTCTGCTGCTGTTCTGCTCCTCATGGATGAATAGCTGATGTAGCTCCGTGGAGACCTGCCATTGATGGTCTGTGCTGAGTGCTGGAGAACAAAGCACCGACGTGGAAGTGTGAGGACAAAGAGAAACCATGACTTCAGTTTCCACTATAAAATCACACAGACTGGGTATGTAGAACTAACGAGGCTTTGACAAGATTGTTGGTTTGTTTACTGCTCAGACAGAATGTGACTTTGACCAACGATAAAACTCGCAATTTATGAGAAAAAGCTGTTGGATTTAAGGTAGACAGTTTTAAATTTACAATAAGTCTCTACATAGTCAGTCATAACAGAAAACTTCATCAACTTGACAGAAAAGTTACTAATTTATGAATTTCAAATATCTTGGAAAAAAATCAACTTTAAGTGACAAAAAGTTAAAATTCAGCAGCAAATGTCTGTAAATTTCCAATAAAAGTCAGATCTACAGGCAAAGAGTTCTTGTTGAGAGTAACAAGGCAGTCAGAGACAGCAGACTTTAGCCCCGATATAGTGTTTCCACTAGAGGAGCAGTGGGTCTCTGCTGCTAAAGACACTTTTATCTCAGAGGCTTCATAGGATGAACTTTCTCTCTTTGTGTCAGAACCATATTCCAGCACCTTTCTTGTGTCTCTTTGTCCCTCCAGATGTCCCACAGCAAAATGATTTTAACCAGGAGGAGGTTCTGGATGAGCAGCAGCTTCTAAACCAGGAGAGAAACTTTACTGTTGTTCAGGTGGGAGCAGATTGTTTCCAGATGAAAGAGGAACAGGAGGACGTCTGCAGGGAGAGCAATTTGGACTGAAGCAGGAGACCCAAACCTTTGATGAAGGTCGGTGCAGGTCAAGGTTCCACTCAGTGATTGATGAGACAGAAGAAGTGAAGTGAAAAATGACATGAGGGCAGTCAGCCTGAGGAAAGACAAAGTAGTTGTAGATCAAAAAGTTCTAACAAAAAAGACAAAAATGATGTAATAAAATAGAATTGAAACTCTGTAGACTTAAAGTAAATGACGTGGATAGTTAAACAGTCCCTCCAGGATTTCGTGAGATTTTTTTTTCTATTGTTGCGTTAAGTTGTGGGGCTGTCCTTGGGGATTGCCTGAATCGCACATTGGCTCACGTCCAGACCGGCGATTCACAGCTTTAAAACTCACTGACAAGATGTAGTAGTGACTTTTACCTCTTTAAGACGTATAAACTGTTACAACACTAGCTGTAATATTAGATTCACTTGTGTTTTGTGTGGTTTTACGGCGTGTCTGGACACATGCGCTCCCGAGACAGAGGTGCTTTCAGGCAGGCGGATGTTTTTCAACACAAAACCGGCACTTCATACATGTGGTCATTACGGAAACACGAGGAGACGTTCACCGGCGGGCCAGGGGAGACGGAGGAAGGAATGATGTGGGAAAACTCACAGGTGCGTGTTTTTTTTAAAAATCGCAGTCTGTTTTTTGCTGATGTGTTCGGTAGATATTCACTGTAAACACAGAAGTGAGCGCGGTGCAGCGCCGCATTTGCTTGGTCAGACTGATGACGTACACATATGCGCGCTTCTGAGGGACAAATTTGATTGGCGGAAGTTGACAACAATTGGCCAAAATTGCGGGAGAACTCGCGGGGCAGATAAAAGGGGCGTAGCGATACGGACAGAAGCTCCACATCGGGTGTACAGATGCGCTCTCTGACCGTGACAGATGTGCAGTACTGTTTATTAATATATAAACATACGCCGCCCTGACGTTTCCCTGTTACCTCTTCCTGCCGATCCCAGTGAATTGGGGCTCCAAAGCCGTCAATTCACAGGTCTGCCTCCTGGTCATCCGCCGTAAGCCACGTCTCCGTGTAAGCCATGACACAGCAGTTCTTAAAGTCCTTCTGGTAGCATACATTCCCTTGAATTTCATCTACTTTATTTCTCAGGGATTGTACGTTCCCCAAAATCATGGAAGGAAGAGGAATGCTGTTAAACTGACGCCTTCTCAGATTTAATTTTACGCCTCCACGCTTTCCGCGTTTCGTCCTCTTGTCTCTCTTTTCATCGCTGTGTCCATGAAAGTCTCTTAAAATAAAGTCTGGCAGTCGCGGCACAGTCTCAAACACAGACGCTGCATTATCCGTGTTTAAAAGAACTACATGTCTCTGGAATATTGTATTCTCTCCGGCATGATCGTGATTGCGCTTACCTCAGAGACAGAGAGCCGGTGTGAAAGAAACAGCAGTGCAAAAATACAGTCCACAAACATTCAAGGACAAAAACGACACAGAGAATTTTGTTTAAACACATTAAAGTGCGAAAAACAGAGACACAGACGACAGACTTTTTTCACCAGCTGCCGGTCGCTGCGTGCGCATGCGCCCATTTTCCACATTTAAAGTACGTTAATAAACTCATGTTTCTGTCAGACAGTCATGCTTAGCGAGACACTGTTTGCTGACTGACTGGAAAACTCGTGGGAGCGGGGGCACTTCTAAACTCTGTGCGGATGACAGCCACACGCGTTGTTCGTGTGCACGCTTGTGGAAAGTCATTGCTTCATGTATTTTAATTAATAAAATCATGTTGGCCTGGCGTGGCGGTACGATTTCTGGCGGGGCGGGCCGCTATGGAGAAATGTTACCAGAGGAAACCCTGCGACCAAAGAAGCAACACTGACAAAAGTGACTGTTCAACAAGACCTGGGCGAAGAACTACAATAGTAGGACTGGAGTTTGAAAACTACCATGTTGACATTGCAGTAGGGCTGTAGCTAACGACTATTTTACGGCTCGGGTAATCATCTACTCTAATTGAAGATTAGAGTAATCGAGTAATCAGATACGTTTTTAAAAAAAGCTGCGGTGATTGGACAAAATTCAAATTATGCAGGACCTGCTGAAGTCGTGGGAATTGGTAGAATTGCAACATTGTAAAATCCTGGAGGTTCTGGTTAAATGACAAAATGAATATGTAATATAGAAAAATGACCAAATACCTAAATATTCAATGATGGGCCATAAATCCAGCCTGGATTGAAGGGCTCAGTATAAAGGAGTCCAACCCACCAGCACGACTTAAACAAGGTTTCTTAGAAAAAAGCTAAAGGTGGTGAACAGCAGTTCTGCAGTCATGGCTTCCATGCTGAGAAGAGACAGAGAGGTGGAACCTAACCAGGCCCTGATCAGCAGCCACAGATCACAGGATCCCACAGGTGTCCACAGGTTTGCTGAAAAAGTGACAATGAATAAGATGAGGAGTGAGAATCTCAGCTGGAATCAGTGAAGAAAGTAGAAAAGCAGTCAGAGAGGGCATACCTCCACCAAGGCTCCTTCTGTCCCTCATGGATCACCTCCAAAATGTCATGGGTTTGTGTGTAGGCCTAGAGCCACTTCTGGTGAAAATTGCATCAGAGTCTGTTCAGTAATTTTGGAGTGTTGTTGCTCACACACTGTGAGAAATTAAGAGCCTTGGCTGAGGTATGCACTCTCAGATCATCACCAAAATCTAATCATCTCTTCACCGTGCCATTGCACACCGTTCCTGAACAGTTCATCAAAATCTGTTCATTGCTTTTTGAGTAAAGTTGTTAACAGACAGACAGACGGTGGCAAAAGCAGCCTCCTTGGCAGAGGTACATCTGTCATCAAAGTGCTGCAACTATTGGACTGTTTGCTTTAAATTGTGACTACTTTTGGGTCAGGAAAATCTTTAGTTGGGGCAGCCCTGGTCTTTCTTGTGTTTCTTCATCCCTCTGTTCTCTGAAGAGAAGCAGTTAGAACTTCAGTGAGGGCTCCATCAGGTCATTCCTTCCGACTGGATTATTGCTACTTTCAAAATCAAAAGAAAAGGGGACTTCCGGGATGATGGCGGAGAGGCATAACGCTTAAACAGACAGCTCTCCCTAGTCGGATTAAAAATCATTGGTAAATGGCCAACTCGACATAAACGGATCAATAAACCAAGGGATGAAAACACGAAGAAGCTGGGTACACGGACGAGAGCAGGGTAAAATTAAAGAATCCCTCTTCAACAACGCAGGAGAAATCGCTGAACACGAGGCCCAAAAAAACGAGGTGACTACAGCAGAGAAAATGGAGGACGCCAACCTCGATGTTCCTCACCAAGATGGCGCCCACAGCGGTCGACATGGTGCTTCGCTGCGCTCTTTGTTTGTTTTTGTTTGTCAATTGTGTGTCTGCTTGCACTTATACCCGTGAAGAACTTCTAAATATCAGGACTTTCACCCCCACGGACCTCCTCCCAGTTTTTCTAGCCCCTGCCGCCGATCTGGTTTACTGTTTGGCTCGGAAAGTGAGACGGCGAAAGAGAGGTAGACGAGCGGGCGCTCTCGTGCGGCTTCGCAGGAGAGGCTCGCGAACGGCGCTGCCTGGCATATTTCTGTCCAATACCAACTCTCTCTCTAACAAGGTAGATGAACTGAGACTGCTGATGCGTTTTAGGGACCTCGCCTCCTCAGCTGTCCTCTGCTTTACTGAGACCTGGCTCCGGGAAAATATACCGGACAGCGCGCTGCGCCTCGACGGCTTTCAGCTCTTCCGTGCTGATCGTGACACAGAGCTTTCCGGCAAGACCACAGGAGGCGGAGTCTGCTTCTACATCAACTGCAGCTGGTGCTCTGATGTAACGGTAATTTCCAAACACTGTTCTCCTGCCTTGGAATTTCTTGTTATCAATTGCAAGCCTTTCTATTCCCCGCGGGAGTTTGCTTCTTTTATAATGATCGCTGTGTACGTCCCTCCCGACGCGGACACGCGCGAAGCTCAGCGCGTG
Source organism: Pholidichthys leucotaenia (assembly GCA_020510985.1). Taxonomy (NCBI): domain Eukaryota; kingdom Metazoa; phylum Chordata; class Actinopteri; order Cichliformes; family Pholidichthyidae; genus Pholidichthys; species Pholidichthys leucotaenia. Next base: position 270,111,889 of record CM035844.1, on the reverse strand, counting down.
CTCGCGGATCACATTCAACACACAGAGCGGATTTTTCCAGACTCGCTGATTATTGTGGCTGGCGACTTTAATCAGTGCAATCTGAGCCACGATCTCCCCCGCTACAAACAGTTTATTAAATGCCCCACTAGAGGATTAAACACACTGGATCACTGTTACACCACAGTGAAAGACGCATATCGCGCTGTCCCTCGAGCTGCGCTGGGATTATCTGATCACGTGATGGTTCACCTCATTCCCACATACAGACAGAGATTGAAGCTCACTAAACCTGTTGTGAGCACTACGAAGATACGGACCAGTGATGCTGAGGAGAAGCTGGAAACGTGCATGGAAATATCTGACTGGGGCATGTTTAAAGGAGCCACGCATGATCTGGATGAGTACACGGACACTGTGAACTCATATATCCACTTTTGTGAAGAGAACATTCTTCCATCACGCACCAGGGTGAGTTACTCTAATGACAAACCCTGGTTCACAGCTAAGTTCAGACAGATCAGGAAGGAGAAGGAAGCAGCGCTGAAAAGTGGAGACAGGGACTGCTACAGGGAGGTTAAATACCGGTTTAACAGAGAGCTGAAGAGGGCTAAATCTCTATACTCAGAAAGACTCCAGCAGCAGTTCACTGCTAATGATTCGGCTTCCGTGTGGAGAGGACTGAGGCAAATCACCAACTATCGACCTAAGGCTCCTAAAGGTCAGGATGACAAAGCCCTTTGTCAAAGACTGTCCCAACACTATGCCCGTTTTGACACCTCGTCATCTGTGTCCAACTCCCCCCCTCCCTCCAGCTCCACAGCCTCCACATTCCCTACTTCATTTAAGGCACCCCCCCCTTCCCCCCTCCCCTTATCATCAGTGAGCAGGATGTGCTCAAACAGTTCTCCAGACTGAACCCGCGCAAGGCCCCTGGCCCAGAAGGTGTGTCTCCCTCCACCCTGAGACTCTGTGCGAAACAGCTGGCTCCTGTCTTCACAGACATTTTTAACACCTCCCTTAAGTTATGCCACGTGCCGTCCTGCCTCAAATCCTCCACCATCATCCCTGTCCCCAAGAAGCCACGGATCACTGGACTTAATGACTACAGACCTGTAGCGCTCACCTCTGTAGTCATGAAGTCCTTTGAGCGCCTGGTCCTGTCCCACCTCAAGTCCATCACCACCCCTCTCCTGGACCCGCTGCAGTTTGCCTACCGAGCCAACAGGTCTGTAGACGACGCAGTCAACCTGGCCCTCCACTCCATCCTGCAGCACCTGGACTCCCCGGGAACCTACGCCAGGATCCTGTTTGTGGACTTCAGCTCCGCATTCAACACCATCCGCCCCGCTCTGCTCCGGGACAAGCTGTCCCTGCTCAACGTGCCTGACTCCCTCTGCAGGTGGATCATCGACTTCCTGACGGACCGGAGGCAGCATGTGCGGCTGGGAAAGACTGTCTCAGACTATACTAGCATCAGCACCGGATCACCCCAGGGCTGTGTACTTTCCCCCCTACTCTTCTCCCTTTACACCAACTCCTGCACCTCCAGCCACCAGTCTGTCAAGTTGATCAAGTTTGCGGACGACACCACCCTCATCGGGCTCATCTCCAACGGCGACGAGTCCGCCTACAGGAGAGAGGTGGCCCAGCTGGCCTCCTGGTGCAGCAATAACAACCTGCAGCTGAACGCTCTGAAGACAGTGGAGATGATTGTAGACTTCAGGAAAGTCACTACTCCTCTGCCCCCCCTCACCCTCTCAGGCTCTCCCATCACCACTGCTGATTCCTTCCGCTTCCTAGGCACTACCATCACCAGGGACCTCAAATGGGAGCCGACCATCAGCTCACTCATCAAAAAAGCCCAGCAGACTTCCGGTTATGGCTGCCACGTAGGACGGACGTGTCTCCCTCTGCTCTGCTCCTGGAAAAAAAAAATCGGCAAATAACTCTCTCATTTGGGACAGAACGTATCCCAGCATTTGGGCGAGGATATGTCGGCGAAGCCTAAGGCTGGAAAACCAGGAAAAGGAAAAAGCGAGCCGCCGAAACAGTCCAAATTAACGGACTTTCAGGTCTGTGACGCAGCAAACAAAACTCCATATATGGCGGAGGAGGCTGGCAACGCTGCGATTTCTGCGGGGAATGGCGCAGATGCGCTGATGGCAGCCATGAGTTCAATGAGAGCGGACTTTTCCTCTAGATTTGATGGGATTATGACAGCGTTGGAAGGAATAAGAAAGGAACTGGGTGACTGTGTAGAACGAACGGCGCAGATGGAGCTCCGTCTCGCTAGTGCTGAAGATGACGTCACCCGTCTTCAATTAAAGGTGCGCACTTTGGAAAAAAAAAATAAATCTCTGGAAGATAATATTTTGGATTTGGAATCTCGGTCGAGACAGAATAATTTGAGGCTGGTGGGTCTTCCAGAGGAATCAGAAGGTCGGGACGTATGTTCCTTTCTGGAAAAGTGGATTCCGGAGGTGCTGGGCAGCGAGGAGTTGCAATCAGCAGTGGTTCTGGAAAAAGCACATCGTATTGGCCCACGGAGAGATAAGGGACCGCCGAGGACCTTAATTATGAAGTTTCTTAGCAACAGAGACAGGATGAAGATCTTCAACGCTGCACGTGCTAAAGGAGAGATTAAACACCAGGACCAGCAGGTGCGGTTCTACCCAGATTTGGCCACAGGAATCCAGCAATTGAGGAAGCAGTTTGATCCCGTACGTAAGGAGCTGCGCAACCTTGGGATTCGTCATGGTGTAATCTATCCTGCGAGACTGCTGACCACGTATGAGGGCAGAACCCACATCTTCAAGACCCCAGAGGAGGCGCAGGAGTTCATCAAGAAGATCAAAGAAGAAGAAGAGACTGGTGGGAGCTAAGCATGAACAAAATATAAGGTAGAATAATTAAGCATTTGCACAGGCATCTGACTGACTTGAAGTAAATAGTAAGTTTACAAAATATAGATTGTATTATATATTAAAAAAACAAAACAAAAACAAAACAAACAAACAAAAAAAAAACTATGATGTACAAAGTTGTTAAAAATTTTGGAGTTAAGTTGGAAAACTACAGAGGAGAGTTAATGTTACGTCATTAAAAGCAGTAGAGTTAGGGTGATTGGGAGGATGAAGAAGGAGTGGCTTAGGCTGTTCCCCGTGGGTGTGGAACGGTCGATGGCTATATCGGGAGACAGAATTTTTCTTTTGATTTTGGGGGGTTTGCCACAAGTGTGGGAAGGGGAAATTTGTTTGTGTGTAGTTTGTAGGATGAATGTTCAACCACTCATGTTTTTGCTTCTCTGTATGAGCATGTTTACACTGCAAGGTAATCCCAAACTCTCTATTGATCATGGACCAAAGTGTTAATCTTAATTTAACTTCATGGAATTGCAGAGGTCTACAAAATTTAAAAAAACTTAAACAAGTTATGAATAAAATAAAGGACATGGGTTCAAGAATTGTGTTTTTACAAGAAACTCATCTGATAGAGGAGGATGTTAAAAGAATTAGGAGTAGATGGCAGGGAAGTGTATTCACCTCTTCATTTTCATCCCGAGCCAGGGGAGTTATGACTCTCATACATAAATCAGTTCCTTTTCAAGTGAAAAATGTAATTGGAGACAAATTTGGAAGATATGTAATCATTCAAGGTTCTTTGCTATTAGAAAATATAAATCTTGTGAACTTATATGGTCCCAATATAGATGATCAGAAGTTCTTTGCTAATTTTTTTCTCATCTTATCATCACTTACAGGGCAACATATAATAGCAGGGGATTTTAATTGTACATTGAATCCAGGTGTGGATAGATCAACAGGACTGGATTGTACGCACATTGGATGTAGGATGACTATTAATCATTTTATGAAAGAATTGAGATTGTTAGATATATGGAGAGAAATGAAACCACAAGTTAAAGCCTATTCTTGTTATTCCAGTACCTACAAGACATTCTCACGTATTGATTATTTTTTGATTTCCACAGAATTAAGGTCCAAGATTCAAAACTGCTTTTATGATAACATCGTGATCTCTGATCATGCACCCTGTTGTCTAATATATGTAGATAAAAAATTGACAAAGGAATCAGGTAGATGGCAATTTCAGCATAAATGGCTTCAGGATGAGGAATTTGTCAAGTATATAGAAAAACAGATAGACGAGTTCTTTGACATCAATACTACACAAACATCAGCATGTGTAAAGTGGGAGGCTTTCAAAGCTTTTATTAGGGGACATATTATTAGTTATACAGGATCAAAATCTAAGAAGACTCGAGAGGAGAGAGCTAAATTGGAACATAAAATAAAAAATCTTCAGGAAAAAGTGTATGCAGGAAGTGACCCAAGGTTGGAGAATGAATTACTGATTTTGAGAGCTGAATACGACAAAAAATCAGCGAATAGAGCTGCCTCGAGTCTTCTAAGATTGAAACAATCTTTTTATGAACAAGGTGAAAAATCAGGAAAATTATTAGCATGGCAGATTAAACAATTGGAAATTAAAACACCAATTACCAGTATTATAAGTAATGGACAGGTAGTTATAGATCCTTTAGAAATTAATAGAGCCTTTAGAGATTACTATGAAAAATTATATGATACCAAAAATGAACCTGATTTAACAAAACTAAATGGGTTTTTGAACGAACTATCTATACCGTGTATTCCAAATGAAAACAGGGAGATATTGGAGTCTAAAATTAGTCAAGAAGAAGTTGGGCTAGCCATTGATAATATGAAATCAGGAAAAAGTGCAGGACCAGATGGTCTTCCAGTTGACCTTTATAAAAAATTTAAGAATAAATTAATAAAACCTTTTTTGGAAATGGTTTTAGAAGCATTTCAAAATAATAATTTACCATCATACATAAATAATGCCTTAATTATACTGCTGCCAAAACCAGGTAAGCCCTCTAATAAATGTGAAAATATGAGACCAATAAGCCTATTAAACGCCGACCTTAAGATAATCTGTAAAATTTTAGCAAGACGAATACAAGAAATTTTACCAAATATTATTAATCGAGATCAGAATGGCTTTATAAAGGGTAGACAAGGCTTCCATAATGTAAGAAGACTATTTAATATTATTTATTTTAATAAAGAAGCACCGGATACAGCTCTCCTATCATTGGACGCCGAAAAGGCCTTTGATAAGAGTTGAATGGCCCTTTCTTTTTGAAGTCCTACAAAGGTTTGGACTTGGAAATAATTTCATAAAATGGGTTCAAATAATATACAATAATGCTACAGCAGAAATCCTAACAAATAACAATATTTCAAAACCAATAAAAATCAATAGAGGATGTCGACAAGGCTGTCCACTTTCACCTTTACTGTTTACTATGGCAATTGAACCTTTAGCGATAGCGATACGTTTACATTCACAAATATATGGAATTAAAGTTGGACCAACAGAACATAAAATCTCCCTGTACGCCGATGATATAATTTTGTTTGTCGAATCTAAAAAAAATCAATTCCAACCTTGTTGAATTTAATAAAGAATTTTGGGGAAATATCAGGATATAAAATAAATAAAACTAAATCTTCAATATTAATGCTAAATGAGACCCAGAGAAATTACCCAGCCCCTGAGGTAAATCAATTCAATGTTGTAAATCAGTTTAAATATTTAGGAATCCAAATTATGCCTAAGCTAGAATCAGTCGCCAGTGTCAACTATGAAGCCTTAATGTCAGATATCAGTGAGTTAACTCAGAGATGGATGTCACTACCAATGTCGATGATCGGGAGAATCAATATACTTAAAAGTAATATTTTACCTAAAATACTTTATTTATTTCAATACATTCCCTTATCACCACCTTTAGATCTATTCTCAAGAATAAAAAAAAAGTTAGTGGAATTTATATGGAACAACAGGAGGGCTAGATTACGTTTGTCTTTATTATATTTACCATTTGATCGTGGAGGTCTGAAATGTCCAAATTTTATGTTGTATTATTGGTCGGCACAACTGAGGTCTATGACATATTATTTTTCATCAAATGATCTCCCTCACTGGACTGAAATGGAATCATACAATTTACCTTTACCTCTTCCCATATTCATATACTCAGATTCGGCAAAAAAATTACAAAAACAAGTTAAAAATCCATTTGTAAAGCATATGATCAAAATATGGTGTGAAGCTAAAAACTATTTAAAAGAACCACAGTTATTGTCACAATTTAGTCCAATATGGGGTAATCAATATTTTAAACCAGGGAGAGCGGACGCTGTATTTAAAGTATGGAATTTAAAAGGGATACAAAAGATTCAGGATTTATATTTGCCATGTGCAGACAACATAATGTCTTTTGAAGAGCTGAGGATCAAATTTAATCTCAATAGAACACATTTTTTTAAATATCTTCAACTTAGAAACTTTATTCGATCAAATCAAAATAAAGCTCTCACTCGACCTATTTATTCATCCTTGGAAAAAATGATGATGAAAGATAGTAAAAGAAAGGGTATTATTTCAGAGTTTTATAACTCATTGACACTATCTTCAAGTGAAAATTCACTGAAAAGATTAAACTACTGGAAAGAAGATCTGCAAATTGAAATTTCAGAGGAACAATGGGAATTGGCTTGTACAGAAGCCCAAACCAAATCAATAAATGCACGCCTTAAATTGATACATTTCAAATGGTTAATGCGGATGTATGTTACACCGGAGGAGTTAAATAGATATAACAAAAATATACCAGATACATGCACAAAATGCATGGAAAGTAAAGGAACCCTATTTCATTGTTTATGGGAATGTAGATTAATAAGAATGTTTTGGGAAGAGGTGAGGGTAACAATTGAAAAAATAATCTCAAAACAAATCATATTGAATCCTAAACTGTTTTTGTTGGGTCTGTACCCAGAAAAGCATAATTTTAATAAAAGTGAAAGAACATTCATAGACCTCAGTTTGCTTAATGCCAAAAAATGTATTGCACTATTATGGAAAAAGACTCATAGACCAGATGTGACTCAGTGGTTAAGACAGATGTTAACAAACCTTCCATTAGAAAGAATAACATATATACTAAAATCAAAGGAAATTGTGTTTGAGAATATATGGAGACCTTTTATTGATTATGTAAAAAATTTAAACATAACTCTTGAAGAAGAAGGTGAATGATGTGTGTGGACCTTGTAAATTCCAAACTGGTGAACATAATATGTATACTTAAGTATTGGATTGTCTAGACTAAACAGAGGAGCATTGTTGAAGATTTGATTTTGTTGGTGGTTGTTGGTGTTTTTAGTGCATTTTTTTTTTTTTTTGTAGTACTTTAGTGTTAGTGTTTGATTGTTTGTATCATGTTTGTTAAAAAAAAAAAAAAAGGTTCAATAAAGATATTGTGGAAAAAAAAAAAAAGCCCAGCAGAGGATGTTCTTCCTGCGGCAGCTGAGGAAGCTCAAGCTACCCACCAAGATGTTAGTGCAGTTCTACACAGCCATCATCGAGTCCATCCTCACCACCTCCATAACCGTGTGGTACGCAGGAGCCACTGCCAGGGACAGACTAAGGCTGCAACGCGTCGTGCGCACTGCTGAGAAGGTGATCGGCTGCAAGCTCCCATCTCTCCTGGATCTGTACATCTCCAGGACCCGGAGGCGTGCTGGCCGGATCATAGCCGATCCCTCACACCCTGGTCACATACTGTTTGCCCCCCTCCCCTCTGGTAGAAGACTTCGGTCCATCCAGACTAAAACCTCCCGTCACATGAACAGCTTCTTCCCCTCTGCCATCAGACTGCTGAACACTAAGTGACTTATTGACTCTCGTGCACTATGTACAGCAGCTCAACCAGACTCATGTCAATCATCACTGTTTTCTTCCTGCATTACCGACTGCACTATATAGTTCTCCACAGTATCTGCTGCTGGCTAATATATTTTAACTGTTGACCAGTATCACTTAATCTTATCCTACACTTTATTACATGTATAGTTTATTTCTTTTATCTTATCATGTTTAATGTTGCAGCATTGTACCGAGACAAATTCCTAGTTTGTGTACTACATGAACAATGGCAATAAACCTGATTCTGATTCTGATTCTGATGTTATGAACACTGGCTTCGCCAATTTAGGTAAAGAGTTAAAAGACTTCAAGCGGCAACTCCAACAGGATTTAGCGGCTCTTAAGGAAGAGCTGAAAAAAGAGATGAAGGAGGAAATTATGGGTCTCCTAAGAGAAATGGAGCGCAAGCTAGCAGAAAACATTGAGGAGCTGCGCACTCAACGGGCAGGTATGACAGAAGCACAGGCTCGAATATCGGAGTTGGAAGACTGGAAGACCGAGGCAAGCGAGCTGCTGCAAACCCTGACGGCGCAAACACAGAGGATGCAGGAAAAAATAACCGACCTGGAGAGCAGGGCCAGACGGAGCAATATACGCATCTTCGGGATCCCGGAGGGCATTGAAGGCAACTCGATGACGAAATTCATGGATCATTTCTTAAAAAAAGAGCTTGAGCTGCCTGGTGAAGCGGATCTGCAGATTCAACGAGCGCACAGAGCCTCGGCACAGAACCCGAATCCAAACTCTCCACCCAGGTCAGTTGTGGTAAACTTTCTGAAATACGACATAAAGGAAAGAATCCTGACACAAGCGTGGAAAAAAAAGATACGAATCGGCGACAAACAGATATTCTTTGATCATGACTACCCGACAGAAATTGTGCAACAGCGAAAGAAATATGCCAACATTAAAAAAACGCTGAAAGAGAAAAAAATTAGATTCCAAACGCCGCTAACGAAGATGAGAATTCATTGGGAGGACGGCATGAAAACGTACAGCACGGCCAGAGAGGCAGCGCGGGACATGACGGAGCGAGGCTTTGTGGTGAGCGTACCGGAGGAAGCGGCTGGAGCAGCGGCGGCACTGAACGCATCACGACAGCCGGAATGGAGACAAGTGAGCGGCAGGAGACGGGAGAGGGACGTGGCACACCGGGCCCAGGAAAAACTGCAAGGCTTTCAACGGAAAGCCTAGATTATAACAAAGATTAAGAAGGACACAGAAGAAATGAAGCCAAGAAGACAAGGTAAAAGAGAAACAAACGGCTAGGAGAGGTTTAAGTGATTTTTGTTGGACATTTCTAAACTAATGACTATTACTTGGATAGTAAATATAGGTCTAGGGAGGGCCCTCCACTCTGTGAGGTCATTCCCTCCACCCACCAACAGGGACCAGTGGGCAGAAGAAAGGCCCAAAGTACGGAGGTCGGGATTCGTTAATGTGTTTTTGTATAAATATGTGTTAGTTTTGTTGTTAAAGGGGCTAGAAGCACAAGTTAAAAAAATGGAAAAACATGAATATGGGTAAAAATCTTAAGATAATGACACTAAACGTGAATGGTCTGAACTCACCTGTTAAAAGGGAAAGAATAATAAGAAAATTCAAGAAGGAAAAAGCCGAAATTATATTTATGCAAGAGACACATTTGAGCAAGACAGAACATGAGAAACTAAAGAGATTTGGCTATAAGAACTCCTACTACAGTTCATTTAAGGGAGGAACTAAAAGGGGGGTTATGATACTAATTTCAAATAAAATACAATTTGAATGTGAACAAGAAATCCAGGATAAAGAAGGCAGGTATGTAATAATAAAAGGAAGAATAGATGGTATGCAGATCACATTAGTGAACATCTATGCCCCACCAGAAAGTGACGAGGGTTTTTTTCAACATCTGTTTGATCGCATAGCAACACACAGTGAAGGAGTCCTAATTTGTGGAGGAGACTTAAATGCTGTCATGGATCATGAAGTTGACACAACAAGTGTTAAGAAGACAAAAAGCATGTAACAAAGTTCATAAGAACCTCACTGGCAGAAATGGGTATGGTAGACTGTTGGGAAAATTTTATGTAAATAGTTATCATTTTATTAATAACTCATGAAATGAGGGTTGATGTTTTTATATGAATGATGTTTTTTCTTTGATTAATCATAAATACAATTTGTGCCTTTTCTTATAATCACTGTTAGTGACTAAACTGCACCATTCATCTGTTTGTTCATATAAGGTGTGATAAGAGTATTGACGTATGCAAGTTTTTATGCTGTATCAAGATCTGTCTTTTTGTACATCCTGTGTATCTTATTTTCTCCCTGCTGTGAGAACTCTGTGAACTTCATGAAACCCAATATGGAAATGTTTTTCCTTTAAGAAATGAACCAGCTCGCACCGGTACGGACTGTACGTGCTGCCTTTTCTCATCCTCCCTTTTTAGGGAGTAAAGGACTGTTAAGGGAGGAAAAGAACTGTCTGGAAAGATGTCACTGTCTTATCTTTGCCTATAAAAGTTATTGTACTGGGCTGTTTCCCCAGCATTCAAAGCTCACTCTGTAGCAGGTATGTGATTTGATTGCTCTCTTTTGCAAAAGATATAAAAAACAGAAACGGCATCACTGTGTCAGGTCTGATGATTTCTTCAGTCTAATGCTATTGAATATTACTGTGCTTGAGCCATTTTGCAGATAAAATTCCTGACATAACGTGGTGACCGAAACCCGGGACAGCTGAGATCTGGACGGGGCTGGAGGGAGGTCGTCTGAGCCAGTGAAAAACCGTGCACGGTCTGATGGAAACCATCAGCAATTGACCAACCCGCGTTTAGGGAACTTGGATTGGCGCTTCTCCTCCATGCTCTATTCAGTGACGGCTGTTCCGCCTTAACTAATAGAGCCAGAAGTAAGTGTCTCTATTTCTTCCCAGTACAATGTTATGTTCTAGGTCCGCGGGATGCGATTAATGGTAATATGGCGGCGTCCATATTTTTCCTAGAACAGTAAAATAAAGGAATCTGGTCAAAACTGGGACCCCTAAGAACTGAAAATAACAACAATATAGTGAAGGGGAATAAAGGAATAAAAGCAGTTAAGAGAACTAAAACTTTGACCTCTGAGAACTAAAAATAACAACAATATAGTGAGGAGGAAGAAAAGTACATAAGAAAAATGGGAAATTGCGTTGGACGCAGTAAGAAACCTGACGGGGTCAGAGAAAAAAAAAGCGCGCGGAAGTAGTTGCAACAAGATAAAAGGTTTGGGTTGAAATCCCCGGTCAGGGACAAAAATAAGTTTTTGGGTTGAGATCCCCGAGTTTTGGAACTAAAAATAGAATATCAGGTCGCGGTTATGCTGTAATGGTAGTGTGACGGCATTTTCACACTTTTCCTGGTAAAGCATCTTAATTCCTGTGGAGTTACCAAGGGGTTTAAAAAATAATAAAAACAGCAGAAAAAAGAAAATAAGCAAAAAAAAACTAAACAGCAGAAAAGGGAGCAGACAGCGCATTACAGTGACCGGTTAAAAGATAGAGAACAGATAAAGGATCCTGAAAAATATCTGAGCAAATGGGAAGAGGACTATTCCTTCAAACCCACATTAGATGTGGATGAGTGCGCAGTCTTAGTGTCGACGGCAAAATTAGCGACCAAAGGAAATAAGAGAAAGCCAAATTTGGAACTTAAATGTGCAGATCTTTGGCAGCAGCTGCAGATGCCCGAATAAAAGCCAACCAAGGATGCAAAAATAGTAAGAAAGGGGACTTCCGGGAAGATGGCGGAGAGACATAACACTTAAACAAAGAGCTCTCCCTAGCCGGATTAAAAATCATCGGTAAATGGCCAACTCGACATAAACGAATCAATAAACTAAGGGATGAAAACACGAAGGAACCGGGCACAAGGACAAAAACAGGGTAAAATTGAAGAATTCCTCTCCAACAACGCAGGAAAAACCGCTGTACGCAAAGCCCAAAAAACCGAGATGTCCACAGCAGAGAAAATGGAGGACACCAGACTCGACAACATGAACGCTGGCATCGCCAGTTTGGGTGAAGAGTTGAGAGAATTCAAGCGACAGCTACAACAGGATTTAGCGGCTCTTAAGGAGGAACTGAAAAAAGAAATTAAGGAGGAAATCGTGGACCTCTGAAGAGAAATGGAGCGTAAATTAACGGAAAACATGGAGGAGCTGCGCTCCCAGCGGGCGTGTATGACAGAAGCGCAGACCCGAATTTCGGAACTAGAAGATTGGAAAAGCGAGGCAAACGAACAACTACAGACCCTGACGACGCAAACGCAGAGGATGCAGGAGAAAATAAACGACTTGGAGAGCAGATCCCGACGAAGCAATATGCGCATCTTTGGAATTCCGGAGGGCATTGAAGGCAACTCGATGACAAAATTCATGGATCAGTTCTTAAAAAAAGAACTGGAAATACCCGGAGAAACGGATCTGCAGATTCAACGGGCGCACAGAACACCGGCACAGAACCCGAAAACAAACTCTCCACCCAGGTCAGTTGTGGTAAACTTTGTGAAATATGACATAAAGGAAAGAATCCTGACGCAAGCATGGAAAAAAAAGATACGAATCGGCGACAAACAGGTATTTTTTGACCATGACTACCCGACAGAAATCGTGCAGCAGCGGAAGAAATATGCCAATATCAAAAAAACGCTGAAAGAGAAAAAAATTAGATTCCAAACGCCGCTAACGAAAATGAGGATTCATTGGGAGGAAGGCACAAGAACCTACAACACGGCCGAAGAGGCAGCGCGGGATATGATGGAGCGGGGCCTTGAGGTGAGCGTGCCGAAGGAGACGGCTGGAGCAGCGGCGGCCCTGAACGCACCACGACAGACGGAGTGGAGACGAGTGAACGGCGGAAGAAGGGGGAGAGACGTAGAGCAGCGGGCCCAGGACAAGCTACAAGGCTTTCAACTGAAAGCCTAGATCATAACAAAGATTAAGAAAGGCACAGAAGAAATGAAGGCCAAGAAGACAAGGTAAAAGAGAAACAGACGGCTAGGAGAGGTTTAAGTGATATTTGTTGGACATTTCTAGACTTATGACTATTACTTTGATAGTAATTAGAAGTCTAGGGAGGGCCCTTCACTCTGTGAAGACAAACCCCCCCACCCACCAACAGGGACCAGTGGGCAGAAGAAAGGCCCAAAGTACGGAGATCGAGTTTTTTTAATGTGTTTTTATATAAATATGTGTTATTTTTGTTGTTAAAGGGGCTAGGAGCACAAGTTAAAAAAATGGAAAAACATGAATATGGGTAAAAATCTTAAGATAATGACACTAAACGTGAATGGTCTGAACTCACCTGTTAAAAGGGAAAGAATAATAAGAAAATTCAAGAAGGAAAAAGCTGAAATTATATTTATGCAAGAGACACATTTGAGCAAGGCAGAACATGTGAAACTAAAGAGATTTGGCTATAAGAACTCCTACTACAGTTCATTTAAGGGAGGAGCAAAAAGGGGGGTTATGATACTAATCTCAAACAAAATACAATTTGAAAGTGAACAGGAAATCCAGGATAAAGAAGGCAGGTATGTAATAATAAAGGGAAGAATAGATGGTATGCAGATCACATTAGTGAACATCTATGCCCCACCAGAAAGTGACAAGGGTTTTTTTCAACATCTGTTTGATCTCATAGCAACACACAGTGAAGGAGTCCTAATTTGTGGAGGAGACTTAAATGCTGTCATGGATCATGAAGTTGACACAACAAGTGTTAAGAAGACAAAAAAACATGTAACAAAGTTCATAAGAACCTCACTGGCAGAAATGGGTATGGTAGACATATGGAGGGACCTACACCCACTCGAAAAAGACTATACACATTATTCAGCAGCCCATAAAGTACACTCTAGAATAGATTACTTCCTTATGAATGAAGGTGACAGACACAGGGTGAGAAACTGTTGGATTGGAGGGGCAGAAATATCAGATCATAATCCTATATACATGGAAATATATTTAAACAATAGAAAACGACAAACAACATGGAAACTTAACGTAGGACTGTTAAATGATGAGAAAATGAAAGAAAGAATAAAAATAAACATAAACGAATATATCCAAGAGAATGACAATGAAGAAGTGGACCCAACAATACTATGGGACGCACTAAAAGCCGTGTTAAGGGGTAAATTAATTGTTGAAACAGGAAAAGCAAATAAGACTAAACTGGAAGCGTATGAACAAAGATGTGAGAGACTGAGGGAATTAGAACGTAAACATCAAAGCACAAATGATCCAAAAATATATCAAGAAATTAAAGAAGAAAAAACAAAGATAAAAGAAACACAAATGGATGAAATTGAAAGGAAAAATAGATATCTAAAGCAAAAATATTATGAAACGGGGCCAAAAGCCACAAAACTGCTGGCAAAACGGTTAAGAAAACAACAAACAATGAATAATGTGTACAAGATTAAAGACCCCACCACAAATAAAACCACAGTTAACCCAGAAAACATCGAAGAAATTTTCCATAATTTCTACCAAGAACTATACTCGCAACCTGAAGAAACAAATACTAAAGATATCAAAAAATTTCTAGACACATTGGACTTGCCATCAATAGGAAATCAACAAAATGAAAAACTAACAGCAGAAATAACAACACAAGAGATCAGAGATGTGATTAAGTCACTTAAAAACGGTAAATCACCAGGTAGTGATGGATACTCCTCTGAGTTTTATAAACTGTTTATAGAAGAACTCACGCCACAACTCCTAAAGTCATTTAATTGGACGCTGAACAACAACAAAATACCTCCAACATGGAACGAAGCAATCATTTCAGTTATTTTAAAACCAGGGAAAGATAAAGAACAATGCGGAAACTATAGACCAATCTCTTTATTAAATGTAGATTATAAAATATACACAACAATTATATGTAAACGAATAAAGACATTCTTGACGGAATTGATAGAAGATGATCAAACTGGATTCATAGAGGGACGCCAAACACATGACAATATCAGGAGAACAATACATATAATTAACCAAATACATAAAGAAAAGAAAAGCGCAGTAATAATGAGTTTAGACGCAGAAAAAGCATTTGACAGGGTTAACTGGAAATTCCTATATAGTGTACTGGAGCGCTTTGGATTTAACGAAAAATCAGTACAATGCATAAGGACGCTATATCAAGAACCTGTGGCAAGAATCAAGATAAACGGTAGCTTAACAGACAAAGTAAATATACAAAGATCAACTAGGCAGGGATGCTGCTTATCGCCCACCTTGTTTGCTCTGTTCATAGAACCATTGGCTCAAGCGATACGACAAAATAAGAAATTAAAAGGTGTAACAATAAAGGGGGCGGAACACAAGATTGGGCTATTTGCAGACGATATTATAGTTTACCTTGAACAACCAGATAAATCAATAATGGAAATGATGAACTTGATAGAAAATTTTGGAAAATTATCAGGATACAAGATAAACATAACAAAAACACAAATACTGACATTCCACTATAACCCTCTAAACCAGATAACTGATAAGATCAAACTAAACTGGAAGCAAAAAGAAATAAAATACCTTGGAGTGAACATACCTAAAGACCTAAGCAAAATATATAAAGCAAACTATGATAGGTTGGAACAAGAAATAAAAAAAGATATTGATAGATGGTCAATCTTAAATATGGATCTGAATTCAAAAATTGAGACAGTCAAAATCAGCATACAACCTAGATTACTTTACCTCTTCCAGGCTATACCAACAGAGATTCCAGATGCCCAATTCTCAAAGTGGGACAGGATGATATCGAGATTTGTTTGGGGAGGTAAAAAACCAAGAGTGAAATATAAAACCCTCCAATTACCAAAAGAGAAAGGAGGCATGGGCCTACCGAGTCTAAAGGAATATTACTACTCAGCACAAATAAGATATATCATATGTTGGTGCGACGAGGGATATGAGGCAAAATGGAAAGAAATGGAAAAGGAAATTGAGGGACTCCCAGTACAAAGCATAATAGGAGATAAAGATGCATATAAGCAAATCAAACAAATAGACCCAATCACTAAATTTACTTTAGAACTGTGGTATAAAATAGTACAAAAATATAATATAAGGGAAGACATAAAACTATTGAAATGGGTAGCATTTGACAGTCAGTTTGAACCGGCAAAACAAGATAGGGGATACAAAAATCTGGTGAACAAGGGAATCACAGCATGGGGCAATATCGGAAAAAAAGATCTCGGGAGCTTTGTAAATATCAGGAGAAAATTTAAATTAGAAAGATCGGAATTTTTCAGATATCTGCAGATGAGAGATTACTATATGAAGAAGATTAGGCATAACCTCCAAACAGATGTGAACGAGATTATACAACTTATTTTAAGCTCATATGCAGGAAATAAAATAAGAATTATTTCAAAACTATATCAGAAACTTATGACAAACAATCATACAAGTAACTATATAAAGGAGAAATGGGAGAAAGAGCTCAATTTAAACATAACAGAAGAAAGCTGGCAGGAAATATGGAAAACACAACACACATCAACAAATTCAAGGGCATGGAGGGAATTTGGATAGAAAAACCTGATTCGCTTTTTCATTACACCACAGATTCAAGGAAAATATTCAAATACCCAATCTTTATGCTGGAGGGGATGTGGGGCTCAAAATGCAGACCACTCACATATGTTTTGGAAATGCTACAAAATATCATTTTGGAAATCTATGCATGTGACAATACAGAGGATATTAGGATATAATATACCAATGAACTGTAACCTGATGTACTTATGTGATCTTAAAAAAGACAATGTTATACAGGCTGAGGACAGATATCTAGTTAAAATCTTGTTGATTGCATGTAAAAAAACTATCACAAAAAAATGGCGATCAGAAGTTCTTCCTGACCAAGAACAATGGACTGACATTGTTGAGGACATACGTATGATGGAAAAACTAACATATCGACGAAGAATGCAAGAAGGAATATGGGAGAAAAAATGGCGGAAATGGACACACTACAAAGTGCAACAACGAGGCAGAAATTGAAAGAATAACCAAAGACACTGAAAAAACCAGAAGAATTAAGAGATGGAAACTAAAAACTTGATGCTCCAACATTTGTCCCCCCCCCCCCTTTTATTTTTTATTTTTTATTTTTATTTTGTTTATTTTTTTTTATTTTTCCCTACCCTAACCCCTTTGTTTTTTAAATGTAGAATGTGATCTGAATGCATTATATATGATGAAAAATGAATAAAAATCTAAGTTACAAAAAAAAAAAAAAAATAGTAAGAAAGGAGTGGATCAGGAAAAGTTTAAAAAAAAAAAAAGGGGGCATTTTTGCTCAGTGCAGTGTGGAATGTGAAAGGAGGGGCTGCTGGAGGAGCAGCTCTCTCTCTCTCTCTCTCTCTCTGTTCCTCGCTCTCCCAAAGGGGGCGGGCGAGGGATAGCGCTCTCTCTCTCTCTCTCTGTTTGTGTGTGTGTGTGTGTGGTGTTGATCTGTGTGGAAAAAGTGGTCTAAATATGGGTATTTTTACAAGGTTTGGGATTTTTATCTTTTTAATCTAACTTTGTGGGGTCCTGATTAATGTTGCGTACGTGATACACTGTTTACATATTTTTTAAAAGCAATTTTGACACACTACCGACCTTTTTTCCTTTGACTGAAACATGACAGTGCAGGACTGACGTGCGACACATATGATTTGCCAGGGGCTATGGATTATCAGACAAAGATCTTGGAGAAAGGATCCTTGTTGATAAACATTTTTTGAAGCAAAGTATGACTTTGTATGACATTGTAGATAACATAAGGTGTACTGATTCAAATGACTTTGACCTTACAAATGTAATGTTTATATGGTTTTATACTGATGTTACTCACCACATAATGGTGCAGTAACAATGTATTTCAGAAATGTGACAGCAATGAGGGATGTGCTTCTCCTGATTCAGCGGTGGCCAAGCTGGGTCAGGGTGAACTACATTGCACTCCATAATTTACCAAGGAATGTATGAAATAGGGACATTCCTTGTAAAACATTAAATCAAATTCTAATTAGGCAAAACGTCCGCCTTTCCTTTGACTGAAACAATGTGACACAATATTTCAAATTCAACCCATCTGTGTTCAACTGGACAAGCTGATCTTATTTATCAATGCTGAAGCATATCAAAAATGCGCAGATAGTTATTTTGTTTTTCTTAAATGAAATTTGTACACTATTTCAAGAGATGTCACAAAAAGAAGCTATAATTATTGAGATCTCATCTTTGAAGGAACTGGGCTACCTGCAAATTTTATTTAAAACTAAAAATGGAAATACACTTCCTTTCAGTAAAAGAATCAAGCAAATACCCTGTAACTTTGCTGCATGTGCATCTTCATGTATCAAAGCAGGGGGTATCAAAGAAATTAATTAGCAAATAATTAGTAACCCTCAGAAAAATAGATAATGCATAAAATTATCAATAAATGAATAAATAAATGAATTCAATTCAACTTTATTTTCATAACACCTCATTGCACTTTGAGCTATAGGGGGAACCCCCATACTTGCACCTCCCATAGTTGCACCCCCATACTTGCAGAACTGACAGCCTAGCTACAGTGCTGAGAAAAGAAGAAAGAAAAAACTGAGATTACCTTTGTTTTCTTCTATTAATACAGACTAATGCAGACTAATGACTTATTTTATCTTTTCTAAAAAAAAAATAAAATAAAATAAAGAAATTCTTCCAGTTAAATAGATTTCATCTAAATAAATGAAGTGTCATTTTCTCTAAGGAGGAGGGAAAATGAAGAAAAATTGCTACAGCATATGATATTTTGAGGAGAGAGGAAAAAAAAGTTACACCAGCCTCCAATTTAGAATTGAGGACTGAACTTAAAGAGCTTATTGATGCTTATGTGTGTTAGCTTTGCTAAATTAGGACAGTACTTTTATTTTATTTCATTCTCTATTTCATCCACTGCTTGTGCTGTGGCGGCATTGTCTGGGGTCCTGATTGTGTGGAGTTCCGCGGCCTGCGTCGCCTCCAATGGCTGAATTATTGACCATTTGCCAGTGACGTCCCGCGTCACGTGATTTTTGTGGATTCCCCCATATCGGACGGCAAGTCGGGCGCTGTACGTGTGCGTTTCAACATGGCGTCCGCTGTCAGATGTGACTGCTTTGTCCGATGTAGCGCAACTACTAGATAAAAAACATCATGACCGGTACACGGAAAAGATCCGTTTTATCGGCGTGGACCCTTACAACTTGTCGCTTTAAAAATTCACCAGTTTCATTGATTTTTGCCCCAAACCTGACGTACGCTATATGGACATCAACAACTACCTAGTCAACACACCGTCTAGGTACACTGGAGAGTCTCTGAAAGCCTACAAAACTTTGTGTGATATCAGTTATGTGCTGATATCCCCAGTCATCACTTCAATGGTCCACTATGTCGTGAAGGCCCTACCGTATAGATTTGTCATGTTGTATAGAATCTATTAAGTGATAAAGTATTAAAATTTAATAAAATATTCAATTGTTATTATTAGCAGCATATATCTCAATTAAATTAATTAAAAATTAATTAAATATTTTTATAGATCTATATATATTCTGTAAAAGGATTTATAAATATTTGTCGTATCAATAGAATACTGGATAAACACAAAGACTCATAGACCAGATGTGACTCAGTGGTTAAGACAGATGTTAAACCTTCCACTAGAAAGAATAACATACATACTGAAATCAAAGGAAATTGTGTTTGAGAATATATGGAGACCTTTCATTGATTGTGTAAAGAATTTAAACATAACTTTTGAAGAAGAAGGTGAATGATGTTTGTGGACCTTGTAAATTGCAAAGTGTTTGATTGTTTGTGTTGTGTTTTTAAAAAAGGTTCAATAAAAAATTTTGTGGAAACAAGAATACTGGATAAACAACTCCCAACACTATTAGATATATTACAAATTTTATTGTCCAGTCTATACAAGAAAGAATTATATCCAGATAAAAAGTCATCAAACCCACATATTAATTTTAAGAATATTTATCCACTACAGGTACATCACTCCCAGAAGCTGTCGGACCCCCCACTGAAACCCTGGGTGATCATGAAGCAAGATGGTGTCATATTCTCTTCACACTTTCTGTTTTGACCAAAAATTAAACGCCAAATCAGTTTAATTGAAAGGCACAACAGAATCATTTACATTTATCAATGCACAACAAACTCTTACTACTTTGTCGAGACAAGTCAAGTTAAGTTAGTGGTTTTATCAAGTTCCAGCATTGTGATAGGTAAAGTGCCCTGCAAGCTAGTCCTGGAAGCAGTTGACGCATGAATTCCAAATCTGTAGGCGAGGTCTTGGAAAGTCAGGTTCAAGCGCAGCCTCATCAAGGTCAACAGAAACTGCTGAAATTTTGATACTCCTTTCACATCACATATATGTCTTTCAATATGGAAAAATAGTTCTTGCAGCAGTTGAAAAGACTGCAGTCCTGTATAAAATTTCACTTTTTCATCATTTCCAGTCAGTGATTCTTCAGTGTCAGACTGCGACTTGACCTGGGCACGTAAAGCATAAACTTCTTCTTGTAGTGATTGGCACTGCTTCTTTAATGCATCACACTCAGCTTTACATGAACAAGAAGTCCCTGCAGATGATACCAAACTCTCAGTGACCTTGGCTGGCTCTGATGCAATATCCACCTTGACACACATACCAGGCTGCTCCTCTTTCACCTCCATTGTCTCTTCCTTTTCACACACAGTACCTCCAGAAGACAGTTCTAAGAGTACACTGGCAGCAAGTGAGCGATCAAAGTTCTCTCTCTGTCTTTTTTTCCTTGCTTGTGTTTTAATGTACCGATGGAGGCTGGCGTTGTTTCTGTCTTTCGTTGGAGTAGACGTGGAGGTGAAGAGTGATGGTATGTAATCTGGGGAAAGAGGGTCAATGCTCTTCTCACCTGGAATATGGAGTAGTTAGAATATATAGTTTATACAGTTTGAGAAGCAATATAACGATTTATCATGTTTATATCATTCTTTTAATCCATGTAGACCTATTTATGTGGTACATTGAAGTATAAAGTAATAAACAATGGTGGGAGGTTTAACTGTATCGGTGAATGTGAATTATTGTAAAAATACTCCTTATTTTTGTAAATGTAATAAATTTTTTATTCATTGTAAAATAAACTCAGCCATATTGATCAACACATTAAATTTCAAACAGGAGCATGCATTCATGATCATTATCTTGTCATCTAGCAGTTGGCTAGTGCTAGGTCACAGATGGTAGGCCTTGGTGGTGCACACAGGGAGGGACATACCCATTTACCAGTGTTTACAATGATATAACATTACATCTATAGACACTGATACATCATACATACCCGATATAAAATGTTGATTGCATAGCCGCGAGTAAGGCGACGTGGACCAATCTTTCCTCTTCAGCGCTGCTAGCCACCTTCTGCGCCTGTCTTCGTCAGCTGGGAGCCGGTAAAACTTCAAGTTGGATCCCTTTTTCTGGCGATTTGTACACCCAAAGGCACAGCAGTGAAACAACATAGTCTAAGTCAATGCCAACATAAAATAAAACAAAGACGTAGGCTGAAATCAGGTAAATATATCGCGATCTGGTACAACGCTGAACAGCTGCTGAATGCGCCGTCCACTCGCTTCCGCCGTTCAATGTGGCGGCGTAAAAAAAAGTGTGACGTCACAGCAAATGGTCTATTGGACATGAGCTACTCACCTAAAAGCAACTATATGTACTGACAGTAAATATGCTTTCAATGCAGCACATTCCCACACAGCACTGTGGAAGTTGAGAGGGCTCGATGATGAACCATGAGGACACACTCGAGGATTCTGAGGAACTGTCGGAGGAGGAAGAGGAGATGAAGATTGCAGAGATGAGGCCTCCACTTATAGAGATATCCATCAACCAGCCCAAAGTTGTGACTTTAAGTAAGGATAAAAAAGATGATGGGAAAGATGCTGATTCTTTGCTGGATGACACGGTGGCAAACAGCAACCAGAACAACAGCAACTGTTCGTCCCCATCGCGCATGTCGGACTCTGTTTCTCTGACGCCGCTCGCTAATTTTTCGTCTTTTGTATTTCCTCGCTGAATGTCGTGGACATTTTGGATTTTTTTTTTTTTTTTAATGTCCTGTGTCGTCTGTCCGTAGCAGTGTAGGACAACTTTCCCCTGGCCTTCGCCCTCGGGTGGAGATACTTTGACAAGAACTGTGAACAACGCCGTTAAACTTGAGGGTTTCTCAGTGGAAGAATGCTCGCTCTGGGCCAGCTTCGACTTTAAAGTGGCCAACGGTTAGCTAGCTGCTACCACCAGCCAAACCCGATTGAACTACAAGTAAACCTAGCTAATGCCGAGTATTGTTCGGATATTTTTGGGATAACAGCACCCTGTCCATAACCTGGAGATCATTAAATGAGACACTGAG
The DNA here is from genome assembly GCA_020510985.1 of Pholidichthys leucotaenia. Lineage (NCBI taxonomy): Eukaryota > Metazoa > Chordata > Actinopteri > Cichliformes > Pholidichthyidae > Pholidichthys > Pholidichthys leucotaenia. The sequence continues at coordinate 270,089,603 of CM035844.1, read as the reverse complement.
TCGACAGCAAATTAGTGCCTGAGGATGTCCAAACGGAGCCTATTTGTTCGCCTGGTGCCATGCCGCTGCTTGCGGGGTGAGGAGGAGGCAGTAACATCGCTAGATTACTCCCACTGCAGCCTGGAGACTGTTCCTAAGGAGATCTTTAGCTTTGAGAAGACCCTGCAAGAACTTTACCTTGATGCCAATCAGATCGAGGAGCTGCCTAAACAACTGTTTAACTGCCAGTTACTCTACCGACTGAGCATGCCAGATAATGACCTGACAACATTGCCGGCAGCAATTGCAAACCTCATCAATCTCAGGGAGCTTGACGTCAGCAAAAACAGTATCCAGGAGTTTCCAGAAAACATTAAGAATTGCAAGGTCTTAGCAATTGTAGAAGCTAGTGTAAATCCCATATCCAAGCTCCCAGACGGCTTCACTCAGCTCCTGAGTCTGACACAGCTGTACCTGAACGATGCCTTCCTGGAGTTCTTACCAGCCAACTTTGGCAGGTTGACTAAGCTGCAGATCCTGGAGCTGAGGGAGAACCAGCTGAAGATGTTGCCAAAAAGCATGCAGAAGCTCACACAGTTGGAGAGGCTGGACCTGGGGAGTAATGATTTCACTGAAGTGCCTGAGGTGTTGGAGCAGCTGACTGGACTCAAGGAGCTGCGGATGGACGGGAACAAACTGACATTTTTACCTGGGATGTTGGGGACGCTAAAACAACTGGTGTATCTGGATGTGTCGAAGAACAACCTGGAGATTGTGGATGAACAAATCTGTGGCTGTGAGAACCTGCAGGACCTCCTGCTGTCCAACAACGCCCTCACACAGCTGCCTGGCTCTGTTGGCTCCCTGAAGAAACTGACTGCATTGAAAGTGGATGAAAACCAGCTGATGCACCTGCCAGACTCAATTGGAGGGTTGACATGTTTAGATGAGCTCGACTGCAGTTTCAATGAGATCGAAGCCTTGCCCTCTTCCATTGGCCAGTGCACCAACATCCACACCTTTGCAGCAGATCACAACTTCCTCACCCAGCTCCCTCCTGAGATGGGCAACTGGAACACAGCAACTGTGCTGTTTCTACGTTCCAATAAACTGGAGTCTTTGCCTGAGGAGATGGGTGACATGCAGAAGCTCAAAGTCATCAATCTCAGCAACAACAAGTTGAAGAATCTTCCCTACAGTTTCACCAAACTCAGTGAAATGACTGCAATGTGGCTGTCTGAAAATCAATCAAAGCCTCTCATTCCACTTCAAAAAGAGGAGGACCCAGAGACTCACAAAACCGTGCTGACCAACTACATGTTCCCCCAGCAGACTAGAACCGAGGAGTACATTCCCAACTCAGACTCTGAGAGCTTCAATCCAGCTCTGTGGGAGGAGCAGCGCAAGCAAAGAGCTCAGGTGGCGTTTGAGTGTGACGAGGACAAAGACGAAAGAGAAACACCCCCAAGGGAGGGAAACTTGAAGCGCTACCCTACACCATACCCAGATGAGCTGAAGAACATGGTAAAAACAGCACAGTCTGTAGCTCACAGGCTGAAGGAGGATGAGTCGGGTGACGAGTCAGCAAAGAATGCTAACCCAGTTGAAAGGAACCACATTGGAGTGCAGGACGTGGGAGTTAAGGTAATAGAGGTGCCCTGTCCGAATGGCATGACACCTGACACAGAAACCCACACGTCTAACAATGTGGACTCCCAGAATCCCCCTGCACCTGAATCTAAAGACAGATCTTGATACAGCATAAAAACTTGCATACGTCAATACTCTTATCACACCTTATATGAACAAACAGATGAATGGTGCAGTTTAGTCACTAACAGTGATTATAAGAAAAGGCACAAATTGTATTTATGATTAATCAAAGAAAAAACATCATTCATATAAAAACATCAACCCTCATTTCATGAGTTATTAATAAAATGATAACTATTTACATAAAATTTTCCCAACATAGACATATGGAGGGACCTGCACCCACTCGAAAGAGACTATACACATTATTCAGCAGTCCATAAAGTACACTCTAGAATAGATTACTTCCTTATGAATGAAGGTGACAGACACAGGGTGAGAAATTGTCGGATTGGAGGGGCAGAAATATCAGATCATAATCCTATATACATGGAAATATATTTAAACAATAGAAAACGACAAACAACATGGAAACTTAATGTAGGACTGTTAAATGATGAGAAAATGAAAGAAAGAATAAAAGTAAACATAAACGAGTATATCGAAGAGAATGATAATGAAGAAGTGGACCCAACAATACTATGGGATGCACTAAAAGCCGTGTTAAGAGGTAAATTAATTGTTGAAACAGGAAAAGCAAATAAGTCTAAACTGGAAACATATGAACAAAGATGTGAGAGACTGAGGGAATTAGAACGTAAACATCAAAGCACAAATGACCCAAAAATATACCAAGAAATTAAGGAAGAAAAAATAAAGATAAAAGAAATACAAATAGATGAAATTGAAAGGAAAAATAGATATTTAAAGCAAAAATATTATGAAACGGGGCCAAAAGCCACAAAACTGTTGGCAAAGCGGTTAAGAAAACAACAAACAGTGAATAATGTATATAAGATTAAAGACCCCATCACAAATAAAACCACAGTTAACCCAGAAAACATCGAAGAAATATTCCGTAATTTCTATCAAGAACTATACTCGCAACCTGAAGAAACAAATACTAAGGATATTAAAAAATTTCTATGCACATTGGACTTGCCATCAATAGGAAATCAACAAAATGAAAAGCTAACAGCAGAAATAACAACACGAGATTAGAGATGTGATTAAGTCACTTAAAAACGGTAAATCACCAGGTAGTGATGGATACCCGTCTGAGTTTTATAAACTGTTTATAGAAAAACTCACGCCACAGCTCCTAAAGTCATTTAATTGGATGTTGAACAACAACAAAATACCTCCATCATGGAACGAAGCCATTATTTCAGTTATTTTAAAGCCAGGGAAAGATAGGGAACAATGCGGAAACTATAGGCCAATCTCTTTATTAAATGTGGATTATAAAATATATACAACAATTATATGTAAACGAATAAAGACATTCTTGACGGAATTGATAGAAGATGATCAAACTGGTTTCATAGAGGGACGCCAAACACATGACAATATCAGGAGAACAATACATATAATTAATCAAATACATAAAGAAAAGAAAAGCACAGTAATAATGAGTTTAGACGCAGAAAAAGCATTTGATAGGGTTAACTGGAAATTCCTATATAGTGTGCTGGAACGCTTTGGATTTAACGAAAAATCAGTACAATGCATAAAGACACTGTTTCAAAAACCTGTGGCAAGAATCAAGATAAACAGTAGCTTAACAGACAAAGTAAATATACAAAGATCAACCAGGCAAGGATGCTGCCTATCGCCCACCTTGTTTGCTCTGTTCATAGAGCCACTGGCGCTAGCGATACGACAAAATAAGAAATTAAAAGGTGTAACGATAAAGGGAGCGGAACACAAGATTGGGCTATTTGCAGACGATATTATAGTTTACCTTGAACAACCAGATGAATCAATAATGGAAATGATGAACTTGATAGAAAATTTTGGAAAATTATCAGGATACAAGATAACCATAACAAAAACACAAATACTGACATTCCACTATAACCCTCTAAACCAGATAACTGATAAGATCAAACTAAACTGGAAACAAAAAGAAATAAAATACCTTGGAGTGAGCATACCTAAAGATCTAAGCAAAATCTATAAAACAAACTATGATAGGTTGGAACAAGAAATAAAAAAAAATATTGATAGATGGTCAATCTTAAATATGGATCTGAATTCAAAAATTGAGACAGTCGAAATCAGCATACAACCTAGACCAGGGGTCGGCAACCCGCGGCTCCGGAGCCGCATGCGGCTCTTTCATCCCTCTGCTGCGGCTCCCTGTGGCTTTGGAAAATAAATAATGAGTATTTAATTAAAATGTATTTTATTTTAGTTCATTAGTTTTTAAAATGTAATTCTAAATTTGAAGATTATGGTGATCTTGTAAAATCTAAAAAAAAACATGTTAAAGTTTAATCACCGTCAGCGAAACTCAACACGAAGTCGGAAGTCGTCTCCCGCAATAACCCGGATGTATTGTGTTCAAGCTACTGCTGTATTGTAAACAGCCCTGCGATTGGATAGTTGCAAACGATTGGACCAATCAAATGGCTCGTTGTATGCTTTTTCAAAGATTCATGGCGGCGTGTTCTCAGGGATGGGATTTTCTGTTAATTCGCCGAATTCCACTTTATTTTATCTTCCAGGAAGATAAAGTACGTTAAGTACGTTAGCGGCTTGTGGTCCACGAACGCAGTGAAGCTGCGCCCTTTCAGGCAGGACTGGAAGTGGCGTATGGCCACCGGTAATCGATATGGCCAGGTGGAGAGTCATTAACTCTACAACGGCTGTATGAGCTGGGCTGGCGCGAGGGATTAAACGGTAATAAAAGTTAACCATCCCCTTTTATGATTCCAAACAGTTTGAAATTGACAGTGCACAGTGGACATTGACTCATAACTTTTGAATATTTCTAAGACTTGGCTACATCAGTGATTGTGCAAAATGAACTGCTCAAGACTCAATAGAGATTGAAACTGGTGATCTGAAATGAATGCTGAAATTATAAAAAGTAATGGTATGTTGGAATTTTATTTCTATTATGGAACAGATAAAATTAACTGATTTTGATTTGATCAAGTGTTAAAGCATGAGATGGATAATGCTTGTTGGAATATTTTAGGAATGCTATCTTCTTGGAACATAAGTCAATATTATACATTAATAAGTGGCATTCAGCTGTTTGTTTTATGTCATTTAAGCACAGTTCTGGTACTTAAAAATCATAAAAACCCAGGAGCTTCGGGGGGCTTTGCCCCCCTTGCCCCCCATCCCACCCCGGACCCCGCTGGGGGACTATGTCCCCCAGACCCCCTGCTGAATTTTCAGATAATTTCCCCAACCCCAAATCACATCGCTGGTTCGTGTTGGAATTCTGAGCTTTCGGTATTGTTTTCAGTGGAATTAGGAGATTTTTATCGAAGGATCAGGAGTCATCAGTGCTAGAAATAGCACTTTCCTTTCAACCCAATGTCAACCTTCAACCCAATGTCTTTTTTTTTTCGGAGTTCAAAATGTTTTTGTTGCATGCAGAAATGTAATTTTGTTTTCTCTGCAGGAGTTCCCTGATTTCATAAATGCAACACATTATAGTTTGTTTATACATAGCATAAAGGGAAAAAAAAGTTATATGCAGTGTTATTTCATTTTAAGTGTCAAAAGTTCTAACGTTCTAGTTGTTTTGGAAACGAACTGGTGTCTTTTTGTGAGAGTTACTCCCTACACATCTCGGACAGGATTATCTTACCAAGTGATACCTTTACTCATGTTAGCTTGGCCCACGGCTCTACATCATGGCTTGATCACTGTGTGACTACATCCTCAGGCCATGATAACGTATCCAATATCAAAGTTCTGCTTGACTGTGTGAGTTCTGATCATGTACCCTTATCCATAGATATTGAGGTATCTAGTGCTGTAAATGGCCCCTGGGAAGCTCCCTCAGCCACAACGAGCAGTAGAACATACAAATGGCGTGATGCCACAGCGTCAGACCTGTCCAGATATAAGAAACTTACTCGTAGGAAACTCTGTAGCATCCGTGCTCCTATGGACGCCATCAGGTGTCACAACCGTAATTGTGCGGCACACAGGGACAATATCGACAGGTTCTACAGTGATATTGTTGATGCTCTAAATTACTGTGTGAGTGAATGCATTCCTAGTCACAGTGTGGCCACCCAGTATAACGTCACAGGCTGGAATGATGTAGTTAGCGAGGCTCACACAGCTGCCCGGGATGCTTTTTTGTGGTGGAGGAGTAATAGCAAACCACGTTCTGGTCCAATATTTGAAAACATGAAAAATTGCAGGGCTAGGTTTAAATATGCTCTACGAGCATGCAGGCGCAATGAAGAAAGTATCAAATGTGACCAGCTAGCTAATCACATGAGTGAACTGAACATGGTAGAATTCTGGAAACAAATGAAGGCTATGAGCTCCCACCGGTCTGTCAGATCAAACACTATTGATGGTGTGACTGGTGATGTTAATATTGCTGAAAAGTGGAAATGTCATTATGAAGCTATTTTCAACTCAGTCAAGAATGTTTCAATGAAGGATTCTGTTATGCATGATATTTGTCTGTATAACGATATGTTTGATGCCTCTGATATTTCTGCTGTTACTCCTGTTGAAGTTGATTCACTGATCAAAGTTCTTAAGAAAGGCAAATCAGCTGGCCCTGACTGTCTCACCAGTGAATGCCTCATCAACGCCGATTTCAACTTGTGTATTTTGTTGTCATTGTGTTTTAACTGTATGTTTGTTCATGGTTACATGCCAGACATGTTGATGGACTCTGTTATTATTCCTTTGGTGAAAAACAAGTGTGCCAGTCTTTCTGACATGAACAACTACAGACCTATAGCTATTGCTAATGTTATATCTAAACTGTTAGAGGGTTTATTCCTGAACAGAATTGAGGATTATCTGTGGACAAACGACAATCAGTTTGGTTTCAAATCAGCTCTTTCAACTGACAAGGCTGTTTACCTACTCCATGAATTTGTTGACTACTTCAGAAGCCACTCCACTAGTGTTTATGCTACGTTCCTAGATGCTAGCAAAGCTTTTGACAGGATTAACCACTGGGGTTTGTTCAGAAAATTGATCGATCGAGGTATCCCTATTTACATTGTTAGCATCCTGCTATACTGGTACAGAAGGCAGTCTATGGTTGTTAGATGGGGCAATGTCACCTCATCCAAATTTCATGTGACCAACGGTGTTAAACAAGGTGGTATACTGTCACCCTTGTTGTTTAATGTCTATGTTGATGATCTCAGTGTACTGTTGAACAATACTAATGTGGGCGGCTCCTTTAACGGTGCACTGTTAAATCACATTTTCTACGCTGATGGCCTCTGTTTGTTAAGTTTATCTACCGCAGCAATGCAACATCTCCTTTCTGTATGTGAAAAATTTGGTAAAAAAAATGACATCCTGTTCAACTGTACTAAATCTATGTGTATGGCTTTCAAACCAAAGGGCGTCAATACGTCGAATCCTGTTATGTCACTTTGTGGTAATAGCTTGAACTTTGTCGAAAAAGTCAAATACCTAGGTGTGTGGATTGAATCTGATAAGACCAATGCTGATTGTAACAGGCATCTCAGGAAACTGTACGCTCAAACCAATTTACTGTTGCGTAATTTCCATAGATGTTCTCCTGAAGTCAAATGTATGTTGTTCAAGACCTTCTGTACCTCAATGTACTGCTCGCCTTTATGGTTTAATAGCAATGTTGCTGTTAGGAACAAAATCCGCATTGCATATAATAACTCCCTAAGAAGGTTGTTAGATGTACCACGAAGGTCGAGTGCAAGCAAGCTGTTTGTGTCTGTGAACATTCCGTCTTTTGGAGAATTGATACGTAAGAATGTTTACAGTTTTTTGAGAAGACTGCTGGAATGTAACAATCATCTTATATCAGCAATTGTCAATTCGTCACTCACACTTCATTCCAGCATTTGGAAGTGGTGGCGTTCCATTTTATACTGAGCCCATTATGTTTTTTGTTGTTACAAGAGCGCCGAGTGTCTGCTGATCTGTATATACTTTATTTATTTATCTATTTGTAATATGAACCCTGAGTTTGAAATAAACGTTTGAATTTGAATTTGAAAAGGGTTTTTGTGGCTCCCAGTGTTTTCTTTTCTGTGGGAAACGGGTCCAAATGGCTCTGAGCGGTAAAGGTTGCTGACCCCTGCCCTGGACAGATCGCCAGTCCATCGCAGGGCCAACACAGAGAGACAGACAACCATTCACTCTCACATTCATACCTAAGGACAATTTAGAATCCCCAGTTGATGCCAGTTAACCTAACTTGCATGTTTTTGGCATGTGGGAGGAAATTGGAGAAATCCCGGAGTAAACCCACGCAGACACGGGGAGAACATGCAAACTCCACACAGATCACTGTTGGTCGGGGGCTGGGATCGAACCCAGGATCCCCCGGCCAAGGGTGAGTTGCTGTGCTGCCGCAGTGCTAACCACTTTTCCACCGCGCCGCCCACAACCAATCCACTAGTTGTCAAATTGAGAGTCTGGAGAACAAGTGAAGGATACAGATTTATATTAATACATTTGAACAAGGAGCATTATGAGGAAACAGGATGAAAAGTAGCTTCTTCTAAATAAAACTTTCATCTCTAATTTATGAAAATATCAGGAACTACAGTGGGGCAAAAAAGTATTTAGTCAGCCACCAATTGTGCGAGTTCTCCCACTTAAAAGATGAGAGAGGTCTCCAATTTTCATCATAGGTATACCTCAACTATGAGAGACAAAATGAGAAGAAAAAAAAAATCCAGAAAATCACATTGAAGGATTTTTAATGAATTAATTGGTAAACTCCTTGGTAAAATAAGTATTTGGTCAATAACAAAAGTTCATCTCAATACTTTGTTATATACCCTTTGTTGGCAATGACAGAGGTCAAACATTTTCTGTAAGTCTTCACAAGGTTTTCACACACTGTTGCTGGTATTTTGGCCCATTCCTTCATGCAGATCTCCTCTAGAGCAGTGATGTTTTGGGGCTGTCGCTGGGCAACATGGACTTTCAACTCCCTCCAAAGATTTTCTATGGGGTTGAGATCTGGAGACTGGCTAGGCCACTCCAGGACCTTGAAATGCTTCTTACGAAGCTACTCCTTCGTTGCCCGGGCGGTGTGTTTGGGATCATTGTCATGCTGAAAGACCCAGCCACGTTTCATCTTCATCTTTCATCTTCATCTTCATCCGTTCCCACCAAGACCATACGGTGTTGCTCAAACAACAAACCCTGGATCAACCCTGAGATTAAAACACTTCTGAGAGAGAAGAAGAGGATCTTCAGGTCGGGGAACAGGGAGATGTTGAAGTCCGTACAGAGGGAGCTGAGGAGAAAGATCAGAGAAGGCAAGGACAGCTTCAGGAAGAAGATGGAGGACAAGTTGCAACAGAGCGACATCAGCGGGGTCTGGAGAAACCTCAAAACCATCTCTGGGCTCCAGAATACCTCCCCCCCAGGCCACGGGGGGCAGGGAGTGGGCGAACAACCTGAATCTGTTTTTCAATAGGTTTGACCAACCGCCCTCCCCACTGACTGCACAACAACCACTGCTGCCTCTAAAGAAATCAAGTCCTGCTGCCCACTCCCCACTCCACCAACACCCCCCCACCCCCAACACACAGCCCCCCATCCTGACCCTGACCAGGACCCAGGTGAGGACGGAGCTGAGGAAGATCAAGGCGAGGAAGGCGTCGGGACCGGACAGCATCAGCGCAAAGCTCCTCAAGTCCTGTGCAGACCAGCTGTGTGGGATTGTGACGTACATCTTCAACCTGAGCCTGAAGCTGGGGAGGGTACCACAGCTGTGGAAAACATCTTGTGTGGTACCTGTACCAAAAACTTCCCACCCCAAAGACCTGAACAGCTACAGACCGGTGGCCTTGACGTCCCACTTGATGAAGACCCTGGAGAGACTGCTCCTTGCTCACCTCCGCCCCCTGGTGGAACCAGCGATGGATCCACTCCAGTTCGCCTACCAGCATGACATTGGGGTGGAGGATGCGGTGATCTTCCTCCTTCACCGTTCTCTGTCCCACCTGGAGAAGCCCGGGAATATGGTGAGGATCATGTTCTTTGACTTCTCCAGTGCTTTCAACACCATCCAACCGATGATCCTGAAGGACAAGCTGCTGCGCGCAGGGGTGGACCAGCACCTGTCATCATGGATCCTGGACTACCTCACGAACCGGCCTCAGTTTGTGAGAACCCGGGACTGTGTGTCCGACACGATCATCAGTAGCACGGGGGCCCCCCAGGGAACGGTGCTGGCTCCCTTCCTTCCTGTTCACTCTTTATACTGCGGACTTCTCACACAACACAACACACTGCCATCTACAGAAGTTCTCTGATGACTCTGCGATCGTTGGCCTCATCTCCAATGGAGATGAAGCTGAGTACAGAGGGCTTATCCAGGACTTCGTAGACTGGTGCCATCGGAACTGCCTCCAGATCAACGCAAGGAAAACTAAGGAGCTGGTGGTGGACTGCCGCAGGCATGGGCAGCCCCTCACAGCACCAGTAAATATACAGGGAACAGACATCGAGATGGTGACATCCTATAAGTACCTGGGTGTTCATCTGAACAATAAACTAGACTGGTCACACAATACTGACGCACTCTACAAGAAGGGACAGCGCAGGCTGTTCCTGCTGAGGAGACTCAGGTCTTTTGGTGTACAAGGGGCGCTGCTGAAGACATTCTATGACACGGTGGTGGCATCAGCCATCACTTTTGGAGTGGTCTGCTGGGGCAGTGGCATTACAGCAGCCGATAGGAAGAGACTGAACAAACTGATTAAGAAAGCTAGCTCTGTCCTGGGGCAGCGCCTTGATCCGGTGGAGGAGATGGGAGAGAGAAGGACGGTGGCTAAACTGTCATCTCTGCTGGAGTCCGAGTTCCACCCTATGCAGGACGTACTGAATGCACTGAGGAGCTCATTTAGCAGCAGACTACATCATCCCAGGTGCACAACCGAGAGGTTTCGTAGGTCCTTCCTACCAACGGCTGTCAGACTGTACAACCTAAGCAGGGCTGCTCGCAGAGATAGCAAAAAGACGTAACAAACTAATAGTTTTTAAATGCAAAAGATGCAATAGACTTACACAATGGTCCCCTCCGGCATACAACTAGGAAAATACCGGTCGCTATGGAGGGTGAGAATATGTATGGGCACATAATCATACCATGTAGGATAACTAAGTAGAGGGTTATTCTGTTTCATCCCATCTAGCAACAATGCTCTGCACTGTGTGTGTTTATACTGTATATTTACATATTTATTCCATCTAGCTACAATGCTCAGCACTGGGTGTGTTCATATTTATATATCTATATATTTATTCCATCTAGCTACAATGCTCCGCACTGTTTTTATATATCTATATATTTATTCCATCTAGCTACAATGCTCCGCACTGTGTGTGTTTATATACTTACATATTTATTCCACCTAGCTGCAATGCTCCGTACTGTGGGTGTTTATATATTTACATATTTATTCCATCTAGCTACAATGCTCTGCACTGTGTGTTTATATATTCATATATTTATTCCATCCAGCTACAATGCTCTGCACTGTGTGTCTGTGTGTGTGTATATATATATTTTATAGTAATATGTACATATGTATATTAGCTGCTCTTGCTTGCTTGTTTTTTTTCTTGCCTTCTGATTGTTGCTCTGAGTGTTGCTATCCCTGTGCTGTTGCAATCCTGGAATTTCCCCGTTGTGGGACTAATAAAGGCTTATCTTATCTTATCTTATCTTCAATGCCCTTGCTGATGGAAGGAGGTTTTCACTCAAAATTTCACGATACATGGCCCCATTCATTCTTTCCTTTACACGGATCAGTCGTCCTTGTCCCTTTGCAGAAAAAGAGCCCCAAAGCATGATGTTTCCACACCCATGCTTCACAGTAGGTATGGTGTTCTTTCTCCTCCAAACACGACAAGTTGAGTTTTTACAATAAAGTTCTATTTTGGTTTCATCTGACCATATGACATTCTCCCAGTCCTCTTCTGGATCATCCAGATTCTCTCTAGCAAACTTTGGACGGGCCTGGACATGTACTGGCTTAAGCAGGGGAACACGTCTGGCACTGCAGGATTTGAGTCCCTCTCAGCGTAGTGTGTTACTGATGGTAGCCTTTACTTTGGTCCCAGGTCTCTGCAGGTCATTCACTCGGTCCCCCCGTGTGGTTCTGGGATTTTTGCTCACCGTTCTCGTGATCATTTTGACCCCATGGGGTGAGATCTTGCGTGGAGCTCCAGATCGAGGGAGATTATCAGTGGTCTTGTATGTCTTCCATTTTCTAATAATTGCTCCCACAGTTGATTTCTTCACACCAAGCTGCTTACCTATTGCAGATTCAGTCTTCCCAGCCTGGTGCAGGTCTACAATTTTGTTTCTGGTGTCCTTTGACAGCTCTTTGGTCTTGGCCATAGTGGAGTTTGGAGTCTGACTGTTTGAGGTTGTGGACAGGTGTCTTTTATACTGATAACGAGTTCAAACAGGTGCCATTAATACAGGTAACGAGTGGAGGACAGAGGAGTCTCTTAAAGAAGAAGTTACAGGTCTGTGAGAGCCAGAAATCTTGCTTGTTTGTAGGTGACCAAATACTTATTTTACCGCGGAATTTACCAATTAATTCATAAAAAAATCCTTCAATGTGATTTTCTGGATTTTTTTTTTCTCATTTTGTCTCTCATAGTTGAGGTATACCTATGATGAAAATTGGAGACCCCTCTCATCTTTTAAGTGGGAGAACTTGCACAATTGGTGGCTGACTAAATACTTTTTTACCCCACTGTAAAGCTGTGTGATCACTGTTGAAAGTAGGAGATGGGTGATATTTTTCAGATTTAAACAATTTATGAATGTTCTGATAATTAAAACTATGCAAAAATTATGGTCAGATATTCAGAAATTTATTTTTCAGCACAAAACAATTTATAATATATATCTAACATTTATTTCATGAATGAAGCTATATAAATGAAGCTATAAGCAGTTTTTTCCCACTGCTGTAGTAGGAATTCATTAATGCCACATAATATTCAGAGCTATGTACAGTATATAAAAAAACTTTATAAGCAGCATAATCTTTATTTTAAAGGTCAAATTGCCGTTGCGGCTGTCAGCCATGTCTGTTTTAGTCGGAGACGGGCAAAACGGCTCTTCGGCTGGCAAAGGTTGCAGACCCCTGACCTAGACTGCTTTACCTCTTCCAGGCTCTACCAACAGAGATTCCAGGTGCCCAGTTCTCAAAGTGGGACAGGATGATATCGAGATTTGTTTGGGGAGGTAAAAAACCAAGAGTGAAATATAAAACTTTCCAGTTACAAAAAGAGAAAGGAGGCATGGGGCCTACCGAGTCTAAAGGAATATTACTACTCAGCACAAATAAGATATATCATATGTTGGTGCGACGGAGGATATGAGGCAAAATGGAAAGAAATGGAAAAGGAAATTGAGGGACTCCCAGTACAAAGCATAATAGGAGATAAAGATGCATATAAGCAAATCAAACAAATAGACCCAATCACTAAATTTACTTTGGAACTGTGGTATAAAATAGTACAAAAGTATAATATAAAGGAAGACATAAAACTATTGAAATGGGTAGCATTTGACAGTCAGTTTGAACCGGCAAAGCAAGATAGGGGATACAAAAATCTGGTGAACAAGGGAATCACAGCATGGGGCAATATCGGAAAAAAAGATTTCGGGAGCTTTGTAAACATCAGAAGAAAATTTAAACTAGAAAAATCGGAATTCTTCAGATATCTGCAGATGAGAGACTATTATATGAGGAAGATTAGGCATAACCTCCAAACAGATGTGAGCAAGATTATACAATTCATTTTAAGCTCATATGCAGGAAATAGAATAACAATTATTTCAAAGCTATATCAGAAACTTATGGCAAACAAACATTCAAGTAACTATATAAAGGAGAAATGGGAGAAAGAGCTAAATTTAAACATAACAGAAGAAAACTGGCAAGAAATATGGAAAACACAACACACATCAACAAATTCAAGGACATGGAGGGAATTTGGATGGAAAAACCTGATTCGCTTTTTCATTACACCACAGATTCAAAGAAAATATACAAATACCCAATCTTTATGCTGGAGGGGCTGTGGGGCTCAAAATGCAGACCACTCACATATGTTTTGGAAATGCTGCAAAATCTCATCATTCTGGTAATCTATACATGTGACAATACAGAGGATATTAGGATATAATATACCAATGAACTGTAACTTGATGTATTTATGTGATCTTAAAAGAGACAATGTAATACAGGCTGAGGACAGATATCTAGTTAAAATCTTGTTGATTGCCATTTTCTTGTGATTGTTTTTTTACATGCAATCAGAAGTTCTTCCTGACCAAGAGCAATGGACTGACATTGTTGAGGATATACGTCTGATGGAAAAACTAACATATCGACAAAGAATGCAAGAAGGACTATATGCTTTTTCATCCCGAGCCAGGGGAGTTATGACTCTCATACATAGATCAGTCCCATTTCAAGTGAAAAATGTAATTGGAGACAAATTTGGAAGATATCTAATTATTCAAGGATCTTTGCTATTAGAAAATATAAATCTGGTGAACTTATATGGTCCCAACATTGATGATCAAAAGTTCTTTGCTAATTTATTTCTTATCTTATCATCACTTACAGGGCAACATATAATAGCAGGGGATTTTAATTGTACATTGAATCCCGGTATAGACAGCTCAACAGGACTGGACTGTATGCACAATGGATGCAGGATGATCATTAAGCATTCTATGAAAGAATTGAGATTACTGGATATATGGAGAGAAATGAAACCACAAGTTAAAGCCTACTCTTGTTATTCTAATACCTACAAGTCATTCTCACGTATTGACTATTTTTTGATCTCCACAGAATTAAGGTCCAAGATTCAAAACTGCTTTTATGATAATATTGTGATCTCTGATCATGCACCCTGTTGTCTCATATATGTAGCTAAGAAATTGACAAAGGAGCCAGGTAGGTGGCAATTTCAGCATAAATGGCTTCAGGATGAGGAATTTGTTAAGTACATAGAAAAACAGATGAGTTCTTTGATATTAATACTACACAAACATCAGCATGTATAAAGTGGGAGGCTTTCAAAGCTTTTATTAGGGGACATTTTATTAGTTATACAGGTTCAAAATCTAAGAAGACTCGAGAGGAGAGAGTCCAATTGGAACACAAATTAAAAATTCTTCAAGAAAAAGTGTATGCAGGAAGTGACCCAAAGTTAGAGAACGAATTAATGATTCTGAGAGCTGAATATGACAAAAAATCAGCAAATAGAGCTGCCTCGAGTCTTCTAAGATTGAAGCAATCTTTTTATGAACAAGGTGAAAAATCAGGAAAATTATTGGCATGGCAGATTAAACAATTAGAATCTAAAACACCAATTACCAGTATTATAAGTAATGGACAGGTAGTTGTAGATCCTTTAGAAATTAATAGAGCCTTTAGAGATTACTATGAAAAATTATATGATACAAAAAATGAAACCGACTTAACAAAACTAAATGGGTTTTTGGATGGACTATCTATACCGTGTATTCCAAAGGAAAACAGGGAGATACTTGAGTCTAAAATTAGTCAAGAAGAAGTTGGGCTAGCCATTGATAATATGAAATCAGGAAAAAGTGCAGGACTAGATGGTCTTCCAGTTGACCTTTATAAAAAATTTAAGAATAAATTAATAAAACCTTTTTTGGAAATGGTTTTAGAAGCATTTCAAAATAGTAATTTACCATCATACATGAATAATGCCTTAATTATACTGTTGCCAAAACCAGGTAAACCCTCTAATAAATGTGAAAATATGAGACCAATAAGCCTACTAAATGCTGACCTTAAGATAATCTGTAAAATTTTAGCCAGACGAATACAAGAAATATTACCAAATATTATTAATCGAGATCAGAATGGCTTTATAAAGGGAAGACAAGGCTTCCATAATGTAAGAAGATTATTCAATATTATTTACTCTAATAAAGAAGCACCGGATACAGCTCTCCTATCATTGGACGCCGAAAAGGCCTTTGATAGGGCCATTCGACCCTATCAAAGGCCTTTCTTTTTGAAGTCTTACAAAGGTTTGGACTTGGAAATAATTTCATAAAATGGGTTCAGATAATATATAATAATGCTACAGCAGAAATCCTAACAAACAGCAATATCTCAAAATCAATAAAAATCAATAGAGGATGTCGACAAGGTTGTCCACTTTCACCTTTACTGTTTACTATGGCAATTGAACCTTGAGCGATGGCAGTACGTTTACATCCGCAAATATATGGAATTAAGGTTGAACCAACAGAACATAAAATCTCCCTGTATGCCGATGACATAATTTTGTTTATGTCGAATCCTAAAAAATCAATTCCTACCTTGTTGAATTTAATAAAGAATTTTGGGGAAATATCAGGATATAAAATAAATAAAACTAAATCTTCAATATTAATGCTAAATGAGTCCCAGAGAAAGCACCCAGCTCCTGAGGTAAATCAATTCAATGTTGTAAATCAGTTTAAATATTTAGGAATTCAAATTGTGCCCAAGCTGGAATCAGTCGCCAGTGCCAACTACGAAGCCTTAATGACAGACATTAATGAGTTAATTCAGAGATGGATGTCACTACCAATGTCGATGATTGGGAGAATTAATATACTTTACCACCACCTTCAGATCTATTCTCAAGAATTAAAAAAAAGTTAGTGGAATTTTTATGGAACAATAGGAAGGCTAGATTACGTCTGTCCTTACTATATTTACCATTTGATCATGGAGGTCTGAAATGTCCAAACTTTATGTTGTATTACTGGTCAGCACAACTGAGGTCTATGACATATTATTTTTCATCAAATGATCTCCCTCACTGGACTGAAATGGAATCATACAATTTACCTTTACCTCTTCCCTTATTCATATACTCAGACTCGGCAAAAAAATTACAGAAACAAGTTAAAAATCCATTTGTAAAGCATATGATCAAAATAGGGTGTGAAACTAAAAAATATTTAAAAGAACCACACTTACTGTCACAATTTAGTCCAATATGGGGTAATCAATATTTTAAACCAGGGAGAGCAGATGCTGTATTTAAAGTATGGAATTTAAAAGGGATTCAATTCAATTCAATTCAATTCAACTTTATTTATATAGCGCCATTTCACAACAACAGTCATCTCATAGCACTATCAACTGTAGGGGGGAACCCCCACAGTTGCAGAAAGACCCCAGCATTAAGGCGATCCCCTGTGAGCAAGCACTTGGCGACGGTGGAGAGGAAAAACTCCCTTTTAACAGGAAGAAACCTCCAGCAGAACCAGGCTCAGGGAGGGGCAGTCATCTGCTGCGACTGGCTGGGGGGTGAGGGGATAGAGAAGAAGAAAAGAACAGACATGTAGAGAGCAAACAGCACGATGGGGACTCAATCTATGGGAGAGAACAAACAAATGTTAATGACCAGCAAAAAAAAATATTTCATAGAGAGTGAGGAAAGGAGTGAGGCCCAGTGCATTACTGGAGGTCCCCCGGCTGACTAAACCTATTAGCAGCATAACTAAGGGAGGGTTCAGAAACACATGATCCCTCCTTAATTGTAGGCTATATCAAAAAGGTAGGTTTTAGCCCTATTCTTAAAAACAGAGATCGAGTCTGACTCCCGAATCCAGATTGGCAGCTGATTCCACAGGAGAGGAGCTTGATAACTGAAGGCTCTGCCTCCCATTGTACTTTTGGAGATTCTAGGTATTACAAGTAATCCTGCATTTTGGGAGCGTAGTGCTCTGTTAGGATAATACGGTAGTATCAGATCTTTTAAATAAAAAGGAGCCTGATTGTTTAGAGCTTTGTAAGTAAGAAGAAGGATTTTAAACTTAATTCTAAACTCTATGGGAAGCCAATGAAGGGAGGCCAGAACCGGAGAGAGATGATCTCTCTTTCTAGTACCTGTTAAAACTCTTGCTGCAGCATTTTGGATCAGCTGAAGACTTTTTAAAGATGTTTTAGGACAGCCTGATAATAAAGAATTACAATAATCTAATCTCGAGCTAACAAAAGCGTGGATCAGTTTCTCAGCATCACTCTGAGACAAGATGCTCCTAATCTTGGCAATATTACGCAAATGATAGAAGGCGGTCTTAGAAACAAATTTAATATGTGAATTGAAGGACAAATCCTGATCAAAAATAACTCCAAGGTTCCTCACAGAGCTATTAAGAGAAAGAGTAACCGCATCCAAACTGAAAGTTTGATTTGGAAAGGAATTTCTAAGGTTTTTTGGACCAACAAGAATGACTTCAGTCTTATCTGAATTTAATAGCAGGAAATTACAAGTCATCCAAGCTTTGGTTTCCTTAAGACAGGCTTCTAACTTGGCTAATTGATTACTATCATCTGGCTTCATTGACAGGTATAATTGTGTGTCATCTGCATAACAATGAAAATGTATACAGTGCTTTCTAATAATGTTGCCTAACGGAAGCATATATAAACTAAAAAGAGTAGGGCCTAGCACAGATCCCTGTGGAACTCCATGACTAAGCTTTGAGTTGAAAGAAAACTCATTATTTACATGAACAAACTGGAACCTATCAGATAAATAAGATCTAACCATTGCAACGAAGTTCCATTAAGTCCAACATAGTGTTCTAATCTATCAAGTAGAATATTATGATCGATAGTATCAAAAGCTGCACTAAGGTCTAAAAGGACAAGTACAGAAACTAGTCCATTATCAGATGCAATGAGGAGGTCGTTAGTGACCTTCGCTAAGGCTGTTTCAGTACTATGATGGATTCTAAACCCAGATTGAAACTCTTCAAGTAAACCATTTCCCTGCAGGTGGTCAAATAATTGCGTAGCAACAACTCTTTCTAAGATTTTTGAAATGAAAGGGAGATTAGAGATTGGTCTATAGTTAGCTAAAGCTCCTGGATCTAGCGTTGGCTTTTTGAGTAAGGGTTTAATTACAGCCGTTTTAAAAGCCTGCGGTACATGGCCTAAAGTTAATGAAGAATTGATTATATGAAGAATAAAGCTACCAATAAGTGGGAAGACTTCTTTAAATAACCTGGTAGGAATAGGGTCTAAAAGACAAGTTGAAGGTTTGGATGAGGAAACTATTTTGTCTAACTCACAAAGGTCGATTGGAGTAAACTCATCAAGACAGACATCAACAGAAGGAGTTGTAGTAGTTACAGTATTTAAGTT
The DNA here is from genome assembly GCA_020510985.1 of Pholidichthys leucotaenia. Classification (NCBI taxonomy): domain Eukaryota; kingdom Metazoa; phylum Chordata; class Actinopteri; order Cichliformes; family Pholidichthyidae; genus Pholidichthys; species Pholidichthys leucotaenia. The sequence goes on along the minus strand of CM035844.1, from coordinate 270,070,629 downwards.
AACTGTGGGAAGAATCTGATTGATTTTATAAACAAGGTCCAATGTATGGTGGAGGTAATGAGTAGAATTTCCTACTTTCTGAGAAAACCCAATCGAATCTAATATTAAATTGAATGCCACATTAAGGCAGTCACTATCTACATCCACATGTATATTAAAGTCCCCTACTATAATTATTCTATCAGATTTCAGCACTAAATCAGCTAAGAAATCAGCAAATTCGGATAAAAATTCTGAGTAGGTTGATGGGGGACGATAAACTATGGCAAATAAAATTGAGTTTAACCTAAAATTGCTAAAGTGCCCAATACTGAGGACCAGGCCCTCAAAGGAATTATAACATGTTTTTTGCTTTACATTAACTAGTAATTTGGAATGGTAAATTGTTGCTACTCCTCCTCCACGACCAGAGCTTCTAGGATTTTGACAGTTTAAATAACCAGAGGGAGTTGATTCATTTAAACCAACATAATCCTCTTGTCCTAACCAAGTCTCTGTAAGGGAAATTAAATCAATCTGATGATCAATTAACAAATCATGGACTAACAGAGACTTGGGAGTTAGAGACCTAATATTTAATAAACCACATTTAATTTTTAAATTATGAGGAGGAACAGAGGCCAAATCATTCAATTTAGGGGCTTTATGTTTAATTTGAGTTTTACCAATATTTTGCTTTATCACTTTGGGATGCTTATACATTATATTTTTATTCACTTTGGAGGGAGCAGACAACGATTCTCTGATGGGGAAGACAGGGGCTAAGTTGAGGGGTGGCGGATGAAGAGGAGCTGCAGAGAGGCGTGTAAGACTGCGACTCTGCTTCCTGGTCCCAACTCTGAGTAGTCAGGGTTTTGGAAATTTGGATAAAAAAGATGCCAGATTGTTAGATAAATGAGAAGCACCATCCAAAGTGGGATGAATGCTGTCTCGTCTCATAAGACCAGGTTTTCCCCAAAAAGAGCTCCAATTGTCAATGTAGCCCACGTCATTTTTAGGACACCACACAGACAGCCAGCGGTTCAGGGATGACGAGCGGCTAAACATGTCATCACTGGTCAGATTGGGGAGGGGCCCAGAGAATACTACAGTGGCTGACATCGTTTTGGCAAAGTCACACACCGATTCTACATCAAGTTTCGTGACTTCCGACTGCCGGAGACGGATGTCATTAATGCCGGCGTGAATAACAATTGTGGAATATTTACAGTTACTTTTAGCCAGCATTTTCAAATTTGACTCGATGTCGCCTGCTCTGGCCCCAGGAATGCATTTGACTATGGCCACTGGAGTCTCTAGGTTCACGTTTCTGACTACAGAGTCGCCAATGATCAGAGTTTTTTCCTCAGCGGATGTGTTGCTGAGCGGGGAAAAACGATTAGAAATGTGAACAGGTTGGTGGTGAACCGGGGCTTTGCGACTAGGCTTCCTTCTCACCGTCACCCACCCAGTCTCCTCGCTGCTGAGGAGAGCCGAGGGACCGCTGACAGTGGGACCTAAGCTAGCTAGCTCCGCTGCAGCTAATGGGCGTCCGTCAAGATTAACTGGCGCAGACGGTGTTTCAATGCAGCGGAGCCGGGATTCCAAATCAGACAACCTCGCCTCGAGCGCCTCAAAAAGACAACATTTATTACATTTACCGTTATCGCTAAAAGAGGCAGAGGTGTAGCTAAACATCTGACAGAGAGAGCACACCAGAGGAGGAGAGGAAAGCGAGCTAGTAGCCATAGCTAGTGGCTAGAGAGCAAACCACAAAGCAAACCACACAGGCAGACAGCAAAACAGGAAGTGACGATACGTTACCACAAGGAAGTGACGATGACAGTGACGATGTATTCAAAAAATTCAAGATTTATATCTGACATGTTCAGATAACATAATGTCTTTTGAAGAGCTGAGGATCAAATTTAATCTTAATAGAACACATTTTTTTAAATATCTTCAGCTTAGGAACTTTATTCGATCAAATCAAAACAAAGCTCTCACTCGACCTATTTATTCATCCTTGGAAAAAATCTTGACGAAAGATAGTAAGAGAACGGGTATTATTTCAGAGTTTTATAACTCATTGACACTATCTTGAAGTGAAAACTCACAGAAAAGACTGAATTATTGGAAAGAAGACCTGCAAACTGAAATTTCAGAGGAACAGTGGGAATTGGCTTGTACAGAAGCTCAAACCAAATCAATAAATGTACGTCTTAAATTGATACATTTTAAATGGTTAATGCGGATGTATGTTACACCGGTGGAATTAAATAGATATAACAAAAACATACCAGATACATGCACAAAATGTATGGAAAGTAAAGGAACCTTATTTCATTGTTTATGGGAATGTAGAAAAATTAGAATGTTTTGGGAAGAGGTGATGGGAACAATTGAAAAAATAATTTCAAAACAAATCATATTGAATCCTAAATTGCTTTTGTTGGGTCTGCATCCAGAAAAGCACAACTTTAATAAAAGTGAAAGAGCATTCATAGACCTCAGTTTGCTTAACGCCAAAAAATGTATTGCACTATTGTGGAAAAAGACTCATAGACCAGATGTGACTCAGTGGTTAAGACAGATGTTAACAAACCTTCCACTAGAAAGAATAACATACATACTGAAATCAAAGGAAACTGTGTTTGAGAATATATGGATATATATAACTGTGTTTGAGAATATATGAATATATATAACCTTTCATTGATTATGTAAAGAATTTAAACATAACTTTTGAAGAAGAAGGTGAATGATGTGTGTGGACCTTATAAATTCCAAACTGGTGAATGTATAATATGTATACTTATGTAATGGATTGCCTCGACTAAACAGAGGAGCATTGTTGAAGACCTGTTCCTGTTAGTGGCTGTTAGTGTGTTTTAGTACATTTTTTTTTATTACTTTAGTGTTAGTGTTTGATTGTTTGTGTTATGTTTGTAAAAAAGGTTCAATAAAAATATTGTGGAAAAAAGAAGGACTATATGAAAAAAAAATGGCGGAAATGGACACACTACAAAGTGCAACAATGAGACAGAAATTGAAAGAATAACCAAAGACACTGGGAAAACCAGAAGAATTAAGAGATGGAAACTAAAAACTTGATGCGCCAACATTTGTCCCCCCCCCTTTTTTTCTTTTTTTTTCTCTTTCTTACTCTAGCTCCTTTTTTTAAATATAGACTGTGATCTGAATGTAATATGTATGATGAAAAATGAATAAAAATCAAAGTTACAAAATCAAAGGAAAAGACAAACGATATTTGCCACCTGGAATGTAAGAAGACTGATGATCAAGGAAAATGATGACCCAGTGTTTCCTCTGGCTTCAACACCTTGGCGCAGTGGCAACATATTTTTCTGGGGGGGGGGGGGGGGATAAACATACCGGAATATGTTAATTTTATACCATTTATTTCTTTTTAAAATTTTACACCGTAACGTTGCATATGGAACTTACCATTTGAAGTATTGTACAACCGAGGCTTGAATATTGGGCCAGTTGGGGTCCCACCCAGACATCCTGAGTTTAAACTTTTTAGTGGTGTCATCCTTCTCTCCTTCCTCTGCCTGAACACTTTGCTCTCCTTGGCTCCTCTCTTCTGTCTCATCTTTCCCTCTCTGAGCTCTGTCTAATTCAGCTTCTCTCTTTGTCTATGCTGGTATACAAACAGGTTAGAAAATATCAAGTGTCATGTTTTGTCCTGCAGGGTTTTTTTTGTCATGGTTTACATAAATGACAAAAATATGTGTATTTTTTTGTATTTTTATTCTAGTGTACCCCCCCCCCCCCATCGAGACAGTAGGGAAGGGAAAGAAACATTCATAATAGTAATGTACTCATGCATACTTAAATTATATGATCAGGTGGGTATAGTAGCCATAAATTCTACTCATGTAAAAGCAGTGCTTTGAAATTAATAATTATAAGTAGGCAACCAAAAATTTCTAATTGAGTTAAGGGTACAAAGAGCAGCCACTTAAACACTTGAGTAATGACTTCTGTCTTGAAGGTTTGAGGTTTTTCTCCAAAATTTATAACAATTTTCTTATAGTTTTCTCTGTAAATCTAAAATTGAAACTGTTCCTCAAATTTGTAATTTCCTCTTGTAAAATTGACTTTTCTTGTACATTTGAAACTTTATTATAAATTTGTGGATTATTTTATGACTAATTTTTGCACGCTTTTTCAAATAAAATTACTGGGGTTTTTTTTAGATAAATTTGAAACAGACTGGTGCAGCGGCATGATAAAAATAAACAGCGATGCTGAGGTTTTAAGTGAAGTTTATTGAATCATACCGCGGTCACGAGCTCCGCTCCCGGCGCCGTGCATGCGCGCCGGGAGCGAGCCCAAGCGGCTCTCAGAGAAGAGGAGACACACGGTGTGTGTGTCCAGCAGTAGCAGTTGCAGAATCAGAATGAGAGAGGGTTTGAGTTACAGAGTTGCAGCATATATATACCCAACTACAACAATACATCAAAGAGCATTCCCCAGCAGTTGGTATGATCAAAGAGATAACAGAACAGGCATGAGACATTTGCATTTGAGAGACATATTGATCTCGGTCCCGAGGTCACAGTAAGGACAGGACGCATGAACACAATGCATGAAAGGCAACATTAACATCACAGAAGTGAGGCAGAAGAAGCGGGGCTGCCTGTAGACATTAATACACATTTCACTGTTCTGTTAATTGCTCCAGCCAAGCGCTGTGTCTGTCCAGTCTGTTTGTGGGGGTTTACACCAAACCGCCACACGCTCCCCCCAGAGGGCACGGCAGGGGGCCGAGACCTCGATAATCCATCTATGGGAGCGAGCTGTGGGAGAAGCTCGCTGCAGGCGGAGGGGGAGGGAGGAGGGGGGTAGTAAGTGCCGGCAGGGGCGGTGAAATCGTCCGAGCCGCGCAAAAATTGCTTGCTGCTCCGCGACATCGAGGGGCTGTCCCGTTGCGCGTGCGGAGATCACAAGAAGAAAAATTAGTCTCTGACTCCTCTCGTGGCCATGAAGAAAAGCAGGAGCGGCGGTAAGAAAAAAATAAAAGCAGAGGGACTGGCGTGTTGACTTTAGGGCAGGTGCAACCCTAAAGCCTCGGGAACCGCAGATGGCTGAATTCCCCTTGTGTGCCGTGGCTAAGACCATAAAATCCAGTGAGCAAGCTGCGGGCCTCAGGTGTACGAGCAAGCCTGAAGGGCCAGTGTGCAGCAGAAGGAAGGCGGTCAGAAGAGCCGTATTTGTCCCGTGCGTGATGCGCCGTCCTCGTAACTCCCCGGTGCGTGCGCGGGGGCTCGTGCGTGGGTGGGCCAGCTGGAGAGGCGAGTCAGGGTGCAGAATCTTGGTGGAGATCGGCGCAGACGGCGCCGATAATCATCTATGATGAGCTGTGGCTGCAGATTAGTCATGGTGCGTTGGAGCGTTGAGGGGAGATAGACGATCTTTGTTCCTCAGGCTCGGGTAGATGAGTAGGATCGCTGAGAGGGAGGAGTAGCGGTGAGAGGGAGAAAACGTTGTGTCCCTCGGCCGGTCCAGCGTGGACGTCCCGATCTCAGGCGAGGGTCGCGCCATGACGTTTTCTGCAGTTTTCCCGGTCGTGGGTGATGCCGGGAGAGTAGCTCGCCTGTGTTGGCTCCGCGTCGAGGTCTCCCTGAAGCAGAAGGGAGGGCGGATCGTTTGCGTCAGGCTGCTGTGTTCGCTGGCAGCGTGTTTTTTTCAGCGTCGAGTCGCCAGCGTAGCCGTCCAGACCAGGAGGTTGCGTCGCACAAAGCGTGTGCGTCTGCGGGGTCACCAGTGAGGCAGATGATAAAATAAGGCAGTGGCCTGGTAGTTTTAAGGAGAGTTTTTTTTTTTTTTCCACAATATCTTTATTGAACCTTTTTTTTTTTTTTTTAACAAACATGATACAAACAATCAAACACTAACACTAAAGTACTACAAAAAAAAAAAAATGCACTAAAAACACCAACAACCACCAACAAAATCAAGTCTTCAACAATGCTCCTCTGTTTAGTCTAGACAATCCAATACATAAGTATACATATTATGTTCACCAGTTTGGAATTTACAAGGTCCACACACATCATTCACCTTCTTCTTCAAGAGTTATGTTTAAATTTTTTACATAATCAATAAAAGGTCTCCATATATTCTCAAACACAATTTCCTTTGATTTTAGTATATATGTTATTCTTTCTAATGGAAGGTTTGTTAACATCTGTCCTTAACCACTGAGTCACATCTGGTCTATGAGTCTTTTTCCATAATAGTGCAATACATTTTTTGGCATTAAGCAAACTGAGGTCTATGAATGTTCTTTCACTTTTATTAAAATTATGCTTTTCTGGGTACAGACCCAACAAAAACAGTTTAGGATTCAATATGATTTGTTTTGAGATTATTTTTTCAATTGTTACCCTCACCTCTTCCCAAAACATTCTTATTAATCTACATTCCCATAAACAATGAAATAGGGTTCCTTTACTTTCCATGCATTTTGTGCATGTATCTGGTATATTTTTGTTATATCTATTTAACTCCTCCGGTGTAACATACATCCGCATTAACCATTTGAAATGTATCAATTTAAGGCGTGCATTTATTGATTTGGTTTGAGCTTCTGTACAAGCCAATTCCCATTGTTCCTCTGAAATTTCAATTTGCAGATCTTCTTTCCAGTAGTTTAATCTTTTCAGTGAATTTTCACTTGAAGATAGTGTCAATGAGTTATAAAACTCTGAAATAATACCCTTTCTTTTACTATCTTTCATCATCATTTTTTCCAAGGATGAATAAATAGGTCGAGTGGGAGCTTTATTTTGATTTGATCGAATAAAGTTTCTAAGTTGAAGATATTTAAAAAATGTGTTCTATTGAGATTAAATTTGATCCTCAGCTCTTCAAAAGACATTATGTTGTCTGCACATGGCAAATATAAATCCTGAATCTTTTGTATCCCTTTTAAATTCCATACTTTAAATACAGCGTCCGCTCTCCCTGGTTTAAAATATTGATTACCCCATATTGGACTAAATTGTGACAATAACTGTGGTTCTTTTAAATAGTTTTTAGCTTCACACCATATTTTGATCATATGCTTTACAAATGGATTTTTAACTTGTTTTTGTAATTTTTTTGCCGAATCTGAGTATATGAATATGGGAAGAGGTAAAGGTAAATTGTATGATTCCATTTCAGTCCAGTGAGGGAGATCATTTGATGAAAAATAATATGTCATAGACCTCAGTTGTGCCGACCAATAATACAACATAAAATTTGGACATTTTCAGACCTCCACGATCAAATGGTAAATATAATAAAGACAAACGTAATCTAGCCCTCCTGTTGTTCCATATAAATTCCACTAACTTTTTTTTTATTCTTGAGAATAGATCTAAAGGTGGTGATAAGGGAATGTATTGAAATAAATAAAGTATTTTAGGTAAAATATTACTTTTAAGTATATTGATTCTCCCGATCATCGACATTGGTAGTGACATCCATCTCTGAGTTAACTCATTGATATCTGACATTAAGGCTTCATAGTTGACACTGGCGACTGATTCTAGCTTAGGCATAATTTGGATTCCTAAATATTTAAACTGATTTACAACATTGAATTGATTTACCTCAGGGGCTGGGTAATTTCTCTGGGTCTCATTTAGCATTAATATTGAAGATTTAGTTTATTTATTTTATATCCTGATATTTCCCCAAAATTCTTTATTAAATTCAACAAGGTTGGAATTGATTTTTTTAGATTCGACATAAACAAAATTATGTCATCGGCATACAGGGAGATTTTATGTTCTGTTGGTCCAACTTTAATTCCATATATTTGTGAATGTAAACGTATCGCTATCGCTAAAGGTTCAATTGCCATAGTAAACAGTAAAGGTGAAAGTGGACAGCCTTGTCGACATCCTCTATTGATTTTTATTGGTTTTGAAATATTGTTATTTGTTAGGATTTCTGCTGTAGCATTATTGTATATTATTTGAACCCATTTTATGAAATTATTTCCAAGTCCAAACCTTTGTAGGACTTCAAAAAGAAAGGGCCATTCAACTCTATCAAAGGCCTTTTCGGCGTCCAATGATAGGAGAGCTGTATCCGGTGCTTCTTTATTAAAATAAATAATATTAAATAGTCTTCTTACATTATGGAAGCCTTGTCTACCCTTTATAAAGCCATTCTGATCTCGATTAATAATATTTGGTAAAATTTCTTGTATTCGTCTTGCTAAAATTTTACAGATTATCTTAAGGTCGGCGTTTAATAGGCTTATTGGTCTCATATTTTCACATTTATTAGAGGGCTTACCTGGTTTTGGCAGCAGTATAATTAAGGCATTATTTATGTATGATGGTAAATTATTATTTTGAAATGCTTCTAAAACCATTTCCAAAAAAGGTTTTATTAATTTATTCTTAAATTTTTTATAAAGGTCAACTGGAAGACCATCTGGTCCTGCACTTTTTCCTGATTTCATATTATCAATGGCTAGCCCAACTTCTTCTTGACTAATTTTAGACTCCAATATCTCCCTGTTTTCATTTGGAATACACGGTATAGATAGTTCGTTCAAAAACCCATTTAGTTTTGTTAAATCAGGTTCATTTTTGGTATCATATAATTTTTCATAGTAATCTCTAAAGGCTCTATTAATTTCTAAAGGATCTATAACTACCTGTCCGTTACTTATAATACTGGTAATTGGTGTTTTAATTTCCAATTGTTTAATCTGCCATGCTAATAATTTTCCTGATTTTTCACCTTGTTCATAAAAAGATTGTTTCAATCTTAGAAGACTCGAGGCAGCTCTATTCGCTGATTTTTTGTCGTATTCAGCTCTCAAAATCAGTAATTCATTCTCCACCCTTGGGTCACTTCCTGCATACACTTTTTCCTGAAGATTTTTTATTTTATGTTCCAATTTAGCTCTCTCCTCTCGAGTCTTCTTAGATTTTGATCCTGTATAACTAATAATATGTCCCCTAATAAAAGCTTTGAAAGCCTCCCACTTTACACATGCTGATGTTTGTGTAGTATTGATGTCAAAGAACTCGTCTATCTGTTTTTCTATATACTTGACAAATTCCTCATCCTGAAGCCATTTATGCTGAAATTGCCATCTACCTGATTCCTTTGTCAATTTTTTATCTACATATATTAGACAACAGGGTGCATGATCAGAGATCACGATGTTATCATAAAAGCAGTTTTGAATCTTGGACCTTAATTCTGTGGAAATCAAAAAATAATCAATACGTGAGAATGTCTTGTAGGTACTGGAATAACAAGAATAGGCTTTAACTTGTGGTTTCATTTCTCTCCATATATCTAACAATCTCAATTCTTTCATAAAATGATTAATAGTTATCCTACATCCAATGTGCGTACAATCCAGTCCTGTTGATCTATCCACACCTGGATTCAATGTACAATTAAAATCCCCTGCTATTATATGTTGCCCTGTAAGTGATGATAAGATGAGAAATAAATTAGCAAAGAACTTCTGATCATCTATATTGGGACCATATAAGTTCACAAGATTTATATTTTCTAATAGCAAAGAACCTTGAATGATTACATATCTTCCAAATTTGTCTCCAATTACATTTTTCACTTGAAAAGGAACTGATTTATGTATGAGAGTCATAACTCCCCTGGCTCGGGATGAAAATGAAGAGGTGAATACACTTCCCTGCCATCTACTCCTAATTCTTTTAACATCCTCCTCTATCAGATGAGTTTCTTGTAAAAAACACAATTCTTGAACCCATGTCCTTTATTTTATTCATAACTTGTTTAAGTTTTTTTAAATTTTGTAGACCTCTGCAATTCCATGAAGTTAAATTAAGGTTAACACTTTGGTCCATGATCAATAGAGAGTTTGGGATTACCTTGCAGTGTAAACATGCTCATACAGAGAAGCAAAAACATGAGTGGTTGAACATTCATCCTACAAACTACACACAAACAAATTTCCCCTTCCCACACTTGTGGCAAAACCCCCAAAATCAAAAGAAAAATTCTGTCTCCCGATATAGCCATCGACCGTTCCACACCCACGGGGAACAGCCTAAGCCACTCCTTCTTCATCCTCCCAATCACCCTAACTCTACTGCTTTTAATGACGTAACATTAACTCTCCTCTGTAGTTTTCCAACTTAACTCCAAAATTTTTAACAACTTTGTACATCATAGTTTTTTTTTTGTTTGTTTTTTTAATATATAATACAATCTATATTTTGTAAACTTACTATTTACTTCAAGTCAGTCAGATGCCTGTGCAAATGCTTAATTATTCTACCTTATATTTTGTTCATGCTTAGCTCCCACCAGTCTCTTCTTCTTTTTTGATCTTCTTGATGAACTCCTGCGCCTCCTCTGGGGTCTTGAAGATGTGGGTTCTGCCCTCATACGTGGTCAGCAGTCTCGCAGGATAGATTACACCATGACGAATCCCAAGGTTGCGCAGCTCCTTACGTACGGGATCAAACTGCTTCCTCAATTGCTGGATTCCTGTGGCCAAATCTGGGTAGAACCGCACCTGCTGGTCCTGGTGTTTAATCTCTCCTTTAGCACGTGCAGCGTTGAAGATCTTCATCCTGTCTCTGTTGCTAAGAAACTTCATAATTAAGGTCCTCGGCGGTCCCTTATCTCTCCGTGGGCCAATACGATGTGCTTTTTCCAGAACCACTGCTGATTGCAACTCCTCGCTGCCCAGCACCTCCGGAATCCACTTTTCCAGAAAGGAACATACGTCCCGACCTTCTGATTCCTCTGGAAGACCCACCAGCCTCAAATTATTCTGTCTCGACCGAGATTCCAAATCCAAAATATTATCTTCCAGAGATTTATTTTTTTTTCCAAAGTGCGCACCTTTAATTGAAGACGGGTGACGTCATCTTCAGCACTAGCGAGACGGAGCTCCATCTGCGCCGTTCGTTCTACACAGTCACCCAATTCCTTTCTTATTCCTTCCAGCGCTGTCATAATCCCATCAAATCTAGAGGAAAAGTCCGCTCTCATTGAACTCATGGCAGCCATCAGCGCATCTGCGCCATTCCCCGCAGAAATCGCACCGCCGCCAGCCTCCTCCGCCATATATGGAGCCTTGTTTGCTGCGTCACAGACCTGAAAGTCCGTTAATTTGGACTGTTTCGGCGGCTCGCTTTTTCCTTTTCCTGGTTTTCCAGCCTTAGGCTTCGCCGACATATCCTCGCCCAAATGCTGGGATACGTTCTGTCCCAAATGAGAGAGTTATTTGCCGATTTTTTTCTCCAGGAGCAGAGCAGAGCAAGACACGTCCGTCCTACGTGGCAGCCATAACCGGAAGTCTTAAGGAGAGTTTTTAGTTGGTTTTATTGAATCATACCGCCGTCACGAGCTCCGCTCCCGGCGCCATGCATGCGTGCCGGGAGCGAGCCCAAGCGGCTCTCAGAGAAGAGGAGACACATGGTGTGTGTGTCCAGCAGTAGCAGTTGCAGAATCAGAATGAGAGAGGGTTTGAGTTACAGAGTTGCAGCATATATACCCAACTACAACAATACATCAAAGAGCATTCCCCAGCAATTGGTATGATCAAAGAGATAACAGAACAGGCATGAGACATTTGCATTTGAGAGACATATTGATCTCTGTCCCTAGGTCACAGTAAGGACAGGACGCATGAACACAATGCATGAAAGGCAACATTAACATCACAGAAGTGAGGCAGAAGAAGCGGGGCTGCCTGTAGACATTAATACACATTTCACTGTTCTGTTAATTGCTCCAGCCGAGCACTGTGTCTGTTCAGTCTGTTTGTGGGGGTTTACACCAAACCGCCACACTGGTATTTTTTTTTTTTTACTTTTTCCTGATAACAATTTACATTTTTGACCATAATTTTGCAGTCAGAACAGTACAATAATTTAAGATAAGATAAGATAAGCCTTTATTAGTCCCACAATGGGGAAATTCTAGGATTGCAACAGCACAGGGATAGCAACACTCAGAGCAATAATTTAGAAGATAAGAAAATAAGAGCAGTGAATATACATATGTACACATAAATACTGTATATAAATATATACACAGTGCGGAGCATTGTAGCAAGATGGAATAAACAGCATAACCGTCTACTTGGTTATCTACAAAGAAAAAATATTAATAAAATTGTATTTAATGAAATAAATGAACTTAAATGACCAAGGATGCTGTTATTTCTGTTATATTTCTTTTATAGTTTTTTTTTTTTTTTTTAAATCTCCTCACCACCCAGACAGCAGGAAAAACCTCCCTTATTTTGAAATCAGATGCTGACACATTTAATTTGTCTGAAGGCTGCTGACAGATTAAAGTCAATGACTTTGTGAATTTCGGTCATGTTAACCTGCCAGGTACATAATAGGGAACTGTAGCGGACTCTAAACGACATAATTCACCACAGTATGTGTTCATGTACAGAATGATCTGTTTAGGCAGTTATAGTTGTGAATTGACTACACGGCCGGTCTCCTAGTATCACAATATCTGGCCAGGAAGTGCCTACAATCAGCAACTTTCGCATTATACAGGGATGTGATTTTTCCGCTAATTCGCGGAATTCCACTTTTTTTATCTTCCAAAATAAAAAAAAATATTATATGAGTATATTCCGGATTCCGACTTTTAGTAATTCCCTAACCGTAATGAAACGATGCACCGCCTGATTGGCTAAGGGTCCTTGCAGTGACCAATGAACGCGGCTGTTGCAGTGATGTTGGTGATTGAACGTAAAGATGCTCCGAGAATTAAAGAAATTGACAAGATCGTGAAAAACAAATTTCGTTGGGATTGGCTAGAAAAGGAGATTGCAACGGATGTTGGTAAACAACTGTGAAAAATTTGTTTAGCGATTTTATACGGAAAATCGACAGTGCTGGGAAGGCGGGGAAAACATGTACAAGAAGGAGCAAAAAACATGTACAAGGGGGCAAATCGAGGTCCACTAATTATTCAATTGCTGGAGCTTTTGGTGTTCAGAAAAAACCATTGAAACCATACAGCCTCCACCCTTTGTTAACGACACGATCGGACACGGAAATCGAAAGGAATGATCCACCCCAACAACCAGTGCCAGTTGTGGATAGAGTAGTGAATTTTGAGGTGTGTGAAGATATATTTTTGTATACATGTCATCTAGTTAATATTTTCTTCATCTTGCCTGCTGAAGATGTTTTGGACTTTATTTAAAAAATATTTTTAACGCAGTGCACAGTGGGCATTGACTCATAACTTTTGAATATTTCTAAGACTTGGCTACATCAGTGATTGTGCAAAATGAACTGCTCAAGACTCAATGGAGATTGAAACTGGTGATCTGAAATGAATGCTGAAATTATAAAAAGTAATGGTATGTTGGAATTTTATTTCTATTATGGAATAGATAAAATTAACTGATTTTGATTTGATCAGGTGTTAAAGCATGTGATGGATAATGCTTGTTGGAATATTTTAGGAATGCTATCTTCTTGGAACATAAGTCAATATTATACAGTAATAAGTGGCATTCAGCTGTTTGTTTTATGTCATTTAAGCACAGTTCTGGTACTTAAAAATCATAAAAACCCAGGAGCTTCGGGGGGGCAAAGACCCCCGAACCCCCCACTACCAGACATTCTGGTAGCTGCCTTGCTTTTGTATAGAGACAGTACTGTCACACCTGAACAATTGCAGTTTAAAGTCTGCTTCAAGCTTTAAATCTCCATTATGCCAGGTGCACACTGTGACGTAGTGAAGTGTGGGAACAGCATGTATCATCTAGAGTGGTGGAAAAAGCAAACTTGCAGCATACATGCGTGTAACTTCGAGACCGGCGTGTGCACATGTCCGCCGCCATTTACGTTATATACATTCCCCACGGAGCTGAAGGATCCGGACGGACGTAATTGTTGGATTAAAGCAGTAAGTCTATATTATTACATAATTAAATAGTGTTGTGTATTGTTCAAGTTCTAGCCTAATTGACACGAGTCTAAACCCTGAAGTAGTAGGTACGGACAGGCAGGCCTGGATCTAGGATATAATTCTTTGTATATTAGTAATGAAGCTTGATCTACACACACATGTAATTAAGGCCATTGATAAGTGTCATGAGGTCTCCGTGCGCCTCTCTAATGCGCACGGCGAGGGGAGAAAGGACGAGAGGATTTAAGTGCAGGGTTACACCAAACACACATTTATTAACACAAAACTTAACATACAGACACAGAACAGCTTGGCTCCTCGTTACCTTCCTCATGGTAGCCCTACACACACACTAGAGGAAAACAATGGCAGAACAGCGCACAGGCAGTTACTCACGGGGGGGGGGGGGGGCAGACCGAGTCATCACAGTGAATATCCAAGACGCACAGACAGTCCTTACTGACGTGACAGTTGACGGCAGAGAACGACCATCCAACGCGTACAATAATCCAGCGGCGTCTGTCTAGCGAAGAGCTCCTTTAATACAGACGCCGCTGGCGTGACAAATAGGAATCACCTGGACGAGGCACAGACAGATAATTACCGGGGACTGGAAACAGCTGATGCGCCAGGAGAGCGAGGGGGCGTGGCTATGCCGGCAGCCTGTCAGCAGCATGAGAGAAAGGTGATGACAGATGCTGACGAACAGCTGCCGGTCAGACAGTGGCTAGAGGCATGGCATAAGTACAAGAATACATCAAAACTTAGACTTAGACTTAACTTTATTAATCCCTTTGGGATGACTCCCTCTGGGAAATTTAAAATTTCCAGCAGCACATAAAAGGAGCATACAGATCAGAAAAGCAAAAAAGAAAAAAATAAACACTTAATAAACACTTAAAGGCCAAATGTCACATAACAGGGTCCTTAAAATGTCTTGAAACTAGATATAAAAGGAAAACCGATCCGTTCGGGTCTTGGTGCATATGCTTCAGTAACGCCGGAATATTCATTAATTTAAAACTGCCGCGCTTGGCCTGACGTTCCTACTCACGGCCCCCGGAATCGCCTGGGGAAGAAGGCGGAAGTGACGAAATAGATTGTACCTTAGTTTGATGCTTGGGGTATCCTGATTGATTGTTTATATGGAGACTGGAAGATTGAAGTGAGCAACAAGAAAGAAAAAATTGGATATTTCACCCATACCTTAAAACGGGGCTATAAGGGACAGCTGGGTAATAAGGGACACTTTTCTGGGAAATGTTTTCATACGTTTTCGCCGTATTTTAATACCGTAAAACGTGGCTATAAGGGACGGCGGAGTAACAAGGGACACTTTTCTGGGAAATGTTTTAAATGTAATTCGTGTTGTTATTGTCAAATATTTTAAGGATTCATGGATATTTGACAATAACAGCACAACTCAGCGTCCTGCTCCAAATAAAAAAAGCAGAATTCTGGATTTGGAAGGCGATTCCTCTCTGTTCCGCAGCCGCAGGACAGTTGAAAGTGTGAGGCCATCAGCCTAATGACTTCTCATTGTAGTGACAATAGCTCCCGCTGAGCGATCTGCCCGCCCCGGCCATCAGCCTAATGATTGAGTCCACACTTCTAACTGTAGTGAGAATAGCTCCCGCTGAGCGATCTGCCCGAGGCGGCCATCAGACTAATGATTGAGTCCACACTTCTCAAGTAGTGAGAATAGCTCCCGCTGAGCGATCTGCCAGCCCCATAGCTGTGGGGGTCACACACACGACGTGTTCCTCAACACACTCAATTTTTTTTCCCGTATATTTTTCTTTTGGGCGTACAGAAATGGCAATACGCCCATATTTGCTAAAATTGCATTTTCCCCGTGTTTATATATTTATATATCTACATATTATTCCATCTAGCTACATTGCTCCGCACTGTGTGTGTTTATATACTTGCATATTTATTCCACCTAGCTGCAATGCTCCGTACTGTGGGTGTTTATATATTTACATATTTATTCCATCTAGCTACAATGCTCTGCACTGTGTGTTCATATATTCATATATTTATTCCATCCAGCTACAATGCTCTGCACTGTGTGTCTGTGTGTGTGTGTATATATATATATTTTATAGTAATACGTACATATGTTTATTAGCTGCTCTTGCTTGCTTGTTTTTTTTTTCTTGCCTTCTGATTGTTGCTCTGAGTGTTGCTATCCCTGTGCTGTTGCAATCCTGGAATTTCCCCGTTGTGGGACTAATAAAGGCTTATCTTATCTTAAAATACGGCGAAAATGTATCACTTGACAGGTATGCGCCTCCATTCTCATATTGATCTGGTCAGTTTCTTGACAGCAGCGGCTCTCCTCCACTGTAATAATAATGGCTTCCGAAAAATCAATATTTATGGGGCGCCCTCGACAGACCCCCTTCGGCTTCCCAATTCTGGAGGCGATTAATGTCTAATTCAATGACATTTTCCACTGGTTCTGCTCTCTGGTCATCGTCGGAACTGTTGTCATCAGACAAAGCATCTGATTCCGTCTCGGACGGCTCGAACCTGTAAGGTTCTATGCCTCTGTCACTGTCTGAACCACTGACAAAAAAAAGACAAAAAGACAAAAAAAAAAGACAAAACTAAACTAATTTGTTCACAATGGCTGTCACTTTCCGTCATGATTGTCCAATGTTGATAAGTGTGAATGTGGATAGGCAGGGCAGCCAGGGTGAAATTTGTGATGTCAAAATCATGGCCGCGGTCTGGATTGGCTGTCACAAGCCAGCGAGCAAGGCGGGGCCTTCGCCTGGTGTATTTTGTGCAATTATGTAAATACGGGTGGGTGATATGGTCTCTGGAATGAATATTTGGTTTAAGCTATGTGTATTTTATCAAAATTCGTTGTCATTTAGAAAAAAAAATTACGTGACATTTGGCCTTTAACATAATATACACAGTATAAGTATAAGGCTAAATATGGCTTGTACAAGTATGGTTAAGTTAAGGTTATTTCACTATGAATGCCCTACTGTCCTCTGTACTCTATGTCCCCCCCAAGTGAGGAGTTATAGAGTGTGATGGCATGGTGGACAAAAGAGTTCTTGAGCCTGTTGGTCCGACACTTGGGAAGGAGCAGTCTTTCACTGAACAGGCTCCTCTGGTCACTGATGACGGTGTGCAGAGGGTGGCTGACGTTGTCCATTATATCCAACAGTTTATCCAGAGTCCTCATCTCTGCCACCGTCACCAGGGTGTCCAGCTTCGCGCCGACCACAGAGCCGGCCTGCCTGATCAGTTTATCCAGTCTGGACGCATCCTTCTTGGATATACTGCCCCCCCAGCACACCACAGAGTAAAAGAGGACGCTGGCAACCACCGACTGGTAAAACATCTGCAGAAGTTTGCTGCAGATGTTGAAGGACCGCAATCTCCTTAGGAAGTACATCCTACTTTGTGTCTTCCCATACAAGTGACTAATGTATGTTGTCCAATCCAATTTATTATCCAACCACAACCCGAGATATTTGTATGAATCCACAACCTCCACCTCAGCTCCCTCCAACAGGACTGGTTGAGGTCTTGGTCTAGACCTCCCAAAATCAATAACCAGCTCCTTCGTCTTAGAGGTGTTGAGCTGTAAGTGGTTAGTGTGGCACCATGCAGCAAAGTCCCCTACTGGTCTCCGATACTCCTCCTCTCTGTCATCCCTGATACACCCAACAATGGCTGTGTCGTCGGCATACTTCTGAATATGACACAGCTCCGAGTTGTAGCAGAAGTCCGAGGTGTATAGGGTGAAGAGAAGAGGGGCCAATACTGTGCCCTGGGGGGCTCCAGTGCTGTAGACAATGGTGTCAGACGTAATATCCTTCAGCCCGACATATTGTGGTCTGCCAGTGAGGTGGTCAGAGATCCAGTCCACCAGGTGGGAGTCCACTCCCATCTTGCTTAATTTATCCCGAAGCAAGGGGGGCCGAATGGTATTGAAGGCACTGGAGAAATCCAAAAAGAGGATCCTCACTGTGCCACTTCCCTTATCCAGATGGGAGTGGGCTCGATGAAGCAGGTAGAGGATGGCATCCTCCACACCGTCACCTGGTTGGTACGCAAACTGCAGGCGGTCCTGGGCGTGTTGCACCTGGGGTCTGAGGAGGCTGAGGAAGAGCTGCTCCAGCGTCTTCATCAGATGTGAGGTGAGTGCCACTGGTCGGTAGTCATTCAGCTCGCTGGGCCGGTTCTTTTTCAGAACTGGAACGATGCGGGATGTCTTCCAAAGAGTGGGCACTCTCCCAATCTGCAGGCTGAGGTTGAAGATCCGTTGTAGTGGTTCCCCCAGTTCTGCAGCGCAGGTCTTCAATACTCTTGGACACACTTTGTCCGGGCCTGCAGCTTTCCTGAGTCGGAGCTTCCTCAGCTGCCCTCTGACCTGTTCTGTGGTAATAAATGGCAAGGGTCGTACTGATGTAGAGGAGGAGGGGCACACACGGCACGTGACAGATAAGTAGGCTGGTATAAAATAAAATTGCAAATCATTGAAAACGTGTGGTACTTAAACTATAGTAATATCGACCTATAGATCTAAATAAGCAGGCTATGCCTTGTAGTGAAATTTGCTCAAAATGACAAAACCAAAGCTGAGCTGTCAAACCACTGGCTTACCTTCTTTGTAGTCGTTTCAGAGTCTCGCAAATAAGGGTGCTTGGTCCTTTGACAACAAAAAGTCTGCTATGTCAGTGTACATACAGGGGGGCCATTTTGGCCAATTTCTGCAACGTGGCCACGAATGCAAGGGCAACTAGTTGATCCTTGCGTTTGCGGTTACAACTGGGAAGACCCCTACGCATACAATATGCTCGTAGATCAGGAACTTTCCATAAATTAAATGTATCGATAGAGCACGTTTGGGAGCCACGTTCCCATGATGCTTTGCACGAGCCGAGATGCAAAAGTTGCTTATTCCATTCTTTTTTTTAAATTATTCAATAGTAGAAAATGCACACAAATTACAAATATGCTAATAATACAAGTAAATACTTCCTAATTTGGCTATTTGGTTTAAAATATATATAAAAAAATGCACATATTTATTTATTTTCCATTAGGCGCGTCAGGGAGCCCTTTGGGTCCTTCGCTCCCTGACAGCTTGGGCACTCGGCAGCTCGGGTGTTTCACACACACACATTCACACTTCATTCATTCCTATTAACACGTTTTGGGGTTTTGTTCAATACAACGCACAAAGCCACTCCTGCACGTGGGTTTTTCATTCACTAAGTGGCTTCTGGCCACTTAGTGCAGACATAAATGGCTCCCGGTCATTTAGCAATGGCTGTTATAGTTGTGCGTTCAGGTTTTCTCATCAGGCACCTCTCTAGGCAGCCGCTGAAGGACCTCAGTTTAGAGCTAGCGTTTTTAGCTGTTGCTTTGTCACTGCCGCTGGAGAATAAAAACTGCATGCCTGCTCTTGCGAGAAAAGAGAGAAATTGCCAGTCTCATAGCTTAATATTGTAGTGGCTGGTGAAATATGTCCTCAGCAATTCATCAGTCCCCTGCCTTTCCCTTCATACGAAGCTGGCTGCATTTGAATTCTAACCACATCTCTTAGCTAAGCGACTTTTCCGTTATGGCTCCTGTTTCCAGCTGGTTAAAACCATGATAAACGCCAGTGCTTAGGTTCAGGTTCAGGTTCCTTTATTTGTACCCGTAGGTAGATTTGTTTTGCAGGCTGGTGACATTCATATTTACAAGCCACAGTTACATTCAACATAAACACAAACACAGGCACACATGAAGCTGAATATAAACATGGTAAAAAATACTCCATGCTCCATCAATCAGGATATAAAGACAAAGAGATGAGAGAAAAACCAGAGGTAAGAGAGAAGGGTCATATTAAAAAGTTAAAGACTAGTCAAAGAGGTTAAAAACTCAAAGGTCTAAAACCCAATAAAAGATTTAGAACCCAAATAAAAATCCTACAAAAATAAGTAAATATAAAATGGAGTTAATAAATAGGTACCTAAATTATGTGCAATATATTGTTCCAGCTTGTTCAACTCTTTGACAGCATCAGGAACAAAGCTGTTTTTGTATTGCTGGGTTTTACTTTTTGGGACAGCAAACCTCCGTCTTGAGGGAAGAAGCTGAAAGTTGCAGTGCAAAGGGTGGGAGTCATCATTTAAAATGGAGGTAGCCATCCTCTGTACTTGTCTGGTGTACAGGGATGTCAGGCTCAGCTGTGACTCGCCAAGCAAACGACTGGACCATCTAATTACCTGATCCAAGGATTTCCTCTGTTTCAGTTTTATCTGACCAAACCATGACACTAAAGAAAAGGATAAAACAGATTCAATAAAAGCCCGATAAAACATTGTCATTATGGTTCGGTCAATTTGGAAGCGTGCAAGTTTCCTTAAACAATGCAAATGTTGCTGACCCTTTTTGCACACCCTTTCACAGTTCTCTTCAAAGTTTAAATTACTATCAATAATCGTCCCAAGATATTTGTAGGATTGTACACATTCGGTGGTCTGACCTTTTAGTACGGTGACTTTGTGCCTGGGAGTTTTCCTCCTAAAGTCAATAATCATATCTTTAGTTTTTGTCGTATTCAGCTGCAGGTAGGAATCTTCACACCAGTGAACAAAATCATCAACTACTGGGCCGTGGCCACTCACACCATCCTGGAGGAGACTGACAGTAACTGAATCATCAGCATGCTTTATAATGTGTCTGTTGTCATGTCTGCTCCGACACATGTTTGTGTACAGGATGAAAAGTAGTGGTGACAACACCCCCCCCCCCCCCCCCCGAGGAGAGCCAGTAGAAGAGCACTTTAGGTCAGACAATGTACCATTGACCCTTACTCTCTTTGTCCTGTTGGTTAAGAAATCCAGAATCCAACCCACCAGATTATTGCTCAAATCAAATTGTTGCAGGAGCCTTTCAACTAAAATATGAGGTTGGATTGTATTAAAGGCGGAGGAAAAGTCCACAAATAAAAGCCTGGCGTGTGTCCCATTAAAATCCAGATGTTTAAAAAGCATGTTAAACAGAGTGACAGTGGCGTCCTCCACTCCTTTGTGAGGCCTATATGCAAACTGCAAAGGATCCAATACATGTTCAGTCTGCTTTAGGACCTCACATCTGACCAGTTTTTCAAAAATTTTCATTAAAATTGAAGTCAAAGCAACTGGTCTAAAGTCGTTTACCGTTTTAGGACAGCTGGATTTTGGAACGGGAACAACCACGGCATCTTTCCAGATCTTGGGCACATGTTGTGTCTGTAAGGACTTATTGAAAATGTAATGAAATACAGGACTCAGTTCATTTGCACAGGACTTTACCAATTGCCCACATATATTATCAGGGCCCTGACTTTTGTTCACTTTTACAGCACAGAACGCCCTTTTAACATCCTGCACCTCAATATTAAAGTGCTGCTTGTCTTTGAGTTTCTTTTTCAAATCTTGGGTTTCTGTGCTAAAATCAGAGGAATCAAAACGACCATAAAAACAATTAAGAGCATTAGCCAGCTCTGTGTCTGTATTAAAACCATCTAAAAACACACAATTACTGTGCTCTGTGCTCTGAAGGCCTGCAATAGTTTTCATACTGACCCAGGCTGAACCAAGTTTCTTTGTTGCCATCTTGCTTTCCAATTCTGTATATAATTCTGTTTTGCTCTTAAAATTTCGGACTTCAGCTCTTTTGTGGCAACCTGTAGCTCAGAAACAGACCCCTGTTTAAAGGCAAGTGCTTTCCTCTGTAAGCAGGATTTAACTTATTTTGTAACCCATGGCTTGTTGTTGGGATATATTTTGACACGTTTACGTGGAACGATCATATTTTTACAGAAAGCCATGTATGAGC
The DNA here is from genome assembly GCA_020510985.1 of Pholidichthys leucotaenia. NCBI lineage: Eukaryota > Metazoa > Chordata > Actinopteri > Cichliformes > Pholidichthyidae > Pholidichthys > Pholidichthys leucotaenia. The sequence continues at coordinate 270,048,861 of CM035844.1, read as the reverse complement.
ATGTGATGTCTACCAAAGAGTCCAAATCATCCCCGCAGGACAGTGTGAACACCTCCCAGTCTGTACAGTTAAAGCATTCCTGGAGGCAGTGCACTGAATCCTCCTTCCACACATCTATGTCTCTGGTGTTCACCTTGCCTCTTCTGAGAGCAGTTTTATATGTGGGCAGCAAATGTACACAGTTGTGATCTGAGGATCGTAAAGGAGGAAGGGGGAGTGATTTATAGGCCCTCTCAATGGATCCATAGCACAGGTCCAATGTCTTTTTTCGCCTGGTTGGGCAGGAGACATACTGATAAAAGTTTGTAAGTGTCTTCTTTAAAGAAACATGGTTAAAATCCCCAAGAATAAAGTTTGGAGCCTCTGGAGAAATTGACTGCAGCCGCTGTACCACATCAAAGACGGTGCTGGAGGCGGAGTCAGCATCTGCCCTCGGGTGAATGTACACAGTCGTGATGAAAAGTTGGGGGAACTCGCGGGGCAGATAAAAGGGGCGTAGCGATACGGACAGAAGCTCCACATTGGGTGTACAGATGCGCTCTCTGACCGTGACAGATGTGCAGTACTGTTTATTAATATATAAACATACGCCGCCCTGACGTTTCCCCGTTACCTCTTCCTGCCGATCCGAGCGAAGTGGGGCTCCAAAGCCGTCAATTCACAGGTCTGCGTCCTGGTCATCCGCCGTAAGCCACGTCTCCGTGTAAGCCATGACACAGCAGTTCTTGAAGTCCTTCTGGTAGCATACATTCCCTTGAATTTCATCTACTTTATTTCTCAGGGATTGTACGTTCCCCAAAATCATGGAAGGAAGAGGAATGCTGTTAAACTGACGCCTTCTCAGATTTAATTTTACGCCTCCACGCTTTCCGCGTTTCCTCCTCTTGTCTCTCTTTTCATCGCTGTGTCCATGAAAGTCTCTTAAAATAAAGTCTGGCAGTCGCGGCACAGACTCAAACACAGACGCTGCATGTTTAAAAGAACTACATGTCTCTGGAATATTGTATTCTCCCCGGCATGATCGTGATTGCGCTTACCTCAGAGACAGAGAGCCGGTGTGAAAGAAACAGCAGTGCAAAAATAAGGAGGAAATCCATATTGATGGAACCAGGGAGCTCTTCGTTATACAGTCCACAAACATTCAAGGACAAAAACGACACAGAGAATTTTGTTTAAACACATTAAAGTGCGTAAAAACAGAGACACAGACGACGGACTTTTTTCACCAGCTGCCGGTCGCTGCGTGCGCATGTGCCCATTTTCCACGTTTAAAGTACTTTAATAAACTCATGTTTCTGTCAGACAGTCATGCTTAGCGAGACACTGTTTGCTGACTGACTGGAAAACTCGTGGGAGCGGGGGCACTTCTAAACTCTGTGCGGATGACGGCCACACGCGTTGTTCTTGTGCACGCTTGTGGAAAGTCATTGCTTCATATATTTTAATTAATAAAATCATGTTGGCCTGGCGTGGCGGTACGATTTCTGGCGGGGCGGGCCGCCATGGAGAAATGTTACCAGAGGAAACCCTGCGACCAACAAAGCAACACTGACAAAAGTGACTGTTCAACAAGACCTGGGCGAAGAACTACAATAGTAGGACTGGAGTTTGAAAACTACCATGTTGACATTGCAGTAGGGCTGTAGCTAACGACTATTTTACAGCTCGGGTAATCATCTACTCTAATTGAAGATTAGAGTAATCAAGTAATCGGATACGTTTTTAAAAAAAAAAAAACTTGCATTGACCAACAAATGTGGAACTTTCTTTCCTAAAGAGCAGCAGTAATTGTGCAAAACACAATTACTGCACAATTACTGCACAATTACATTTATTGCAATGTTTATTGCACAGAACGTAACTTTAAATGTTACGTTACACCATAAATTTTGGTTTGCTAGCCGCTAGCGAATGCTAACAGCAGTAGCTGTATGTTCTGTGGTCATATAAGCATAATTAGCGAATGTCACATGACCGAGCGGACGAGGCACCACAGAAAGAGTGCAGGCTTCCAAAACAGTTGGCAATCAGCAATTTTTTGTTTATTCCAAATAATCTTCACAGGCATTCACTCCATTGCACATCCGACACCCCACCATAACCAAATGAAAACACCTGTTAATATACACAGTGAGATAATTACCCTAACTGGTGCATACCAAACCCTAGGTAAGACAATAAGCATTTTCATATTTTTCCACATACCCAATAATATCTAAAAAGTCATAAATACATAAATACTTTCCCCAGAATATTTACAGAATAAATAGAACCATAAATACACCATAAATAATACAATAAATTCTTCAATCCCCTATTTATATATTAAATTCCCCTCTACTCAACCATCATATGATTTCTTCCTGCTGGTATCCTTTAAAAGGTCCTCAAACCCCTGAGGAGTCTTTTGTCCGGATACCTCCAGGAAGCATGCTGGCAAAGGTACGTGGTTTTAAGATTAATTAATTGCCTCACCCAGTTAACGTAATTAATCCACAATTATCTCTCAAAAGGGATTCAATTCAGTCAGAACACATTGTACAATTATATATGCATTTTTCCCATCAAATACAAGTTTACATTTACAAATATAGATCCTTTACACATATAACATTCAATACACCGACCATACAGTGGCGACACTCCGTCGTCATATTCCTCCCCCCCCCCCCCTCCCGAGAGTACAGTACTCTGAGTCATGCACTCTGGAGAGGCTGTCTGCCACAAGGTTGGTCTTCCCTGCCACATACTGAACTGTAAAGTTATAGGGCTGTAGGGACAGATACCACCCTGTCAGACGATTATTAGCGTCTTTCATTCTATTAAGCCATTGTAAGGCCCGATGATCCATCTCTAATGTGGACTGACGTCCAGGTAGATAATATCTCAGAGACCCTATGGCCCATTTCATGGCCAGACATTCCTTTTCCACCGTAGAGTATCTGGTCTCTCGGTCCATCAACTGACGGCTCAAAAACAGTACCGGGTGTCTCTCTCCCTTCACCTCCTGGAGAAGTACTGCTCTGATGCCAACTCCTGAAGTATCTGTCTGCAAGATAAATGGACGGGCGAAATCCGGACTGCAGAGAACCTTATCCCCAGAAATCGCACCCTTCAAATCTTCAAAAGCTCTCTCACACTCCTCTGTCCATTTTACCCTATTTGGTGCTGACGCCTTCGTGAGATCAGTCAGGATTGCTGCTCTTTCAGCAAAATGGGGAATGAATTTACTATACCACCCTACCAGACCCAAAAACGATTGCACCTTCTTTTTGGTCGTAGGGACAGGATAAGCCTGAACAGCGTCTACTTTGCTCACTCGTGGTCTAATGACCCCCTGACCAACCACGTGTCCCAGGTATTCCACCTGCTGCTGCCCAAATGCACACTTGCGTGGATTAATAGTCAGACTTTCCTCCTTGATTAAATGCAGGACCTGCCGAAGATGTAATACGTGATCCTTCCAGGTCTGACTATAGATGACTACGTCATCTAGACAGGCAGCTGCAAAATCTGACACTCCTCCTAATACCTGGTCCATGAGTCGCTGGAATGTTGCCGGTGCCCCCTGGAGGCCAAATGGCATGACCTTAAACTGGAAAGAGCCATAAGGTGTTTTGAAGGCTGTCAATTCCTTTGTCTCAGGTACCAAGGCCACTTGCCAGTACCCCTTGCTTAGGTCTAATGTGGAAATAAACCTAGCCCTGCCCACTTTCTCTAACAGCTCCTCTATTCAAGGCATGGGGTACGACTCAAACTTGGAAACTGCATTCAAGTACCTAAAGTCAAGGCAGAACCTCAAAGAACCATTCTTTTTGGTGACCAACACAATTGGACTGCACCATTCACTAACCGACTCCTCGATCACTCCCAGCTGCAACATCAAATTAATCTCCTGCCTCAGTTTTGGGACCAACCGTTGAGGAATTCTATAGGACTTCCTACGGGGAACAGCCTCTTTCTTTAAATGTACCTTATGGTGTTCTAATGTGGTGAAACCAGGTCTCTCCTGAAACAAATCTGGATCTACTAGTGCCTCTGATTGTCTCTGCTGATCATCCTGTAAATGAGACACATGAAAAGAGCAAAGCTCTGACACATTCGTGGGGAAAGATTGTTCTCTTGCCTCATCCACTTCTGTTGCACAGATCAGGAGCTGACGACACGTCTGCTGATGACCAGGCTGCTGCTGCTGATGCACAGGCTGCTGAAACTCCTTTAACAAGTTAATGTGATATTTTAGCTTTCTATCAGGCATATACAGTATAGTTCATATGTCACAGCGCTCAACTTCCTGGAAATTTCGTAAGGCCCCTGCCATCAAGACAACAGCTTACTGTCACAAGAGGGCAGCAGTGACAACACCTGCTGACCTGGGTGAAAAACCCTCTTGCTGGCCTTCTTGTCATACCATGTCTTTTGTTTATTTTGCACCATCCTCATGTGTTCCTGAGCCAAAGCAGTCATCTGATCCAGTTTTTGTCTCATTTTAATAACATAAGAGACCACATTGTCCTGATCACTCGGAGGCCTCTCCCAGTGCTTCTTTAATAAATCCAATGGATCCCTCACCTGACGACCATAAAGTAGTTCAAAAGGTGAGAACCCTGTTGAAGCCTGGGGAACCTCCCGATACGCAAACAGCAAATACGGTACCCATTGGTCCCAATCCGAGCCTGTACTAGAAACAAATTTCCGCAGCGTGTTCTTTAAGGTCTGGTTAAACTGTTCCACCAGTCCATCAGTCTGAGGGTGATATGAGGTGGTCTTAATTCCCTTAATACCCAACAGTTTGTAAACCTGCTGCAGAAGTTTTGACAGGAAATTTGTCCCACAGTCTGTCAGGATCTCTTTGGGTACGCCTACCCTTGAAAATAACTGAATAAGGCAATTAGCCATCTGCCTAGCCTTAATAGATTTCAGCGGGAAGGCTTCTGGGTACGGAGTAGCATAGTCACATATGACAAGAACGTATTTATTACCCGAGGAGCTTCTTTCTAGGGGGGCAACTATATCCATCCCTATCCTATCAAATGGTGTTCCAATGATTGGTAATGGATGAAGATGGGCCCGGGCTACTCTCCTAGATAATGTAATTTGACATGTCTCACATGTTGCACAAAACTCCTTCACCTGGGTATACATTCCTGGCCCCACAAATCTTGTAGCAATTCTCTGCAACGTTTTCTGGAACACTAGATGACCTGCCCAAGGGATAACATGTCCCAGTTCCATCACTTTCTGTATGAGGCCTTGTGGCAAAGCTATGGCTCTAACTTCACCCTGCTGTTGGTACAAAATGCCATCTCTAATGACATATTCGGCCTCAGCCAAAACGTTCACACTGCCCTGTTTCACACCGTCAATCTCAGAGACCTTCTCAAACCAAGGTTTTAGCGATGGGTCAGCTTTCTGCAGCGCAGCTATGTCAGAATGAATGACAAAATCTACTGACTGGCTTAGCTGTGATGTTTCCTCCCCCAAGTTCTTAATTGAAGCTAAAACCTTGTCCCTTCTCCTCTGAGCCTTGGATTTTGGTTGCTTAACTGGACCTGCCTCTATCCCAGAATCATAAAAAGGCAGCTCCTGAAGAACAACTGGCAGCCCTCTGCGCCCTGGTTGTCACCATATTACAATTTTTCACCACAGGTGCCTTTACTCTCTGCTCAACAGCGCCACCTGCCTGTCTCTCCTCAGTTTAGTATTCGTCCCTAACCTGTTGTGTGATGTTCAACAAAGTTGGAACATCATTGCCAAGAATCACTGAATATGGCAAATCAGGCACCAGAGCTACAGGGGGGAGATAAGTCTGACCCCCTTATCCCAATGGACACTAACTAACTAACTAACCTGCACTTATATAGCGCTTTTCTAGTCACAAAGACCACTCAAAGCGCTTTTCATTAATACTAACCCTCTATTCTAAGGGCCTATAGGAAACAGATATCTAGGGACAATTTAGAACAGCCAATTAACCTAACATGCATGTCTTTGGCATGTGGGAGGAAACCGGAGAAATCCCGGAGTAAACCCACGCAACACGGGGAGAACATGCAAACTCCACACAGATCACTGTTGGTCGGGGGCTGGGATCGAACCCACGATCCCACGATCCCCACAATCCCCCGGCCAAGGGTAAACTGTGCTGCCGCAGTGCTAACCACTGCGCCACCGTGCAGCCCACACAACTGATGTTTATTCCAGACTCATTCCACAAATCCCTAGGGACCAAACTAGGCAGCACCAACAGTTTGAAAACAACCTGAGTCTAACTGAGCCTCTTCACACTGACCATTAAGCAACACCATTGTTTTATACATTTCACTGTGCACTGGGGCTGAAAGAGTGGGTCTGGTAACTGAACATAACAATGACGGTTTAGTATTCTTTGTGGCAGGACATGAATACTGTGTGTGGCCGATTTTGTTACACTGACAACAGCATATATCTCGACTGGAAACAAAACGTGACTTTCTTTTCCCATTATGTTTGCTAACAGTGACCTGACTGGAGCTGGAATACCGTCTGTTTTGAGCTTGACCACCCCTTTCACCCCCATCAAACTTACTCCGTGTGGTGAAAGAGCCGTCACGGCTGAGAGTAGGTCTCCTGCTCCCAGACCTGGCTGACAGGAAGACTTCCGCCAGATGAGCCGCGTCCTCCGCAGTCTTCGGGTCCCGCTCTCGTATCCAGACTCCCAGTTCTGGGTCCACCAACCGCAGAAACTGCTCCAAAATCAACAGCTCCGCGATGTCTTTCACCATTGAGGTCTCTGGTTTAATCCATTTATTAAACAGCTCTTTTAAACGAACATACAGTTCACGGGGGGTTTCGTCCTGTTGAACGTCCAGGGCACGAAACCTTCTCCTATAGGTGTGGGGTGTTATTTCATACTTATTTAAAATTGCTTCCTTCACTTTATCATAATTGTCCATGTCAGCGATGTCCATGAGCACATATGCACTACGTGCTTTACCAGTGAGCAGAGGAACCAACTGGATAGCCCACTCCTCCTTATGCCAACTGCAGACCAAAGCAATCCTCTCAAATGTCGCCAGATAGTGCTTGATGTCGTCCTCGGGAGAGAGCAGATTCAGCCTGGGCTCGCGGTGTATCTGCGCTGTCCTCGGCTGCGCCTGCAGCGGTAGCTCCTCCTCCTGCGGGCCAACCCGACTGGCTGTCACCTTGGGGTCTCCCCCCGAAGCACCGTCGGCACTGCTGCATTCAGCCCGGCTCCCACACTCCTCTCTCAGCTCCGTCATTTGTGACTGCATCTGGTGAACTTGATGCTGCACAGACTGCCACCTTTGTTCTTGCAGAGCGGCTTCTTCCTCCATCTGACGGTCTCTGGCTGTCAGTGAGCGCACCAGGGACTTCACCAAGCTCGACAGTTCTCCCAGCTTGTCTAGTCCACTGGTCCCCTGCTCCTTAATTGCCATGCTAGTATCCAAGTCCTCTAATTGCTCCTGTTCTTTCATGTTCCTTTTGGCCATCGCTCCTTTTGTCCTGTGTTATCACTCCTTCTTTTGACAACACCTTTGTTTGACCAAACGTCACACCATCTGCTTAATTTGACATCGTCATACCTTCTGCTGACTTCTTCGTAGCCACGGTGAGAGTGGAGAATTCCTGACACCACTCGCCCGGCTGCGCTTTCCTCCTCACCACAGCCGTGAAACCAGACCACTTCTCTGTCACCAATTAGCGGGTACGAACCATTCCTAATGCCAAATGTCGAGAAACAGACCACTCCGGACATCAATTGTCACATGACCGAGCGGATGAGGCACCAGAGAAAGAGCGGAGGCTTCCAAAATAGTTTACAATCAGCAATTTTTTGTTTATTCCAAATAATCTTCACAGGCAATCACTCCATTGCACATCCGACACCCCACTGTAACCAAATGAAAACAACTGTTAATATGCACAGTGAGATAATTACCCTAATTGGCACATACCAAATCCTAGGTAAGACAATAAGCATTTTCATATTTTTCCACATACCCAAGAATATCTAAAAAGTGATAAATATTTAAATATTTCCCCCAGAATATTTACAGAATAAATAGAACCATAAATACACCATAAAAAATACAATAAATACTTCAATCCCCTGTTTACATATTAAATTCCCCTCTACTCAACCATCATATGATTTCTTCCTGCTGGTATCCTTTAAAAGGCCCTCAAACCCCCTGAGGAGTCTTTTGTCTGGATACCTTCAGGAAGCATGCTGGCAAAGGTACGTGGTTTTAAGATTAATTAATTGCCTTGCCCAATTAACAAAATTAATCAATAATTATCTCACAAAAGGGATTCAATTCAGTCAGAACACATTGTACAATTACAGTCTATGTGCATTTTTCCCATCAAATACAAGTTGATATTTACAAATATATTAGTTATGCTGCTAATAGGTTTAGTCAGCTGGGGGATCTCCAATAATGCACTGGGCTTCACGCCTTTCTTCACTCTTAATGAATTTTTTTTTTTTTTTTGCTGGTCATTAACCTCTGTTTGTTCTCTCCCATAGATTGAGTCCCCATCGTGCTGTTTGCGCTTTACATGTCTGTTCTTTTCATCTTCTCTATCCCCTCACCCCCCAGCCAGTCGCAGCAGATGACTGTCCCTCCCTGAGCCTGGTTCTTGTTACACCCAGGAGGGCGAAGGGGGGAGGAAGGATGAGGAAGCCAAGCTGTCAGACTTTGCAGCGGCTTTTATTGACTTTACCAGCTCACACGGCACGGCACACATTTACACAGCACATCGCTATACACCATTTTCTTTTCACTCTCTCTGGAACATTCGCTACTCTTCTTCTATTCTCCAACACTACAGTGTTTTTACACTCCAGAGCGCCACCTCTGGCGTAGAAACGCTACTGCTTTCACTGGCAATTGATTTTTCCTATACTCACCCCTCAAAAATTTAATGTCGTCCCGACATTACACCTTTCTCAAAAACTACTGTTTTTTTCTCTTTCACAGTCCACATTCGGTAACCATGTATTACATGTAAGTAGGGTATCACTAAACAGGAGTCAGAGTTCATTAAAGTCCATAAAGATGCAAACTGAACTAGCAGCAGATGCTAACATTGAGCTGGAGGGTTTCCACATGATACGGGCAGACCGAACACCAGACAGTGGCAAAGCAAGGGGCGGTGGAGTGATAATGTATGTTAACAACAACTGGTGCAGACCGGGACATATCACTGTTAAACAACGTCACTGCAGCAAAGACATTGAGTTGCTAGCTGTTAGCATGCGGCCTACATATCTCCCGAGAGAACACTCACACGTGATCTGCATTGTTGTTTATGCAAATCCGACGGCGAACGCTGGGACAGCGTGTGACGTCATCCATTCAGTAACCAGCAGGCTGCAGACAGAACACCCAGATGCTCTTCTCCTCATCTCAGGCGATTTCAACCATGTTTCACTATCTCCCATTCTACCCACGTTTACCCAGTATGTCACATGCCACACTAGAGACAGTAAAACACTGGACTTATTCTACGCAAACACTAAGGAGGCGTACACCTCATCACAACTCCCCCCACTCGGGAGATCGGATCACAACTTGGTTCATCTCCGGCCGGTGTACAAACCCCTAGTGCACAGACAAACTCCGGCCATGCGCACAGTGATGTTATGGTCTGAGGAGGCAATGGACACTCTAAAGGGCTGTTTTGAAGCCACCGCCTGGAAGCAGCTCTGCGATCCACATGGTGAGGACATCGATGGCCTCACTCACACCTTCACGGGCTACCTCAGCTTCTGTGTGGACAAATCCATTCCCACCAAGACCATACGGTGTTGCTCAAACAACAAACCCTGGATCAACCCTGAGATAAAACACTTCTGAGAGAGAAGAAGAGGATCTTCAGGTCAGGGAACAGGGAGATGCTGAAGTCCGTACAGAGGGAGCTGAGGAGAAAGATCAGAGAAGGCAAGGACAGCTTCAGGAGGAAGATGGAGGACAAGCTGCAACAGAGCGACATCAGCGGGGTCTGGAGAAACCTCAAAACCATCTCTGGGCTCCAGAATACCTCCCCCCAGGCCACGGGGGGCAGGGAGTGGGCGAACAATCTGAATCTGTTTTTCAATAGGTTTGACCAACCGCCCTCCCCCCTGACTGCACAACAACCACTGCTGCCTCTAAAGACATCAAGTCCTGCTGCCCACTCCCCACTCCACCAACACCCCCCCACTCCCAACACACAGCCCCCCATCCTGACCCTGACCAGGACCCAGGTGAGGACGGAGCTGAGGAAGATCAAGGCGAGGAAGGCGTTGGGACCGGACGGCATCAGCGCAAAGCTCCTCAAGTCCTGTGCAGACCAGCTGTGTGGGATTGTGACGTACATCTTCAACCTGAGCCTGAAGCTGGGGAGGGTACCACAGCTGTGGAAAACATCTTGTGTGGTACCTGTACCAAAAACTTCCCACCCCAAAGACCTGAACAGCTACAGACCGGTGGCCTTGACGTCCCACTTGGTGAAGACCCTGGAGAGACTGCTCCTTGCTCACCTCCGCCCCCTGGTGGAACCAGCGATGGATCCACTCCAGTTCGCCTACCAGCATGGCATTGGGGTGGAGGATGCGGTAATCTTCCTCCTTCACCGTTCTCTGTCCCACCTGGAGAAGCCCGGGAATGTGGTGAGGATCGTGTTCTTTGACTTCTCCAGTGCTTTCAACACCATCCAACCGATGATCCTGAAGGACAAGCTGCTGCGCGCAGGGGTGGACCAGCACCTGTCATCATGGATCCTGGACTACCTCACGAACCGGCCTCAGTTTGTGAGAACCCGGGACTGTGTGTCCGACACGTTCATCGGTAGCACGGGGCCCCCCCAGGGAACGGTGTTGGCTCCCTTCCTGTTCACTCTTTATACTGCGGACTTCTCACACAACACAACACACTGCCATCTACAGAAGTTCTCTGATGACTCTGCGATCGTTGGCCTCATCTCCAATGGAGATGAAGCTGAGTACAGAGGGCTTATCCAGGACTTCGTGGACTGGTGCCATCGGAACTGCCTCCAGATCAACGCGAGGAAAACTAAGGAGCTGGTGGTGGACTGCTGCAGGCAAGGACAACCCCTCACAGCACCAGTAAATATACAGGGAACAGACATAGAGATGGTGACATCCTACAAGTACCTGGGTGTTCATCTGAACAATAAACTAGACTGGTCACACAATACTGACGCACTCTACAAGAAGGGACAGCGCAGGTTGTTCCTACTGAGGAGACTCTGGTCTTTTGGTGTACAAGGGGTGCTGCTGAAGACATTCTATGACACGGTGGTGGCATCAGCCATCACTTTTGGAGTGGTCTGCTGGGGCAGTGGCATTACTGCAGCCGATAGGAAGAGACTGAACAAACTGATCAAGAAAGCTAGCTCCGTCCTGGGGCAGCGCCTTGATCCGGTGGAGGAGATAGGAGAGAGAAGGACGGTGGCTAAACTGTCATCTCTGCTGGAGTCCGAGTTCCACCCTATGCAGGACATACTGAATGCACTGAGGAGCTCATTCAGCAGCAGACTACATCATCCCAGGTGCACAACCGAGAGGTTTCGCAGGTCCTTCCTACCAACGGCTGTCAGACTGTACAACCTAAGCAGGGCTGCTCGCAGAGATAGCAAAAAGACGTAACAACCTAATAGTTTTTTGAATGCAAAAGATGCAATAGACTTACACAATGGTCCCCTCCGGCATACAACTAGGAAAATACCGGTCGCTATGGAGGGTGAGAATATGTATGGGCACATAATCATACCATGTAGGATAACCAAGTAGACGGTTGTGCTGTTTCATCCCATCTAGCAACAATGCTCTGCACTGTGTGTGTTTATACATTTACATATTTATTCCATCTAGCTACAATGCTCCACACTGGGTGTGTTTATGTTTATATTTATATATCTATATATTCATTCCATCTAGCTACAATGCTCCGCACTGTGTGTTTATATATCTACATATTATTCCATCTAGCTACATTGCTCCACACTGTGTGTGTTTATATATTTACATATTTATTCCACCTAGCTGCAATGCTCCGTACTGTGGGTGTTTATATATCTACATATTTATTCCATCTAGCTACAGTGCTCCGCACTGTGTGTTTATATACTCATATATTTATCCCATCCAGCTACAATGCTCTGCACTGTGTGTCTGTGTGTATATATATATATTTATAGTAATATGTACATATGTATATTAGCTGCTCTTGCTTGCTTGCTTTTTTTTTTTTTCTTGCCTTCTGATTATTGCTCTGAGTGTTGCTATCCCTGTGCTGTTGCAATCCTGGAATTTCCCCGTTGTGGGACTAATAAAGGCTTATCTTATCTTATCTTATCTTATCTTAACTGGTAATAGTCCATAGTACAGCATGTATCTCCTATTCCATGCAATACATTTGCAGAAGAAGTCTTTGTGCACGATAACCATCAACTGCTCCATCCATCATGGTGGGTATCTGCATCTTTCCTGAGAGTAAGGGTACTCAATCTAGTCATAGCCTACCAAATAAACCTTTGTGTAATGCCTGTGCCTTAGTGACACACTGAAGATCTTTTTTAGTAATCTCTAAAGGCTCTATTAATTTCTAAAGGATCTACAACTACCTGTCCATTACTTATAATACTGGTAATTGGTGTTTTAGATTCTAATTGTTTAATCTGCCATGCCAATAATTTTCCTGATTTTTCACCTTGTTCATAAAAGGTTTGCTTCAATCTTAGAAGACTCGAGGCAGCTCTATTCGCTGATTTTTTGTCATATTCAGCTCTCAGAATCAGTAATTCATTCTCTAATTTGGGATTACTTCCTGCATACACTTTTTCTTGAAGAATTTTTATTTTACGTTCCAATTGGGCTCTCTCCTCTCGAGTCTTCCTAGATTTTGAACCTGTATAACTAATAATATGCCCCCTAATAAAAGCTTTGAAAGCTTCCCACTTTATACATGCTGATGTTTGTGTAGTGTTGATATCAAAGAACTCATCTATCTGTTTTTCTATGTACATAACAAATTCCTCATCTTGAAGCCATTTATGCTGAAATTGCCACCTACCAGGAACCTTTGTCAATTTCTTATCTACATATATTATACAGCAGGGTGCGTGATCAGAAATCACAATGTTATCATAGAAACAATTTTGAATCTTGGACCTTAATTCTGTGGAGATCAAAAAATAGTCAATACGTGAAAATGTCTTGTAGGTGTTAGAATAACAAGAATAGGCTTTGACTTGTGGTTTCATTTCTCTCCATATATCTAGCAATCTCAGTTCTTTCATAAAATGATTAATGGTCATCCTACATCCATTGTGCGTACAATCCTGTCCTGTTGACCTATCTATACTGGGATTCAATGTACAATTAAAATCCCCTGCTATTATATATAGCCCTGTGAGTGATGCTAAAGTAAGAAATAAATTAACGAAGAAGTTTTGATCATCTATATTGGGACCATATAAGTTCACCAGATTTATATTTTCTAATAACAAAGATCCTTGGATGATTGGATATCTTCCCAATTTATCTCCAATTACATTTTTCACTTGAAATGGGACTGATTTATGTATGAGAGTCATGACTCCCCTGGCTCGAGATGAAAATGATGAGGTGAATACACTTCCCTGCCATCTACTCCTTATTCTTTTTACATCCTCCTCTATTAGATGAGTTTCTTGTAAAAACACAATTTTTGAACCTATGTTTTTTATTTTATTCAAAACTTGTTTAAGTTTTTTTAGATTTTGTAGACCTCTGCAATTCCATGATGTTAAATTAAGCTTAACGCTTTGGTCTATGATCAATAAAGAGTTTGAGATTACCTTGCAATATAAACATGCTCATACAGAGAAGCAAAAACATGGATGGTTGAACATTCATCCCACAAACTACACACAAATTCCCCCTTCCCACATTCGTGGTAATCCCCCCCAAAATCAAAAAAAAAAAAAATCTGTCTCCCGCTATAGCCTGAATCTGCTCCTCCCCCGTGAGGATCAGTCAAACCACTCACTCTTTCCTCCTCTCAATCACCCTGACTCTGCTACTTTTAATGACATGACAATAACTCTCTTCTGTAGTTTTTCCAATTTAACTCCAAAATTTTATAGCAACTTTGTACATCATAGCTTTTTTTTTTTAATATATAATACCATCTATATTTTGTAGACATGCTATATGTTTCAAATCAGTCAGATACTTGAACACTTTCTTAAATATTCTACCTTTTATATCTTGTTCTTGCTTCATGCTTGGCTCTCGCCAGTCTCTCCTTGGATCTGCTTAATGAGTTCCTGCGCCTCCTGAGGGGTCTTAAAGACTTGGGTTCTCCCTTTATACGTGACCAGCAGTCTTGCTGGATGAATCACTCCGTGACAAATTCCAAGGCTGCGCAGCTCTTTACGGGCGCGGTCAAACTGTTTCCTTAATTGTTGGATTCCTGTGGCCAAATCTGGGTAGAACCGCACCTGTTGATCCTGGTATTTAATTTCTCCTTTAGTACGCGCTGCGCTGGAGACCATCATCTTGTCCCTGTAGATGAGGAACTTCATAATTAGCGTCCTCGGTGTTGTCTTCTTATCTCTCGGTGGGCCGATTCGGTGTGCGCTTTCCAAGACGACTGATGACTGTAGATCTGCGTCATTCAGCGTTTCTGGAATCCACTTTTCCAAAAAGGAGCACGCATTCTGTTCCTCCACCCCCTCCGGAAGGCCCACAAGCCTTAAATTATTCCGTCTTGACCAGGATTCTAAGTCCAAGACGTTATCTTCCAGACGTTTATTTTTTAATTCCAATGTTTGGACCTTTAATTGCAGGCTGTTGACGTCATCTTCAGCGTTGGAGATCCGGAGCTCTGCCTGCGATATTCGCTCCATACAGTCGCTTAATTCTTTTCTCATAGCTTCAATCGCAGCTATAATCCCATCAAACTTAAACGAAAAGTCTGTTCTCATAGTGCTGATGGCAGCAAGGACCGCATTCGTTCCTTCGGCAGTCACCGCACCACCGCTAGCTCCCTCCTCAGCCATGGTCACAGGCGATTTATCTGCTGCGTCACGAGCATGGAAATCTGTTAACTTGGCTTGTCTCGACGAATCAGTTTTTCCTCTGCCTGATTTCACAGCCTTAGTTTTTACCATATCCGCCCCCAAACGCTAGAGTAGGTTTTTGTTCCAATTGGGAGAGTTTTAGCCTACTTTTTTATCATTAGGAGCAGAGCAGAGTGGAGCACACCCTTCTACGCGGCCGCCATAACCGGAAGTCCCACGTGGTGACAATGTTAGTCAGTGGTGCCCTTGTTGTCTTATTGGGACGTTTGTTCTTCAAACAACTGCAAACTTTAGTGATGTAGTGCTCCACATTTCTTTGCATATGAGCCCAATAAAAACGCTCTCTTATCAAGTTCATCACTCTCTCTACCCCTAAATGACCCATGTTTTCGTGGAGCTCTTTGAACACGAGTTTGTGAAACTTTTGGGGTAGAAGTAGCTGGTCATGTGTTGCTTTCTCCTGTAAAGCAGTCCATCATCTTCCAAGTACAGCTTGTGTTTTTGCCTGACTAAAGCTGCAATTTTACTGTTCTGCTGCTTTACACTTCTTGGCCATTGTTTTGATAACACATAGCGCAACACCTCTTCAATCACGGAGTCTTCTTCTTGAGTTCTTTTTAGATCAGTCTTTGATATTTCAGCTACAGAGCTGGCTTCTTTATCTGCTTCACTAATGAGAGTAGAAATAAGATAAGATAAGATAAGATAAGCCTTTATTAGTCCCACAACGGGGAAATTCCAGGATTGCAACAGCACAGGGATAGCAGCACTCAGAGCAACAATCAGAAGGCAAGAAAAAAAACAACAAAAAAAAAAAAAACAAGCAAGAGCAGCTAATATACTGTACATATGTACATATTACTATAAAATATATATATACACACACACAGACACACAGTGCAGAGCATTGTAGCTGGATGGAATAAATATATGAATATATGAACACACAGTGCAGAGCATTGTAGCTAGATGGAATAAATATGTAAATATATAAACACCCACAGTACGGAGCATTGCAGCTAGGTGGAATAAATATGCAAGTATATAAACACACAGTGCGGAGCAATGTAGCTAGATGGAATAATATGTAGATATATAAAAACACAGTGCGGAGCATTGTAGCTAGATGGAATAAATATATAGATATATAAATATAAACACACCCAGTGCAGAGCATTGTAGCTAGATGGAATAAATATGTAAATATATAAACACACACAGTGCAGAGCATTGTTGCTAGGTGGGATGAAACAGCATAACCGTCTATTTAGTTATCCTACATGGTATGATTATGTGCCCATACATATTCTCACCCTCCATAGCGACCGGTATGTTCCTAGTTGTATGCCGGAGAGGACCATTGTGTAAGTCTATTGCATCTTTTGCATTCAAAAAAAAAAAAAAAAAAAAAAAAAAAAAAAAAAACACTATTAGTTTGTTACGTCTTTTTGCTATCTCTGCGAGCAGCCCTGCTTAGGTTGTACAGTCTGACAGCCGTTGGTAGGAAGGACCTACAAAACCTCTCGGTTGTGCACCTGGGATGATGTAGTCTGCTGCTAAATGAGCTCCTCAGTGCATCCAGTATGTCCTGCATAGGGTGGAACTCGGACTCCAGCAGAGATGACAGTTTAGCCACCATCCTTCTCTCTCCTATCTCCTCCATCGGATCAAGGCGTTGCCCCAGGACAGAGCTAGCTTTCTTAATCAGTTTGTTCAGTCTCTTCCTATCGGCTGCAGTAATGCCACTGCCCCAGCAGACCACTCCAAAAGTGATGGCTGATGCCACCACCGTGTCATAGAATGACTTCAGCAGCGCCCCTTGTACACCAAAAGACCTGAGTCTCCTCAGCAGGAACAGCCTGCGCTGTCCCTTCTTGTAGAGTGCGTCAGTATTGTGTGACCAGTCTAGTTTATTGTTCAGATGAATACCCAGGTACTTGTAGGATGTCTGGTGACTGGGCAGAGCCATGGTTCATTTTCTTGTGACTTTACCTTGACTGCCTGTGCCACACAATTCATCACATCAGGATCAACACTTTGTGTACATCTGTTCATGTACTGCTCCATATCTAGAGGCATACGTGAAAGTCCGTCTGCATCTCTGTTTGCTTTTCCAGGGCGATACTTAATCACAAATTGGAAATCAGCTAGTTCTGCTACCCACCTCTGTGTGGTTGCATTTAACTTTGCGGTGGTGAGCACATACGTTAGGGGATTATTGTCCGTGTAGACCGTGAATGGTGGGGAATAGTACAGATAATCCCGAAACCTCTCACAGATGGCCCACTTCATGGCGAGAAACTCCAGCTTCCCTGAATGAAGGTGGTAGTTCTTCTCTGGATTTGACAGTGTCCTGGAGCCATACGCTATCACCACCAGTTTGTCTTGTTGTCGCTGGTATAACACCGCTCCCAGCCCCTCCTGTGAAGCGTCACAGTGCAAAATGAAGGGTTCCTCAAAGTTCGGGTAACCTAACACTGGGGGTTGGGTGAGAAAGTCAACAAGCTGACAAACTACTGCTTGATGCTCTGGGCGCCACCTGATCACTTGGGATGAGGGCAAGTGGCCACCATCGTTCTTTTTGACATGTTTCTTTGAGTTTTTCTTTGCTTTATCTGTGTGGTCGTTAGCAAGAAGGTCGTAAAGAGGCTTTGCTATGCGGGAGAAGTTTGGGATATAGCTACGGTAATATGAAATAAAACCTAGCAATTTCCTTAACTCTCCAACAGTGGAAGGTTGCTGCTGTTTGAGTGTCTGCACCGGGGCAATGTCCACAGGGTCCATGGTGTAGCCCTGTCCTGTTACCATTTTACCAAGAAAACCTACCTGCTGCTTGAATAACTCACATTTCCGGGGAGTCAGCTTCACCCCATGGCTTTGATAGCTGTGCAGGACGCTTCTCAGGTCTCACAAGTGATCTTCAAAAGTCTGTGAATGAACAAGGTTATCATCGAGGTAAGGCAGACAAATATCATCTCTCAACCCCCACAAGCACTCCTCCATAGATCTTTGGAATGCTGCTGGTGCTGAGGACAAACCAAATGGAATTCTTACCCACTCGAACAAACCCCAGGGAGTGATAAATGCAGTAAGGGGCCTACTTGACTCTTCCAAGAAACCCTGGTGATACGCTTTCCCTTGGTCGAGGACTGAAAACCACACACTCCCACTTAGACTGTTTAGCATATCTTGTATGCGGGGAATCGGGTGTCTGTCAGGAATAGACTTCTTGTTCAGCTCTCTAAAGTCACAACACAAACGCAGACCTCCATCTTTCTTTCACACACAGACAATTGGACTGGAATACGATGACTTGGATTTGGTGATCCAGCCCCTGTTAAGCAGGTCTTCTAAATACTCCTTTACTTCTTTATGAAGTGGTTTGGGAACAGAAACATAAGTCTTTTTGACAGGAGTGGGATCCTTGAGTCAGATCTTCAACTGTAAAGAGGGAATTGTCCCTACATCATACTCATCACAGGAAAACACTTGCCGTTCCTCCCGTAAGAGCTGTTTTACTTGCTCTTGCTGTATGGGCAAGAGATGATCAAGGGGAACTGGAGGGTCCCACATGTCCATAGTCTCCTTGACAGCACAGTTCATCTCGGTCTCTTTATTTCTTCCTGTTTCACTCGTCGTCGGGTCGACTGTCACTTGGTTTACAGCAGGGGGTCTAATATCTGCCGGGTAAGCAGTTTTAACTCTCTGTGTTTCCCCCAAAATGGTCTTAGCGGGCAGCTGGATATCACGGGACGTACTGTTTGTTATAGGTATTTTGAACATCGATCGCCTCCCTTTCTATAACTGCACCAACCCACTTTGCATCTGCAAACCCTCTGGTAACTGGGTGTACTGACTCGGCTGAAATAAGACGTCTTGTGTGTCTGGAAGTGAGCCTGCTCTGACACAACCTTTGACTGCTTTGGTTTGGCCAGCAGGGATGGTAACCAACTCACTGCCAACTTTTACCATTCCTTCTCCTAACCTATCCTCCTCACTTTGCATCACTTTCAGAAATACTTCTGGTTTTTTTTACAGTCAAATGAGAAGGCTGCACTAACAGCTTCACTGATGGCACAAGGCGGTTTAATGCCCATCTTCAGGATATGGTCAATCACGTTGAACCCAATGATAGGTGGCTCTGCCACTCCGTTCTCCTTCACCACTAGCACAGGAACTAAGAGTTCCACCGGTGGGTGACTAACTGTTGGCAGCTTAAATGTGACTTCAACCCACCGTGAGAATGGAATCGGTGTCTGGTTCACTGCCCTCCCATTCAGAATACTTGGTCCCACCAACTCAGCTAAGTCTCTGACGGTGGTGTGTGGCAGGTGCTCCTGTCTCCAGGTGTCGTTCATTAAACAGACCTGTGACCCTGTGTCCCACAATGCTTGTGTCTCCTTGTCATCGAGGAAGCAGGTGATGACGTATCTTTTTCCAACCAAATTGAGTAACTGTAATTGGCGATTAGGGGACAGTAGATTAACACGGACCGTTTCTTCAGGAGGTGCCTCGGCCTGAGCTACCAGCCTCGCTTCTAACCTCCGAATACTGTCAGTAACTAGCTCATACAGTTCTTGTGTGTTAGCTTGTTCTGATGTGGTTGCGACAGTATTGGCCGCCGTGTCTACTTGCCCTGTCCTTCTTCCGAGTCTCCTCCCTATCCGACATTCCCTTGACATGTGGCCGCTGAATCCACATCTGAAGCAGTGGTCGCATTGATCACCATTGCTGGTGGACTGACAGCTCTTGCAGCCACGTGTCCTCCTGACTCTTTGAGCATGAGGTGCTCGGGGAGACTCACGTATGGTCTTTTTGATCTCCTCCATGTCACTCTTCAGATGCGTGACTATGTCCAGGAGCTCAGATTCCGTACGGGTCACTGTGCTTTGGGCTTTAAGGTTTTTACCTTTTGTCAATGGTGGAGAGCGCTCTGGGCCATCCACTTCTGTCTCTGTTGCATACTGACCCGTTTGGTTTTCCACTCGGCATTCTCGAACTCTTGGTTCTTTCATGTGCCTTTTAAATTTCTGGTGCCGTTCCCATTCAAGACTGGCTGCTGCATTCGTCTTTGAAATCAGTAGCTCATCAGTGACGGCAGGATCCTCCAAATAACGCTTCAGTTGATATTTCACATCAACACTGATCAGTCCTGTTTCCACCGCCCTCAGAAACTTCCTCTGAATAAGGTCAGAACTAAACTGCTCTTCCGTGCCAAGCTCTCTGGATGCTGCTAAAAGTCTTTCCTTTTGCTCAATGGCACAAAACTCTCCCTCAGGGAGAATGGGAGGAAACATGGAGAGGAGAAGGGAACAATTATTACTTGCAGCTGGAGGAGAGAACCCAGTGGACTGCTGATACTGGGCCTCCCCCTCGGGAGACAGGCAAGGTTCAGTGTTAAAGAATGATTTAAAATGGAAAAAATACTTGCCTGTCATCCCGGTTGATGACCTGCACAGCTGCAAAGGACAGAAACTCATCCCTCTCCGTGCCAGCGATGACGTAGACCCCTCTGCAGACTATTGGAGGAGCTGTCTCCTTGACGACGGAGGTAGAGGGGCCGGGGTGAATCCAGTGTACCTCTCGGCAGCTGAAACGACGATGGCCGCTTCTGAAGAGGAGGGCTTATCCTGGTGTTTCCTAGCGGGATGACACTACCTATGGACGGCTGACACTGATGGTGAAGCGGGGGAGAGA
Organism: Pholidichthys leucotaenia; assembly: GCA_020510985.1. Lineage (NCBI taxonomy): Eukaryota > Metazoa > Chordata > Actinopteri > Cichliformes > Pholidichthyidae > Pholidichthys > Pholidichthys leucotaenia. Next base: position 270,028,086 of record CM035844.1, on the reverse strand, counting down.
ACAGCTGCAGACTGTGGAGCGCGTTCCCGCTTGGGCTCCGCGAGGAACGCCGCCCTCCCCACACCAGGAAACATGCGCTGGAGTGCGTAGACCGAAGTGATCAGGTCCGCGTACTTAGGGTAATCCCAGAGACTAGGATGCGCTTCCAGAATTACCTCCACTGCATCCAGGCTGCTCCATTTCGCCTTGGGTCTGCGGGCTTTATGGGCCTCATCCATAAAGTCCTGGATGAAGGTCGCCACCCATTCTTCCTCCACCATGGATGCCTCACCGCTAATTTCCGGCATGGGAGCAGCGCACCGAAGGCATAGTGGGGCAAAACCGGTGGGTGGAAACACAGTTCGGTAAATGACACAAAAAGAGAAAAAAGGGATGTGTGGGTGAATCTGTTAAATCCTCTTTACTGGCTGGGTCATTCTGTTATAAACCCCCCATGCGCCCTTCCGTTGCGCATGGTGGAGAGAAGGAAGAATAAGGATTTAAGCGCAGGGTTCACAGAACACACATTTATTGATGACAGTTCAGATACAGATGAACACGTTAGTCATAGTACCAAGAGAATGCGCTTGGAGAGCGGGGAAGACTACAGCGCATTTAACTACTCGGGGGAAACGTAAACGGGGCAACAGCCTAAGCGTAGTTGTTTGCTGCGGGGAGGAACGCCACCAGAAGCGCAGCAGAATACTGCCAGGGGAGAAACACTTCTGGTTCAGCATAGCAGTGAACCACGGAGAGAAACACAAGCAGTTTACTCACAAGTAAAAACAGTCCCGAAAGTCCAGTACTCCCAGCAAGCATAATCCAAATGTCCTTCTGACATGACGGTCACACCAAGGAGAGTAGACGTGACTCGTACAATGACCCAGTGGCGTTTGACTAGCGAATAGCTGCTTAAATCCAAACGCCGCTGGTCACACAAATTGGGAGCACCTGAGGTGCGGGAAAGATAATTACAGGGGCTGGAACAGCTTTTGGAATTATGGAGAGCAAGGGTGGCAGGACCAACAAACTGTCAGCAGCGTGGGAAAAAGATCACAGAGGCTGACTAACAGCTGCCGGTTAGGCAGTGGTGAAGATGATGGAAAAAATACACAAAATGCACATAAACAGTGAAGCCAGAACCCACAGAGAGATCAGGGCCAAGCCGGGGAAAACCAAGCCGGCTTGGCTCATGACAAATTCAGTTTCTTTTATTTTGTTGTTTATATTTTAATTACTAATGAACGTTCAACTTTTGAAAAGGATTTCAATTCATTTCCTGGGAAGATTTGTTCATTTCAATTTAGTTCTATTGAGTAAAAATCGCTCATTGTACTGCAGCCTTTATTCTTTCTGCGATTTTCATTTTATTATTATTATTATTATTATGAGTTTCAAATCTCTCAAGTGCTTAAGTCCAAAATTAATTGTCATTCAATACAAATATTACTTGAAGGCAGCTGCCTCTGTCATGAAGCCCTGAAGTCCTGACTAAAAACACATCCAACATTTTCATTACATTCTATTCATCCATTCATCTTCTTCCGCTTAATCCTTTTCGGGTTGCGGGGGGGGGCTGGAGCCTATCCCAGCATCTTTGGACGAGAGGCAGGGTACACCCTGGACATTTACAGCTTTTAACCAACAGTTAACTACTGTCTTCATAGTTTGTAAAAGAAAACACCATCATGCTGGCAGAATTATTGATTTACGACAAATGTTTAAAAAAAAAAGGCAATATTTTACCTCCCCCAGCAGCTGCAACAGTCTTCCTCTCTATCTGGTTCGTTGTCCATTCTCCATGTTTGTTTTCTGTTTGAAAAGTATTTTTTCAGTCGGTGACTTTTGTTTACATTCCAACACAACGCTGCACGTAGTACAAAAGAATTTATCCCCGCTTTATGAAAAATACTCGGAAATTGTTGAGCATAGTCTTTAGCGGTGACGTTTGTTGATAAAATAAGACTCTCACGATTAATTAAGCCAATTTAGATTATCACACGTCGGCAATTCTGCTCATTTAAACAGAGAAGTAAAGATGTGAGCGTGCGGCACAGGGAATTCTTGTGCGATTGTTAAATCACGTGAGACTTCAGCCGGCTGCTTGCTTTTTGTGCTTTCAAGAGCATTATATTAAAAAATTGATCCACAAATTTTGTGGATCAATACCAGCTCAGTCAAACATGATTTGATTCAAATCGGAGAATCGATCTTTTGAACCCACCCCTGTTCAGAAGTACAAGAGGAACAACAGACATGATATTTGTTGCAAGACAAGTTCAAGAAAAATCTAGAGAGCAGAACCAGGACTTGTTTATGGCCTTCATCGACCTATCCAAGGTCTTTGTTTCTCTAAATCATGATTCACTCTTGACTATTCTGCAGAGAACTGGCTGTTCCATGAAGTTCATCACCATCCTGAGGCTTGTACACAGCAATATGACAGTAGATGTCAAACACAACAGCTCATTATCAGCAGGCATTTTCAATTCAAACCAGAGTTACACAAGGCTGTGTGATTGCTCCATGTTTGTTCAACATCCACCTCACTGTGCATGTTTAATCTCAGTCTTAGTTTGTGGAAGGTTCCTGTTTTGTGGAAGACCTCCTGTGTGGTTCCAGTGTCAAAGAATGTGCGCCCTAGGGAGCCTACCCATTGTAGACCTGTGGCCTTAACTTGCCATCTGAAGAAGACTCTTGAGAGGATCATCCTCAGCTACCTCCGACCCCTGTTGAGCACACTGCTGGATCCCCTGCAGTTTGCTTACTGACCCAGGATTGGAATGGAGGATGCAGTTGTTTAGCTTTTGCAAAGGTCGCTGTCTCTCCTGGAGAATATTGGAAGCTCTTCTGCAATTTCCCAAATACATCTACTATTCCAATACAATCAGGGAATGTTAAATATTTAGGAATAGATATTTCCCCCAGGCTCTCAGAGTTATTGCGACTAAATCATATCCCCCTTTTAAAAAAGATACAAGATGATCTTACACGCTGGAGGACACTACCTTTATCATTAATGGGAAGAGTCGCAACCATTAAAATGATGGTCCTTCCTAAAATTATTTGTTCTCAATGATCCCTACCCAACCATCAATGGCCTGGTTTAAGTCTCTAGACTCAAATATAAGTAAATTTTTATGGAAGGATAAACAATCACGGATTAGTTTAAAAACCCTCCAAAAAGCAAAAGAGTTCGGAGGCTTAGATTTACCAAATTTTTTTAAATTACTTTTTAGCCAATAGATTGCAGTTTGTTTCAAAATGGACAAAATCAACCCCACTAGGGAACCCCTGTTTAAATGCTGAACAGGCTCTCTGTGGGTCACTAAATATCTCTGACTTACCTTTTATAAGTCCCTCTATTAAACACCATGAGTGTTTTAAAAGTATTAATATCAGTTCCTCTCTGACGGCTTCGTGGAAATTTTTAAAAATAACAGGGTCTTCACTTGTCCCCTGTAAACTCACGCCCATTTGGAATAATCCTGATATCCTGCAACAAAAGAGGACATTAAAATTTCCACTATGGCAAGAGAAGGGAATAAACAACTTAGAACATCTTATTCAAGGTGGAAATTTTATCCAATTTCAGGATCTAGTGTCACAACACGAAATCAGTGATAAAAAGTATTTTGAATATCAACAGCTTAAATCCATAATAAAAGCAAGATTTAATCTTAATCAGACAGATTTAGAAGTACCAGTTAAGGTGGCAGAGTTTCTAAATCTCTGTTCCTCAAAATTGATATCGAAAATATATGGACTATTATCAAAGTTGGATGAGTCCATATCTCTTCCAATATCAAAATGGGAGACAGACTTATCGATTAATAAGGAGGAAAGTTTCTGGACACAAATATGTTTAAACACTTTTAAGATGACTAAAAACTCTAACTTACAACTTATACAGTATAAAGTTCTACATAGAATTCATTATACAGGACAAAGGATGTTCAAAATGGGCCTGAGTCACACAGATATCTGCTCTCACTGTACTAGCAATGTCCCGGATAGCTATATGCATGCTATGCGGTCCTGTGCACCGGTTCAAAAGTTCTGGCAGAAGACATGTGAAGACCTGTCGGCGTGGCTTGGGTATAGTGTCCCACCCTCACCCACACTTTTCATATTAGGTGATTTAAGTGAAATAAATATAGATGCAAGGATGTCACACATGGTTCTCACTGCCTTATGCATCGCAAAGAAAGCTATCCTCATGAAGTGGAAAACAAGAAATAACTTATGCACGACTTACTATAATAACTTACTATTGGATTATATTAGCCTGGAAAGAATGTCAGCCTCCTCAAATAATCAACTGGCGGAATTCAATTCTCTCTGGTCCCCGCTTATTAATTCTATAATCTGAGGGGTGGCGGGCGGTGACTCACTCTCCTTGGCACCTCTGGCGGCTGGCTGCGCCCCAACCACAGGTGTCCGGGGGGCCTGTTCCGGGGTGGCCGTCTGTCTGGCCCTGGGGGTGGGGGGTGGGGAGGGGGCTGTGGGGGGGGGAGGGTTGGGCTGTGGCCCCTGGCCGGCTGGCCTCGCCCCTCGGGGGGGGTCTGGGTCTGGCCCTGGCCCCCTGGTGCTTGGGGGGGGCGTCCCCCCGCCCCGGGCCGGGGTCGGGTGTGTGCCGGCGGTGGGGGTTGTCCCTGATGCATCCTTGCGCGGTGGGGTCGTGTGTTTCCTGGGGACCTGGTGCCGCCCTGGGGCTGGTGCCCGCATCCTGGGTCGCCCTCCTCGTTCACTGGGGTCTGCGGGTGGGGGTGTGTGTGGGTGTGAGTGTAGGCTTGTGTATGAGCGGATGTGGAAGTGGGTGTGTGTCGAGTGGGCAGGTGGGGTTGTGTGTTTGTGTAGGTGGGTATGTGTGATGGTGGGTGGAGTTATGTGTGTGTATGGAAGCGGTTACTTGTGGGTAGATGTCTAGGGGGCGGAGGATGTGTGTATGGGTAGGAGAGCTTTGTTGGGTGGCAGGGGTTGGGCAGTCCATCTAGTGGCATGGGGGCTGGCGTTTCGGGGCATGCTTGTCCCGACCGCCCTGCTGTTGTGTTGGCGGGTGAGGCACTTTGCTACATCGCCCCTGGTGTCATTGGCAGCGGGTGTGTGTTGGTGCTTGGGGGTGGCTGGGGGGTCATTGGCGCAGGTTGTTGGCCGTGTTTCCATTGGGTTGTTCCGGGGTGGCTGTGGTTGCAGGGCGGCCTGCAGCTGTCGGTGTGTGTCTGGGGTGGGTGGTCGTGGGCCTGCGTGGGTGCTCGGGGGTGTCGCCCGGCGTGTTGGGCGCTGTGTGGGTCCGGCCCATTGTTCACTATTGTGACTGTTGTTGTCCATGTTTGTGTGTGTAAGATGAGTGGAAGTATGTTTGGCTGTCCCATCATGTTAGTGGTGCTGGAGCGCCGGGGCATGATGCTGGTGGGTCCTGGGCTGTTTCCACTGGCGGCCCTCGCCCTGGGTTGGGATTTGGGGGCAGTGGGTGGCCTCATAAACCAGTCTGCAAGCTGGCTTCTGGGGGGGGACGGCCTTGCTTTTAGACCGCCTACCTCCCAGTCTTATTTCCCGCCCTCCCCCTCCCCCTGATCTTTTTTTGTTACATTTAGGGCTTTGGGGTGGGGTGGGGGGGTGCCGCACTGTGTCGGTGAAGGGGATACCTTTGCCACGTGGTGGGGCTGCACTCACCTCAATTTTAATTGCATTTTAGACACTGAGGGCTTGGGGGGATGGGGGCTCTGCTGCTCATCACAGTGGCTAACGATGCTTCAATCACTATCTCCCCAATGTTAATTGCACTTTAGTACTCCACACATTTATACACAATTATATCATATAACTGACACACACCCACCATGTTCTGTGCGGGGGGAGGAGGTGGGGGTCTTCCCCCACCCCTGTTGCCCTGCTCTTGCTGGGGGCGTGGGGGCCTGGTGGGGAGCCTGGGACCTATCATGTTGTCAAAATCCCTGGATGCTACTAATATATAGATACAACCAAGGAAGTGACGGGGGGCTGAATATGAGTCTAAGTGGGAATGAGAGGGTGATGAATGGAGGGGGTGATGGTGGGTCGGTTTTGTGCGGCTCTTTGCATACCGGGTGGCATCTTGGGGCGCCTGTGGTGGTCTGCTGATTGTTCGCTCAGATGGGCGCCGGGGGGTGGGGGTCTGCTTCTGTGGCCTGCGCCGGTGGCCTCCCTGGTCACTGCCGGGCACTGGTGCATGTTCAGGCTCGCTGCATCTGCTTCGCAGCCACCTTTTGAAATAAAGGTGAATGAGGAGTGAATTTGAGTGGGTACTGGAGTGAGAGAGAATGGGTCGGTCTGGGTGAGTGAGAGGGGTGTGCATGGGAACATGTGGGTGTGAAGGTATGGGGAGGAGTGTGCCTGCGAGTCGGGAGGTGCTGGATTAAGGGGGGTAGTGCCTCTCGGCAACGTGGGCTCACTGGGCGAGGGGACTAATTTGGATGTGGGGGTACCCAGGGTGTGTGGCCGAGGCGCTGGGGCGGGGCCGCTGTGGGGGTGCCTGTGGGGGGTCGCGCCGGGGGGCACTGGCTGGTCTCTGTCCTGGGGGGTGGGGTCGCTGGCCTCTTGGTGCCTGGGGCCCAGGGGCGGATGTTGGCCCCGCTGGGGGGATGGGAGTCGAGCGGGTCCAGGGGTGTGGGCTCACCGCGCCGGCCGCCGGGTGGCCTGCCTCCCCTCGATCGTCCCTCCGGGGGTGGATGCCTGGCTTTCCTGGGGCTTGCTGACCTCGGGGCTGGGGGTTGGTGGCGCTGCCTTACCTGCTCGGGGTCCTCGGGGGGAGAGCTGCTGCGACCGGCCCTCCGCTCGTATGTTTCCTGACAAACCACTCACATGCACACACTTATTTTGCGCGCGTTCTCATATATAGGCACACAGACATACATGCACAAGTGTCTCTCCTTTAACAGGTGCAGAAACCAGACTCGTGTTGAGACATCTCCGGTGGAAGAAGCAGTTTCTTTTGTTTGTTTTAGTTGTCGGGTTTTTTTTGTTTGGTTTTTTTTTTAATTTTTTTTTTTTTTTTTGTCTGTTCCCCTCCCTTTTCTTTCCTCCCTTCACACACTTCCTTTCCCTCTTCCCCATCCTTTTGGGTCTTCCATGGGTAAAACAATTAAAATAAAGTATTAAAAGTTATTACAGGAGGAGTTTACAACAATATACATGCAAAGTTAGGCACTGTATAGGCTCCTCTTGGCAAAGTAAATCTGTTTTGGCACAGTAGGGTGACAGATCCCTGTTCTGTTTGCCTAGCTGCCTGACAGGACAAGGGGAAAAAAAAAAAAGAAATGGAGGATGCAGTTGTTTAGCTTTTGCAAGGGTCACTGTCTCTCCTGGAGAATATTGGAAGCTCTGTGAGAGTCATGTTTTTTGACTTTTCCAGTGCTTTCAATACAATTCAATCGGCATTACTGAGGGAGAAATTGGAGGGAGCAGGAGTTGACTGCCACCTTACTGCATGGACTATTGACTAGCTCATGAACAGACCGCAGCACGTGAGGTTGCATGACTGTGTGTCTGAGGTGGTGGTATGCAGTACAGGGGCCCCTCAGGGAACAGTGCTCTCCCCTTTCCTCTTTCCTCTTTACACATCAGGTTTCAGATATAATTCCACCAGCTGTCACCTTCAGAAGTTTTCCGACGATACAGCTATTGTTGGATGTGTGTCAGAGGGAAACAATCTGGAGTACAGGAGGGTCATCTCTGACTTCATCATCTGGTGTGAATTCAACCATCTTCACATCAACTCCAGTAAGACAAAGGAGTTGATGGTTGACTTTTGGAGGAAACCATCAACAGCTGTACCGGTAAATATCCATGGTCTTGACATTGAGGTGCTGGATAGTTACAAATTACTGGGTGTTCTCCTCAGTTACAAATTGGACTGGTCAGATCACACCAAAGCTCTGTTCAAAAAGGGACAAAGTCGGCTCCATCTGTTGGGCAGACTGACGTCATTTGGGGTCTGCAGGTCATTATAAATGATTTTTTACAACACTGTGGTGGCCTCTAGAATTTTTTTATGCAGTTGTTTGCTGGGGTAGTGGTAGCATGAAGAGGGACAGGAAATGCTTGAACAGATTGGTCAAGAGGGCAAGTTCCACGCTGGCTGGTCCCTTGGACTCCATTGAGGTGGTAGGGGAGACAAGGATGTTAGTTAAGCTAACATCTATTATGGACAGCACCTCTTACCCCCTACATGAGTCTGTGGAGGCCCTGGGCAGTTCCTTTAGTGGTAGACTGTTACAGCCACTGTGTAGGACTGAACGTCACCATAGGTCCTTCATCCCAACAGCAGTTAGACTGTATATTATACACACTGGATAAATACTTGCCATAAACGTGCATCTATGTATATTATTTTACTGACGTACATAGTACAATTTGTACATATATTAAATATTATTGATCTTGTGTTTTTAGTAGGTTTTTTATTGTTGTTGTTATTTTCTAATTTTTGGTTTCTGTTCTTCTTTTCTAACTTTGTGCTGCTGTGGCAAATGAATTCCTTATCTTACTGTTACTTATCCAAAACAATCTTCCAAACTGACTTGCTCTTCACTATAGAATGGATAGCAGCTTGTCCAGTCTTCACAGACTTAAATCTGAATCAAAAGTCACCTGGTTCAATGTCCTTATGCTGATAGCATGCTGTGTACAAACAACCTCCATGACATGTAAAGGTCAATCAGTGTCTTCAATATCAGCTTCAATAAATTTGGTCTTAATCTTAACATCTCTAAAACCAAGGTCCTTGTTCAACCTCGGCCAGGGAAAAACATTACCTCCCTGACTACAAATCCAGTCACTGTAGATGGAGAACCACTTGAATTTGTTGATCTGTTAGGTTACCTGGGAAGTCACTTTACCCAGGTCAATAATGTTGATAAGGAAATCCAAAGTAGAATCTCCAATACAGAATCAGCCTTTGCCAAACTGAAGAGAGTGATCAAAACAGAACTCACCAGAAAAATAAAGCTTGATTTTTACAATACAGTTATCATTCCTGCCCTACTCTATGGTTCTGAAACACGGACAACATATTGTAAACAACTAAGAAGCCTTGAATGATTCCATCAAGGATGTCTTTGAAGAATATTGAACATCTCTATGGAAGATTTTGACACTAACCTAAGTATTCTAGAAGCAAGTGAGACAAGGATTGAAGCTTGCATCATCAAGCATCAACTCTGATGGGCTGGCCACCATCTTCGTATGGCTGACACAAGACTCCTGAAGCAGGTTGTCATTTCTGAACTACATCTCAATCAGAAAACGTGGAGGATAGATGAAATGTGGAAGGACTAATTGAAGTGGTACATGAAATAAGAAAACTTGAACTTCAGGACATGGGAAACAAGCAATTGACCGAAAGCAGTGGAAAAACATTATCCATACTGCTGTGGAAACCTTTGAAACAACAGGAAGAGATAATTGAAATGACAAGAAAATGAACAGGGGGAACCAGACGCTCCACAGGTTAAAGAAGAACAAGAGGAACCACAAGCTCCACTAGTTGAAGAGGAACAGGAGGAACCAGAAGCTCCACAGGTTGAAGAGGAACAGGAGGAACTCTGCATCAGTCAGGAGGGAGAACAGCTGGTAGTGAAGCTGGAGGCCGATACCTTCATGGTGACTCTTATCTCTGAGAAAACGCAGCAGAGTGAAGCAGAACCAAACTGTGAGCAGATCCTCTGTCACAACTCTGCTGGAACTGAGATCCAAGATGAGGAAGGAAGCCGGCATGTAGACTCAGAATCAACTAAAGAAGAAGAAGAACCCAAACCAACGAAGAGATGACTTAAAACAGGAAGTAACAGTGTAGCATCAACTTCTCCTCAGGCCAATCCAGGAGATCACTGTTCTTCATGCTAAAGAAATTTAACTTTTCTTCATTTTAAAGCAACTCTCACTCAAGGTCTGGTCAAGAATGCTGTGTGTCTTCAACAGGACCCCAGTGTAAACAATTTTACTTTTGTAGAGAAACTTGGTAAGGACTTGCTTTTCAAGGCTTTAAAAGGAACTCCGATTATAACGACTTATAGATTTAAAAATACAAACACTGGCCTCCACTATTAAAATACATTGTTAGAACTATATAAACATTTATTGTAGTTATAAAAATCGTTTTTGTTTACAATGTAAATCGATACATGGCGGCTGCCATGTTTTCAGGTGCGCAATGCATTCTTGGGGCGATGACGTAGAATGGTTGCAGCCGTTTTTTCTGTCTTATACAAGCCAAGAAGCGAAGCTACGAACTACTCCCATTTGTCAGTGAAAATGCCACATTGCGTGGCTTTTGGATGTAATTTCCAATCAAAGGGAAATAAAGAGAGCGAGGTAAGCCTCCATAGCTTTCCTAAAGAGAGAAAGTTGAGGAAAAAGTGGGGCAGCAGTGGCTCAGGAGGTAGAGCAGGTCGTCTAATAACCCGATGGTTGGCGGTTCAAATCCCGCTCTCCCCAGATATCCTGCCGTTGTCTCCCTGGGCAAGACACTTCACTTGCATTGCCTCCAGTGCCCATAACACTGGGTTTGAATGTGTAAAAATGTTTAAATGTTTGGTGGTGGCCGGAGAGGCCGTTGGCGCGGATTGGCCGCCACGTTTCCGTCACTCATTGAGTGTCTATGATAAAGCGCTGTATCGCTCAAAGCGCATGCTTGAGCGCACGCTTGATTGCGCTTTGAGGGTCTATGATAAAGCGCTATATAAATCTGATGCATTATTATTATTATTATTAAAAGTGGGAGGATGTGGTTGGAAGAGTCCAACTTCCCAAAGACCCACGGCTGTGCTCTCATCACTTTAGCCCTGAGGATTTTGAGGATTTTCGTCGCCCCCAGCTCGTGAAAAAGCTCACAGGTGTGTCTGGCTACAAACAACGGCTTAATGCAAACGGCATCAAAGCTTTGATGTGCTGTGATACAGGACAGACCTGTAAAGCAGGCATGCATCCTGCTATACCACTTTAACAAGTGACTGAACAAGATACATTTATAGCATCAGGTACCATGGACAGCGGCAGAAATGAAGTGGAGCTCTTTGTAACAGATGCTCACAAAAACACCATCCAACATGACCAGCTCTAGCTTCCTCGCGGCTGCTGTCTTCATTCTCAAGTCCATTTTCACTTTGTGTGTCTTTGTCATTGTCTTTATTGCTTTGGCTTCGCACTGGTTCGAACTGAAAAGGCTGTTTACAGACCGTTGCTGCTACGGGGCACAACCAATCTACGTCACTACATTACGTCATTACATCGTAATAAAGTTTTTTTAAAATTATATAAAACTGGGAATTATTTTCAAAAAAATTATATTATAGTTATGTTACTAACATCAAAATAAAGCATATAGAGCTAACATGCCAGTATAATCGGAGTTCCTTTTAAGGGTTCATGCTGATAGTATCCGTTCGTACCTTCTTTTAGGCATATTCCAGAACCCTCTAGGGCCCCCTGCTCACATTCCAATGACCTAAAAATTATCTACAGCTCAACAGTGCCTCCTAGTGGACATCTACGGAATATGTTTCATTGTGTAATCTGTTAATTTTGACTAAACATTAAGCTTTTCTTCCAGCTATCATTTCCCAGGATTCTAAGAACACTGTGAAGATAATCGCCAATAATGGTTTGCTATGATTCATTAATCCTTGATTTAAATGTGAGTGCATGTCTTGGGAATGTTTTATTTTCATGAGTGTTACACAAATGAATGTTAAAATTATTAGTAATGGTATAAACTATCCCCTCATGGATTGTCACCCCTCATGGATCGTCACCTTATTGTGGTGGTGGGGTTTGCATTCCCCAGTGGTCCCAGAAGCTATGTTGTCCGGGGCAATTTGCCTCTGATAGGGTCACCCAAGACAAACTGGTCCTGGGTGAAGGGCCAGACTAAGAACGATCCAACAGTGTTTTCCCCGGTGGACGAAAGGGTTGCTTCCCTGCACCTTCGGGTTGGGAAACGGGTCCTGACCATCATTTCTGCCTATGCACCAAATGATGTTTCAGAGTACCCACCCTTTTTGGAGTCTGTGACTGGGGTTCTGGAGGGTGCTCCTCTTAGAGACTCCATTGTCCTTCTGGGGGACTTCAGTGCGCATGTGGGCAACAACAGTGAAACCTGGAAGGGGGTGTTTGGGAGGAACGGCCTGCCCGATCTGAACCCGAGTGGTGTTCAGTTATTGGACTTCTTTGCTAACCACAGTCTGTCCATAACGAACGCCATGTTCAAGCATAAGGGTGTCCATATGTGCACCTTGCACCAGGACACCCTAGGTTGCAGGTCGATGATCAATTTTGTTATTGTGTCATCAGACCTGCGACCATTTGTCTTGGACACTCGGGTAAAGAGAGGTGCAGAGCTGTCAACTGATCACCACCTGGTGGTGAGTTGGATCCGATGGCAGGGAAGGATGCCATTCAGACCTGGTAGACCCAAACGTATAGTGATGGTGTGCTGGGAACGTTTGCCTGAGGCCCCTGTCCGTTAGGTCTTCAACACCCACCTCTGGAAGAACTTCAACCACATTCCAAAGGAGTCTGGAGACATGGAGTTTGAATGGGCCATGTTCTCCACCTCCATTGTTGAAGCAGCGGCCCAGAGCTGCAGCTGCAAGGTTGTCGGGGCATCTCATGGTGGCAACCTCCGAACCAAGTGGTTGACATCAGTGGTGAGGGGGGCCATTAAGCTGAAGAAGGAGTCCTATCAGGCTTGGTTGGCTTGTGGGACTCCCTATCTAGTGTACCGGCAGGCCAAGTGGAGTGCAGCTTGGGTGGTTGCTTAAGCAAAAACTCGGGTATGGGAGGAGTTCAGTGAGGCTATGGAACAAGACTTTAGGTCGGCCTTGAAGAGATTCTGGCAAACTGTCCGGCAGCTCAGGAAGGGGAAGCAGCTCCCTGTCCACACTGCGTTTGGTGCGGATGGAGCGCTGTTGACTTCGACTGGGGATTTTGTCGAGCATTAGAATGAATACTTTGAAGATCTCCTCAGTCCCACTGATACGCCTTCCACAGAGGAAGCAGGGCTTGTGGACGAGGGGGACGACTCACCTATCACAGGGGCTGAGGTCGCCAAGGTGGTTAAAAATCTCTTTGGTGGCCGAGCCCCGGGGGTGGACGAGATTCGCCCTGAGTAGAATCAGAATCAGAATCAGATTTATTGCCATTGTTCATGTAGTACACAAACTAGAAATTTGTCTCGGTGCAATGCTGCAACATTAAACATGATAAAATAAAAGAAATAAACTATACATGCAATAAAGTGTAGAATAAGAATGAGTAATACTAGTCAGCAGTTTAAATATATTAGCAAGCAGCAGATAATGTGGAGAACCATATAGTGCAGTCGGTAATGCAAGAAGAAAACAGTGATGATTGACATGAGTCTGGTTGAGCTGCTGTACATAGTGCATGAGAGTCAATAAGTCACTTAGTGTTCAGCAGTCTGATGGCAGAGGGGAAGAAGCTGTTCATGTGACGGGAGGTTTTAGTCTGAATGGACCGAAGTCTTCTACCTGAGGGGAGAGGGGCAAACAGTACGTGACCAGGGTGTGAAGGATCGGCTATGATCTGGCCAGCACGCCTCCGGGTCCTGGAGATGTACAGATCCTGGAGAGATGGGAGCTTGCAGCCGATCACCTTCTCAGCAGTGCGCACGACGCGCTGCAGCCTTAGTCTGTCCCTGGCAGTGGCTCCTGCGTACCACACGGTTATGGAGGTGGTGAGGATGGACTCGATGACGGCTGTGTAGAACTGCACTAACATCTTGGTGGGTAGCTTGAGCTTCCTCAGCTGCCGCAGGAAGAACATCCTCTGCTGGGCCTTTTTGATGAGGGAGCTGATGGTCGGCTCCCACTTGAGGTCCCTGGTGATGGTGGTGCCTAGGAAGCGGAAGGAATCTGCAGTGGTGATGGGAGAGCCTGTGAGGGTGAGGGGGGGCAGAGGGGTTGTGACTTTCCTGAAGTCCACAATCATCTCCACTGTCTTCAGAGCGTTCAGCTGCAGGTTGTTGTTGTTGCACCAGGACGCCAGCTGGGCCACCTCTCTCCTGTAGGCGGACTCGTCACCGTTGGAGATGAGCCCGATGAGGGTGGTGTCGTCCGCAAACTTGATCAGCTTGACAGACTGATGGCTGGAGGTGCAGGAGTTGGTATAAAGGGAGAAGAGTAGGGGGGAAAGTACACAGCCCTGGGGTGATCCGGTGCTGATGCTAACAGAGTCTGAGACAGTCTTTCCCAGCTGCACATGCTGCCTCCGGTCCGTCAGGAAGTCGGTGATCCACCTGCAGAGGGAGTCAGGCACGTTGAGCAGGGACAGCTTGTCCCGGAGCAGAGCGGGGCGGATGGTGTTGAATGCGGAGCTGAAGTCCACAAACAGGATCCTGGCATAGGTTCCCGGGGAGTCCAGGTGCTGCAGGATGGAGTGGAGGGCCAGGTTGACTGCGTCGTCTACAGACCTGTTGGCTCGGTAGGCAAACTGCAGCGGGTCCAGGAGGGGAGTGGTGATGGACTTGAGGTGGGGCAGGACCAGGCGCTCAAAGGACTTCATGACTACAGAGGTGAGCGCTACAGGTCTGTAGTCGTTAAGTCCAGTGATCCGTGGCTTCTTGGGGACAGGGATGATGGTGGAGGATTTGAGGCAGGTCAGCACGTGGGGCCGTGAGTACCTCAAGGCCCTGGATGCTGTAGGACTGTCATGGTTGACACACATCTGCAATATTGCGTGGAGGTCGGGGGCAGTGCCTTTGGCATGGCAAACTGGGGTGGTGGTTCCTCTGTTCAAAAAAGAGACCGGAGGGTGTGCTCCAACTTTTGAGGGATCACACTCCTCAGCCTCCCTGGGAAGGTCTATGCCAAGGTACTGGAGAGGAGAGTCCGGCCGTTGGTCGAACCTTGGATTCAGGAGGAGCAATGTGGTTTTCGTCCTGGTCGTGGCACATCGGACCAGCGCTTTACCCTCTTGAGAATTCTCGAGGGTTCGTGGGAGTTTGCCCAACCAGTTTACATGTGTTTTGTGGACTTGGAGAATGCATTCGATCGTGTCCCTTGTGATTTTTTGTGGGGAGTGCTTCGGGAGAATGGGGTATTGGGCTTGTTGTTGCGAGCTATTCGGTCTCTGTACGACCATTGTGAGAGTTTGGTTCATATTGTCAGCACTCGATCGGACTCATTCCCAGTGAGAGTTGGACTCCGCTAGGGCTGCCCTTTGTCACTGATCCTGTTCATATTTTTATGGAGAGGATTTCTAGGTGCAGCCAGGGAACGGAGGGTATCATGCTTGGTGACCACAGGATCTCATCTCTGTTGTTTGCAGATGACGTCCTGTTGGCTTCCTCCAGCAATGACCTACAGTTCTTGCTGGGATGGTTTGCCGCTGAGTGTGAAGCGGCTGGGATGAGAATCAGCACCTCCAAGTCCGAGTCTTTGGTCCTCAGCCGGAAAAAGGTGGATTGTTCTCTCCGGGTTGGGGACAGGCTCCTGCCCCAAGTGGAGGAGTTTAAGTATCTTGGGGTCTTATTCACAAGTGAGGGGAGAATGGAGCGAGAGATTTACAAACGGATCAGAGCAGCATCTGCAGTGATGCGGACGTTGTACCAGTCTGTTGTGTTGAAGAGGGAGATGAGTTCTAAGCCAAAGCTGTCGATTTACCAGTCAGCCTACGTTCCTACTCTCACCTATGGTTACGAGCTTTGGGTAATGACCGAAAGAACAAGATTGCGGATACAAGCGGCTGAAATGAGCATTTTTCCATAGGATTGCTGGACTCACCCTTCGAGATAGGGTGAGGATCTCCGTCATCCGGAAGAGGCTCAGAGTAGAACTGCTGCTCCTCCACATTGAAAGGAGCCAGCTGAGGTGGTATGGGCATCTGATCAGGATGCCTCCTGGACGTCGTCCCACTGGGAAGAGACCCCGTGGCAGACCCAGGACTCGCTGGAGAGACTGTCTCCCAGCTGGTCTGGGAATGTCTTGGTATCCTCTTTGACGAGCTGGAGCAGGTGGCTGGGGAGAAGGAAGTCTGGGCTTCTCTGCTTGAACTGCTGCCTCTGCGACCTGGACCTCCAGAAAAGTGATAGAAGACGGATGGATGGTATAAATGCATGGTCACTGAATATTAGCCTTGAGTCACTTAAATTAGTTAGATTTTATATTGAGTTTATAATTCCGTAAGAACTGAATGTTTTACCAATCTCTGTCTATCTTCTCTCTCGTGATAACCAATCACCAGGGTGCCTCTCTGCTGGATAACGTCCCGTTATTTGATTAGCTGTTCACAAACAAAGGAATGTTCCCTCATTGGACAAAAGCCCATTGAAACTCCTCTTTATGGAAGATGATTGGTCTGTCTTGCAGCCGGTCCCATTTTATGACCCAGCAGCGCATTTCAGTTAAATGCATCAGAGCCACCCTGCATACTCAGAGAGTTTTTCCTGTTTTTGCTTCTTCAGAGTTCTTTGTCCTTCTTTGCAGTTTTCTTTTGTCTAAATTGTTCTGTGAGTTTTAAGAAGTCTTTTGTGTGTGTGAACCTTGTCAAATCCTGCGTTAACTCTCCTAAATCGTCTTTTGATAAGTTTTACTTGTTTTCTGGTTAACTGAGGAGAAATCCTCCTTTTTCTATGAACTCATCCTTAAAGAGAGTTTAACTCTCAGATATTTTTTTCCTTCACCTCAGAAGCCATTCTTATCCTATTTGAATGTTCTTGGGTTTTTTTTGGACTTTTTGACTTTTTCATGCAGTTAAAGTGGATTTTTAATTTTCCTATTTTAGATAGATAGATAGATAGTTTATTTCGAACACAAAATATAACAAATACAAGCAAATGGCAAATGCAATAAAGTAACATTATACACTGTTCGAAAGGGAGAAGGAAGAAGTGAACACTTATTAATTCCATCTCCTCTTTTCCATAGATACACCCATGTGAATTTTATACAAATTACCACCTTTAAGACCCCAAGTAAACAATTTACTGTATTTTTTACAAATCAACATTAACACCCATCCATTCTAACATACAATGATGTCATACAACAAAACCAGCCTCAAACAACACAGATATACACAGTGCTGTCCTACCCACCATTCCATAGTGTCCCATAATATCCCAGAGTGAACATAATGAATCATACATATAACTACTACCCTTCTAACATATACCCTTTCAGCAAATGATGCTTATACCTCTTTTTGAATTGATTTCTGTTTGTACATAGTTTCAGTTCCGGCTCGAGACTGTTCCACAAATCCACCCCACAGACAGATATGCACATACTTTTCTTGGTAGTACGTATCTTGGGTTTTGTAAAGTTTAAGTCTCCCCTCAAATTATGATCATTGTCTCTTTTTTTAAATATTTTTTGTATATTAGTTGGTAGTTGATTATTAATTGCCCTGTACATTACTTGTGCTGTCTTAAATTTAACTAAATCGATGAACTTTATGACATGTGACTTTAAGAACAACGAATTGGTATGGTCTCTATATCCTGCATTGTTTATTATCCTTATAGCTCTTTTTTGTAATGTGCATATTGACTGTAGGTTGGTTTTGTAGGTGTTTCCCCAGACTTCTACACAGTAGTTAAGATAAGGTAAAAACAATGAATTGTACAATAAGACCAATGATTTATAGTCCAAGAAGTGTCTCGTCTTCCCCAGTATGCCTATACATTTTGCTAATTTGGCCCGGATGTGACTGATGTGAGGTTTCCAGCAGATTTTATTGTCAAGCGTCACCCCCAGGAACTTATTTTCCTGTACTGTTTCTATTCTGGTATCATCTATCGTTACCATTATTTCATGATTTATTTTATAATTTCCAAACAACATAATCTTTGTTTTTTTTAGATTTAGAGATAATTTATTTTTGTTGAACCACTGCGTTAATTTTTTCATTTCAGTTGTGACCACCTCTAAAACCTGCTGCAAATTCTCACCAGTGCAGAGGATATTTGTGTCATCCGCAAACAAAATAAATTTCAGAATTTTTGATACTTGGCATATGTCATTTATATATAAAATAAAGAGTTTGGGTCCCAAAACTGACCCCTGGGGCACACCACAAGTGATGTCCATGAAGGGTGATTTGTGCTCTCCAATTTGTACAAATTGTTGTCTATTACTTAAATAACTTTCCACCCAACTCAGTCCAACCCCTCTTATCCCATACCTTTCCAGTTTCTTTAGTAGTATTCTGTGGTCAATGGTGTCAAAAGCTTTCTTTAAATCTATAAATACTCCTACAGCAACATTTTTTTTATCTATACAACTAGTAATTTCTTCTATAAGTTCGATCAGTGCCAAAGATGTAGATTTATCTGCTCTAAAACCATACTGGCTATCTGTAAGGAGGTTGTGTTTTTCAGTGAAATCATCCAGTCTCTTAGTGAAGAGTTTTTCAAGTATTTTGGAGAATTGTGAGAGTAAAGAGACTGGCCTGTAATTTGTGAAGCGATGACTGTCTCCTGTTTTGTATAGAGGTATTACTTTTGCTATTTTCATTTTGTCTGGAAATGTACCAGTTTGAAATGACAGGTTACAGATGTGGGTGAGTGGTTTAACAATTCCCTCAATTACTTTTTTCACTATTGTCATGTCAATTTCATTCCAGTCCGTTGATTTTTTGTTCTTAAATTTACTCACAGTCTCGATAATTTCCTTTTCAGTAACTGCACCCAAAAAGATTGTGTTTGGATTTCTATCTTCTGTTTCATTCACAGAACCACTGTAGTTTGTTTCTGGTGTCACTATTGATTTTGCTAATTCAGGACCAACGTTTACAAAAAATTTATTGAAACCACTGACCACATCTTCCATATTATTTATCAAATTGCCATTTTCGATAAAATATTCTGGATAATTTGCATTCTTAGGACGATTACTAATAATCCCATTGAGTACTTGCCATATTCCTTTTATGTTATTTTTGTTATCCTCTAGTATTCTGTTGTAATATTCTTTCTTGCAGGTCCTCATTATAGTAGTAAGCTTATTTTTGTATCTTTTATATTTGATCTCAGCTTCCACCATTCTGCATTTAATGAATTGTTTATATAATGTATTCTTCTTTTTACATGCATTTATTAACCCCTTGGTGACCCAAGGAATATTTTTTGTTGTTGTCTGTCACTGTATTGTTTTATAGGACAGTATTTATTGTACAATGATTGAAATATTTGTAAAAATTTATCATATGCTCTATTTATGTCATTTTCATCATAAACTATCTTCCAATCTTGTATTAATAATTCCTTTGTCAGTAAATGCATTGATTCTTCGGTTCTTATTCTTTTATATTTAAGATTTTTGGTATACTTTTTCTTCCTATAATCACATTGATAGACAACAAAAATCGGCAGGTGGTGAACTGACAGAGATTTTGGACATTTCTTTTCCGGCCTCATCCACATCTGACCCCGTCAAGAAATCAGGAGCTTGTGGTTGAAACTGACTAAAACGTTCTTCCTTCAGCCTTTGCTTTTGTTCTGCGGGCCGGAGACATCTTAAATTCGGACTTGTTGCCAAAGGACTCCACACCTGCTCTGGTGCCAGCCTTCACTCTGTCGCCAGCCTTCGCTGCCTGCCCCGGTGTGAGCCCCCATCCGAGTCTACACTTCTCACAGATGTGAACGATCTGAAAGCCGACCAGCAGTTGCTTTCCCCCGGTGTTCTGAACTCTGTCTGGAAGAGCTGCTGAGCCTTCCCGAACTTATGCCACCAGCTGGCGCTGTCCACCACTGAACACCTGGACCTCCAGCTGCTTGTAAGTGAGACTCCCATTTTCCTGTCTGCTGGGTTTAAACGAGATGTCCTAAAATATCAATTGAGCATAACCAATATTTCATGGTACAATTAGTCCCTCAGCCGTAGGACAAAGCTATAAACTGAAGGAAAATTCTTATTCATTTTTAAGTAACCTCCTTTCATTTTTGGAGATTAATTCAGAAGTTCCTTTTTAGATAATCAGCTTATGGAATTTTTCCCCATAAAATTGTGTTCTGGTTTTGTTAGATACTTATTACAGTTGAAACATAAAATCTGGTTTCCTCTTGGTTCCACAAAGGTTTAACTATAGATTTTATGCTCGGGAATCCACAAACACTTGATGTGTTATTGAACACCTGTTTATCATTTGAATCTGTTTATCCATCATTTGAATGCCATGTCATGTAACCTGAATGAGTTCATTTAATAAAATTTTAAACGAGAGAAGTTGAAGCGTTGAAGCGTTGAAGCGTTTTTCCTTTGCATATACAGCCGTGGACAAAATTGTTGGTACCCCTCTGTTAATGAAAGAAAAACCCACGATGGTCACAGAAATAACTTGAATCTGACAAAAGTGGTAATAAATAAAAATTCTATGAAAATGAACCAATGAAAATCAGACAATGCTTTTGAATTGTGGTTCAACAGAATTATTTTAAAAAACAAACTCATGAAACAGGCCTGGACAAAAATGATGGTACCCTTAAACTTAATACTTTGTTGCACAACCTTTTGAGACAATCACTGCAATCAAACAATTTCTGTTACTGTCAGTGAAACTTCTGCACCTCTCAGCAGGTATTTTAGCCTACTCCTCATGAGCAAACTGCTCCAGTTGTCTCAGGTTTGAAGGGTGCCTTCTCCAGACGGCATGTTTCAGTTCCTTCCACAGATGTTCAATAGGATTTAGATCAGGGCTCATAGAAGGCCACTTTAGAATAGTCCAATGTTTCACTCTTAGCCATTCTTGGGTGTTTTTAGCTGTGTGTTTTAATTAATTAATTTAATTAATTAATTAAATCACCCTTATTGTCACTCAACCGTACAACCAATCATGTACAGTAGAACAAGATTGTGCTTTACCTATCTACAGTGTAAATCACACACACCCCAAGTGCAGAATCAGAGGGCCGCTGCCATGCAAGGCGCCGCCACAAATTTCCCTCCTCCATTCCATTACTGCTGAGCACCAAGCTGGATGGCAGGAAGTTCCACTTTTATATGGTTTTCGGCATGACCCGGCCAGGATTTGAACCCTTGCCTCCCGGGTGTGGGGCGGATGCTCTACCAACTGAGCCACCACTCACCACCCACCACTGGAGGCTCTGCAGCGCCTCCAGTGTGGAGGAACGAAATAAGGGTCACCATTGTGGAGGCAAGGATCAAATAAGTGCAGGCGGACACGGCGAACTGAAAGTTAAAAGGGTGCTTTATTCTTCCTCCATCACGAGGCTCACCCAGCGCTGTGGCAGCGCGCTGGGTGAGCCCTGCGTCTCTAGAGTGTCAGAATGCGAGTGAGAGAATGAGGCATATACAGTCAGCTCTTTTATACCGAGATACAGACAGTGCATGCATGGCATATTAGCATAACAGTCAAGCAGGAATGCATGGACATTTACATGAGAGTCACACATATCAATGCTAGATTGATATGTGCAGCCTCTCTGCTCCGGGGCTGTAGGACAAAAGAGGCTGCAAGGCACATCTACATATTGATGTCAGTCCATACATCTCATTGTTCTGTTAATTGCTCAAGCTGAGTGCTCTGCCTGTCCAGTAGTGGCAGCGGTGAGAGACTGGCCAGTGCCGCGGGATATGGGAGAACTGAGGAGATTTCTCGGACTGGCCTCTTATTATAGGAGGTTTGTGAAAGACTTCGCCACCATCGCCAGCCCGCTGCACCAGCTGACGCATAAAGGACGCACGTTTCAGTGGAGTGAGAATTGTGCTGCTGCTTTTTCCCAACTTCGCGCAGCGCTCATCAGAGCCCCCATCCTGCAGTATCCCGACCTGAACCGCCCGTTCATCGTGGACACGGACGCCAGCAACCAGGTCATCAGGGTGGTGTTATCCCAGGAGGGAGAACATGGAGAGCAGGCAGTTGCTTTTTTCAGCTGCACTCTCAGCAGAGCCGAGAGGAATTACTGTGTGACTCGCAGAGAGCTGTTGGCTGTCATTCAGGGGCTGCGTCATTTCCGCCAGTATGTGTACGGGGGGAAAATTCCAGCTCAGGACGGATCATGCTTCCCTGACCTGGCTGCTGAACTTCAAAGAGCCGGATGGACAGTTGGTGAGATGGCTGGAGGCACTGCAGGATTATAATTTTCAGATTGTGCATCGGGCAGGCCGCCTCCATGCCAACGCTGATGTGCTGTCTCAGCGCCCCTGTGCGGCAGAGGAGTGTCGTCACTGCCAGCGGGCTGAGGATCGAGACCAAGCCGTCCCACGGGCTGCTGCTCTCCAGACCGCGGCGAGGAGGAACAATGCAGCGGCGCACAGCTCCTCCTCGGATGACCAGGCAGTCTCCCCCAGCAATGACGTCACAGAGGTCCTTGGCACGCAGCAGCTGCAGAGCGAGCAGGTCAGGGACCCAGTCAGTTCTCGGATTTGGCAGTGGCTGGACGCAGGACAGCGGCCCGCCTGGGAGGTTGTGTCAACGCTGGACCCAGACACTAAGGCCCTACACTCCCAGTGGGCCAACCTCCGCTGTCACGAGGGCGTGGTGTATCGGCAGTGGCAGACTCCAGCTGGGCAGCGGCACGTCCGGCAGCTGCTGGTTCCTCGTCAACTCCTGCCCAACGTACTCCAGCTGGTTCATGGGGCGGTAGGAGCGGGCCACTTCGGGGTGACAAAGACGCTGCAGCGTCTTCAAGCCCGATTCTACTGGCCTGGATGTCATCAGGATGTGGAGCTCCACGTTCACCGCTGCGACACCTGCACAGCTCAGAATGGGCCAACTCAGCGATCCCACGCTCCCCTGCAGCAGTACCGGGTGGGAGCACCGATGGAGCGGGTGGGAGTGGACATTCCGGGCCCTTTCCCGACCATGGACCGGGGGAACCGCTACATGCTGGTTGCAATGGATTATTTCACTAAGTGGCCAGAGGCGTACGCGGTCCCTGACCAGAGCGCCGCTACGACGGCATCAAAGCTGGTGGACGAAATGTTCTGTCGGTTTGGCGCACCGGAGGAGCTGCACAGCGATCAGGGTCGGAACTTCGAGGTGGAGGTCTTCGGAGAGGTCTGCAAGCGGCTGGGCATCCGGAAGACCCGGACCACCCTGCTTCATCCACAGAGTGACGGCCTGGTCGAACGATAGAGCCGGACCCTCACTACCCAGCTTGCTATCCTAGTGGACCAGCAACAGCGAGACTGGGACCTGCATCTGCCTTTTGTTTTGTGGGCATACCGGACGGCAGCTCAGGAATCCACCCGGTGCACCCCTGCAGCGCTCATGTTTGGACGCGAGCTGCGCACACCGGTTGATGTGGTGTTCAGCCCCTCCTCCTGAGCCGGAGGTGGAGGGCAAACCCGGGTTGGGTTATTTTTTTTATTTGAAGGAACGTCTCCACACGGTGCACAAACTGGCTCGGGAGGCCCTGGCAGCGGCGGGGGGTCGGCAGAAGCGAGCATATGACTCCCGCTGCCAGGAGAGGGACTTTGCACCGGGAGATCGAGTCTGGGTTTTCTGCCCTGAGAGGAAAAGGGGACGATCACCGAAGCTGTCGAGCCATTGGTCGGGACCATGCGTGGTCCTGCAGAGACTGTCGGATGTGGTGTACAGGGTGAGGCTTAAGAAAAGGGACCGGGTCGTGGTACTTCACCGTGACCGTCTCACCCCGTATCAACCATCCGCCCCGCTGGTTGTCGAACCGGAGCCTTTATCCCGAACAGATACTCCGACTGAGTCTCAGATGGACACTGGCGGGCCTGTACGTGCTGGTCGTCTGCATCGAAGGCTGCCCCGACACCTGGACGGGTTCGTGTTGGACTTTTGAGTTGGACTTTCATTTTCTGGGGACAGAAACCAGTCCGGGGGGGGGGGGGCAGTGTAACATCGGGGCTTTTTCCCAGCATGCCTTGCCAGTAGAGACTTTATTTTTGTGTGTGTGTTTAATGTTATTACTGTGCTATTATACTGCTGTGTCATTATAACTGTGTTATAATAACTGTGTCATTATAACTGTGTTATAATAACTGTGTCATTATAACTGTGTTATAATAACTGTGTCATTATAACTGTGTTATAATGACCCAGCAGTGTTATAGGTAGAATTAGAGCAGGAGTGATTATGTGTGTGTAACCCTGATATAAACGGAGGTCGGTGAGAATGACCTCCCCTCCTATCTGTGATTGTTGTGTTTAATAAAGCCTGCTGTGTCGCAGTCATCTGCTCCCTTTCTTTGTGTGAACCTCGCCTACGTCACAGTATTGTAACGTCGGGGCCATGTTAAGGGGGGCAGGGATTTCCCAGCATGCTTTGCCAGTTTGAAACGTTACTGTATGTGTGTTAAATGTGTTATTTCTGAGTTATACTGCTGTGTCATTATAACTGCATTATAATGACCCAGCAGTGTTTAGCAGGATTAGGGCAAGATGTATCATGTGTGTGTAACCATGATTGAAACGGAGGTCTGGGAGAATGACCTCCCCTCCTCTCTGTGCTCAGAAGCAGGTTGGGGCTCGGGGTGTGTAAAATAAATCCCGTTGATCACAACCATCTGCTCCATTGTCTTTGTGTGAACCCTGCTTACGTCACAGTATGTTTGTTTTTGAATGTAGCTACTCAACCCAACTAGCCAAAGTGGATGGTCGTCCTCTATGAACTATGGTTCCGCCCGAGGTTTCTGCCTGTTACAGGGAAGTTTTTCCTCACCTGTGTTGCCGCAGTACTTGCTCTTAGGGGTCTCTGCTGGGTTATATGAACTAAGAGTGTGGCCTAAACCCACTGTTTTCTGTAAAGTGCTTTGAGACAACCTGTGCTGTGATTTGGCGCTATATATACATTCACATTACATTCACATTATATCACTGAATCTAAGTTCACATTGAAATACTGTGTGACTGTATATTTTTTCATATATCTCTGCAAAGTGTGGTTAGTCTGAGTAAATAACTGCATATATTCCTGTATATATTTGCATCCTTTTATAGAAACGTGGACAGACTGTAATTTACTGTACATACTCTGTTGTCATTGAATCCTTATTTAAATCCTCCACCTGAACAATGAGAGCAAGTTTTTAGCCAAAGTCAAATTCCTTGTATGTGTTGTGCATACTTGGCCAATAAAGCTGATTCTGATTCTGATTCTGATAAATAAATTGAATAAGTTAAATAATAAAAAGTGCATGATTGTAACTGATTTTGGGTCAGTTCTTTATTTGATAATTTATGTATAAACAAAGTTGGAGTATTAAAATGGTTATTTCCCTGACTGAATCAGGATCGGATCGAATCGGAAATGAATCGATTCAGAACCTCAAGAAACGGAATCAAACCAATTCTGGAAATTAGTGATGATCCCCAGCCCTACTGACAGGGTGGTGATCTGCTCCGATTCCCTGGCTGTTTTAGAAAGCATTCGATCAAAAAGTTCATGCAGAGAAGATCTTTTAGTTGAACTTAACTGCAGCTTGATGAGACCAGTGAGGTATAGACATACAGTGTTGCTGGGTGTCGGCACACAAGGGGGTAAAAGGAGACAAATATGCAGATAAACTTGTCAAAACAGCCCTGAGGAAAGACAGAACAGTGTCTGTGCCACTTGGAAAGGAAGAGGGTAAAGTCATTATCAAGAAGGCTGGAATGAAGGTTTGGCAGGAGATGTGGGAGACGGATCAGAAAGGCAGGGCCTATTTTACAATTCAAAAATTTATTTCAACAAAGATCTATGAAGAAATAACTAGAAGGGAGGACGTCATCATGACAAGACTCGGAGTGGATCACACAGACTTAAATGGTACATTATTTGTTACAGGAAAAAGGCATAATGATAACTGTGCACACTGTAGCTGTAAAGAAAATGTCTGTGTAACGGAGTTGAAAATGCACCTTAAACATTCCTTTTCTCAGTTATGTTTTCCTTTATATTCTTGTGAATTTTATTTACTTGAGTGCTTTTATTTTGGCGGTACACTGCCCACATCCGCTCTTCCTGTACCTCCCCGGAAGTTCTTCCTTTCCCCCACAGTACCGCGTTGCTTTGCTGTGGGTAAGTCGTGCTTAAAACATTGTTGGCATTAAATGACTGTTTTGTTCATTAGTTTTATCATTTAAACTGCAACCTTGGTTTGTAATTGTTCCTTGTTAATTTGACATGCTACTGTAGTATATTTTTCGTTGTTTATATTGTAAATAAGAGTTTTATGGATTTTTTTTTGCACACCTTAGAAGTCCACTAGTCGCCATTTTAGAATTGCGCGCCAATATAAGCTCTATGGTGACTCTATTTAACTTCTCATTATATTCAGCTGAAAGAGTAGCACTACAGGAGAGG
Source organism: Pholidichthys leucotaenia (assembly GCA_020510985.1). Taxonomy (NCBI): domain Eukaryota; kingdom Metazoa; phylum Chordata; class Actinopteri; order Cichliformes; family Pholidichthyidae; genus Pholidichthys; species Pholidichthys leucotaenia. The sequence goes on along the minus strand of CM035844.1, from coordinate 270,001,829 downwards.
ATACGTGAAGCAGGACGGGAGTGGAATTTAATGGGGGTTCTGGGATCAGACGGAGAGTCAGAGCCACCAGGAAGGCTCTATTTAGCTTTATAAATGAAACTGGGCTGAGTAGAAGCTTTGATAGGAACAAGGATAACGTGACATGACGCTGCACACTCTTGTTCAGTAGGTGGCGGTGTGCACCTATAAGCTATTTGCAATACGCCAGTTAACCGAGAGAAGAAGAAGCAACATGGTGGTGAACGTGTGTTTTCATCATGGTGAATCCTCCACATGTATGAAAGTGATGCCGGATTATTCAGACTGTCTCTCTGACTTCTTCACATCACGACTCCGTGTGGCTGTTATTGAGATTCAAAGCGGTAACCGAAGAGAACCGTAAACCGTCTGATTCTTCAGTGGACTTTAATACAGTAGCATGTTAGCCTGTTAGCTCTGGCTGCTCCCTCCATGGAAGAAGGCTGCGGTTTTCCTCCTGAATGAGAGTCTTCATGGTCTTTGCAGGAGAAAATCAGCACAGACGGACCTATCTAGCTTCCATGTGGTCGGTGTGGGTGGTTCTGCTGCTGTTCTGCTCCTCATGGATGAATAGCTGATGTAGCTCCATGGAGACCTGCCATTGATGGTCTGTGCTGAGTGCTGGAGAACAAAGCACCGACGTGGAGGTGTGAGGACGAAGAGAAACCATGACTTCAGTTTCCACTATAAAATCACACAGACTGGGTATGTAGAACTAACGAGGCTTTGACAAGATTGTTGGTTTGTTTACTGCTCAGAGAGAATGTGACTTTGACCAACGATAAAACTCACAATTTGTGAGACAAAGCTTTTATATTTAAGGTAGACAGTTTTAAATTTACAAAAAAGTCTCACATTCATAACAGAAAACTTCAACTTTGACAGCAACATTACTAATTAATGAGTTCCAAATATCTTGGGAAAAAATCAACTTTAAGTGACAAAAAGCTTAAAATTCAGCAGCAAATGTCTGTACATTTCCAATAAAAGTCAGATCTACAGGTAAAGGTTTCTTGTTGAGAGTAACAAGGCAGTCAGAGACAGCAGACTTTAGCCCTGATAGTGTTTCCACTAGAGGAGCAGTGGGTCTCTGCTGCTGAAGACACTTTTATCTCAGAGGCTTCATAGGATGAACTTTCTCTCTTTGTGTCAGAACCATATTCCAGCACCTTTCTTGTGTCTCTTTGTCCCTCCAGATGTCCCGCAGCAAAATGACTTTAACCAGGAGGAGGTTGTGGATGAGCAGCAGCTTCTGAACCAGGAGAGAAACTTTATTGTTGTTCAGGTGGGAGCAGATTGTTCCCAGATTAAAGAGGAACAGGAGGACGTCTGCATCAGTCAGGAGGGAGAGCAGTTTGGACTGAAGCAGGAGACCCAAACCTTTGATGAAGGTTGGTGCAGGTCAAGGTTCCACTCAGTGATTGATGAGACAGAAGAAGTGAAGTGAAAAATAACATGAGGACAGTGAGCCTGAGGAAAGACAAAGTAGCTGTAGATCAAAAAGTTCTAACAAAAAAGACAAAAAAAATGATGTGATAAAATAAATAAATAAAATGTAGACTTAAAGTAAATGACGTGGATAGTTAAATGACAAAATGAATATGTAATATAGAAAAATGACTAAATACCTAAATATTCAATGATGCGCCATAAATCCAGCCTGGATTGAAGGGCTCAGTCTAAAGGAGTCCAACCCACCAGCACAACTTGAACAAGGTTTCTTAGAAAAAAGCTAAAGGTGGTGAACAGCAGTTCTGCAGTCATGGCTTCCATGCTGAGAAGAGACAGAGAGGTGGAACCTAACCAGGCCCTGATCAGCAGCCACAGATCACAGGATCCCACAGGTGTCCCCAGGTTTGCTGAAAAGTGAAAATGAATAAGATGAAGAGTGAGAATCTCAGCTGGAATCAGTGAAGAAAGTAGAAAAGTACTCAGAGAGGGCATACCTCCACCAAGGCTCCTTCTGTCCCTCATGGATCACCTCCAAAATGTCATGGGTTTGTGTGTAGGCCTAGAGCCACTTCTGGTGAAAATTGCATCAAAGTCTGTTCAGTAGTTTTGGAGTGTTGTTGCTCACACACTGTGAGAAGATAAGAGCCTTTGCTGAGGTATGCACTCTCAGATGATCACCAAAATGTAATGGGTTCCTCTGTAGCCCAAGAACCGCCTTGGTGAAAATTTCATCCAAATCCATCCAGTAGTTTTTGGAGTATTGTTGCTAAAACTCTGTGAGAAGATAAGAGCCTTGGCTGAGATTTCCATTCTCAGATCATCACCAAAATCTAATCATCTGTTCCCCGTGATTTTGATGAACTTTTCCTGAAAAGTTCATCAAAATCCGTTCATAACTTTTTGAGTAAAGTTGTTAACAGACAAACGGCGGCAAAAACAGCCTCCTTGGTAGAGGTACATCTGTCATCAAAGTGCTACAACTATTGGACTGTTTGCTTTAAATTGTGACTCCTGGTGGATCAGGAAAGTCTTTAGTCGGGGCAGCTCTAGTCTTTCTTGTGTTTCTTCATCCCTCTGTTCTCTGTAGAGAAGCAGTTAGAACTTTAGTGAGGGCTCCATCAGGTCATTACTTCTGACTGGATTATTGCTGCTTTCAAAATCAAAAGAAAACACAAACTGATATTTGTCACCTGGAATGTAAGAACACTGATGATCAAGGAAAATGACGACCAACAAAGCAACACTGACAAAAGTGACTGTTCAACAAGACCTGGACGAAGAACCTCAATAGTAGGACTGGAGCTTGGAAACCATCATGTTGACATTGCAGTAGGGCTGTAGCTAACGACTGTTTTACAGCTCAGGTAATCATCTACTCTAATCAAAGATTACTTGAGTAATCGGATACTTTAAAAAAAACAAAACAAAACTTGGACTTCGGGTCCGGACACCATGGTGATAGCAGCTTAACGCTGAAGCTCCCAGACCTAATCCAGGAAAATATCGTGAAAATCAGATTTAACGGATTTTTGGAAGAGTGAAAATCAAAAGACAAAGTCATCATGCCTAATGGAAAACAGAAGAAATCGACATTTACCAGGCCAGGACACGCATCGGCTGAAGAATCTGATCCGGAGGATTTCCATTCAGAAGACGAGGAGCTGAATGTAGCTAACAAGAAGGTTAGCTTGAAAATGTTATTTGAAGAATTAAGACGATTTTGCCGAGAGGTTTGGGCCGAATTTCGTGAATTCAGAGAAGAATTAAAAAGGACAAACAGCAGAGTGGACCAGGCCGAGAACCGAATCTTGGAAGCAGAAGAAAGAATAAAAGGGCTTGAAGATTCCGTGCTGGATCTACACAAAAGGCAGTCAAGACTGGAGGCTAAGCTAACCGACCAAGAAGGAAGACTGAGAAGAGACAACATAAGAATTCACGGTCTGAAAGAAGGAGTCGAGGATGGGGTCGAGGATGGTTTCAACACAATGGTGGAATGTGCCTAGGCCGGCGGCAGAAGCGCCACCACGATCGGTGGTGGTGAGATTCTCCAATTTCAAAATAAAACAAGAGGTTGTAAGACTGGCTTGGCAGAAAAAAGGACATGCACCAAGAGAGAAAAGTCTTCGTGGAACACGATTACGCCCCGGAGGTCCTTAAAAAGCGCCGGGAATACAACAACGCTAAAAAGGTGCTACGAGAGCAAAAACTGCGCTTTCAGACGCCATTTCCTGCGAAGTTAAGGGTCTTCTACGATGAAGAGACATGTCTCTATAATTCTCTGGTAAAACATTTCATGGAACAGTCATAATATTAGAAACAAATAAGTCTTTTTAATAATTAAAAAAAAAAAAAACTTGTTAAAATAGAAATGTGACAATGATCCACATGTTCTCCCCACACTAACAAATACTGTATTAGCGTGATTGTTTGCTGTGATGGTGGTGGGAGGGTGCACACAATTTCATAGCGTATAGGCATTAAAAAAAAAAAAAATCATTACAAGTTCAGATTGGGATCTGAAATTCATGTTAAAAACATGGGACAACTTACAGGGGTAAGAGAGGGCCCTCAACACGTAACAGAGTTTGAGGAATTTCCCTCAGAGCCTACACTCCATCAAGGCTCTTCCAGGGTCTTTAAAAAGACCTCAGCTCAGAAAGTTCTTGTGACAGTTTTTTGTTTTAAAGTTTTATACACTATGTTCTTAATGTTTTTTATGTTCTTAATGTTCTTTCAGTTTCTGAGTAGCATAAAAGAGGGCCACCACACTGTTATACTAAATAAGACAATACAATGGAGAAACAGGGTGTAACCAAAATAATCTCATATAATGTAAAAGGGATCCTGAATCCAGTTAAAAGATCCAAGATTCTAGGCAAAATGAAAAAAGACAAAGCAGGAATAATATTTTTACAAGAAACCCACCTAACAGACGTAGAGCACACTAAACTCAATAGACAAGGCTTTAAATTGATCTCTTCATCTTCATTTAAGTCAGGGAGGAGGAGGGGAGTAGCGACATTGATGTCAACCAAAATTACATTTGAAAAAAAATCAGAACACAAAGATAAAGGGAGATACAGTTTGGTAACTGGGCGGCTAGAGGGAGAAGATATCACCCTGCTGAATGTATATGCACCTCCAGGGGCTAACTGGAAATTTTATAAAAATGTATTTGACCTAATGATAACTAAAGCCCAAGGTTTAGTGATATGTGGTGGAGACTTCAATCTAAGACTGAATCCATACTGGGATGCATCAGGTAATTCTCCACATCAAAATAACACTCAAAGTAGGAAGACTCGGATGCTACTAAAAGAAATGGGAATCTGTGATGTGTGGAGGGAATTCAACCCCAGTGTAAAAGATTATACATTTTACTCAGCGCCACATTCTTCTTACTCAAGGATTGACTATTTTTTTATGTTTAATAGAGACATTGGAAGAGTAAAAACATGTAAAATAGGACTGATGGATCTCTCTGACCACAGTCCGATCTATATGGACTTAAGTATCCAAAAATACACAAATAATACATTTTCTTGGAGGTTAAATTCAAATGTGCTGAAAGGACCACTGAAAGATGAATTGGAATCAGATATTCTCAGATATTTTGAAGAAAACGATAATGGAGAAGTATCCCCTTTAATACCGTGGGATGCATGCAAAGCTGTAATAAGGGGAAAGATTATTGCAAAACTGGCAATCCAAAAGAAACTGAGACAAGAAAAACTAATCACATTAGAGTCAGAACTTAAGAACCTAGAAAAAGAACACAAAGGCAACAGTCATTCTAATGACTCGCTCAAAATTTAGGAAATTAAAAAACAAATAAATGAGATCTACACAATAGAAATCCAGAAGAAACTTACATTTCTGAAACAAAAATACTATGAAGCAGGCAGCAAATCGGCAAAATTACTAGCCTATAAATTGAGGAAACAACAAACAGAGCAATCTACAAAATCAGAGACCCAGTATCAAAGGAAATAAAATTCAGAATTCAGGATATTCTTAAAAGCTTCGAGAACTACTGTAAGAACTTATACTCCCTCAAAAAACATAAAAACGCATCCGAAGCATTCCTAAACACATTAAACCTTCCCCAACTTACTGAGTCTCAAAATAAAACACTAGTCAGAAATACAACCTAAAGAAGTGGAAAAAGCAATTATGAAACTGAAAGCTAACAAATCCCCAGGAGCAGATGGCTATACAGCAGAGTGGTACAAAACCTTTAAATAGCAGCTATCTCTTCTCCTCCTGAAAACATTTAACTATGTCCTCCACACAAGGGACATCCCCCCCTCCTGGAGAGAAGGGGTCATTGCAGTCATACCTAAACCTGAAAAGGATAAACTAGAATGCTCCAACTACAGACCAATCTGTATTAAATCAGGACTATAAGCTTTTTACCACTATCCTTGCCAAAAGGTTAGAAAATATGCTGACAGACTTAATTCATTTAGACCAAACAGGTTTTGTAAGACAAAGACAGACGCAAGACAACATTAGACGCACTTTACACATAATTCATCATATAAAGAAATATAACTTAAATGCAGTCATATTGGGATTAGATGCTGAAAAAGCATTCGATTCGGTTGACTGGTCTTTCCTTTATAGAATCTTACCCAGTTTCAATTTTCATAACAACTTCATTAGAACTATCCAGGCTTTGTATAAAAACCAACAGCTAAAATAAGGATTAACGGTAATTTATCATCATCTTTTGAGCTGGAAAGAGGATGTCGTCAGGGCTGCCCCTTGTCTCCACTGCTCTTTGCTATCTTCATAGAACCTCTGAGCCAATGGATAAGACAGAATCAAAAAATTCAAGGTATTACACTTGGTCAGAAGGAACATAAAATAGCACTCTTTGCTGACGACATTTTTTTTTTCCACAATATCTTTATTGAACCTTTTTTTTTTTTTTAACAAACATGACACACACTATCAAACACTAACACTAAAGTACTACAAAAAAAAATGCACTAAAAACACCAACAACCACCGACAAAATCAAGTCTTCAACAATGCTCCTCTGTTTAGTCTAGACAATCCATTACATAAGTATACATATTATGTTCACCAGTTTGGAATTTACAAGGTCCACACACATCATTCACCTTCTTCTTCAAGAGTTAAGTTTAAATTTTTTACATAATCAATAAAAGGTCTCCATATATTCTCAAACACAATTTCCTTTGATTTCAGTATGTATGTTATTCTTTCTAATGGAAGGTTTGTTCACATTTGTCTTAACCACTGAGTCACATCTGGTCTATGAGTCTTTTTCCACAGTAGTGCAATACATTTTTTGGCATTAAGCAAACTGAGGTCTATGAATGTTCTTTCACTTTTATTAAAGTTATGCTTTTCTGGGTACAGACCCAACAAAAACAGTTTAGGATTCAATATGATTTGTTTAGAAATTATTTTTTCAATTGTTACCCTCACCTCTTCCCAAAACATTCTAATTATTCTACATTCCCATACACAATGAAATAGGGTTCCTTTACTTTCCATACATTTTGTGCACGTATCTGGTATGTTTTTGTTATATCTATTTAACTCCTCGGGTGTAACATACATCCGCATTAACCATTTAAAATGTATCAATTTAAGACGTACATTTATTGATTTGGTTTGAGCTTCTGTACAAGCCAATTCCCATTGTTCCTCTGAAATTTCAGTTTGCAGATCTTCTTTCCAGTAGTTTAATCTTTTCTGTGAGTTTTAACTTGAGGATAGTGTCAATGAGTTATAAAACTCTGAAATAATACCCTTTCTTTTACTATCTTTCATCAACATTTTTTCCAAGGATGAGTAAATAGGTCGAGTGAGAGCTCCATTTTGATTTGATCGAATAAAGTTCCTAAGTTGAAGATATTTAAAAAAAAAATGTGTTCTATTAAGATTAAATTTGATCCTCAGCTCTTCAAAAGACATTATGTTATCTGCACATGGCAGATATAAATCTTGAATCTTTTGAATCCCTTTTAAATTCCATAGTTTAAATACAGCGTCCGCTCTCCCTGGTTTAAAATATTGATTACCCATATTGGGCTAAATTGTGACAATAAGTGTGGTTCTTTTAAATAGTTTTTAGTTTCACACCATATTTTGATCATATGCTTCTTTACAAATGGATTTTTAACTTGTTTTTGTAATTTTTTTGCCGAATCTGAGTATAAGAACATGGGAAGAGGTAAAGGCAAATTGTATGATTCCATTTCAGTCCAGTGAGGGAGATCATTTGATGAAAAATAATATGTCATAGACCTCAGTTGTGCCGACCAATAATACAACATAAAATTTGGACATTTCAGACCTCCACGATCAAATGGTAAATATAATAAAGACAGACGTAATCTAGCCCTCCTGTTGTTCCATATAAATTCCACTAACTTTTTTTTAATTCTTGAGAATAAATCTAAAGGTGGTGGTAAGGGAATGTATTGAAATAAATAAAGTATTTTAGGTAAGATATTACTTTTAAGTATATTAATTCTCCCGATCATCGACATTGGTAGTGACATCCATCTCTGAAGTAACTCATTAATTTCTGTCATTGAGGCTTCATAGTTGACACTGGCGACTGATTCTAGCTTAGGCACAATTAGGATTCCTAAATATTTAAACTGATTTACAACATTGAATTGATTTACCTCAGGGACTGGGTAATTTCTCTGGGTCTCATTTAGCATTAATATTGAAGATTTAGTTTTATTTATTTTATATCCTGATATTTCCCCAAAATTCTTTATTAAATTCAACAAGGTCGGAATTGATTTTTTAAGAGTCGACATAAACAAAATTATGTCATCGGCATACAGGGAGATTTTATGTTCTGTTGGTCCAACTTTAATTCCATATATTTGTGAATGTAAACGTATCGCCATCGCTAAAGGTTCAATTGCCATAGTAAACAGTAAAGGTGAAAGTGGACAGCCTTGTCGACATCCTCTATTGAGTTTTATTGATTTTGAAATATTGCTATTTGTTAGGATTTCTGCTGTAGCATTATTGTATATTATCTGAACCCATTTTATTAAATTATTTCCAAGTCCAAACCTTTGTAAGATTTCAAAAAGAAAGGGCCATTCGACTCTATCAAAGGCCTTTTCGGCGTCCAGTGATAGGAGAGCTGTATCCGGTGCTTCTTTATTAGAATAGATAATATTAAATAGTCTTCTTACATTATGGAAGCCTCGTCTTCCCTTTATAAAGCCATTCTGATCTCGATTAATAATATTTGGTAAAATTTCTTGTATTCGTCTTGCTAAAATTTTACAGATTATCTTAAGGTCGGCATTTAATAGGCTTATTGGTCTCATATTTTCACATTTATTAGAAGGTTTACCTGGTTTTGGCAACAGTATAATTAAGGCATTATTCATGTATGATGGTAAATTACTATTTTGAAATGCTTCTAAAACCATTTCCAAAAAAGGTTTTATTAATTTATTCTTAAATTGTTTATAAAGCTCAACTGGAAGACCATCTGGTCCTGCACTTTTTCCTGATTTCATATTATCAATGGCTAGCCCAACTTCTTCTTGACTAATTTTAGACTCCAGTATCTCCCTTTTTTCATTTGAAATACACGGTATAGATAGTTCGTTCAAAAACCCATTTAGTTTTGTTAAGTCAGATTCATTTTTGGTATCATATAATTTTTCATAGTAATCTCTAAAGGCTCTATTAATTTCTAAAGGATCTATAACTACCTGTCCGTTACTTATAATACTGGTAATTGGTGTTTTAATTTCCAATTGTTTAATCTGCCATGCCAATAATTTCCCTGATTTTTTCACCTTGTTCATAAAAAGATTGTTTCAATCTTAGAAGACTCTAGGCAGCTCTATTCGCTGATTTTTTTTGTCATATTCAGCTCTCAAAATCAGTAATTCGTTCTCCAACCTTGGATCACTTCCTGCATACACTTTTTCTTGAAGAATTTTTATTTTATGTTCCAATTGGACTCTCTCCTCTCGAGTCTTCTTAGATTTTGATCCTGTATAACTAATAATATGTCCCCTAATAAAAGCTTTGAAAGCCTCCCACTTTACACATGCTGATGTTTGTGTAGTATTGATGTCAAAGAACTCATCTATCTGTTTTTCTATATACTTAACAAATTCCTCATCCTGAAGCCATTTATGCTGAAATTGCCATCTACCTGATTCCTTTTTCAATTTTTTATCTACATATATTAGACAGCAGGGTGCATGATCAGAGATCACGATGTTATCATAAAAGCAGTTTTGAATCTTGAACCTTAATTCTGTGGAGATCAAAAAATAATCAATACGTGAGAATGTCTTGTAGGTATTGGAATAACAAGAGTAGGCTTTAACTTGTGGTTTCATTTCTCTCCATATATCTAGCAATCTCAATTCTTTCATAAAATGATTAATGGTCATCCTACATCCATTGTGCGTACAGTCCAGTCCTGTTGATCTATCTATACCGGGATTCAATGTACAATTAAAATCCCCTGCTATTATATGTTGCCCTGTAAGTGATGATAAGATAAGAAATAAATTAGTAAAGAACTTTTGATCATCTATATTGGGACCATATAAGTTCACCAAATTTCCATCCATCCATCCATCCATCTTCTACCGCTTTTCCGGAGGTCCGGGTCGCGGAGGCAGCAGTTCAAGCAGAGAAGCCCAGACTTCCCTCTCCCCAGCCACCTGCTCCAGCTCTTCAGAGGGGATACCAAGGCGTTCCCAGACTAGCTGGGAGACATAGTCTCTCCACCGAGTCCTGGGTCTGCCCCGGGGTCTCCTCCCAGTGGGACGTGCCTGAAACACCTCAAGTGGGAGACGTCCAGGAGGCATCCTAATCAGATGCCCATACCACCTCAACTGACTCCTTTCAATGTGGAGGAGCAGCGGTTCTACTCTGAGCCTCTCCCGGATGACTGAGCTCCTCACCCTATCTCTGAGGGTGAGTCCAGCAATCCTACGGAGAAAGCTCATTTCAGCCGCTTGTATCCGCGATCTCGTTCTTTCGGTCATTACCCAAAGCTCGTGACCATAGGTGAGAGTAGGAACGTAGATTGACTGGTAAATCGACAGCTTTGCCTTAGAACTAAGCTCCCTCTTCACCACAACAGACCGGTACAACGTCCGCATCACTGCAGATGCTGCTCCAATCCGTCTGTCGATCTCTCGCTCCATTTTCCCCTCACTCGTGAACAAGACCCCAAGATACTTAAACTCCTCCACTTGGGGCAGGAGCCTGTCCCCAACCCGGAGAGGACAATCCACCTTTTTCCGGCTGAGGACCATGGACTCGGACTTGGAGGTGCTGATTCTCATCCCAGCCGCTTCACACTCAGCGGCAAACCGTCCCAGCAAGAGCTGTAGGTCATTGCTGGATGAAGCCAACAGGACAACATCATCTGCAAACAACAGAGATGAGATCCTGTGGTCACCAAGCATGACACCCTCCATTCCCTGGCTGCGCCTAGAAATCCTGTCCATAAAAATTATGAACAGGACCGGTGACAAAGGGCAGCCCTGGCGGAGTCCAACTCTCACTGGGAATGACTCCGACCGAGTGTTGGCAAGTGTTGGCTGCCCCCTCATGGATCGTCACCTTATCGTGGTGGGGGGGTTTGCGTGCCCCAGTGATCCCAGGAGCTATGTTGTCCGGGGCAATTTGCCTCTGATAGGGTCTCCCAAGACCCCCTCATGGATCGTCACCTTATCGTGGTGGGGGGGTTTGCGTGCCCCAGTGATCCCAGGAGCTATGTTGTCCGGGGCAATTTGCCTCTGATAGGGTCTCCCAAGACAAACTGGTCCTGGGTGAAGGGCCAGACTAAGAACGATCCAACAGACTCTCATGATAAATTGTATATCAAGGATTCAGTGTACCCCGCCCGGTATGGGGTTACCGGGGCCCCACCCTGGAGCCAGGCCTGGGGGAGGGGCTCGAAGGCTAGCGTCTGGTGGCCAGGTTTCCACCCATGGGACCCGGCCGGGCTCAGCCCGAAGGAGTTACATGGGTCGGCCCTCCAGTAGGTTCACCACCTGCAGGAGGGATCATGGAAGTCCGGTGCTATGTGGATTAGGTGGCAGTCAAAGGCGGAGACCTTGGCGGACTGATCCCAAGTTCACCAAATTTATATTTTCTAATAACAAAGATCCTTGAATGATTAAATATCTTCCAAATTTGTCTCCAATTACATTTTTCACTTGAAATGGGACTGATTTATGTATGAGAGTCATAACTCCCCTGGCTCGGGATGAAAATGATGAGGTGAAAACACTTCCTTGCCATCTACTCCTAATTCTTTTTACATCCTCCTCTATTAGATGAGTTTCCTGTAAAAACACAATTTTTGAACCCATGTCTTTTATTTTATTCATAACTTGTTTAAGTTTTTTTAAATTCTGTAGACCTCTGCAATTTCATGAAGTTAAATTAAGATTAACGCTTTGGTTTATGATCAATAGGGAGTTTGGAATTACCTTGCAGTGTAAACATGCTCATACAGAGAAGAAAAAACATGAGTGGTTGAACATTCATCCTACAAACTACACACATACAAATTCCCCCATCCCACATTTGTGGTAATCCCCCCAAAATCAAAAGAAAAATTCCGTCTCCCGATATAGCCATCGACCGCTCCACACCCACGAGGATCAGCCAAAGCCACTCTTTCTTCATCCTCCCAATCACCCTAACTCTGCTGCTTTTAATGACGTAACATTAACTCTCTTCTGTAGTTTTCCAACTAAACCACAAAATTTTTCGCAACTTTGTACATCATAGGTTTTTTTTTTTTTTTTAATATATAATACAATCTATATTTTGTAAACTTGCTGTTTGCTTCAAATCAGTCAGATGCCTGTGCAAATGCTTAAATATTCTACCTTTATATTTTGTTCATGCTTAGCTCCCACCAGTCTCTTCTTGGATCTTCTTGATGAACTAATGCGCTTCCTCTGGGGTCTTGAAGATGTGTGTTCTGCCCCCATACGTGGTCAACAGTCTCGCAGGATAAATTACACCATGACGAATCCCAAGGTTGCGCAGCTCTTTACGTACGGGATCAAACTGCTTCCTCAATTGTTGGATTCCTGTGGCCAAATCTGGGTAGAACCGCACCTGCTGGTCCTGGTGTTTAATGTCTCCCTTAGCTCGCGCAGCGTTGAATATCTTCATCCTGTCTCTGTTGCTGAGGAACTTCATAATAAGCATCCTCGGTGGTCCCTTATTTCTCCGTTGGCCGATACGATGTGCGCTTTCCAGAGCGACTGCTGATTGCAGCTCCGCGCTGCCCAGCGCCTCCAGAATCCACTTTTCCAAAAAGGAACATGTGTCCCGACCTTCGGATTCCTCCGGTAGACCCACCAGCCTCAAGTTGTTCCGTCTCGACCGGGACTCCAAATCCAGGACATTATCTTCCAGGCATTTATTTTTTTTTTCCAAAGTGCGCACCTTTAATTGAAGACCGGTGACGTCATCCTCAGCACTAGAGACACGAAGCTCCACCTGCGCCATTCGTTCTACACAGTCACCCAATTCCTTTCTCATTCCTTCCAACGCTGCCATAATCCCATCAAATTTAGAGGAAAAGTCTGCTCTCATTGAACTAATGGCTGCTAGCACTGCACCTGTGCCGTTTCCCGCAGTCACCGCACCGCTGCTAGCTTCCTCCGCCATATATGGAGCTTTATCTGCTGCGTCACAGACCTGAAAGTCCGTTAATTTGGACTGTTTCGGCGGCTCGCTTTTTCCTCTACCTGGTTTTCCAGCCTTAGGCTTCACCGACATATCCTCGCCCAAACGCTGGGATACGTTCTGTCCCAAATGAGAGAGTTATTTGCCAATTTTTTTTTTTCTCCAGGAGCAGAGCAGAGTGATACGTGTCCCTCTCACATGGCCGCCAAAACCGGAAGTCCTTGCTGACGACATTTTAATATACCTGGGGCAGCTGGACACCTCTTTACCAGAACTAATCTCAGTTTTTTCAGAGTATGGAGATTTATCGGGGTACAAACTAAACATGCATAAAACCCAAGTTTTAACATTCAACTATGACCCAAATCATTATTCACTAAGCAAACTCAAAACTAACTGGGAGATGGAATCTATGAAATATCTGGGGGTCAATATCCCGAAACAACTCAGTTTAATTCAATTCAATTCAATTCAGCTTTATTTATTTCAGCTATATAGCGCCATTTCACAACAACAGTCATCTCATAGCACTATCAACTGTAGGGGGAACCCCCACAGTTGCAGAAAGACCCCAGCAATCAGGCGATCCCCTGTGAGCAAGCACTTGGCGACGGTGGAGAGGAAAAACTCCCTTTTAACAGGAAGAAACCTCCAGCAGAACCAGGCTCAGGGAGGGGCAGTCATCTGCTGCGACTGGCTGGGGGGTGAGGGGATAGAGAAGAAGAAAAGAACAGACATGTAGAGAGCAAACAGCACGATGGGGACTCAGTCTATGGGAGAGAACAAACAAATGTTAATGACCAGCAAAAAAAAAAAAATATTTCATTGAGAGTGAGGAAAGGAGTGAGGCCCAGTGCATTACTGGAGGTCCCCCGGCTGACTAAACCTATTAGCAGCATAACTAAGGGAGAGTTCAGAAACACATGATCCCTCCTTAATTGTAGGCTATATCAAAAAGGTAGGTTTTAGCCCTATTCTTAAAAACAGAGATCGAGTCTGACTCCCGAATCCAGATTGGCAGCTGGTTCCACAGGAGAGGAGCTTGATAACTGAAGGCTCTGCCTCCCATTGTACTTTTGGAGATTCTAGGTATTACAAGTAATCCTGCATTTTGGGAGCGTAGTGCTCTGTTAGGATAATACAGTAGTATCAGATCTTTTAAATAAAAAGGAGCCTGATTGTTTAGAGCTTTGTAAGTAAGAAGAAGGATTTTAAACTTAATTCTAAACTCTAAGGGAAGCGAATGAAGGGAGGCCAGAACCGGAGAGACATCACAGATTAGAGGGGGCATACCATCTTGCAGCACCCTGCTCTCCAGCCTTAACCCTGTTGGTCCAGACTGGAGCGCGCGCACGTCCGCGTAACTAACCTGCTCCGCGGCCATGGCTGTGTAATCTATCCCCACGCGGACGGGGGCAGCCACGGCGCGCGAGAGGCAGTCTGCCACTACATTCAGTTTACCCGACATGTGCTGGATATCGGTAGTAAACTCTGAGATCGCGGCCAGCTGCCTCTGCTGCCGGCCCGACCACGGTTCTGAAACTTTGGCCATCGCGAATGTTAGTGGCTTGTGGTCAACGAACGCGGTGAAACAGCGCCCTTCTAGCCAGAACTGGAAGTGGCGAATGGCCAAATGGAGAGCCAGCAACTCCCTGTCAAACGCGCTGTATTTACGTTCACTATCGCGCAAGGTCCTGCTGAAAAAGGCGAGCGGCTGCCAAGCCCCGGCTACATGCGGCTCCACGACCGCCCCTATGGCCACGTCTGACGCGTCAGTGGTGAGCGCTATGCGGGCCGTTGGGTCTGGATGTGCCAACAATGCAGCGTTTGCCAGGGCTGCTTTGACTTCCGAGAACGCTCGCTCCCGCTCCGGGGACCACTCGATCTTATTCGCGGGTTTCTGTTTTTTGAGCGCGGCATACAGCGGTTGCATGAGCTGCGCTGCGCGGGGGAGGAAACGGTTATAAAAATTCACCATTCCCAAAAACTCCTGTAACGCCCTGACCGTCTGCGGCCGGGGGAAGTCCGCTACTGTGTGCTCCTTGTCAGGTAGCGGAACCGCTCCTTCTGGGGAGACGCGGTGTCCCAAAAAAATCGATCTGCGTCACCCCGAACTGGCACTTCGCTGGGTTGATTAACCCTTGCTCTCCCAACCTCTGGAAAACTGCCGCGAGGCGGTTTTTGTGTTCGTCTTCGGACGCGCTGGCTACCAAGATATCGTCCAAGTAGACAAACACGAAAGGGAGGTCGCGCAGCACCGCGTCCATCATGCGTTGGAACGTCTGTGCAGCCCCTTTAAGCCCGAATGGCATGCACAAAAACTCGAATAGGCCAAATGGAGTTATAACCGCTGTTTTGGGTATGTCCTCAGCACGCACTGGGACTTGGTGGTAACCGCGGACCAAGTGTATTTTAGAAAAAACGCGCGCCCCTGCCAAATGAATGGAAAAATCTTGGATATGAGGAATTGGGTAGCGGTCATGCGCTGTGGCGTTGTTCAACCTGCGGAAATCCCCGCAAGGTCGCCACGAGCCGTCAGCTTTCGGGACCATGTGTAGCGGGGAAGCCCATGGGCTGTTCGAACGTCTGATGATGCCCAACCTCTCCAGGTTGGCGGACTCCTCGCGCGCTATGGCCAGTTTAGCTGCGTCCAAGCGCCGAGGTTTGGCAAAAACGGGCGGCCCGGTGGTGGTAATAAAATGTTCCGCCCCGTGTTTAGCAACGGCTGCCGAAAATGTGGGGACCGTGAGTGCTGGGAACTGAGTGAGCAGTGTGTGGAACTTACCGCTTGCAGCTGTGACGTTGGCTTGTACTGTTGGCCGGGCCGCTCGAGCTGTACAGGGAATAGAATCAAAAGAAAGTGCATTAACCAGGCGCCTGTTGGCGACATCAACCAACAAACCATGTGAGCACAAAAAATCAGCCCCCAATATATTGAAATTCAATGTTGCTATGACAGAAGTCCACTCAAATATACGGCCGTGTAGAGACAGGAGCAGAGTCCTCTCACCAAAGGTTTTAATCTCCGAGCCGTTCGCTGCTGCCATCTCGGGGCCGCTGGAACCTGCCAGTCGGTCAGCGTAGGAAGGCGTGATGAAACTCAACTGGGCGCCTGTGTCCACGAGGAAATGCCTCCCCGAGCGTGCGTCCGTCAAGTAGAGCAGCTTGTTCTCCTCCCCGAGGGTCGCAGCTTCTACCGACCCCCGGTCTTGGCGTTTCTCGAGCGCTTGAACTGGCACGGTGGTATACATTTGCGTGCCTTCTCTGCAAAGCGGCGGTGGTAGAAGCAAAGGGTGTCTCCTCCGTGTTCCTTGACCCCGTCGCTGCCGTCGTCGGTGGTCCTGCTACCGCTGTCCCTGGCTCCCCGCCATCTCCGGCCATCACGCCGAGCTCCGTCGCTGCTGCCGTGGCCGCGCACTCTCTGCTGGCATTGACAATCCAATGCGCCTCCCGGGCCAGCGCACGGTAGTCCTGCTGGGCCAACAACGGCGAACTGACCAGGGCCGCTCTCGTCGCTGACGGCAGGGTCCTGAGGAAAAGGTGGGTAAAGATGATGTGGTCATCGTCCGAGCCTTTCAACCTCAGCATCTTCTCCATCAGGTCAATGGGCGTGCCATCTCCCAACTCGGTCAGCTCTAGGAGTCTCTCTGCTCTCTCCTCAACCAAGAGAGTGTAGTGCTGGATGAGTGCAGCCTTCAACGCGCCGTATTTGTCGTTGGCTGGTGGCTGCTCCAGAAGGCTCTCCACATGCTGAGCCGTGTGGTTATCGAGCTTTGCGATCGCATGGTAGAATTTTTCGTGTCATCTACCGATATTCCCCGGAGGGCGAACTGTGCCTCGACCAGGTGGAACCAGGAGCGCGGGTTGTGCTGCCAAAAGTCCGGTAGCTGGACCGTAACGGCATACGCTTGGCTGGGGGCTCCCAACGAGGCTGGCCCCGGGGAATTCTCTTCTTGCTGCATGCTGCGTCATGGGTCACCAGTGTGGAGTGTGTAATTGACGAGGCAGGTTTGTCTTGAAGCAGTTTATTACACGTCTCCAACATGAGCAAAGTAGAAAGAGAACATCTCAGAAAAAACTCGTCCCTTATATACCCAGGTCTCCCCACAGCTCACAAGTCACATTGCATTCAAATCAAAAGTAACAATGCATTTCCTCTTTAATCCCTTAGCATCCCCCTCACAGTCTTTGGCCCACAAAGCATCCCCCAAGCAGTCTCTTGGCACACAAAGGATCCTCCAAGCAGTTTCTTGCATACCAAAGGTTACACTTTCACAGCTTCCTGTTATCTCCAAGGAAACTCTGCACTTCGTTCTTATCTAAGATGTGAGGCATTATGTAAGGCATTAAGTAAGTCACATGTGTGGCTACAATATGGCCAGTCACACCTGTTTGGCTACTAGAAAGTCTCATTGTAGATATGGAGCTACTCAGAGTAAAACTGAATAGAAAGAGTGTTGATATGAGAAGTGAATATTTGAGATATATGGATTATAAGTGGGCAGCACGGTGGCAGAGTGGTTAGCACTGTGGCAGCAGAGCAACTCACCCTTGGCCGGGGGATCCTGGGTTCAGTCCCAGCCCCCAACCAACAGTGATCTGTGTGGAGTTTGCATGTCCTCCCCGTGTCTGCATGGATTTATACCACGATTCCTACGATTTCTTCCCACATGCCAAAAACATGCAGGTTAGGTTAACTGGCATCAAACTGGGGATTCTAAATTGTCCTTAGATATGACTGTGAGAGTGAATGGTTGTCTGCCTCTCTGTGTTGGACTGGCGAGCTGTCCAGGGTGTACCCTGCCTCTTGCGCCAAGATGTTGGGATAGGCTCCAGTCCCCCCGTGACCCAAAAAGCATTAAACGAAAGAAGATAGGTGGATTATAAGTATAAAGACTGGGTGCAGATTTTACTGATGGGTCAAAGGACCCTCAAATGGAGATGACGGGGTCAGCGGTGGTGGTGCCAAGCTGTTAGGTGGGGATCAGCAAGAGGACAACTGATTTTTTAAGTTTTTATGCTGTTGAACTGTATGCCATATTGATGGCATTAGAGTGGAGTGTAGCTGCAAGCTATAGGAGCATTCAAATATGTAGTGACCCTGTGTCGGCTCTGACAAGCATCAAGTCAGGTGTGGCTAAAAGATATGAAGGCCTAGTGTATGAAATACTGCACGTGTACTCAGGGGTAGTGAGGGAGGGAAAGAATGTCACATTCTCGTGAGTCCCAGCACACTCGGACGTCCCAGGGAACAAGAGAGCTGACAAGCTGGCAAAGGAGGCAACAAAGAAGGAAATGGTAGACACTAGGTTAAAACTGTCTAAGTCAGAGGGGAAAAGCAAATAATAACAATAATTAATCTTTATTTCAGACACACAAGTGGGCCCATATAGTATAAGGAATGGTAGGGGTATCAGGGAAACGATAAACAACACAGCAGCAATAAGAACAGCATAACAGTCTTTAAAAAAAGAGTTCTTGTAGAGGCTGTTGTGCCAGTGATTTCTGAGAGCAGAGGTGCATCTGAGACTGCTCTTCCTAGGGCTTATCAGAGTCTGTATGATGCTGTTTTCCGAGCCATCCAGATGACACATAAAATTGTACATAACTTTCCTCAGTAGTACCTTATACGTAGGAACACCACATGGCACAAAGAGCTGGCTGGTGCTGTGCCATCTTGGCACCTGAAGCAGCAGCCTCATTGCATAGTTTTCACAAAATCGGGAAAACTCGGTTGATTGAATTGTCCGCCATTTGCATTTCGCTCCATGTGTGGGATATGACAAAGGAATAACAAAATCATCGATTGGTTGCGTCAATAAGTATCAGCCAATCAGTGGCCTTGTTACATTACATTACTGATCTCGCTGGGTAGCGCGTTCTGCGCGGTGGATTTGAGCAGCCGATTTAAAATACGACTCGCCGCTCATAACAGACCCCCCCACCCCACCCCAAAATTTTCTCCTCGAATTTAGACGATTCACGAGAATGACCCTCTAGACATGATCAAATCCGAGGAATTCCTCGGATCCGCAGAGGATTCTCATCCCTGAATACTTTGTTGCAGCACGTTTGGCTTTTATTACAGCACTCAAGTTTTTTTGGGGAGGAGTCTATCAGCGTGGCAGATCTTGATGTGGCACTAGTTGCCCACTCTTCTTTGCAAAAACCCTCCAAATCTGTCAGATTGCGAGGGCATTTATTTTATTTTATTTGTTTATTTGACAGGGACAGTGCAATAAACATAGACAAAAAAAATCTGATGTGTTGCACAAAGAGTGTATAGCTATTAGCTAATTTGCAACTCTTGTCCTTGGATGAACTTTAGAAAGAAGAAACAGGTAAAAAAACTAACTAACTAACTAACCTGCACTTATATAAGAGAAAGATGAGGGAAAAAAACAAAATGAAAACAGAATAAACAATAACCACATACATCAATGCAAACAAGATTATAAATACACAATATAAAAACCTGGTTCACATTTGCCTATTTCAGGCCTCCCTCCCTTCGTCACTCACTATAAACAAACTCATTCATTCCTTCCCTTCATTCACTCTCACCCTGCAGACAATCATTTCATACATGGGTACATTCTTGTTTATTTTTCAGCCAGTTTTTAACCTTTGTAGTAAATGTTTTAAAATCCGTTATTATTTTAATTTCATTTGGCACTGTGTTCCAGATATGACTGTCCTTTATAGAGAAAGCCGTTTGTCCAAATGTGGTTCTGCGGTGGGATATTTTAGTTATTGTTAACAGAACTCCTGGTGGCTCTGCTGCTGTCCTGTCTTTGGATGAATCCAGCAAGTGGCTCTGGCGCTGATTTATGGAAACATTTGAAAATTAATTTCAGAAAACAGAGGTCAATGAAACTCAAAACTCAATAGATTGTATTTTTTTTAAAAATATAACAGTGATGCCACCTAATGGGCTTTTTATCCAAGATTTTTAGAGTTTGATTATATAATGAACCTCTATGTTTTATTGTAGAAGGAGCTGCTTGAGCCCAGACTGTCAGACAGTATGATATATGAGAAAAAACCATAGAATGCATATACATTACAGCTGCTTGGTATGGTATGTAATATCTAATTAATTTAAAGCAGTTCAGATTTTTTTTTACTGTTTTAGAAATCTTCTTTATATAAAGATTAAATTTGAATTGAGGATCTAGTACAATGCCAAGGTATTTGAATTCTGTAACTAAACTGATGTCTTGATCATGTATATTAACTTTAAAATGTTGCAGGTATGGCGCATGTTTAGGGCGCATATATTGTATCCATATTTCCCACATATTGACCATTTGCTGTGACATCACATCCTTTTGTTTACACCGCCATATTGGACAGCAGAAGCGAGTGGACGGCGCATTCAGCAGCTGTTTAGCGGTGTACCAGATCTCGATATATTTACCTGATTTCAACCTACATCTTTGTTTTATTTTATGTTGGCATTGGATTAGACTATGGTGTTTCACTGCTGTGCCTTTGGGTGTACAAATCGCCAGAAAAAGGGATCCAACTTGAAGTTTTACCGGTTCCCAGCTGACGAAGACAGGCGCAGGAGGTGGGTGGCAGCGCTGAAGAGGAAAGATTGGTCCCCGTCGCCTTACTTTGAGCAGAGGTGCGTCTGAGACTGCTCTTCCTAGGGCTTATCAGAGTCTGTATAGGCGCTTTTCCACTTGGAACCCAAAGGCCTCGTTTAGTACCGATCGGCCTCCATTGTCCGGTTTCCCACTCGGAACCCAAAGGCCTCACAGTTCGCTTTTTCGGATCAGTTCCAGTTTTATCGACACTATTTTCGGCACCGTTAAAAGCAGGTCCGAAGGGTACTGGCCCCGTTTCGTCACGCCACTGCTGGCCATTCATTGGTCTGTGCGTAGCGTCATGAGAGTGGGCGTTACACTGACTTTCGAGAATCGCTTGCTGGTCGCCATTTGCAATTTTTCGTCAGTGAGCCCGCGATCAAGTGATATTATAAACCACAACGAGAGAATGGCTTAACAGAAATCAGCAGAAATCCAACACCGCAGTCCAGCAGTGTTTCCTGTGCGTTTCGGCTGATGAGAGAATGCAGAGGGAAGCAGACTGAGCCTGCAGTGGAGCGCACAAACAGACGCACCAGAAATTACACGGAGATGCACCGGGAATTAGACCCAGCCACCCGAATTGAATTGAACGTGCAGCCGCGACGCACCCAACTTCAGCAGTTGAAGCCGTGATATTGTGATATACAGGATGGTGAGTGATGTGATATTCATGCTTTATGTTATTTTTTCCAACAGTGGAAAGTTCACTTAGGACAGACGAAAACTTAATCGTGTTTAAACGATGACCTAGCTTAATGCTATGTCCGTCCTTGTATGTTGTTTTTTTGTGTTGGACAATATCTGATGAAATAAGCTAGTTGTAATCCTGGTAAAAAGTTTATTTTATTTTATTTTTTTTTTTACATGTTGCACTTTCGTGCTGTGCATGTACTTAATTTGTGTGTATTTCATTGTAGAGTCCAAACAGGATCTGCTCAGAATGGCGACGTTTTGACACCAATGTATTTTGACAGGTAAACAACACATCATATTTATAGTCAAATCTTTTGCTTTTTAAAGCGAGGTAGTCGGATACGCAAAAGCCGATGGTGTATAGAACACGTATATTAGGATGTGAAATGTCGGCATCGAAACTGCTCCCATTTAGCTGTAATTAATATTCAAAAATGATATTTTCGGGAGGAAAGAATTCAATTTAAACAGCCACAGACCAAAAAACGTACATTTGGTCATGGAAGAGGTCATTCACACTTGCAGACAATTGCGCTATATGTGTCTGTAGGATTTTCTTTCCATGCACGCAAAAAAAGCATTTTTTTCCCGGATCCGACTAAGTTAAAGTTTAGGTAAAGTGCCAAATTTAAAGTAGCACAATTTCCACTTAATATGAAAGGGACTGAACTGAGATTTGTGTGTGTGAATATTAATTACAGAGTAATTGAAAATGAATGGCACATCCAATAATAGCCACCATAAAATAAACCGCTTGTTTATTTATTTTTATCAGATCATTTCTGTGATCCTTTATGAATTATAGTCATAATAGTGTATCTTGCACCTTGGGGAATGGGAGATGTTCAGTCACCATTAGAATTTAGTTTATATGTGTATAGTATTTCATCTTTAAACTCATTCAGTAATAGAACACATTACAAATATTTGAGAGCCATTGTAGTGCTTCCTTTTATATTTTAGCAATACAAGCACAAAACACCACCCACACTTGAAAGCAGGGCGACACAGCGTTGGCTAAATTTTATTGATAACGTTATTTCACACCATCACAACAACTCAGTATTTAAACTCAGTATAAATGGTGTAGAGATTGAAAGGGTATCCAAAATTAAAATCCTTGGTGTAATAATTGATAATAAACTGTGTTGGAAGTCACATATTAATTATATTAAAGGTAAAATATGCAAATCAGTCACAATACTGCGCAGAGTGAAATATTTTGCTGAATCAACCCACACTATAGACTTTGTATCATTCATTAATGCTCCCATACATGACATCCATCCATCCATCTTCTACCACTTTTCCAGAGGTCCGGGTCGCAGAGGCAGCAGTTCAAGCAGAGAAGCCCAGACTTCCCTCTCCTCAGCCACCTGCTCCAGATCTTCAGAGAGGATACCAAGGTGTTCCCAGACCAACCGGGAGATGTTGTCTCTCCAGTGAGTTCTGGGTCTGAGAACTACTACCAAGCAACACTGTGTTTCAGTGCAAGGTGTCAGACTGTGGAACGCTTTTGGACCTGAATTAAAATCATGTACAAAGCTTGGACAATTTAAACAAAAACTAAAGGAATAAATACTCCAAACACACACACGTGGACAAAATTGTTGGTACCCCTCTGTTAATGAAAGAAAAACCCAAAATGGTCACAGCACAGTGACTACTTGTCACCCTTTAAATAGGCCGATTGATTACAAGTTTGTAGACACCTGTGATGTTAATTAGAGGACACATCTTGGTTGGACATGTCCCTATGATCATGTTCATGTCCCTATGGCCTAATTTCAATCTTTTCTAGGGGTACCATCATTTTTGTCCAGGCCTGTTTCATGAGTTTGTTTTTTAAAATAATTCTGTTGAACCACAATTCAAAAGCATTGTCTGATTTTCATTGGTTAATTTTCATAGAATTTTTATTTATTACCACTTTAGTCAGATTCAAGTTATTTCTGTGACCATTGTGGATTTTTCTTTCATTAACAGAGGGGTACCAACAATTTTGTCCACGGCTGTATATACAAAACGACATGTCAAATCACACAAGGATCATCATATCCAGTCTGTGTTGTGCTGTTGCTTATTTTTTGTCACGTTTTGTTTCTTTTTTTTTTTTTTTACAGTTTGAATTTTGCACATTCTAAATAATCTGTAATTTGCTTCTGATTGGAATAAACAATTTAGTGATTTATTTGTTTGCATCATGATTTTCTATTTTGTCTGTTCAGACACCGGTGGGAAAAGAGTCAACAGTACGAACCATTTATCAGTGACTTTGAAAATAATGGCTCATTTTAAGAAAAGTAACCAAAACAATTATTTGCTGAAGACTGTAAAACAAAATAGAGACATCTGCAAAAGTACAAAGGTTTATTGTCAAAATTCCCAGGGCAATACTACATGAATACAAGTATAGTTCACTGTTGATGCAGAGAATATACTGTATATTTATACAGCATCTACATGTAGTCAGCAATACTCAATACCATATATTTCCAGTTAATCCACGTATTTCTCCATGTAACCTTGGGACTGCTTTATTTTAATTACTTCTAATCCTAGATCCATTTGTTTTGGCTTAAAATGCATCATAATTGCTAAATATATCTTATGCCCAACTCAGTACTCTTTACCTGTTGAAATATATATTTAACGACTCATATGGCACCTGATCCATGTTTTGCCACGACACCACTGGCTGGAGCAGATAAATTCCATGACGTCTCAACAGTCTCTCCATGATTTTGACATAGATCATGTATTTTTACCTAACCATCTATTTGTCGAGAAAAGTAATTTTTGATATTCATGTGCTGTGAGCCAATAAATGATTAAAATCTAACAATACTTCACTGTCTGATTAATGATTCTGTATAATATATGGGTCTCACTTTCTGACATGAGTGTCCAAATATATTTAACTTTTGCATTGTTTTTGGAGATGTATTGCTACATGTTTTGATGTTGATTTTACTGAACAGGAATATGGCGCCGCCTCATGGGGAGCGTCGCGCCGCCTCCAAATCCCACCTCCAACTCCCTCCTTCTCCCACCCATGCTACAGTGAGCCTTGTGCTGTGGAAAACCATGGGTGCCGAACGGTACTGTTCAGTTCCAGGCCAAAGGAGGCTTTTGGGTTCCAAGTGGAAAAGCGCCTTATGATGCTGTTTTCCGAGTCATCCAGATGACATAAAATTGTACATAACTTTCCTCAGTAGTGCCTTACACGTAGGAACACCACATGGCACAAAGAGCTGGCTGGTGCTGTGCCATCTGGGCACCTGAAGCAGCAGCCTCAGTGCATTGTTGTAGGCCACAGTCAGCCTTCTCATACTATCAGTCCTGTAGCTGCTCCACAGGTGTGCAGTGTACAGAGGAGTACAGTAAGCTCTGAACAGAAGAACTAACATTTACAGAGCACATACTAAATTTTCTCAGTAACATATTGGCTTGGGCATACAGATGGGGCTTATTGCAACAGTGGCAGCAGATGGGGGACACAGAAACAAAAGGCAGACATTTGCACTCCATTCAGAGCACAGTAGGCGAAACAAGAGTCATGGGAACGAAATTAGTGATGGGATGGCAGGCTCCGGAGCTTTGAAGGTGCTCCAAGCTCATCCAGGAAATATTTGGTGAAGCACGTTTCGAGGCGTGTATTGTTGACGTTGTACCACGTGACTGGGTCAGGAAGCCGTGATGTTACACACAACATGAAATAAAGTGAGCAGCGATACCCAATGGAAATCCCCGTCCCTCGCGTTTTGTGTTGTCGATGTTTGACTGCGTAAGGGATTTGTCACAGCCAATTTTCAGATGGAGCCAGCAGCAAAAACACGGACTTCTCTTGTTTGGGAACATTTTGAGCCCATTTCTCCCAATGATGTATTTTCCACAAATAGTGGATATTTATTGTAACTCAGGTGATGGTTTAGTTGTAAAACATCTGTTCTACAAGTGGGAGGCCTGGGTTTGAATCCCAGCTGGGTCATTCTTGTCATTTTATTTTTATTTGCAAGGTGAAGTGTCTGTTTTTTTTCAAAGAGCTTGGATCATTATTACGCATCATTACGCTGAGGCACTATTGCCATTGTGCCCTGCATGAGAATAAGGACAGAGGTGAATATACTGGGAAAGACGGTATGGGACTGTTGAAAATTTCCATCCATCCATCCATCTTCTACCGCTTTTCTGGAGGTCCGGGTCGCGGAGGCAGCAGTTCAAGCAGAGAAGCCCAGACTTCCCTCTCCCCAGCCACCTGCTCCAGCTCTTCAGAGGGGATACCAAGGTGTTCCCAGACCAGCTGGGAGACATAGTCTCTCCACCGAGACCTGGGTCTGCCCCGGGGTCTCCTCCCAGTGGGACGTGCCTGAAACACCTCAAGTGTAACCCTTATTGTAACCCTTGCCTTATGTTAATTAGGTAAGGGAAATAATTAAGTGTAGACCAGTTGCTAGGTTCGTAAGGGTTACAATAGGGAATTAGAGTGAGTGTGGAATGAAATAGCTGGAGGCAAGAAATGAGCAATTCATGTCTGTATTAATAAATATAGACGGAGCAAAATATACAAACAATGTACAAATATACAAATATAACAACGGCCGGCATGAAATAAAACCCCAAAAGTGTCCTACTGAGCTCAGTGTTTGTTTGTCCGTTCGAGTTAGTTGAAGTTTTAAATTTACAAAAAAGTCTCACATTCATAACAGAAAACTTCAACTTTGACAGCAAAATTACTAATTTATGAATTTCAAATATCTTGGAAAAAATCAACTTTAAGTGACAGAGCTTAAAATTCAGCAGCGTATGTCTGTAAATTTCCAATAAAAGTCAGATCTACAGGGGAAGATTTCTTGTTGAGTCACAAGGCAGTCAGAGACAGCAGACTTTAGCCCTGATATAGTGTTTCCACTAGAGGAGCAGTGAGTCTCTGCTGCTGAAGATACTTTTATCTCAGAGGCTTCATAGGATGAACTTTCTCTCTTTGTGTCAGAACCATATTCCAGCACCTTTCTTGTGTCTCTTTGTCCCTCCAGATGTCCCACAGCAAAATGACTTTAACCAGGAGGAGGTTGTGGATGAGCAGCAGCTTCTGAACCAGGAGAGAAACTTTGTTGTTCAGGTGGGAGCAGATTGTTCCCAGATTAAAGAGGAACAGGAGGACGTCTGCATCAGTCAGGAGGAAGAGCAGTTTGGACTGAAGCAGGAGACCCAAAACTTTGATGAAGGTTGGTGCAGGTCAAGGTTCCACTCAGTGATTGATGAGACAGAAGAAGTGAAGTGAAAAATGACATGAGGACAGTCAGCCTGAGGAAAGACAAAGTAGCTGTAGATCAAAAAGTTCTAACAAAAAAGACAAAAAAAATGATGTGATAAAATAAATAAATAAAATGTAGACTTAAAGTAAATGACGTGGATAGTTAAATGACAAAATGAATATGTAATATAGAAAAATGACTAAATACCTAAATATTCAATGATGGGCCATAAATCCAGCCTGGATTGAAGGGCTCAGTAGTGATCGGAAGACACATTCCGATGTAAGATTTTTTTCTCGTTATAAGTAATGTACTTGAGAATTGTCGCGTAATGAATTTGTTATGAAATAGCATGTGTAAGTTGTGACGTCATGCCTGTTTTGAAACACTAATTGATAATTTGAAACACTAAACATCTTTTAGGTTTTACTTACTTTCTTAGATTATCTTTCAAAGATTAAAATATACTAATATGCTACTTTTTTATATTCCTAGTAACACTAATAAATGCACACATTAATAAATCAAAATGCTTGCAGAATGTCAGTATATTTTAATAAATGGGTGATGGACTTGGTGATGGAATTTTGTTAATATTTATAATTTATTTTACTTGGTTATATTATTTTGTCTGTTCTAGAACTATGTAAATGTAATTCTGTGTCAGTTCTAGGGGCGGCTGTGGCACAGGTGTAGTGTGACCGACACCTGATCAGAGGGTCATGGGTTCGATTCCCACTCTGTCTGAGGTCTGCATGTCAAAGTGTCCTTGAGCAAGACACTGAACCCCCAGTTGCTCCTTGTGGCCAGGCTAGCGCCTGTGTGTGTATGGCAGCTCTGCGGCCATCAGTGTGTGAATGTGTGGATAGCAGGATCTGTAAAGCGCTTTGGTCATCCAGAGATGAGAAAAAGCGCTATATAAGTGAATGCCATTTACTATTCTAAACATATTAAATAGTAGTAAAATATAATTTAGTATTATTACATCAACATACCATTCAGATATCATAAATTTACACGTGATGCAGCAGCAGATTAAAAAGGTAAACTATAAATGCATTTGTACTTACTTCTAATTTTAAATATAAGACCACATTTGAGCATTCTAAAACACCAGATTTCGTTGCCCCCCCCAGACCACCCACCAAGGCTCCGTCTTGGATCCGGCTTGGGGGACGCAGGCCTAACTAAGACCCCCGGCTTAGTTTCCTCTTTTTATCCCAAACCCCATTCTCATCCCTGAGTATTAGTTTATTCATTCATTCATTCATTGGCTCCATCGATCTCGAAAGATCATGGGGGGGTTTTGTGCCTTGGGTCATCATTCAGGGAGCTGCACCATCGGGCGTGGCTGTAGAGGCCGATACGGGATCTGCAGGTCCTGCCGCAGCCGTTGCAGATAAATTCTTCACACTGTAGTGGGGGTCTCGACAGTCTCCTCTGTCTGCGGAGTCTCTTCTCCCCCCAGCGAGTGTCTCTTCTTTCCTCTGCTGTTCGGATGACATCCTGGGTGATGGTCCGCCAGTTGGAGCGGACGGAGGCGGCTGACTCCAGGTCGGAGGGGTTAAAGCCTCCAGCCTTGAGGTCACGCTTGCAAACATCCTTGAATCTGAGAGTTGGGCGTCCCTTTGATCTAGTTCCAGTAGCCAGCTCCCCATACAGTAAGTCTTTGGGGATGCGGCCATCCTCCATTCGGTTGACGTGGCCAAGCCATCGCAAGCGTCTCTTTGTCAGGATGGCAAACATACTGGGCACATCTGCTCTGGCCAGGATGTCGATGTTGGAGACACGGTCCTGCCAAGTGATGTGCAGTAGTCTGCGAAGGCAGCGCTGGTGGAAGGCATTCAGTCGGCGTTCCTGGCAGGAGTAGAGGGTCCATGCTTCACTGCCGTATAGGAGAGTACTCAGTACACAGGCCATGTAGACTCTTATCTTGGTGTTGATGGTTAGCATAGAGTTGTCCCAGACTCGCTTCGCCAGACGGGCCATCACCGTCGATGCCTTGCCAATACGGGCGTTCAGTTCGGCATCTAGGGAGAGATTGCTGGAGATGATCGACCCGAGGTAGGTGAACTTGTCCACCACCGCAAGTGTGTGGTCGCCGATATTGATATTGGGAGCACTGCTGACATCCTGGCCCATGACCTCGGTCTTTTTAAGGCTGATGGTGAGACCAAACTCAGAGCAGGCACGAGCAAAGCAGTTGATGAGACGCTGGAGCGCTTCCACGGTGTGGGCAACAAGACCAGCATCATCAGCAAAGAGCAGCTCCCTGATTAGAACGCTTCGCACCTTGGTCTTTGATCTGAGGCGTGCCATGTTGAAGAGGCCTCCGTCGCTCCTTGTGTGGAGAAAGACACCGTCTTCAGAGCTCCGGAAGGCGTAGCACAGAAGCAGGGAGAAAAAGATGCCAAATAGGGTAGGAGCCAGAACACAACCCTGCTTCACACCGTTCTTGATCGGGAAAGGGTCTGAGGATAACCTATCAAACTGGACAATGCCGTTCATGTCCTGGTGGAATGACTTGATCATGCTCAAAAGCTTGGGGGACCACCCACCAAGCCCCCCCAGACCACCCACCAAGGCTCCGTCTTGGATCCGGCTTGGGGGACGCAGGCCTAACTAAGACCCCCGGCTTAGTTTCTTTTTATCCCAAACCCCATTCTCATCCCTGAGTATTAGTTTAAGGGTGTGCATATTTATGCAATCAGGTTATTGTAAGTTTTTAATTTATTTTTCCCCTTCAAAGATTTCAGTTTGTTTTTCAATTGGGTTGTACAGGTCACATTAATGCTGGAAAAAGTTTTGAAATGATTTATCTTGGCCTCATTTTTTTTCCATCATAAAAACCTGGCATTTGAACAGGGGTTTGTTTACTTTATTGATCCCCAGAGGGGAAATTGAGGGCATCCACCTGGATGGATGAAGCAGCCACGGTACGGTGCTATCCCTTAACCATTCACACACACATTCACACCTCGGACCACTTTAGAGTCGCCAGTTAACCTAACCTGCATGTTTTTGGCCTGTGGGAGGAAACCCCAGAAATCCCGGAGTAAACCCATGCAGACACGAGGAGAACATGCAAACTCCACACAGATCACTGTTGGTCAGCGGCTGGGGGGGAACCATGGATCCCATGGCCAAGGGTGAGTTACTGTGCTGCTGCAGTGTGAACCACTGCGCCACCGCACCGCCAGGGGTGTGCAGACTTTGTTTCATAGCCACTGTATATGGAACTTTACATGTCAAGTGACATCTCAAAGTGCTTACAGTGAGTCCATTATTGATTCACTCCACAGACAATGGTAGTGGTAAGCTACTATTGTAGCCACAGGTGCCCTGGGGCAGACTGATGGACACGTGGCTGCCAGTCCACGCCAACGGCCTCTCCGACCACTACTGAACATTTATACACATTCATACCCAGTGTCACGGACACTGGAGGCAAGGTGGGTAAAGTGTCTTACCCAGGGACACAACAGCAGGATTTTTAAAAATGTATGTTTGTCACGAATGTTTCAGATCATCAAACAAGTTTAAATATTAGACAAAGATAACACAAGTAAACACAAAATGCAGTTTTTAAATGAAGGTGTTTATTATTTAGGGGAAAAAATCCAAACCTAAATGGCCCTGTGTGAAAAAGTGAGTGCCCCTTAACCCTAATAACTGGTTGGGCCACCTCTCATCACGCACACATCCTGCCACGATCTCCTAATCTTCCGGTTAATGCAGAGATGGTCTGTCTGGTTTTCTGTGACGTGGTCCAGGGATCTCCAGGTCACCTTGTGGATGTGTCTATGTGGGAAAATGCTTCCACCAATCACCAACTGGTTCAGGGCGCACAGGTCTGCAAAGCGCTCACCATTTTCACTCATCTGTCCCAGTCCATGTGTCCCCATGATGTCCTCATAGCCTGTGTTGTCTGATCCAATCTTGGCGTTGAAATCTCCCATCAGAATGGTCATGTCCTTGGTTCCTCCTCTGTCTACCACTGCTTGCAGCTGTTGGTAAAAATCCTCGTCCTTCTCATCATCTACATCATTGGTGGGAGCATAGCACTGGATGACGTTCTGCTTGATGTTCTTCTTTCTGGTGGCGAACTTGGCTGTAATGATCCATGAATCTGCCGGTTCCCAGCCAACGCGTGCTCGCTGTGCCTCCGGTACCGGCGTCAGGGCCACACATTCAGTGTGGAGGGCTCCATCCTCTGTGTGTCCTGAGTACAACAGTGTCTCTCCAGATGCAAGTCTTAGCTGTCCCCTCTGTAGCCACCTGGTCTCACTCAGGCCGAGTACTCCTATCTTGTAGGTCTTCATTTCTCTCGCTACTTGGACGGTCCTCCCTGTTTCATACATCATCCTGACATCCCATGTAGTGATTTTCATTTTTGTCCTGAGAGTCAGAAGGGGAATTGGCCTTGTAGCTTCCTTTCAACTTTCACCACACTGCGTCATGAGTGTGCGGGGTGGAGACCCTAACTCTCCCAGATGAATGTCTTGGTTTGTTGTCGTCGATGCTTCTGTAGCAAAATGTTTTTTTACAGGCAGAGTTGTTAGCCCTTCGCAAACCTATTTATCCTCTAGGTGAGGTGATCCACATTTGTCTGACCTCTACCCTCCAACCTGTCCAGCATGGGTGACCCTACCAGGAGCATATCTCCCGCTGGCATAGCTCTCTGGGTCATAGAGGTGCGCAAGCCATCACACCACAGCAAGGACTGGACCATGTGATGGATACAAATTTTTAGAAGAACATTAAGACTTGCATTGTGCATGTTTCTAAACACTTTGTTGATGTATTCTTTTTTTAAAAAAAATCTTGTTCATGAAA
This sequence comes from Pholidichthys leucotaenia, assembly GCA_020510985.1. Taxonomy (NCBI): domain Eukaryota; kingdom Metazoa; phylum Chordata; class Actinopteri; order Cichliformes; family Pholidichthyidae; genus Pholidichthys; species Pholidichthys leucotaenia. Next base: position 269,970,271 of record CM035844.1, on the reverse strand, counting down.
ATGCTATCCTGTGCACCTTTAAACAGTGATTTATTTAGAATGAAATGCTCAGTAAAATTGTCAAAAATGACCAACATTTTATTTTTGCTAAGAAGTTAAATAAAAAAGATAAATAAAAGAATTAGCCTTTATAACAACTAAATTGCACTGAAGGCATGTTAGAGAGTGGAGAAAATTCTTGCAGCACCTTCTTGAATGTTGAATGTGAAAACTAAGACCCTGAACAATGTGAGGTCTTCTTCTGTGCTGAAATCCCCATGAAGCAGGGATGCTCGTCCACTGACAACCTCTTCCCTTCAGAAGGTCTCAGTGCAGGATGGATCTTGGAGTGGAAACCCAGTCTTCACACATCTGAAGGGAGATGGAAAGGAGAAGAGATTTCAAAGTAAAATTTATCATTTTTAAATCCCCACACCACAGTAGGGTTTAATAATTCAGTTTCTTTTATTTTTTGTTGTTTGTATTTTAACCTCTTGCACTCCGGTGTACCGCGGGCGGACACGTCTCTGCATCCTCGAGCGCACGAGGGCGCTGCGTCCTAGAGCGCACTGAAAAAAAAAGCTGCATTTCCGTTCTTCCACTACAGACACAGTAGCGAACAGAAAACCAAAGGAGTGCTTTGATTGGTTTAGATGAGACTGACCTCTCATTCGACTAATAAGAGCCTTGAATTGGGTTTCTGAAACCTTGAAGAACCAATGACTGAAAACCTAGCAAGAAGGACCCGCCTACCAACGGCTGCGAATACAGCCAGCCAATTGAAGCACAGAAGTTCGAAAGCTGTTTTGTGTAAGGCTGGGTGACACACAGGCGTTCACCAGTGTTTTTTTCTAACTACTGTTCTTATTTGTTTTTAAAAATCGTTCGCCAAAACCACAATCATGGAAGCGCAAAACTGCAATAATGGAATTATGGTTTCACCGGGTCGCGTGACCAGAACCACGAGTCCGTAACAAGCGGACCAGCGTCATGTTCGTCTGACAATAAGGAAGAGAAGTTCGCCAGCGACATTGCTTTTGTGGACAGGTAAGTGTTATAAGCTAAATTATTCTTTATCCCTGAAAATTGTAATCCAAATGACTTTTGACCGATCAGTAAATTACAACTGTGCGTTATCGCAACATGACGGACCCGGACCGTTCCGTTGCGAAGCCCACCCCCCACCGCTACTCTTCTGTAGCAGATTGCAGATACATTGCAGATATTTTAGTCAGGGATGAGAATCCTCCGCGGATCCGTGGAATTCCTCGGATTTGATCATGTCTAGGGTCATTCTCACGGTGGTGCAGTGGTTAGCACTGTTGCCTTACAGCTAGAAGGTTCCTGGTTCGAATCTCCAGGTTGGCAGGGGTAGGAACCTTTCTGTGTGGAGTTTGCATGTTCTCCCTGTGCTGCGTGGGTTTACTCCGGGGGCTCCGGTTTCCTCCCACAATCCAAAGACATGCATGTTAGGTTAATTGGCTGTTCTAAATTGTCCCTAGATATGTTTCCTATAGGCCCTTAGAATAGAGGGTTAGTATTAGTGAAAGCGCTTTGAGTGGTCTTTGTGACAAGAAAAGCGCTATATAAGTGCAGGTTAGTTAGTTAGTTAGAAAATTTTAGGGGGGGTGGGGGGGAGGTATGTTAAGAGCGGCGAGTCGTATTTTCGATCGGCTGTTAAAATCCACCATGCAGAACGCGCTACCCAGCGAGATCAGTAATGTAATGTAACAAGGCTACTGATTGGCTGATATTTATTGAAGCAACCAACCGGTGATTTTGTTATTCCTTTGTCATATCCAACACGCGGAGCGAAGTGCAAATGGCGTACAGTTCAATCAACCGAGTTTTCCTGATTTCGGGAAAATGGTGAACCTAAAACTCACGAAAGACAACAAAGCAAGAATTTTAGAAATCGACAAAGGGATAAGGAAAAAGTTTCGTTGGGAATGGCTCGAAAAAACTGTGTCAATAACTGTGTCAATGACAAGCGACCGGCAGCTGGTGGCTTGTCTCCAGACTGCAAAACAAATCTACCTACGGGTACAAAGTAAGTAATAAAACAAAAAGATCGGTAAAAATACCGAAGTTGTGGTTGAAAAAATGGCCGACTTCATAGCGAAATGCGAAGTACCAGGGAAAGCCCAGTGTGTTTATTGTAACGATTTCTTGAGTTATGGATCTCATGGTTGTGTTGCCTTAGTTGAACACTGTTCAAAACAGAAACCTCTCAAAATTGTGGCTACAAAGAGATCGAACTACTCGCTCGTGCTGCATTCAAAACGATTGATGGACACGGTCAAATTCAGATGCCAGTCAATCAAAGTTCATCACAATCGGCCCCGATTACAGCAATTAGTGATCGGAAGACACATTCCGATGTAAGATTTTTTTCTCGTTATAAGTAATGTACTTGAGAATTTTCGCGTAATGAATTTGTTATGAAATAGCATGTGTAAGTTGTGACGTCATGCCTGTTTTGAAACACTAATTGCATTTGAATGCTGATAATCAATTGTTAATAGATAAGTGTTATTACATATTTTCTCACAATTTGAAATGCAATCTAAGAATTTTTAATATATTTTATCATTTTTTGTTTCACAAGGAGGAGCTACATAATGCCTAAGTTTTTTTTTTTTGGTCATGGGTGGTGATGGGTTGCCTTTCCGAAGATATCTTTGCTTTTATTAGTAAACATAATTTCTTTATGGTCATTGCATAAAAATATTGAACATCTTTTAGGTTTTACTTACTTTCTTAGATTATCTTTCAAATATTAAAATATACTTACATGCAACTTTTTTTATATTCTTAGTAACACTAACAAATGCACACATTAATAAATCAAAATGTTTGCAGAATGTCAGTATATTTTAATAAATGGGTGATGGACTTGGTGATGGAATTTTGTTAATATTTATAATTTATTTTACTTGGTTAAATTATTTTGTCTTTTCTAGAACTATGTAAATGTAATTCTGTGTCAGTTCTAAACATATTAAATAGTAGGAAAATATAATTTAGTATTATTACATCAACATACCATTCAGATATCATAAATTTACACGTGATGCAGCAGCAGATTAAAAAGGTAAACTATAAGTGCATTTGTACTTATAACTTTAAATATAAGACCACATTTTAGCATTCTAAAACGCCAGATTTCGTTAGCTTCTGGGGGCGTTCCCCCCCCCCACCACCAAGGCTCTGCCTTGGATCCGGCTAGGGGGCCTGCGTCCCCCAAGACCTCCGGCTTAGTTTCCTCTTTTTTCCCCAAACCCCATTCTCATCCCTGTTTAGTGCAACTGTGCGTAGTAGACCGCGGCGCACTGTCACTGCTTTCCATCATGTAGCGATGGGCAATGTCCGTCCTCTGTAGCGGGGGTGGGGGTGGGTGGGAGTTGTTATCTTCTACACTAGATATTCTAGTATAATTTTTAGTGCACTGTAGGTTATTTTTTCTTGTAAAAAAAAAAAAAAAAAGCCACACATTTTTTACGTGGCATGTGGGGGCTTGTTTGTTCATTCATTCATTCATGAATGAATAAACAACCCCCCCCACACACACACACAGCCCTTCACCTGTCATTAGAGCCCAAGATGAAGCTTCTATATTGAATCATTCAAAAGTTAGACGTTTTTCCAAACTGTGCCATTTGGCACAATTTGGCACAGTTCAGAAACGCCTGGGAACAACCTAAGAAAAAGGCTGTGTAGTATATTCATTTTTTGTGGTATTGTTACAAAATTTTGACCTCAGCTGGATAACACTTGGTTCTACATTTCTGTTGCATTTTCCAGCCAGTATCTGAAGCTGTGTGTTATTTGCAAGCATTTGTATCCAAAAAAAACACCCAGGCGAAATTTATTTTCTTCAAGCTCAGTATGTTTAGATGACTGTTACTCAGTGGCCGGAGCACTTAGAGAGATTATGACTGTCTTGCCAAAAAATTCAAAGTGTTTTCTTTTAAATGAGACCAACCCCATGAAGATGCTGCAAAGGGTTGAAGAACAGCTTTTGATTTACTTTGGGTACGTTATTTTTTTGGCGTTTTTAGGGAAATTGACCAGAGTGCAAGGGGTTAATTATAAATTAACTTTCAAGTTTTGAAAAGGATTTCAATTCATTTCCTGTGAAGATTTGTTCATTTCAGTTGAGTTCTATTGAGTAAAAATGGCTCATTGTACTGCAGCCTTTATTCTTTTTGCTGTTTTCATTTTATTGTGATTATTTTTATAATCTTCAAATCCCTCAAGTGCTAAAATCCAAAATTAATTGTCATTCAATACAAATGTTATTTGAAGGCAGCTGCCTCTGTCATGAAGCCCTGAAGTCCTGATTATACACATCCAACATTTTCATTACATTCTAATCTTGTAAAATATCCCTTTATTCTGCATTTATTTACAGCTCTTAACCAACAGTTAACTACTGTCTCCATAGTTTGTAAAAGAAAACATCATGATGCTGGCAGAATTATTAATTTACGACAAATGTTAAAAAAAGACAATATTTTACTTCCTCCAGCAGCTGTAATAGTCTTTCTCTCTATCTGGTTCGTTGTCCATTCTCCATGTTTGTTTTCTGTTTGAAAAGTGTTTTTCAGTCAGTGACTTTTGTTTACGTTCCAGCACAACGCTGCATGTAGTACAAAAGAATTTATGCCCCGCTTTATGAAAAATATTAAAAAATTGTTGAGCACAGTCTTTAGCGTTGATGTTTGTTGATAAAATAAGACTGTCACTATTAATTAAGCCTATTAAGATTATCACACGTTGGCATTTCCGCTCACGTAAACACAGAAGTAAAGATGTGAGCGTGCGGCACAGGGAATTCTTGTGTGATTGTCAAATCATGTGAGACTTCAGCCAGCCAATTGCGTTTTGTGTTTCACAAATGTAAGAGCATTATATTAAAAGATTGATCCACAAATTTTGTGGATCAGTATCAGCTCAGTCAAACGTGACTTGATTCAAATCGGAGAATCAATCTTTTGAACTCACCTCTATTCCGAAGTACAAGAAGAACAACAGACATGATACTTGTTGCAAGATAAATTCAAGAAAAATCTCAAGAGCAGAACCAGGACTTGTTTATGACCTTCATCGACCTATCCAAGGCCTTTGTTTCTCTAAATCATGATTCACTCTCGACTATTCTGTAGAGAACTGGCTGTTCCACGAAGTTCATCACCGTCCTGAGACTTGTACACGACAATATGACAGCAGTTGTCAAACACAACAACTCATTATCAGCAGCATTTTCAGTTCAAACCAGAGTTAAACAAGGCTGTGTGATTGCTCCATGTTTGTTCAACATACATCTCACTGTGCATGTTTAATCTCAGTCTTAGTTTGGGCAAGGTTCCTGTTTTGTGGAAGACCTCCTGTGTGGTTCCAGTGTCAAAGCCTGTGCGCCCTAGGGAGCCTACTACCCATTATAGACCTGTGGCCTTAACTTGCCATCTGAAGAAGACTCTTGAGAGGATCATCCTCAGCTACCTCCGACCCCTGTTGAGCACACTGCTGGATCCCCTGCAGTTTGCTTACTGACTCAGGATTGGAATGGAGGATGCAGTTGTTCCCACTTCTGCCTCCAAAGAGAGCAGATGCCTTTTTCCTTCTCTCTTGCTCTGACTTTTTTTTTTTTCCTTCCCCCCCAACTAACTGGATCCCAGCTTGCTGTTGTCTGTCTCCGCCTAACTGCTGACCGTCGAAAGAAATTATGGAATTAATAAGCTGGGCTTTGAACACAATTGACACTATTTTTTCAACAAGGAAAAGTGCTCCGGGGGAAGCTGTTTGCCCCGCAGGGACGGCTCCAGCGGGCTATTTACGGGACACAAGTAATTGGAGGATCTTGTGCCTGACTAATCTCTCTATCGAAGATATTGAAGATTTGTATGTCTTCGTAATAATGGTGATTGGGATCGTTCTGATTGGAACTGGGATTGTCCTGGTGTACCGCAAATTGCTGAAGATGGATACAACCTATCAAAATGCTGGCCAGGCGAGGTGCATCCATCAAATTGAAAAATTGGAGAAGACCCTGATAGCGACAAATGGAGAACTGTCTCGGAAGGTGGATTACGTCATGATTACGCTTAGGTCTATCCACGACGGACTCAACGCCCCGCAATGAAGGATTAAGTACTGAATCTACAGAAGAAAATTAAAGCTCCTTCTCTGTGATCAGTTCTATTTGGCTCAATTTCCCTACAAAAATTCCTCCTGATTGTCTGCAGTCTGTTTTTTCAAAACATTGAGCACAAGGCCTTGGACAGCAGCTGCTCGGATAATTGCAAGGACGATTGCGAGTAGCCAGACAAAACATCTCCTGCCAAAGTGTCCTTGTTGTTCTTACTGATACAACACTTGCTTCAACAGTGCACTCATATTGATCCACGAACTGACAAATAAGATCCACTCACTGCTCTCTTTGTGTCCTGTGAAATCTTGGTCCGCTGATGTGCATTGAGGGCTTTTTTTTCCCTTGTAATCATAATATTGATCATGTGACCAGTATTCTGAATCAATGATTTTTTTGCTCCTTCCTATTGTATTATTTCTTATGCTACCTGTACCCTCCTGCTGACAGGCGCGTTTCAGATGCGCCGCGGCACGGAAATGCAGGTTCATTTTCTGTGTCAAGTCAAATTCTCTCGAATGTTATCAGTGATCTGTTAATGTACTTGGCAATAAATCTTTTTCTGATTCTGATTAGTTTTTGCAAAGGTCGCTGTCTCTCCTGGAGAATATTGGAAGCTCTGTGAGAGTCATGTTTTTTGACTTTTCCAGTGGGGTTTTTTTTTTTTGTTACTTATTTGTACCCGTAGGTAGACTTGGTTTGCAGTCTGGTGACAAGCCACCGGCTGCTGGTCGCTGCGTGCGCGAGCACCCTAAACCTACATGTTTTTGGTGTGCGGGAGGAAACCGGAGAAATCCCGGAGTAAACCCGCGCAACACGGGGAGAACATGCAAACTCCACACAGCTCACTGTTGGTCGGGGGCTGGGATCGAACCCACGATCTCATGATCCCCGCGATCGAGGGTAAAACTGTGCTGCCACAGTGCTAAACCACTGCGCCACCGTGCAGCCAGGTGCTTTCAATACAATTCAATCGGCATTACTGAGGGAGAAATTGGAGGGAGCAGGAGTTGACTGCCACCTTACTGCATGGACTATTGACTATCTCACCAACAGACCGCAGTACGTGAGGTTATATGACTGTGTGTCTGAGGTGGTGGTATGCAGTACAGGGGCCCCTCAGGGAACAGTGCTCTCCCCTTTCCTCTTTCAAATCAAATCAACCTTTATTGTCATATTGCTGTACATACAACTGTAGTGCAGGCAAGATGAAATTGCGTTTCTCTCGGCATCCATGTAAGTAAAAAGAACATGATTTAAGACACACTCATACCCTCACCCCCCACCCCAACACAGCCATTCACACTTCCCTGAGACATACTTGAAAACTAACCAGAAATATAATAGACAAATAATATACATAATGTCTGTAGGTGCATTAGTATGTATGAGAGGTTCCGAATCAACTGTTCAGCATCCTAACAGCTTGTGGAAGGAAGCTGTTAATCAGTCTGGTGGTTCTGCCTCTGATGCTACGGAATCGTTTGCCAGATGGCAGAAGTTCATAGTGTTTATGCAGAGGGTGAGAACGGTCCTTGACAACGTTCAGTGCCCTGCTCCTCAGAACTCAGTACCATGTTGCAATGCAGTACTTCAGAACACTCCACCACACCTCTGTAGAAGGTCCTGAGGATGCAGATGGGGAGAGAGGCCTGTTTGAGTATCCTCATGAAGTGCAGTCTCTGCTGGGCCCGCTTCCTGATCCCCAAGGAATTCTTGCTCCAGGTCAGGTCCTGTGAGATCTGCACTCCGAGGAACTTTATGTTCTCCACTGTCTCCACTAAACCGCCGCCGATGCTGAGAGGGACGTGTTCAGGCTTTGACCGCCGGAAGTCGATAATCATCTCCTTCGTTTTGTCCACGTTGAGCACCAGATTGTTCTCCCTGCACCAGCCCTCCAGGTCTCTCACTTCTTCCCTGTTTACTCTTTACACATCAGGTTTCAGATATAATTCCACCAGCTGTCACCTTCAGAAGTTTTCCGACAATACAGCTATTGTTGGATGTTTGTCAGAGGGAAACAATCTGGAGTACAGGAAGGTCATCTCTGACTTCACCATCTGGTGTGAATTCAACCACCTTCACATCAACTCCAGTAAGACAAAGGAGGTGGTGGTTGACTTTTGTAGTAAACCATCAACAACTGTACCGGTAAATATCCATGGTCTTGACATTGAGGTGTTGGATAGTTACAAATTACTGGGTGTTTTCCTCAGTAACAACATTTTACTGGTCAGATAACGCCCAGGCTCTGTACAAAAAGGGCCACAGTTGGCTCCATCTGTTGGGCAGACTGACGTCATTTGGGGTCTGCAGGTCATTATTAAGGACTTCTTACAACACTGTGGTGGCCTCTGCAATTTTTTTTGCAGTTGTTTGCTGGGGTAGTGGTAGCACAAAGAGGGACAGGAAACGCTTGAACACATTGGTCAAGAGGGCAAGTTCCACGCTGGCTGGTCCCTTGGACTCCATTGAGGTGGTAGGGGAGAGAAGGATGTTAGTTAAGCTAACATCTATTATGGACAGCACCTCTTACCCCCTACATGAGTCTGTGGCGGCCCTGAACAGTTCCTTTAATAGTAGACTGTTACAGCCACTGTATAGGACTGAACGTTACCATAGGTTCTTCATCCTGACAGCAGTTGGACTGTATAATATACACATAGGATAAATACTTGCCATAAAACGGACGGCAGTGGCTCAGGAGGTAGAGCAGATCGTCAAATAACCAGATGGTTGGCGGTTCAAATCTCGCTATCCCCAGATATCCTGCCGTTGTGTCCCTGGGCAAGACATTTTACTCACCTTGCCTCCAGTGTCCATAACACTGGGTATGAATGTGTATAAATGTTTGGTGGTGGCCGGAGAGGCCGTTGGCACAGATTGGCAGCCACGTTTCCGTCAGCCTGCTTCAGGGCAGCTGTGGCTACAGTAGTAGCTTACCACTACCGTTGTCTGTCTGGAGTGAATGAATAATGTATCTACTTGTAAAGCGTCTTTGAGTGTCTATGATAAAGCGCTATATAAATCTGATGCATTATTATTATTGTTGTTATTATAAATGTGCATCTATGCATATTATTTTATTGACATGTATAGTTAAATATTGATCTTGTGTTTTTAGTAGTTTTTTTTGTTTTTTTTTTTAATTTTTGGTTTCTGTTTTTCTTTTCTAACTTTGTGCTGTTGTGGCAAATGAATTTCCTCAGTGTGGGATTAATAAAGTCTTATCTTACTGTTACTTATCCAAAACAATCTTCCAAACTGAGTTGCTCTTCACTATAGAATGGATAGCAGCTTGTCCAGTCTTCACAGACTTAAATCTGAATCAAAAGTCACCTGGTTCAGTGTCCTTGAGCTACAGTATGCCGATGATCGCATGCTGTGTACAAACAACCTCCATGACATGCAAAGGTCGATCAGTGTCTTCAGCATCAGCTTCAAGAAACTTGGTCTTAATCAACATCTCTAAAACCAAGGTCCTTGTTCAACCTTGGCAAGGGAAGAACATTACCTCCCTCACTACAAATCCAGTCACTGGGGATGAAGAACCACTTGAATTTGTTGATCTATTAGGTTACCTGGGAAGTCACCTTACCCAGGTCAATAATGTTGATAAGGAAATCCAAAGTAGAATCTCCAATACAGAATCAGCCTTTGCCTAATTGAAAAAGAGTGTGTTCAAAAACAGAGAACTCACCAGAAAAATAAAGCTTGATTTTACAATGCAGTTATCATACGTGTCCTACTCTGTGGTTCTGAAACATGGACAACATATTGTAAACAACTAAAAAGACTCGAATGATTCCATCAAGGATGTCTTCGAAGAATATTGAACAGCTCACATCATGAAGCATCAACTCCGATGGGCTTGCCACCGTCTTCGTATGGCTGACATATGACTCCTGAAGCAGGTTGTCTTTTCTGAACTGCATCACAGTCCGAGAAAATGTGGAGGTCAGATGAAATGTGGAAGGACTAATTGAAGTCGTACATGAAACAAGAAAACTTCAAGACAAGGGAAACACAAGCAACTGACCGAAAGAAGTGGAAACAACATTATCCATACTGCTGTGGAAACCTTTGAAACAACAGGAAGAGATTATTGAAATGAAAAGAAAATAAACAGGAGGAACCAGAAGCTCCACAGGTTGAAGAGGAACAGGAGGAACTCTGCATCAGTCAGGAGGGAGAACAGCTGGTAGTGAAGCTGGAGGTTGATACCTTCATGGTGACTCTTATTTCTGAGGAAACACAGCAGAGTGAAGCAGAACCAAACAGTGAGCAGCCCCTCTGTCTGAACTCTTCTGGAACTGAGATCCAAGATGAGGAAGGAAGCCGGCATGTAGACTCAGGATCAACTAAAGAAGAAGAAGAACCCAAACCAAAGAAGAGACGACTGAAAACGGGAAGTCACAGTAACAGTGATGACGACTCTCTGACCTCAAAGACTCTCTGTGAGAATGAAACAGGTGAAAAGTTAGAAAATGTTCAGGTTGAGTCTTTGAGAAACTGTACTAAAATAAAACAATAATATTAAAGTAATATTTCCAGTAACTCCATAAATGTGACGTACTTGTACTGGTCTCAGTTTGTGTTTGACTTTGACTGATCTAACCCAGTGAAAAAACAATTTAATCTCTTTGACTATACAGTTCTAGTTTGTTCTTCAAATGAGTTTTTCTTCTGGTTTATTGGACCAGGTGGAGGAATTGTCTGCTCTAGCCAGTTAGCCATTAGCCCCTGCTAGCATCTCCAACAGGAAACAATGCAGTATGTGGTTATTTGTGTATAAAAACACCATCATGACATGTTCAGAAATAGAAGTTGGACAGTTCTGTGTTCATGACCGACTGGAAGAGACGTCTAAAACAGAATTACTAATAAATAGTACATGTTTTACTACTGTTGATGTGCTGGGCACGGGCTCACCATCACGTCACAGCTGGTGACAAATCAGAAATGTTCACTGAACGAGACCTAGTGAGATCATGGTGGACCCTAACAAAGCAACAGGGTTGTGTTTTTTTTTGTTTTTTTTTTTAAGTATTTTTATTGATAGCTACTACAGTTAGACAAATTCACGTGTAAAAACACTGAAAAAGTAAAGTTTTCATCCTGTGTCCTTTTAGACCTCAGCGATCCATGTTAGCATGTGGGAAAAATTATTTTGTCCCCTTTAAATAACTTGTTAAATCTGGCACAGATTCATCACTGCTGTAATTATCACAGGCAAGAATAAGAACCGGGCAGCTTGGTGGAGCAGTGGTTAGCACTGTGGCAGCACAGTAAGAAGGACACAGGTTTGATCCCACCCCCTGACCATCAGTGACCCTTCTGTGTGGAGTTTGCCTGTTCTTCCCATGCCTGCGTGGGATTCCTCCTGCAAGCCACAGACATGCATGTTAGGTTAATTGGCATCAACTGGGGATTCTAAATTGTCCTTTGGTATTAATGTGAGAGTGAATGGTTGTCTGTCTTTCTGTTGTTGGCCCTGTGATGGGCTGGTGATCTGTCTATGGTGTACCCTGCCTCTCGCCGAAAGAGGCTGGGCTAGGCTTCCCCCCCCCCCCCCCCCCACACACACACGACCTGAAAATGATTAAGCAGTAGAAGATGGATGGATGGATGGATGAACAAGGACTTTTTGTTACCAGGTGGTGACTTTTTTGCCAGTCAAGTGTATTTATTCTTTCTGGTTTTTCTATTACTAGCATGTTCTGTTTCTCTTTGTCCCTCCAGATGGTCCACAGCTACGTGACTGTAAGGAGGAGGAGGTTCTCACTGTCCAGCAGCTCTGTAATCAGGAGAGGAACTCCAGTCTGGACCAGGAGGAACAAGATGCTGCACAGGTTAAAGAGGAAGAAAAAGAACTCTGTAGCAGTCAGGAGGAAGAAGACTTGGGACTGAAACAAGAGACTGATACCTTCATGGTGACTCCGACTGATGAGGACAATGACAAGAGTGAAACTAAACCAAACAGTGAGCAGCTCCTCTCTCACAGCTCTCCTGACACTGAGAGCCAAGACCAGGGAGCAGGTAAGAATGTAAACCCAGGATCAAGTAAACATGAAGAGCCACAGCCAAAGAAGAGACTTCACAGAAAGAGACGTGACCGTAACAATGTAGACAACTCCTCCATGTCAGAGAATCACTGTGATACTGACACAGGTGAAAAGTCTGTAAAATGTTCTGTTAATGACAATGTCTGTAAAAATGAGTCCCAGAAGAAGAAACATCACACTAAGTCACATGGTTGCAACGCATGCGGGAAAAGATTCAGTCAGAAAAGAGATTTATCAGTTCATGAGAGACATCACACAGGTGAGAAGCCATTTTCTTGTGAAACATGTGGACAAAGATTTAATCACCATTGTGATTTGAAAACTCACATAAGAATTCACACAGGTGAGAAGCCATTTCCTTGTGAAACATGTGGACAAAGATTTAGTCAACATGGTAATTTGAAAACTCACTTAAGAATTCACACAGGTGAGAAGCCATTTTCTTGTGAAACATGTGGACAAAGATTTAATCAACGTAGTCATTTGAAAACTCACTTAAGAATTCACACAGGTGAGAAGCCATTTTCTTGTGAAACATGTGGACAAAGATTTAAAACCCCTTGTGTTTTGAAAACTCACATGATAATTCACACAGGTAAGAAGCCATTTTCTTGTGAAACATGTGGAGACAGATTTAATCGACGTGGTAATTTGAAAACTCACATGAGAATTCACACAGGTGAGAAGCCATTTTCTTGTGATACATGCGGACAAAGATTTAAACACTATGGTGATTTGAAAACTCACATGAGAATTCACACAGGTGAGAAGCCATTTTCTTGTGAAACATGTGGACAAAGATTTAATCGCCGTTGTGATTTGAAAACTCACATTAGAATTCACACAGGTGAGAAGCCATTTTCTTGTGAAACATGTGGACACAGATTTAGTCAACTTGGTAATTTGAAAACTCACATGGGAATTCACACAAATCCAACTGGAAACTTTCTGGAGAAATCTATTTGAGGACCCAGTGCAGCATAAAAATAATAATTGGATTCAAACCATTGCTGAGAAAAATAAAGGAAAACAACAGATGCCCTCATTAAAAATCACAGAAGAAACAGCTCAAGAAAAAAATCAGGAAATACCTTAACTTCAAATCCCCTGGAATAGATAAAATACCAAACTTCTGGCTCAAAAAGATAACAGCAGTTACATACACTGGAAAATATGCAAAGAGTTAAAAATAGAAGTTAAAGGACCAGTATGGGAACACGATCCAGAGCCAGTCAGTACCAACAGAGATACCACCATCTATTATGACAAGGAAATCCCAACTGGAAGACACATTGAAGGAGGAGCAATAAAACCGGACATAAGTTATCTTGAACAAAAAGGACAAAACTGCCAAAATAATAGATGTAACCATACCGAATGACTACGGCTTCAACAGAGCAGAAAGAGGAAAAAATAACAAAATATCAAGACCTCAAAAATGACCTAAGGAGCACCTGGAATCTGCAGGAAGCAGACATAATACCTGTGGTGGTGGGAGCAACTGGGATGGTGAAGAAAAACCTGAAAAAATATCTACAGGCGATACCCGGCTGTCCTAGCATCTGTGAAACACAGATCTCAGCATTAAGAGGAACAGTCTCTATCTTGAAGAGAGCCCTCGGATATAAAGCTTTGTGATTTAAAGTGTAACCATAGACCCCTGGTTGGGGCCCATTACACTTGTAATGAAATGAGATATAAATAAATAAAACAGTGAGAAGCCATTTTCTTGTGAAACATGTGGACAAAGATTTAATCAACATAGTAAATTGAAACGACACAAGATGGGTTTTAATATGGGCAACCGAGTATGCCAAGATGAAATACAGCAACCAGCGGGAACGATGCTGTGAGTGGCAGCGAATCTTCTTCCATCACTGCCCATATAAAACTGGCGTACCCCAAGCCAAACTCACACCCCAGAGACACAACTTCCTCACCCAAAGGTACTTCACAGAGCAATAATTGGAGTACATGCATACCAAAATAGAAAATGTGGCACAGAATAACATCTGCCCAGTTGAGTGTCCACTACCACTAATTGAAAAACCTCTGATGGAACAACCTTGTCAGACACACCCTACAGAGGTGCCACCAGGCCACCCAGATGAATCCCCTGCAACTTCTGGCTCAGAATCAGAACATCCTGATGAAGCAACAAGGGGGAGTGTAGACCAGGAATCCAATAAGGAAGCAGATCAACCCCCAAACAGAAATGAGCCAACATCAATTAGAAATGGAAGAGGAACTTGCCAACAAAATAGAAGAAACAAAAAAAAAAATGACAATGAAAGAACGTCCTAAATTAATTAAGCTTAAAGAGAATAAAGAATTCAAATTATTACTGCAAAAGGTCAACAGAGGCTTACGTGAACTTGTACCTCAGGGGGTCAGTCTGACAGAGCTTAACTGCATAAACTTTGGTGCAGCGTGGTATGTGCAGAGTAAGCTAGCTCCACAGCATAAAGAAAAAATGAACGTCAAACCAAAACAAAAATCTCCACACCTATTTGGAAAAACAAACTTCAAGGAAAAATTAATCGATTTAGGGTTGAAATTTCTCAAATGACTTATTACATACAGAACCAAAACTGCACTACTAAATTACTGAGAGTAATCAACAGAATCCAAGAAAAATATAACATTAGGAAAGAGCAAATAATAGGAAAAATAGCAGAGCACAAGGCGCAAGTCAAGGCCCTAGCAGCCCAAATCAGAAACAGGCAACGGAGAGAGAACTCAAAACTGATCAATAAATTATTTGCACAGAACCCAAAACAAGTCTACAGGAGGCTTACAGATGAAACCATTGAAGTAGAGGCACCTCCTGAAAAAACCCAACTGGAAACGTTCTGGAGAAATCTGTTTGAGGACCCAGTGCAACATAAAAGTAATAATTGGATTCAAACCATTGCTGATAAAAATAAAGGAAAACAACAGATGCCCTCATTAAAAATCACAGAAGAAACAGCTCAAGAAAAAATCAGGAAATACCTTAACTTCAAGTCCCCTGGAATAGATAAAATACTAAACTTCTGGCTCAAAAAGTTGACAGCACTGCACAAACACTACGCAGAGGCATTTAGCCGACTTGTTAGGGGAGAGGAATAAGCACCAGAGTGGCTCACATATGGAAACACCATACTCCTGCCCAAGAGTCCTGAAACCCAACAAGTCAATAAATACAGACCCATCTGTTGCCTCCCGACCACATACAAATGGCTGACAGGACTCATTACTGAGGCCATTTATGAACATCTGGATGCAGAAAACTACTTGCAACCACAGCAAAAAGGCTGCATAAGAAATAAGCTGGGAGCCAAAGAACTGCTCATTAACAAAACCATCCTGGAAGACTGCAAGAGGCGTGAGAGAAATTTAAGCATGGCGTGGATCGACTACAAAAAGGCATTCAACAGTGTCCCCCATTCCTGGATAATACACTGTCTGGAGTTGTATAACATCAACCCAGAGGTTAAAACTTTTCTGGAGGTCCAGATGGCTAAGTGGAAAACCACAATTACGCTTAACCATAAAGAGGGACAAATAACAATCCCAGACATCAGGATCCAGCAAGGAATATTCCAGGGGGACAGCCTTTCGCCACTGCTTTTCTGTCTGTGTATCAGACCTTGATGTCGGGTATGACTTAAGCAAAGGCAGAACAAGAAAAGGGAGCAAGAGAGTGAATCATCTGCTCTACATGGACGACCTCAAGCTCTACGCAGAATCTGAACAGAAACTGAATCAACTTGTCAATACCGTTCACATGTTTTCAAAAGACATCTGCATGGAATTTGGACTTCACAAATGCGCAAAATGTACAATAAAAAAAGGAAAGAAAACAGCATCAGAGAATATCCAAATAGAAGACAATAAGCACATCAAAGACCTGGCAGGGGAATCGGCATATAAATATCTGGGCATAGAAGAAAATACAACTATTGAACACAGAAAAATGAGGGAAATGATCAAAAAAGAATACCAACATTACAGAAAATCTGTAAATCAAATTTAACACCTAAAAATAAAATCACTGCAATAAACCAGTTGGCAGTACCAGTTGCCACATATGGATTTGGGGTGATAGACTGGCCACAGGGGGAACTGGACAAGTTGGATGTTCGGACCAGGAAGACCCTGACCCTTAATAAGGTAACATACAGAAACCAATGTTTAGATAGGATATATATGCCCCGTAAAGAGGGAGGGCTGGGCCTAATTGAAATAAACCAGGCCTACAGGGCGACAATAATAAGCATCGGTCAATACCTAAAAAGCGCCAACGATGAGACGGTGGAAAAAGTCACCCAACATCATGAAACCCTCAGTCATTCCACATTGTCAGAAAATTGTACATACATCATTGTTTATCATTTTATAATTACTGTTACTATCATCATTATCATTATCATTGCATAACCATCTTATATGATTAAAATGTATACTTCATGCATCTTCTATGAGTTTATGGCATACTGTATTATTTCTGGGTAATAAGTGGACCTACTGAGTGTCCTTCATTAAAATGTGCTTAGAAGTCAAAGTGTCTCACCAGACCAGACTGTGTACATGATAAGGGGTCTGGGGATAGGGGAGAATTAATCTTGTTTTCTTATAAAGTGCTGTGACTATGATTAACTTGGAGTCTGGGACACACCTGCAAGGCCATGTTGTTTTCAGTCCAGGCCAATGTTTTGTATACTCATATTATGACTGCATATTGTATCCAGCAGATGTTTTTGTGTTTGTATGACTGACTATGTATAAAAGCTTCCTGATTGTTTTTTATTGCCAGTGCTGCATTGGCTGTTAAAGGTGTTGCACTCCTGCAGTAAAGAGCTCATATGAGGAATATACTTGTCATGAATCTTATTTGAGGTAACGAACCAACATACGATCACTCTGAGTTTCCAGATTCTGACATACTTGGTGCCGTGACCCGGATGGGCGATATCTAGACGACGGATAGAGGCGACGCACTCTCCGGGTTGAAAACCATGCGCTTGGTCTGACTGCATACAGTCAGTATTGGACTCCCCATTGAGGAAATCTGGACGGCACGGGACTCTAGACGTCGTCTAGTGAAGCCCATCCTCCTTGATAAAAAGAAAAGTAAGTGACGTCTTTTTTATTATTTACTATATGTGCGTTTAGAAGATTCTCTAAAATCCAGCCTTGAGTGAGTAATGTAAAATAGAATGTATTCTTAAATATGTTACAAGAATCTCCAAAATCCAACTACGACTGACGAACGCGATAAGTAAATAAAGTGCGCGGAAGTAGTTGCAACAAGGTAAAAGTTTTTAGTTGGGTTGAAATCCCCGGTCTGGGACAAAAATAAGGTTTGGTTGAAATTCCCGAGTTTAGAACTAAAAATAGAATATCAGGTCGCGGTTATGATGTAATGGTAGTGTGACGGCGCTTCATACTTTTCCTGGTAAAGCATTTTACTTCCTGTGGAAATACCAAAGGGTTTAAAAAATAATAAAATCAGCAAAAAAAAAGGGAAAAAATGGGTAACTGTGTGGGAAAGAAAGAGAATAAGCAAAAAACTGAACAGCAGAAAAGAGAACAGACAGCGCGTCGAACAGTTAAAAATTACAATGACAGGTTAAAAGAAAAAGATCAGATAAAGGATTCTGAAAAATATCTGAACAAATGGGAAAAGGACTATTCCTTCAAACCCACATTAGATGTGGATGAGTGCGCAGTCTTAGCGTCGACGGTAAAATTAGTAACTAAAGGAAATAAGAGAAAGCCAAATTTGGAACTTCAATGTGCAAATCTTTGGATGGCAGCAGCTGCAGATGCCCGAATAAAAGCCAGCCAAGGGTGCAAAAATAGTAAGAAAGGAGTGGATCAGAAAAAAACCATGTGAGAATCAAAACAGTGAAAACAATCTGTCACAGCTGGACAGAGAAAAACCGAGCGCCCCCCCCCCCCCCCCCTTATCCTGTAACAGATCCTAAGGAGGGTCCATATTCCAAATTGCTGAAAGAGGCAAAACAGGTGGAAAAACAATTTCAGAATCCTCAGGCAAATTATCCATTTCTTGAAAAGCCTTGCCTTAGACCCGTAAAAAAGGAAGAAGAAGAGGAGGAAGATGAGGAAGAAGGGGCCTCACAAACTAGTAGGGGGACGTCAAAAGCGGCACCCCAGGAATTAGAGGGAGCCACCATCCAAATTTTTAAACCATGGACTCTTGTTGAAATGCATGGGATTGCCAAGACTGTTCCAAAACCTGATATAGACATAAATGGTTGTGTGGAGGAATTGAACAGCATTATGGATTTGTATAATCCCAGCCCAGCAGAAATGTTAAAGATCTTTAGGATAGTGTTTGGAAAAAAGGATTAGTTCTTTACTGATGAATTGATTGAGCCTGCATGGGTGGATGGCTATGACCCAGGCGAGCACCATCTAGCCTGGGAAAGAGCTGTTGAGAAGGTGCTAAAAAGGGCTACAGAGCATTATGGGCTCCCTAAGTCTATGACTGATGTGGCTATGCTGTGAATGAAGCCTGATGAAAACATTGTTGATTACTGGGTGCGCTTTAAAGAAGTGTTTGATATAGTCTTTGGAGGTTATATCAATTTAAATGCAGATGCAAAGGAATGCCTGCTGTTTAAGCATACCTTCTTAGACACCCTGCCTGCCGATCTCAGGGAGGCTATAAAGGTGTTCTGTGTGACTTTGAAAACATGTAGTATGGAGGAGTTTAAATAGCATGTGTTCCATGTGGCTGAGGCTAGACAGCGGAGAGACAAGAGTAAGAAAGAAGTGGAAATTTATATGAATGAGGAGTTTGGTGATGGCTTATATGAGGCTGAACTGCCCCGAGGTGGAGCACGCCCGAGGGGGCGAAGGCAATGGGACGCAGAACCTGACTGGGTGTATGATAAGAATGCTTGTTACAGGTGTGGCCAGCTTGGTCACTGGGCCCGTAGCTGTAATAAGGGTGGATTCAGAGGAAGAGGACGTGGTACAGGCAGGAGAAGGTTCCAAAACACTCAGAGAGGTGGTTTTCAACAAGGTAGAGGAGAGGAGTATCAAGGTGATCATGAGAATGACCAAAGACAAAGACCCTCAGGGGGTCAAAGACCTGCAAACGGGAGAGCATGACTAACCGACATAGACAGACTCTCTTCCAAGGACAAGCAAACAGTACTTTGTACTTTGTTTGTGAGAACCCGGGACTGTGTTTCCGACACGATCATCAGTAGCACGGGGGCCCCCCAGGGAACGGTGCTGGCTCCCTTCCTGTTCACTCTTTATACTGTGGACTTCTCACACAACACAACACATTGCCATCTACAGAAGTTCTCTGATGACTCTGCGATCGTTGGTCTCATCTCCAACGGAGATGAAGCTGAGTACAGAGGGCTTATCCAGGACTTTGTGGACTGGTGCCATCGGAACTGCCTCCAGATCAACGCGAGGAAAACTAAGGAGCTGGTGGTGGACTGCCGCAGGCATGGGCAGCCCCTCACAGCACCAGTAAATATACAGGGAACAGACATCGAGATGGTGACATCCTATAAGTACCTGGGTATTCATCTGAACAATAAACTAGACTGGTCACACAATACTGACGCACTCTACAAGAAGGGACAGCGCAGGCTGTTCCTGCTGAGGAGACTCAGGTCTTTTGGTGTACAAGGGGCGCTGCTGAAGTCATTCTATGACACGGTGGTGGCATCAGCCATCACTTTTGGAGTGGTCTGCTGGGGCAGTGGCATAACTGCAGCCGATAGGAAGAGACTGAACAAACTGATTAAGAAAGCTAGCTCTGTCCTGGGGCAGCGCCTTGATCCGATGGAGGAGATAGGAGAGAGAAGGACGGTGGCTAAACTGTCATCTCTGCTGGAGTCCGAGTTCCACCCTATGCAGGACATACTGGATGCACTGAGGAGCTCATTTAGCAGCAGACTACATCATCCCAGGTGCACAACCGAGAGGTTTCGTAGGTCCTTCCTACCAACGGCTGTCAGACTGTACAACCTAAGCAGGGCTGCTCGCAGAGATAGCAAAAAGACGTAACAAACTAATAGTTTTTTTTGAATGCAAAAGATGCAATAGACTTACACAATGGTCCTCTCCGGCATACAACTAGGAACATACCGGTCGCTATGGAGGGTGAGAATATGTATGGGCACATAATCATACCATGTAGGATAACTAAGTAGACGGTTATGCTGTTTCATCCCACCTAGCAACAATGCTCTGCACTGTGTGTGTTTATATATTTACATATTTATTCCATCTAGCTACAATGCTCAGCACTGGGTGTGTTTATATTTATATATCTATATATTTATTCCATCTAGCTACAATGCTCCGCACTGTGTTTTTATATATCTACATATTATTCCATCTAGCTACATTGCTCCGCACTGTGTGTGTTTATATACTTGCATATTTATTCCACCTAGCTGCAATGCTCTGTACTGTGGGTGTTTATATATTTACATATTTATTCCATCTAGCTACAATGCTCTGCACTGTGTCTGTGTGTGTGTGTATATATATATTTTATAGTAATATGTACATATGTATATTAGCTGCTCTTGCTTGCTTGTTTTTTTTCTTGCCTTCTGAGTGTTGCTATCCCTGTGCTGTTGCAATCCTGGAATTTCCCCGTTGTGGGACTAATAAAGGCTTATCTTATCTTATCTTACTTTACCAGCAAAAAAGACTATCTGAGGTGTTGACTCAACCTAATGAGACCCTGGACCTGACTATGTACAGCAGTGCGTTGTCTGCTTCCATAATATGGTTATTGGTGAATGGAAAGGAGGTTGAATTTCTTTGTGACACAGGAGCCACACGCACTACTGTTCGTAAAATCCCCAACAGTGCTAGATTCACTGGACGGACAATAAAGGTCCAAAATGCGGGAGGGAGCACAACCACAGAAAGCCTGTATGGCCCAGTCACTTTAACAGATAAAGAGACAGGGAACTCCTGTGTGTCTGATGTTGTGGTTGCCCCCTCCTGCCCAGTGAACCTGCTGGGAAGGGATGTGCTATTCAGACTTGACATTACATTGGGTCCAGATTTAAAGAAGGATGACTACACAGTTTTGAGAAATGCTCAGTCATTCCTTACAAATGAGGCTGAATTGGATGACCAAGGGTTTGGCACCCTATTTAGCCTTGATTTGCCTGACAGCAGTGCAGCCGTAACTGCCCTCCGTACGGAGAGCACGACCACTATGTCTGCTCTGCTGCCAGAAGATGTATTTCAGAACTTGGTGGCGCCACAACCGCTGCATGTCACCATGAAATACATTCACTGCAATGAGCCTTTTTTCTCACCATTGGCTGATAAATTGCAAGATTTTTGTGGTATAAATGTATGTACTGAAAACCTGATTTTTGATGCTCAAGGGGTGGCAGCAGTGTCATTAAAACTGCCCCCAGAGGTTTTCTCTTTGCATTGCATGCCCACACCACCTCACATGTCTCTGTGGGGCCCAGAAAATTATTTCTGGGCTGATTGTGGGAAAATGATTCAAAAAGCAAACAGTGTTACTGATTGGGAAAACACCACGGAGCAAAGGGTGCAGCATTCACCTTCCACAGACCTTTTTAAAGTTGCTCTCAGAGTCATGATGACTCTTCATTTTGAGATCCATTATGCCTGTGGGACTGAATGTCCACCTGATGCTGTGGGAACATCATATGCACCAACATATACTGCCTCAATGTGAGAAGAACTAACCGTTTTACCTGAGGGTTTTGGGGCTAAGAGCCCTGCGGACGTGGGTTTCCTAAAAAATGCTACTCCTGTAATTGTAAAATCTAATGGGAGAGGATTTCCATATAAAAAACAATACCCACTAATATCTGAGGCACTTGAGGGCATCAAACCTATCATTGCTGATCTCTTACAGAGTGGAGTAATAATCCCATGTCAGAGCTCACCAGTGAACACTCCACTATTCCCTGTTAAGAAGGCTCCACCTAGCGTCGGCTGGAGGCTAGTGCAGGACCTTCAAGCAGTGAATGCTGCAATCATTCCCCGCCCTCCATCCGTCCCAGACCCCCATACATTGTTGAATGCTGTGGGACATAATTCATCAGTTTTTTCAGTCATAGATCTCAGTAATGCATATTTCACTATCCCTATTCACGAGGATAGTCAGTTTTGGTTTGCATTCATATTTGATGGTAAAAAAATACACCTACACCCGATTGCCCCAAGGTTATTGTGAAAGTCCAACTATTTTCTCTCAGGAAAAGGCATCTTTAATGGCTAGATTTGATCCGCCTGCAGGTTCTAAAATATTGCTTTATGTGGGTGATATCCTGGTGGCATCTACCAATGGGGATCAATGCAAACAGGATACCATTGCACTGTTGCAATTTTTGTATCAAAATGGTCTGAAATGTAGCAGAAATAAACTGCAATTCTGCAAAACTAACGTTAAGTTTCTTGGACATGCACTCACAGCTGATGGGAAAAAACTGGAAAAAGATAGGATACAAACCATTCAAAATTTACCAACACCACACACTAAAAAGGAGCTAATGTCAACTTCCGGTTATGGCTGCCACGTAGGACGGACGTGTCTCGCTCTGCTCTGCTCCTGGAGAAAAAAAATCGGCAAATAACTCTCTCATTTGGGACAGAACGTATCCCAGCATTTGGGCGAGGATATGTCGGCGAAGCCTAAGGCTGGAAAACCAGGAAAAGGAAAAAGCGAGCCGCCGAAACAGTCCAAATTAACGGACTTTCAGGTCTGTGACGCAGCAAACAAAACTCCATATATGGCGGAGGAGGCTGGCAACGGTGCGATATCTGCGGGGAATGGCGCAGATGCGCTGATGGCTGCCATGAGTTCAATGAGAGCGGACTTTTCCTCTAGATTTGATGGGATTATGACAGCGTTGGAAGGAATAAGAAAGGAATTGGGTGACTGTGTAGAACGAACGGCGCAGATGGAGCTCCGTCTCGCTAGTGCTGAAGATGACGTCACCCGTCTTCAATTAAAGGTGCGCACTTTGGAAAAAAAAAATAAATCTCTGGAAGATAATATTTTGGATTTGGAATCTCGGTCGAGACAGAATAATTTGAGGCTGGTGGGTCTTCCAGAGGAATCAGAAGGTCGGGACGTATGTTCCTTTCTGGAAAAGTGGATTCCGGAGGTGCTGGGCAGCGAGGAGTTGCAATCAGCAGTGGTTCTGGAAAAAGCACATCGTATTGGCCCACGGAGAGATAAGGGACCGCCGAGGACCTTAATTATGAAGTTTCTTAGCAACAGAGACAGGATGAAGATCTTCAACGCTGCACGTGCTAAAGGAGAGATTAAACACCAGGGCCAGCAGGTGCGGTTCTACCCAGATTTGGCCACAGGAATCCAGCAATTGAGGAAGCAGTTTGATCCCGTACGTAAGGAGCTGCGCAACCTTGGGATTCGTCATGGTGTAATCTATCCTGCGAGACTGCTGACCACGTATGAGGGCAGAACCCACATCTTCAAGACCCCAGAGGAGGCGCAGGAGTTCATCAAGAAGATCAAAGAAGAAGAAGAGACTGGTGGGAGCTAAGCATGAACAAAATATAAGGTAGAATAATTAAGCATTTGCACAGGCATCTGACTGACTTGAAGTAAATAGTAAGTTTACAAAATATAGATTGTATTATATATTAAAAAAACAAAACAAAAACAAAACAAACAAAAAAAAAACTATGATGTACAAAGTTGTTAAAAATTTTGGAGTTAAGTTGGAAAACTACAGAGGAGAGTTAATGTTACGTCATTAAAAGCAGTAGAGTTAGGGTGATTGGGAGGATGAAGAAGGAGTGGCTTAGGCTGTTCCCCGTGGGTGTGGAACGGTCGATGGCTATATCGGGAGACAGAATTTTTCTTTTGATTTTGGGGGGTTTGCCACAAGTGTGGGAAGGGGAAATTTGTTTGTGTGTAGTTTGTAGGATGAATGTTCAACCACTCATGTTTTTGCTTCTCTGTATGAGCATGTTTACACTGCAAGGTAATCCCAAACTCTCTATTGATCATGGACCAAAGTGTTAATCTTAATTTAACTTCATGGAATTGCAGAGGTCTACAAAATTTAAAAAAACTTAAACAAGTTATGAATAAAATAAAGGACATGGGTTCAAGAATTGTGTTTTTACAAGAAACTCATCTGATAGAGGAGGATGTTAAAAGAATTAGGAGTAGATGGCAGGGAAGTGTATTCACCTCTTCATTTTCATCCCGAGCCAGGGGAGTTATGACTCTCATACATAAATCAGTTCCTTTTCAAGTGAAAAATGTAATTGGAGACAAATTTGGAAGATATGTAATCATTCAAGGTTCTTTGCTATTAGAAAATATAAATCTTGTGAACTTATATGGTCCCAATATAGATGATCAGAAGTTCTTTGCTAATTTATTTCTCATCTTATCATCACTTACAGGGCAACATATAATAGCAGGGGATTTTAATTGTACATTGAATCCAGGTGTGGATAGATCAACAGGACTGGATTGTACGCACATTGGATGTAGGATGACTATTAATCATTTTATGAAAGAATTGAGATTGTTAGATATATGGAGAGAAATGAAACCACAAGTTAAAGCCTATTCTTGTTATTCCAGTACCTACAAGACATTCTCACGTATTGATTATTTTTTGATTTCCACAGAATTAAGGTCCAAGATTCAAAACTGCTTTTATGATAACATCGTGATCTCTGATCATGCACCCTGTTGTCTAATATATGTAGATAAAAAATTGACAAAGGAATCAGGTAGATGGCAATTTCAGCATAAATGGCTTCAGGATGAGGAATTTGTCAAGTATATAGAAAAACAGAGACGAGTTCTTTGACATCAATACTACACAAACATCAGCATGTGTAAAGTGGGAGGCTTTCAAAGCTTTTATTAGGGGACATATTATTAGTTATACAGGATCAAAATCTAAGAAGACTCGAGAGGAGAGAGCTAAATTGGAACATAAAATAAAAAGTCTTCAGGAAAAAGTGTATGCAGGAAGTGACCCAAGGTTGGAGAATGAATTACTGATTTTGAGAGCTGAATACGACAAAAAATCAGCGAATAGAGCTGCCTCGAGTCTTCTAAGATTGAAACAATCTTTTTATGAACAAGGTGAAAAATCAGGAAAATTATTAGCATGGCAGATTAAACAATTAGAAATTAAAACACCAATTACCAGTATTATAAGTAACGGACAGGTAGTTATAGATCCTTTAGAAATTAATAGAGCCTTTAGAGATTACTATGAAAAATTATATGATACCAAAAATGAACCTGATTTAACAAGACTAAATGGGTTTTTGAACGAACTATCTATACCGTGTATTCCAAATGAAAACAGGGAGATATTGGAGTCTAAAATTAGTCAAGAAGAAGTTGGGCTAGCCATTGATAATATGAAATCAGGAAAAAGTGCAGGACCAGATGGTCTTCCAGTTGACCTTTATAAAAAATTTAAGAATAAATTAATAAAACCTTTTTTGGAAATGGTTTTAGAAGCATTTCAAAATAATAATTTACCATCATACATAAATAATGCCTTAATTATACTGCTGCCAAAACCAGGTAAGCCCTCTAATAAATGTGAAAATATGAGACCAATAAGCCTATTAAACGCCGACCTTAAGATAATCTGTAAAATTTTAGCAAGACGAATACAAGAAATTTTACCAAATATTATTAATCGAGATCAGAATGGCTTTATAAAGGGTAGACAAGGCTTCCATAATGTAAGAAGACTATTTAATATTATTTATTTTAATAAAGAAGCACCGGATACAGCTCTCCTATCATTGGACGCCGAAAAGGCCTTTGATAGAGTTGAATGGCCCTTTCTTTTTGAAGTCCTACAAAGGTTTGGACTTGGAAATAATTTCATAAAATGGGTTCAAATAATATACAATAATGCTACAGCAGAAATCCTAACAAATAACAATATTTCAAAACCAATAAAAATCAATAGAGGATGTCGACAAGGCTGTCCACTTTCACCTTTACTGTTTACTATGGCAATTGAACCTTTAGCGATAGCGATACGTTTACATTCACAAATATATGGAATTAAAGTTGGACCAACAGAACATAAAATCTCCCTGTACGCCGATGATATAATTTTGTTTATGTCGAATCTAAAAAAATCAATTCCAACCTTGTTGAATTTAATAAAGAATTTTGGGGAAATATCAGGATATAAAATAAATAAAACTAAATCTTCAATATTAATGCTAAATGAGACCCAGAGAAATTACCCAGCCCCTGAGGTAAATCAATTCAATGTTGTAAATCAGTTTAAATATTTAGGAATCCAAATTATGCCTAAGCTAGAATCAGTCGCCAGTGTCAACTATGAAGCCTTAATGTCAGATATCAATGAGTTAACTCAGAGATGGATGTCACTACCAATGTCGATGATCGGGAGAATCAATATACTTAAAAGTAATATTTTACCTAAAATACTTTATTTATTTCAATACATTCCCTTATCACCACCTTTAGATCTATTCTCAAGAATAAAAAAAAAAGTTAGTGGAATTTATATGGAACAACAGGAGGGCTAGATTACGTTTGTCTTTATTATATTTACCATTTGATCGTGGAGGTCTGAAATGTCCAAATTTTATGTTGTATTATTGGTCGGCACAACTGAGGTCTATGACATATTATTTTTCATCAAATGATCTCCCTCACTGGACTGAAATGGAATCATATAATTTACCTTTACCTCTTCCCATATTCATATACTCAGATTCGGCAAAAAAATTACAAAAACAAGTTAAAAATCCATTTGTAAAGCATATGATCAAAATATGGTGTGAAGCTAAAAACTATTTAAAAGAACCACAGTTATTGTCACAATTTAGTCCAATATGGGG
Source organism: Pholidichthys leucotaenia (assembly GCA_020510985.1). Lineage (NCBI taxonomy): Eukaryota > Metazoa > Chordata > Actinopteri > Cichliformes > Pholidichthyidae > Pholidichthys > Pholidichthys leucotaenia. Next base: position 269,943,190 of record CM035844.1, on the reverse strand, counting down.
TAATCAATATTTTAAACCAGGGAGAGCGGACGCTGTATTTAAAGTATGGAATTTAAAAGGGATACAAAAGATTCAGGATTTATATTTGCCATGTGCAGACAACATAATGTCTTTTGAAGAGCTGAGGATCAAATTTAATCTCAATAGAACACATTTTTTTAAATATCTTCAACTTAGAAACTTTATTCGATCAAATCAAAATAAAGCTCTCACTCGACCTATTTATTCATCCTTGGAAAAAATGATGATGAAAGATAGTAAAAGAAAGGGTATTATTTCAGAGTTTTATAACTCATTGACACTATCTTCAAGTGAAAATTCACTGAAAAGATTAAACTACTGGAAAGAAGATCTGCAAATTGAAATTTCAGAGGAACAATGGGAATTGGCTTGTACAGAAGCTCAAACCAAATCAATAAATGCACGCCTTAAATTGATACATTTCAAATGGTTAATGCGGATGTATGTTACACCAGAGGAGTTAAATAGATATAACAAAAATATACCAGATACATGCACAAAATGCATGGAAAGTAAAGGAACCCTATTTCATTGTTTATGGGAATGTAGATTAATAAGAATGTTTTGGGAAGAGGTGAGGGTAACAATTGAAAAAATAATCTCAAAACAAATCATATTGAATCCTAAACTGTTTTTGTTGGGTCTGTACCCAGAAAAGCATAATTTTAATAAAAGTGAAAGAACATTCATAGACCTCAGTTTGCTTAATGCCAAAAAATGTATTGCACTATTATGGAAAAAGACTCATAGACCAGATGTGACTCAGTGGTTAAGACAGATGTTAACAAACCTTCCATTAGAAAGAATAACATATATACTGAAATCAAAGGAAATTGTGTTTGAGAATATATGGAGACCTTTTATTGATTATGTAAAAAATTTAAACATAACTCTTGAAGAAGAAGGTGAATGATGTGTGTGGACCTTGTAAATTCCAAACTGGTGAACATAATATGTATACTTATGTATTGGATTGTCTAGACTAAACAGAGGAGCATTGTTGAAGACTTGATTTTGTTGGTGGTTGTTGGTGTTTTTAGTGCATTTTTTTTTTTTTTGTAGTACTTTAGTGTTAGTGTTTGATTGTTTGTATCATGTTTGTTAAAAAAAAAAAAAGGTTCAATAAAGATATTGTGGAGGAAAAAAAAAAAGGAGCTAATGTCTCTGTTGGGCACCCTGAATTACTGCCGGCAGTGGATACCAAATTACTCTCAATACACTGCCCCATTGTATGCACTTCTTCAGGGTCCTCACGGGAACTTGCATGAAAAAGTAGAATTGTCTCCAGAGCACATGGAATTAATCTCTACTCTCAAGAACACGCTGTCATCTATATGTGCTTTGCAAATTCCAAATTATGAAGAACCATTTCACTTGTTTTGTGATGCTGTTAATGGACATATGTCAGCGGTTTTGACCCAAATTCATGCAGGACAATACAAACCATTGTCCTACTATTCACGAAAACTTGACTCTTTCGCCGCTGGCCTACACCCATGTATGCAAACAGTCGCTGCAGTTTCTGACGCAATAAATGCTGTTCTTGACGTAGTATTATTTCATCCTGTAACTGTGCATGTGCCTCATGCAGTTGAAGCTTTGCTCTCTGAAAATGGTCATACTATCAGATCATGCCCCTGTTTTTTTACATATGATCCCGCCTTGTCAGTTAAAAAAAAAATACTAGATGGATGCTTAATTCAAGCTTTCTTCTTAATCCAGATTTTGTGTCCTCTTTGAAAGCAGAGATCTCCTTATATCTTGAGACAAATTGGGATTCTGCTCCCTCTGCCAGTGTTGCTTGGGAGGCCTTTAAGGCATTTATTAGGGTGTGGCACATGTGTTGGGCACATATTTTCCACAAATGTATTTCTGTATGTTTATTGTGTGCTTCACGTCTCGAAGGACAAAAGGACTGAGTCTGCAGGAGATAGCAAGAAGGCGTGAGATTTGGCCTTTGTCTCAGAGAGGTGCCCTGGAGGGATTTCCGGACCATCGAAGACTAGAGGACAATGGTGGAAGAACAAAGGGTTACATTGTGATTGGATGAAGTACCATGTGACTGTATGTTTGCTTAGACACCATGTGACTTGAGTTTCGATGTTCCCTAGCATAAAAAGAGCGATGTGATATTGATCTGTCTCTTTTCTTGCTTTGAGATTGATGGAGCATGTGTTCTGTGAATAAAGCTGAACCTGAGAAATAAACTCAGTCTCATCCTTGAGCACATTCTCCACACTGGTGACCTTACGACGAAGAATGAACAGAGATAATTCTCCTCAGCGGGGCTCGGCAGAAGCCAGCCTGATGGCTGCCTCTACACTCTGGCTGCCTGACTTCTGGCAGCATAGTCCGCGCTCCTGGTTTAGCGCAGTTGAGGCGCAGTTCAACCTCCGGAGAATCTCGAAGGACGACACGAAATTCTACCATGTGGTAGCGAAGCTGGACAGCCACTCAGTCCAGAGGGTGGAAGACCTGGTTAATCACTCACCAGATAGCGACAAATACAGCGCATTGAAAGCACCCCATCGGTGCAACAGCGAGCAGAGGGGCTCCTGGCGTTGGCCTGAGTTGGAGAACGACAGACCTGTAGACCTGATGGTGAAAATGTTGAGGCTGAAAGACTCTGAGGACTGCGAATTTATCTTCGCCCACCTTTTCCTCCGGACCCTGCCGCCAGCGGTGCGAGTTACCCTGGCAGATTCACCCCGGTTGGCCAAGCGGGACTACCATGGGCTGAGCAAGGAGGCGCAGCGGCTTGTCGACGCCCACAAGCGGAACGCAGTTTCGGCTGCAGCAGCGGAGCTAGGAGCGACGCCCGGAGACGGCATGGGGCCAGTGGTTGCAGCGCCAGACACGCCAGCGATGGCAGCAGTCAGCACCAAGCGACACGGAGCGGGTGACGTCCTTTGCTTCTATCATCGCCACTTTGTAGAGAGGGCGCACAAGTGCCTCCCACCGTGCCACTTCAGGCGTTCGGGAAACGCCAAGACCAGGGGTCGGTAGCGGCTGCGACCTTCGGTGAAGAGAACAAGCTGCTTTACCTGACGGATGCACGCTCGGGGAGACACTTCCTCGTGGACACAGGCTCCCAGCTGAGTTTCATCACGCCTTCCTACGCGGACCGGCTGATGCCATCTAAGGTTCCCCGGGTGTCAGTGTCAGCAGCGAACGGCTCAGCGATTAAGACCTTCGGTGAGAGGACTATGCTTCTGTCTTTACAAGGCCGTTCATTTGAGTGGACTTTTATTGTAGCAGCAGTCAGTTTCAATATGTTAGGGGCTGATTTTTTGTGCTCACATGGTTTATTAGTTGATCTTGCTAATAGAAGTCTGGTTAATGTCTTTTCACTCTATTCCCTGCACAGCTCAGGTGGCCCTGGCAACTGCACAAGCCAACGTCACAGCGTGGTAAGTTCCACGCACTACTCACTCAGTTCCCAGCACTCACCGTTCCAACGTTTTCGGCGACAGTGGCTAAACATGGGGTGGAACATTTTATCACGACCACCGGGCCGCCCGTTTTTGCAAAAGCTCGGCGCTTGGACTCAGCTAAACTGGCCATAGCGCGCAAGGGGTTCGCCAACCTGGAAAAACTGGGCATCATTAGACGTTCTAAAAGCCCCTGGGCTTCACCACTACATATGGTCCCAAAAGCTGATGGCTCGTGGCGACCTTGCGGTGATTTCCGCAGGTTGAATAACGCCTGAGCACATGACCGCTACCCGATTCCGCATATCCAAGATTTTTCAGTTCATTTGGCGGGGGCGCGCATTTTTTCAAAAATAGACTTGGTGCGCGGTTACCATCAGGTTCCAGTGCGCACTCAGGATATACCCAAAACAGCAGTAATAACTCCTTTCGGGCTTTTTGAGTTTTTGCGCATGCCTTTTGGGCTCAAGGGTGCTGCGCAGACGTTCCAGCGTATGATGGACGCGGTTCTACACGACCTCCCTTTCGTGTTTGTCTACTTGGATGACATTTTGGTAGCCAGCACGTCCGAAGACGAACACGAAAGCCACCTCACAGCGGTTTTTCGGAGGCTGGCAGAGCATGGGTTAATAATTAACCCAGCGAAGTGTCAGTTTGGGGTGGCGCAGATTGATTTTTTGGGGCATCGCGTTTCACCAGAAGGAGCAGTCCCTCTGCCCGATAAAGTGCGCGCAATAACAAATTTTCCCCAACCCCAGACGGTCAAAGCGTTACAGGAGTTTTTGGGAATGGTTAATTTTTATAACCGTTTCCTCCCAAGCGCAGCGCAGCTCATGCAACCATTGTATGCTGCGTTAAAAAAACAAAAACCCACAAATTAAATCGAATGGTCTCCTGAGCGGGAGCGCGCATTCTCTCAAGTCAAAACAGCCCTGGCAAATGCGGTTTTGTTGGCACATCCAGTTCCAATGGCCCGCATGGCCCTCACCACTGACGCGTCTGATTTAGCTGTAGGGGCGGTCGTTGAACAATTTGTAGCGGGGACCTGGCAACCGCTCGCGTTTTTCAGCAAAACCTTGCGCGATAGCGAGCGAAAATACAGCGCATTCGACAGAGAGTTGTTGGCCCTACACTTGGCCATCCGCCATTTCCAGTTCTGGCTGGAAGGGCGCCGTTTCACCGCGTTCGTGGACCACAAACCGCTGACTTTTGCGATGACCAAGATTTCGGAACCTTGGTCGGGCCGGCAGCAAAGACAGCTGGCCGCGATATCAGAGTTCACCACTGATATCCAGCATGTCGCAGGTAAACATCATGTAGTAGCAGACTGCCTCTCGCGTGCTGTACCGGTTCCAGACCCCATGGGGGCAGACTCTGCAGCCATGGCCGCGGGCCAGGGTAGCGACGCAGAAGCGTGCGCGGCCCCGGCCCGCGTAGGGTTAGATTATGCAGCCATGGCCGCGGAGCAGGTTAGCGATGCGGACGTGCGCGCGCTCCAGTCTGGACCAACAGGGTTAAGGCTGGAGGACAGGGTTCTGCAAATAGGTATGCCTCCACTAATCTGCGATGTCTCCACAGGACGACCGCGTCCCGTGGTACCAGCTGCGTGGCACCGCCGTGTTTTTGACTTGATCCATTCTCTGGCGCACCCGGGGGTGCGCGCATCGATCAAAATGATGGGGGAGAAATTTGTTTGGCCGGGGTTGCGCAAACAGGTCAAGGAATGGGCGGCAGCCTGCGTAGCGTGTCAACGAGCCAAAATACACAAGCACACTAGAGCTCCGTTGGAGCCTTTTCACATTCCGGCTAAGCGCTTTGATCATGTGCATGTCGACTTGGTTGGCCCCCTTCCGTCGTCACAGGGATACACACACCTTTTGATGATGGTGGACCGCACCACGCACTGGCCAGAAGCGGTCCCTCTAGCATCAACCACAGCGGAGGAGGTTGCGCGCACGTTTTTAACAGCTTGGGTTGCGCGTTTTGGAGTTCCGTCGGACATAACGTCCGACAGAGGTCCCCAATTTGTTTTCGATCTCTGGTCATCGATGGCCCGCAGCCTAGGGGTAAAGATCCATCGCACTACCGCGTACAACCCCCAGGCTAACGGTTTATGCGAGCGTTTTCATAGGTCATTGAAAGCAGCACTCAGCGTCGCTTACGGACACAAATTGGGTGGACAAACTTCCATGGGTTTTACTGGGGTTGCGTTCTGCACCTAAGGAGGATTTGCAAGCCTCCCCAGCTGAATTAGTTTTTGCACAATCTCTCCGTCTGCCAGGGGAATTTCTCCCCGACAATCCTGCGCCAAATTGCCCCCCCCGCTCAGCTGTTGCAGAGCGGCACGGGATCAAACACGCTTCCGGGCCCGGTTCATCACAGTTTTCCGTGCGTTTTTGTTCCGAAGGCTTTAAAAAATGCGGAGTTTGTTTTTGTTAGACATGATGCTCATTGCCCAAACTTGCGGCCGCCTTACGATGGACCGTTCAGGGTGCTGGAAACAGGGGAGAAGCATTTTTTGCTAGAATTGGGAGACAGAAAGGAGTTGGTTTGTATAAACAGACTCAAACCCGCTTTTGTGTTGGCGGATGAACAAGTGCAGTAGGCGAGGCCCCCCCCGCCGTGGCAGGCCTCTGAGAAGGCATTCTCCAGAACCCCTACAGAGATGGGCTAACAGTTCTAATCCACAGGTGCAGGAGGACACTGCAGAAGTAGCAAGGCCGGTTTGCAGCAGATACGGCGGGAGGCTTAGACCTAGGCAACTGGTGGATTGATGTTTTGGTATGTGGCAATGTTTTTATGTCATGCATCTCTGATTATGTTTGTCCCTTATTAGACGTTTGGGGGGGGGGGGTCATGTGGCACATATGTTGGGCACATATTTTCCACAAATGTATTTCTGTATGTTTGTGTGCTTCACGTCTCGAGGGACAAAAGGACTGAGTCTGCAGGAGATATCAAGAAGGCGTGAGATTTGGCCTTTGTCTCAGAGAGGTGCCCTGGAAGGATTTCCGGACCTTCGAAGACTAGAGGACAATGGTGGAAGAACAAAGGGTTACATTGTGATTGGATGAAGTACCATGTGACTGTATGTTTGCTTAGACACCATGTGACTTGAGTTTCGATGTTCCCTAGCATAAAAAGAGTGATGTGATATTGATCTGTCTCTTTTCTTGCTTTGAGATTGATGGAGCATGTGTTCTGTGAATAAAGCTGAACCTGAGAAATAAACTCAGTCTCATCCTTGAGCACATTCTCCACAAGGGGACATATTATTCAATATGCATCTTTTAAAAAGAAAACTAACATTGCTAAACAGATCGATTTGGAGAGGAGAATAGCCATATCAGAGACTTCATTCAAACAGGACACAAACTTAGTAAATTTGTCACCCCTTCTGAAGCTTAAGTATGAGCTGAATTCAATCCTAACACAAAAAGTTGAATTTTCCCTATTTCGCCTTAGGCATAAACAATTCGAGGAGGGGGACAAAGCTGGCAAAATGCTGGCTAGATATATTAAAATGAAGGAAGCTCAGTGTACTATATCTGCTATTAGGACACAGGATGGTACTCTGGTGTCAGACTTAAATGAAATTAATGGTGCTTTCAGAGAATTTTACACTTCGCTTTATTCTTCTGAAATGGAGGCTGGATCTCAAGAGATCTGTGCATTTTTGTTATCCCTGTCTTTGCCCTCCCTAACGAAGGAACAAATAGACTTGCTTGACGCCCCAATTACTAAAGAGGAAATTGTGAAAGTTATTAAGAGCCTTCCGACTGGAAAAGCACCGGCCCTGACCTTTATTCTTCTGAAATGGAGGCTGGATCTCAAGAGATCTATGCATTTTTGTTATCCCTGTCTTTGCCCTCCCTAACGAAGGAACAAATAGACTTGCTTGACGCCCCAATTACTAAAGAGGAAATTGTGAAAGTTATTAAGAGCCTTCCGACTGGAAAAGCACCGGCCCTGACGGAGTCACTGTAGAATTTTACATGGCCTGTGTTGATGAGCTTTCTCCTTTACTTTTAGAAATGTTTGCGGAATCTTTTGAACAAGGCCGTCTGCCCCCTTCTTTAACAGAGGCTTTCATTTCGCTTATTTTAAAAAGCAATAAAGATCCGTTAGATTGTAAGAATTATAGACCAATTAGTCTTATAAACTGTGACTGTAAAATTCTCTCCAAAATTTTGGCATTAAGATTAGATAAAGTAATGATATCTCTTATAAATCCTGATAAGGTGGGTTTTATTCGTTCCAGGGGTGTGGTAGACAATATTAGGCGATTTATTGATATCATATGGTCAGTTCAAAATGATCCCTCACTTGCACACCTCTCTCCAGTAGCAGCCCTCTCCCTGGATGCTGAAAAAGCATTTGACAGGGTTGAGTGGCAGTATCTCTTTGCTACTCTAGAGACTTTTGGTTTTGGTTCAAAGTTTCTTTCTTGGATTAAATTACTATATAATGAACCTAGAGCTTCAGTGATATCAAATCGAGTTACATCACAGCCTTTTAGACTATAGGGGTATGCGCCAGGGCTCCCCTTTAAGTCCTCAGCTTTTCGCTTTGGCATTAGAACCATTAGCTGTTGCTATCCGCAATGACGGCAATTTTTCAGGTATTCAGGTCCATGGCAGTACCCATAAGATAATGTTGTATGCTGATGATGCATTGGTACTGATTACACAACCTCAAAAATGAATTCCAGCTCTCCTTAAAATTATTAACCAATTTTCACGTCTGTCTGGTTATAGAGTTAACTGGATAAAATCAGAAATTCTCCCTCTAACATCTTATTGCCCTAAAACACTGTTTACATTTGGTCAAAATATAGGCTTTTCTTGGCCAAAATTAGGAATTAAATATCTTGGCATCTGTTCCTCCCCTGGGTAGCGGCCCAGGAGGAGGAAACGTGCATGTGGAAGTTAACTCTCCAACCTGTGATAGAGAATCAGCAGAACACGTTTCGTTATTTCACACAAGGAGTTTATTCTTCGTCCTCCGGTGCGTGAGTCTACTCTCTATCACTGTGCGACATGTGCCATCTATTGGTCGGCGTATGGAACTGCACTCAACTCACGAGTTATAATGGAACCAGGTGGATTACAAATGCATTGTAGAAAAATAAAACAATTAAAGAATAAAATAAAATTGTAGGAGTGCCTGTTTTTTTTTTAATTTTTCTTATCCAAATGTCTTTTTAGCACCTCTTAAAACAATTAAAGAATAAAATAAAATTGTAGGGGTGCCTGTTTTTTTTTAATTTTTCTTATCCAAATGTCTTTTTAGCACCTCTTACATAACTTAACTATTTCCAACCCTCTACACTCTCCCCCACTTCAGATAAATGTCTTCTGACATGTCATGTTCTAGGGTGACTTAATGCATGAGAGTGTACCAATTATAACCATGGGACTGAGGTTGGGTGAGGTAGTGGAATGGCATATAGTTTTGAGTTAGCGGCACAGGGGTAGGGAGTAGGACAGGTCTTACGTCTGCAGTCCAAGGCTGGTACGATGGCTGTCCCAGGACGTCGTAGGTCAGTCTCTCTACTGGCCTTGCTCTCTGCTGTGACCTTCTCAGTTCCTCCTGTTCTCCATCCATCACCTCCACTTGTCGTTGACGTTCTTCCTGCAGCAAAGCTGGTCCATCCACTTGCTCCTCAGCATCCCGCTGAACGGGGACCGGTTCCTGCCTTACTGGTGGGCAGAACTCTCTAGCTGTCGCACGAAGCCTTTGCTGATTTTGAGGATTTTGCTCTGGCATGACAGATACTGGGTGCTGAGTGTTTTGGTCTGGGAGATTTGAGGCATTTTGCTGAGGATTTACGAGTCTGTAACATGGGATTTGGCTACGGAGGTTGTTGCGGTAAGTATTTTCCTCTTCTTCCTCCGAGCTGTCATCGTCTGTGTTGTCACTGTTAGGATTTGTCTCTGTCCTCTTCTTCCGTTTCTGTTTTGTCTTTTCTTTTGCAGGCAGTTCTTATTCTAAAGGCAAGTCATTTACAGGCAACAGCAGGTTTCTGTGTAACACTCGCATCACTTGGCTGCCTCTCTCTGCTTGTACTTTATAGACTGGTCCATCTCTCACTCTCTCAACTACGCGATGTACTGCTGACTCCCAGTAAGCGCACAGTTTCCCTGGGCCTCCTCTTTCAGAGAGGTTTCTGACCAACACCTTGTCGCCTGGTTGGAGTGTGACACCTTTTAAGCGTTTGTCGTACTGCTTTTTGCCTTTATCTGAAGACTTGACTGTTTTCTGCAGCGATTTTGTAAGCAACACGCATCCTATCAGCCCATTTTTTAGCGTAGGTTTGATGGCTGTGTGTGTCAGTGTCTTTTGTCTGGTTCAATAGTAGATCTACAGGCAACCTTGGGACTCTGCCATATAAAAGGAAAAATGGAGAATAACCTGTTGACTCGTGTCTTGTACAATTGTCAGCATGTACAATTTGGGGTAGGTGATCCTTCCATTCACTTTTTTTCTCCTCCTGTAGGGTACGAAGCATTTGGAGTAGTGTACGATTCAGGCGCTCCACGGGGTTGCCCTGCGGATGGTATGGAGTGGTTCGTGAGTGAGAAATTCCAGACAGTTGTTGTAATCTGTGGAAGAGACTGTTTTCAAACTCACGTCCCTGATCGTGATGCAACTTCTCAGGGTACCCGAAACGAGGAATAAAATCCTGAAATATCTTTTCTGCAGCTGTTTTGCCTGATTTATTCCTTGTAGGGTATGCCTGTGCGAAACGAGTGAAATGGTCCACTAGTACGAGGATGTACTCATACCCTCCTTTACTTGGCTCAAGGTGTAAGTAGTCGATGGAGATTAACTCAAAGGGAGCACTGGTTGTGATAGATCCCATTGGAGCTCTCTGGGGAACATTTGGGTGTTTTTGATGCACGGACATTTTTTTGTTACATAATCTTCAACATCTTGTTGCATATATGGCCAATAGAAACGCTCACGGGCCAGATGTATCACCTTATCACACCCTATGTGACCCATGTCATTGTGTAAACTCTTTAACACCATCGGCTTTAGCTGTTCAGGTAGGACAAGTTGTTTGCTGTGCTCTGTCTTTCTGTACAATAATCCACTGTCAACTTCCAACTTGTTCCACTCATACAGTAGTCTCCGTGTCCGTTCACTCATTGTCCGTTTATCTTTATCGTTTGGTGTCCATCCTTTGAGTTTGAGTGAGATTACTTCTCTAATTGACTCATCGTCGTGTTGAGCAGCATTGATGTCTTTAGGTGTCATGCTCAAAACGCTGTCAGTTGAACATTGTTGTCATTAGAACTCAGTTGTAACGCAGCTATCCATGGCACATCACTGTTTTGTGCTGCCTTGCTCCCTTGCCACACTGCGGACACTACTTCCGGTAAAACTGTCTCTGTGAACTCATTCATTTGCTCTTGCAGATCTAATGGGTGTCTGGACAACATATCTGCATCTGCATTCCTTTTCCCTGGCCTATACTTGATATCAAAATGGAAGTCAGCCAACTCCCCGACCCACCTATGACCCACTGCATTCAACCTGGCTGAACTGAGGACATAGGTTAAAGGATTGTTATCTGTATAGACAGTAAAAGTCAGTGCATAATACAGATAGTCACGGAATTTGTCGCAGATGGCCCACTTGAGAGCTAGAAACTCTAGTTTACCGGAATGTAAGTGATAATTCTTCTCGGCTGGTGTGAGAATTCTGGATCCATAGCCAATCACCTTAAGTTTGTTTTCTTGTTTTTGATACAAGACGGCTCCCAGGCCTTTGTTTGATGCATCTATATGCAATACAAATGGAAGGTCCAAATTGAGATAGGCTAGAATGGGAGGATTAGTCAGAATGTCCACAAATCTTGACACAACTTCCTGATGTTCACTGGTCCATATTATTGGTGTGCGAGAAGGAAGCTGGTTTCTGTCTCCTTTCTTTGTTTGTCCCTTACTCCTTTTTGGTGCTGGTTTATTGTCATTGCTTGTTTCATTAGTGTTCTGGAGGAGTTCGAACAAGGGTCTCGCCAGACGTGAAAAATCTTGAATAAATGATCGGTAATAACTGAGAAAACCCAGTAACGTTCTGAGTTCTCCGACTGTGCGAGGGTTCTTGTCTTTCAGAGCGAACACAGCATCCAAGTCTTTTGGGTCAATCTGGACTCCTCCTCCTGACACTAGCCTACCCAGGTAGCGTACTTGGTTTTTGAACAGTTCACATTTGGCTGGCCGAAGTTTTATGCCGTGTTGTCGCATTTTGCACAAAACCTGTTTAAGGTGTTCTACGTGCTCATCAAAGGTTTTGGAGTAACACAGTACATCGTCCAAGTAAGGCACGCAACACTCGTCTCTGATCCCTTCTAACACCCCCTCCATACACCTTTGGAATGCGGCCGGTGCGTTTGACAACCCGAATGGAACCCGCACCCACTCATATAGTCCCCAGGGTGTGCTAAAAGCAGTTAAATGTCTTGACTCCTCACTTACAAAACCCTGATGGTAGGCACTTCCCTGATCCAATATGGAAAACCAGGAGTTACCCCCAAGACTGTCCAATAGATCTTGTATCCGTGGTAACGGATGCCTGTCGGGTATGGTTTTTCGGTTCAGCTCACGAAAATCAACACACAAGCGCAAAATATTGTCCTTTTTACGCACACACACTACTGGCGACGAGTTGTTTGACACTGATTTCCTGATCCAGCCCCTGCTTAAAAGGTTTTGAACATACTCCTTCACCTCTTTATACAGTGGTCTTGGAAGGGAGTTTTAACTTTTCTGCACGGGTGTGTTGTCAGTGGTGTTGATTTTCAGCTGTAGTCCCGGAATACATCCAATGTCTCCTTCATCATGAGCAAACACATCAGACTGTTCATAGAGCATCTGCCGAACCACCTCCTGATCACCCTCTGAGAGATGGTCTAAATTGACATTAGGGTGCCATCTCAGGTGTGAGGGGGCAGTGCTTAATGTTTCTTCACCCTCACCTTGACTGTCACATGTCACTTGAGCAGAGTGACAAAATGGCTTGTCTGTAGTTTTGGTTGCATTTTCAGCACTGGAACAAACATTTACAGGTTTGTATTCAGTGATCCCTGAAATAAGTCCTAAAATAGTCTTTGGATTTAGAAAAATGTTGTACTTTGTTGAGTTTTGGATTGGGATTTTGACAGTTTTTGAAGCACCAGCGGGTACATCAACAAGAGCTGGGAATAACTCCAACCCATCCGGTAAGTTACATTTCACAGATGGCTCGAACAACATTTCTCCTCCTCCGGGAAATGCTCTGATGTGACATTTTACCATACAGATTTGGCTACTGTGAACAGTGAGTCCTTTTTTTCCAACTCTCACCACTGGACTTTCTGGTTCATTTTCTGTTGACTTGGTGTGGACAACAGAGATGAGTGACTCAACATTACCTTTCTGGACCTTTAAAGTCTCCGACAGTAAGCCCACTAAGCTAATATCGTCACTTTGTTCACTGTTTGCCATTATTATCTCTTGGATCACGTTAAAGCCCAGCAGCGGAGTGCTTAAATGCTGCTGACTGACAAGCATTGGAACATACAAGGATACAGAACCATACTGTGAACTTGTGATCTCGAGCAGGACATCTATCCACCCCTCGAACGGAACATCCGTCCCATTGGCTGCGGTGATTTCGAGTGGATGGCCTGGGAGTAGGCTCTCGAGTGGCCGTATTTTCACATTTGGTAAGGCTGCTTGTACCCATGACTTTTCAACAATGCTTACTTGTGCCCCACTGTCCAATAACATCTGTAGGTTTATTCCATTTAACTGGCAACTGATCATACACCTACCGCCAATGAGCTGTGCCACACGCTTTGTGTTGGGTGACTTTTGGGACTTGGCAGTAGTCTGTTCGGAGTTCGGTCTTTTAGTGTTGTGGGACTCTGCTGGTGGTTCAGTCACTGGTGGTCCCTCCCCAGCGACCTCCTCCAGTTTCCCGACACATTGCTTTTCTGCAGGCACCCTATAGCTCTGTGCCCCTCCTTTCCACATCGAAAACAGTGTGTGCAGCGCTCATTGTCTTGGGCGATACACTTTTGGCATTTTCCTTTCACTGCGGGTTTCAGTGCTGGCTGTTTAGGGACAGGTGCTGTGGGACTGGTGTTTACTGTATTTACCATTGGGGTTAGGGCCTTTTCTAAACTCTTGGTTAGGGAGGAGACCTGTGCCGTCAGCTCCTGGATAGCTACATGATTAGCTTGGACTTCAGTGTGCATTTTAATGGAGCTCTGATCTGTCTCTACCTGTGCCGCATTAACACTGGTGACTTTGTGTTTGTGGCTTTGTCCCAACCTACTCAATCTCTCTTGTCTCTTCACTAACAAAATTTGCTATGAGCTCCAGGATGGAGTCATCTGTGACACTGGTGTTGGAGATGTGAGGTTTAAGGTCTCTCCTAACATAAGAGTATTTTTCATTCAAACCCTGATACAGTGAATGGATAAACACACCTTGTACCAACTCGTCGTCATAATGAAACCCACTACTGTTTTTAGATGCAACCAACACACGCTGTTTTAGCCCCATTAGTCTATACGTAAACTGTTGTGGTGTTTCTTTGTCATTTTGCTTAGCATTACTCAGCTCCTGAAATAATTCAGTGCTGCTTTTCTCGCGTAGATGTGTCCTTAAGAGACGTTTTAACTCAGCTACAGTAAGGCTATCCTTGGTTACAAGCATATCTTTAAAGGTACCAGGCTTAATTATCTTAAACACCGTTCTGATAATCTCAGCCTCTGTGAACCCTTCATTTAGCCCTTCATCAAGTTGTTGGCACATGTTATTGTAACTCAAATCAGAATCAAAATCAGAGATTTGACCACCATAAATCTTGTACTCTCTACGTGGCAACAGTGACGTAAGTTCAGTCAGTCTGACTAACCCTGGGTCAGGAACTACAGATGGTGATGTCGGATGGTTCTTCCCTGATGGTGCTGCAGCTCCAGTGGTCACAGGAACTACTATGACCGGATCATCGTCGGGTGACACCTCTGCATCCACTTCTCCAGCTGCTGTGGGCCGTTGTAGTTCAATGATGAGGTCACGGAAAGCAAGCAGGCGAGACATCCCCTGGTCCTCAAGGCTCTTCAGTTGTGGACTTCTCAGCGAGTCAACAATGAAGTCGAAGAGTTCCACTTCGGTCGATTCTGCGCCTGGCAAATCTTCTCCCACCTCATCCTTGAACGACTCAGCCAGCTTGTAAAGAAAGTTTCTGCAGCGGGCAATGGTCAGCTGGCGAAGCTCTTGCTGGATTTCCCATCTCAGGTCATGTAGAGCAGACATGGCTGTGGTCTCCTGTAGTCAGTCGCTTAGGTCAATGGCTCAGGAACAGGTGGTCAGCATCCCTTGGTTCTTCAATGATTAGTGCCAGACCAGTAGGTGGCGCTAATCCCGGACGAGCCCCCAAAATTGTTGCTCCCCTGGGTAGCGGCCCAGGAGGAGGAAACGTGCATGTGGAAGTTAACTCTCCAACCTGTGATAGAGAATCGGCAGAACACGTTTCGTTATTTCACACAAGGAGTTTATTCTTCGTCCTCCGGTGCGTGAGTCTACTCTCTATCACTGTGCGACATGTGCCATCTATTGGTCGGCGTAGGGAACTGCATTCAACTCACATGAGTTATAATGGAACCAGGTTTCACAATGCATTTCTACAAATGCATTGTAGAAAAATAAAACAAAGAATAAAATAAAATTGTAGGGGTGCCTGTTTTTTTTTAATTTTTCTTATCCAAATGTCTTTTTAGCACCTCTTACATAACTTAACTATTTCCAACCCTCTACACATCCTGTTTCCTCACACTTGATCGGATCTGATTCAGATTAATTTTGAGCCTTTGCTCGAAAAATTTAAAATAGACATAGAGAGGTGGTCACCTCTTTTTTTTTGTCTCTTTGGGGCAAGGTCAATGTTATCAAGATGATTTGTGCACCCCGATTTAATTACCTTCTACAATCCCTTCCTCTTAGGATCCCAGTTGGTTATTTTCGACAATTTGATAGGTTGTGCAATAAGTTTTTATGGAATGGTAAGCGCCCTAGATTAAAGTTGAAAAGATTACAAAAGTCTACAGATTCAGGAGGTTTGGGGGTCCCAAATTTAGTTTTATATCATTACGCTTTTAGTCTTAGACATTTGATTCATTGGGCTCTCCCCCCTGAGAGAGCTCCCCCTTGGTTTTATTTGGAGAGTTATCTGAGCAGCCCTCTTCCCCTAGTACATCTAATCACAATCAAACTTCCTTCTGAATTTCAGTCGCATCCTATTGTGTCCTTTTTACAATACGTTTGGAAGAGGGTTGCTTCTATACTAGAGTTTAGCTCTCATCTTCATTCTATGGCTTCTATTTGGCTTAACCCAAGTCTCCACATTGGAAAATCCCCATTTATTTGGAAAATCTGGGTGAAAAAGGACATCTTGATGTTAAAAAATCTATATGAAGGAGGGAGCTCTCAAATCATTTGATGTTCTACGGGCACAGTATGGACTACCACAGAATCAGTTTTGGAAATATTTACAACTTCGACATCTGCTGTGTCAAGTCTTTGGATCTACAACTACCCCTCCTCCTGATGCAGATTGGCTCATCCAGGCATTGAGTTCCTGTGGTAAAAGATGTAAGGCCTCAAATTTCTATTTAATGCTCCTTAAGAGCTCAAATAAAGATTCTTCATCCCTTAAACACGTATGGGAAAAAGATCTGAATTCACAATTTACTGATGCTGAATGGGCAAATATTTTAAAGAATGGGAAGAAAGTGTCTAGGGAATTGAAAACCAGACTTGTTCAATTTAAAATTTTGAATCGATTACTGGACACCTCGTAAAATGTTGAGAGCAAATCTCATTCATTCTTCAAGCTGCTGGAGATATCTACAGGGGGAGGGGACATTAATCCATATGATCTGGAGTTGTCCGGTAATACAGGACTTTTGGTTGCAGATCCATAGACATATTATGACAATTGTTAAGAAGTGCCATTCACTCAGAGACTTGTTGTCCTTGGGGATCCATCAACTATTCAGGACCCAATCTCTGATGCCGAGTGGATTCAGACTGCTCTGATGGTGGGCCGAAAGTTGATTACTTCTTATTGGAAATCTTCCTCTGCCCCACCCGTAGCTCAATGGCTCAGGGAGCTGGGCAAGCTTGCTGCACTAGAACGCCTTTCATATAAGCTTCTGGACAGGATAGACAGCTTTTACAATAAGTGGGGATCCTATCTTACCTTTATAGATGTTGTAGATTAAGCCAATCATCTTAGGAGTATTAGGGTGGAACTGGAATGTTTTATCCTCTCACTGGGTATATTTGTTTTTGATATTTTTTTTGTTTTGTTTTGCTTTGCTTTATTTTCTAAATTGAAAACCCAATAAAATTCAAATTACAAAAAAAAATTGACCATCCCCAAAAATTCCTGCAGCACCCTCACGGTCTGTGGCCACGGGAAATTTGACACCGCCAGTTCCTTTTACTGCAGCGGAATCGCACCCTCCGGCGAGATGCAGTGGCCCAAGAAATCAATCACCAGCAGCCGGAACAGACATTTAGCTGTCTTAACTATCAGCCCGTGTGCTTCCAACCGACGGAAAACTTATTTCAAATGGGAGAGGTGCTCCTCTTCTGACGCGTTAGCCACCAGAATGTCATCTAAGTAAACAAACATGAACAGCAAGTCATGGAGCACCACGTCCATCATCCTCTGAAAAGTCTGGGCTGCACCCTTTAACCCAAACAGCATGCGTAAAAACTCAGAAAGGCCTAAAGGTGTCATCACCGCCATTTTTTAGGACATCATCAGCACAAACCAGGATCTGGTGGTAGCTGTGGACCAGATCCACTTTAGAAAAAATGCGCATTCCGGCCAGGTTCACCAAAAAATCTTGGATGAACAGGGGATCACAACGGTGACGGTAAATTTCGAAGAGGTCGGGGTCGGACCGTTAGGCACAGTGGAGTGACGTGCCAAGCAGAGATCCTGCAGGCTGAGCAAGACTCCTCTGAGAGTCACGGACTGGATTCGGGAGCAGGGGTGACCATGGCAGGTACGGGCCGGTCAGCTTATCTAAGAAATATTTGGCGAAGCGCCTTTTGAGGCATGTAGTGTTGACGTTGTACCACGTGACTGGGTCAGGAAGCCATGATGTTGCACAAAACATGAAGTAAAGTGACCATTGATACACAATGGAGATCCCTGTCCCTCACATTTTGTGTTGTCGATGTTTGACTGCGTAAGGGATTTGTCACAGCCAATTTTCAGATGGAGCCAGCAGCAAAAACACGGACTTCTCCTGTTTGGGAACATTTTGAGCGCATTTCTCCCATTGATGTATTTTCCACAAATATTGGATATTTATTGTAACTCAGGTGATGGCTTAGTGGTCAAACATCTGCTCTGCAAGTGGGAGGCCTGGGTTCAAATCCCAGCTGGGTCATTTTTGTCATTTTGTTTTTATTTGCAAGGTGAACTGTCTGTTGTGTTTCAAAGAGCTTGGATCATTATTACGCATCATTACGTTGAGGCACTATTGCTATTGTGCCCTGCGTGAGAATAAGGCCAGAGGTGAATATACTGGGAAAGACAGTATAAGACTGTTGAAAAGTTATTATTTCTTAATAAAAACGGATAAATAGTACAAGCACACCAAGTAACACAGGCACATTCACTGTAGTCACCCCAGTTTTATTATTTTTTTCCCTTATGATCATTGATAATTTTTAAAAGACAGCAAATTTATTGAAATTGAAAAAAGTACACATTAAACCAATAATGCCCTTGTAAAAATCTGCATGCTGTATACTTTTTGTCGACTACATGGCCTAGTAGAGCAAATGAAGTTTCACATGAGACTTCGTCGATGAACCATTCTGATGGAAAGGCTCAAGTCTTCAAGACAGCCTTATCTGGCCATCACTAAGTTGTAGCCTAGAGGTAAAATATCTGGAGAGCTGGGGTTCAAGTCCCAGTGGGGTTATTCTTATAATTTATTTTTATTTGCAAGGTGAAGTGTCTGCTGTATTTCAAAAAGCTTAGATACAAATAAGCACATCATTATGCTGAGGCACTATTGTATCCTGCATGACAATAAGGACAGAGATGAATGTACTGGGAAAGACAGTATAAGACTGTTGGAAAGTTGCTATTTCTTAATAAAAATGGCTAAGTAGCACAAGCACTTTCAGCACAGGAAGGTGGAGGACCGGTGCGCTGATGAGTTGGACGGTGCGGTGTGTGACGACAGCAGAAGAGAGAGTGGCAGGAGTCATCCCCACAGCTGGAGGCTAGGCAGCGGGAGAGCAGGACCATGGCGGCTGAAGGCCCTGGGGAAGAGCAGCGACAGTCGAGCGCAGAGACAATGCAGTGGAGTGCCTGGGACAAGGGTGCTGAGGGCAGCGACAAAGCACCTGGGTCGGAGAGTGGCACCAATGGGAGTGATGCTGGGAGCCCCGAGGGAGAACAACTACGACCGGGCACAGAGACGGCACAGAAGAGTGTCTGGAACGAGGGTACTGGGAGCAGCAGCGAGGTGCCTGGGTCGGGGAACGACGCCGTCGAAGACGATGCTGTGAGCCCTGAGAGACAGCAGCTACAGCTGGGCACGGAGACAGTGCAGCGGAGTGCCTGGGACGAGGGTGCTGGGAACAGCGGCGAGGTGCCCGGGTCGGCAAGCGGGCTTCGGGTCTCCCCGGAGTTTGGTCACAGGGGGCTGGAGTGTTTGGGGCCATGACAGCGATGCTGAAAGTGGTCGGGGGCGGACTGACGTGCATGGACCGATGGTGTTCTGGACAGCAGCATCGCGGGGCCAGAGCAGTAAAGGAGTCAGTGGCAAAGAGGAACGGTATCACGGATGAGGTGGTTTTTGATCCCGGAGGCAGACAGCGGCCGGGGTGCATATGCCGTGGGGCTGCCTGGGGCCCCCGTGCCGATAATACCACTGGCTGCCAATGGACATAGGTGTGACTTGAGAAACGTTAATGTAGATATGTGTATATAGTGCTGGTGTGCATGAGAGTATGTATGTTGTGTGTTATGGGATTATTTTACATATTTTAAGAGACTTGGCCTAATTGTAGTTGTTTTGTGTGAATGTGGTAGGCTACTTTATTACAGTTAATTATTCCCCTGTTCTCTTATGGCCCTTTTCCACTAGCCTCACTTGGCCCTACTCCGCACCACTCAGCCTGCTTTAGGCGCTTTTCTACTAGCCCCAGCACCGGTTAGCAGGTACTTTTTTCATACCTGATCCAGGGCAGGGTCTAACCGGGCTGAGTAGGGCTGTGATATGACTTTAAGAGACTGGTCACCGCTGATTGGTCAGGTTGTAACGTCATGAAAGCGACTATTTCTGCTGAATTTACTCCACGACCGCCATTTGTAATTGTTCAGCAGTGAACACAGTGCGCCCCTTTAATACGGTATATTATATTAATATACTGTATAATATACTTATATAATAATATACTCCTAATATTACATATTAGGTGCACAATTTTCTTTCTATATTAGGCGACGATCGCATCCAGGGCGAGTTGGACGGATCTACTTGAAATGCAGGTGTCCGAGCAGATGGCTTCTCAAGGGCACATCCGTACTGCCAAACAGTGTCGGGAGAAGCTGAAGAAGCTGAAAAAGCTGAAAAGCGATTACCGAGCAGTGAAGGACCACATTGCTCGAAGTTCAGCGGATGGAAGGAGTGGAAGTGGTTCGCTGAGAGACATTGGGCTCCACACGGTCACAGTCACGGTCACAGTCACGGTCACGGCCCTTGGAAACCGTGGATGGTGAGTGTTTATTTGATATTGCGCATCTGTTCGCCACTTGATCCTTTCTGTGCCAAGCTCACTGTTTTTAAGATATAGGAAGGTTGTTAGATTGTGGGTAATGGTTGTTACTGAGGCTTGCGTATTGTTTTGCAGCCAACTGCAGATTCACGCTTGCCTTGTGTTAAGTATTAGCGCGAACAAAACGCTGAATTACGCTTATTGTATTCCGGTTAAAAACTTGAGTGTTGTGTACATGTTGCACTTTGGTGTTAAGTTTTAAATTGCGTGCATTTTCTTTCTAGAATCGCATTTCATATCACGGGGTCCACCTCAGTGGAGATGACTGACACAGCGGACTCTCCTGGCGCTGCGTCTGCGTCTGGCTGAGCGCCAGCTGGATCAGCTCCACATCACCAGCTCCATCTGGATCACGTTCAAGTGCCGGTAAGGCACAATAACCACGATTTTTATTTTTTTTTTTGGTTGAAACAGGTCCAGCAGCGGAAACCAGGGTCAAAAATCCATCCATCCATCCATCCATCCATCTTCTACCGCTTAATCCTTTCCAGGTCGCGGGGGGGCTGGAGCCTAACAAGTTATGTACCAAATTGATTAATGCAATTTCCTGTAGCTGCATATTAATTAATTGAAAATGTCTTTTTAAATGTACAAAAAGGTTATTCTTTGGTCTTCACTTATTGGTGTTCCACAACCATTTTTAGGTGTGGTGATTGAAGTGCTGTTGTAACTCCTGTTTTAGACAAACAAAGTGCATGAACTGCCGTTGAAATGCTTCGCGTCAGCTGACTGTATTAACCCATTCAGATTTCTGTGGCCACACTACAAGCAACTAGTTTAAACATTACCCATCCATCCATCCATATTCTTAATCTTAATCCTTTTTAGTTTTGCAGGGGGGCTGCAGCCGAAGACAGCACCCTGTGTGTTGCAAAATCTGCTCTACTGAGGGGCAGCAACATGACAGTTCAGCTTATATACAGCAGTGAAGCATAATATAATAGTGACATTCCACCACAGACTTTCACCTGTGTAATTCCATAATATATGTAGTGATCCAGCTTTAACGACCATGCCTTTCTGTCTTTCCATCTAGGCAAGACGAAAACAGACAACTCCATCGCTGACCTTACATTAGCGATGGTCAACATGCATGACCAAGAGATGCGGCTCTTGGAACGGCAACATGACCAGCGGCAAGAATCAGGAGTACATGCAGCATTTGCGACAGGTGGCCGCAGATGTGCGGGCAGATGCGCATGAAGCCCTGGAACAGGACGCTGCGTTACGAAGGGAAGAGCTCGCAGAGATGTCATCGCCCAGTCTGTTTTTTTGTTTGTAAATTTTGCTTCGGGAATAAAATTGTATTGTTTGCATCAAAAGTCTGGTTTATCTGTTATGACACCGTATGAGAAAAGCCAATAATTACATACACATTCCATTCTCTGTTCACTCCACATGCTGCTGTTCATCAGGTCAGGTGTATAGCCTTCTAATGGTAATTTAATTTTTAACAACACAACGAAATGTAATGTCTTGGTAGGTTTTTGTTTTTTTTATTTTAAACAAATTTGCAATGCGGAATCCATTTCTCTTGAACGGTTACATTTTTTAGGTTATAAGCAGTTGTACAGGTGTGCTTAAACTTGTAGACACTGATAAAGGTAAGTACATGTAAGTTGAATGTTGCATCGCCAGTCCAAATTTAATAAATTAAGAAGGAATCTAGCAAAAATTTGGCACTAATAACAGTAGACAAATCGGACAAGGATACACAACTGTGTTTTTGTTGCACACAACTGTTGTTACCAACAAGTGCAAAATTTATATTCCCTTTTCCCAAAAATTAAAAATCAATTTGTAAGTAAAAGTGGGAGACCTTAACATGGGAAAATATGACATGTATCAGCACATGATTTATAGTTCAATTTGCATTTCCACCTAAGCAAAAGTGGCTTGTCGAGCTGGATTTTTGGGAAGATGGCCTGTGCGGTGTTTCTGCATGTAATTACATACCTGTCAAGTGATACGGTTTCGCCGTATTTTAATACGGGGAAAATGCAATTTTAGCAAATACGGGCGTATTGCCATTTCTGTATGCCAAAGAGAAAAATATACGGGAAAAAAATTTGAGAGTGTGGGGAGGAACACGTCGTGTGTGACCCCCACAGCGTACGGGGCTGTCAGAGCGCTCAGCGTGAGCAATTATCACAACAGAAGTGTGGACTCATCATTAGGCTGATGGCTTCGCACCTTCTTAACAGATAAGCGTTATGAACAAGAGGACAGGTAGATGGACCATGCACAACATTTTATTTACAAAAAACATTTTTGAAATATGTATGCACATAAATGTGGACAAAAAAGACAAGTATTGCATCACAGCATCTCGTGTTATATTGTAACGTGCAACTTGACATGGCGACGTCCCACGGGGAGGTTTGAACTCATGCCTCTCGCTCCGGAGTCCCGCACTCTACCTGTGTCGCCAATAGGGTCAACCCACTTGTCAAGCCAAGTAGGGTGCTTATATTGAGTTCGCTACAATATCACCACCCTGCTCCTCTGCTCTCTGTGCCGCTGCCACCACTGGTTCATCTACTGCATCATCCAATGTAGTGTCAAACGTCTCTCCATGACTCTCACACAGATTGTGCAGAGCACAACAAGTCAGCACCATAGATTTAACCAGTTTCATGTCACAGTCATTCCTCTCTCCTCGTCATCAGCCATTTTGTTTGTTGTGGAGGATTGGTCGCGTGTTTCACGTCACGAGGGTGTGGCGCCGCCTGCTGTTCAACAAATCCCACCCACAGCAGGTGTGCCAGCAGGTGCGCCAGCAGTAGTTGAAAAGCAACTGAGGCCGAACCGAACCGAAGTGAGTAGAGCCGGGTTTTCAAATCGGGGCTGAGCGGGGCTAGTGGAAAAGGGCCTTTAGTGCATGATTCAGGTCCTAAATTGGGGAGAGTCTCAACTGTGTGTATGGTTTTGCATTTTTGTAAGGGGGAGGAGAAGTGTGGTGTCGTGAGTGTGGCTTGTGTGTGTGCTGGCGTACCCGCCCCTGGCGTGACGTCAGGCGGGCACAGCCCCTTGTAAATAAATAGTTCTGTGTCCTATAATAAAGTGGTTGGTGATGTTGGTTCCCGCATGATTGTGACTCTGACTCCTTCCTTATTCATACATAACAGGTGGCATTTGGGGTTTTTATTCCTGATCTCAGATTTGAAAAGAGGGTGCAACTCTCAGACCACATGTCTGTACTCTCAGCAGAAATGGAGGCGGTTTTATGGGCACTTTGGTGGGTGGAAGAACAGAATAGAAGGTATTCAGTCATATGCAGCAATTGATCAGCAGTTTTGCCAGCAATCAAAGACCTTAAATCCAAAGCAAGACCAGATCTACTCACAGAAATATATCTGACATTGTTCAGACTTCACAGAGCTGGGTGTGAGGTGGGTTTTATGTGGGTTCCAGCACATGTGGGGGTAGAGGGGAACGAGGGGGGCTGACAGAGTGGTAAAAGGGGAAGAAAGAGAGTTTACTCTGCAGTACAGTCCTCCTGAAATTGTGGAAATCATCAATAAAAGCAGTGGGAGAAAGCATGGGGAAATGAAGGGAGAGGAAGACATTACTATAACAGAGAGAGACAAGTCGATAAACATAAACACCCTTTTACTTGTTAAAGGAAAGATTAAGTTTTAACCAGGTTGAGGCTTGGGCACTGTGGGCTCAGAAGTGGGCTGGCTCTGATAGGAAAACACCCTGATGGCAAATGTGACGATGGAAGCTTGGAAACCGTGTCTCATGTCACAATCCACTACAAGAAATATGCTAGACAACAGAGGAAACTGTTGAGAGACCCGAGATCGGCCAGAGAAACTGTTTCTAACATGCACATGACTTTTAAGATGTGGCACACATATTTGAGTTGCTTAGGCTGCATATGTATATTACTGTTGCCTCACGTCTTAGAATGAACAATAAGTCTGGGTCTCCTGGGGATAACAGGAGGGTGCGAAATGTGATCTTTAGAGATGGCCTTGAGAGACTTCCTGACCACCAGGGTTTTAGGTGGAGGGGAGAAGACCTGGGGGACGATGTATTGTGTCTTGGGATTTAAAGACAATGTGACTCTGTACTTTGATGTCCCGGGTATAAAAAGGGCAGATGTGGGAGGATGGTTCTTTTTTCTGTTTGAGAGGATGTTGGAGATACGTGAATGTTAATAAACCTGAATTGAGAAATAAACTCAGCCTCATCTTTTCACGCTCTCCACACTGGTGACCTTAAGACGTATCTTGAGCAGAAGAAATTCCCCCGAGCCGGACTTGCCAGGAACCAGCCAGGCGAACGCAGTCTCAGTCAAACTACCAGAATTCTGGCAGGACAACCCGGACTCCTGGTTCCTCTTGGCCGAAGCTCAGTTCGCTCTCGGGGGAATAACAGCAGATGACACGTAATTCTACCACGTTATCGCCAAGCTCGACAACCGCACAGCTTGACATGTACAGAGCCTTGTGCAGCGCCCATCCGCTGGCGACAAATACGGCGGGTTGAAGGCTGCGCTCATTCAGCGTTTCACTCCCTCAGCCCAGGAGAGAGCAGAGAGACTCCTGGCCCTGAACGAATTGGGAGAAAGCACGCCTGTCAACCTGATGGAAGACATGCTGAGGCTGAGAGGCTCAGACGACGACGATTTCCTTTTCACCCACATTTTCCTGAGAACCCTACCGTCGAAGACAAGAGCGAGCCTGGCAGGTTCACAGTTTGTGGCCCAGCGGGACTTCCGTGCGGTGGCCCAGGAGGCACAGCGGATTCTCAACGCCAGCAGACGGCACACGGCCACCGCAGCAGCGACAGACCTCGGCGCGACGGCCGGGAATGGCAGGGGGCCAGAGGCTGCGGAGGCAGACCCACCGACAACGGCGGCAGTGAAGACCAAACATCGCGGAGGAGACGACCTCTGTTTTTACCATCGCCGCTTCGCAGAGAGGGCACGCAAGTGTATACCACTGTGTCAGTTCAAGAGCTAAACACCAGAACCGGGGGTCGGTAGCAGCCGCGGCCCTCGGTGAACAGAACAAGCTGCTCTACTTGACGGATGCGCGTTCTGGGAGGCAATTCCTCGTGGACACAGGCTCCCAAGTGAGTTTCATCACGCCAACCTATGCTGACCGGCTGGCAAGCCCCGGGAGTCACAGAGCATCGGCGGCGAACGGCTCGAGCATTAAGACCTTCGGTGAGAGGACTCTGCTGCTGTCCCTGCACGGCCGTACATATGAGTGGACTTTTATTATAGCTGCGGTGAGTTTCAACATGTTAGGTGCTGAATTTCTGTGCTCACATGGTTTGTTGGTTGATCTTCCTAATAGGCGCAGAGGAAATGCACTCTCTTTTTACTCTATTCCCTGTGCAGCTCGAGTGACCCCGCCCACAGCACAAGCCAACGTCGCTACGGCAAGCGGTAAGTTCCACACTCTCCTCACTCAGTCTCCAGCACTCACGGTTCCCACATTTTCAGCAGCCGTCGCTAAACACGGAGTGGAGCATTTTATTACTACCGCCGGTCCCCCCGTTTTTGCAAAAGCTCGGCGCTTGGATGCAGCTAAACTGACCATAGCGCACGAGGAGTTCGCCAACTTTGAAAAGTTGGGCATCATCCGGCGTTCAAATAGCCCATGGGCTTCCCCGCTCCACATGGTCCCTAAAGCTGACGGCTCGTGGCGACCTTGCGGTGATTTCCGCAGGTTGAACAATGCTACAGCGCACGACCGCTACCCAATCCCCCATATTCAAGATTTTTCCGTTCATCTGGCGGGGGCGCACATTTTTTTCTAAAATAGACTTGGTCCGCGGGTACCATCAAGTCCCAGTACGCGCTGAGGACATACCCAGAACAGCGGTAATAACTCCGTTTGGCCTTTTTGAGTTTTTGTGCATGCCGTTCGGGCTTAAAGGCGCCGCGCAGACGTTCCAACGCATGATAGACACGGTGTTGCGCGATCTCCCTTTTGTGTTCGTCTACCTGGACGACATTTTGGTAGCCAGCGCGTCCGAAGAGGAACACGAAAAACACCTCACGGCAGTTTTCCGGAGGTTGAGAGAGCACGGGTTAATGATCAACCCAGCGAAGTGTCAGTTTGGGGTGACGCAGATTGATTTTTTTGGGCACCGCGTCTCTCCAGAAGGAGCAGTTCCGCTGCCGGACAAAGTGCGCGCAGTAACAAATTTTCCCCAGCCACAAACGGTCAAAGCATTACAGGAGTTTTTGGGAATGGTGAATTTTTATAACTGTTTCCTCCCCCGCACAGCGCAGCTCATGCAACCACTGTATGCTGCGCTAAAAAAACAAAAACCCACAAATGCAATCGAATGGCCCCCGGAGCGGGAGCGCGCATTCTCGGAAGTCAAAACAGCCCTGGCAGACGCTGCGTTGTTGGCACATCCAGACCCAACGGCCCGCATAGCGCTCACTACTGACACGTCAGACGTGGCCATAGGGGCGGTAGTGGAGCAGCATGTTGCCGGGGCTTGGCAGCCGCTTGCTTTTTTCAGCAGGACTTTGCGCGATGCCGAGCGAAAATACAGCGCGTTCGACAGGGAGTTGTTAGCGCTCCACTTGGCCATTCGCCACTTCCAGTTCTGGCTGTAAGGTCGTCGTTTCACTGCGTTCGTCAACCACAAGCTGCTGACTTTCGTGATGGCCAAGGTTTCGGAGCCGTGGTCAGGCCGGCAGCAGAGGCAGCTGGCTGCAATTTCAGAGTTTACTACCGATATTCAACACGTAGCGGGTAAACTTAATGTAGTGGCAGACTGTCTCTCGCGCGCCGTAACTGCTCCAGTCCGCGTAGAGGTAGATTATGCAGCCATGGCCGCGGATCAGGTTAGCGATGCGGACGTGTGCGCGCTCCAGTCTGGACCAACAGGGTTAAGGCTGGAGAGCAGGGTGCTGCAAGATGGTATGCCCCCCCTAATCTGCGATGTCTCCACTGGACGACTGCGGCCGGTGGTGCCGGCCGCGTGGCGCCGCCGTGTTTTTGACTCGATTCATTCTCTGGCGCACCCGGGGGTGTGCGCGTCGGTCAAAATGGTAGGAGAGAAGTTTGTGTGGCCGAGCCTGTGCAAGCACGTTAAGGGGTGGGCAAGAGCCTGCATGGCTTGCCAGCGAGCTAAAATACACAAACACACTAAAGCCCCCTTAGAGTCGTTTCACATCCCGGCCAAGAGGTTCGATCATGTGCATGTCGGCCTCGTAGGCCCTCTCCCGCCGTCACAGGGGTGCACACATCTTTTGACAATGGTGGACCGCACCACGCGTTGGCCTGAAGTGGTCCCACTGGCATCAACCACAGCCGAGGAGGTGGCGCGCGCGTTTTTAACGGCTTGGGTAGCGCGTTTTGGAGTTCCGTCGGATATTACGTCCGACAGAGGTCCTCAATTTGTTTCCGAGCTTTGGTCAACAATGGCCCGCAGCCTGGGGGTAACGATCCACCGCACTACCGCGTACCACCCCCAGGCTAATGGTTTATGCGAACGTTTCCATAGGTCATTGAAAGCAGCCCTCAGAGCGTCGCTTACGGATGCAAATTGGGTAAACAGACTACCGTGGGTTTTATTGGGGTTGCGTTCTGCACCTAAAGAGGACTTAAAAGCCTCCCCAGCTGAGTTGGTGTTTGCGCAGCCACTCCAGCTGCCCGGGGAGTTTCTCCCAGATAATCCTGCGCCAGAGTGCCCCCCTGCTCAGCGGTTACTGAGCAAGGGGGCTTCTTCCGGCTTTCAGAGAGAGCAGACGCTTTTCTCCTCCTCTCCCTTCTACTCCCTTCTGATTCCAGCTTGCTGTGTCTTGTCTGTGTCGCTCTTCTTCTGGCTGAATCTCAATCCAAACGGAAAATTATGGATCTGGAAAGCTGGGCTTTAAATACGATTGACACCACTGTAAAAGAAGATCGGGCCAGGGGGAGCCCAAGTGGGGAGACTCATGGACAATTGGGAACTCATGTGTCTGTGGATTCGACTGAAGATGCGGAAGACATCTATCTGTCTGGCTTGATCACAGGATTTCTACTTTGGCTTTGGAGTTCCTGATGTATCAGAAATTAAAGAAGTTGGGAGAGCTGATCAAAATGCGGACCCGGCAAAGCTCCTTCAACAAATTCGACCAGTTTTTTTAAAGCCTGTATTTGGAAATTATGAAGCACAGAATCGCATGAGAGAGGAAATTCTATGCTCTGAGTGAACTGTGCCTATTAGACCTTGATTCGGAGCCCTGTTGATTACATTCCTCCTGGATGTAGATAAGGGCAGAAGAGAGTTTTCGCTTCTCTTTAACCCAAACAATTAACAAACAATTGCTGTTGTTCAGCATACTGGACTCTTCAAGGACAGCACTATCATGTGTCTAATACAGAACTTTGCCATCTGGCATGCACGAAGAGAGATAGACTCTGTGTGGACATGCTTATCTGTGTTTAGTATACATGAACAAAACATCCATCCGTTGCCAGGAGGCGCCCCTCTGCTGTCCACCATCAACTGATACATCCACACCTCATTCATACTGATTACATGCTGACTACACACACTGGTCTCTCTCTCGCTCCTTTGTTATTGTGTGCTGTATTGTCTGCTAATTTGTGCATTGAGGGTTTTTTTCTATGTAATCACAATTTTGATCTTAATGAGCTTTATTTTGATTAACTATGTTTTTTCTCTCTGCCCATTGTGTCATTCCCCCCCCCCCCCATTCCCCTCTTTTCCCTCCACTGTTGACAGGCGCCTTCATGGCTGCCGCGTCATTGAGAGGCGCTTATCGAGCACGCTCAATGTCAAGTCAAATTCCTCGTATGTTTATGTTATGTTTATGTAAACATGCTTGGCAATAAAGCTTTCCGATTGTGATTCTGACTCTGATTCTGACACGGGAGCCAGCATGCTTCCTGGCCCCGTTCATCACAGTTTTCCGCGCGTTTTTGTACCTAAGGCTTTAAAAAATGCGGAGTTTGTTTTTGTCAGACACGATGCTCAGCGCCCAACCCTGCGACCACCTTATGATGGACCATATAGAGTGCTGGAAACAGGTGATAAGCATTTTTTGCTAGATTTGGGGGGCAGGAGGGAAACAATTGGCATAGACAGACTCAAACCTGCTTTTGTGATGGCTGACGAAGCTGTGCAGTTGGCGAGGGCTCCTCGACGCGGCAGACCTCCCAGGGAGCATGCCCCAGAGCTCCTACAGGGATTGACTAACAGTTCTCATCCTCAGATAGCAGATTCACAGCAGGATGGCGCCGCGGGAGTGGTAAAGCCCGCTTACAGCAAGTTCGGAAGACAGTTAAAGCCCAAACAGCACGTGGACTGATGTTTGTGATTTTATCATGATATGCAGACTGTGTTGTATTGTTTCATCTTCGACGTTTGGGGGGGGTCATGTGGCACACATATTTGAGTTGCTTAGGCTGCATATGTATATTACTGTTGCCTCACGTCTTAGAATGAACAATAAGTCTGGGTCTCCTGGGGATAACAGGAGGGTGCGAAATGTGATCTTTAGAGATGGCCTTGAGAGACTTCCTGACCACCAGGGTTTTAGGTGGAGGGGAGAAGACCTGGGGGACGATGTATTGTGTCTTGGGATTTAAAGACAATGTGACTCTGTACTTTGATGTCCAGGGTATAAAAAGGGCAGATGTGGAAGGATGGTTCTCTTTTCTGTTTGAGAGGATGTTGGCGATACATGAATGTTAATAAACCTGAATTGAGAAATAAACTCAGCCTCATCTTTTCACGCTCTCCACAAAGATATAGAGTGATGATAATCAAGTCAGTGGCGGTAATGCACCTGTAAGCTGGTTGCCAACTGCCAATCAAATCTAAAAGAAGAAGAAGAAGATCACGCTTTGATGAACCTGGACAGCTGGAGTAAAGTTAAAAAACTATTGGATTTTCTGCACAGAACTGGACTGTATGGGAGAATTTAAGATACAGCTGCCAACCTGATGTATGAACTGTGGAGGGCAGCAATACGCCACTGAAGCGTCTAGTCTGCCTTACCCAAGAAGAAGAACCGCAGCTGCTCGCAGCAACATGGTGAACATGTGTTTTCATCATGGTGAATCCCCCACATGTATGAAAGTGATGCCGGATTATTCAGACTGTCTCTCTGACTTCTTCACATCATGACTCCGTGTGGCTGTTATTGAGATTCAAAGCGGTAACCGAAGAGAACCGTAAACCGTCTGATTCTTCAGTGGACTTTAATACAGTAGCATGTTAGCCTGTTAGCTCTGGCCATAGATATAAAAGGCTAGATTGGCAGCGCTGGCCAGTCCGTGGTCGCGGGAGCGTGACGCGCGTCCGCCATCTTGGTACAGGATATCTGTAGCACATCCCTGTGGTCCAGTGCAGACACCTGCTTGGGTCATTCTCCTTTGTTAAACGTTTGACAGGCTTCAGTGAACATGTTTACAACACAGTACAACACAGCGCATAGTGGTTTACTTTCAGCATAATCTGCAAAAATATTAGGTGTTTAAGAGCTTCATAATTATTAAATTATGGCATTTTGCAGTGTCTCAATCAAGAACTGTCAAATGAGCTGAAAAAGAAGTTACCATACCCCCTGATTAATAATTAAGCCTACCTCTTTCATTGTGGCCAATGCCAATGCATATGCATAAATATATGGCCGAAATTGATTAATTCATACTTTGTCCTGGGCTGTATTTGTTATATTTACCACCCCAGGCAACCAGCTTATTGCCCCCCCTCCAATTGTCAAAAATGTTTATCAAAGAAATATTTCAGCCTGTGCTATACAAATTGGCCTAGATATGTAAACTTTGAAATAAATAAAGAGAATAAAAAAATTACAAATCAATTATTCAAGTTTCTTCATTTAACTAGACAGACATTATACCCCCCCCCCAAAAAATCTACCTGGATCTGTATAGCAGTTGTTTAAAATCAATTTGAAATTCTTATTGATTTTATGCCCACATAACAAATTTATACAATACACCAATGTTCATTACAAATTTATTAAATTTATTGCATAGAATAATGCACTCAACATGAAAGCAGCAAGCTCATATTAATCAATTGCAAAGTGAGGTGAAGTGTTAATTGAATCAAAACCCAGTTTAAAGCAGTAGATGTAGGCTTTATTAATTTAACCCAGAGCCCAGCCCATCGTCATCATCATCATCATCACCATCATCTTCATCTTCATCACACGTAATATCCACCCTGTCCCCTCCTATCCATTATAGCAAATATTTATAGTAATGTCGGGCAAAATGTAATATAAGACAGAAATGGTAATGTCTATGAGATATGACTGCACTAATCATCACCAGATCTTCTTGTACCCCCTCCCTGTAATAGACAAATGTGAAAAAGGTAATGTAAAATTCTATCTGTAAAGTTTCAATTTTCAAATAACATATCTGTAAATAATGGCTTGTGGGACTCCCGAAGCAGCTGAGGTGTACCGGCAGGCCAAGCGGAGTGCAGCTCGGGTGGTTGCTGAAGCAAAAACCCGGGTATGGGAGGAGTTCGGTGAGGCCATGGAACAAGACTTTCGGTCGGCTTCAAAGAGATTCTGGCAAACTGTTCGGCGGCTCAGGAGGGGAAAGCAGCTCCCCGTCCACACTGTGTATGGTGCGGATGGGACACTGTTGACTTCAACTGGGGATATCGTCGGGCGGTGGAAGGAATACTTCGAGGATCTCCTCAATCCCGCTGATACGCCTTCCACAGAGGAAGCAGGGTTTGGGGACAAGGGGGATGACTCGCCTATCACAGGGGCTGAGGTCGCCAAGGTGGTTAAAAATCTCCTTGGTGGCCGGGCCCCGGGGGTGGACGAGATTCGCCCCGAATACCTCAAGGCCCTGGATGTTGTTGGGTTGTCATGGTTGACACGCCTCTGCAACATTGCGTGGAGGTCGGGGGCAGTGCCTTTGGCATGGCAAACCGGGGTGGTGGTTCCTCTCTTCAAAAAAGGGGACCGGAGGGTGTGCTCCAACTTTAGAGGGATCACACTCCTCAGCCTCCCTGGGAAGGTCTATGCCAAGGTACTGGAGAGGAGAGTCCGGCCGTTGGTCGAACCTCGGATTCAGGAGGAGCAATGTGGTTTTCGTCCTGGCCGTGGCACATCGGACCAGCTCTTTACCCTCTCGAGAATTCTTGAGGGTTCGTGGGAGTTTGCCCAACCAGTTTACATGTGTTTTGTGGACTTGGAGAAGGCATTTGACCGCGTCCCTCGTGGATTTTTGTGGGGGGTGCTTCGGGAGTATGGGGTATCGGGCTTGTTGTTACGAGCTATTCGGTCTCTGTACGACCGTTGTGAGAGTTTAGTTCGTATTGCCAACACTCGGTCGGAGTCATTCCCAGTGAGAGTTGGACTCCGCCAGGGCTGCCCTTTGTCACCGGTCCTGTTCATAATTTTTATGGACAGGATTTCTAGGCGCAGCCAGGGAATGGAGGGTGTCATGCTTGGTAACCACAGGATCTCATCTCTGTTGTTTGCAGATGATGTTGTCCTGTTGGCTTCATCCAGCAATGACCTACAGCTCTTGCTGGGACGGTTTGCCGCTGAGTGTGAAGCGGCTGGGATGAGAATCAGCACCTCCAAGTCCGAGTCCATGGTCCTCAGCCGGAAAAAGGTGGATTGTCCTCTCCGGGTTGGGGACAGGCTCCTGCCCCAAGTGGAGGAGTTTAAGTATCTTGGGGTCTTGTTCACGAGTGAGGGGAAAATGGAGCGAGAGATCGACAGACGGATTGGAGCAGCATCTGCAGTGATGCGGACATTGTACCGGTCTGTTGTGGTGAAGAGGGAGCTTAGTTCTAAGGCAAAGCTGTCGATTTACCAGTCAATCTACGTTCCTACTCTCACCTATGGTCACGAGCTTTGGGTAATGACCGAAAGAACGAGATCGCGGATACAAGCGGCTGAAATGAGCTTTCTCCGTAGGATTGCTGGACTCACCCTCAGAGATAGGGTGAGGAGCTCAGTCATCCGGGAGAGGCTCAGAGTGGAACCGCTGCTCCTCCACATTGAAAGGAGTCAGTTGAGGTGGTATGGGCATCTGATTAGGATGCCTCCTGGACGTCTCCCACTTGAGGTGTTTCAGGCACGTCCCACTGGGAGGAGACCCCGGGGCAGACCCAGGACTCGGTGGAGAGACTATGTCTCCCAGCTAGTCTGGGAACGCCTTGGTGTCCCCTCTGAAGAGCTGGAGCAGGTGGCTGGGGAGAGGGAGGTCTGGGCTTCTCTGCTTGGGCTGCTGCCTCCGTGACCCGGACCTCCGGAAAAGCGGTAGAAGATGGATGGATGGATGGATATCTGTAAATTACTATCTGCAAACCTTCATGATGTTGGTCTGATACAGGAGGTAGATGTTTGTACACATATATGTGTAATTATTGTGTAAAGACGGTTTGATAAACCTAAATCTTTCATTAGGCCAAGTGTATACAGGAAAAAGAAAAACTATCCTCACGCTATTTGAGTAACTACCAAACTAGTTACAAGAACCCAAAGTTCATTGTTGATAATGTAACGTCGGGGCCATTTTAAGGGAGCCAGGGATTTCCCAGCATGCTTTGCCAGTTTGAAACGTTACTGTGTGTGTGTTAAATGTGTTATTTCTGAGTTATACTGCTGTGTCATTATAACTGCATTATAATGACCCAGCAGTGTTTAGCAGGATTAGGGCAAGATGTATCATGTGTGTGTAACCATGATTAAAACGGAGGTCTGGGAGAATGACCTCCCCTCCTCTCTGTGCTCAGAAGTAGGTTGGGGGTCGGGGTGTGAAAAATAAATCAGGTTGATCACAGCCATCTGCTCCATTGTCTTTGTGTGAACCTTGCAAACGTCACAATAATATTGGCTACCAATACTGACCCAGTAACAAAGAACACAATGCAACACTGTATACTAATATTACATGAGAAATATTGCCATAACTATCGATACTGAATTACAATATATATTACACTCATGGCAGTCATGCATGTACAGAAATCAGTGACCTCCCAAATGAAAATCAGAGTTTTTACCTTTATTTTTGACAACACGCCATTAAATTATTTAAAAACAAATACTTGACACTTACCGTAAGGGTTCCAGCATAACAGTGCTTAAGTCGCAGCCCCGAGTGATTGAAGCTGCTCCTTTTTATCCTCATTAGCAGCGCCTCGGCTGATGAGGATTAATTGGGCCCCAGCCGTCCTGTAACACTGACAGCTGGGAGCCCGCAGAGACGCTGTCCAATGAGAGACAGCGATGAGAAGGGACATGGTCTGAGCGCCGGAAAACCCGGCGTCTCATCCCATGGTGACACAAATGAAGACTTAATCAGAGTGTTGTGCGTTAAGCTGAGCTGTGGATTTGTTGTGATTCCTGTACCAATATGGCGGCCGGAAATCTCGCGCTCCAGTGACCTACTGCCAATCTAGCGTTTTATATCTATGGCTCTGGCTGCTCCCTCCATGGAAGAAGGCTGCGGTTTTCCTCCTGAATGAGTCTCTTCATGGTCTTTGCAGGAGAAAATCAGCACAGACGGACCTATCTAGCTTCCATGTGGTCGGTGTGGGTGGTTCTGCTGCTGTTCTGCTCCTCATGGATGAATAGCTGATGTAGCTCCGTGGAGACCTGCCATTGATGGTCTGTGCTGAGTGCTGGAGAACAAAGCACCGACGTGGAAGTGTGAGGACGAAGAGAAACCATGACTTCAGTTTCCACTATAAAATCACACAGACTGGGTATGTAGAACTAACGAGGCTTTGACAAGATTGTTGGTTTGTTTACTGCTCAGAGAGAATGTGACTTTGACTAATGATAAAACTCACAATTTGTGAGAAAAAGCTTTTATATTTAAGGTAGACAGTTTTAACTTTACAAAAAAGTCTCACATTCATAACAGAAAACTTCAACTTTGACAGCAACATTACTAATTGAGTTTCAAATATCTTGGAAAAAAATCAACTTTAAGTGACAAAAAGCTTAAAATTCAGCAGCAATTGTTTGTAAATTTTCAATAAAAGTCTGATCTACAGGGGAAGATTTCTTGTTGAGTCACAAGGCAGTCAGAGACAGCAGACTTTAGCCCTGATATAGTGTTTCCACTAGAGGAGGAGTGGGTCTCTGCTGCTGAAGACACTTTTATCTCAGAGGCTTCATAGGATGAACTTTCTCTCGTTGTGTCAGAACCATATTCCAGCACCTTTCTTGTGTCTCTTTGTCCCTCCAGATGTCCCACAGCAAAATGACTTTAACCAGGAAGAGGTTGTGGATGAGCAGCAGCTTCTGAACCAGGAGAGAAACTTTATTGTTGTTCAGGTGGGAGCAGATTGTTCCCAGATTAAAGAGGAACAGGAGGACGTCTGCATCAGTCAGGAGGAAGAGCAGTTTGGACTGAAGCAGGAGACCCAAACCTTTGATGAAGGTAGGTGCAGGTCAAGGTTCCACTCAGTGATTGATGAGACAGAAGAAGTGAAGTGAAAAATAACATGAGGACAGTCAGCCTGAGGAAAGACAAAGTAGCTGTAGATCAAAAAGTTCTAACAAAAAAGACAAAAAAATGATGTGATAAAATAAATAAATAAAATGTAGACTTAAAGTAAATGACGTGGAGAGTTAAATGACAAAATGAATATGTAATATAGAAAAATGACTAAATACCTAAATATTCAATGATGGGCCATAAATCCAGCCTGGATTGAAGGGCTCAGTATAAAGGAGTCCAACCCACCAGCACAACTTAAACAAGGTTTCTTAGAAAAAAGCTAAAGGTGGTGAACAGCAGTTCTGCAGTCATGGCTTCTATGCTGAGAAGAGACAGAGAGGTGGAACCTAACCAGGCCCTGGTCAGCAGCCACAGATCACAGGATCCCACAGGTGTCCCCAGGTTTGCTGAAAAAGTGACAATGAATAAGATGAAGAGTGAGAATCTCAGCTGGAATCAGTGAAGAAAGTAGAAAAGCACTCAGAGAGGGCATACCTCCACCAAGGCTCCTTCTGTCCCTCATGGATCACCTCCAAAATGTCATGGGTTTGTGTGTAGGCCTAGAGCCACTTCTGGTGAAAATTGCATCAAAGTCTGTTCAGTAGTTTTGGAGTGTTGTTGCTCACACACTGTGAGAAGATAAGAGCCTTTGCTGAGGTATGCACTCTCAGATGATCACCAAAATGTAATGGGTTCCTCTGTAGCCCAAGAACTGCCTTGGTGAAAATTTCATCCAAATCCATCCAGTAGTTTTTGGAGTATTGTTGCTAAAACTCTGTGAGAAGATAAGAGCCTTGGCTGAGATTTCCATTCTCAGATCATCACCAAAATCTAATCATCTGTTCCCCGTGCCATTGCACACTTTTCCTGAAAAGTTCATCAAAATCCGTTCATAACTTTTTGAGTAAAGTTGTTAACAGACAGACAGACAAACGGCGGCAAAAACAGCCTCCTTGGTAGAGGTACATCTGTCATCAAAGTGCTACAACTATTGGACTGTTTGCTTTAAATTGTGACTCCTGGTGGATCAGGAAAGTCTTTAGTCGGGGCAGCTCTAGTCTTTCTTGTGTTTCTTCATCCCTCTGTTCTCTGAAGAGAAGCAGTTAGAACTTTAGTGAGGGCTCCATCAGGTCATTACTTCTGACTGGATTATTGCTGCTTTCAAAATCAAAAGAAAACACAAACTGATATTTGTCACCTTGAATGTAAGAACACTGAACACTTCCGCCTCCCAAAGAGAGCAGACGCTTTTTCCTTCTCTCCAGCTCTGACTTTTTATCTCCTTCCTCCCCTAACTGACTGGATCCCAGCTTGCTATAGTCTGTCTGCGTGTCTCTACTGCTGATTATCAAACGAAATTATGGATTTAATAAGCTGGGCTTTGAACGCAATTGACACTATTTTTTCAACGAGGAAAAGTGCCCCTGGGGAGGTAGTTTGCCCCGCAGGAACAGCGGCTGCGGGCTATTTGAGGGACACAAGTAATTGGAAACTCTTGTGCCTGTCTGATCTCTCTATCGAAGATGTCGAAGATTTATACATCTTTGTAGCAATGGTCATCGGGATCCTTCTGATTGGATCTGGGATTGTCCTGGTGTACCGTAAATTGATGAAGATGGACGTAGCCTATCAAAATGCTGGCCAGGCGAGGCTTAACCATCAAATTGAACAATTGGGGAGGACTTTGACAGCGGCTAATGGAGAACTGTCTAGGAAAATGGATTACATCATGATCACGCTGAGAGCCGCCCATGAAGAATTCAACGTCCAGCACTGAAAGATTAAAGTACTGAATCTGTAAGAGAATATAAAGTCTTTTTCTCTGGGAACAGTACTATTCGACTAATCTGACCTGCCCCTCACACAAGTCCTCCTGATTATCTGCAGTTTTTTGTTTCCAAAACATTTGAGCTGCATTGACTCTTATGGACAGCCAGCTGCCTGGCTCAAGGACAAAGTGCCAGCCGCTAGACAAAACATCTCCTGCTGAAGAGACTTTGTTGTTCTTAACTGATATAAACACCTCCACTCAACACTACACCCACACTGACTCAATAAACTGATGAGAAGATCATTCACTCACTGCTCCCTTTGTGTCTTTGTGTACATTCTATTGTCTGCTAATTGTGCATTGAGGGCTTTTTTTTCTTGTAATCATAATATTGATCATTTATGACCGGTATTCTGACAATCACTGCTTTTTTGCTCTCTCCTATTGTTATCCTTTTTTCTTCCCTATGCTTCCTGTTCCCGTCTGATGACAGGCGCGTTATCGACGCTGCCGCGTCACCGGAAATGCAGGTCGTTTTCAGTGTCAAGTCAAATCCCTCGTATGTTATCAGTTGTTTACTGTTAATGTACTTGGCAATAAATCCGTTTCTGAGTTTCTGAGTTTCTGATGATCAAGGAAAATGACGACCAACAAAGCAACACTGACAAAAGTGACTGTTCAACAAGACCTGGACGAAGAACCTCAGTAGTAGGACTGGAGCTTGGAAACCATCATGTTGACATTGCAGTAGGGCTGTAGCTACCGACTGTTTTACAGCTCAGGTAATCATCTACTCTAATCGAAGATTACTCGAGTAATCGGATACTTTAAAAAAAAACCCAAAACTTGGACTTCCAGTCCGGACACCATGGTGATAGCAGCTTAACGCTGAAGCTCCCAGACCTAATCCAGGAAAATATCGTGAAAATCAGATTTAACGGATTTTTGGAAGAGTGAAAATCAAAAGACAAAGTCATCATGCCTAAAGGAAAACAGAAGAAATCGACATTTTCCAGGCCAGGACACGCATCGGCCAAAGAATCTGATCCGGAGGATTTCCATTCAGAAGACGAGGAGCTGAATGTAGCTAACAAGAAGGTTAGCTTGAAAATGTTATTTGAAGAATTAAGACGATTTCGCCGAGAGGTTTGGGCCGAATTTCGTGAATTCAGAGAAGAATTAAAAAGGACAAACAGCAGAGTGGACCAGGCCGAGAACCGAATCTTGGAAGCAGAAGAAAGAATAAAAGGGCTTGAAGATTCCGTGCTGGATCTACACAAAAGGCAGTCAAGACTGGAGGCTAAGCTAACCGACCAAGAAGGAAGACTGAGAAGAGACAACATAAGAATTCACGGTCTGAAAGAAGGAGTCGAGGATGGTTTCAACACAATGGCGGAATGTGCCTAGGCCGGCGGCGGAAGCACCACCACGATCGGTGGTGGTGAGATTCTCCAATTTCAAAATAAAACAAGAGGTTGTAAGACTGGCTTGGCAGAAAAAAGGATTTATGCACCAAGAGAGAAAAGTCTTCATGGAACACGATTACGCCCCGGAGGTCCTTAAAAAGTGCCGGGAATACAACGACGCTAAAAAGGTGCTACGAGAGAAAAAACTGCACTTTCAGACGCCATTTCCTGCGAAGTTAAGGGTCTTCTACGATGAAGAGACATGTCTCTATAATTCGGCGGAAGAAGCAACAGCTGACATGGCGAGAAGAGTGCTCCCGGTAACGGTGTTTAAACCCGCAGCAGACCGGAGCGAAAGAATCAAGGCTCAAATGTGGTCCACACAGAGACCTTCAAAATCCACGGGCCAGCAGCGGGAAACCCAGCGCCAGAGCTACAAGGATAAACTGGCCGTTTACAGGAGGGAATAGCGACCTTTTTTTTAGTCAATCTGCACATCCAACCCCCCTCCTACAAGGTAACAAACATTAAAGGAGATGCAGAATCAGCATGTGGTAAAACATTTCATGGAACAGTCATAATATTAGAAACAAATAAGTCTTTTTAATAAAAAAAAAAAATTGTTAAAATAGAAATGTGACAATGATCCACATGTTCTCCCCACACTAACAAATACTGTATTAGCGTGATTGTTTGCTGTGATGGTGGTGGGAGGGTGCACATAATTTCATAGGGTATAGGCATTAAAAAAAAAAAATCATTACAAGTTCGGATTGGGATCTGAAATTCATGTTAAAAACATGGGACAACTTACAGGGGTAAGCGAGGGCCCTCAACACGTAACAGAGTTTGAGGAATTTCCCTCAGAGCCTACACTCCATCAAGGCTCTTCCAGAGTCTTTAAAAAGACCTCAGCTCAGAAAGTTCTTGTGACAGTTTTTTGTTTTAAAGTTTTATACACTATGTTCTTAATGTTTTTTATGTTCTTAATGTTCTTTCAGTTTCTGAGTAGCATAAAAGAGGGCCACCACACTGTTATACTAAATAAGACAATACAATGGAGAAACAGGGTGTAACCAAAATAATCTCATATAATGTAAAAGGGATCCTGAATCCAGTTAAAAGATCCAAGATTCTAGGCAAAATGAAAAAAGACAAAGCAGGAATAATATTTTTACAAGAAACCCACCTAACAGACGTGGAGCACACTAAACTCAATAGACAAGGGTTTAAATTGATCCCTTCATCTTCATATAAGTCAGGGAGGAGGAGGGGAGTAGCGACATTGATATCAACCAAAATTACATTTGAAAAAAAATCAGAACACAAAGATAAAGAAGGGAGATACAGTTTGGTAATTGGGCGGCTAGAGGGAGAAGATATCACCCTACTGAATGTATATGCACTTCCAGGGTCTAACTGGAAATTTTATAAAAATGTATTTGAGATTGAGATTGAGATTCAACTTTATTGTCATTACACATGTATGAATACAAGGTAACAAAACGTGACATGGCATTTGGGCACGCTCTGCAGAGCGCATCCAAGGCCGGGGCAGCCGCTAGGCGCCAGTCATAAAGAAGAAAGGAAAAAAAGAAAAGAAATGATATGACACAATAGGCGAGAGAAAAAAACATGTTTTATCAAATTGACGCTTAATGAGTAAGCGAAATTTTGATTGCAGGCAAAAAAACCCTCAATGCATATTTAGCAGACATTTAGTGGACAAATCACACAGCAGAGGGAGAGCAGTGTGTGTATATATGCATGTAGTGTTGTATGCATTGTGTAGTGTAAATGTAACAGTTGTTAGTGAGCAGCAGAGGGCGCCTCCTGGCAGTGGATAGATGTTATAATCATGTGACTTATAAACAAGTCCAGAGTCCAGAGTCTATCTCTCTCTCTCTCTCTTGCTTGCAGAAGGCACATGGGCATTGTCCTTGAGAGTCCAATCCGCTGACGACAAACAACTGATTGTTGATTGTATGGGTAGACATAAGAGCCGGTTCTTCCGCTAATCTCAGTCAGGAGGAATGTAAACACGGGGCAAACAAGGTCAAATCAAATCAAATCAGCACAGTGCACTCAGAGAGTAGAATTTTGTCCTCACCCGTGTAATTCTGTGCTTCCATTATATATGTAGG
This sequence comes from Pholidichthys leucotaenia, assembly GCA_020510985.1. Classification (NCBI taxonomy): domain Eukaryota; kingdom Metazoa; phylum Chordata; class Actinopteri; order Cichliformes; family Pholidichthyidae; genus Pholidichthys; species Pholidichthys leucotaenia. Next base: position 269,902,094 of record CM035844.1, on the reverse strand, counting down.
CTTAAACTGTTTTTCCATAGAGAGCACAGGGCTTCAGATGTATTCCTTCACTGAATCACTGTCATTCAGTTCACCGTTTGCCGCTACTCGTGCCCTCCCCAACTGGTCGAATTTAATGAAGGAGCTGGCCGGGTCCGCTTTGAACAGCTCTCTCACTTTCCTTCAATTTCTGATGCATCAGGGAACTCCACAGCCAAAAATAGAAGTCCTGAGATCATAACCAATAATGTTTCCATAGACGCATGGATTCCAATGTCCATGAGTCTCTCGTAGGTTCCAATTCTTGGGCTCCCCCTTGGCCCAATTCTTGTTGAAAAATAGTGACAATAGCACATTTAAGCCGCTTCCAAATCCGTAATTTCCGTTTAGATTAAGATTCAGCAGAAGAAGAGCGACTAAACACAGACAAAAACGCAACATTGCAAAAGCTGGGAATAGATCAGGAAGGCAGGGGAGGAGGGAAGAAAAATGCGACTGCTCTCTCTCAAGGCAAGAAGGAAACCTATTAATTATTATATAATTTGACCTAATGATAACTAAAGCCCAAGGTTTAGTGATATGTGGTGGAGACTTCAATCCCTTTTCATCATCGCCGGGGGCCATGGGGGTCCCTGTTCGCTCGCCCCGGTTCTCCCGAGTTTTGTTCTTGTCAGGGAGGCCGCTGCGGGTTGTTGATGCCCTGGACTGGTGGCTGAGAGACACGGGTCGGCTGCCGGAGGGACTGTTTCGCTGGTTCGGCGCCTCGGTTCGGCCACCCGACCTGTTATGTGTGCCATGGGGCTGCCTAGTTCGACCACCGGAGAAGCGGACGTGCGGGACTTTGGACTTTGGTGAGCCGCCTGGTCCGCCTCTTTTGACCATCGGTCGACATAAACTGTCGGGGGGTGATAGTGGTCCCTGGGTTTGTCTCTGTATTTGTTCTTTTTTTTTTTTTTTCTTCGTCCTGGTTATTTTGTATCTGGCATATGTATAGTCTGGTTTGAGCGGGTATGCTCCATTTTTGTTTCATGTATAGTCTGGTTTGAGCAAGTAATGCTCTGTTTTTGTTTCATATAGTCTGGTATGAGCGGGTAATGCTCTGTTTTTTTGTTTTTTTTGTCTCATGTTAAGTCTGGTATGAGCGGGTGATGTTTTGTTCTTGTATTTAGTTTATCTGGCTCTGTAGTTCTGGTCCTTATCTTCCCCATGTGTATTTGTTCTCTTGTGTTTTTCTGAGTTTTTTTTTCAGGTCATCGCTCTGTTTTTTTTGAATATTTGGTGTTTTTGTTTCAGTAGTCTGTGATTTTGGTCTGAGTTGTTGCCTTGTCATTGTCTTGTATGTTTTTTTTTTTGTCTTGTTCATGGGTTGGTTTCTCTCCCTCCGCACCTGTCCCCCAACCTCCCACCCTTGGGGGGGGGGGGCAGGGTGGTTCCTTGGGGTGTTGGGAGTCCGCCCGTGGAGGGAGGGTACTGTTATGACCCGAGCGCCGGTTCTGATCGCGCTCAGGCAAGTTATACTCGCTGCCGGCCTTGACAGCTGCGGGCTGTATTCTGGCCTCACCGGGCTCTTATTGTGAAAGTGCTCGGTGGGGCTTCCGCCTGTCAACGGCCGGTCAGCTGATTGTCATTACCGTCGTTAGTGCTTCGCCCTTTTAAGCCCGGCACTGACGACAGTAAGAGGCAGGTGTATTGGTCTACATTTTGTCAACGTCTCGTCTCGTTTTGCTTGTCAAGTCTGGGTCTACGCCTCGTCATGTTTGAGAGTGTCGTGAGACCTTCATGTCAGGTTCGTCTTCTTAGTTTTGTCACAGTTAGCTCGTAGCGGCTGGGTTAGCCCTACGAGCCCAAGTCTAGGTCTTGTGTGTATTTGCCCTAAGGGGTTCATAGTTGTGTTTTGTCACGTCTGAAAATAAATAACATCTTAGCCAAACTCCCTGGTGAACTCTGTGGCGTCTCTTGGTGATCCGCGAGGATCACCACATGACAATCTCAGTTTTCTTGTTCTTCAGTTTTTTTTTTAATGAAGATTAAACTAAGATTTCTTGCTATAAAATCAATGTTATTATCTATGGAATTTTTTCGTGATGTTTTTGTATTGTTCCTCTGTATTCTCCTGTTACTCAAGGTAGCAACAGTCAGCATGCAGCAGCCATCTTTTTTATTTTTATTAACCCCCTCTTGGCCCCCTTACAGACCAGTTCATCCACTGCAAATGCACCACACTCTGGCGATATCATTCCATTACATCTTTCCCTTTTAAACAGACATATAGCTGTTTTAACAGAACATAATACTTAAGAGAGATATTCTTTATCATGGCTATTGATGTTTAACACAACTAAGGGCGCATTCACACGGCCACTGTTTGGTCCGGACTAAAGGACCAAAGAGTGTATTCCGCGGATAGTTCGGTTCGTTTTGTGCCGTCTGAATACGCGTTGGAACTCTGGTGCGCACCAAACAAGCAAACTCTGGTCCCTCTGAATACAGGCGTTTCGGTTCACTTGCAAACGAAGTCTGGTGCGCTTCACTTGCCGTGTGAATGCAAACGGAGTATCCAGCGGACCAAAGGGTGGACGTGCCCCTCGGCCTTTGTGTAACCACAGCAACACGTAGTGAGAAGAGAAAGTGGCGTTTACCATAAAGCTGGATTCATGCTACACCTCTGCTGTCCTCGTTCGTGTAACCGGAAACCTCGTGTGATGAAATTTATGTTATCGTCTCCACTCTGCTAGTGTCTACAGTGCTCAACTGCGGACGACTGCGTGCAGCCCAAATTTTGTGACTGTGCCGCCTGCCCACAACCTGAATGTGTTGAAAAGTGCATGCACAAGACTGAACGTCCCATTCACGAGGTGGTGATATTGATAAAGCATACCAAGACAAAGTAGACAAAGAAAACAACGAGGAAGCGGAAGATGAAAATAAACATACATGAATCACACATACATACTTCAGCAACAGCAGCAGCATCTTCGTGGAAAAGGAGTGAAAACCAGGAAGTCAAACAGCAGAAAGCAAGCAGCGTTTCTTTGTTGGTGAAAATCCTGCTGCGTCAGCGCATTGGCAGTACCTATAGGGTGGGAGTGAAACTACAAATGATGGTTGTGCGCATGTGTCAACCGCTTGGCCTGGGTAGTTGAAAAAAGTGAGCATGTACAGCACAACGTGCATGCTGGGCTCGTCCAAAGTGCACACAGACCAAAGCGGACTAGAGGGGAAATTCAGCATGAATAAGGCTTAAAAGTGCCTTTACATCAAACGCGAATGGGCAAATTTTTCGTGTAGCACAACTGCATTACAACTCAATGTAAATACATGAAAAGACATGAATTCACTGTCTGGGTGAGATGCAGACAGGCGAAGTTGCCACTTACCTGAAAAAGTTGTCCCTGCCTTGAAAACTTAACGTGTGTTTCCGTTGCTAGCTTGCTTGGTAGCACTTCTGTGGCAGGAATCCATGGGTAAATAAATCGAACATCCCAATTCAGCTGAAGAGCTCCCGGTCCTTCTGCCTCCATTTTGGGTAGAAAATAACAATAAAGACAACCGTGTGGATCCAAAAAATACTTTTTGCTGGAGAAAACTGAGGAGAAAAGTTTAATAAATGTCTTGTAGACTTGGAGCAGTGGGGACTGAGTAATGAGGAAATGCAGGATCTGACAGGTATTTGGTCTGACGACCAGATTTCTCAGCTGCTTGTGGCTACACACAAGAATACCGATGTTTTTAAAATGTTTCGCGACATGATTGCGGCACAGGGGCTTATACAGACAGCGGAGCTTTTTATTTTGTTTGTGGCGGACAAACCAGCTGGCTGAAGGAAATGGTGTTATGACAAGAATTGCTTGCTTGCCGAGAACTGCATCCCATCATCGCAAGCAGGTGTTTAGTGTTAGTCAAAGTCACCACAACTTTGAAGAAGTGATTACCCTTTTTACTAATAATGCATAAATGCAAAATCTCAGCTTTGAAGACTGTAAAATGTGGAATTGGATCACTGATTTCTAACCCTCTTTGAAACACTAAAAAGTCTGGTGAATAAACATAATTTAAAGATAATTTACAAGAGATAATAACAATTTTTACTTCTAAAAATGCATGAATGGTTACAAGCCTGACTGTAGTGTTATATTTTATAGTTTTGGTGGATGGGATGCAATTCTTGGCAAGCGAGCAATTCTCAGCATAACACCGGATTTCCCTTTTCGGTCTGAGCCAAACGATGAGCCGGATTTCTCTTCTTGGCCGAGATTTTTTTCTTCCTAGTCAGTGGTGGTTTTGGCTACAGCGCCACAAATGGGCAGCTGTTGTAACTGCGTGACGTTGTCCAAGCAGTTTGGTCCGCTTGAGTGAAGTGCTGTGTGAATGCAAACCAAACCAAATGAAGGTGTGAAAATTCTCACCATTCTCTGCCGAGAACCTGAGACCCCTGGACTATCCTGGTGTGAATGCAGCCTAAGTTCAAGCCCCAAAACTGTACAACTATAGAACTAAAGGAGACTGTTAACTTGTTCTGTCACTTTTAGTGGTTGGTTTGCAGGTCCCATCAAAGGTCTGCGGGGGTCAGAATAGTCACCACATCTTTCCTGTGTGTACTCCCACTCAGGAATTGCTGTGACTGAGGCACCTGTGTCTACTTTGAAGCACAGTGATGTACCATTTAGCATCAGTGTTTCAGTCCATGAAACTGTGTCATGTGAATGTACTGTGCTGGGACTAACTTGTTGTGCGTAAGGTTACGCTGCCCCGCTATCACTGTGAAGAGGCTGTGAATATAGTCCAAGTGGCAGCTCAGATGAGCGTGACTGCCGTAGTTGCCATATAATTGTAGTGTTGGAGAACAGCTAATAAAGCCTGTTGAGTCAGAGTAAGGTTGCCAGTGTTTATTCGTAACTCATTAGATTCACACATGGTGTCAGACGTAACTTGCAGACCATGGCGAAGTTTAATCCTCCCAAAAATATGGACTTTACTTGACCAGAGCAGTGGCCAGAGTGGCACCAATGGTTTCAGAGGTACTGCATGGTAACCAAGCTATACCTGGAAGATGGAGGTGTACAGGTTAGCACCCTGCTATATACCCTTGGCAAGGAGGCCGAGCAAGTTTTCAACATGTTTGCCTTTAAGGAAGACAAAGATGATGGGGATTATGACACCGTGTTGGCAAAACTGAACAGTTACTTTGTGCTGAAAGTAAACGTTATCCATGAAAGGGCTTGTTTCTACCTCCGAACACAGAAGCCGAGTGAATTCCTCCTTTCCTTGAAGCGACGCCATTGTTGTTGCTACAAAAAAAATGTGTCACTCTCATGTCTAGAGCCGGTGAACAAATTGGTATGTTAGCACATTTGCGCTCCCCATAGGGCTGGGGTGAAACTACAAACTACAAATAACAGATGTGCGCATGCATCAACTGCTTGGCCTGGTAGACAAAAAAAAATGAGCATGTGCAACGCCGTGTGCGTGCCGGGCTCATCCAAAGCACACGTGGACCAGAGGGGAAATGCAGCATGAATAAGGCTTAAGTGAAGTGACACGGAAACATGCACGCGCACCAGCCCTGCATCCTCATCAGCAGCATAGAGGGAGCGGAAAGAGAGGAGATGATGGCAGTTTCCACACAGGACACGGCAGCAGACGCTGTAAAGTAGATAAATGCTCCAGATGCGGCAAAGACCACCCCACACATGCAGTCTGTGCAGCTAAGAACGCTCAATGTAGAAAATGCAATAAAAAAATAAATGAACTTACAACTGTGAAGCAAGGGGCCAGAGAACACTTTTTGGGTGAACAGACAGACAAGGACACAAGCACTGCAGGCTCCAACACACCCTGGACAGTAAATCTGAAAATCAGAGGCACTCCTGTGGCCTTCAAAATCCATACAGGTGCAGATACATAATCAGATAACTGCAGAAATCCAATCATAACCAGTTTATTCGTGTGCATGTAAACGTGGTCCGTGACTCATTTTCAGGGTTCAGTGCTTGAAGGGTGGGGTATGGAAGTAAAAAGGTCACCCGCCCACTGCACAATATTCCAGCCCACAGGCATGTAAAAACTAGGGATGTGACAATACAGCTTTTTAATGCCCGATCTGATCGCGATATTTTAAATTTGGATATCTGCCGATACAGATACAAGACTGATATTGTGCTTGTGGCCAGAACAAATTCAGCAAACTCCTTTCCATTGTATTTCTGCAAGTGTTTAAGGTGGGAGATGTTACAGCTGTAAACCTAAACTCTTACAACTGCTGTTTCAGGGTTTTCTATGCATATACATTTTGTCATTAAGTATATAAATTCACCTTTATCTGTCTGAACAAAAATGATGTTACAGGATGATGAGGTCTAACGCGTTTCTGCTAATTGGTAAATAACATCATACCCTCATGAGAGGTTAATTTTAAGTTAATTTTTTATTTGTTATACAGTGGTGTTGAAAGTTTGTGAAGCCTTTAGAATTTTCTACATTTCTGCATAAATATGACCTAAAACATTGTCAGATTTTCACACAAGTCCTGCACTTTCAGTGGTCTTTGAAACTAGAAAATCGCAATATAAAGTACAGGTCCTTATCCCTAAAAGCAGATTAAGAGAACCCAGTTCAATAAATCAGACATATGTTACTATCCAGTATTACATATCTATGATTGGGAAAAGATTATGAACCTTTAGGATTAGCAGGTAATTTGAAGGTGGAATTAAGAGTCTGGTGTTTCCAATCAATGTGATGTCAGTCCCCCTCCATGGATCGCCACCTTATCATGGTGGAGGGGTTTGACTGCCTGAATGATCCCAGAAGCTATGTTGTCGGAGGCAACTTGCCCCTGGTAGGGTCTCCCAAGGCAAAGTGGTCCAGGATGAAGGGCCAGACTAAGAGCGGTCCAGTGGATCTCCATGAAAACGTTACATCAAGTACCCAGTGTACCCAAAGGAGGCACATGGGTCCACACTCCAGTGGGTTCACCCCTGCAGGGGGGATCGTGGTGCTGTGTGAACCCAAGTCTGTGCTGCTCTGCCTGGACTGATGCTCCCATGACCTGGATCCCTGGATAAGTGGTCGAGGATGGATGGATGGATGACAGTCAGGTCTAAGTGTTCACCAGCCACTGTGGCTAGTGATTTTTCCAAAGTTACTAGCCGCTCAGCCTCTTCACTAGCCACAAGGTTGTGGTTTAAAAATTATGTTGGGGGCAGTGGTGGCCAAATGGTTAGGGGTGTGGACTGGTGAGCAGAAGGTTGCTGGTTCAATGCCGGGATCAGATCTGGGTGAGACAGATAACATAGCAGTGTTTGCCCCACCCTCCTTAACCCCACTTTGGTGCCCATGAGCAAGGGCCTTAACCTGAGCTGCTCAGCGGACACAGTCAGTCAGTGGTTGTACTGGGCAGCTTCCAGGTGTGAATGTGGAACTGTGAGTTTGAAAAGGGCATCCTTGAAACAGAGAGGTTGCCTCTCTTTGGAACTTTCCTGTATAAATCAGAATCAGAATCAGCTTTATTGGCCAAGTATGCACAACACATACAAGGAATTTGACTTTGGCTAAAAAACTTGCTCTCGTTGTTCAGGTGGAGGATTTAAATAAGGATTCAATGACGACAGTGTATGTACAGTAAATTACAGTCTGTCCACGTTTCTATAAAAGGATGCAAATATATACAGGAATATATGCATTTATTTACTCAGACTAACCACACTTTGCAGAAATATATGAAAAAATATACAGTCACACAGTATTTCAATGTGAACTCAGATTCAGTGATATAATGTGAATGAAGTAAAAAGCAGTGTGAGAGTTATGTGCAATGTAACAATGGATGAAAAGTCATGAGTACAGCAACAGGTAGGACTAGGTGAATGTTAGGAGTTCATCAGAGTGATGGCTTGAGGAAAGAAACTGTTCCTGTGACGGGTGGTTTTGACCTTCAGTGATCTGTAACGACGACCAGAAGATAGAAGTTCAAATAGTTTGTGGCCGGGGTGTGATGGGTCAGCACAGATGTTTCCCACCCGTTTCCTGGTTATGGACCGATATAAGTTCTTAATGGAGGGTAGGTCGGTACCAATGATCCTCTCCGCAGACTTAACGATCCGCTGCAGTCTGGTCTTGTCCTGTTTAGTGGCAGATCCAAACCAGACAGTGATGGAAAAGCAGAGGACAGATTGGATGATGGCGGTGTAGAAGACAACCAGCAGCTCCTGAGGCAAATCAAACTTCTTGAGCTGACGCAGAAAAAACAACCTCTGCTGGGCCTTTTTCCGGACAGTGTCTATATGGGAGGACCACTTCAGGTTCCGGGAGATTGTGGTACCCAGAAACTTGAAGGAGTCCACAGTGGACACTGTGCTGTTGAGGATGGTGAGTGGGGGGAATGAAGGGGGGTGTCGCCTGAAATCCACAGTCATCTCCACCGTTTTGGCTGGGTTAAGTTCAAGATGGTTCTGGCTGCACCACAGGATCAGCTGCTCCACCTCCCACCTATATGCAGAGTCATCATCATCCCGGATCAAACCGATGACTGTGGTGTCGTCTGCAAACTTCAGGAGCTTCACCGAAGGGTCCTCTGAGGTGCAGTCGTTGGAGTAGAGGGAGAAGAGCAGTGGGGAAAGGACACATCCTTGGGGGGCCCCAGTACTAATTTTTCGGGAGCTGGATGTAAGTCTCCCTAGCTTCACCTGTTGCCACCTGTCAGTCAGAAAGCTGGAGATCCACTGGCAGGTGGAGGGGGGCACCTTGAGCTGGAGGAGTTTCTGATGAAGAATGCCTGGGATGATGGTGTTGAACGCTGAGCTGAAGTCGACAAACAGGATCCTGGCGTACGTCCCTGGGGAGTCGAGGTGTTGCAGGATGTAGTGTAGTCCCATATTCACTGCATCATCCACTGACCTGTTTGACCGGTAGGCAAACTGCAGTGTGTCCATCAGGGGGCCTGTGATGACCTTCAGGTGGTTCAGCACCAATCTCTCCAAGGATTTCATGACCACAGAGGTCAGGGCAACAGGTCTGTAGTCGTTTAATCCTGTAACAGAGGGTTTCTTGGGAACTGGAATGATGATGGAGCGTTTGAAGCAGGAAGGCACTTCACGCAGCTCCAGTGATCTGTTAAAGATCTGGGTGAAGATGGGGGCCAACTTGTTGGAGCAGACTCTCAGTGTCAGGAATCTGAAACTCAAGACTCATAGAAATGATAGTACTCTGTTAGGTTCGTACCTTAATCAAACTCGAGACATAGATATAATTAAAGGTTTTTACTTGCAAGGAGCACACACACCTCTGGTTACAGATGGGAAGTATGCGCTGCTACTCAGAGACAGCACTTCCTTTTTATACACAACATAGACCTTGGAGAAAGTTCCGCACCCACACTGGGTGAAACAAAGAGATGAACATATTGAATGTTTCATCACATGATAAAAGAATTCTTCAGAAAAATAACTATGCATTTTCAGTCTTTCTAGTTACACTGTTGCAAGACATATTAAACTTCTCATGCAAAGACATTACTTCAGCAGTTCCTGTGTCAGGTACAGCACAGAGAAAAAACAGTTACACAAGCATTGTTCATTATGAAATGTTAACACATATATACATTTATACATTTTCCAACAATTCCCTCCTGTTTAACGTTTCATAATTTCATTTCCCATACAATCATCAGTACAATGCATCTTCAATTGATTTTCTGCATTGACCTCATAAAGCATCATTTCCAAATTTAAGCAGTGGTTTTGTCATCACAATCACCATCACTTTGCTGTGTTAAGGCAATATATTGTACAGGGACTTCTCTTTGGAGCATAACAGATTGTAACATGAAAGTGTGTTGAGCAAAAGTTCTACTTATCATGGACCTTATACAGGGAATGACACACATGAAAAGCACATAGAATAAAATTAATATCACAATCAATGGGGTTAACTATTTCAAAAGACTCTGCCACCAAGTTCTTACTTTGAAACCAATCCCAGGAGCCCCAACCTTTATCTTCATCTAAACCATGCTGTAAGTGTAAAATATCATTCAAATGGCTACTTTTTGCTCTTCATTTAAAGTTGTGAATCCTTGCTCCATTAATACAGTCAGAATTTCTATTGTCCATGCTAATGCATTTATGTGGTGTATAGCTAGAGCACTGCCATACATTGGAAAAAGAGTACCCATTCTCTGGTTTCCAGACAGTTTACCCACCAACTGTTGCATCTCTATTTTTCTTCTTTTTACCCTGGTGTGTATTTTAGTTTGTTCAGAATGATAATAATGGGAGTAGGATGTTTTCATTTCATGTGTAAGATTTGACCTTATGCTGATGTGTGGGAACAATATAGCCATGTAACACCTGCCACACCATCCTGGAGGAAGCAATGAGTAAACATTAGATCCACAAACCCAAACATGGTTTTCCAAGAATCCATACCCATCATCATTTGGCCAAAAAACAGTAGAATTATTGCTACAGTTAAAAGTACAATTTTTGCTCTTTAAGGTGAATTTTCCAGCAGCAATATAGGGAAAGTGAAATACATTTCTACAAACAGAATCATGATATGACACTTCACAGATCACTTCCCTAGTATCATTGCATCTCTGTGAAAAACCCAGGTTGAAACTGTTTTTACTACAATTTTTGTGAAAGCAGATTGGTGAAGCAAACAGTGTAGGATTTACTTTCATTAAAGGCTTCTTAACTGCAAGCAAAGAAGTTCCAATCCCAATAGTATTAAATATTCTAATCTTAGACCCAGTGTAATCAATAATAGTGACATTCAATCTATAAAGATACCTTTCTGACAAATTCCTCACCAACCAATGTCCAACATTATTGCTTGTATTAAACAGACTGAGACGAGAGTTCATCGCTATTGTCGCTCCGGGCGTTTTCTCTTCACTCATTGGAACAGGGAACATGGGTATTGCAGTCTTGTGTGAATGGGGTAGCAATGAACACACATAGCAAGAAGTATTGATTCCCAGTCCTCTCACTGAAACCACCATTGCCTGGTACCACAGGTTATGCGTATTGTTCATTGTCCGTGCTTCGTGGGTTCCTTGTCCTTGAATCAGAAAGAGATTACCACCCCACTGTCAGGAAAAGTGCTGAACACAGAGTCATCAATAATTTTGGTGCCATGCTTCCACCTGAGAGAGTACCCCTCCGGGCCTCTTTCTTCACCAGGGTTGAGACGGCCTTGTCTTTAAAAGGACACGCCCCCTTTGTAACTGGACTTACTCAGGGAAACAAGTTAGTTAGTTCACTTACAGGCACCCGTAGTCTTTTAACGTGTGAAAGGTGAATCTGAGATGGTCATTCAGCAATACATACTGCAGTGGGAGTGGGAGTGTCTAGTGTTGTCGGTGGTGGTTCTTTATGAAGACATAGTCTCCAGGTTGCAACGGGTTATCCGCTTCTTTCTGTGGAGCAGAGAGAGCTTCTGACAAAATCAAAGCATTCCCTGAGATGTTCACCAAGATCTGTGTATTTGTTAGGCGTGGTTAGTGGTGAGAGGTCAGGTAATACATAAGGACGGTGAAAAGCACATTCAAAGAGTGATAATCCTGTCTTTGGGTCTAGTATAGAGTTAATGGTTAGTCTGACTAATTTCAGGGCTTCTGGCCAAGTAATACCCTTTTCATGCACTTTTTTTTTTCTTCTCAGCATTTGTTTGATTGTACCATTTTTCTTTTTACAAAACCTGTACTTTGTGGGTGGTAGATACTATGAAATTTGATCTTATTAAGTCTTGAACTGTTTGTGCTGTAAAATGAGTTCCATTATCTGCATAAATCAGTTCTGGAACCCCAATTTCAATGGAGTTTTACACACAAATGCGGCATTTGCTGAGGATGTGGGACAAACTTCTGTCCACTTTGTGAAGGTGTTAATCAACACCAAGCAATATAAACAAATGATGCACTTTTGGCATGTTTTTGTTACTTCTTTCAAAATATTAGGACAGTTTTTTCAACATCCTCATCATTCATTGATTTCCCTCCTGTTGGCACATGATTGGCCATGTGCCACCAGGACAGCTCATCTGTATAATGTGGGTGGCAGAGCAAATTTTCGTCAGGCAAGCCAAATGTATATCTAATTATTTACACATGAAACAAGAGGAAGGTCCATATTATCTTGACAGTCTTTTAAAACATCAACATCAACATTATTTATAAGACAGACGCTTCCTAAAAGACCAATAGCAACACAGTGAGTAGCGTTATCAGGCAAGCGATTATCACAGCTAGACAAGTCAGTGCCATTAGTGTAGGCAGGGCAGTGAACAACTGCCACAGAACATGGTAGCATCAGAACATTACATAGTTGCAACAATTGCTGTTGATGTTTTGCTGGTTTTTCTGTGGAGATGACAAACCCCCACAGATTCAAGGTAACAGTATGCAGGTGGCATGCGTCATAAGCATATTTGCTGTCTGTACAGATAGTTACATTCAGGTTAGTTTACAAATTCTATTTAAGAAAAATAAAATAACTATCTGTGCATTTTTGATATGCTTCAGAATTGATAAAAAAGATCAGTTTGTCCAGTTGAACACAGATGGGTTGAATTTAAAATATTGTGTCACATTCTTTCAGTCAAAGGAAAGGCAGACATTTTGCCTAATTAGAATTTGATTTAATGTTTTACAAGGAATGTCCCTATTTCATGCATTCCTTGGTAAATTATGGAGTGCAATGTAGTTCACCCTGACCCAGCTTGGCCACCGCTGAATCAGGAGAAGCACATCCCTCATTGCTGTCACATTTCTGAAATATATTGTTACCATTATGTGGTGAGTAACATCAGTATAAAATCATATAAACATTACATTTGTAAAGTCAAAGTCATTTGAATCAGTACACCTTATGTTATCTACAATGTCATACAAAGTCATACTTGGCTTCAAAAAATGCCCATCAATTTAAGGATTCTTTTCTCCAAGACCTTTGTCTGATGATCCATAGCCTCTGACAGTTCATATGCACAGACACATTAATTATCAATCTGTTTTGAACCTCTGTGCTTTAAATCATGTGATATAGGGTAAACATAAAACCTTCAGTGATTAGGCATTATTAAATGACATCATAATATGATCATAGTATGGCCTGTAGTCACATTGTCACACGTCAGTCCTTTTTTCTATATGGTGCGCTGTCATGTTTCAGTCAAGGACAAAGGTCAGTAATGCGTCAAAATTGCTTTTAAAAATATATAAACAGTTTATCACGTACGCAACATTAATCAAGACCCCACAGAGTTAAATTGAAAAAATAAAAACCCAAAAACCTTGTAAAAGTACCCATATTTAGACCACTTTCTTCACAGATCAACCACACACACACACACACACACACACAAACAGAGAACAGAGGAGTTTTGTTCTCTCTACACTGCCTCTATCTAAGGCTCACACACAAAGAATAGATAATAGCATTTGAGTCACTGTTGAATCCCACTGTTTTTTCATATTTCCTTTATGCAACTCAGCATCTCCCAAGCCTTGTGAGGCACACAGCCCCGCCTTTTGCATTCTTCAACTTAGCTGAGCAAAAATTCACACTTCTGTTTTTTCTACAGGCCAAATCTGCCTCTCCCCCGCCCCTGAGGCAAAAGGAGAGAGAGAGAGAGAGCAGCCCCTCCTTTCACATTCCACAACTGTACTGAGCAAAAATGCCCTTCTCTATTTTTTTTTTATAAACTTTTCCTTTCTCACTCACAGCGTTCCCAATATAAAACAAATAACAACAGGTTACCAATATAAAACAAATAGCACTTGCAGCAGTGATTAAATAGTATCCGGATCCTTCACTTGTTGTTTTTTATTTTTTCTGTCATTAAAATTTTTAACAGTCCTGCGCGCTATGTCCTCTTTCTTCCTTTGTTTATTCGTCTGCCTATCCGATTTTCCAGCACAATTTCCCATTATCGCATGGTCAGGAACGTTATCAGCATGCCCACTGTAACACTATTACTGCCCAGTTTTGGGGTGAATTTTCGTGGTCAGGGACGTTATCAGCACGCCGACTGTAACACTATTACTGCCCAATTTTTGGGGTGAATTCCTCCACCCTATTTATTTTAAAACCTGGCCACTCACCCTGTTTATTTTTAAACCTGACCAAAAGCAGTTATGAATCGCCATCACACTACTTCACAAAACCATTGTATTCCTACAATAGTTTTAACCAACAGGGAAAGTACAGGGCGCCACCTTATACTACCATTACTTGCTCGTCAGCTGACCTGTGGTTCTTAATAATGACAATTGGCTTTCTTCTCAAAATAGGAGAATAAATTTCACTTACTTCTCGGACTCTGTTTAAAACGCGGATGGCCGTCGCCAGACAGAGTCAGGGCACTGGCGCTCACAGAGTTCCCTGAAGGCGGGTTTCCAAAACTGACCGTTAGGTCAGGCCATGCATGGACTTTCAACCTGGAGGTCTGGCTGTCCCCTCACTCCGTCTGGATATTGGCCATCCGGGTCACGGCACCACGCATGTCAGGAATCTGAAATTCAAGACTCATAGAAATGATAGTACTCTGTTAGGTTCGTACCTTAATCAGACTCGAGACATAGATATAATTAAAGGTTTTTACTTGCAAGGAGCACACACACCTCTGGTTACAGATGGGAAGTATGCGCTGCTACTCAGAGACAGCACTTCCTTTTTATACACAACATAGACCTTGGAGAAAGTTCCGCACCCACACTGGGTGAAACAAAGAGCTGAACATATTGAATGTTTCATCACATGATAAAAGAATTCTTCAGAAAAATAACTCTAAGCATTTTCAGTCTTTCTAGTTACACTGTTGCAAGACATATTAAACTTCTCATGCAAAGACATTACTTCAGCAGTTCCTGTGTCAGGTACAGCACAGAGAAAAAACAGTTACACAAGCATTGTTCATTATGAAATGTTAACACATATATACATTTATACATTTTCCAACACTCAGGCAGGACGGAGACACACCATCAGGTCCTGCAGCCTTCTTGATCTTTTCTCTCTGAAAGACCCGGCGCACCTCCTCTTCACAGATCGTTAGTGCTGGTGGGAGGTCAGAGTGGAGGAGGGATGGAGTTCCTGGGGCTGCAGATAATCCTTTTGTGTGGGTGAGAGGTGAGAACTGTAGGTTCTTTTCAAACCTGTAGTAAAAGCTGTTTAGGTTGTTAGCCAGCTGGAGGTTTTCCACAGGGTGGGGGATGGTCTCCTGTAGTTGGTGATATTCCGTAGGCCTCTCCAGACAGAAGCAGAGTTGTTGGCTGAGAAGTTTTTTGTAACTTCACACTGTAGCTCCTCTTAGCAAGCCTGATCTCCTTCGTCAGCATGTTTCTGACCCGCTTGTACAGAGTCCAGTCACCAGTCCTGTAGGCCTCCTCCTTGGTCTGACGTAGCTGCTTCAGTTTAGGAATGAACCAGGGTTTATTGTTGTTGTATGTGCAGAAGGTCTTGGTCTGCACACACACGTCCTCGCAGAAACAGATGTATGACGTCACAGTGTCAGTGAGTTCGTTTAGGTTAATGGCTGCAGCTTCAAAAACACTCCAATCTGTATAGTCAAAGCAGGCTTGTAACTCCAGCTTTGATTCCTCAGTCCATTTCTTCACAGTCCTTACAACAGACTTTGAAGTTTTTAGTTTCTGTCTGTATGTTGGAATAAGATGGAGCTTTCCCGGTCGTGGGTGTTCTCCGGGGAGTTTCGCCTGGACACTCCGCGTTGAGGTCTCCCTGAAGCAGAAGGGAGGGCAGATCAGTCAGGCTGCCGCGTTCGTTTGTCGTCGGAGAATCACCGCCGGGTGTTGCGTTCACTGGCAGCGTGTTCGTTTCAGCGTCGGGTCACCAGTGCGGCGGATGATAAAATAAGGCAGCGATGCTGAGGTTTTGAGCAGGTTTTATTAATCATACCGCCGTCACGGGAACTCGGCTCCAGCCCATAGCGTGAGCAGGCTGAAGCCGAATTCCTCAGGCTCTCGGTGAGGAGGGGACACAAAGTCTGTGTCCAGCAGCAGCCGTTGTAGAAGTGAGAAATGAGAGGATGAACATGAAATTCAGACAGCTTATATACTCAGCTACAACAATACATCAAAGCATTCACAGCAGTTGGTATGATCAAAGAGATAACAGAACAGGCATGAGACATTTGCATTTGAGAGACATATTGATCTCAGTCCCTAGGTCACAGTAAGGACAGGATGCATGAACACAATGCATGAAAGGCAACATTAACATCACAGAAGTGAGCCAGACGAAGCGGGGCTGCCTGTAGACATTAATACACATTTCACTGTTCTGTTATTTGCTCTAGCCGAGCGCTGTGTTTGACCAGTCTATTTGTGGGGGTTTACACCAAACCGCCACAGCTCCCCCCCAGAGGGCTCGGCAGGTGGCCGAGACCTCGATAGTGCAGTTTGGGCAGCGAGCAGGGAAAAGCTCTGTGCAGGAGGGGGGTGGGGGGTAGTAAAAGCCGGCCGGAGACGATGAAAACGTCCGGGCCGCGCAAAAATTGCTTGTGGGTCCGCGATGTCGAAGGGCTGTCCCGTTGAACGTGCAGAGGTCCACAAGAAGAAAAATTAGTCACTGGCTCCTCCCGCGATTAAGTCCTGCAAGGATTAATAGCCGCCATGAAGAAAAGACGAGGCTGCGTGGTGGCTGTGATGAGAGCAGAGGGACTGGCGTGTTGGCTTTAGGTGCGGGCACAACCTTAAAGCTCTCGGGAACCGCAAACCGCTGAATTTCCCTTGTGTGCCGTGGCTAAGACCATAAAATCCAGTGAGCAAGCTGCGTGCCTCAGGTGAACGAGCAAGCCTGAAGGGCCAGTGTGCAGCAGAAGGAAGGCGGTCAGAAAAGCCGTATTTGTCCCGTGCGTGGTGCGCCGTCCCCGTAACTCCCCGGTGCGTGCGCCGGGGTTCCGTGATGGGTGGGCCAGCTGGAGAGGAGAACCAGGGTCAGGGAGCTTAATCATCCCTGTTCAGTGTGTTGGAGCGGTGAAGGGAAGTAGACGCTCTGTCACTCGCTCGGTCATGGTGCGTTCAGGTCCACGTGTGCTCCGTCGGCCATGGGGATCGCCGTCGTGGAGAGGGGACGAGGTACATGCGCTCTCGTGTGGAGGAGCTGTGAGCGCGGCCCTCGCTCGGTCATGGTGGATGTGCCGATCTAGGCGTGCAGATCTCACCATGAAACGTTGCTCAGCTTTCCCGGTCGTGGGTGTTCTCCGGGGAGTTTCGTCTGGACACTCCGCATTGAGGTCTCCCTGAAGCAGAAGGGAGGGCAGATCAGTCAGGCTGCCGCATTCGTTTGTCATCGGAGAATCACCGCCAGGTGTTGCGTTCGCTGGCAGCGTGTTCGTTTCAGCGTCGGGTCACCAGTGCGGCGGATGATAAAATAAGGCAGCGATGCTGAGGTTTTAAGCAGGTTTTATTAATCATACCGCCGTCACGGGAACTTGGCTCCAGCTCATAGCGTGAGCAGGCTGAAGCCGAATTCCTCAGGCTCTCGGTGAGGAGGGGACACAAAGTCTGTGTCCAGCAGCAGCCGTTGTAGAAGTGAGAAATGAGAGGATGAACATGAAATTCAGACAGCTTATATACACAGCTACAACAATACATCAAAGCATTCACAGCAGTTGGTATGATCAAAGACATAACAGAACAGGCATGAGACATTTGCATTTGAGAGACATATTGATCTCAGTCCCTAGGTCACAGTAAGGACAGGATGCATGAACACAATGCATGAAAGGCAACATTAACATCACAGAAGTGAGCCAGACGAAGCGGGGCTGCCTGTAGACATTAATACACATTTCACTGTTCTGTTATTTGCTCTTGCCGAGCGCTGTGTTTGACCAGTCTGTTTGTGGGGGTTTACACCAAACCGCCACACCTCAGTCCATTTCTTCACAGTCCTTACAACAGACTTGGAAGTTTTTAGTTTCTGTCTGTATGTTGGAATAAGATGGAGCAGACAGTGGTCAGAAAAACCCAGAGCTGCACGGGGGACGGCATGATAGGCGTTTCTTAAAACTGTGTAACAGTGGTCGAGTGTATTTGTGTCCCTGGTGGGACATTTAATATGCTGTCTGTATTTAGGAAGCTCATTTGAGAGATTAGCTCTATTGAAATCACCCAGAATGATAAGCAGAGAGTCTGGATGTTTTTCCTCCACGTCTGCTATCTGGTCAGCGAGGTGCTGCAGTGCCTCCGTTGTACAAGCAGCAGGCGGGATATAAATTCCGACCAGAATAAACGAGGAGAACTCTCGCGGTGAATAAAGGGGTTTACAGTTTATGAACAGTGACTCTAGGTTAGGGCTACAAAACTTCTTCAACACTGTGACATCAGTACACCAACCTTCGTTTATGTAGAAGCAGATTCCACCACCCTTAGTCTTTCCAGAGAATTCTCAGCTGCGATCAGCGCGAAACAGCTGGAATCCGTCCAGGCGCTCCGTGCTGTCTGGGATGTGTTCATTCAGCCAGGACTCCGTGAAACAAAGGGCGCCAGATCTGCTAAAATCCCGGTTTTTGTGAGTCAGGAGCAGCAGTTCATCCATTTTGTTCGCCAAAGAGCGGATATTTGCCAGATAAATAAAGGTTACATTAAAAAAAAATGTTTAAAAGCATAGATAAAGCTATGCTAACATGAGGACAATTTCTGACTGCTCAACCCTCCTCTGTATAAAACACTCAAAGCTGATGTGGTGTCAGTCAAACCATTAAAAAAAATGTCATTTTTGCAGTGAAAAATAAAGCTCAAGCAATTCAAATTCACACAAACAGGATTACAAACTTGAGTCATTGTCTAGATCAGGGGTCCCCAAACTTTTTCCTGTGAGGGCCACATAACTTTTGCCTTCTCTGATGGGGGCCGGGGTCAGTTTGTAACAGAAAAAGTGTGATGATCGCAGGGGTGCCTAAACATAAACATTTATTGTTTTCCAGAAAGCCACACGTAACCAAATATTAATAACCCTTTCTGGGATCTTAACAGGAAAAAAAGTCAGAAAATAAATAACACTGTTAATGAAATAAATAACACTGTTTATGAAATAAATAATAACCAAATAACCCTCTCTGGGTTCTTCACAGAAAAAAAGTCCATGGAACATTAACTTTCTGTTGTGCCGTGCACAATCTTAACAGGTAACATCTCAGCAGAATACATTTGTACGCCAAGCTCAGCTGAACCAGTCATCCGTTCGGGCCAGCTTTCAGGTTGCTCAACTGATAGCAAGCAGCGGTAAACCTTTCACTGATGGAGAATTTGTCAAGAAATGTTTGAATGCTGTCGCAGAGGAGGTGTGTCCCGAGAAGAAAGATGTCTTTAATGCCCTGAGTCTGTCAGCGAGTACAATCACCAGCCGAGGCGCGCCCCCGTGTAAATGGCCCCGCGGAGCGGACGGTGTGTGTGAAGCATGCGGGTGAGTAGAGAGAGAGGCAACCGGAGCAGGTAGCGAACTAGAATTGCTGTTATTAACAGTGCAGTCTGATAATAAAGCCCCCAACTCTTCAGCAAAATGGCCTGTTCTTCGGTGTACCACCATATTGTTGTTAACAACTGTGAGGTTTACTCGGGAGTTAACCCCGCAGGAAAAGCTGCCTCCGGCCCTGGAGAAGACAGATCTCCCCTGCGTCCCCCAACCACGGTTAGGAGACCAAAGCAGGAAAGGTTAACACTAGGACTTTTCTTTTTCTGAGGCGGGGGGGGGGGGCCTTCAGATAGGGGCACAGACTGCAGAAGGGTGGAATAGAATGTCACGTTCTATGCGTGTATTAGTCTTGATCGCGTGGCCAGACTGAAAAAAAAATAAAAAAATCATAATGCGTGGGCCGTAGTTTGGGGACCACTGGTCTAGATTAACAAAAATTTGAATCAATTATGCAGCAAATTCATGAGGAAAGAAGTTGCAAATTTACAAGAAAAAAATTGAAAATTTATGAGAAAAAATACAAATTTATGAGAAAAGTTGCACATTTAACAGAAAAAAAATCACAAATTTACAGTAAAAATGCTTTAAATATGAGAAAGCTTTGTGTTTGGCCAAAAGAGCAAGACGGCGGAAAAGAGGAAAAAGAGGGGGGATTCTCGCTCGACTACGAAAAAGAGGCTCGCGAACAGCCTTGCCTGGCATATTTCTATCCAATGCCAATTCTCTCCTGAACAAGGTAGAAGAATTAAGACTGCTGATGCGTTTCAAGGACCTCGCTTCCTCGTCTGTCATCTGCTTCTCTGAGACCTGGCTTAATGAGAACATTCCAGATAGCGCGATCAGCCTCGAGGGCTTCCAGCTGATTCGTGCTGACCGCGTCACAGAGCTGTCCGGTAAGTCTATCGGAGGAGGAGTGTGCTTCTATATTAACAACAGCTGGTGCTCTGATGTAACGGTGATTTCCAAACACTGTTCTCCCGCCCTGGAATTTCTTTTCATTAACTGCAAGCCATTCTATTCCCCGCGCGAGTTTGCCTCATTCATCCTCGTCGCTGTGTACGCCCCTCCTGACGCGGACACGCGCGAAGCTCAGCGCGTGCTTGCAGATCACATCCAACTTACGGAGCGGAACTTTCCAGACTCCCTGGTTATCGTGGTGGGCGATTTTAACCAGAGCAATCTGAGTCACGAGCTCCCCCGCTACAAACAGTGTATTAAATGTCCAACCAGAGGAAATAACACGCTGGATCATTGTTATACTTCAGTAAAGGACGCATATCGCGCTGTTCCCCGCGCTGCGCTGGGTCTATCTGATCACGTGATGGTTCACCTCATCCCCACATACAAACAAAGACTGAAAATCACTAAACCTGTTGTGACCACCACAAAGAAATTGACCAGTGAAGCTGGAGAGAAACTGAACACATGCATGGAAATAACTGACTGGGGCATGTTTAAAAGAGCCACACATGATCTTAATGAGTACACATACACTGTGAACTCATATATCAACTTCTGTGAGGAGAGCATTCTCCCATCGCGCACCAGGGTGAGATATTCTAATGACAAGCCTTGGTTCACAGCTAAGCTCAGACGGATCAGGAAGGAGAAGGAAGCAGCGTTGAAAAGTGGAGACAGGGACTGCTACAGGGAGGTCAAATATCGGTTTAACAGAGAGCTGAGGAGAGCTAAATCTGTGTACTCTGAGAGACTCCAGCAGCAGTTCACTGCTAATGACTCGGCTTCTGTGTGGAGAGGACTGAGGCAAATCACCAACTATCGGCCTCAGGCTTCTAAGGGTCAGGATGACAAAGCCCTTTGTCAAAGACTGTCCCAACACTATGCCCGTTTTGACACCTCGTCAGCTGTGTCCAACTCACCCACTCCACCCAGCTCCACTGCCTCCTCAGCCCCTAATTCATCAAAAGCGGTCCCCCCCTCCTCCTCCTCCTCCTCCCCCCCTCCCCTTGTCATCAGTGAGCAGGACGTGCACAGACAGTTCTCCAGACTGAACCCGCGCAAGGCCCCCGGGCCGGACGGTGTGTCTCCCTCCACCCTGAGACACTGTGCGAAAGAGCTGGCTCCTGTCTTCACAGACATTTTTAACACCTCCCTTAAGCAATGTCACGTGCCGACCTGCCTCAAATCCTCCACCATCATCCCTGTCCCCAAGAAGCCACGGATTGCTGGATTTAACGACTACAGACCTGTAGCGCTCACCTCTGTAGTCATGAAGTCCTTTGAGCGCCTGGTCCTGTCTCACCTCAAGTCCATCACCACACCCCTCCTAGACCCGCTGCAGTTTGCCTACCGTGCTAACAGGTCTGTGGACGACGCAGTCAACCTGGCCCTCCACTCCATCCTGCAGCACCTGGACTCCCCGGGAACCTACGCCAGGATTCTGTTTGTGGATTTCAGCTCCGCATTCAACACCATCCGCCCCGATCTGCTCCAGGACAAGCTGTCCCTGCTCAACGTGCCTGACTCCCTCTGCAGATGGATCACCGACTTCCTGACGGACCGGAGACAGCATGTGCGCCTGGGGAAGTCTGTCTCAGACTCTGTTAGCATCAGCATTGGATCACCCCAGGGCTGTGTACTTTCCCCCCTACTCTTCTCCCTTTATACCAACTCCTGCACCTCCTCCCACCAGTCTGTTAAGCTGATTAAGTTTGCGGACGACACCACCCTCATTGGGCTCATCTCCAACGGCGACGAGTCCGCCTACAGGGAAGAGGTGGCCCAGCTGGTGTCCTGGTGCAGCCACAACAACCTGCAGCTGAATGCTCTGAAGACAGCAGAGATGATTGTGGACTTCAGGAAAGTCACATCCCCCCTGCCCCCCCTCACCATCACAGGCTCTCCCATCACCTTTGCAGATTCCTTCCGCTTCTTGGGCACCACCATCACCCGTGACCTCAAATGGGAGCCAACCATCAGCTCCCTCATCAAAAAGGCCCAGCAGAGGATGTTCTTTCTGCGGCAGCTGAGGAAGCTCAAGCTACCCACCAAGATGTTAATGCAGTTCTACACGGCCATCATCGAGTCCATCCTCACCTCCTCCATAACTGTGTGGTACGCAGGAGCCACTGCCAGGGACAGACTAAGGCTGCAGCGCGTCGTGCGCACTGCTGAGAAGGTGACAGGCTGCAAACTCCCATCTCTCCAGGACCTGTACATCTCCAGGACTCGGAGGCGTGCTGGCCGGATCATAGCCGATCCTTCACATCCTGGTCACGTGCTGTTTGCCCCCCTCCCCTCAGGTAGAAGGCTTCGGTCCATTCGGACTAAAACCTCCCGGCACATGAACAGCTTCTTCCCCTCTGCCATCAGACTGCTGAACACTAAGTGACTTTTGACTCTCGTGCACTATGTACAGCAGCTCAACCAGACTCATGTCAATCATCACTGTTTTTCTGTTGCATTATTGACTGCACTATGTGGTACTTCACATTATCTGCTACATGCTAATTTTTTAAACTGCCTTGACTAGTACTACTCATTATTACTAGTATTATTATTATTATTACTTATTATTACTTATTTTTCTACACTTATTGCACGTTTCTAGTCCTTTAGTTTTTTATTTTATCCCTTTTTCTCATTATGTTTTTAATGTTGCAGCATGGCACCGAGACAAATTCCTAGTTTGTGTATCACATGAACAATGGCAATAAATCTGATTCTGATTCTGATTCTGATTCTGTTCCGGCCCCAGATTATGAGCTGCATTTTGGTGTGCAATAACTGATGTTTGACACATCTTTAATGTCCTTGCTTTTGACTTTAATGCATCAAACACCGTTAAGACTGAAACATATCAAACACAAGAAACATTATTTTAGCTGTGGACACAAAATTCTAGTATTACAGAAATTAAATCATACTGCATACACACAAATGTAAACATTTATGATCTCAAATTGATAGATTTTTTAGGTTTACTGAGTTGTTGCAAGAAAGCTACCAGCAAAAATTATGCAGCATTTACTGTAAACAAATACAACAGATTATCAAATCCACATTTAAAATTGTATGGCTTGTGCACATCAGATTTTCATATTAAAAACACACACAAAAAGTTTCTATTCTTTGGACATGTGCATATTCAAACAACCATCATTAAACTTCAACAGAGTTAAACATTTCACTAACCACTTTGCCGGGTCGCAGCCTTCCGAGGGCAGAAATTCCTTGCAGGCTCTCACATTTTGTCTGCAATTAATAGCCCGGAATAAATACCTTGTAAATTAGTATTTCAGCTAATTTAAAGTCAAGATGTTAATTCAAAAACATAACAATAAAATTGACTAGAACTAAGCATCCAGTAAATAATGAAGGATTGCCAGATTTGCACTTCTAAAAGCTACCAAGGCCCTGCAGGCCGGGAATTGTAGCAGTGACTGACCAGAATAATACTGCATTTACTTCAAGTCAAAAATACATCCCTATTCACAAAATGAAGCTTCAAAAATTACTTTTTCACAACTATTACAGTCTTTTGCACATGCATGGAGACTAGGTGAAAGGTCACATAGGCATGGATTACCACTGACAGTCACATGGTCTAGTCACGCTTCAACAAACTTCAAAAACATCATCATCTCTCAAACAACCTACAAAATATCGGGTAGATAATTGGATATGAGGGATTATTTCATCATTATGACAGTTTCACCCTACCTGGGCTGAGGTAAGCAGCTGGATGGCTTGGATTTTGTTTTAGCCAGCCATGCTCAATCCGTCCGCTGCCATATTCTGCTGGGCAGGAAGTCTCAAAATCGTCTACTTCCTGTTGTAAATAATGCTTATACCTCATGTATTTTTGATGGCAAATTATTTCAATAATTTTTAAATCTCAAAGGACAAATTTCCAAACCTAGGTTTTTAAAAGAAAATATAGAGGGAATAAATAAAAAAAAAGGTAGGGAATTCCCAAGGGATTCCCCAGAGGTCAAAGGTCATTTCCATGTTGGGGGTTCCCCCAGACACAAAGTAAACAACTTTTGACTGGCACACAGTGCCAGGCTGTGAGTATATATACCTGCCAAAACAAATCTTTGGGAGGCATTGCTGTACAACCAAAGGTCAAATACTAGAAAGGATGTCACTGTTGACATATATAGCGGGGAAATTACAACAGTCACAAGAATTGCCATGTTTCTCACATGGATCAAACAAACACAGCTTCTGCCGTTACACTTTGAACAAGAAAAAAGTTGCAAATTTATGAGAACAAAGAAGCAAATTTAGAAGAAAATAGTTGGAGATTTAAAATTGGTCCTCCAGATGCATTTTATTCTGTTATCTAACATTGTGGAGGAAGAATAAGACGAGACACGAGCGTTGCAGACTCCAGACTTTATTCCTCCAACAGCAAAACAAGAATGTTCCCCAGGTGCCAAAGTGAACCTTAAATACAGCTTACACTTCTCTTCCTTGGCACCAAGAGCACATAACATGACAATACATTCACACCTGGAGTCCCAGGTGTCAAGGCACATTCTTAACATCACTTCTCCCCCCTGGCGCTGACGGGTGGGGGGGGCCCTCTTGTACTGCCCTGCTCTCCAGTTTTAGTTCGGTGCCCACGGATCAGAGTGTGCAAATGTCCACGTCCCCTGGTTGGTCGGCGGCCATGGTGGAAAAATCAATACCCACATAGACCGGGGAAACTAACGTGCGCGACAGGCAGTCAGCCACGACATTGAGTTTACCGGCCACATGTTGAATGTCACTAGTGAACTCCGAAATTGTGGCTAGGTGCCATTGCTGCCGAGCTGACCACGGTTCTGAGACTTTGGACATCGCGTAGGTTTGGAGCTTGTAGTTGACAAATGCAGTAAATTTGCAACCCTCGAGCCAGAACTGAAAGTGACGCGTGGCCAGGTGGAGGGCCAACAGCTCCCTGTCAAAAGTGCTATACTTGCACTCGTTGTCATGCAGAGTACGGTTGAAAACAGCGAGAGGTTGCCACAAACCAGAGACGTACTGTTCCACCACTGCTTCTACTGCAACGTCAGACGTGTCTGTCGTGAGTGCAATCTGCACCGACGGGGATGGTGAGCCAGCAAAGCCGCATTGGTGAGCGTTGTTTTGGCACGTGTTAATGCCTGGACCTGATCGGGGGTCCAGTCAACACGATACATGAGTTTCTTCTTGAGTGCGCCGTACAGCGGTTGCAGTAGCTGGACAGCCCGGGGAAGGAAATGGTTATAAAAATTGACCATCCCCCAAAATTCCTGAAGCACCGTCTGTGGCCACGGGAAATTTGACACCGCCCGTTCCTTTTACGGCAGCTGAATCGCACCCTCCAGCGAGATGCAGTGGCCCAAGAAATCAATCACCAGCAGCCGGAACAGACATTCATCTGTCTTAACTATCAGCCCGTGTGCTTCCAACCGACAGAAAACTTATTTCAAATGGGAGAGGTGCTCCTCTCCTGATGCGCTAGCCACCAGAATGTCATCTAAGTAAACAAACACGAACAGCAAGTCATGGAGCACCACGTCCATCATCCTCTGAAAAGTCTGGGCTGCACCCTTTAACCCAAACAGCATGTGTAAAAACTCAGAAAGGCCTAAAGGTGTCATCGCCGCCATTTTTTAGGACATCATCACACAAACCAGGATCTGGTGGTAGCTGTGGACCAGATCCACTTTAGAAAAAATGTGCATTCCGGCCAGGTTCACCAAAAAATCTTAGATGAACAGGGGATCACAACGGTGACGGTAAATTTTGAAGAGGTCGGGGTCGGACCGTTGGGCACAGTGGAGTGACCTGCCAAGCAGAGACCCTGCAGGCTGAGCAAGACTCCTCTGAGAGTCACGGACTGGATTCGGGAGCAGGGGTGACCATGGCAGGTACGGGCCGGTCAGCTTATCTAGGAAATATTTGGCGAAGCGCCTTTCGAGGCGTGTATTGCTGACATATGTGTTGACGTTGTACCACGTGACTGGGTCAGGAAGCCATGATGTTGCACAAAACATGAAGTAAAGTGAGCATTGATACACAATGGAAATCCCTGTCCCTCACATTTTGTGTTGTCGATGTTTGACTGCGTAAGGGATTTGTCACAGCCAATTTTCAGATGGAGCCAGCAGCAAAAACACGGACTTCTCCTGTTTGGGAACATTTTGAGCCCATTTCTCCCATTGATGTATTTTCCACAAATATTGGATATTTATTGTAACTCAGGTGATGGCTTAGTGGTCAAACATCTGCTCTGCAAGTGGGAGGCCTGGGTTCAAATCCCAGCTGGGTCATTCTTGTTATTTTGTTTTTATTTGCAAGGTGAACTGTCTGTTGTGTTTCAAAGAACTTGGATCATAATTACGCATCATTACGTTGAGGCACTATTGCTATTGTGCCCTGCGTGAGAATAAGGCCAGAGGTGAATATACTGGGAAAGACAGTATAAGACTGTTGAAAAGTTATTATTTCTTAATAAAAACGGATAAGTAGTACAAGCACACCAAGTAACACAGGCACATTCACTGTAGTCACCCCAGTTTTATTATTTTTTCCCTTATGATCATTGATATTTCTTAAAAGACAGCAAATTTATTGAAATTGAAAAAAATACACATTAAACCAATAATGCCCTTGTAAAAATCTGCATGCTGTATACTTTTTGTCGACTACATGGCCTAGTAGAGCAAATGAAGTTTCACATGAGACTTCGTCGATGAACCATTCTGATGGAAAGGCTCAAGTCTTCAAGAAAGCCTTATCTGGCCATCACTAAGTTGTAGCCTGTGCATCACAGGAAGGTGGAGGACCGGTGCACTGATGAGTTGGACGGTGCGGTGTGTGATGACAGCAGAAGAGAGAGTGGCAGGAGTCATCCCCACAGCTGCAGGCTAGGCAGCGGGAGAGCAGGACCATGGCGGCTGAAGGCCCTGGGGAAGAGCAGCGACAGTCGAGCGCAGAGACAATGCAGTGGAGTGCCTGGGACAAGGGTGCTGAGGGCAGTGACAAAGCACCTGGGTCGGAGAGTGGCACCGACGGGAGTGATGCTGGGAGCCCCGAGGGAGAACAACTACGACCGGGCACAGAGACAGCACAGCAGAGTGTCTGGAACGAGGGTACTGGGAGCAGCAGCGAGGTGCCTGGGTCGGGGAATGACGCCATCGAAGACGATGCTGTGAGCCCTGAGAGAGAGCAGCTACATCTGGGCACGGAGACAGTGCAGCGGAGTGCCTGGGACGAGGGTGCTGGGAACAGCAGCGAGGTGCCCGGGTCGGCAAGCGGAGCCGACAAGCGGGCTTCGGGTCTCCCCGGAGTTTGGCCACAGAGGGGCCGGAGTGTTTGGGGCCATGACGGCGGTGCTGAAAGTGGTCGGGGGCGGACTGACATGCATGGACCGATGGTGTTCCGGACAGCAGCATCGCGGGGCCAGAGCAGTAAAGGAGTCAGTGGCAAAGAGGAACGGTATCACGAATGAGGTGGTTTTTGATCCTGGAGGCAGACAGCGGCCGGGGTGCACATGTCGTGGGGCTGCCTGGGGCCCCCGGGCCGATAATACCACTGGCTGCCAATGGACATAGGTGTGACTTGAGAAACATTAATGTAGATATGTGTATATAGTGCTGGTGTGCATGAGAGTATGTATGTTGTGTGTTATGGGATTATTTTACGTATTTTAAGAGACTTGGCCTAATTGTAGTTGTTTTGTGTGAATGTGGTAGGCTACTTTATTACAGTTAATTATTCCCCTGTTCTCTTAGTGCATGATTCAGGTCCTAAATTGGGGAGAGTCTCAACTGTGTGTATGGTTTTGCATTTTTGTAAGGGGGAGGAGAAGTGTGGTGTTGTGAGTGTGGCTTGTGTGTGTGCTGGCGTACCTGCCCCTGGCGTGACGTCAGGCGGGCACAGCCCCTTGTATATAAATAGTTCTGTGTCCTATAATAAAGTGGTTGGTGATGTTGGTTCCCCAATGAATGTGACTCTGACTCCTTCCTTATTCATACATAACAGGTGGCATTTGGGGTTTTTATTCCTGATCTCAGATTTGAAAAGAGGGTGCAACTATCAGACCACATGTCTGTATTCTCAGCAGAAATGGGGGCGGTTTTATGGGCACTTTGGTGGGTGGAAGAACAGAATAGAAGGTATTCAGTCATATGCAGCAATTGTTCAGCAGTTTTGCCAGCAATCAAAGACCTTAAATCCAAAGCAAGACCAGATCTACTCACAGAAATATATCTGACATTGCTCAGACTTCACAGAGCTGGGTGTGAGGTGGGTTTTACGTGGGTTCCAGCACATGTGGGGGTAGAGGGGAATGAGGGGGGCTGACAGAGTGGTAAAAGGGGAAGAAAGAGAGTTTACTCTGCAGTACAGTCCTCCTGAAATTGTGGAAATCATCAATAAATCAATAAAAGCAGTGGGAGAAAGCATGGGGAAATGAAGGGAGAGGAAGACATTACTATAACAGAGAGAGACAAGTCGATAAACATAAACACCCTTTTACTTGTTTTTTTTCCCCACAATATCTTTATTGAACCTTTTTTTTTTAACAAACATGATACAAACAATCAAACACTAACACTAAAGTACTACAAAAAAAAAAAATGCACTAAAAAACACCAACAACCACCAACAAAATCAAATCTTCAACAATGCTCCTCTGTTTAGTCTAGACAATCCAATACATAAGTATACATATTATGTTCACCAGTTTGGAATTTACAAGGTCCACACACATCATTCACCTTCTTCTTCAAGAGTTATGTTTAAATTTTTTACATAATCAATAAAAGGTCTCCATATATTCTCAAACACAATTTCCTTTGATTTCAGTATATATGTTATTCTTTCTAATGGAAGGTTTGTTAACATCTGTCTTAACCACTGAGTCACATCTGGTCTATGAGTCTTTTTCCATAATAGTGCAATACATTTTTTGGCATTAAGCAAACTGAGGTCTATGAATGTTCTTTCACTTTTATTAAAATTATGCTTTTCTGGGTACAGACCCAACAAAAACAGTTTAGGATTCAATATGATTTGTTTTGAGATTATTTTTTCAATTGTTACCCTCACCTCTTCCCAAAACATTCTTATTAATCTACATTCCCATACACAATGAAATAGGGTTCCTTTACTTTCCATGCATTTTGTGCATGTATCTGGTATATTTTTGTTATATCTATTTAACTCCTCCGGTGTAACATACATCCACATTAACCATTTGAAATGTATCAATTTAAGGCGTACATTTATTGATTTGGTTTGAGCTTCTGTACAAGCCAATTCCCATTGTTCCTCTGAAATTTCAGTTTGCAGATCTTCTTTCCAGTAGTTTAATCTTTTCAGTGAATTTTCACTTGAAAATAGTGTCAATGAGTTATAAAACTCTGAAATAATACCCTTTCTTTTACTATCTTTCATCAACATTTTTTCCAAGGATGAATAGATAGGTCGAGTGAGAGCTTTATTTTGATTTGATCGAATAAAGTTTCTAAGTTGAAGATATTTAAAAAAATGTGTTCTATTGAGATTAAATTTGATCCTCAGCTCTTCAAAAGACATTATCTTTTCTGCACATGGCAAATATAAATCCTGAATCTTTTGTATCCCTTTTAAATTCCATACTTTAAATACAGCGTCCGCTCTCCCTGGTTTAAAATATTGATTACCCCATATTGGACTAAATTGTGACAATAACTGTGGTTCTTTTAAATAGTTTTTAGCTTCACACCATATTTTAATCATATGCTTTACAAATGGATTTTTAACTTGTTTTTGTAATTTTTTTGCCGAATCTGAGTATATGAATATGGGAAGAGGTAAAGGTAAATTGTATGATTCCATTTCAGTCCAGTGAGGGAGATCATTTGATGAAAAATAATATGTCATAGACCTCAGTTGTGCCGACCAATAATACAACATAAAATTTGGACATTTCAGACCTCCACGATCAAATGGTAAATATAATAAAGACAGACGTAATCTAGCCCTCCTGTTGTTCCATATAAATTCCACTAACTTTTTTTTAATTCTTGAGAATAAATCTAAAGGTGGTGGTAAGGGAATGTATTGAAATAAATAAAGTATTTTAGGTAAGATATTACTTTTAAGTATATTAATTCTCCCGATCATCGACATTGGTAGTGACATCCATCTCTGAAGTAACTCATCAATATCTGTCATTAAGGCTTCATAATTGACACTGGCGATTGATTCTAGCTTAGGCACAATTTGGATTCCTAAATATTTAAACGGATTTACAACATTGAATTGATTTACCTCAGGGGCTGGGTAATTTCTCTGGGTCTCATTTAGCATTAATATTGAAGATTTAGTTTTATTTATTTTATATCCTGATATTTCCCCAAAATTCTTTATTAAATTCAGCAAGGTCAGAATTGATTTTTTAAGATTCGACATAAACAAAATTATGTCATCGGCATACAGGGAGATTTTATGTTCTGTTGGTCCAACTTTAATTCCATATATTTGTGACTGTAGACGTATCGCCATCGCTAAAGGTTCAATTGCCATAGTAAACAGTAAAGGTGAAAGTGGACAGCCTTGTCGACATCCTCTATTGATTTTTATTGATTTTGAAATATTGTTATTTGTTAGGATTTCTGCAGTAGCATTATTATATATTATCTGAACCCATTTTATGAAATTATTTCCAAGTCCAAACCTTTGTAAGACTTCAAAAAGAAAGGGCCATTCAACTCTATCAAAGGCTTTTTCGGCATCCAGTGATAAGAGAGCTGTATCCGGTGCTTCTTTATTAGAATAAATAATATTAAATAGTCTTCTTACATTATGGAAGCCTTGTCTTCCCTTTATAAAGCCATTCTGATCTCGATTAATAATATTTGGCAAAATTTCTTGTATTCGTCTTGCCAAAATTTTACAGATTATCTTAAGGTCGGCGTTTAATAGGCTTATTGGTCTCATATTTTCACATTTATTAGAGGGCTTACCTGGTTTTGGCAACAGTATAATTAAGACATTATTCATATATGATGGTAAATTACTATTTTGAAATGCTTCTAAAACCATTTCCAAAAAAGGTTTTGTTAATTTATTCTTAAATTTTTTATAAAGGTCAACTGGAAGACCATCTGGTCCTGCACTTTTTCCTGATTTCATATTATCAATAGCTAGTCCAACTTCTTCTTGACTAATTTTAGACTCCAGTATCTCCCTATTTTCATTTGGAATACACGGTATAAATAGTTCGTTCAAAAACCCATGTAGTTTTGTTAAGTCAGATTCATTTTTGGTATCATATAATTTTTCATAGTAATCTCTAAAGGCTCTATTAATTTCTAAAGGATCTATAACTACCTGTCCGTTACTTATAATACTGGTAATTGGTGTTTTAGATTCTAATTGTTTAATCTGCCATGCCAATAACTTTCCTGATTTTTCACCTTGTTCATAAAAAGATTGTTTCAATCTTAGAAGACTCGAGGCAGCTCTATTCGCTGATTTTTTGTCATATTCAGCTCTCAAAATCAGTCATTCGTTCTCCAACCTTGGATCTCTTCCTGCGTATACTCTTTCTTGGAGAATTTTTATTTTATGTTCCAATTGGACTCTCTCCTCTCGAGTCTTCTTAGATTTTGAACCTGTATAACTAATAATATGTCCCCTAATAAAAGCTTTGAAAGCCTCCCACTTTACACATGCTGATGTTTGTGTAGTATTGATATCAAAGAACTCATCTATCTGTTTTTCTATGTACTTAACAAATTCCTCATCCTGAAGCCATTTATGCTGAAATTGCCATCTACCTGGTTCCTTTGTCAATTTCTTATCTACATATATTAGACAGCAGGGTGCATGATCAGAGATCACGATGTTATCATAAAAACAGTTTTGAATCTTGGACCTTAATTCTGTGGAGATCAAAAAATAATCTATACGTGAGAATGTCTTGTAGGTATTGGAATAACAAGAGTATGCTTTAACTTGTGGTTTCATTTCTCTCCATATATCTATCAATTTCAATTCTTTCATAAAATGATTAATGGTCATCCTACATCCATTGTGCGTACAGTCCAGTCCTGTTGATCTATCTATACCGGGATTCAATGTACAATTAAAATCCCCTGCTATTATATGTTGCCCTGTAAGTGATGATAAGATAAGAAATAAATTAGCAAAGAACTTTTGATCATCTATATTGGGACCATATAAGTTCACCAAATTTATGTTTTCTAATAGCAAAGATCCTTGAATGATTACATATCTTCCAAATTTGTCTCCAATTACATTTTTCACTTGAAATGGGACTGATTTATGTATGAGAGTCATAACTCCCCTGGCTCGGGATGAAAATGATGAGATGAAAACATTTCCTTGCCATCTACTCCTAATTCTTTTTACATCTTCCTCTATTAGATGAGTTTCTTGTAAAAACACAATTTTTGAACCCATGTCTTTTATTTTATTCATAACTTGTTTAAGTTTTTTTAAATTTTGTAGACCTCTGCAATTCCATGAAGTTAAATTAAGATTAACGCTTTGATTTATGATCAATAGGGAGTTTGGGATTACCTTGCAGTGTAAACATGCTCAAACAGAAAAGCAAAAAAATGAGTGGTTGAACATTCACCCTACAAACTACACACAAACAAATTCCCCCTTCCCACATTTGTGGCAATCCCCCCAAAAACAAAAGAAAAATTCCGTCTCCCGATATAGCCATCGACCGTTCCACACCCACGAGGATCAGCCAAAGCCACTCCTCCTTCATCCTCCCAATCACCCTAACTCTACTGCTTTTAATAACGTAACATTAACTCTCTTCTGTAATTTTCCAATTTAACTCCAAAATTTTTTAGCAATTTTGTACTTTTTTTTTAATTTTTTTTTTTTTTAATATGTAATACAATCTATATTTTGTAATCTTGTTATATGCTTCTAATCAGTTAAATGCTCAAATATTCTACCCTATATTCTGTTCATGCTTAGCTCCCACCAGTCTCTTCCTGGATCTTCTTGATGAGCTCCTGCGCCTCCTCGGGGGTCTTGAAGATGTGTGTTCTGCCCTCATATGTGACCAGAAGTCTTGCAGGGTGAATCACTCCATGACGAATCTCAAGGTTGCGCAGTTCTTTGCGGATGGGGTCAAACTGCTTCCTTAATTGTTGGATTCCTGAGGCCAAATCTGGGTAGAACCGCACCTGCTGATCTTGGTATTTAATTTCTCCTTTGGCCCGCACCGCGTTGGAGATCGTCATCCTGTCTCTGTAGCTGAGAAACTTCATAATTAACGTCCTCGGTGCTGCCTTGTTACCTCTCGGTGGGCCAATTCGGTGGGAGCTTTCCAAGACGACTGATGATTTTAGCTCCGCGTTGTTCAGCGCCTCCGGGATCCACCCCTCCAAAAAGGAGCATGAATCACGACCTTCGGCTCCCTCCGGTAAACCCACCAGCCTCAGGTTGTTCCGTCTGGACCGGGATTCCAAGTCCAGAACGCTATTTTCCAGATCTTTATTTTTTTTTTCCAAAGTGCGCACCTTTATTTGAAGTCCGCTGATTTCATCCTCCGCACTTGAAACACGAAGCTCCGCCTGCGTCACTCGCTCCACGCAGTCACCCAACTCCTTTCTCATTGCATCCAACGCTGCCATAATCCCATCAAGTTTAGCGGAAAAGTCTGCTCTCATTGAGCTAATGGCAGCCAGCACTGCACCTGTGCCGCCACCGTCAGCAATTACCGCACCACCGCTAGTTTCATCCGCCATATCCGCAGCTTTTTCTACTGCGCCACAAACTTTAAAGTCCGTTAATTTGGACTGCTTCGGCGATTCAATTTTTCCCCTCCCTGATTTCCCAGCCTTAGTCTTCACCGGCATATCCTCACCCAAACGCTGGGAAAAGTTCTGTTCTAAATGAGAGAGTTATTTGCCGAATCTTTATTTCCAGGAGCAGAGCAGAGTGATACGTGTCCTTCTAGGCGGCCGCCATAACCGGAAGTCACCCTTTTACTTGTTAAAGGAAAGATTAAGTTTTAACCAGGTTGAGGCTTGGGCACTGTGGGCTCAGAAGTGGGCTGGCTCTGATAGGAAAACACCCTGATGGCAAATGTGACGATGGAAGCTTGGAAACCGTGTCTCATGTCACAATCCACTGCAAGAAATATGCTAGACAACAGAGGAAACTGTTGAGAGACCCGAGATCGGCCAGAGAAACTGTTTCTAACATGCACATGACTTTTAAGATGTGGCACACATATTTGAGTTGCTTAGGCTGCATATGTATATTACTGTTGCCTCACGTCTTAGAATGAACAATAAGTCTGGGTCTCCTGGGGATAACAGGAGGGTGCGAAATGTGATCTTTAGAGATGGCCTTGAGAGACTTCCTGACCACCAGGGTTTTAGGTGGAGGGGAGAAGACCTGGGGGATGATGTATTGTGTCTTGGGATTTAAAGACAATGTGACTCTGTACTTTGATGTCCCGGGTATAAAAAGGGCAGATGTGGGAGGATGGTTCTTTTTCTGTTTGAGAGGATGTTGGAGATACGTGAATGTTAATAAACCTGAATTGAGAAATAAACTCAGCCTCATCTTTTCACGCTCTCCACACTGGTGACCTTAAGACGTATCATGAGCAGAAGAAATTCCCCCGAGCCGGACTCGCCAGGAACCAGCCAGGCGAATGCAGTCTCAGTCAAACTACCAGAATTCTGGCAGGACAACCCGGACTCCTGGTTCTTCTTGGCCGAAGCTCAGTTCGCTCTCGGGGGAATAACGGCAGATGACACGTAATTCTACCACGTTATCGCCAAGCTCGACAACCGCACAGCTTGACATGTGCAGACCCTTGTACAGTGCCCACCCGCTGGCGACAAATACGGCGGGTTGAAGGCTGCGCTCAGCCAGCGTTTCACTCCCTCAGCCCAGGAGAGAGCAGAGAGATTCCTGGCCCTGAACGAATTGGGAGAAAGCACGCCTGTCAACCTGATGGAAGACATGCTGAGGCTGAGAGGCTCAGACGACGACGATTTCCTTTTCACCCACATTTTCCTGAGAACCCTACCGTCGGAGACAAGAGCGACCCTGGCAGGTTCACAGTTTGTGGCCCAGCGGGACTTCCGCGCACTGGCCCAGGAGGCACAGCGGATTCTCAACACCAGCAGACAGCGCACGGCCACCGCAGCAGCGACAGACCTCGGCGCGACGGCCGGGAATGGCAGGGGGCCAGAGGCAGCGGAGGCAGACCCACCAACAATGGCGGCGGTGAAGACCAAACATCGCGGAGGAGACGACCTCTGTTTTTACCATCGCCACTTCGCAGAGAGGGCACGCAAGTGTATACCACCGTGTCAGTTCAAGAACTCGGGAAACGCCAGAACCAGAACCAGAACCGGGGGTCGGTAGCAGCCGCGGCCCTCAGTGAACAGAACAAGCTGCTCTACTTGACGGATGCGCGTTCTGGGAGGCAATTCCTCGTGGACACAGGCTCCCAACTGAGTTTCATCACGCCAACCTATGCTGACCGGCTGGCAAGCCCCGGGAGTCACGGAGCATCGGCGGCGAACGGCTCGAGCATTAAGACCTTCAGTGAGAGGACTCTGCTGCTGTCCCTGCACGGCCGTACATATGAGTGGACTTTTATTATAGCTGCGGTGAGTTTCAACATGTTAGGTGCTGAATTTCTGTGCTCACATGGTTTGTTGGTTGATCTTCCTAATAGGCGCAGAGGAAATGCACTCTCTTTTCACTCTATTCCCTGTGCAGCTCGAGTGACCCCGCCCACAGCACAAGCCAACATCGCTACGGCAAGCGGTAAGTTCCACACTCTCCTCACTCAGTCTCCAGCACTCCCGGTTCCCACATTTTCAGCAGCCGTCGCTAAACACGGAGTGGAGCATTTTATTACTACCTCCGGTCCCCCCGTTTTTGCAAAAGCTCGGCGCTTGGATGCAGCTAAACTGACCATAGCGTGTGAGGAGTTCGCTAACCTTGAAAAGTTGGGCATCATCCGGCGTTCGAATAGCCCATGGGCTTCCCCGCTCCACATGGTCCCTAAAGCTGACGGCTCGTGGCGACCTT
The DNA here is from genome assembly GCA_020510985.1 of Pholidichthys leucotaenia. Classification (NCBI taxonomy): domain Eukaryota; kingdom Metazoa; phylum Chordata; class Actinopteri; order Cichliformes; family Pholidichthyidae; genus Pholidichthys; species Pholidichthys leucotaenia. Next base: position 269,865,639 of record CM035844.1, on the reverse strand, counting down.
GCGGTGATTTCCGCAGGTTGAACAATGCTACAGCGCACGACCGCTACCCAATCCCCCATATTCAAGATTTTTCCGTTCATCTGGCGGGGGCGCGCATTTTTTTCCAAAATAGACTTGGTCCACCGGTACCATCAAGTCCCAGTACGCGCTGAGGACATACCCAAAACAGCGGTAATAACTCCGTTTGGCCTTTTTGAGTTTTTGCGCATGCCGTTCGGGCTTAAAGGCGCCGCGCAGACGTTCCAACGCATGATGGACGCGGTGTTGCGCGATCTCCCTTTTGTGTTCGTCTACCTGGACGACATTTTGGTAGCCAGCGCGTCCGAAGAGGAACACGAAAAACACCTCACGGCAGTTTTCCGGAGGTTGGGAGAGCACGGGTTAATGATCAACCCAGCGAAGTGTCAGTTCGGGGTGACGCAGTTTGATTTTTTGGGGCACCGCGTCTCTCCAGAAGGAGCAGTTCCGCTGCCGGACAAAGTGCGCGCAGTAACAAATTTTCCCCAGCCACAAACGGTCAAAGCATTACAGGAGTTTTTGGGAATGGTGAATTTTTATAACCGTTTCCTCCCCCGCACAGCGCAGCTCATGCAACCACTGTATGCCGCGCTAAAAAAACAAAAACCCACAAATGCAATCGAATGGTCCCCGGAGCGGAAGCGCGCATTCTCGGAAGTCAAAACAGCCCTGGCAGACGCTGCGTTGTTGGCACATCCAGACCCAACGGCCCGCATAGCGCTCACTACTGACGCACCAGACGTGGCCATAGGGGCGGTAGTGGAGCAGCATGTTGCCGGGGCTTGGCAGCCGCTTGCTTTTTTCAGCAGGACTTTGCGCGATGCCGAGCGAAAATACAGCGCGTTCGACAGGGAGTTGTTAGCGCTCCACTTGGCCATTCGCCACTTCCAGTTCTGGCTGTAAGGTCGTCGTTTCACTGCGTTCGTCGACCACAAGCTGCTGACTTTCGCGATGTCCAAGGTTTCGGAGCCGTGGTCAGGCCGGCAGCAGAGGCAGCTGGCTGCAATTTCAGAGTTTACTACCAATATTCAACACGTAGCGGGTAAACTTAATGTAGTGGCAGACTGTCTCTCGCGCGCTGTAACTGCTCCAGTCCGCGTAGAGGTAGATTATACTGCCATGGCCGCGGAGCAAGCTAGCGGCGCGGAAGTACGCGCGGCCCCAGTCCACACAGGGGAAATCCCCCCCTCCTGGAGAGAAGGGGTCATTGCAGTCATACCTAAACCTGAAAAGGATAAACTAGAATGCTCCAACTACAGACCAATCAGTGTATTAAATCAGGACTAAAAGCTTTTTACCACTATCCTTGCCAAAAGGTTAGAAAATATGCTGACAGACTTAATTCATTTAGACCAAACAGGTTTTGTAAGACAAAGACAGACACAAGACAACATTAGACGCACTTTACACATAATTCATCATATAAAAAAATATAACTTAAATGCAGTCATATTGGGATTAGATGCTGAAAAAGCATTCGATTCGGTTGACTGGTCTTTCCTATATAGAATCTTATCCAGTTTCAATTTTCATAACAACTTCATTAGAACTATCCAGGCATTGTATAAAAAACCAACAGCTAAAATAAGGATTAACGGTAATTTATCATCATCTTTTGAGCTGGAAAGAGGATGTCGTCAGGGCTGCCTCTTGTCTCCACTGCTCTTTGCAATCTTCATAGAACCTCTGAGCCAATGGATAAGACAGAATCAAAAAATTCAAGGTATTACACTTGGTCAGAAGGAACATAAAATAGCACTCTTTGCTGATGACATTTTAATATACCTGGGGCAGCTGGACACCTCTTTACCAGAACTAATCTCAGTTTTTTCAGAGTATGGAGATTTATCGGGGTACAAACTAAACATGCATAAAACCCAAGTTTTAACATTCAACTATGACCCAAATCATTATTCACGAAGCAAACTCAAAACTAACTGGGAGATGGAATCTATGAAATATCTGGGGGTCAATATCCCGAAACAACTCAATTTAATTCAATTCAATGCAACTTTATTTATATAGCGCCATTTCACAACAACAGTCATCTCATAGCACTATCAACTGTAGGGGGAACCCCCACAGTTGCAGAAAGACCCCAGCAATCAGGCGATCCCCTGTGAGCAAGCACTTGGCGACGGTGGAGAGGAAAAACTCCCTTTTAACAGGAAGAAACCTCCAGCAGAACCAGGCTCAGGGAGGGGCAGTCATCTGCTGCGACTGGCTGGGGGGTGAGGGGATAGAGAAGAAGAAAGAACAGACATGTAGAGAGCAAACAGCACGATGGGGACTCCATCTATGGGAGAGAACAAACAAATGTTAATGACCAGCAAAAAAAAAAAATATTTCATTGAGAGTGAGGAAAGGAGTGAGGCCCAGTGCATTACTGGAGGTCCCCCGGCTGACTAAACCTATTAGCAGCATAACTAAGGGAGGGTTCAGAAACACATGATCCCTCCCTAATTGTAGGCTATATCAAAAAGGTAGGTTTTAGCCCTATTCTTAAAAACAGAGATCGAGTCTGACTCCCGAATCCAGATTGGCAGCTGATTCCACAGGAGAGGAGCTTGATAACTGAAGGCTCTGCCTCCCATTGTACTTTTGGAGATTCTAGGTATTGCAAGTAATCCTGCATTTTGGGAGCGTAGTGCTCTGTTAGGATAATACGGTAGTATCAGATCTTTTAAATAAAAAGGAGCCTGATTGTTTAGAACTTTGTAAGTAAGAAGAAGGATTGTAAACTTAATTCTAAACTCTATGGGAAGCCAATGAAGGGAGGCCAGAACCGGAGAGACATCACAGATTAGAGGGGGCATACCATCTTGCAGCACCCTGCTCTCCAGCCTTAACCCTGTTGGTCCAGACTGGAGCGCGCGCACGTCCGCGTCACTAACCTGCTCCGTGGCCATGGCTGTGTAATCTATCCCCACGCGGACAGGGGCAGCCACGGCGTGCGAGAGGCAGTCTGCCATTACATTCAGTTTACCCGACATGTGCTGGATATCGGTAGTAAACTCTGAGATCGCGGCCAGCTGCCTCTGCTGCCGGCCCGACCACGGTTCTGAAACTTTGGCCATCGCGAATGTTAGTGGCTTGTGGTCAACAAACGCGGTGAAACAGCGCCCTTCTAGCCAGAACTGGAAGTGGCGAATGGCCAAATGGAGAGCCAGCAACTCCCTGTCAAACGCGCTGTATTTACGTTCACTATCGCGCAAGGTCCTGCTGAAAAAGGCGAGCGGCTGCCAAGCCCCGGCTACATGCTGCTCCACGACCGCCCCTATGGCCACGTCTGACGCGTCAGTGGTGAGCGCTATGCGGGCCGTTGGGTCTGGATGTGCCAACAATGCAGCGTTTGCCAGGGCTGCTTTGACTTCCGAGAACGCTCGCTTCCGCTCCGGGGACCACTCGATCTTATTCGTGGGTTTCTGTTTTTTGAGCGTGGCATACAGCGGTTGCATGAGCTGCACTGCGCGGGGAGGAAACGGTTATAAAAATTCACCATTCCCAAAAACTCCTGTAACGCCCTGACCGTCTGCGGCCGGGGGGAGTCCGCTACCGTGCGCACCTTGTCAGGTAGCGGAACCGCTCCTTCTGGGGAGACGCGGTGTCCCAAAAAAATCGATCTGCGTCACCCTGAACTGGCACTTCGCTGGGTTGATTATTAACCCGTGCTCTCCCAACCTCCGGAAAACTGCCGCGAGGTGGTTTTCGTGTTCGTCTTCGGACGCGCTGGCTACCAAGATATCGTCCAAGTAGACGAACACGAAAGGGAGGTCGCGCAGCACCGCGTCCATCATGCGTTGGAACGTCTGTGCAGCCTCTTTAAGCCCGAATGGCATGCGCAAAAACTCGAATAGGCCAAATGGAGTTATCACCGCTGTTTTGGGTATGTCCTCAGTGCGCACTGGGACTTGGTGGTAACCGCGGACCAAGTGTATTTTAGAAAAAACACGCGCCCCTGCCAAATGAATGGAAAAATCTTGGATATGAGGAATTGGGGAGCGGTCATGCGCTGTGGCGTTGTTCAACCTGCGGAAATCCCCGCAAGGTCGCCACAAGCCGTCAGCTTTCGGGACCATGTGTAGCGGGGAAGCCCATGGGCTGTTCGAACGCCTGATGATGCCCAACCTCTCCAGGTTGGCGAACTCCTCGCGCGTTATGGCCAGTTTAGCTGCGTCCAAGCGCCGAGGTTTGGCAAAAACGGGCGGCCCGGTGGTGGTAATAAAATGTTCCACCCCGTGTTTAGCAACGGCTGCCGAAAATGTGGGGACCGTGAGTGCTGAGAACTGAGTGAGCAGTGTGTGGAACTTACCGCTTGCAGCTGTGACGTTGGCTTGTGCTGTTGGCCGGGCCGCTCGAGCTGTACAGGGAATAGAATCAAAAGAAAGTGCATTAACCAGGCGCCTGTTAGTGACATCAACCAACAAACCATGTGAGCACAAAAAATCAGCCCCCAATATATTGAAATTCAGTGTTGCTATGACAAAAGTCCACTCAAATATACGGCCGTGTAGAGAAAGAAGCAGAGTCCTCTCACCAAAGGTTTGCACCGGGCTGCACGGTGGCGCAGTGGTTAGCACTGCGGCAGCACAGTTTACCCTTGGCCGGGGGATTGTGGGGATCGTGGGATCGTGGGTTCGATCCCAGCCCCCGACCAACAGTGATCTGTGTGGAGTTTGCATGTTCTCCCCGTGTTGCGTGGGTTTACTCCGGGATTTCTCCGGTTTCCTCCCACATGCCAAAAACATGCATGTTAGGTTAATTGGCTGTTCTAAATTGTCCCTAGATATCTGTTTCCTATAGGCCCTTAGAATAGAGGGTTAGTATTAATGAAAGCGCTTTGAGTGGTCTTTGTGACTAGAAAAGCGCTATATAAGTGCAGGTTAGTTAGTTAGTTAGTTAGTTAGTTAATCTCCGAGCCGTTCGCTGCTGCCATCTCGGGGCCGCTGGAACCTGCCAGCCGGTCAGCGTAGGAAGGCATGATGAAACTCAACTGGACGCCTGTGTCCACGAGGAAATGCCTTCCCGAGCGTGCGTCCGTCAAGTAGAGCAGCTTGTTCTCCTCCCCGAGGGTCGCAGCTGCTACCGACCCCCGGTCTTGGCGTTTCCCGAGCGCTTGAACTGGCACAGTGGTATACATTTGCGTGCCTTCTCTGCAAAGCGGCGGTGGTAGAAGCAAAGGGTGTCTCCTCCGCGTTCCTTGCCCCCGCCGCTGCCGTCGTCAGTGGTCCTGCTACCGCTGTCCCTGGCTCCCCGCCATCTCCGGCCGTCACGCCGAGCTCCGTCGCTGCCGCTGTGGCCGCGCGCTCTCTGCTGGCATTGACAATCCAATGCGCCTCCCGGGCCAGCGCACGGTAGTCCCGCTGGGCCAACAACGGCGAACTGACCAGGGCCGCTCTCGTCGCTGACCGCAGGGTCCTGAGGAAGAGGTGGGTAAAGATGAAGTGGTCATCATCCGAGCCTTTCAACCTCAGCATCTTCTCCATCAGGTCAATGGGCGTGCCATCTCCCAACTCGGTCAGCGCCAGGAGTCTCTCTGCTCTCTCCTCAACCGAGAGAGTGTAGTGCTGGATGAGTGCAGCCTTCAACGCGCCGTATTTGTCGTTGGCTGGTGGCTGCTCCAGAAGGCTCTCCACATGCTGAGCCGTGTGGTTATCGAGCTTTGCGATCACATGGTAGAATTTCGTGTCATCTACCGATATTCCCCGGAGGGCAAACTGTGCCTCGACCAGGTGGAACCAGGAGCGCGGGTTGTGCTGCCAAAAGTCCGGTAGCTGGACCGTAACGGCATACGCTTGGCTGGGGGCTCCCAACGAGGCTGGCCCCGGGGAATTCTCTTCTTGCTGCATGCTACGTCTTGGGTCACCAGTGTGGAGTGTGTAATTGACGAGGCAGGTTTGTCTCGAAGCAGTTTATTACACGTCTCCAACATGAGCAAAGTAGAAAGAGAACATCTCAGAAAAAACCCGTCCCTTTTATACCCAGGTCTCCCCACAGCTCACAAGTCACATTGCATTCAAATCAAAAGTAACAATGCATTTCCTCTTTAATCCCTTAGCATCCCCCTTACAGTCTTTGGCCCACAAAGGATCCTCCAAGCAGTCTCTTGCATACCAAAGATTACACTTTCACAGCTTCCTGTTATCTCCAAGGAAACTCTGCATTTCGTTCTTATCTAAGATGTGAGGCATTATGTAAGGCATTAAGTAAGTCACATGTGTGGCTACAATATGGCCAGTCAGACCTGTTTGGCTACTAGAAAGTCTCATTGTAGATATGGAGCTACTCAGAGTAAAACTGAATAGAAAGAGTGTTGATATGAGGAGTGAATATTTGAGATATATGGATTATAAGTGGGCAGCACGGTGGCAGAGTGGTTAGCACTGTGGCAGCACAGCAACTCACCCTTGGCCGGGGGATCCTGGGTTCAGTCCCAGCCCCCAACCAACAGTGATCTGTGTGGAGTTTGCATATCCTCCCCGTGTCTGCATGGATTTATGCCACGATTCCTACGGTTTCCTCCCACATGCCAAAAACATGCAAGTTAGGTTAACTGGCATCAAACAGGGGATTCTAAATTGTCCTTAGATATGACTGAGAGTGAATGGTTGTCTGCCTCTCTGTGTTGGACTGGCGAGCTGTCCAGGGTGTACCCTGCCTCTTGCGCAAAGATGTTGGGATAGGCTCCAGCCCCCCCGTGACCCAAAAAGCATTAAACAAAAGAAGATAGGTGGATTATAAGTATAAAGACTGGGTGCAGATTTTACTGATGGGTCAAAGGACCCTCAAATGGAGATGACGGGGTCAGCGGTGGTGGTGCCAAGCTGTTAGGTGGGGATCAGCAAGAGGACAACTGATTTTTTTAAGTTTTTATGCTGTTGAACTGTATGCCATATTGATGGCATTAGAGTGGAGTGTAGCTGCAAGCTATAGGAGCATTCAGATATGTAGTGACCCTGTGTTGGCTCTGACAAGCATCAAGTCAGGTGTGGCTAAAAGATATGAAGGCCTAGTGTATGAAATACTGCACGTGTACTCAGGGGTAGTGAGGGAGGGAAAGAATGTCACATTCTCGTGGGTCCCAGCACACTCGGACGTCCCAGGGAACGAGAGAGCTGACAAGCTGGCAAAGGAGGCAACAAAGAAGGAAATGGTAGACACTGCGGCGGCATGAAATAAAGCGGCATTGTTGGAGGTTTTAAGTAGAGTTTTATTATCATACCGCCGTCACAAGCTCCGCTCCCGGCGCCGTGCATGCGCGCCGAGAGCGAGCCCACGGCTCTCAGAGAAGGAGAGGAGGCGGACACAAAGTCTGTGTCCTGCAGCAGAGGTTGAGAGAGAGAGAGTTTGCATTACAGAGTTGCAGCATATATACTCGACTACAACAATACATCAAGGGCATACCCCAGCAGTTGGTATGATCAAAGAGATAACAGAACAGGCATAAGACATTTGCATTTGAGAGACATATTGATCTCAGTCCCTAGGTCACAGTGAGGACAGGACGCATGAGCACAATGCATGAAAGGCAACCATTAACATCACAGAAGTGAGCCAGACGAAACGCGTCTGCCCGTAGACATTAATACACATTACACTGTTCTGTTATTTGCTCTAGCCGAGCGCTGTGTTTGACCAGTCTTTTTGTGGAGATTTACCTCAAAGCACATCTACATATGTAAGATGACAAGATGCATGAACACTTTAACTTCACGGCTGTAAACGCAGCATGCAGCGGAAAAACCCAGGAGTGCGAGCTGACTTCTCTATGTTCTGTCTGTGTGTTGTGGGGGTTTGAATTAAACCGCTACACTGCTCCCCCCCCAGAGGGAACGGTAGGGGACCGTGACCTCGATGTTGCAGTCTGGGCAGCGAGCAGGGAAAAGCTCTGTGCGGGGGGGGGGGGGGGTAGTACATGCTGACCGAGCGCAGGAAAATCGTTCGAGTGGCGCCGAAAGTGTTTGCTGCTCTGCGATGTCCCGTCTGAACATGCAGAGGTCAGAAGAAGAAAATTATTCTCTGGCTCCTCTCGTGGCCATGAAGAAAAGCGGGAGTGGCTGTAAGAAAAAAATAAACAAAAGCAGAGGGACTGGCGTGCTGGCTTTAGGTGCAGAAGCAACCCCAAAGCCCCCAGGAACAGCTGACGGCTGAAATCCCTTTGTGCCGTGGCTAAGACCATTAAAAAATCCAGTGGCGAGCTGCGTGCTTGCTTCAGGTGAACGAGCAGCCCTGAAGGTTCTGTGAGCAGCGGCGGAGGACGATGGCGGTCTCTGGAGCCGTTACTTGTCCCGTGCGTGATGCGCCGTCCTCGTAACTCCCCGGTGCGCGCGCGGGGGTTCCGTGCTTGGGTGGGCCGCTGGAGAGGAGAACCAGGGTGCAGAATCTTGGTGGAGATCGGCGCAGACGGCGCCGATAAAAATACAGGTTGAGCTGTGGCTGTAGATTGGCCATGGAGCGTTGGAGCAGTGAGAGGAAATAGACGATCTTTTGTCCCTCAGGCTCGTGCAGATGCGTTGGAGTGGTAAGCGGGAATACACGATCTTTGTTCCTCAGGCTCGGGCGTGGTGCGTTCAGGTCCACGCGTTGCGTTCTCCGCCGGCCCTGGAGGACGCCGTCGTGGAGAAGGGACGAGGTGCCCGCGCTCTCGTGTGGAGGAACTGCGAGTGCGGCCAGTCCAGCGTGGATGAGCAGATCTCAGACGTGCAGATCTCATCCTGAAGAACGGGTCACCAGTGCAGCTGTCCAGCTCAGAAGGTTGCTTCGCACAAAGCGTGTGCGTGTTCAAGGGGTCACCAGTGCGGCGGCATGAAATTATGCGGTGTTGTTGGAGGTTTTAAGTAGATTTTTATTATCATACTGCCGTCACAAGCTCCGCTCCCGGCGCCGTGCATGCGCGCCGAGAGCGAGCCCACGGCTCTCAGAGAAGGAGAAGAGGCGGACACAAAGTCTGTGTCCTGCAGCAGAGGTTGAGAGAGAGAGAGTTTGTGTTACAGAGTTGCAGCATATATACTCGACTACAACAATACATCAAGGGCATACCCCAGCAGTTGGTATGATCAAAGAGATAACAGAACAGGCATAAGACATTTGCATTTGAGAGACATATTGATCTCAGTCCCTAGGTCACAGTGAGGACAGGACGCATGAGTACAATGCATGAAAGGCAACCATTAACATCACAGAAGTGAGCCAGACGAAACGCGTCTGCCTGTAGACATTAATACACATTACACTGTTCTGTTATTTGCTCTAGCCGAGCGCTGTGTTTGACCAGTCTTTTTGTGGAGATTTACCTCAAAGCACATCTACATATGTAAGATGACAAGATGCATGAACACTTTAACTTCACGGCTGTAAACGCAGCATGCAGCGGAAAAACCCAGGAGTGCGAGCTGACTGTCTCTGTGTTCTGTCTGTGTGTTGTGGGGGGTTGAATTAAACCGCTATAGACACTAGGTTAAAACTGTCTAAGTCAGAGGGGAAAAGCAAATAATAACAATAATTAATCTTTATTTCAGACACACAAGTGGGCCCATATAGTATAAGGAATGGTAGGGGTATCAGGGAAACGATAAACAACACAGCAGCAATAAGAACAGCATAACAGTCTTTAAAAAGAGTTCTTGTAGAGGCTGTTGTGCTACTGATTTCTGAGAGCAGAGGTGCACCTGAGACTGCTCTTCCTAGGGCTTATCAGAGTCTGTATAGGCGCTTTTCCACTTGGAACCCAAAGGCCTTGTTTAGTACCGATCGGCCTCCATTGTCCGGTTTCCCACTCAGAACCCAAAGGCCTCACAGTTCGCTTTTTCGGAACAGTTCCAGTTTTATCGACACTATTTTCGGCACCGTTAAAAGCAGGTCCGAAGGGTACCGGCCCCGTTTCGTCACGCCACTGCTGGCCATTCATTGGTCTGTGCGTAGCGTCATGAGAGTGGGCGTTACGTGGGCATTACACTGACTTTCGAGAATCGCTTGCTGGTCGCCATTTGCAATTTTTCGTCAGTGAGCCCGCGAACAAGTGATATTATAAACCACAACGAGAGAATGGCTTAACAGAAATCAGCAGAAATCCAACACCGCAGTCCAGCAGAGTGTCCTGTGCGTTTCGGCTGATGACAGAATGCAGAGGGAAGCAGACTGAGCCTGCAGTGGTGCGCACAAGCAGACGCACCAGAAATTACACGGAGACGCACCGGGAATTAGACCCAGCCACCCGAATTGAATTGAATGGGCAGCCGCGACGCAGCCAACTTCAGCAGTTGAAGCCGTGATATTGTGATATACAGGATGGTGAGTGATGTGATATTCATGCTTTATGTTATTTTTTCCAACAGTGGAAAGTTCACTTAGGACAGACGAAAACTTAATCGTGTTTAAACGATGACCTAGCTTAATGCTATGTCCGTCCTTGTGTGTTGTTTTTTTGTGTTGGACAATATCCGATGAAATAAGCTAGTTGTAATCCTGGTAAAAAGTTTATTTTATTTATTTATTTTTTTTACATGTTGCACTTTCGTGCTGTGCATGTACTTAATTTGTGTGTATTTCATTGTAGAGTCCAAACAGGATCTGCTCAGAATGGCGACGTTTTGACACCAATGTATTTTGACAGGTAAACAACACATCATATTTATAGTCAAATCTTTTGCTTTTTAAAGCGAGGTAGTCGGATACGCAAAAGCCGATGGTGTATAGAACCCGTATATTCAATTCAATTCAACTTTATTTATATAGCGCCATTTCACAACAACAGTCATCTCATAGCACTATCAACTGTAGGGGGAACCCCCACAGTTGCAGAAAGACCCCAGCAATCAGGCGATCCCCTGTGAGCAAGCACTTGGCGACGGTGGAGAGGAAAAGCTCCCTTTGAACAGGAAGAAACCTCCAGCAGAACCAGGCTCAGGGAGGGGCAGTCATCTGCTGCGACTGGCTGGGGGGTGAGGGGATAGAGAAGAAGAAAAGAACAGACATGTAGAGAGCAAACAGCACGATGGGGACTCCATCTATGGGAGAGAACAAACAAATGTTAATGACCAGCAAAAAAAAAAATATTTCATTGAGAGTGAGGAAAGGAGTGAGGCCCAGTGTATTACTGGAGGTCCCCTGGCTTACTAAACCTATTAGCAGCATAACTAAGGGAGGGTTCAGAAACACATGATCCCTCCCTAATTGTAGGCTATATCAAAAAGGTAGGTTTTAGCCCTATTCTTAAAAACAGAGATTGAGTCTGACTCCTGAATCCAGATTGGCAGCTGATTCCACAGGAGAGGAGCTTGATAACTGAAGGCTCTGCCTCCCATTGTACTTTTGGAGATTCTAGGTATTACAAGTAATCCTGCATTTTGGGAGCGTAGTGCTCTGTTAGGATAATACGGTAGTATCAGATCTTTTAAATAAAAAGGAGCCTGATTGTTTAGAGCTTTGTAAGTAAGAAGAAGGATTGTAAACTTAATTCTAAACTCTATGGGAAGCCAATGAAGGGAGGCCAGAACCGGAGAGATATGATCTCTCTTTCTAGTACCTGTTAAAACTCTTGCTGCAGCATTTTGGATCAGCTGAAGACTTTTTAAAGATGTTTTAGGACAGCCTGATAATAAAGAATTACAATACTCTAATCTCGAGCTAACAAAAGCGTGGATCAGTTTCTCAGCATCACTCTGAGACAAGATGCTCCTAATCTTGGCAATATTACGCAAATGATAGAAGGCAGTCTTAGAAACAAATTTAATATGTGAATTGAAGGACAAATCCTAATCAAAAATAACTCCAAGGTTCCTCACAGAGCTATTAAGAGAAAGAGTAACCGCATCCAAACTGAAAGTTTGATTTGGAAAGGAATTTCTAAGGTTTTTTGGACCAACAAGAATGACTTCAGTCTTATCTGAATTTAATAGCAGGAAATTACAAGTCATCCAAGCTTTGATTTCCTTAAGACAGGCTTCTAACTTTGCTAATTGATTACTATCATCTGGCTTCATTGACAGGTATAATTGTGTGTCATCAGCATAACAATGAAAATGTATACAGTGCTTTCTAATAATGTTGCCTAACGGAAGCATATATAAACTAAAAAGAGTAGGGCCTAGCACAGATCCCTGTGGAACTCCATGACTGAGCTTTGAGTTGAAAGAAAACTCATTATTTACATGAACAAACTGGAACCTATCAGATAAATAAGATCTAAACCACTGCAACGAAGTTCCATTAAGTCCAACATAGTGTTCTAATCTATCAAGTAGAATATTATGATTGATAGTATCAAAAGCTGCACTAAGGTCTAAAAGGACAAGTACAGAAACTAGTCCATTATCAGATGCAATGAGGAGGTCGTTAGTGACCTTCGCTGAGGCTGTTTCAGTACTATGATGGATTCTAAACCCAGACTGAAACTCTTCAAGTAAACCATTTCCCTGTAGGTGGTCAAATAATTGTGTAGCAACAACTCTTTCTAAGATTTTTGAAATGAAAGGGAGATTAGAGATTGGTCTATAGTTAGCTAAAGCTCCTGGATCTAGCGTTGGCTTTTTGAGTAAGGGTTTAATTACAGCCGTTTTAAAAGCCTGCGGTACATGGCCTAAAGTTAATGAAGAATTGATTATATGAAGAATAAGGCTACCAATAAGTGGGAAGACTTCTTTAAATAACCTGGTAGGAATAGGGTCTAAAAGACAAGTTGAAGGTTTGGATGAGGAAACTATTTTGTCTAACTCACAAAGGTCGATTGGAGTAAACTCATCAAGACAGACATCAATAGAAGGAGTTGTAGTAGTTACAGTATTTAAGTTAACTGTGGGAAGAATCTGATTGATTTTATCTCTGATGGATGAAATTTTATTATTGAAAAAGTTCATAAAGTCCTGACTAGTAAGCTCTAAAGGAATGCTAGAATTGACAGAGTCCTGACTCTTTGTCAACCTGGCTACAGTACTGAAAAGAAACCTGGGATTATTCTTGTTCTCTTCTATTAATGCAGAGTAATAACTCGTTCTAGCTTTTCTAAGAGGTTTTTTATAAAATAAAAGATGATTTCTCCAAGCTAAATAGATTTCATCTAAATTAGTGGAGCGCCATAGTGGAGGCACTGCGGATTCTCAACGCCAGCAGACGGCCACCGCAGCAGCGACAGACCTCGGCGCGATGGCCGGGAATGGCAGGGGGCCAGAGGCGGCGGAGGCAGACCCACCGACAACAGCGGCGGTGAAGACCAAACATCGCGGAGGAGACAACCTCTGTTTTTACCATCGCCGCTTCGCAGAGAGGGCATTTAAGTGTATACCACCGTGTCAGTTCAAGAGCTCGGGAAATGCCAGAGCCGGGGGTCGGTAGCAGCCGCGGCCCTCGGTGAACAGAACAAGCTGCTCTACTTGACGGATGCGCGTTCTGGGAGGCAATTCCTCATGGACACAGGCTCCCAAGTGAGTCTCATCACGCCAATCTATGCTGACCGGCTGGCAAGCCCCGGGAGTCACGGAGCATCGGCGGCGAACAGCTCGAGCATTAAGACCTTCGGTGAGAGGACTCTGCTACTGTCCCTGCACGGCCGTACATATGAGTGGACTTTTATTATAGCTGCGGTGAGTTTCAACATGTTAGGTGCTGATTTTCTGTGCTCAAATGGTTTGTTGGTTGATCTTCCTAATAGGCGCTTAGTTAATGCACTCTCTTTTTACTCTATTCCCTGTGCAGCCCGAGTGACCCCGCCCACAGCACAAGCCAACGTCGCTACGGCAAGCGGTAAGTTCCACACTCTCCTCACTCAGTTTCCAGCACTCACGGTTCCCACATTTTCAGCAGCCGTCGCTAAACACGGAGTGGAGCATTTTATTACTACCGCCGGTCCCCCCGTTTTTGCAAAAGCTCGGCGCTTGGATGCAGCTAAACTGACCATAGTGCGCGAGGAGTTCGCCAACCTTGAAAAGTTGGGCATCATCCGGCGTTCGAATAGCCCATGGGCTTCCCCGCTCCACATGGTCCCTAAAGCTGACGGCTCGTGGCGACCTTGCGGTGATTTCCGCAGGTTGAACAACGCTACAGCGCACGACCGCTACCCAATCCCCCATATTCAAGATTTTTCCGTTCATCTGGCGGGGGCGCGCATTTTTTTCTAAAATAGACTTGGTCCGCAGGTACCATCAAGTCCCAGTACGTGCTGAGGACATACCCAAAACAGCAGTAATAACTCCGTTTGGCCTTTTTGAGTTTTTGCGCATGCCGTTCGGGCTTAAAGGCGCCGCGCAGACGTTCCAACGCATGATGGACGCGGTGTTGCGCGATCTCCCTTTTGTGTTCGTCTACCTGGACGACATTTTGGTAGCCAGCGCGTCCGAAGAGGAACACGAAAAACACCCCACGGCAGTTTTCCGGAGGTTGGGAGAGCACGGGTTAATGATCAACCCAGCGAAGTGTCAGTTCGGGGTGACGCAGATTGATTTTTCGGGGCACCACGTCTCTCCAGAAGGAGCAGTTCCACTGCCGGACAAAGTGCGCGCAGTAACAAATTTTCCCCAGCCACAAACGGTCAAAGCATTACAGGAGGTTTTGGGAATGGTGAATTTTTATAACCGTTTCCTCCCCCGCACAGCGCAGCTCATGCAGCCACTGTATGCCGTGCTAAAAAAACAAAAACCCACAAATGCAATCGAATGGTCCCCGGAGCAGGAGCGCGCATTCTCGGAGGTCAAAACAGCCCTGGCAGACGCTGCGTTGTTGGCACATCCAGACCCAACGGCCTGCATAGCGCTCACTACTGACGCGTCAGACGTGGCCATAGGGGCGGTAGTAGAGCAGCATGTTGCCGGGGCTTGGCAGCCGCTTGCCTTTTTCAGCAGGACTTTGTGCGACGCCGAGCGAAAATACAGCTCGTTCGACAGGGAGTTGTTAGCGCTCAACTTGGCCATTCGCCACTTCCAGTTCTGGCTGTAAGGTCGTCGTTTCACTGCGTTCGTCGACCACAAGTCACTGACTTTCGCGATGGCCAAGGTTTCGGAGTTGTGGTCAGGCCGGCAGCAGAGGCAGCTGGCTGCAATTTCAGAGTTTACTACCGATATTCAACACGTAGCGGGTAAACTTAATGTAGTGGCAGACTGTCTCTCGCGCGCCGTAACTGCTCCAGTCCGCGTAGGGGTAGATTATACTGCCATGGCCGCGGAGCAAGCTAGCGGCGCGGAAGTACGCGCAGCCCCAGTCCGCGTGGGGATAGATTATGCAGCCATGGCCGCGGATCAGGTTAGCGATGCGGACGTGTGCGCGCTCCAGTCTGGACCAACAGGGTTAAGGCTGGAGAGCAGGGTGCTGCAAGATGGTATGCCCCCCCAATCTGCGATGTCTCCACTGGACGACCATGTCCGGTGGTGCCGGCCACGTGGCACCGCCGTGTTTTTGACTCGATTCATTCTCTGGCGCACCCAGGGATGCGTGCATCGGTTAAAATGGTAGGAGAGAAGTTTGTGTGGCCGAGCCTGCGCAAGCACGTTAAGGAGTGGGCAAGAGCCTGCATGGCTTGCCAGCGAGCTAAAATACACAAACACACTAAAGCCCCCTTAGAGTCGTTTCACATCCGGGCCAAGAGGTTCGATCATGTGCATGTCGACCTCGTAGGCCCCCTCCCGCCGTTACAGGGGTGCACACATCTTTTGACAATGGTGGACCGCACCACGCGTTGGCCTGAAGTGGTCCCACTGGCATCAACCACAGCCGAGGAGGTGGCGCGTGCGTTTTTAACGGCTTGGGTAGCGCGTTTTGGAGTTCTGTCGGATATTACATCCGACAGAGGTCCTCAATTTGTTTCCGAGCTTTGGTCAGCGATGGCCCGCAGCCTGGGGGTAACGATCCACCGCACTACCGCGTACCACCCCCAGGCTAATGGTTTATGCGAACATTTCCATAGGTCATTGAAAGCAGCCCTCAGAGCGTCGCTTACGGATGCAAATTGGGTAAACAGACTACTGTGGGTTTTATTGGGGTTGCGTTCTGCACCTAAAGAGGACTTAAAAGCCTCCCCAGCTGAGTTGGTGTTTGCGCAGCCACTCCGGCTGCCCGGGGAGTTTCTCCCAGATAATCCTGCGCCAGAGTGCCCCCCTGCTCAGCGGTTACTGAGCGACACGGGAGCCAGCATGCTTCCTGGCCCCGTTCATCACAGTTTTCCGCGCGTTTTTGTACCTAAGGCTTTAAAAAATGCGGAGTTTGTTTTTGTCAGACACGATGCTCAGCGCCCAACCCTGCGACCACCTTATGATGGACCATATAGAGTGCTGGAAACAGGTGATAAGCATTTTTTGCTAGATTTGGGGGGCAGGAGGGAAACAATTGGCATAGACAGACTCAAACCTGCTTTTGTGATGGCTGACGAAGCTGTGCAGTTGGTGAGGGCTCCTCGACGCGGCAGACCTCCCAGGGAGCATGCCCCAGAGCTCCCACAGGGATTGACTAACAGTTCTCATCCTCAGATAGCAGATTCACAGCAGGATGGTGCCACGGGAGTGGTAAAGCCCGCTTACAGCAAGTTCGGAAGACGGTTAAAGCCCAAACAGCACGTGGACTGATGTTTGTGATTTTATCATGATATGCAGACTGTGTTGTATTGTTTCATCTTCGACGTTTGGGGGGGGGTCATGTGGCACACATATTTGAGTTGCTTAGGCTGCATAGTGCAACGTCGGGGCCATTTTAAGGGGGGCAGGGATTTCCCAGCATGCTTTGCCAGTTGAAAACGTTACTCTGTGTGTGTATTAAATGTGTTATTACTGAGTTATACTGCTATGTCATTATAACTGCGTTATAATGACCCAGCAGTGTTTAGCAGGATTAGGGCAAGATGTATCATGTGTGTGTAACCATGATTGAAATGGAGGTCTGGGAGAATGACCTCCCCTCCTCTCTGTGCTCAGAAGTAAGTTGGGGGGTTGGTGGTGTGTAAAATAAAGCCTGTTCATCATAACCATCTTGCTCCATTTTCTTTGTGTGAACCTTGCAAACGTCACACTGGTGTCAGAAGTGGGATGGAGCAAGATGAGGATCCAGGCGGAGGTCCAACGGCCAGAGCGGTTCATCGCTCGGCTGGAAACGGAGCGTAGAGCTGAGACGTCGGCCCATGGAGTAGATCGCAGCGATGGACGGAGCAGCGGACTCGATGGGGCTGCTCTGCCTTTTTCAAGGCAGAACGGGCCGAGCAAAGCAAACCAGCCCTGTTTCCCGCCCTTTTCAGGGCAGGATGGGCTGGCGATTCCAGAGCAATTAGGAGCAGCGATTGACCGGGATATGACCGTCCCATCCATCCAGCAGAGGGCCAAGATTCCCCGCTACAACGGCGAGAACCTTTTGGATGACCACCGGGCCCAGGTCGAGTTGGCTGCCGCGCTGAACGACTGGTCATCGGAGGAAACCACCATGCTGAGAGCGAGTGGAGGAGGAGCTACGGCAGATAACAGCAGCGCGTGCACGAAGGAGACAGCGGCGGCGATGCGAGGAAGGGGGGCTTCCGCTGCACAGAGCCAGAGTACATCGCATGGTACTGCCCCGCACACACCGCACGACAAACTGGCCCCTCTCCGACTTTACATTAGAGCGAGGTGGCATGGACGGAGAAAAAGCCGCCTCCTGCAGATGCTTCCCCCGGCGGTGATGTCACAGAGGCCTTTGGAGCGCAGCAGCAGCGGAGCAAGCAGGACAGATCCGGTCTTTTCCCGGGCTCGGCAGGGGCTGGACGCCTGGACGCGGGCCAGCGGCCGCCTGGGAGGTCCTGGCAGCGGTGGGAGTCATGGGACTCCCGCTGCCAGAGGAGGAACTGTGCCTAGTCCTACCGCCACCCGCAGATGCTTTCCCTTTCGGTGACGTTACGGAGGCCCTCGGCGCAGCAGCGACGCAGCGGTCTCCCAGCCGGCCGCCTGGGAGACCTGGCAGCGGTGGGAGTCGGCCGGAGCGGGCATGGGACTCCCGCTGCCAGGGAAGGGACTGTGCGTGGTCCTACAGAGGCTGTCAGATGTGTCCATCTGCCCGCTGTTGGCCAAACCGGAACCCTACCCCAACCAGATACTCCGACCGAGACTCAGATGGCCCGTGCATGCCGCCCCGGCACCGGGCTGACTCGCGTTGGATTTCTGAAAGTGGACTTTGAATTTTCTGGGGACAGAAACCAGTCCAGTGGGGGGGGGGCAGTGTAACGTCGGGGCCATTTTAAGGGGGGCAGGGATTTCCCAGCATGCTTTGCCAGTTGAAAACATTACTCTGTGTGTGTATTAAATGTGTTATTACTGAGTTATACTGCTATGTCATTATAACTGTGTTATAATGACCCAGCAGTGTTTAGCAGGATTAGGGCAAGATGTATCATGTGTGTGTAACTATGATTGAAACGGAGGTCTGGGAGAATGACCTCCCCTCCTCTCTGTGCTCAGAAGTAAGTTGGGGGGTTGGTGGTGTGTAAAATAAAGCCTGTTCATCATAACCATCTTGCTCCATTTTCTTTGTGTGAACCTTGCAAACGTCACAATATGTATATTACTGTTGCCTCACGTCTTAGAATGAACAATAAGTCTGGGTCTCCTGGGGATAACAGGAGGGTGCGAAATGTGATCTTTCGAGATGGACTTGAGAGACTTCCTGACCACCAGGGTTTTAGGTGGAGGGGAGAAGACCTGGGGGACGATGTATTGTGTCTTGGGATTAAAAGACAATGTGACTCTGTACTTTGATGTCCCGGGTATAAAAAGGGCAGATGTGGGAGGATGGTTCTTTTTTCTGTTTGAGAGGATGTTGGAGATACGTGAATGTTAATAAACCTGAATTGAGAAATAAACTCAGCCTCATCTTTTCACGCTCTCCACAAAGATATACAAAGATATAGAGTGATGATAATCAAGTCAGTTTATTTATTTAGCGAATGCAAAGTCCTTAAGCCAAGCAGTTGCCTCCTGGTTTGCTGTATGGAGGGTGTGTAATCCTCCTTCCAGTCTTTGGAGCGGGCAAGCCTCTATGATGTGTTCCATAGTTTGCTCCTCTCCACATCCGCACAGTGGGCTAGGGTTACTGCCCCATCTGTGAAGGCTGGCCAAGCAGGGGCCATGTCCAGTCCTGAAGCGATTGAGTGTAGACCACTGTCTCCTTGGGAGGTTGGTGCCCGGGACCTGTTGGTTGGGGTTTATCACCGGCTGTTTGTTTGGGACCTCCTTGGTCTCCCATTCCTCTTGCCAAGCTGTCTGGATGGTAAAGTCAGCTGGGGGAGGGTTTTTCCAAATCGGCCGTCTGGGTGAAAGTCGGGCAGTGGGTGGGGTGTAGATATCTGCATGGATTGGTAAGTGAGGAAAATCTTTAACTTTTTGGAGCATCCTTTGAGTTAATGCTGCTCGCCGGATGTGTGGAGGGGCTATGTTTGACAGTACAGAGAGCCAGGGGAGTGGTGTTGAGCGGATTGTTCCAGTTATAGTTCTCATGGTTGAGTTGAGCTGGGTGTCTACATGGTGTGTGTAAGATGACCTGGACCAGACAGGGGCACAATATTCTGCTACAGAGTATGAAAGGGCCAGTGCTGAGGTGCGCAGGGTGGAGACTGCCGCCCCCCATTTTGCACCAGTGAGCTTGCAGAGCAGGTTGTTTCGTACTTTCACCTTAGCAGCCGTCCCCTTTAGATGTTCCTTGAAGGATAAGGTCCTACCATCAAGTCAGTGGCGGTGATGCACCTGTAAGCTGGTTGCCAACTGCCATCCATCCATCCATCCATCTTCTACTGCTTTTCTGGAGGTCCGGGTCGCGGAGGCAGCAGTTCAAGCAGAGCAGCCCAGACTTCCCTCTCCCCAGCCACCTGCTCCAGCTCTTCAGAGGGGATACCAAGCCTTGGTATCCCCTGCCAACTGCCAACTGCCAATCAAATCTAAAAGAAGAAGAAGAGGAACATCACGCTTTGATGAATCTGGACAGCTGGAGTAAAGTTAAAAAACTATTGGAGTTTCTGCACAGAACTGGATTGTATGGGAGAATTTAAGATACAGCTGCCAACCTGATGTATGAACTGTGGAGGGCAGCAATACGCCACTGATGCGTCTAGTCTGCCTTACCCAAGAAGAAGAACAGCAGCTGCTCGCAGCAACATGGTGAACATGTGTTTTCATTATGGTGAATCCCTCCACATGTATGAAAGTGATGCCGGATTATTCAGACTGTCTCTTTGACTTCTTCACATCATGACTCCGTGTGGCTGTTATTGAGATTCAAAGCGGTAACCGAAGAGAACCGTAAACCGTCTGATTCTTCAGTGGACTTTAATACAGTAGCCTGTTAGCCTGTTAGCTCTGGCTGCTCCCTCCATGGAAGAAGGCTGCGGTTTTCCTCCTGAATGAGTCTCTTCGTGGTCTTTGCAGGAGAAAATCAGCACAGACGGACCTATCTAGCTTCCATGTGGTCGGTGTGGGTGGTTCTGCTGCTGTTCTGCTCCTCATGGATGAATAGCTGACGTAGCTCCGTGGAGACCTGCCATTGATGGTCTGTGCTGAGTGCTGGAGAACAAAGCACCGACGTGGAAGTGTGAGGACGAAGAGAAACCATGACTTCAGTTTCCACTATAAAATCACACAGACTGGGTATGTAGAACTAACGAGGCTTTGACAAGATTGTTGGTTTGTTTACTGCTCAGACAGAATGTGACTTTGACCAACGATAAAACTCACAATTTGTGAGAAAAAGCTGTTATATTTAAGGTAGACAGTTTTAAATTTACAAAAAGTCTCTACATAGTCAGCCATAACAGAAAACTTCATCAACTTGACAGAAAAGTTGCTAATTTATGAATTTCAAATATCTTGGAAAAAATCAAGTTTAAGTGACAAAAAGTTAAAATTCAGCAGCAAATGTCTGTAAATTTCCAATAAAAGTCAGATCTACAGGGAAAGATTTCTTGTTGAGAGTAACAAGGCAGTCAGAGACAGCAGACTTTAGCCCCGATATAAGCCACATTTCCACTATATAGTTCTGCGCTACTCTTTTCTTTTCTTTACTACTTGTTTCTCCCGCGGCTGCGCCTCCATCACAACCGCGGAAAGCCGAGTATTGCTGGGGTGGGCGGGATCGAGGTGGCGCTACACTCCTGACGTAGTAAAGGACGCGACCGACTCCTCAACAACACAGAAAAAAATAGCAGATTACGAGCGGAGGATTTCCACGGTTTTTAACACAATGAATGTCTTTAACGAGACAAGAGAATTTTACAGGAGAAGACGACGTGGATTGAGACAACACACATTGGAGCAGGAGAGGAGAATAGCGGTTGCCCAGGAGGAATCTGAAGCAGCTGCATATGAAGCAGAGATCATTTCATTTGTTCAGTGTTCATGTGCATACATATGTCAAACGTGTTTTTTAAATAAAATGTTGTGCACTTTTAAACTACGTCGCCTCTGTTGTTCAAAACGGTTAAATGTTAACAGACGGTTAATTAAATGCTGAAACACCGGGGTAATTTAAAATAATGCAGAAGCTTAATCCTAAACCCCTTTAACTTAGCAAATAATTTATAATATTATAAAAAAGCCAATCCAAATCTAGACCCATTTTGTGTATTGTGTAATAATGACACACTGATGATAAACTGACTTCCCAAAAAAAGCAGCAACTAGACAACGCACTTTTGGTTTGATGGAATTGCCAATTGACCTTGGAATTATATGTGGAAACTTGTTATACTTCCAGTTAACTTTAACTTACCAAATAATTGATATCATAAAAAAGCCAATCCAAATCTAGGCCCATTGTGTATCATTTGAGTATCATTTTTCCCATCTATTGTTATTTATAAGGGTTATCTGTTCAGTGGTGGCTAATTACACACTAAAACAACGTAGAAATGACTCCAAAAAAAAAAAAATGCTGCAGCTAGACAACTCACTTTTGGTTTGATGGAATTGCCAATGAACCGAGAAATTTTATGATGAAACTTTTTTTTAATCCTACTAAATACTGTGACATTGTCACACTGCCCAACACCAAATTATAATTTTCTTTTTCAAACCAAAGATCACTATCGATCTATTGAATCACAATAGCATAGGTTTATCATATACATGTCAACGTTTACAACATCGAAAATGTTATATTTGGGTTTACATGTATGGGTATTTTCGGTTTATATTATACTAGACTGCTTATAATTTATTGGAATTCTCAGAATTTGGAATGCCGATATAACATTCAATTCACATGTACTTACCTTTTACCTAATTCAACTTTTACCTTTATCAGTGTCTACTGCTGAATGTAAATTACACCTGTGCAACTGCTTACAATTTTACTTAAAAACTGTACCCAATGTAGAGCAATGGATACAGCAGTGGTAATATTTATTAAATTTAACAATAACAATTACATTACCATTAAAAATCTTGACACCTTTATGGCTGAACAGCAGGATTAGGGTCATATGAGGCAATGGAATGTGTATGTAATTATTCGCCTTTATCATCCAGTGTTATAATATACAAACCACACTTTTATCCAAAAGACTAACATTTTATTACATTACAAATATTCCCAAAACATGTTTACAAATGGGGAGCTTTCAGTACTTCGACCAGACTGCCAAAATGGTTTAGGAAGGATCCGTGGAAGGAAGCCGTCTCTGTCAGCTCATCCCTTCTTAATGCGGCTTCCTGCTGCTGGGCTAACTGCAGGTGTCTTTTGCGCTGTTCGTGCTGCCGTTGATGCTGTTCGAGCATCCTTTCATGGATCCGCATCTCCTCAGCATGATTCTGGGCCATCAGTGATGCAAGGTCTGCAGTGTTGTTGGACCTTTTCAGCTTGCCTATATGAAAGACAGAAGTCATTGTATTTAGATAACACCGGATCAAAACATGTCAGAAAAAATATTACGGAATTAAACTGTTGAAAGCCTGTGGTGGGATGCTTCGTTGCTGTATTTAAGCTCAACTGTCATGTTGTTGCCCCTCAGTAGAGTGGACTTCATTTCAAAAAGGATTAATTGTAAAAAGTATTTTGATTTAATGGGTTATTTTTAAAAGAATTTCTTTGTACTGTGGCCTCATAAATCAGAATGGGTTAATAGTGTTAGCTGACTTGAAGAATTTCAATCAAGCATTTTGATTTGAAGTCGGTACATGTGGTCCTTTTTTTTTTTTGTGAAAATACAACAGTATTTCCACCACCAACACACCTATAACACTGGGCCACTGTGGCTATGAACACCCCTGAATCTAGTATTTTTATAAACGTAGAAAGACATTTTAAATTCCTTATGATGCGTCTGTAGAAAATAACAATCACATATAAAAACAACCGGGTGGTAATTTTCAGTTTGTTGTGCCTTACCAGCACTTGAGCGGGAGATGCCGGGGCAGTCCAGTGAGGCGGACCCCAAGGGATTTGAAAACTGTGTATAGAAGGAAAAAACACACAACAAAGTGCAACATGTACCGCAAACACAAAACTTTTTAACCAGAATACAATAAGCTTACGTCAGCGTTTTGTTCACGTGAATACTGAAATAAAAGCGCGATTCAGCAGCTTGATGCGAGGTAGCAGCAAGGTACAGAGGTAGCTAGCTATTAGCGGGCTAGCCATCACCACAATTGCCCACAATCAAACAACTTTCTTTATTGCTTAAATAAAGTGCGCTTTTGACCGAAAGGCAAGAAGACGGACAATAACAAAACAACACTCACCGTCACCGTTTTCCAGTTCCGTGGCCGTGTCGAGTCCAAATTCTCTGCCATAATAGCAGGCCGGACACTTCCTGGTATATTGTTTCATTGCGAGTTGCCACACCAACTCGCTCTGGATGTAGTCATCGGCTACGAGGGACAGAAAAGTCCGCACCTCCTCGTTTGTTCATGGAATAAACTTGCGCGTGGACATCGTTATATGAGAACACAATTGTGAATCCAGTCACCGCAGTTACTCGCTGAAATTACAAATGGCGGTCGTGTAGCTTCAACAGAAAACAAAACGGACGCGTTTGGTGACGTTACGCCCTGACCAATCAGCGTTTAGCAGTCGATTGACGTCAATTCACACCTCGCTTTTCGCTCGGCTGTACCCTGCCTCTGAACAGGCACGAAAATCATAACGGTTAAACCGTGAGGACTTGGGTGGAAATGGCGAAAAACCGAAACAAGTAAAAAAAAGTAAAGCCCAGGTGATACTGGTGGAAATGGGGCTATAGTGTTTCCACTAGAGGAGCAGTGGGTCTCTGCTGCTGAAGACACTTTTATCTCAGAGGCTTCATAGGATGAACTTTCTTTCTTTGTGCCAGAACCATATTCCAGCACCTTTCTTGTGTCTCTTTGTCCCTCTAGATGTCCCACAGCAAAATGATTTTAACCAGGAGGAGGTTCTGGATGAGCAGCAGCTTCTAAACCAGGAGAGAAACTTTATTGTTGTTCAGGTGGGAGCAGATTGTTCCCAGATTAAAGAGGAACAGGAGGACGTCTGCAGGGAGAGCAGTTTGGACTGAAGCAGGAGACCCAAACCTTTGATGAAGGTTGGTGCAGGTCAAGGTTCCACTCAGTGATTGATGAGACAGAAGAAGTGAAGTGAAAAATGACATGAGGACAGTCAGCCTGAGGAAAGACAAAGTAGTTGTAGATCAAAAAGTTCTAACAAAAAAGACAAAAATGATGTAATAAAATAGAATTGAAACTCTGTAGACTTAAAGTAAATGACGTGGATAGTTAAACAGTCCCTCCAGGATTTCGTGAGATTTCTTTTTCTGTTGTTGCGTTAAGTTGTGGGACTGTCCTTGGGGATTGCCTGAATCGCACATTGGCTCATGTCCAGACTGGCGATTCACAGCTTTAAAACTCACTGACAAGATGTAGTAGTGACTTTTACCTCTTTAAGACGTATAAACTGTTACAACACTAGCTGTAATATTAGATTCACTTGTGTTTTGTGTGGTTTTACGGCGTGTCTGGACACATGCGCTCCCGAGACAGAGGTGCTTTCAGGCAGGCGGATGTTTTTCAACACAAAGCCGGCACTTCATACATGTGGTCATTACGGAAACTCGAGGAGACGTTCACCGGCGGGCCAGGGGAGACGGAGGAAGGAATGATGTGGGAAAACTCACAGGTGCGTGTTTTTTTAAAAAATCACACTCTGTTTTTTGCTGATGTGTTCGGTAGATATTCACTGTAAACACAGAAGTGAGTGCGGTGCAGCGCCGCATTTGATTGGTCAGACTGATGACGTACACATATGCACGCTTCTGAGGGACAAATTTGATTGGCTGAAGTTGACAACAATTGGCCAAAATTGCAGTAAAGCTGCGGTGATTGGACAAAATTCAAATTATGCAGGACCTGCTGAAGTCGTGGGAATTGGTAGAATCGCAACATTGTAAAATCCTGGAGGTTCTGGTTAAATGACAAAATGAATATGTAATATAGAAAAATGACCAAATACCTAAATATTCAATGATGGGACATAAATCCAGCCTGGATTGAAGGGCTCAATATAAAGGAGTCCAACCCACCAGCACGACTTAAACAAGGTTTCTTAGAAAAAAGCTAAAGGTGGTGAACAGCAGTTCTGCAGTCATGGCTTCCATGCTGAGAAGAGACAGAGGTGGAACCTAACCAGGCCCTGATCAGCAGCCACAGATCACAGGATCCCACAGGTGTCCCCAGGTTTGCTGAAAAAGTGACAATGAATAAGATGAGGAGTGAGAATCTCAGCTGTATTTCTGTATCAGCGTTTGACCTCTGACATTGCCAACAAAGGGTATATAACAAAGTATTGAGATGAACTTTTGTTATTGACCAAATACTTATTTTACTGAGGAATTTACCAATTAATTCATTAAAAATCCTTCAATGTGATTTTCTGGATTTTTTTTTCTCATTTTGTCTCTCATAGTTGAGGTATACCTATGATGAAAATTGGAGACCTCTCTCATCTTTTAAGTGGGAGAACTTGCACAATTGGTGGCTGACTAAATACTTTTTTTCCCCACTGTACATCTGTCATCAAAGTGCTGCAACTATTGGACTGTTTGCTTTAAATTGTGACTACTTTTGGGTCAGGAAAATCTTTAGTCGGGGCAGCTCTGGTCTTTCTTGTGTTTCTTCATCCCTCTGTTCTCTGAAGAGAAGCAGTTAGAACTTCAGTGAGGGCTCCATCAGGTCATTCCTTCTGACTGGATTATTGCTACTTTCAAAATCAAAAGAAAAGACAAACAATGATATTTGCCACCTGGAATGTAAGAACACTGATGATCAAGGAAAATGATGACCCATTGTTTCCTCTGGCTTCAACACCTTGGCGCAGTGGCAACATATTTTTCCGGGGGGGGGGGGGGGTTTAAACATACCGGAATATGTTAATTTTATACTATTTATTTCTTTTTAAAATTTTACACCGTAACGTTGCATATGGAACTTACCATTTGAAGTATTGTACAACCGAGGCTTGAATATTGGGCCAGTTGGGGTCCCACCCAGACATCCTGAGTTTAGACTTTTTAGTGGTGTCATCCTTCTCTCCTTCCTCTGCCTGAACACTTTCCTGTCCTTGGCTCCTCTCTTCTGTCTCATCTTTCCCTCTCTGAGCTCTGTCTAATTCAGCTTCTCTCTTTGTATATGCTGGTATACAAACAGGTTAGAAAATATCAAGTGTCATGTTTTGTCCTGCAGGGGTTTTTTGTCATGGTTTACATAAATGACAAAAATACGTGTATTTTTTGTATTTTTATTCTAGTGCCCCCCCCCCCCCATCGAGAGAGTAGGGAAGGGAAAGAAACATTCATAATAGTAATGTACTCATGCATACTTAAATTATATGATCAGGTGGGTATAGTAGCCATAAATTCTACTCATGTAAAAGCAGTGCTTTGAAATTAATAATTATAAGCAGACAACCAAAAATTTCTAATTGAGTTAAGGGTACAAAGAGCAGCCACTTAAACACTTGAGTAATGACTTCAGTCTTGAAGGTTTGAGGTTTTTCTCCAAAATTTATAACAATTTTCTTAAAGTTTTCTAGTTTTCTCTGTAAATCTAAAATTGAAACTGTTCCTCAAATTTGTAATTTCCTCTTGTAAAATTGACTTTTCTTGTACATTTGAAACTTTATTATAAATTTGTGGATTATTTTATGACTAATTTTTGCACGTTTTTTCAAATAAAATTACTGTTTTTTTTAGATAAATTTGAAACAGACTGTGGTATTTTTTTTTTTTTACTTTTTCCTGATAACAATTTACATTTTTGACCATAATTTTGCAGTCAGAACAGAACAATAATTTAAGATGAGATCAGCCTTTATTAGTCCCACAATGGGGAAATTCTAGGATTGCAACAGCACAGGGATAGCAACACTCAGAGCAATAATTTAGAAGATAAGAAAATAAGAGCAGTGAATATACATATGTACACATAAATACTGTATATAAATATATACACAGTGCGGAGCATTGTAGCTAGATGGAATAAACAGCATAACCGTCTACTTAGTTATCTACAAAGAAAAAATATTAATAAAACTGTATTTAATGAAATAAATGAACTTAAATGACCAAGGATGCTGTTATTTCTGTTATATTTCTTTTATAGTTTTTTTTTTTTTAAATCTCCTCACCACCCAAACAGCAGGAAAAACCTCCCTTATTTTGAAATCAGATGCTGACACATTTAGTTTGTCTGAAGGCTGCTGACAGATTAAAGTCAATGACTTTGTGAATTTCGGTCATGTTAACCTGCCAGGTACATAATAGGGAACTGTAGCGGACTCTAAACGACATAATTCACCACAGTATGTGTTCATGTACAGAATGATCTGTTTAGGCAGTTATAGTTGTGAATTGACTACACGGCCGGTCTCCTAGTATCACAATATCTGGCCAGGAAGTGCCTACAATCAGCGACTTTCGCATTATACAGGGATGTGATTTTTCCGCTAATTTGCGGAATTCCACTTTTTTTATCTTCCAAAATAAAAAAAAAATTGTATGAGTATATTCCGGATTCCGACTTTTAGTAATTCCCTAACCGTAATGAAACGATGCGCCGCCTGATTGGCTAAGGGTCCTTGCAGTGGCCAATGAATGCGGCTGTTGCAGTGATGTTGGTGATTGAACGTAAAGATGCTCCGAGAATTAAAGAAATTGACAAGATCGTGAAAAACAAATTTCGTTGGGATTGGCTAGAAAAGGAGATTGCAACGGATGTTGGTAAGACAACTGTGACAAATTTGTTTAGCGATTTTATACGGAAAGTCGACAGTGCTGGGAAGGCACGGAAAACATGTACAAGAAGGAGCAAAAAACATGTACAAGGGGGCAAATCGAGGTCCACTAATTATTCAATTGCTGGAACTTTCGGTGTTCAGAAAAAACCATTGAAACCATACAGCCTCCATCCTTTGTTAACGACATGATCGGACACGGAAATCGAAAGGAATGATCCACCCCAACAACCAGTGCCAGTTGTGGATAGAGTAGTAAATTTTGAGGTATGTGAAGATATATTTTTGTATACATGTCATCTAGTTAATATTTTCTTCATCTTGCCTGCTGAAGATGTTTTGGACTTTATTTAAAAAATATTTTAAACGCAGTGCACAGTGGGCATTGACTCATAACTTTTGAATATTTCTAAGACTTGGCTACATCAGTGATTGTGCAAAATGAACTGCTCAAGACTCAATGGAGATTGAAACTGGTGATCTGAAATGAATGCTGAAATTATAAAAAGTAATGGTATGTTGGAATTTTATTTCTATTATGGGATAGATAAAATTAACTGATTTTGATTTGATCAGATGTTAAAGCATGTGATGGATAATGCTTGTTGGAATATTTTAGGAATGCTATCTTCTTGGAACATAAGTCAATATTATACAGTAATAGGTGGCATTCAGCTGTTTGTTTTATGTCATTTAAGCACAGTTCTGGTACTTAAAAATCATAAAAACCCAGGAGCTTCGGGGGGGGGCAAAGACCCCCGAACCCCCCACTACCAGACATTCTGGTAGCTGCCTTGCTTTTGTATAGAGACAGTACTGTCACACCTGAACAATTGCAGTTTAAAGTCTGCTTTAAGCTTTAAATCTCCATTATGCCAGGTGCACACTGTGCCGTAGTGAAGTGTGGGAACAGCATGTATCATCTAGAGTGGTGGAAAAAGCAAACTTGCAGCATACATGCGTGTAACTTTGGGACCAGCGTGTGCACATGTCCGCCGCCATTTACGTTATATACATTATAACATAATTAAATAGTGTTGTGTGTGGCGGTTCGGTTAACCCCCACAACAGATAAGGACACTCAGCTCTCTTGTCTCTGTTTTTCCCGCTGCACTACTGAGATGCAATGTGCCATTCATGTATTTGTGATGCAAACATGCATGTATTGTGATGTAATGCGCCATTCTCGTATAGTGTTCATGCGTCTTGTCCTTACTGTGCTTCTTCTGAGCATCTTACATATGTAGATGTGCTTTGATGTAAATCCCCACAAACAGACTGGTCAAACACAGCGCTCGGCTAGAGCAAATAACAGAACAGGAAATGTGTATTAATGTCTACAGGCAGACGCGTTTCGTCTGGCTCACCTCTGTAATGTTAATGTTGCCTTTCATGCAAATGTCTCATGCCTGTCCTGTTATCTCTTTGATCAGACCAACTGCTGTGAATGCTTTGATGTATTGTTGTAGTTGGGTGTATATATACTGCATTGTAACCATGCTCTCATCCTCTCTCAATCTGACTTCAACCTCTGCTGCAGGACACAGACTTTGTGTCCCTCCTTCTCTGAGAGCCGTGGGCTCGCTCCCGGCGCTCATGCACGGCGCCGGGAGCGGAGCTTGTGACGGCGGTATGATTAATAAAACTTCCTTAAAACCTCCAACTACGCCGCTTTATTTCTTGCCGCCGCACTGGTGACCCCTTGAAGACGCACACGCTTTGTGCGACGCAGCCTTCTGATTTGGACGGCCACGCTGGCGAACCGACGCTGAAAAAAACGAGCGGCCAGTGAAAGCAGCAACCTTCTGAGCTGGACAGCTGCACTGGTGACCCGTTCTTCAGGATGAGATCTGCACGTCTGAGATCTGCTCATCCATGCTGGACCGGCCGCGCTCGCAGCTCCTTCACACGAGAGCGCGGGCAACTCGTCCCTTCTCCACGACGGCGTCCTCCATGGCTGGCGGAGAACGCAACGCGTGGACCTGAACGCACCACGCCCGAGCCTGAGGAACAAAGATTGTCTATTCCCGCTTACCGCTCCAACGCATCTGCCCGAGCCTGAGGGACAAAAGATCGTCTATTTCCTCTCACCGCTCCAACGCACCATGGCCAATCATGCAGCCACAGCTCAACCTGGATTTTTATCGGCGCCGTCTGCGTCGATCTCCACCAAGTTTCTGCACCCTGACTCGCCACTCCAGCGGCCCACCCACGCACGGAACCCCCGCGCACGCACCGGGGAGTTACGAGGACGGCGCATCACGCACGGGACAAGTAACGGCTCCAGAGACCGCCATCGTCCTCCGCCGCTGCTCACAGAACCTTCAGGGCTGCTCGTTCACCTGAAGCAAGCACGCAGCTCGCCACTGGATTTTTTTAATGGTCTCAGCCACGGCACAAAGGGATTTCAGCCATCAGCTGTTCCCAGGGGCTTTGGGGTTGCTCCTGCACCTAAAGCCAACACGCCAGTCCCTCTGCTTTTGTTTATTTTTTTTCTTACAGCCGCTCCTGCTTTTCTTCATGGCCACGAGAGGAGTCAGAGACAAATTTTTCTTCTTGTGATCTCCGCACGCGCAACGGGACAGGCCCTCGACGTCGCGGAGCAGCAAGCAATTTTTGCGTGGCTCGGGACGATTTTACAGCCCCTGCCGGCACTTACTACCCCTCCCCTCCATCCCCCTCCGCCTGCAGCGAGCTTCTCCCACAGCTCGCTCACACAGATGGATTATCGAGGTCTTGGCCCCCTGCCACGCCCTCTGGGGGGGAGCATATGGCGGTTCGGTTAACCCCCACAACAGATAAGGACACTCAGCTCTCTTGTCTCTGTTTTTCCCGCTGCACTACTGAGATGCAATGTGCCATTCATGTATTTGTGATGCAAACATGCATGTATTGTGATGTAATGCGCCATTCTCGTGTAGTGTTCATGCGTCTTGTCCTTACTGTGCTTCTTCTGAGCATCTTACATATGTAGATGTGCTTTGATGTAAATCCCCACAAACAGACTGGTCAAACACAGCGCTCGGCTAGAGCAAATAACAGAACAGGAAATGTGTATTAATGTCTACAGGCAGACTCGTTTCGTCTGGCTCACCTCTGTAATGTTAATGTTGCCTTTCATGCAAATGTCTCATGCCTGTCCTGTTATCTCTTTGATCAGACCAACTGCTGTGAATGCTTTGATGTATTGTTGTAGTTGGGTGTATATATACTGCATTGTAACCATGCTCTCATCCTCTCTCAATCTGACTTCAACCTCTGCTGCAGGACACAGACTTTGTGTCCCTCCTTCTCTGAGAGCCGTGGGCTCGCTCCCGGCGCTCATGCACGGCGCCGGGAGCGGAGCTTGTGACGGCGGTATGATTAATAAAACTCTACTTAAAACCTCCAACAACGGGACTTCCGGGAAGATGGCAGAGAGACATAACGCTTAAACAGAGAGCTCTCCCTAGCCGGATTAAAAATCATCGGTAAATGGCCAACTCGACATAAGCGGATCAATAAACTAAGGGATGAAAACACGAAGGAGCCGGGCACAAGGACAAAAGCAGGGTAAAATTAAAGAATTCCTCTTCAACAACGCAGGAGAAATTGCTGAACACGAGGCCCAAAAAACCGAGGTGACTGCAGCAGAGAAAATGGAGGACGCCAGGCTCGATAACATGAACACTGGCTTCGCCAGTTTGGGTAAAGAGTTGAAAGACTTCAAGCGGCAGCTGCAACAGGATTTAGCGGCTCTTAAGGAGGAGCTGAAAAAAGAGATTAAGGAGGAAATTATGGGCCTCCGAAGAGAAATGGAGCGCAAGCTAGCAGAAAACATGGAGGAGCTGCGCTCTCAACGGGCGTGTATGACAGAAGCACAGGCCCGAATATCGGAGCTGGAAGATTGGAAGAGCGAGGCAAGCGAACAGCTACAGACCCTGACGGCACAAACGCAGAGGATGCAGGAGAAAATAACCGACCTGGAGAGCAGGTCCAGACGGAGCAATATACGCATCTTCCGGATCCAGGAGGGCATTGAAGGCAACTCGATGACGAAATTCATGGATCAGTTCTTAAAAAAAGAGCTGGAGCTGCCCGGTGAAGCGGATCTGCAGATTCAACGAGCGCACAGAGCCTTGGCACAGAACCCGAAGCCAAACTCTCCACCCAGGTCAGTTGTGGTAAACTTTCTGAAATATGACATAAAGGAAAGAATCCTGACACAAGCGTGGAAAAAAAAAGATACGAATCGGCGACAAACAGATATTCTTTGATCATGACTACCCGACAGAAATTGTGCAGCAGCGGAAGAAATATGCCAACATTAAAAAAACGCTGAAAGAGAAAAAAATTAGATTCCAAACGCCGCTAACGAAGATGAGGATTCATTGGGAGGACGGCGTGAAGACATACAACACAGCCAGAGAGGCAGCGCGGGACATGATGGAGCGGGGCTTTGTGGTGAGCGTGCCGGAGGAAGCGGCTGGAGCAGCGCCGGCCCTGAATGCATCACGACAGCCGGAGTGGAGGCGAGTGAGCGGCAGAAGACAGGAGGAGACGTGGAACAGCGGGCCCAGGAAAAACTGCAAGGCTTTCAACTGAAAGCCTAGATTGTAACAAAGATTAAGAAAGGCACAGAAGAAATGAAGGCCAAGAAGACAAGGTAAAAGAGAAACAGACGGCTAGGAGAGGTTTAAGTGATATTTGTTGGACATTTCTAGACTAATGACTATTACTTGGATAGTAACTAGAGGTCTAGGAAGGGCCCTTCACTCTGTGAGGACATTCCCTCCACCCACCAACAGGGACCAGTGGGCAGAAGAAAGGCCCAAAGTACGGAGGTCGAGATTTTTTAATGTGTTTTTATATAAATATGTGTTATTTTTGTTGTTAAAGGGGCTAGGAGCACAAGTTAAAAAAATGGAAAAACATGAATATGGGTAAAAATCTTAAGATAATGACACTAAACGTGAATGGTCTGAACTCACCTGTTAAAAGGGAAAGAATAATAAGAAAATTCAAGAAGGAAAAAGCCGAAATTATATTTATGCAAGAGACACATTTGAGCAAGGCAGAACATGTGAAACTAAAGAGATTTGGCTATAAGAACTCCTACTACAGTTCATTTAAGGGAGGAACTAAAAGGGGGGTTATGATACTAATTTCAAATAAAATACAATTTGAATGTGAACAAGAAATCCAGGATAAAGAAGGCAGGTATGTAATAATAAAGGGAAGAATAGATGGTATGCAGATCACATTAGTGAACATCTATGCTCCACCAGAAAGTGACAAGGGTTTTTTCAACATCTGTTTGATCTCATAGCAACACACAGTGAAGGAGTCCTAATTTGTGGAGGAGACTTAAATGCTGTCATGGATCATGAAGTTGATACAACAAGTGTTAAGAAGACAAAAAAAACATGTAACAAAGTTCATAAGAACCTCACTGGCAGAAATGGGTATGGTGTAGAAGATGCCTTACAAACGAGACTGAGTTTATTTCTCAGGAAAGCTTTATTGGAAGTCACATCTTCTATCATCAAAGTTCTCAACAGAAAAGAGACAGGACAGTTTCCTCACAGCTTTTATACCCCAGAGATACTAAACCCCCACATCAAGTGTCTCACACCTTCACCCCACAGAAGTTCAGTAAACATATGAACCCACAGTCACATATAGCCTCCGAGACTTGCTGGCGCCTCTGTTCCTTTCTCCACCTCGGGGGCTCCCGTTGGGACATTGTCTCTGACCTCCGTCTTCCCCAGCACCCACCTCCTAGCCGAGGTCCCTGCTGGGGCATTGTTCCTTTGGAAGTTTGATCTGCAGGGTCTGCACCGTCATGCCTACTGGATGCATGTGGGAGAGAATGCGTACCATACAAGCATGCCATATATGCGCCTTAAATATGCGCCATATAACCCCCCCCCCCCCAAACGTTCAAATAAGGACAAGTTACACTTCAAATGCATAGAATCATGACACCTCACACAGAACAAGAGAGAAAAAAACTTGGCACAACAGATCACATTTCCCACTGTTTGGGCTTCAACTCCCTGCCATATCTGCTGTGAGCAGGTCTCGCTCTGCCTGTGGCTGTCTCCTGCATCTGTGAAGTAGAATCATTAACACATCATCGTGAAAGCTTAGCAGAGCGTCTCCCCGGTGGCCTGCCGCGGCGGGGGGCTCTGGCCAACTGTACTGGGTCGTCAGCTAACACAAAAGCGGGTTTGAGTCTGTTAATGCAGACTAAGTCCCTCCTGTCTCCCAAATTGAGCAAAAAATGCTTTTCCCCGGTTTCTAACACTCTGAACGGTCCATCGTAAGGTGGCCTTAAATCTAACCTCTGTGCGTCGTGTCTAACAAAGACAAATTCTGCATTCTTTAAGGCTTTGGGCACAAAAACACGTGGAAAACTGTGATGAACGGGACCGGGGAGGGTGTGTGACCCCGCGTCGCCCTGCAGCAGCTGAGCGGGGAGGTGCTCTGGAGCAGGGTTCTCAGGGAGGAAATCTCCCGGTAACCGGAGGGGTTGGGCGAAGACGAGTTCGGCCGGAGAGGCTTGCAAATCCTCTTTAGGTGCTGAACGCAACCCTAATAAAACCCATGGGAGCTTATCAACCCAATTTGTGTCCGTGAGAGCCGCTCTGAGGGCTGCTTTCAATGACCGATGGAAGCGCTCGCACAAACCGTTGGCCTGGGGGTTATACGCGGTCGTGTGATGAATTTTCACCCCCAGGCTGAGTGCCATGGACGACCAGAGCTCGGAAACAAACTGGGGTCCTCTGTCAGACGTTATGTCTGACGGGATACCAAACCGTGCGACCCAAGCTGTTAAAAAGGCACGTGCAACATCTGCTGCTGTGGTTGCCGCCAGAGGGACCGCCTCTGGCCAGCGCGTGGTGCGGTCTACCATGGTTAAAAGGTGTGTGAACCCCTGTGACAGCGGAAGAGGTCCTACTAAGTCGATATAAGATAAGATAAGATAAGCCTTTATTAGTCCCACAATGGGGAAATTCCAGGATTGCAACAGCATAGGGATAGCAACACTCAGAGCAACAATCAGAAGGCAAGAAGAAACAACATCTAGTAAACATATGTCCATATTACTATACATGTATATATATAGACACACAGTGCAGAGCATTATGGCTGGTGAATGTGCAGCAGAAAGTCTAAGCTCTCTCTCCGCGGATGCAGCGGGCCAGCTGGAAGTCTTTGGGCATGATGGTGACCCCCTTAGCGAAGAAGAGACCCACCAGGTGGGCCTCGCTGGTCTCCTGCAGAGCCATGACGGCGAAGCTCAGGAAACGCAGGACGGTCTTGAAGTCCTGAGCGATCTCCCTCACCAGGCGCTGGACGGGCAGCTTACGGATGAGCAGCTCCGTGGATTTCTGGTAGCGACGGATCTCTCTCAGAGCCACGGGCCTGTGACGGCGAGGCCTCTTCACTCTGCCGGTGGCCAGAGCGCCTCTCCGAGCAGCCCTGGTGGCTAGCTATGCACATGATCAAAGCGTTTGGCTGGGATGTGAAAAGGTTCTAGAGGGGCTCGTGTGTGTTTGTGTACCTTTGCTCTTTGACACGCAGCGCAGGCTGCAGCCCACTCTTTGACTTGTTTACGCAGCCCCGGCCAAACAAACTTCTCTCCTACCATTTTGATAGACGCGCGGACGCCCGGGTGTACCAGCGAATGTATTAAGTCAAAAACACGGCGACGCCACGCAGCCGGGACCACGGGACGGGGGCGCCCCGTGGAGGTATCGCAGATTAGGGAGGGCATGCCTCTTTGAAGCACCCTGTGCTCCAGCCTTAGCCCTGTTGGCCCAGACTGGAGCGCGCGCACGTCTGCGTCGTTAACCTGTTCAGCGGCCATGGCTGCATAATCTAACCCGACGGAGCTGGGTTAGATTATGTGATGGTTGTGTCGCCGGAGCTGGCGACTTTAATCAGTGCAATCTGAGCCACGATCTCCCCCGCTACAAACAGTTTATTAAATGCCCCACCAGAGGATTAAACACACTGGATCACTGTTACACCACAGTGAAAGACGCATATCGCGCTGTTCCTCGCGCTGCGCTGGGATTATCTGATCACGTGATGGTTCACCTCATTCCCACATACAGACAGAGATTGAAGCTCACTAAACCTGTTGTGAGCACTACGAAGATACGGACCAGTGAAGCTGAGGAGAAGCTGGAAACGTGCATGGAAAAATCTGACTGGGGCATGTTTAAAGGAGCCACGCATGATCTGGATGAGTACACGGACACTGTGAACTCATATATCCACTTTTGTGAAGAGATCATTCTTCCATCACGCACCAGGGTGAGTTACTCTAATGACAAACCCTGGTTCACAGCTAAGCTCAGACAGATCAGGAAGGAGAAGGAAGCAGCGCTGAAAAGTGGAGACAGGGACTGCTACAGGGAGGTTAAATACCGGTTTAACAGAGAGCTGAAGAGGGCTAAATCTGTGTATTCAGAGAGACTCCAGCAGCAGTTCACTGCTAATGACTCGGCTTCTGTGTGGAGAGGACTGAGGCAAATCACCAACTATCGGCCTCAGGCTCCTAAAGGTCAGGATGACAAAGCCCTTTGTCAAAGACTGTCCCAACACTATGCCCGTTTTGACACCTCATCATCTGTGTCCAACTCCCCCCCTCCCTCCAGCTCCACAGCCTCCACAATCCCTACTTCATTAAAGGCACCCCCCCTCCTCCCCCCCTGCCCTTATCATCAGTGAGCAGGATGTGCTCAAACAGTTCTCCAGACTGAACCCGCGCAAGGCCCCCGGCCCGGACGGCGTGTCTCCCTCCACCCTGAGACACTGTGCGAAACAGCTGGCTCCTGTCTTCACAGACATTTTTAACACCTCCCTTAAGTTATGCCACGTGCCGTCCTGCCTCAAATCCTCCACCATCATCCCTGTCCCCAAGAAGCCACGGATCACTGGACTTAATGACTACAGACCTGTAGCGCTCACCTCTGTAGTCATGAAGTCCTTTGAGCGCCTGGTCCTGCCCCACCTCAAGTCCATCACCACCCCTCTCCTGGACCCGCTGCAGTTTGCCTACCGAGCCAACAGGTCTGTAGACGACGCAGTCAACCTGGCCCTCCACTCCATCCTGCAGCACCTGGACTCCCCGGGAACCTACGCCAGGATCCTGTTTGTGGACTTCAGCTCCGCATTCAACACCATCTGCCCCGCTCTGCTCCGGGACAAGCTGTCCCTGCTCAACGTGCCTGACTCCCTCTGCAGGTGGATCACCGACTTCCTGACGGACCGGAGGCAGCATGTGCGGCTGGGAAAGACTGTCTCAGACTCTACTAGCATCAGCACCGGATCACCCCAGGGCTGTGTACTTTCCCCCCTACTCTTCTCCCTTTACACCAACTCCTGCACCTCCAGCCACCAGTCTGTCAAGTTGATCAAGTTTGCGGACGACACCACCCTCATCGGGCTCATCTCCAAC
This sequence comes from Pholidichthys leucotaenia, assembly GCA_020510985.1. Lineage (NCBI taxonomy): Eukaryota > Metazoa > Chordata > Actinopteri > Cichliformes > Pholidichthyidae > Pholidichthys > Pholidichthys leucotaenia. The sequence goes on along the minus strand of CM035844.1, from coordinate 269,827,985 downwards.
GGCGACGAGTCCGCCTACAGGAGAGAGGTGGCCCAGCTGGCGTCCTGGTGCAACAATAACAACCTGCAGCTGAACGCTCTGAAGACAGTGGAGATGATTGTAGACTTCAGGAAAGTCACTACCCCTCTGCCCCCCCTCACCCTCTCAGGCTCTCCCATCACCACTGCTGATTCCTTCCGCTTCCTAGGCACTACCATCACCAGGGACCTCAAATGGGAGCCGACCATCAGCTCACTCATCAAAAAAGCCCAGCAGAGGATGTTCTTCCTGCGGCAGCTGAGGAAGCTCAAGCTACCCACCAAGATGTTAGTGCAGTTCTACACAGCCATCATCGAGTCCATCTTCACCACCTCCATAACCGTGTGGTACGCAGGAGCCACTGCCAGGGACAGACTAAGGCTGCAGCGCGTCGTGCGCACTGCTGAGAAGGTGATCGGCTGCAAGCTCCCATCTCTCCAGGATCTGTACATCTCCAGGACCCGGAGGCGTGCTGGCCGGATCATAGCCGATCCCTCACACCCTGGTCACGTACTGTTTGCCCCCCTCCCCTCTGGTAGAAGACTTCGGTCCATCCAGACTAAAACCTCCCATCACATGAACAGCTTCTTCCCCTCTGCCATCAGACTGCTGAACACTAAGTGACTTATTGACTCTTGTGCACTATGTACAGCAGCTCAACCAGACTCATGTCAATCATCACTGTTTTCTTCCTGCATTACCGACTGCACTATATAGTTCTCCACAGTATCTGCTGCTCGCTAATATATTTTAACTGCTGACCAGTATCACTTACTCTTATTCTACACTTTATTGCATGTATAGTTTATTTCTTTTATCTTATCATGTTTAATGTTGCAGCATTGCACCGAGACAAATTCCTAGTTTGTGTACTACATGAACAATGGCAATAAACCTGATTCTGATTCTGATTCTGATTCAGCTGTGAGCGCTTCTGCGCCGCAAGCCTGACCTAGGTCTGCAGCCGCCGAATCTGCCCCCTGGGGGCCTGTCGCTGCAACTGCACGCGAGAGGCAATCTGCCACTACATTGTGTTTACCCGCCACGTGTTGAATGTCAGTGGTAAACTCCGAAATTGCAGCCAGCTGCCTCTGTTGTTGGCCCGACCAAGGCTCTGAAACTTTAGCCATTGCAAAAGTTAAGGGTTTATGGTCCACAAACGCGGTAAAACGGCGCCCTTCCAACCAGAACTGGAAGTGGCGGATGGCCAAATGCAGGGCCAAAAGCTCCCTGTCAAACGCGCTGTATTTGCGCTCGCTATCGCGCAATGTTTTGCTGAAAAACGCGAGTGGTTGCCAGCATCCTGCCACCAGTTGCTCGACAACCGCTCCCACTGCCACGTCGGAGGCGTCTGTGGTTAGCGCCATGCGAGCTGCCGGCACCGGGTGTGCCAATAACGCAGCGTTCGCGAGGGCTGATTTGACCTGTGAGAAAGCGCGCTCCCGATCCGGGGACCACTCGACCTTAGATGTAGGTTTTTGCTTCTTTAATGCCGCGTACAATGGGTGCATGAGCCGTGCCGCGTTTGGGAGGAAACGGTTCTAAAAGTTGACCATCCCCAAAAATTCTTGCAGCGCCTTAACCGTCTGCGGTTGGGGGAAATCCGTTATCGCGCGCACTTTATCCGGCAGCGGGACCGCGCCTTCTGGCGACACGCGGTGTCCCAAAAAATCGATTTGCGCTACCCCGAATTGGCACTTCGCTGGGTTAATGATCAGCCCGTGTTCTGTGAGCCTCTGAAAAACGGCTGTGAGGTGGCTTTCGTGCTCGGCTTCGGACGCGCTGGCTACCAAAATATCATCCAAATAAGTGAACACGAAAGGGAGGTCGCGCAGCACTGCATCCATCATGCGTTGGAACGTCTGCGCGGCGCCCTTGAGGCCGAAAGGCATGCGCAAAAACTCGAAAAGCCCGAAGGGGGTTATAACTGCTGTTTTGGGTATGTCCTGCGCACGGACTGGAACTTGGTGATAACCACGCACCAAATCTATTTTGGAAAAGATGCGCGCCCCCGCTAAATGCGCCGAAAAATCCTGGATGTGCGGAATCGGATAGCGGTCGTGGGCTGAAGCATTATTTAATCTGCGGAACTCACCGCAAGGGCGCCACGAGCCGTCAGCCTTGGGTACCATGTGCAGGGGTGACGACCAGGCGCTGTTTGAACGCCGGACTATGCCCAGTTTTTCCAAGTTGGCAAATTCCTCACGCGCGATGGCCAGTTTAGCTGGGTCCAACCGCCGAGCTTTTGCAAAAACAGGGGGGCCCGAAGTACTTATGAAGTGCTCGACCCCGTGTTTGGCAACTGACGCTGAAAATGTCGGGACCGTGAGTGCTGGAAACTGGTTGAGTAATGCATGAAACTTACCACCCGCAGCTGTGACATTGGAATGTGCAGAAGGCAGGGCCACCCGAGCTGTGCAGGAGATAGAGTAGAAAGACAGTGCATTTACAATACGTCTATTAGCAAGGTCAACTAACAAACTGTTTGAGCACAAAAAGTCAGCACCTAGCATGTTGTTGTTAACTGTAGCAACAACGAAGGTCCACTCGAAGGTGCGCCCGTGGAGGGACAGGCGGAGCGTCTTCTCCCCATAGGTTTTGATCGTGGAGCCGTTTGCCGCTAACACCAGGGGGCCGCTGGCCGGCGCCAGTGTGTCCGCGTAGGTAGGCTTGACAAAACTCAGCTGGGAGCCCGTGTCCACCAGGAATTCTTTCCCAGAATTCGCGTCCGTCACGAAAAGCAGCTTGTTCTTCGTGCCGAGAGTCGCAGCTGCTACCGGCTCCCGGTCTTGGCATTTCCCTGGCGCTGGTACCGGCACGGTGGGACGCATCTGTGGGCTTTCTCGGCGAAACGTCGATGGTAGAAGCAGAGGGCGTTGTCAGCTCCGCTTCTCCTGGTCTCCGCCGCTGCTGCCGTCAGTGGATCCAGTGCCGCAGCCTCTGGTCTCCCTCCTCGCGAAGGGGCGGTCATCTCTGCTGCTGCCGTCGTGGCTGCGCGCCGTCTATGGGAGTCGACGAGCCGTTGCGCCACCTGTCCCAGCTCGTGGTAGTCACGGTTGACGAGCGGCTGCGAGATGGGCCAGGGTGACTCTCACTGCTGGCGGGAGCGTTCTGAGGAAGAGGTGGGCGAAGATAAAACTGTCGTCATCCTCGCCTCTCAGGCTCATCATCTTTGCCATCAGATCCGCTGGCCTGTCTGCTTCTCCCTCTGTCAGCGCCAGGAGCTTCTCTGCTCGCTCTTCCCGCGAGGGAGTGAAGGCTCGGATGAGGGCAGCTTTCAGTGTGCCATACTTGTTGTCTTGGGGCGGGTAGTTGGTCAGGCTCTCCACCCGCTGCACTGTGAGGCTGTCCAGCTTCGCGACGACATGGTAGAACCTCGTTGCGTCCGCTGAGATTCCCCGAAGGTGGAATTGCGCCTCCACAGTGGTAAACCAGGAGCGCGGGTTATGTTGCCAGAAGTCGGGCAGCTGTAGTATGGTAGCTGCGTTAACCCGGTTGGCTCCTGAAGAGTCCGGTGCGGAAAGCTCGCCGCCACCGGCCATAGTTAGTCGTAGGTCACCAGTGTAGAAGATGCCTTACAAACGAGACTGAGTTTATTTCTCAGGAAAGCTTTATTGGAAGTCACATCTTCTATCATCAAAGTTCTCAACAGAAAAGAGACAGGACAAAGTTTCCTCACAGCTTTTATACCCCAGAGATACTAAACCCCCACGTCAAGTATCTCACACCTTCACCCCACAGAAGTTCAGTAAACATATGAACCCACAGTCACATATAGCCTCCGAGACTTGCTGGTGCCTCTGTTCCCTTCTCCACCTCGGGGGCTCCCGTTGGGACATTGTCTCTGACCTCCGTCTTCCCCAGCACCCACCTCCTAGCCGAGGTCCCTGCTGGGGCATTGTTCCTTTGGACGTTTGATCTGCAGGGTCTGCACCGTCATGCCTACTGGATGCATGTGGGAGAGAATGCGTACCATACAAGCATGCCATATATGCGCCTTAAATATGCGCCATAATGGTAGACATATGGAGGGACCTGCACCCACTCGAAAAAGACTATACACATTATTCAGCAGTCCATAAAGTACACTCTAGAATGAATGAAGGTGACAGACACAGGGTGAGAAATTGTTGGATTGGAGGGGCAGAAATATCAGATCATAATCCTATATACATGGAAATATATTTAAACAATAGAAAACGACAAACAACATGGAAACTTAATGTAGGACTGTTAAATGATGATAAAATGAAAGAAAGAATAAAAGTAAACATAAACGAGTATATCCAAGAGAATGACAATGAAGAAGTGGACCCAACAATACTATGGGATGCACTAAAAGCCGTGTTAAGAGGTAAATTAATTGTTGAAACAGGAAAAGCAAATAAGTCTAAACTGGAAGCATATGAACAAAGATGTGAGAGACTGAGGGAATTAGAACGTAAACATCAAAGCACAAATGACCCAAAAATATATCAAGAAATTAAAGAAGAAAAAATAAAGATAAAAGAAACACAAATAGATGAAATTGAAAGGAAAAATAGATATCTAAAGCAAAAATATTATGAAACGGGACCAAAAGCCACAAAACTGTTGGCAAAACGGTTAAGAAAACAAACAATGAATAATGTATATAAGATTAAAGACCCCATCACAAATAAAACCACAGTTAACCCAGAAAACATCGAAGAAATATTCCATAATTTCTATCAAGAACTATACTCGCAACCTGAAGAAACAAATACTAAAGATATTAAAAAATTTCTATGCACATTGGACTTGCCATCAATAGGAAATCAACAAAATGAAAAGCTAACAGCAGAAATAACAACACAAGAGATTAGAGATGTGATTAAGTCACTTAAAAACGGTAAATCACCAGGTAGTGATGGATACCCCTCTGAGTTTTATAAACTGTTTATAGAAGAACTCACGCCACAGCTCCTAAAGTCATTTAATTGGACGTTGAACAACAACAAAATACCTCCATCATGGAACGAAGCCATTATTTCAGTTATTTTAAAGCCAGGGAAAGATAGAGAACAATGCGGAAACTATAGACCAATCTCTTTATTAAATGTGGATTATAAAATATATACAACAATTACTATATGTAAACGAATAAAGACATTCTTGACGGAATTGATAGAAGATGATCAAACTGGTTTCATAGAGGGACGCCAAACACATGACAATATCAGGAGAACAATACATATAATTAATCAAATACATAAAGAAAAGAAAAGCGCAGTAATAATGAGTTTAGACGCAGAAAAAGCATTTGACAGGGTTAACTGGAAATTCCTATATAGTGTGCTGGAACGCTTTGGATTTAACAAAAAATCAGTACAATGCATAAGGACGCTGTATCAAGAACCTGTGGCAAGAATCAAGATAAACGGTAGCTTAACAGACAAAGTAAATATACAAAGATCAACTAGGCAGGGATGCTGCTTATCGCCCACCTTGTTTGCTCTGTTCATAGAGCCACTGGCTCAAGCGATACGACAAAATAAGAAATTAAAAGGTGTAACAATAAAGGGGGCGGAACACAAGATTGGGCTATTTGCAGACGATATTATAGTTTACCTTGAACAACCAGATGAATCAATAATGGAAATGATGAGCTTGATAGAAAATTTTGGAAAATTATCAGGATACAAGATAAACATAACAAAAACACAAATACTGACATTCCACTATAACCCTTTAAACCAGATAACTGATAAGATCAAACTAAACTGGAAACAAAAAGAAATAAAATACCTTGGAGTGAACATACCTAAAGATCTAAGCAAAATCTATAAAGCAAACTATGATAGGTTGGAACAAGAAATAAAAAAAGATATTGATAGATGGTCAATCTTAAATATGGATCTGAATTCAAAAATTGAGACAGTCAAAATCAGCATACAACCTAGATTACTTTACCTCTTCCAGGCTCTACCAACAGAGATTCCAGATGCCCAGTTCTCAAAGTGGGACAGGATGATATCGAGATTTGTTTGGGGAGGTAAAAAGCCAAGAGTGAAATATAAAACTCTCCAGTTACCAAAAGAGAAAGGAGGCATGGGCCTACCGAGTCTAAAGGAATATTACTACTCAGCACAAATAAGATATATCATATGTTGGTGCGATGAGGGATATGAGGCAAAATGGAAAGAAATGGAAAAGGAAATTGAGGGACTCCCAGTACAAAGCATAATAGGAGATAAAGATGCATATAAGCAAATCAAACAAATAGACCCAATCACTAAATTTACTTTGGAACTGTGGTATAAAATAGTACAAAAGTATAATATAAAGGAAGACATAAAACTATTGAAATGGGTAGCATTTGACAGTCAGTTTGAACCGGCAAAACAAGATAGGGGATACAAAAATCTGGTGAACAAGGGAATCACAGCATGGGGCAATATCGGAAAAAAAGATCTCGGGAGCTTTGTAAACATCAGGAGAAAATTTAAACTAGAAAGATCGGAATTCTTCAGATATCTGCAGATGAGAGACTATTATCTGACGTCATTATCTGACGTCACTTCCTTGTGGTAACGTATCGTCACTTCCTGTTTTGCTGTCTGCCTGTGTGGTTTGCTCTCTAGCCACTAGCTATGGCTACTAGCTCGCTTTCCTCTCCTCCTCTGGTGTGCTCTCTCTGTCAGATGTTTAGCTACACCTCTGCCTCTTTTAGCGATAACGGTAAATGTAATAAATGTCTTTTTGAGGCGCTCGAGGTGAGGTTGTCTGATTTGGAATCCCGGCTCCGCTGCATTGAAACACCGTCTGCGCCAGTTAATCTTGACGGACGCCCATTAGCTGCAGCGGAGCTAGCTAGCTTAGGTCCCACTGTCAGCGGTCCCTCGGCTCTCCTCAGCAGCGAGGAGACTGGGTGGGTGACGGTGAGAAGGAAGCCTAGTTGCAAAGCCCCGGTTCACCACCAACCTGTTCACATTTCTAATCGTTTTTCCCCGCTCAGCGACACACCCGCTGAGGAAAAAACTCTGATCATTGGCGACTCTGTAGTCAGAAACGTGAACCTAGAGACTCCAGCGGCCATAGTCAAATGCATTCCTGGGGCCAGAGCAGGCGACATCGAGTCAAATTTGAAAATGCTGGCTAAAAGTAACTGTAAATATTCCACAATTGTTATTCACGCCGGCATTAATGACATCCGTCTCCGGCAGTCGCGAAACTTGATGTAGAATCGGTGTGTGACTTTGCCAAAACGATGTCTGCCACTGTAGTATTCTCTGGGCCCCTCCCCAATCTGACCAGTGATGACATGTTTAGCCGCTTGTCATCCCTGAACCGCTGGCTGTCTGTGTGGTGTCCTAAAAATGACGTGGGCTACATTGACAATTGGAGCTCTTTTTGGGGAAAACCTGGTCTTATGAGATGAGACAGCATTCATCCCACTTTGGATGGTGCTTCTCATTTATCTAACAATCTGGCATCTTTTTTATCCAAATTTCCAAAACCCTGACTACTCAGAGTTGGGACCAGGAAGCAGAGTCGCAGTCTTACACGCCTCTCTGCAGCTCCTCTTCATCCGCCACCCCTCAGCTTAGCCCCTGTCTTCCCCATCAGAGAATCGTTGTCTGCTCCCTCCAAAGTGAATAAAAATATAATGTATAAGCATCCCAAAGTGATAAAGCAAAATATTGGTAAAACTCAAATTAAACATAAAGCCTCTAAATTGAATGATTTGGCCTCTGTTCCTCCTCATAATTTAAAAATTAAATGTGGTTTATTAAATATTAGGTCTCTAACTCCCAAGTCTCTGTTAGTCCATGATTTGTTAATTGATCATCAGATTGATTTAATTTCCCTTACAGAGACTTGGTTAGGGCAAGAGGATTATGTTGGTTTAAATGAATCAACTCCCTCTGGTTATTTAAACTGTCAAAATCCTAGAAGCTCTGGTCGTGGAGGAGGAGTAGCAACAATTTACCATTCCAAATTACTAGTTAATGTAAAGCAAAAAACATGTTATAATTCCTTTGAGGGCCTGGTCCTCAGTATTGGGCACTTTAGCAATTTTAGGTTAAACCCAATTTTATTTGCCATAGTTTATCGTCCCCCATCATCCTACTCAGAATTTTTATCCGAATTTGCTAATTTCTTAGCTGATTTAGTGCTGAAATCTGATAGAATAATTATAGTAGGGGACTTTAATATACATGTGGATGTAGATAGTGACTGCCTTAATGTGGCATTCAATTCAATATTAGATTCGATTGGGTTTTCTCAGAAAGTAGGAAATTCTACTCATTACCTCCACCATACATTGGACCTTGTTTTGACATATGGCATAGAAATAGAAAATCTTGTAGTGTCTCCTCATAACCCTGTACTGTCAGACCATTGTCTGTTAACCTTTGATTTTACTATTTCTGACTATTTGGCTCCTAAAGAAAAATATTATCACAGTAGATGCCTCTCAGATGATGCTGTTTCCAAATTTATGCAGATTGTTTCCTCTATGCCATGTGTCAACACAACGGAAATAAGCTATAGACAGCTTGCTCCTTCTGTAATTGATAACATGGTGGATAGTGTTTCAGCTTCTCTGCATCAGACTCTAGACTTGGTGGCCCCCTTAAAAAAGAAAAAGTCTAATCAGAGATTTCTAACTCCTTGGTTCAACACAGAAACTCGTACCTTAAAACAGAAGACTCGTCAATTAGAAAGAAAATGGCGCTCTACTAATTTAGATGAAATCTATTTAGCTTGGAGAAATCATCTTTTAATTTATAAAAAATCTCTTAGAAAAGCTAGAACGAGTTATTATTCTGCATTAATAGAAGAGAACAAGAATAATCCCAGGTTTCTTTTCAGTACTGTAGCCAGGTTGACAAAGAGTCAGGACTCTGTCAATCCTAGCATTCCCTTAGAGCTTACTAGTCAGGACTTTATGAACTTTTTCAACAATAAAATTTCATCCATCAGAGATAAAATCAATCAGATTCTTCCCACAGTTAACTTAAATACTGTAACTACTACAACTCCTTCTGTTGATGTCTGTCTTGATGAGTTTACTCCAATCGACCTTTGTGAGTTAGACAAAATAGTTTCCTCATCCAAACCTTCAACTTGTCTTTTAGACCCTATTCCTACCAGGTTATTTAAAGAAGTCTTCCCACTTATTGGTAGCTTTATTCTTCATATAATCAATTCTTCATTAACTTTAGGCCATGTACCGCAGGCTTTTAAAACGGCTGTAATTAAACCCTTACTCAAAAAGCCAACGCTAGATCCAGGAGCTTTAGCTAACTATAGACCAATCTCTAATCTCCCTTTCATTTCAAAAATCTTAGAAAGAGTTGTTGCTACGCAATTATTTGACCACCTGCAGGGAAATGGTTTACTTGAAGAGTTTCAATCTGGGTTTAGAATCCATCATAGTACTGAAACAGCCTTAGCGAAGGTCACTAACAACCTCCTCATTGCATCTGATAATGGACTAGTTTCTGTACTTGTCCTTTTAGACCTTAGTGCAGCTTTTGATACTATCGATCATAATATTCTACTTGATAGATTAGAACACTATGTTGGACTTAATGGAACTTCGTTGCAATGGTTTAGATCTTATTTATCTGATAGGTTCCAGTTTGTTCATGTAAATAATGAGTTTTCTTTCAACTCAAAGCTTAGTCATGGAGTTCCACAGGGATCTGTGCTAGGCCCTACTCTTTTTAGTTTATATAGGGTTCCGTTAGGCAACATTATTAGAAAGCACTGTATACATTTTCATTGTTATGCAGATGACACACAATTATACCTGTCAATGAAGCCAGATGATAGTAATCAATTAGCCAAGTTAGAAGCCTGTCTTAAGGAAATCAAAGCTTGGATGACTTGTAATTTCCTGCTATTAAATTCAGATAAGACTGAAGTCATTCTTGTTGGTCCAAAAAACCTTAGAAATTCCTTTCCAAATCAAACTTTCAGTTTGGATGCGGTTACTCTTTCTCTTAATAGCTCTGTGAGGAACCTTGGAGTTATTTTTGATCAGGATTTGTCCTTCAATTCACATATTAAATTTGTTTCTAAGACTGCCTTCTATCATTTGCGTAATATTGCCAAGATTAGGAGCATCTTGTCTCAGAGTGATGCTGAGAAACTGATCCACGCTTTTGTTAGCTCGAGATTAGATTATTGTAATTCTTTATTATCAGGCTGTCCTAAAACATCTTTAAAAAGTCTTCAGCTGATCCAAAATGCTGCAGCAAGAGTTTTAACAGGTACTAGAAAGAGAGATCATATCTCTCCGGTTCTGGCCTCCCTTCATTGGCTTCCCATAGAGTTTAGAATTAAGTTTAAAATCCTTCTTCTTACTTACAAAGCTCTAAACAATCAGGCTCCTTTTTATTTAAAAGATCTGATACTACCGTATTATCCTAACAGAGCACTACGCTCCCAAAATGCAGGATTACTTGTAATACCTAGAATCTCCAAAAGTACAATGGGAGGCAGAGCCTTTGGTTATCAAGCTCCTCTCCCGTGGAATCAGCTGCCAATCTGGATTCGGGAGTCAGACTCGATCTCTGTTTTTAAGAATAGGGCTAAAACCTACCTTTTTGATATAGCCTACAATTAGGGAGGGATCATGTGTTTCTAAACCCTCCCTTAGTTATGCTGCTAATAGGTTTAGTCAGCCGGGGGACCTCCAGTAATGCACTGGGCCTCACTCCTTTCCTCACTCTCTATGAAATATTTTTTTTTGCTGGTCATTAACATTTGTTTGTTCTCTCCCATAGATTGAGTCCCCATCGTGCTGTTTGCTCTCTACATGTCTGTTCTTTTCTTTTTCTCTATCCCCTCACCCCCCAGCCAGTCGCAGCAGATGACTGCCCCTCCCTGAGCCTGGTTCTGCTGGAGGTTTCTTCCTGTTAAAAGGGAGTTTTTCCTCTCCACCGTCGCCAAGTGCTTGCTCACAGGGGATGGCCTGATTGCTGGTGTCTTTCTGCAACTGTGGGGGTTCCCCCGTACAGTTGATAGTGCTATGAGATGACTGTTGTTGTGAAATGGTGCTATATAAATAAAGTTGAATTGAATTGAATTATTATATGAAGAAGATTAGGCATAACCTCCAAACAGATGTGAGCGAGATTATACAATTCATTTTAAGCTCATATACAGGAAATAAAATAAGAATTATTTCAAAGCTATATCAGAAACTTATGGCAAACAATCATTCAGGTAACTATATAAAGGAGAAATGGGAGAAAGAGCTCAATTTAAACATAACAGAAGAAAGCTGGCAGGAAATATGGAAAACACAACACACATCAACAAATTCAAGGACATGGAGGGAATTTGGATGGAAAAACCTGATTCGCTTTTTCATTACACCACAGATTCAAGGAAAATATACAAATACCCAATCTTTATGCTGGAGGGGCTGTGGGACTCAAAATGCAGACCACTCACATATGTTTTGGAAATGCTGCAAAATCTCATCATTCTGGAAATCTATACATGTGACAATACAGAGGATATTAGGATATAATATACCAATGAACTGTAACCTGATGTACTTATGTGATCTTAAAAGAGACAATGTAATACAGGCTGAAGACAGATATCTAGTTAAAATCTTGTTGATTGCATGTAAAAAAACAATCACAAAAAAATGGCGATCAGAAGTTCTTCCTGACCAAGAGCAATGGACTGACATTGTTGAGGACATACGTATGATGGAAAAACTAACATATCGACAAAGAATGCAAGAAGGACTATGGGAAAAAAAATGGCAGAAATGGACACACTACAAAGTGCAACAACGAGACAGAAATTGAAAGAATAACCAAAGACGCTGGAAAAACCAGAAGAATTAAGAGATGGAAACTAAAAACTTGATGCTCCAACATTTGTCCCCCCCCCCTTTTTTTTCTTTTTCTTTTTTTTTCTTTCTTACTCTAGCCTCTTTGTTTTTAAATGTAGACTGTGATCTGAATGCAATATATATGATGAAAAATGAATAAAAATCTAAGTTACAAAAAAAAAAACCCCTCCAACAACGCCGCCTTATTTCATGCCGCCGCATGTGTATTGTTCAAGTTCTAGCCTAATTGACACGAGTCTAAACCCTGAAGTAGTAGGTACGGACAGGCAGGCCTGGATCTAGGATATAGTTCTTTGTATATTGGTAATGAAGCTTGATCTACACACACATGTAATTAAGGCCATTGATAAGTGTCATGAAGTCTCCGTGCACCTCTCTAATGCGCACGGCGAGGGGAGAAAGGACAAGAGGATTTAAGTGCAGGGTTACACCAAACACACATTTATTAACACAAAACTTAACATACAGACACAGAACAGCTTGGCTCCTCGTTACCTTCTTCAAGGTAGCCCTACACACACACTGGAGGAAAACAGTGGCAGAACAGCGCACAGGCAGTTACTCACGGGGGGGGCAACCGAGTCATCACAGTGAAAATCCAAGACGCACAGACAGTTCTTACTGACGTGACAGTTGACGGCAGAGAACGACCATCCAACGCGTACAATAATCCAGCGGCGTCTGTCTAGCGAAGAGCTCCTTTAATACAGACGCCGCTGGCGTGACAAATAGGAATCACCTGGGTGAGACACAGACAGATAATTACCGGGGACTGGAAACAGCTGATGCGCCAGGAGAGCGAGGGGGCGTGGCTATGCCGGCAGCCTGTCAGCAGCATGAGAGAAAGGCGATGACAGATGTTGACGAACAGCTGCCGGTCAGACAGTGGCTAGAGGCATGGCATAAGTACAAGAATACATCAAGACTTAGACTTAACTTTATTAATCCCTTTGGGATGACTCCCTCTGGGAAATTTAAAATTTCCAGCGGCACATAAAAGGAGCATACAGATCAGAAAAGCAAAAAAGAAAAAAATAAACACTTAACATAATATACACAGTATAAGTATAAGGCTAAATATGGCTTGTACAAGTATGGTTAAGTTAAGGTTATTTCACTATGAATGCCCTACTGTCCTCTGTACTCTATGCCCCCCCCCCCCAAGTGAGGAGTTATAGAGTGTGATGGCATGGTGGACAAAAGAGTTCTTGAGCCTGTTGGTCCGACACTTGGGAAGGAGCAGTCTTTCACTGAACAGGCTCCTCTGGTCACTGATGACGCTGTGCAGAGGGTGGCTGACATTGTCCATTATATCCAACAGTTTATCCAGAGTCCTCATCTCTGCCACTGTCACCAAGGTGTCCAGCTTCGCACCGACCACAGAGCCGGCCCGCCTGATCAGTTTATCCAGTCCGGACGCATCCTTCTTGGATATACTGCCCCCCCCCCCAGCACACCACAGAGTAAAAGAGGACGCTGGCAACCACCGACTGGTAAAACATCTGCAGAAGTTTGCTGCAGATGTTGAAGGACCGCAATCTCCTTAGGAAGTACATCCTACTTTGTGTCTTCCCATACAAGTGACTAATGTATGTTGTCCAATCCAATTTATTATCCAACCACAACCCGAGATATTTGTATGAATCCACAACCTCCACCTCAGCTCCCTCTAACAGGACTGGTTGAGGTCTTGGTCTAGACCTCCCAAAATTAATAACCAGCTCCTTCATCTTAGAGGTGTTGAGCTGTAAGTGGTTAGTGTGGCACCATGCAGCAAAGTCCCCTACTAGTCTCCGATACTCCTCCTCTCTGTCATCCCTGATACACCCAACAATGACTGTGTCGTCGGCATACTTCTGAATATGACACAGCTCCGAGTTGTAGCAGAAGTCCGAGGTGTACAGGGTGAAGAGAAGAGGGGCCAGTACTGTGCCCTGGGGGGCTCCAGTGCTGCAGACAACGGTGTCAGACGTAATATCCTTCAGCCCGACATATTGTGGTCTGCCAGTGAGGTAGTCAGAGATCCAGTCCACCAGGTGGGAGTCCACTCCCATCTTGCTTAATTTATCCCAAAGCAAGGGGGGCCGAATGGTATTGAAGGCACTGGAGAAATCCGAAAAGAGGATCCTCACTGTGCCTTCCCTTATCCAGATGGGAGTGGGCTCGATGAAGCAGGTAGAGGATGGCATCCTCCACACCGTCACCTGGTTGGTACGCAAACTGCAGGCGGTCCTGGGCGTGTTGCACCTGGAGTCTGAGGAGGCTGAGGAAGAGCCGCTCCAGCGTCTTCATCAGATGTGAGGTGTGTGCCACTGGTCAGTAGTCATTCAGCTCGCTGGGCCGGTTCTTTTTCGGAACTGGAACGATGCGGGATGTCTTCCAAAGAGTGGGCACTCTCCCAATCTGCAGGCTGAGGTTGAAGATCCGTTGTAGTGGTTCCCCCAGTTCTGCAGCGCAGGTCTTCAATACTCTTGGACACACTTTGTCCGGGCCTGCAGCTTTCCTGAGTCGGAGCTTCCTCAGCTGCCCTCTGACCTGTTCTGTGGTAATAAATGGCAAGGGTCGTACTGATGTAGAGGAGGAGGGGCACACACGGCACGTGACAGATAAGTAGGCTGGTATAAAATAAAATTGCAAATCATTGAAAACGTGTGGTACTTAAACTATAGTAATATCGACCTATAGATCTAAATAAGCAGGCTATGCCTTGTAGTGAAATTTGCTCAAAATGACAAAACCAAAGCTGAGCTGTCAAACCACTGGCTTACCTTCTTTGTAGTCGTTTCAGAGTCTCGCAAATAAGGGTGCTTGGTCCTTTGACAACAAAAAGTCTGCTATGTCAGCGTACATACAGGGGGGCCATTTTGGCCAATTTCTGCAACGTGGCCACGAATGCAAGGGCAACTAGTTGATCCTTGCGTTTGCGGTTACAACTGGGAAGACCTCTACGCATACAATATGCTCGTAGATCAGGAACTTTCCATAAATTAAATGTATCAATAGAGCACGTTTGGTAGCCACGTTCCCATGATGCTTTGCACGAGCCGAGATGCAAAAGTTGCTTATTCCATTCTTTTTTTTAATTATTCAATAGTAGAAAATGCACACAAATTACAAATATGCTAATAATGCAAGTAAATACTTCCTAATTTGGCTATTTGATTTAAAATATATATATATATATAAAAAAAGGCACATATTTATTTATTTTCCATTAGGCGCGTCAGGGAGCCCTTTGGGTCCTTCGCTCCCTGACAGCTTGGGCACTCGGCAGCTCGGGTGTTTCACACACACACACATTCACACTTCATTCATTCCTATTAACACGTTTTGGGGTTTGGTTTAATACAACGCACAAAGCCACTCCTGCACGTGGGTTTTTCATTCACTAAGTGGCTTCTGGCCACTTAGTGCAGACATAAATGGCTCCCGGTCATTTAGCAATGGCTGTTATAGTTGTGCGTTCAGGTTTTCTCATCAGGCACCTCTCTAGGCAGCCGCTGAAGGACCTCAGTTTAGAGCTAGCGTTTTTAGCTGTTGCTTTGTTACTGCTGCTGGAGAATAAAAACTGCATGCCTGCTCTTGGGAGAAAAGAGAGAAATTGCCAGTCTCATAGCTTAATACTGTAGTGGCTGGTGAAATATGTCCTCAGCAATTCATCAGTCCCCTGCCTTTCCCTTCATACGAAGCTGGCTGCATTTGAATTCTAACCACATCTCTTAGCTAAGCGACTTTTCCGTTATGGCTCCTGTTTCCAGCTGGTTAAAACCATGATAAACGCCAGTGCTTAGGTTCAGGTTCAGGTTCCTTTATTTGTACCCGTAGGTAGATTTGTTTTGCAGGCTGGTGACATTCATATTTACAAGCCACAGTTACATTCAACATAAACACAAACACAGGCACACATGAAGCTGAATATAAACATGGTAAAAAATACTCCATGCTCCATCAATCAGGATATAAAGACAAAGAGATGAGAGAAAAACCAGAGATAAGAGAGAAGGGTCATATTAAAAAGTTAAAGACTAAGATAAGATAAGATAAGATAAGCCTTTATTAGTCCCACAACGGGGAAATTCCAGGATTGCAACAGCACAGGGATAGCAACACTCAGAGCAACAATCAGAAGGCAAGAAAAAAACAAGCAAGCAAGAGCAGCTAATATACATATGTACGTATTACTATAAAATATATATATATACACACACACACAGACACACAGTGCAGAGCATTGTAGCTGGATGGAATAAATATATGAATATATGAACACAGTGCAGAGCATTGTAGCTAGATGGAATAAATATGTAAATATATAAACACCCACAGTACGGAGCATTGCAGCTAGGTGGAATAAATATGCAAGTATATAAACACACACAGTGCGGAGCAATGTAGCTAGATGGAATAATATGTAGATATATAAATATATAAACACACCCAGTGCTGAGCATTGTAGCTAGATGGAATAAATATGTAAATATATAAACACACACAGTGCAGAGCATTGTTGCTAGATGGAATGAAACAGCATAACCGTCTACTTAGTTATCCTACATGGTATGATTATGTGCCCATACATATTCTCACCCTCCATAGCGACCGGTATGTTCCTAGTTGTATGCCGGAGGGGACCATTGTGTAAGTCTATTGCATCTTTTGCATTCAAAAAAGATTTTGAATGCAAAATTGATTTGGTTTTTAACCTCTTTGACTAGTCAAAGAGGTTAAAAACTCAAAGGTCGACTTCCGGTTATGGCTGCCACGTAAGAAGGACACGTCTCACTCTGCTCTGCTTCTGGAGAAAAAAAATCGGCAAATAACTCTCTCATTTGGGACAGAACGTATCCCAGCGTTTGAGCGAGGATATGTCGGTGAAGCCTAAGGCTGGAAAACCAAGTAGAGGAAAAAGCGAGCCGCAGAAACAGTCCAAATTAACGGACTTTCAGGTCTGTGACGCAGCAGAGAAAGCACCAAATATGGCGAAGGAAGCTAACAACGGCGCGGGAGCTGCGGGAAACGACACAGGTGCGTTGCTGGCGGCTATGAGTTCAATGAGAGCGGACTTTTCCTCTAGATTTGATGGGATTATGGCAGCGTTGGAAGGAATGAGAAAGGAATTGGGTGACTGTGTGGAACGAATGGCGCAGATGGAGCTTCGTATTTCCAGTGCTGAAGATGAAGTCAATTGTCTCCAATTAAAGGTGCGCACTTTTGAAAAAAAAAATAAATGTCTGGAAGAAAACATTCTGGATTTGGAATCCCGGTCGAGACAGAACAACTTGAGGCTGGTGGGTCTACCGGAAGAATCCGAAGGTCGGGACCCGTGTTCCTTTCTGGAAAAGTGGATTCCGGAGGCGCTGGGCAGTGCGGAGCTGCGGCCGGCGGTGGTTTTGGAGGGCGCGCATCGTATTGGCCCACGGAGAGATAAGGGACCACCGAGGACCTTAATTATGAAGTTTGTCAGCAACAGAGACAGGATGAAGATCTTCAACGCAGCACGAGCTAAAGGAGAGATTAAACACCAGGATCAGCAGGTGCGGTTCTACCCAGATTGGGCCACAAGAATCCAACAATTGAGGAAGCAGTATGATCCCGTACGTAAGGAGCTGCGCAACCTTGGGATTCGTCATGGTGTAATTTATCCTGCGAGACTGCTGACCACGTATGGGGGCAGAACCCACATCTTCAAGACCCCAGAGGAGGCGCAGGAGTTTATCAAGAAGATCCAAGAAGAAGAGACTGGTGGGAGCTAAGCATGAACAAAATATAAGGTAGAATAATTAAGCATTTGCACAGGCATCTGACTGACTTGAAGCAAATAGCAAGTTTACAAAATATAGATTGCATTATATAATTAAAAACAACAACAACAAAAAAAAAACTATGATGTACAAAGTTGCTAAAAATTTTGGAGTTAAGTTGGAAAACTACAGAGGAGAGTTAATGTTACGTCATTAAAAGCAGTAGAGTTAGGGTGATTGGGAGGATGAAGAAGGAGTGGCTTAGGCTGATCCTCGTGGATGTGGAGCAGTAGATGGCTATATCGGGAGACGGAATTTTTCTTTTGATTTTGGGGGGTTTGCCACAAGTGTGGGAAGGGGGAATTTGTTTGTGTGTAGATTGTAGGATGAATGTTCAACCACTCATTTTTTTGCTTCTCTGTATGAGCATGTTTACACTGCAAGGTAATCCCAAACTCCCTATTGATCATAAACCAAAGTGTTAATCTTAATTTAACTTCATGGAATTGCAGAGGTCTACAAAATTTAAAAAAACTTAAACAAGTTATGAATAAAATAAAAGACATGGGTTCAAAAATTGTGTTTTTACAAGAAACTCATCTAATAGAGGAGGATGTAAAAAGTATTAGGAGTAGATGGCAAGGAAGTGTTTTCACCTCGTCATTTTCATCCCGAGCCAGGGGAGTTATGACTCTCATACATAAATCAGTCCCTTTTCAAGTGAAAAATGTAATTGGAGACAAATTTGGAAGATATGTAATCATTCAAGGATCTTTGCTATTAGAAAATATAAATTTGGTGAACCTATATGGTCCCAATATAGATGATCAAAAGTTCTTTGCTAATTTATTTCTTATCTTATCATCACTTACAGGGCAACATATAATAGCAGGGGATTTTAATTGTACATTGAATCCCGGTATAGATAGATCAACAGGACTGGACTGTACGCACAATGGATGTAGGATGACCATTAATCATTTTATGAAAGAATTGAGATTGCTAGATATATGGAGAGAAATGAAACCACAAGTCAAAGCCTACTCTTGTTATTCCAGTACCTACAAGACATTCTCACGTATTGATTATTTTTTGATTTCCACAGAATTAAGGTCCAAGATTCAAAACTGCTTTTATGATAACATCGTGATCTCTGATCATGCACCCTGCTGTATAGTATATGTAGATAAGAAATTGACAAAGGAATCAGGTAGATGGCAATTTCAGCATAAATGGCTTCAGGATGAGGAATTTGTCAAGTACATAGAAAAACAGATAGATGAGTTCTTTGATATCAATACTACACAAACATCAGCATGTGTAAAGTGGGAGGCTTTCAAAGCTTTTATTAGGGGACATATTATTAGTTATACAGGTTCAAAATCTAAGAAGACTCGAGAGGAGAGAGCCCAATTGGAACATAAAATAAAAAATCTTCAGGAAAAAGTGTATGCAGGAAGTGATCCAAGGTTGGAGAATGAATTACTGATTTTGAGAGCTGAATACGACAAAAAATCAGCGAATAGAGCTGCCTCGAGTCTCCTAAGATTGAAACAATCTTTTTATGAACAAGGTGAAAAATCAGGAAAATTATTGGCATGGCAGATTAAACAATTAGAAATTAAAACACCAATTACCAGTATTATAAGTAACGGACAGGTAGTTATAGATCCTTTAGAAATTAACAGAGCCTTTAGAGATTACTATGAAAAATTATATGATACCAAAAATGAACCTGATTTAACAAAACTAAATGGGTTTTTGAACGAACTATCTATACCGTGTATTCCAAATGAAAACAGGGAGATATTGGAGTCTAAAATTAGTCAAGAAGAAGTTGGGCTAGCCATTGATAATATGAAATCAGGAAAAAGTGCAGGACCAGATGGTCTTCCAGTTGACCTTTATAAAAAATTTAAGAATAAATTAATAAAACCTTTTTTGGAAATGGTTTTAGAAGCATTTCAAAATAATAATTTACCATCATACATGAATAATGCCTTAATTATACTGTTGCCAAAACCAGGTAAGCCCTCTAATAAATGTGAAAATATGAGACCAATAAGCCTATTAAACGCCGACCTTAAGATAATCTGTAAAATTTTAGCAAGACGAATACAAGAAATTTTACCAAATATTATTAATCGAGATCAGAATGGCTTTATAAAGGGAAGACAAGGCTTCCATAATGTAAGAAGACTATTTAATATTATTTATTTTAATAAAGAAGCACCGGATACAGCTCTCCTATCACTGGACGCCGAAAAGGCCTTTGATAGAGTCGAATGGCCCTTTCTTTTTGAAGTCTTACAAAGGTTTGGACTTGGAAATAATTTCATAAAATGGGCTCAGATAATATACAATAATGCTACAGCAGAAATCCTAACAAATAACAATATTTCAAAATCAATAAAAATCAATAGAGGATGTCGACAAGGCTGTCCACTTTCACCTTTACTGTTTACTATGGCAATTGAACCTTTAGCAATGGCGATACGTTTACATTCACAAATATATGGAATTAAAGTTGGACCAACAGAACATAAAATCTCCCTGTACGCCGATGACATAATTTTGTTTATGTCGAATCTAAAAAAATCAATTCCGACCTTGTTGAATTTAATAAAGAATTTTGAGGAAATATCAGGATATAAAATAAATAAAACTAAATCTTCAATATTAATGCTAAATGAGACCCAGAGAAATTACCCAGACCCTGAGGTAAATCAATTCAACGTTGTAAATCAGTTTAAATATTTAGGAATCCAAATTGTGCCTAAGCTAGAATCAGTCGCCAGTGTCAACTATGAAGCCTTAATGTCAGATATCAATGAGTCAATTCAGAGATGGATGTCACTACCAATGTCGATGATCGGGAGAATCAATATACTTAAAAGTAATATTTTACCTAAAATACTTTATTTATTTCAATACATTCCCTTACCACCACCTTTAGATTTATTCTCAAGAATTAAAAAAAAGTTAGTGGAATTTATATGGAACAACAGGAGGGCTAGATTACGTCTGTCTTTATTATATTTACCATTTGATCGTGGAGGTCTGAAATGTCCAAATTTTATGTTGTATTATTGGTCAGCACAACTGAGGTCTATGACATATTATTTTTCATTAAATGATCTCCCTCACTGGACTGAAATGGAATCATACAATTTACCTTTACCTCTTCCCATATTCATATACTCAGATTCGGCAAAAAAATTACAAAAACAAGTTAAAAATCCATTTGTAAAGCATATGATCAAAATATGGTGTGAAGCTAAAAATTATTTAAAAGAACCACAGTTATTGTCAGCATTTAGCCCAATATGGGGTAATCAATATTTTAAACCAGGAAGAGCGGATGCTGTATTTAAAGTATGGAATTTAAAAGGGATTCAAAAGATTCAAGATTTATATTTGCCATGTGCAGATAACATAATATCTTTTGAAGAGCTGAGGGTCAAATTTAATCTTAATAGAACACATTTTTTTAAATATCTTCAACTTAGAAACTTTATTCGATCAAATCAAAATAAAGCTCTCACTCGACCTATTTATTCTTCCTTGGAAAAAATGTTGATGAAAGATAGTAAAAGAAAGGGTGTTATTTCAGAGTTTTATAACTCATTGACACTATCCTCATGTGAAAATTCACAGAAAAGATTAAACTACTGGAAAGAAGATCTGCAAACTGAAATTTCAGAGGAACAATGGGAATTGGCTTGTACAGAAGCCCAAACCAAATCAATAAATGTACGTCTTAAATTGATACATTTCAAATGGTTAATGCGGATGTATGTTACACCGGAGGAGTTAAATAGATATAACAAAAATATACCAGATACGTGCACAAAATGCATGGAAAGTAAAGGAACCCTATTTCATTGTGTATGGGAATGTAGAATAATAAGAATGTTTTGGGAAGAGGTGAGGGTAACAATTGAAAAAATAATCTCAAAACAAATCATTTTGAATCCTAAACTGTTTTTGTTGGGTCTGTACCCAGAAAAGCATAACTTTAATAAAAGTGAAAGAACATTCATAGACCTCAGTTTGCTTAATGCCAAAAAATGTATTGCACGACTGTGGAAAAAGACTCATAGACCAGATGTGACTCAGTGGTTAAGACAGATGTTAACAAACCTTCCATTAGAAAGAATAACATATATACTGAAATCAAAGGAAATTGTGTTTGAGAATATATGGAGACCTTTTATTGATCATGTAAAAAATTTCAACATAACTCTTGAAGAAGAAGGTGAATGATGTGTGTGGACCTTGTAAATTCCAAACTGGTGAACATAATATGTATACTTATGTAATGGATTGTCTAGACTAAACAGAGGAGCATTGTTGAAGACTTGATTTTGTTGGTGGTTGTTGGTGTTTTTAGTGCATTTTTTTTGTAGTACTTTAGTGTTAGTGTTTGATTGTTTGTGTCATGTTTGTTTAAAAAAAAAAAGGTTCAATAAAAATATTGTGGGAAAAAAAACTCAAAGGTCTAAAACCCAATAAAAGATTTAGAACCCAAATAAAAATCCTACAAAAATAAGTAAATATAAAATGGAGTTAATAAATAGGTACCTAAATTATGTGCAATATATTGTTACAACTTGCTCAACTCTGTGACAGCATCAGGAACAAAGCTGTTTTTGTAGTGCTGGGTTTTACTTTTTGGGACAGCAAACCTCCGTCTTGAGGGAAGAAGCTGAAAGTTGCAGTGCAAAGGGTGGGAGTCATCATTTAAAATGGAGGTAGCCATCCTCTGTACCTGTCTGGTGTACAGGGATGTCAGGCTCAGCTGTGACTCACCAAGCAAACGACTGGACCATCTAACTACCTGATCCAAGGATTTCCTCTGTTTCAGTTTTATCTGACCAAACCATAACACTAAAGAAAAGGATAAAACAGATTCAATTAAAGCCTGATAAAACATTGTCATTATGGTTCGGTCAATTTGGAAGCGTGCAAGTTTCCTTAAACAATGCAAATGTTGCTGACTCTTTTTGCACACCCTTTCACAGTTCTCTTCAAAGTTTAAATTACTATCAATAATCGTCCCAAGATATTTGTAGGACTGTACACATTCGGTGGTCTGACCTTTTAGTACGGTGACTTTGTGCCTGGGAGTTTTCCTCCTAAAGTCATTAATCATTTCTTTAGTTTTTGTCGTATTCAGCTGCAGGTAGGAATCCTCACACCAGTGAACAAAATCATCAACTACTGGGCCGTGGTGACTCTCACCATCCTGGAGGAGACTGACAATAACTGAATCATCAGCATACTTTAAAATGTGTCTGTTGTCGTGTCTGCTCCGACACATGTTTGTGTACAGGATGAAGAGTAGTGGTGACAACACCCCCCCCCCCCCCCGAGGAGAGCCAGTAGAAGAGCACTTTAGGTCAGACAATGTACCATTGACCCTTACTCTCTTTGTCCTGTTGGTTAAGAAATCCAGAATCCAACCCACCAGATTATTGCTCAAATCAAATTGTTGCAGGAGCCTTTCAACTAAAATATGAGGTTGGATTGTATTAAAGGCGGAGGAAAAGTCCACAAATAAAAGCCTGACGTGTGTCCCATTAAAATCCAGATGTTTAAAAAGCATGTTAAACAGACAGTGGCGTCCTCCACTCCTTTGTGAAGCCTATATGCAAACTGCAAAGGATCCAATACGTGTTCAGTCTGCTTTAGGACCTCAGATCTGACCAGTTTTTCAAAAATTTTCATTAAAATTGAAGTCAAAGCAAGTAGTCTAAAGTCGTTTACCGTTTTAGGACAGCTGGATTTTGGAACGGGAACAACCACGGCATCTTTCCAGATCTTGGGCACATGTTGTGTCTGTAAGGACTTATTGAAAATGTAATGAAATACAGGACTCAGTTCATGTGCACAGGACTTTACCAATCGCCCACATATATTATCAGGGCCCTGACTTTTGTTCACTTTTACAGCACAGAATGCCCTTTTAACATCCTGCACCTCAATATTAAAGTGCTGCTTGTCTTTGAGTTTCTGTTTCAAATCTTGGGTTTCTGTGCTAAAATCAGAGGAATCAAAACGATCATAAAAACAATTAAGAGCATTAGCCAGCTCTGTGTCTGAATTAAAACCATCTAAAAACACACAATTACTGCGCTCTGTGCTCTGAAGGCCTGCAATAGTTTTCATACTGACCCAGGCTGAACGAAGTTTCTTTGTTGCCATCTTGTTTTCCAATTCTGTTTTATAATTCTGTTTTGCTCTTAAAATTTCGGACTTCAGCTCTTTTGTGGCAACCTGTAGCTCAGAAACAGACCCCTGTTTAAAGGCAAGTGCTTTCCTCTGTAAGCAGGATTTAACTGATTTTGTAACCCATGGCTTGTTGTTGGGATATATTTTGACACGTTTACGTGGAACGATCATATTTTTACAGAAAGCCATGTATGAGCATGTGACGTCTACCAAAGAGTCCAAATCATCCCCGCAGGACAGTGTGAACACCTCCCAGTCTGTACAGTTAAAACATTCCTGGAGGCAGTGCACACATCTATGTCTCTGGTGTTCACCTTGCCTCTTCTGAGAGCAGTTTTATATGTGGGCAGCAAATGTACACAGTTGTGATCTGAGGATCGTAAAGGAGGAAGGGGGAGTGATTTATAGGCCCTCTCAATGGATCCATAGCACAGGTCCAATGTCTTTTTTCGCCTGGTTGGGCAGGAGACATACTGATAAAAGTTTTTAAGTGTCTTCTTTAAAGAAACATGGTTAAAATCCCCAAGAATAAAGTTTGGAGCCTCTGGAGAAATTGACTGCAGCCGCTGTACCACATCAAAGACGGTGCTGGAGGCGGAGTCAGCGTCTGCCCTCGGGTGAATGTACACAGTCGTGATGAAAAGTTGGGGGAACTCGCGGGGCAGATAAAAGGGGCGTAGTGATACGGACAGAAACTCCACATCGGGTGTACAGATGCGCTCTCTGACCGTGACAGATGTGCAGTACTGTTTATTAATATATAAACATACGCCGCCCTGTCGTTTCCCCATTACCTCTTCCTGCCGATCCGAGCGAAGTGGGGCTCCAAAGCCGTCAATTCACAGGTCTGCGTCCCGGTCATCCGCCGTAAGCCACGTCTCCGTGTAAGCCATGACACAGCAGTTCTTGAAGTCCTTCTGGTAGCATACATTCCCTTGAATTTCATCTACTTTATTTCTCAGGGATTGTACGTTCCCCAAAATCATGGAAGGAAGAGGAATGCTGTTAAACTGACGCCTTCTCAGATTTAATTTTACGCCTCCACGCTTTCCGCGTTTCGTCCTCTTGTCTCTCTTTTCATCGCTGTGTCCGTGAAAGTCTCTTAAAATAAAGTCTGGCAGTTGCGGCACAGACTCAAACACAGACGCTGCATTATCCGTGTTTAAATGCAGTAACATGTCTCTGGAATATTGTATTCTCCCCGGCATGATCGTGATTGCGCTTACCTCAGAGACAGAGAGCCGGTGTGAAAGAAGCAGCAGTGCAAAAATAAGGAGGAAATCCATATTGATGGAACCAGGGAGCTCTTCGTTATACAGTCCACAAACATTCAAGGACAAAAACGACACAGAGAATTTTGTTTAAACACATTAAAGTACGTAAAAACAGAGACACGGATGACGGACTTTTTTCACCAGCTGCCGGTCGCTGCGTGCGCATGCGCCCATTTTCCACGTTTAAAGTACTTTAATAAACTCATGTTTCTGTCAGACAGTCATGCTTAGTGAGACACTGTTTGCTGACTGACTGGAAAACTCGTGGGAGCGGGGGAACTTCTAAACTCTGTGCGGATGACGGCCACACGCGTTGTTCGTGTGCACGCTTGTGGAAAGTCATTGCTTCATATATTTTAATTAATAAAATCATGTTGGCCTGGCGTGGCGGTACGATTTCTGGCAGGGCGGGCTGCTATGGAGAAATGTTACCAGAGGAAACCCTGCGACCAACAAAGCAACACTGACAAAAGTGACTGTTCAACAAGACCTGGGCGAAGAACTACAATAGTAGGACTGGAGTTTGAAAACTACCATGTTGACATTGCAGTAGGGCTGTAGCTAACGACTATTTTACGGCTCGGGTAATCATCTACTCTAATTGAAGATTAGAGTAATCGAGTAATCGGATATGTTTTTTTAAAAAAAAACTTGCATTGACCAACAAATGTGGAACTTTCTTTCCTAAAGAGCAGCAGTAATTGTGCAAAACACTTACTAACACAGGTCCACATTTATTGCAATGTTTATTGCGAAGAACGTAACTTTAAATGTTACGTTACACCATAAATTTTGTTTGCTAGCCGCTAGCGAATGGTAACAGCAGTAGCTGTATGTTCTGTGGTCATATAAGCATAATTAGCGAATGTCACATGACCGAGCGGACGAGGCACCACAGAAAGAGTGCAGGCTTCCAAAACAGTTGGCAATCAGCAATTTTTTGTTTATTCCAAATAATCTTCACAGGCGTTCACTCCATTGCACATCCGACACCCCACCATAACCAAATGAAAACACCTGTTAATATACACAGTGAGATAATTACCCTAATTGGTGCATACCAAACCCTAGGTAAGACAATAAGCATTTTCATATTTTTCCACATACCCAATAATATCTAAAAAGTCATAAATACATAAATACTTTCCCCAGAATATTTACAGAATAAATAGAACCATAAATACACCATAAATAGTACAATAAATACTTCAATCCCCTATTTATATATTAAATTCCCCTCTACTCAACCATCATATGATTTCTTCCTGCTGGTATCCTTTAAAAGGTCCTCAAACCCCTGAGGAGTCTTTTGTCCGGATACCTTCAGGAAGCATGCTGGCAAAGGTACGTGGTTTTAAGATTAATTAATTGCCTCACCCAGTTAACATAATTAATCCACAATTATCTCTCAAAAGGGATTCAATTCAGTCAGAACACATTGTACAATTATATATGCATTTTTCCCATCAAATACAAGTTTACATTTACAAATATAGATCCTTTACACATATAACATTCAATACACCGACCATACAGTGGCGACACTCCGTCGTCATATTCCTCCCCCCCCTCCCGAGAGTACAGTACTCTGAGTCATGCACTCTGGAGAGGCTGTCTGCCACAAGGTTGGTCTTCCCTGCCACATACTGAACTGTAAAGTTATAGGGCTGTAGGGACAGATACCACCCTGTCAGACGATTATTAGCGTCTTTCATTCTATTAAGCCATTGTAAGGCCCGATGATCCGTCTCTAATGTGAACTGACGTCCAAGTAGATAATATCTCAGAGACCCTATAGCCCATTTCATGGCCAGACATTCCTTTTCCACCGTAGAGTATCTGGTCTTTCGGTCCAACAACTGACGGCTCAAAAACAGTACTGGGTGTCTCTCTCCCTTCACCTCCTGGAGAAGTACTGCTCTGATGCCAACTCCTGAAGCATCTGTCTGCAAGATAAATGGACAGGCGAAATCCGGACTGCAGAGAACCTTATCCCCAGAAATCGCACCCTTCAAATCTTCAAAAGCTCTCTCACACTCCTCTGTCCATTTTACCCTATTTGGTGCTGACGCCTTCGTGAGATCAGTCAGGATTGCTGCTCTTTCAGCAAAATGGGGAATGAATTTACTATATCACCCTACCAGACCCAAAAACGATCGCACCTTCTTTTTTTTTTTCCACAATATCTTTATTGAACCTTTTTTTTTTTTTTTTTAACAAACATGATACAAACAATCAAACACTAACACTAAAGTACTACAAAAAAAAAAAATGCACTAAAAACACCAACAACCACCAACAAAATCAAGTCTTCAACAATGCTCCTCTGTTTAGTCTAGACAATCCAATACGCACCTTCTTTTTGGTCGTAGGGACAGGATAAGCCTGAACAGCGTCTACTTTGCTCACTCGTGATCTAATGACCCCCTGACCAACCACATGTCCCAGGTATTCCACCTGCTGCTGCCCAAATGCACACTTGCGTGGATTAATAGTCAGACCTGCCTCCTTGATTAAATGCAGGACCTGCTGAAGATGTAATACGTGATCCTTCCAGGTCTGACTATAGATGACTACGTCATCTAGACAGGCAGCTGCAAAATCTGACACTCCTCCTAATACCTGGTCTATGAGTTGCTGGAATGTTGCCGGTGCCCCCTGGAGGCCAAATGGCATGGCCTTAAACTGGAAAGAGCCATAAGGTGTTTTGAAGGCTGTCAATTCCTTTGTCTCAGGTGCCAAGGCCACTTGCCAGTACCCCTTGCTTAGGTCTAATGTGGAAATAAACCTAGCCCTGCCCACTTTCTCCAACAGCTCGTCTATTCAAGGCATGGGGTACGACTCAAACTTGGAAACTGCATTCAAGTACCTAAAGTCAAGGCAGAACCTCAAAGAACCATTCTTTTTGGTGACCAACACAATTGGACTGCACCATTCGCTAACCGACTCCTCGATCACTCCCAGCTGCAACATCAAATTAATCTCCCGCCTCAGTTTTGGGACCAACCGTTCAGGAATCCTATAGGACTCCCTACGGGGAACAGTCTCTTTCTTTAAATGTACCTTATGGTGTACTAATGTGGTGAAACCAGGTCTCTCCTGAAACAAATCTGGATCTACTAGTGCCTCTAATTGTCTCTGCTGATCATCCTGTAAATGAGACACACGAAAAGAGCAAAGCTCTGACACATTCGTGGGGAAAGATTGTTCTCTCGCCTCATCCACTTCTGTTGCACAGATCAGGAGCTGACGACACGTCTGCTGATGACCAAGCTGCTGCTGCTGATGCACAGGCTGCTGAAACTCCTTTAACAAGTTAATGTGATATTTTGTCTTTCTATCAGGCATATATAGTTCATATGTCACAGCGCTCAACTTCCTGGAAATTTCGTAAGGCCCCTGCCATCAAGACAACAGCTTACTGTCGCATGAGGGCAGCAGTGACAACACCTGCTGACCTGGGTGAAAAACCCTCTTGCTGGCCTTCTTGTCATACCGTGTCTTTTGTTTATTTTGCACCATCCTCATGTGTTCCTGAGCCAAAGCAGTCATCTGATCCAGTTTTTGTCTCATTTTAATAGCATAAGAGACCACATTGTCCTGATCACTCGGAGGCCTCTCCCAGTGCTTCTTTAATAAATCCAATGGATCCCTCACCTGACAACCATAAAGTAGTTCAAAAGGTGAGAACCCTGTTGAAGCCTGGGGAACCTCCCGATACGCAAACAGCAAACACGGTACCCATTGGTCCCAATCCGAGCCCGTACTAGAAACAAATTTCCGCAGCGTGTTCTTTAAGGTCTGGTTAAACTGTTCCACCAGTCCATCAGTCTGAGGGTGATATGGGGTGGTCTTAATTCCCTTAATACCCAACAGTTTGTAAGCCTGCTGCAGAAGTTTTGACAGGAAATTTGTCCCACAGTCTGTTAGGATCTCTTTGTGTACGCCTACCCTTGAAAATAACTGAATAAGGCAATTAGCCACCTGCCTAGCCTTAATAGATTTCAGCGGGAAGGCTTCTGGGTACGGAGTAGCATAGTCACATATGACAAGAACCTATTTATTACCCGAGGAGCTTCTTTCTTTCTTTCTTTTTTTTTTTTTTTATTTAAGTTTTTGTAAAGGGTATACAGGTCATTACAGCACTGCATTGTTTACATTTTCATCACATGTTCCCTTATTTTTTTCTATTTGACAACATTGGTAGGATAATTATTACAACACCCCCTTTTTTTTTTAAAGTGAAAGAAAAAGTGAAATTAAAGAGAATAAAATAAAAAAACAAACAAACAAACAGAACAGCAAAAAACAAACAAACAGAAAATTAAGTAATTAAAAGTAAAAGAGCATCTGAGTAGCGTTGGAACAAAGAGCGGTGCCATTATTAAATGGTATTTGTCAAGGATTAGATCTAATGGAAGACACATATGCAATCCAGGGTTGCCAAGAGTTCAAGAACCCATTCATGTCCTGTCTCAGTGCGAATGTCAACTTTTCCATCGAGTAAATGTCTTGAATCACGTTAATCCAATCTTCAGGTGTAGGACAGTCCTTCAGCATCCATTTTTTAGTTAGGGCTTTTTTACTTGCCAATATTAAAACATTGAATAAGTATTTATCTCCTCGTCTTTCCAGTGAGTCCGGTAGTAAACCCAAATACAAAGTTACAAAAGAAAAGGGAACTGTTATTTTGAATATTTCCCCCAATATTGTCTGTACATTGGTCCAATATTGGTGGATAACTGGGCATGACCAAAACACATGAAAATGATTTGCAGTCTTTTCACCACACAAGCGCCAACAGTTCAACCCCTTATGGGTAAATTTGTTTTGTGCAGGTGTTCTGAAAAATCTTACCAAATTTTTCCATCCAAATTCTCTCCACTGCAGAGATGAGGTACTTTTCCATTGCTGTTTATTTAGCTTTTCCCATATTTCCAATTGTAAAGTGAAATTCCCCTCTTTTTCCCATCTCTCTTTTATATATGATGTGTTGTCTCCTTTTAAGTCTTGAAGACCAAGGTATATTTTAGAAATGTATCTGATCCCTGGGATCCCTTTATATGCCGTTAAGAAGACCTTCAGAACACCTGACTGGGCCCTTTCCAAATCCTCCTTTTTAAGTATATTGTTTATGTGGTGTCTAAGCTGAAAGAACCTGTAAAAGGTCTTGATTTATTAGACCTTGTTTTTTCAAATCTTCAAAACTTCTTAAAGTTTGCCCCTTAAAAAAATCGTAATATTTTATCAGCCCCTTCTCTTTCCACTCTTTAAATCTAGTGTCTGTTTTATTGGGGGTAAAGTCTTGATCATAGGCAATCCATTGCAGAAGTCCATAGGGCTCTTTAGCTTGATTCTCTCTGACTATCTTAAACCAAATTTTTAGCGGGGTCTCTATCCACGGGTTAGTGTTATTCAAGAGTTTAGGTAAGGCATTGTTCCCTATTATCGCCTGTAGGGGGATGTCACTTGTTATTTGGCATTCGATCTCCTTCCATTGTGCAGTGTAGACTGGGTTACATATCTCTACTAAAGTTTTAATTTGTGCAGCTATAAAATAGTCCCTGATATTTGGCAGCGCAAGCCCACCTTTGTCTTTGTTTAGCTGTAGGGTTCTATATCTGATTCTAGGTCTCTTGCCCTGCCATAGGAATCTTGAGATCCTTCTGTCCAGTTCTTGCCATGTTTTTTTGGGAGGGTCTACCGGTATTGTTTGGAAAAGGTATAGAAGACGTGGAAGTATATTCATTTTGACTGCTTCAATTCTTTGTGCAGTACCTAAGAATGGTATCTTATTCCATCTTGCTAGGTCAGATTTTATTTTTGTCACCAGTGGATCATAGTTTAGTGTTATAATTTTGTTGAGTTGTTTCGGGATATTGACCCCCAGATATTTCATAGATTCCATCTCCCAGTTAGTTTTTGAGTTCACTTAGTGAATAATGATTTGGGTCATAGTTGAATGTTAAAACCTGGGTTTTATGCATGTTTAATTTGTACCCCGATAAATCTCCATAGTCTGAAAAAACTGAGATTAGTTCTGGTAAAGAAGTGTCCGGCTGCCCTAGGTATATTAAAATGTCATCAGCAAAGAGTGCTATTTTATGTTCCTTCTGACCAAGTGTAATACCTTGAATTTCTTGATTTTGTCTTATCCATTGGCTCAGAGGTTCTATGAAGATTGCAAACAGCAGTGGGGACAGGGGGCAGCCCTGACGACATCCTCTTTCCAGCTCAAAAGATGATGATAAATTACTGTTAATCCTTATTTTAGCTGTTGGTTTTTTATATAATGCCTGTATAGTTCTAATGAAGTTGTTAAGAAAGTTGAAACTGGATAAGATTCTATATAGGAAAGACAAGTCAACCGAATCGAATGCTTTTTCAGCATCTAATCCCAATATGACGGCACTTAAGTTATATTTTTTTATATGATGAATTATGTGTAAAGTGCGTCTAATGTTGTCTTGTGTCTGTCTTTGTCTTATAAAACCTGTTTGGTCTAAGTGAATTAAGTCTGTCAGTATGTTTTCTAACCTTTTGGCAAGGATAATGGTAAAAAGCTTATAGTCCTGATTTAATACACTGATTGGTCTGTAGTTGGAGCATTCTAGTTTATCCTTTTCAGGTTTAGGCATAACTGCAATGACCCCTTCTCTCCAGGAGGGGGGATTTCCCCTGTGTGGAGGACATAGTTAAATGTTTTCAGGAGGAGAGGAGATAGTTGCTGTTTAAAGGGCTCCTGTGGATTTGTTAGCTTTAAGTTTCATAATTGCTTTTTCCAATTCTTTAGGTTGTATTTCTGACAGTAGTGTTTTATTTTGTGACTCCGTAAGTTGGGGAAGGTTTAATGTGTTTAGGAATGTCTCGGATGCGTTTTTATGTTTTTTGTGGGAGTATAAGTTCTTATAGTAGTTCTCGAAGCTTTTAAGAATATCCTGAATTCTGAATTTTATTTCCTTTGTTACTGGGTCTCTGATTTTGTAGATTGCTCTTTCTGTTTGTTGTTTCCTCAATTTATAGGCTAGTAATTTTGCCGATTTACTGCCTGCTTCATAGTGTTTTTGTTTCAGAAATGTAAGTTTCTTCTGGATTTCTATTGTGTAGATGTCATTTATTTGATTTTTAATTTCTTTAATCTTGAGCGAGTCATTAGAATGAGTGTTGCCTTTGTGTTCTTCTTCTAGGTTCTTGAGTTCTGACTCTAATGTGATTAGTTTTTCTTGTCTCAGTTTCTTTTGGGATGCCAGTTTTGCAATAATTTTTCCCCTTATTACAACTTTGCACGCATCCCACAGTATTAAAGGGGATACTTCTCCATTATCGTTTTCTTCCAAATATCTGAGAATATCTGATTCCAATTCATCTTTCAGTGGTCCTTTCAGATCATTTGAATTCAACCTCCAGGAAAATGTATTATTTGTGTATTTTTGGATGTTTAAGTCCATATAGATCGGACTGTGGTCAGAGAGATCCATCAGTCCTATTTTACATGTTTTTACTCTTCCAATGTCTCTATTAAACATAAAAAAGTAATCAATCCTTGAGTAAGATGAATGTGGCGTTGAATAAAAAGTATAATCTTTTACATTGGGGTTGAGTTCCCTCCACACGTCACAGATTCCCATTTCTTTTATTAGCATCCGAGTTTTCCTACTTTGAGTGTTATTTTGATGTGAAGAATTACCTGTTGCATCCCAGTATGGATTCAGTCTTAGACTGAAGTCTCCACCACATATCACTAAACCTTGGGCTTTAGTTATCATTAGGTCGACTATATTTTTATAAAATTTCCATTTACCCCCTGGTGGTGCATATACATTCAGCAGGGTGATATCTTCTCCCTCTAGCCGCCCAATTACCAAACTGTACCTCCCTTCTTTATCTTTGTGTTCTGATTTTTTTTCAAATGTAATTTTGGTTGATATCAATGTCACTACTCCCTTCCTCCTCCCTGACTTATATGAAGATGAAGAAATCATTTTAAACCCTTGTCTATTGAGTTTAGTGTGTTCCATATCTGTTAGGTGGGTTTCTTGTAAAAATATTATTTCTGCTTTGTCTTTTTTCATTTTGCGTAGAATCTTGGATCTTTTAACTGGATTCAGGATCCCTTTAACATTATATGAGGCTATTTTGGTTACACCCTGTTTCTCCATTGTATTTTCTTATTTAGTATAACAGTGTGGTGGCCCTCTTTTATGCTACTCAGAAACTGAAAGAACATTAAGAACATAAAAAACATTAAGAACATAGTGTACGAAACTTTAAAACAAAAAACTGTCAAAAAAAACTTCCTGAGCTGGGGTCTCTTTAAAGACCCTGTAAGAGCCCTGATGGAGTGTAGGCTCTGAGGTAAATTCCTCAAACTCTGTTACATGTTGAGGGCCCTCTCTTACCCCTGTAAGTTGTCCCATGTTTTTAACGTGAATTTCAGATCCCAATCCGAATTTGTAATGATTTTTTTAAAAAAAATTTTTATGCCTATACCCTATGAGATTGTGTGCACCCTCCCACCCCCATCACAGCAAACATTCACTCTAATACGGTATTTGTTAGTGTGGGGAGAACATGTGGGTCATTGTCACATTTCTATTTTAACAAGATGTTTTTTTTTTCCTTTAAATTAAGAAGACATTTGTTTCTAATGCTATAACTGCTCCATGAAAGGTTTTACCACATGCTGATTCTGCATCTCCTTTAATGTTTGTTACCTTGTAGGAGGGGGGATAGAAGTGCAGAATGACTGAAAAGAAAAAAAAACAAAAAGGTCTCTATTCCTTCCTGGAACTGGAAAGCTTATCTTTGTAGCTCTGGGGCTGGGTTTCCCGCTGCTGGCCCGTGGATTTTGAAGGTCTCTGAGTGGACCACGTTTGAGCTCTGATCCTCTCGCTCAGGTCTGCTGCGGGTTTAAACACCGATACCGGGAGCCCTCTTCTCGCCATGTCAATTGTTGCTTCTTCCGCCGAATTATAGAGACATGACTCTTCACCGTAAAAGACCCTTAACTTCGCAGGAAATGGCATCTGAAAGCGTAGATTCTGTTCCCGTAGTACCTTTTTGGCGTCGTTATATTCCCGTCGCTTTTTAAGTACTTCCGGGGCGTAATCGTGCTCCACGAAGACTTTTCTCTCTTGATGCATAAATCCTTTTTTCTGCCAAGCCCGTCTTACAACCTCTTGTTTTATTTTGAAATCGGAGAATCTTACCACTACCGAACGTGGGGGCGCTTCTGCCGCTGGCTTTGCGGCTAATGTACGATGGGCCTTTTCTATCTTCAAATCAGTGGTTTGTGGAATATCCAACTTCTCTCTCAGTAAGGATTCCACGCATTCCGCCATTGTGTTGAAACTATCTTCAGCTCCTTCTTTCAGACCGTGAATTCTAATGTTGTCTCGTCTCTGTCTTCCTTCTTGGTCGGTTAGCTTAGCCTCCAGCCTTGACGGTTTTTTGTGTAAATCCAGCATAGAATCTTCAAGCACTTTAATTCTTTCTTCAGCTTCCAAGATTCGGTTCTCGGCCTGTTCCACTCTGCTGTTCGTCCTTTTTAATTCCTCTCTGAATTCATGAAATTCGGCCCGAAATCGTCGTAATTCATCAAATAGCGATTTCAAGCTAACCTTCTTGTTAGCTACGTTCAGCTCCTCGTCTTCTGAACGGAGGTCCTCCGGTTCCGATTCTGCGGCCGCTGCGCGTCCTGGCCTGGGGAATGTCAGTTTCTTCTGTTTTTGGTTAGGCATGGTGTTTTTGTCTTTTGATTTTTATTCTTCCAAAAATCCGTTAAGTCTGATTTTGAAGATGTTTTCCTGGATTGGGTCTGGGAGCTTCAGCGTTAAGTTGCTATCATCATGGCGTCCAGACCGGAAGTCGAGGAGCTTCTTTCTAGGGGGGCAACTATATCCATCCCTATCCTATCAAATGGTGTTCCAATGATTGGTAATGGATGAAGATGGGCCCGGGCTACTCTCCTAGATAATGTAATTTGACATGTCTCACATGTTGCACAAAACTCCTTCACCTGGGTATACATTCCTGGCCACACAAATCTTGTAGCAATTCTCTGCAATGTTTTCTGGAACACTAGATGACCTGCACAAGGGATAACATGTCCCAGTTCCATCACTTTCTGTATGAGGCCTTGTGGCAAAGCTATGGCTCTAACTTCACCCTGCTGTTGGTACAAAAGGCCATCTCTAATGACATATTCGGCCTCAGCCAAAAAGTTCACTCTGCCCTGTTTCACACCGTCAATCTCAGAGACCTTCTCAAACCAAGGTTTTAGCGATGGGTCAGCTTTCTGCAGCTCAGCTATGTCAGAATGAATGACAAAATCTACTGACTGGCTTAGCTGTGATGTTTCCTCCCCCAAGTTCTTAACTGAAGCTAAAACCTTGTCCCTTCTCCTCTGAGCCTTGGATTTTGGTTGCTTAACTGGACCTGCCTCTATCCCAGAATCATAAAAAGGCAGCTCCTGAAGAACAACTGGCAGCCCTCTGCGCCCTGGTTGTCACCATATTACAATTTTTCACCACAGGTGCCTTTACTCTCTGCTCAACAGCGCCACCTGCCTGTCTCTCCTCAGTTTAGTATTCGTCCCTAACCTGTTGTGTGATGTTCAACAAAGTTGGAACATCATTGCCAAGAATCACTGAATATGGCAAATCAGGCACCAGAGCTACAGGGAGGAGATAAGTCTGACCCCCTTATCCCAATGGACACAACTGATGTTTATTCCAGACTCATTCCACAAATCCCTAGGGACCAAACTAGGCAGCACCAACAGTTTGAAAACAACCTGAGTCTAACAGAGCCTCTTCACACTGACCATTAAGCAACACCATTGTTTTATACATTTCACTGTGCACTGGGGCTGAAAGAGTGGGTCTGGTAACTGAACATAACAATGACGGTTTAGTATTCTTTGTGGCAGGATATGAATACTGTGTGTGGCCGATTTTGTTACACTGACAACAGCATATATCTTGACTGGAAACAAAACTTGACTTTCTACTCCCATTATGTTTGCTAACAGTGACCTGACTGGAGCTGGAATACCGTCTGTTTTGAGCTTGGCCACCCCTTTCACCCCCATCAAACTTACTCCGTGTGGTGAAAGAGCCGTCATGGCTGAGAGTAGGTCTCCTGCTCCCAGACCTGGCTGACAGGAAGACTTCCGCCAGACGAGCCGCGTCCTCCGCAGTCTTCGGGTCCCGCTCTCGTATCCAGACTCCCAGTTCTGGGTCCACCAACCGCAGAAACTGCTCCAAAATCAACAGCTCCGCGATGTCTTTCACCATTGAGGTCTCTGGTTTAATCCATTTATTAAACAGCTCTTTTAAACGAACATACAGTTCACGGGGGGTTTCATCCTGTTGAACGTCCAGGGCACGAAACCTTCTCCTATAGGTGTGGGGTGTTATTTCATACTTATTTAAAATTGCTTCCTTCACTTTATCATAATTGTCCATGTCAGCGATGTCCATGAGCACATATGCACTACGTGCTTTACCAGTGAGCAGAGGAACCAACTGGATAGCCCACTCCTCCTTATGCCAACTGCAGACCAAAGCAATCCTCTCAAATGTCGCCAGATAGTGCTTGATATCGTCCTCGGGAGAGAGCGGATTCAGCCTGGGCTCGCGGTGTATCTGCGCTGTCCTCGGCTGCGCCTGCAGCGGTAGCTCCTCCTCCTGCGGGCCAACCCGACTGGCTGTCACCTTGGGGTCTCCCCCCGAAGCACCGTCGGCACTGCTGCATTCAGCCCGGCTCCTATACTCCTCTCTCAGCTCCGTCATTTGTGACTCCATCTGGTGAACTTGATGCTGCACAGACTGCCACCTTTGTTCTTGCAGAGCGGCTTCTTCCTCCATCTGACGGTCTCTGACTGTCAGTGAACGCACCAAGGACTTCACCAAGCTCGACAGTTCTCCCAGCTTGTCTAGTCCACTGGTCCCCTGCTCCTTGATTGCCATGCTAGTATCCAAGTCCTCTAATTGCTCCTGTCCTTTCTTCATGTTCCTTTTGGCCATTGCTCCTTTTGTCCTGTGTTATCACTCCTTCTTTTGACAACACCTTTGTTTGACCAAACGTCACACCATCTGCTTAATTTGACATCGTCACACCTTCTGCTGACTTCTTCGTAGCCACGGTGAGAGTGGAGAATTCCTGACACCACTCACCCGGTTGCGCTTTCCTCCTCACCACAGCCGTGAAACCGGACCACTTCTCTGTCACCAGTTAGCGGGTACGAACCATTCCTGATGCCAAATGTCGAGAAACAGACCACTCCGGACATCAATTGTCACATGACCGAGCGGACGAGGCACCAGAGAAAGGGCGGAGGCTTCCAAAACAGTTTGCAATCAGCAATTTTTTGTTTATTCCAAATAATCTTCACAGGCAATCACTCCATTGCACATCCAACACCCCACTGTAACCAAATGAAAACAACTGTTAATATGCACAGTGAGATAATTACCTTAATTGGCACATACCAAATCCTAGGTAAGACAATAAGCATTTTCAAATTTTTCCACATACCCAAGAATATCTAAAAAGTGATAAATATTTAAATACTTCCCCCAGAATATTTACAGAATAAATAGAACCATAAATACACCATAAGAAATACAATAAATACTTCAATCCCCTATTTACATATTAAATTCCCCTCTACTCAACCATCATATGATTTCTTCCTGCTGGTATCCTTTAAAAGGCCCTCAAACCCCCTGAGGAGTCTTTTGTCTGGATACCTTCAGGAAGCATGCTGGCAAAGGTACGTGGTTTTAAGATTAATTAATTGCCTTGCCCAATTAACAAAATTAATCAATAATTATCTCACAAAAGGGATTCAATTCAGTCAGAACACATTGTACAATTACAGTATATGTGCATTTTTCCCATCAAATACAAGTTGATATTTACAAATATATTAGTTATGCTGCTAATAGGTTTAGTCAGCTGGGGGATCTCCAATAATGCACTGGGCTTCACGCCTTTCTTCACTCTTAATGAATTTTTTTTTTTTTTTTTTTGCTGGTCATTAATCTCTGTTTGTTCTCTCCCATAGATTGAGTCCCCATCGTGCTGTTTGCGCTTTACATGTCTGTTCTTTTCATCTTCTCTATCCCCTCACCCCCCAGCCAGTCGCAGCAGATGACTCCCCCTCCCTGAGCCTGGTTCTGCTGGAGGTTTCTTCCTGTTAAAAGGGAGTTTTTCCTCTCCACCATCGCCAAGCACTTGCTCATAGGGGATCGCCTGATTGCTGGGGTCTTTCTGCAACTGTGGGGGTTCCCCCTACAGTTGAAAGTGCTATGAGATGACTGTTGTTGTGAAATGGTGCTATATTAATAAAGTTGAATTGAAAATATCAATCCTTTACACATATAACATTCAATACACCGACCATTCAGTGGCGACACTCCGTCGTCACAGCGAAGCTGACTCCAATCTATTCATCTTAATTTAAAATCACAATGACGTACCTTGTCTCGGGTCTGCTGGCACCAGACTTGAGATACTTTTGTCATTTTTTCTGACGTTCTTCTTCCTCTTTGCCAGCCCATCACTATGTCCCTCTGATATGGCCCCATTAAACAAAGTTGTGTCTTGTTTATGTCGCGTGAATGGAAGAAGGTTGTACTGTTAGTGCTATATTAAACGACACGTCAAAGCATAGATTTTGAATCGAGGAACTTTTGTAATCGAATTATTCGAGTAATCGTTGCAGCCCTACATTGCAGCCTTCAGTGAAACTTGTAGACCAGAAGAAGGAAACGTCAAAGAATCCAATGACGCCTTTTATTGGAAAGGGAAACCCAAGGAGGACCATCAAATCCATGGGCTGGGCATTGCAATCCATAATAATCTCTTACCCAGAATCATGGGATTACCAACTGGCATAAACATACTGCTCGTGACTCTCCGGTTGAAACTTCTCAACAAAAAGCATGCTCCCATTGTCAGTGCTTATGTACTGTAACAACATTAGATGCTGAAGATCACACCAGAGACCTTCTATCAAGACCTGGACAGTATCTTGTGACAGATCAGTCCATCAGACAAGAATATTCTGCTTGGAGATTTTAACACACGTATTGGGACTGACCAACATGTTTGGAATAGGGGTGAAGGACAATTAAATAATTTAATCACAATTGATCTTCAGAAATTGCTAGTTAATCGCAATTAATCACACATTAATCCTGTATGTTTAAAAAATACAATGTACCTTAAACTGATCATTTTTCAAGTTTTTAATGCAGTGGACATAAAAAGTCTACACACCCCTGTTTAAATGCCAGGTTTTTATGATGTAAAAAAAAATGAGACCAAGATAAATCATTTCAAAACTTTTTCCACTATTAATGTGACCTATAACCTGCACAACCCAATTGAAAAACAAACTGAAATCGTTTCAGAGGAAAAATAAAAAACTTACAATAACCTGGTTGCATAAATATGCATACCCTGTTATAACTGGGGATGTGGCTTTGTTCAGAATAAACCAATCACATTCAATCTCATGTTAATGGCAGTCAGCACACATCTGCCACCATTTAAAGTGCCTCTGATTAACCCCAAATAAAATTCAGCTGTTCTAGTAGGCTTTTCCTGACATTTTTGTAGTTGCATCTTACAGCATGAGCCATGGTCCACAGAGAGCTTCCAAAGCATCAGAGAGATCTCATTGTTCAAAGGTATCAGTCAGGAAAAGGGTACAAAAGAATTTTCAAGGCATTAAATCTACCATGGAACACAGTGAAGACAGTCATCATCAAGTGGAGAAAATACAACACAACAGTGACATTACCAAGACGTGGACGTCCCTCCAAAATTGATGAAAAGATGAGAAGAAAACTGGTTAGGGAGGCTGCCAAGAGGCTGATGGCAACATTGAAGGAGCTGCAGGAATTTCTGGTAAGTACTGACTGTTTAGTACATGTGAGAACAATCTCTCGTCTTTTTCATACAGTGGGGTAAAAAAGTATTTTGTCAGCCACCAATTGTGCAAGTTCTCCCAATTAAAAGATGAGAGAGGTCTCCAATTTTCATCATAGGTATACCTCAACTATGACAGACAAAATGAGAAAAAAAATCCAGAAAATCACATTGTCTGATTTTTAAAGAATTTATTTGCAAATTATGGTAGAAAATAAGTATTTGGTCAATAGCAAAAGTTCATCTCAATACTTTGTTATATACCCTTTGTTGGAAATGACAGAGGTCAAACATTTTCTGTAAGTCTTCACAAGTTTTTCACACACTGTTGCTGGTATTTTGGCCCATTCCTCCATGCAGATCTCCTCTAGAGCAGTGATGTTTTGGGGCTGTCGCTGGGCAACACGGACTTTCAACTTTCTCCAAAGATTTTCTATGGGGTTGAGATCTGGAGACTGGCTAGGCCACTCCAGGACCTTGAAATGCTTCTTACGAAGCCACTCCTTCATTGCTCGGGCGGCGTGTTTGGGATCATTGTCATGCTGAAAGACCCAGCCATGTTTCATCTTGAATGCCCTTGCTGATGGAAGGAGGTTTTCACTCAAAATGTCACGATACATGGCCCCATTCATTCTTTCCTTTACACGGATCAGTCGTCCTGGTCCCTTTGCAGAAAAACAGCCCCAAAGCATGATGTTTCCAGCCCCATCCCTCACAGTAGGTATGGTGTTCTTTCTCCTCCAAACATGACAAGTTGAGTTTTTACCAAAAAGTTCTATTTTGGTTTCATCTGACCATATGACATTCTCCCAATCCTCTTCTGGATCATCCAAATGCTCTCTAGCAAACTTCAGACGGGCCTGGACATGTACTGGCTTAAGCAGGGGGACACGTCTAGCACTGCAGGATTTGAGTCCCTAACGGCGTAGTGTGTTACTGATGGTAGCCTTTGTTACTTTGGCCCCAGCTCTCTGCAGGTCATTCACTAGGTCCCCCCATGTGGTTCTGGGATTTTTGCTCACCGTTCTCGTGATCATTTTGACCCCATGGGGTGAGATCTTGCGTGGAGCCCCAGATCGAGGGAGATTATCAGTGGTCTTGTATGTCTTCCATTTTCTAATAATTGCTCCCACAGTTGATTTCTTCACACCAAGTTTCTTACCTATTGCAGATTCAGTCTTCCCAGCCTAGTGCAGGTCTACAATTTTGTTTCTGGTGTCCTTTGACAGCTCTTTGGTCTTGGCCATAGTGGAGTTTGGAGTCTGACTGTTTGAGGTTGTGGACAGGTGTCTTTTATACTGATAACGAGTTCAAACAGGTGCCATTAATACAGGTAATGAGTGGAGGACAGAGGAGCCTCTTAAAGAAGTTGTTACAGGTCTGTGAGAGCCAGAAATCTTGCTTGTTTGTCAGAAAATTGTAAATACATCATTGTTTATCATTTTATAATTGCTATTACTAACATCATTATCATTATCATTGCATAACCATCTTATATGATTAAAATGTATACTGCATGCATCTTCTATGAGTTTATAGCATACTGTATTATTTCTGGGTAATAAGTGGACCTACTGAGTGTCCTTCATTAAAATGTGCTTAGAAGTCAAAGTGTCTCACCAGACCAGACTGTGTACATCAGGGGTCACCAACCTTTTTGAAACCAAGAGCTACTTCATGGGTATCGAGTCATGTGAAGGGCACCAACTTGACACACTCCTCTAAAATAACAAATTGTGTGTGTGTGTGTGTGTGTGTGTGTGTGTGTGTGTGTGTGTGTGTGTGTGTATACACACACACACACACATAAATAAATAATTATCAATAACTTAGAGTGGGTAACAGACAAGATCAATATTCAACACTTTATTTTTATTAATCTCAGCAATTGTTCAGATGATCACTTCTACATTTCATAAAAAAATGTCCAGTTTTCACCAGTCCCTTTTAACCATAAAAAACTAAACCCTTTTAATTCATGAACTATGTTGAACCATGTTTGAAAAAGTTATGCAACATTTAAGAAAAATCAACTTTCATATTAAATAAATCTTATCACATTTTTAACTGAACAAATCTGCTGCAATTCTGCTCAAAATCTGTTACATTTAATAAACACACTTTTGTGTGTTCTTCTTCACTGGAATTATATCCATACAGTTCTTGCCAAGAATCATGCTTGAGCAACCAGCACTGTCCTTTCATGAGAAGAAGCTAAACAAGCACTGAGAGTGCTTATATGCACGGTGGCGCAGTGGTTAGCACCGCGGCAGCAGTTTACCCTCAGCCGGGGGATCGCGGGTTCGATCCATGCCCCCGGCCAACAGTGATCTGTGTGGAGTTTGCATGTTCTGGCGGTGCATGTTCATGTGCATGTGCAAAAACATGCAGGTTAGGGAGTTAAGGGGCGCTTGCGCACGCAGCGGCTGGTGGCTTGTCACCAGACTGCAGAACAAATCTACCTACGGGTACAAGATAAGTTAAAAAAAAAAAAGAGTGGGTAGTGAAGTGGCGCTTCGCCATCGCCCCGCAAATGAAATACACGC
This sequence comes from Pholidichthys leucotaenia, assembly GCA_020510985.1. Taxonomy (NCBI): domain Eukaryota; kingdom Metazoa; phylum Chordata; class Actinopteri; order Cichliformes; family Pholidichthyidae; genus Pholidichthys; species Pholidichthys leucotaenia. The sequence continues at coordinate 269,785,381 of CM035844.1, read as the reverse complement.
AGCTTCCTTTCACGGTAGTAAAAAAGAACTCTTCCTCCCGCTCACTTTGAAAATGATAAATTTTCTGTCTTTTTTTTTGCCATGTTTTTGGGCTTGGAAACTGCACTGCGCTCACCATCTTAACTGCCCGCTAGCTTACGCTCCACAAGCGCGAAGGTTTTGTCATGCGCACAATACTGACCTTTGAACTAGGTCAGAGTTCACCTTAACTTTACGTATAATAAACATATTTTCATTTTTTTTTATTTTTAAGACATTGTCATTTTAAAATCTATATAAATGCAAGTGTGATTTTAAAAAATATAAAAAAATATAAAATAAAAAATAGCGGCAGAAAAAATTACATCTTAGACGCAGCTCACTTGCGAGTTGTGCTATTTTTAGAACAGGCCTGCGGGCGACACATGTGGTCCCTGTGGGCGACATGGTGCCCGCGGGCACCGCGTTGGTGACCCCTGGTGTACATGATAAGGGGTCTGGGGATAGGGGAGAATTAATCTTGTTTTCTTATAAAGTGCTGTGACTATGATTGACTTGGAGTCTGGGGCACACCTGCAAGGCCATGTTGTTTTCAGTCTAGGCCAATGTTTTGTATACTCATATTATGACTGCATATTGTATCCAGCAGATGTTTTTGTGTTTGTATGACTGACTATGTATAAAAGCTTCCTGATTGTTTTTTATTGCCAGTGCTTGATTTTACTGTTAAAGGTGTTGCACTCCTGCAGTAAAGAGCTCATATGAGGAATATACTTGTGTCATGAATCTTATTTGAGGTAACGAACCAACATACGATCACTCTGAGTTTCCAGATTCTGACATACTTGGTGCCGGTGACCCGGATGGGCGATATCTAGACGACGGATAGAGGCGACGCACTCTCCGGGTTGAAAACAGTGTGCATGGTCTGACTGCATACAGTCAGTATTGGACTCCCCATTGAGGAGATCTGGACGGCGCGGGACACTAGACGTCGTCTAGTGAAGCCCATCCTCCTCGATAAAAAGAAAGAAAAGTAAGTGACGTCTTTTTTATTATTTACTATATGTGCGTTTAGAAGATTCTCTAAAATCCAGCCTTGAGTGAGTAATGTAAAATAGAATGTATTCTTAAATATGTTACAAGACTCTCCAAATCCAACTGCGAGTGACTAACGCGATAAGTAAATAAAGGTAAATAAACTGCGCGGAAGTAGTTGCAACGAGGTAAAAAGTTTGGGTTGAAATCCCTGGTCAGGGACAAAAATAAGTTTTGGGTTGAAATCCCCGAGTTTGGAACTAAAAATAAGGTTGGGTTGAAATTCCCGAGTTTGGAACTAAAAATAGAATATCAGGTCGCGGTTATGATGTAATGGTAGTGTGACGGTGCTTCACACTTTTCCTGGTAAAACATTTTAATTCCTGTGGAATTACCAAGGGGTTTAAAAAATAATAAAAACAGCAAAAAAAGGGGAAGAAATGGGTAACTGTGTGGGGAAGAAAGAGAATAAGCAAAAAACTAAACAGCAGAAAAGAGAACAGACAGCGCATCGAACAGTTAAAAATTACAATGACCGGTTAAAAGAAATCGATCAGATAAAGGATCCTGAAAAATATCTGAACAAATGGGAAAAGGACTATTCCTTCAAACCCACATTAGATGTGGATGAGTGCGCAGTCTTAGCGTCGACGGTAAAATTAGTAACCAAAGGAAATAAGAGAAAATCAAATTTGGAACTTCAATGTGCAAATCTTTGGATGGCAGCAGCTGCAGATGCCCGAATAAAAGCCAGCCAAGGGTGCAAAAATAGTAAGAAAGGAGTGGATCAGAAAAAACCATGTGAGAATCAAAACAGTGAAAATTCTCTGTCACAGCTGGACAGAAAAAAACCGAGCGCTCCCCCCCTTATCCTGTAACAGATCCTAAGGAGGGTCCATACAGCAAATTATTAAAAGAAGCCCAAGAGGTTGGGAGAAGGAGGAAGTAAATAAAATCATAATAATAACTTTACTCTATGTTATAAGATATTGATACTAGACTATAAGATCTAAAGACGGTCGGGTTAAGTGGCAACAGAACCGGATGACGCTAAAACGGACAATGAGAAACAGTTATTTTATTTTTGTGTGTGTGAGCCTTAGACAGAGGCAGCTGCAGGTTGGATTGTTTTTGTTTCTGTAAACGGCTCCAGTGTGAGAAAAAGGGATGAGAGTTCAGAGTTCTCTGCAAAGGCGGAAGGAGCAGGTTTTTAAACTGTTGTAATTTTTGGTATAAAAGGATTGATTGTCTAATTGTTATCCTTCTGAGAAATGTTTGAAATTATAGGTATCTGAAAATAGTGGCCTTGAGCAGAAGGAGTTGACTAGTTTTGTGTTATGGCAGAGTGTGGAGAGAATGGAAGGAGCTGCTTCGACCTTGTGGAAATAATTGTGTGAAAATCCTCTGTGTGTGTGTGTGGTTGATCTGTGTGGAAAAAGTGGTCTAAATATGGGTATTTTTACAAGGTTTGGGGTTTTTATCTTTTCAATCTAACTTTGTGGGGTCTTGATTAATGTTGCGTACGTGATAAACTGTTTACATATTTTTAAAAGCAATTTTGACTCATTACTGACCTTTTTTTCCTTTGACTGAAACATGACATGATTTGCCAGGGGCTATGGATTATCAGACAAAGATCGTGGAGAAAGGATCCTTAAGTTGATAAACATTTTTTGAAGCCAAGTATGACTTTGTATGACATTGTAGATAACATAAGGTGTACTGATTCAAATGACTTCGACTTTACAAATGTAATGTTTATATGATTTTATATTGATATTACTCACCACAAATGGTGTGGTAACATCATATTTCAGAAATGTGACAGTAAGGAGGAATGTGTTTTTCCTGATTCAGCAGTGGCCAAGCTGGGTCAGGGTAAACTACATTCACCCCATAATTTCCTGGTAAAAATTTAAATCAAATTCTAATTAGGCAAAAGGTCCACCTTTCCATTGACTGAAAGAGTGTGACGCAATCTTTATTCATTTTTTCAAATTCAACCCATCTGTGTTCAACTGGACAAACTGATCTTATTCATCAATGATGAAGCATATCAAAAATGCACAGATAGTTATTTGTTTCTCTTAAATGGAATCTGTAAACTAGTTCAAGAAAAGTCACAAAAAAGGCTATGATTATTGAACTCTTATTTTTGAAGGAACTGGGCTACCCACACATTTTCATCTAAATTAAAAATGGTAGCACACTTCCTTTCAGTAAAAGAATCAAGCAAATACCCTGTAACTTTGCTGCATGTGCGTCTTCATGTATCAAAGCAGGGGGTATCAAAGAAATTAATTAGCAAATAATTAGTAACCCTCAGAAAAATAGATAATGCATAAAAATTATCAATAAATGATTGATAATGAATTCAATTCAACTTTATTTACATAAGCGCTATTTCATAACACCCCATTGCACTTTGAGCTATAGGGGGAACCCCCCATACTTGCACCTCCCATATTTGCACCCCCATACTTGCAGAACTGACAGCCTAGCTACAGTGCTGAAAAAATAAAAAAAAAAACCTGAGATTATCTTTGTTTTCTACTATTAATGCAGACTAATGACTTGTTTTATCTTTTCTAAGAAAAAAAAATGATTTCTTCAAGTTAAATAGATTTCATCTAAATAAGTGAAGTGTCATTTTCTCTAAAGAGGAGGGAAAATGAAGAAAAATTGCTACAGCATATGACATTTTGAGGGGGGAAAAAAAATGCAAACGTTACACCAGCCTCCAACTTAGAATTGAGGACTGAGCATAAAGAGCTTGTTGATGCTTATGTGTGTTAGCTTTGCTAAATTAGGACAGGACTTTTATTTTATTTCATTTTCTGTTTTTCTGTAGTGCCCAGGATAAGCATATGGCTGCAGTTATAACTCAAATACATGCTGGGCAATACAGACCACTTTCTTATTATTTTTGGGATAATAGTAAGATCAGGCCCTCTATTATCCTACACATTCCCCACGCCGTGGAGGGGGTTTCACAGCAGGACAACCATTCCATATTGTCACCAGCTAGACTGTTGTCGTCACAGCCACACATTCCTTGTGGCTATTTACTGATGGCTCATCTTTAAAAAAGCCCGATGGGTCAACATCCACTGCTTATGCTGTTACAACATTGTCTGGGGTCCTGATTGTGTAAAATTCCACAACCTGCATCACCTCCAATGGCTGAACTATTGGCTTTCATTACAGCATTTACATGAGCTACTAACCTAAATGCAACTATCTGTACAGACAGTAAATATGCTTATAACGCATGCTGCCTGCATACTGCTACCTTGAACCTGCGGGGGTTTGTCACCTCCACAGGAAAACCAGTAATCGCTTGGCTGATATCGCTGCTCATTATACTGCTATTGATTTTTTAAGAACCGTTTGTTTTTTGGGAATGATGTTGATGTTTTAAAAGACTGTTAAAATAATTTGGACCTCCCTCCTGTTACATGTGGCTTGCCTGATGGAAAAATTGTTTTGCCACCCACATTATACAAATGGGCTGCCCTGGTGGCACATGAACTATTCATGTGCCAACAGGAGGGAATGATGAGGATGTTGGGAAAACTGTCCTAATATTTTGAAAGAAGTAACAAAAACATGCCAAAAGTGCATCATTTGTTTATAAAATAATGCTCAAGGAAGAATGGGAAGCTACAATATTGCTTGGTGTTGATTGACACCCTCACAAGGTGGACAGAAATTCACCCCACATCCTCAGCAAACGCAGCAAATGAATCTTGTTTTTCCCGCCGTTGGGGTTCCAGAACTGATTTATGCAGATATTGGAACTCATTTTACAGCGCAAACAGTTCAAGACTTAATCCAAGCTGTAAGAAGTAAGATCAAATTTCATAGTGCCTACCGCCCACAAAGTACAGGTTTTGTAAAAAGGAAAATGGTACCATCAAACTAATGATTAACCCTATACCAGACTCAAAGACAGGATTGTCACCTTTTGAATGTGCTTTTCACCGTCCTTATGTATTGCCTGACCTCTCACCACTAATCACGCCTAACAAATACATCTCAGAACACATTGATTCTGTCAGGGCTCTCTGCTCCACAGAAAGAAGTGGATAACCCGTTGCAACCTGGAGACTATGTCTTCATAAAGAACCACCACCGACAACACTGGACACTCCCACTCCCACTGCAATACGTATTGCTGAACGACCATCTTGGATTCACCTTTCACACGTTAAGAGACTACGGGTGCCTGTAAGTGAACTAACTTGTTTCCCTGAGTAAGTCCAGTTACAAAGGGGGCTTGTCCTTCTAAGGACAAAGCCGTCTCAAACCTGGTGAAGATAGGGGCCCGGATGGGTACTCTCTCAGGTGGAGGCATGGCACCAAAGGTACTGATGACTCTGTGCTCCGTACTTTTCATGACTGTGGGGTGGGGGACCATTTCTGATTCCAGGACAAGGAGCCCGCAAAACATGGACAGTGGACAATACGTGGACTATACGCACAACCTGTGGTACCAGACAATGGTGGTTTCGGTGAGAGGACTGGGAATCAATACTTCTTGCCATGTGTGTTCATTGCTACCCCATTCACACAAGACTGTCCTGTTCCACTAAGTGAAGAGGAAACGGCCGGAGCGACAATAGCGATGAACTCTCGTCTCAGTCTACTTAATACAAGCAAGGACATTGGTTGGTAAGGAATTTGTCTGAAGGGTATTTTAATAAATTGAATGTCACTGTTACTGATTACATTGGGTCTAAGATAAGAATATTCAATACTACTGGAATTGGAACTTCTTTGCTTGTCGTTAGAAAGCCTTTAATGAAAGTAAATCCTACACTGTTTACTTCACCAATCTGTTTTCACAAAAACTGTAGCAAAAACAATTTCAACCTGGGTTTTTCATAAAGATGGAATGATACAAAGGAAGTGACCTGTGGAGTGCGATATCATGATCCTGTTTGTAGAAATGCATTTCACTTTCCCTATATTGCTGCTGGAAATTTTACCTTAAAGAGCAAAAATTGTACTTTTAACTGTAGCAATAATCCTACTGTTTTTTGCCCAAATGATGATGGGTATGGATGTTTAGGGTCTAATGTTTACTCATTACTTCCGTCAGGGTGGTGTGGCAGATGCTACATGGCTATTTTAATTCCACACATTGGCATAAGTTCAAATCTCACACATAAAATGAAAACATCATACTCCCATTATTATCATCCTGAACAGACTGAAATTCACACCAGGGCACAGAGAAGTACAACCCCAGATATGCAACAACTAATAGGTAGGCTGTCTGGGAAACAGAGGATTAGTGATTTCAAAGTTGTAATGGGTACTCTTTTTCCAATGTATGGCAGTTACCTGGCTACATATCACATAAATGCATTAGCATGGACAATGGGAAATCTAACTGTATTAACGGAACAAGGTTTTACAGCTTTAACTGAGGAACAGAAATTCTCAAGGATGATGACATTACAAAATAGAATGGCTTTAGATTTAACATTAGCTGCACAAGGAGGGGTGTGTCACATTATTGGTCAAGAATGCTGCACATACATCCCGGATTTAAATCAGAATCTCTCTCACGTTATTAGCCACTTAAATGACATTTTGCACTTACAACACACTTTGGATGAAGATAAGGGTTGGAGTCCCTGGGATTGGTTTCAAAGTGGAACTTGGTGGCAGATTCTTTTGAAATGGTTAACCCCATTGATTGTGGTATTGGTCTTATTCAGTGTGCTCTTCATGTGTGTTATTCCCTGTATGAGATCTATGATTACACAAGCTATTGCTCATCATACTTTTCTGTTGCAAACTGCTATGCTGAAACTTGAGTGTAAAGGACAATATGCAGCTCTTTCAAAAACTGATGATGACTGTGAAGATTGTGGGTAATCTCCTGTATAATTGGAATATGATGCAAATGACGGGCATGTAGAAAATCGAGAGAAGTTACATGTTTCTGACGAATAAAGGCATCCCTAAATAAAAACTGTAATAAAAATGATAAAACAGGAGGGAAATGTCAGAAAATTGTAAATACATCATTGTTTATCATTTTATAATTGCTATTACTAACATCATTATCATTATCATTGCATAACCATCTTATATGATTAAAATGTATACTGCATGCATCTTCTATGAGTTTATAGCATACTGTATTATTTCTGGGTAATAAGTGGACCTACTGAGTGTCCTTCATTAAAATGTGCTTAGAAGTCAAAGTGTCTCACCAGACCAGACTGTGTACATGATAAGGGGTCTGGGGATAGGGGAGAATTAATCTTGTTTTCTTATAAAGTGCTGTGACTATGATTGACTTGGAGTCTGGGGCACACCTGCAAGGCCATGTTGTTTTCAGTCTAGGCCAATGTTTTGTATACTCATATTATGACTGCATATTGTATCCAGCAGATGTTTTTGTGTTTGTATGACTGACTATGTATAAAAGCTTCCTGATTGTTTTTTATTGCCAGTGCTTGATTTTGTTGTTAAAGGTGTTGCACTCCTGCAGTAAAGAGCTCATATGAGGAATATACTTGTGTCATGAATCTTATTTGAGGTAACGAACCAACATACGATCACTCTGAGTTTCCAGATTCTGACAGTGACCAAATACTTATTTTCTACCATAATTTGCAAATAAATTCTTTAAAAATCCTTCAATGTGATTTTCTGGATTTTTTTTTCTCATTTTGTCTCATAGTTGAGGTATACCTATGATGAAAATTGGAGGCCTCTCTCATCTTTTAAGTGGTAGAACTTGCACAATTGGTGGCTGACTAAACACTTTTTTGCCCCACTGTATGTCTGTGCTGTGGGGTAGGGTGGCAAGACTTAAGCCTTATCTTATGAAGAAATACATCCAAGCCCGGCTATATTTTGCAAAAACACAATTGAAATCTCCCAAACGCATGTGGGAAAATGTGTTGGGGTCCGATGAAACCAAGGTTGAACTTTTCGGCCATAATTGCAAAAGGTATATTTGGCACAAACTCAACACTGCTCATCACCAAAAGAACACCATACCTACATTGAAGAATGGTGGTGGCAGCATCATGCTTTGGGGCTTTCTTTCTTCAGCTGGAACTGGGGCCTTAGTCAAGGTGGAGGGAATTATGAAGAGTTCCAAATACCAGTCAGTGTTGGCACAAAACCTTCAGGCTTCTGCTAGAAAGCGTAAGATGAAGAGGAACTTCATCTTTCGGCATGACAATGACCCAAAACACACATCCAAATCAACAAAAGAATGGCTTCACCAGAAGAAGATTAAGGTTTTGGAATGGCCCAGCCAGAGTCCAGACCTGAATCCAATCGAACATCTGTGGGGTGATCTGAAGAGGGCTGTGCACAGGAGATGCCCTCACAATCTGACAGATTTGGAGGGTTTTTGCAAAGAAGAGTGGGCACATATTGCCACATCAAGATGTGCCACGCTGATAGGCGCCTCTCCAAAAAGACTGAGTGCTGTAATAAAAGCCAAAGGTGCTGCAACAAAGTATTAGTTTAAGGGTGTGCATATTTATGCAACCAGGTTATTGTAAGTTTTTATTTTATTTTTCCCCTTAAAAGATTTTAATTTGTTTTTCAGTTGGGTTGTACAGGTTATAGGTCACATTAATGTTGGAAAAAGTTTTGAAATGATTTATCTTGGCCTCATTTTTTTCCATCATAAAAACCTGGCATTTGAACAGGGGTGTGCAGACTTTGTTTCATAGCCACTGTATATGGCACTTTACATGTCAAGTGACATCCCAAAGTGCTTACAATGAGTCCATTATTGATTCACTCCACAGACAATGGTAGTGGTAAGCTACTACTGTAGCCACAGGTGCCCTGGGGCAGACTGATGGACACGTGGCTGCCAGTCCACGCCAACGGCCTCTCCGACCACTACTGAACATTTATACACATTCATACCCAGTGTCACGGACACTGGAGGCAAGGTGGGTAAAGTGTCTTACCCAAGGACACAACAGCAGGATTTTTAAAAACGTATTTAATCAGACAAGACAGATTAAGAACATACTTACTGACAACTGAACCCTGGGGGAGGGGACAAGGGGCAAACACACTAGAGAAATACATACAGTGGTGTGAAAAAGTGTTTGCACCCTTCACGATTTCTTATTTTTTTGTATGTTTGTCACACTTAAATGTTTCAGATCATCAAGCAAGTTTGAATATTAGACAAAGATAACACAAGTAAACACAAAATGCAGTTTTTAAATGAAGGTGTTTATTATTAAGGTTAAAAAAAAATTCCAAACCTTCATGGTTCTGTGTGAAAAAGTGACCCCCCCCCCCCCCGTTAAAACAAAAAAACATAAATTAACTGTGGTTTATCACATCTTTAGAAAGCTGAGTTCAACTTCTCTAGCCACACCCAGGCCTTATTACTGCCATACTTGTTCTCAATCAAGAAAACACTTAAAAAGGATCTGCCTGACAAAGTGAAGTTAACCAAAAGATCGTCAAAAACTAGACATCATGCTACGATCCAAAGAAATTTAGGAACAAATGAGAAGCAAGGTAATTGAGAGCCATCAATCTGGAAAAGGTTATAAAGCCATTTCTAAAGCTTTGGGACTCCAGTGAAGTGAGAGATGAGAGATGAGAAATGAGAGCCATTATCCACAAATGGCGAAAACATGGAACAGTGGTGAACCTTCCCAGGAGTGGCTGGCCAACCAAAATTACCCCACAGTGACAACTCATCCAAGAGGTCACAAAAGACCCCACAACAACATCCAAAGAAGTGGCCTCACTTGCTTCAGTTAAAGTCAGTGTTCATGACTCCACCATAAGAAAGAGACTGGGCAAAAATGGCCTGCATGACAGAGTTCTAAAACGAAAACCACTGCTGAGCAAAAAGAACATAAAGGCTCATCTCAGTTTTGCCAGGAAACATCTTGATGATCCCCAAGACTTTTGGGAAAATACTCTGTGGACTGATGAGACAAAAGTTGAAGTTTTTAGAAGGTGTGTGTCCCATTACATCTGGTGTAAAAGTAACAGCATTTCAGAAAAGGAACATCATACCAACAGTAAAATATGGTGGTGGTAGTGTGATAATCTGGGGCTGTTTTGGTGCTTCAGGACCTGGAAGACTTGCTGTGGTAAATGGAACCATGAATTCTGCGGTCTACCAAAAAATCCTGAAGGAGAATGTCCGGCCATGTGTCCGTGACCTCAGCAGGACAATGATCCAAAACACATCACCAAGTCCACCTCTGAATGGCTTAAGAAAAACTAAATGAAGACTTTGGAGTGGCCTAGTCAAAGTCCTGACCTGAATCCAATTGAGATGCTGTGGCGTGACCTGTAAAAGGTGGTTCATGCTCGAAAACCCTCCGATGTGACTGAATTACAACAATTCTGCAAAGATGAGTGGGCCGAAATTCTTCCACAGTGCTGTAAAGGACTCATTGCCAAGTTATTACAAATGCTTGATTGAAGTTGTTGCTGCTTAGTGTGGCCCAACCAGTTACAGTGTTCCCTAACTGGGTCAGCTCTGCTGCAGTCACGGTGACCTCTGGCTGAGGCTCAACTACACCCACAATGGCCTCCGGCCGAGGCTTAGCTGCACCCACGGTGGACCCCGATTGGGTCAAAGCTGCACCCACAGTGAGAGGGCCAACCCGCAGAGACACCAGGCTGAGGAGGCGATCGATGGGGGGAATCCTGATGACCTTGGCAGGAGGGGCTGAAACAGTGACGTCCTCCCTCAGCAGGGCTAGACCCTCACCGCCCTCCGGTGGCGACTCCGCAGCACCTGCGGTGGGCCCTGTTTGGGCCAGAGCTGCACCCATGACGGTCCTGGTCTGGGACGTGGCTGCACCCATGATGGGCTCCAGCTGGAGCACCGTTGCACCAGTGGTGACCCCCATCGGGGGTCTCATTGCTTCCGCGGTGGCCTCCCCAGCGAGGGAGGTGGTGCTCCTAACGTCACCTGGTGCAGGATCCCGATCCTCAGCGGCCTCCGGCGAAGTCAGCTGCTCTCTGGCGGCCCTGGCTGGGGGCTCCGACCTCGGAGGGAGAGAAAAAGAGACTGGGTCAGGGTCGCTGGCAGCGGCAGAGTCCGGTGAGGTGGCCCCGAGGGCTACTACGAGCTGCCCCGGGCCCTCCTCGCCATAAGTCGGGCAGTGTGACATTGACGAATGAGGAATTGACATAATGGAGCACCCTTGCCTGAACTTGGGCTCCACCGCCGTCCAGGACTCCGGCGATTTGGGGTGCATAGCCTCCATCGTCGTACCTGGTGCTGTGCCCCCGCCGACCACCTCTGGGACCGCCAACCTCTCGTCGTCGACGGTTGGCAACCCCGGTGATGGCAGCTCCTCTCCAGCGACCCTAGTGAGGGGCTCGACAGGCATGGGAGTGGAGAAAAGGTTAGGGTCGCCGGCAGCGGCAGAGCCCGGCGAGGAGAGTCCAGGTGCGGCCAGGAGCCGCACCCAGCTCTCCTCCCCAAGAGCCAGACAAGATCTCGCGATCATTGATAAATGAACTACAGGAGAGATTACTTGCCTGTGCTAGAGCTCCACCGCAGTCCAGGACTTCGACACTGTCGACAATGACGGTCTGGATCCCATTGGCTGAGGGTCACGTCCAGGGGGTGGCTCTGCTACGGCGGTCCCTGTAGCAGGCGTGAGATGCTCCTCTTCCACCCGGCGGTTGACTGTGGCAAGCAGATTAGCCCACTCCTCATCTGAGGGTGAATCCGTGGGCTGAGCAGGCGTAGGAGGTGGAACCCCCACAGCCGGGGAAGTGCATCCTCGGACCTCCCGCTCACAGCGCTCCTCCTCGACCTGGCGGTTGACAAAGGCGAGCAGACTTGCCCACTCCTCGTCTGCCGGAGTGGTTGTGGGGGAACGCCTCTGTGTGGGCTCCTGGGCAGGATCATCCAGGGCCTCAACCTTCTCAATCATCAAGCAGCCCAGTTCTTGGTCTGGCAGGCCCTCAGGGAGAATGGGAGGAAACATGGAGAGGAGAAGGGAACAATTATTACTTGCAGCTGGAGGAGAGAACCCAGTGGACTGCTGATACTGGGCCTCCCCCTCGGGAGACAGGCAAGGTTCAGTGTTAAAGAATGATTTAAAATGGAAAAAATACTTGCCTGTCATCCCGGTTGATGACCTGCACAGCTGCAAAGGACAGAAACTCATCCTCTCTGTGCCAGCAATGACGTAGACCCCTCTGCAGACTATTGGAGGAGCTGTCTCCTTGACGACGGAGGTAGAGGAGCCGGGGTGAATCCAGTGTACCTCTCGGCAGCTGAAACGACGATGGCCGCTTCGGAAGAGGAGGGCTTATCCTGGTGTTTCCTAGCGGGATGACACTACCTATGGACGGCTGACACCGATGGTGAAGCGGGGGAGAGAACAGCTGCAGACTGTGGAGCGCGTTCCCGCTTGGGCTCCACGAGGAACGCCGCCCTCCCAACACCAGGAAACATGCGCTGGAGTGCGTAGACCGAAGTGATCAGGTCCGCGTACTTAGGGTAATCCCAGAGACTAGGATGCGCTTCCAGAATTACCTCCACTGCATCCAGGCTGCTCCATTTCGCCTTGGGTCTGCGGGCTTTATGGGCCTCATCCATAAAGTCCTGGATGAAGGTCGCCGCCCATTCTTCCTCCACCATGGGATGCCTCACCGCTAATTTCCGGCATGGGAGCAGCGCGCCGAAGGCATAGTGGGGCAAAACCGGTGGGTGGAAACACAGTTCGGAAAATGACACAAAAAGAGAAAAAAGGGATGTGTGGGTGAATCTGTTAAATCCTCTTTACTGGCTGGGTCATTCTGTCATAAACCCCCCATGCGCCCTTCCGTTGCGCACGGTGGAGAGAAGGAAGAATGAGGACTTAAGCGCAGGGTTCACAGAACACACATTTATTGATGACACAGTTCAGATACAGATGAACACGTTAGTCATAGTACCAAGGGAATGCGCTTGGAGAGCGGGGAAGACTACAGCGCATTTAACTACTCGGGGAAACATAAACGGGGCAACAGCCTAAGCGTAGTTGTTTGCTGCGGGGAGGAACGCCACCAGAAGCGCAGCAGAATACTGCCAGGGGAGAAACACTTCTGGTTCAGCATAGCAGTGAACCACGGAGAGAAACACAAGCAGTTTACTCACAAGTAAAAACAGTCCCGAAAGTCCAGTACTCCCAGCAAGCATAATCCAAATGTCCTTCTGACATGACGGTCACACCAAGGAGAGTAGACGTGACTCGTACAATGACCCAGTGGCGTTTGACTAGCGAATAGCTGCTTAAATCCAAACGCCACTGGTCACACAAATTGGGAGCATCTGAGGCGCGGGAAAGATAATTACAGGGGCTGGGACAGCTTTTGGAATTATGGAGAGCAAGGGTGGCAGGACCAACAAACTGTCAGCAGCGTGGGAAAAAGATCACAGAGGCTGACTAACAGCTGCCGGTTAGGCAGTGGTGAAGATGATGGAAAAAATACACAAAATGCACATAAACAGTGAAGCCAGAACCCACAGAGAGATCAGGGCCAAGCCGGGGAAAACCAAGCCGGCTTGGCTCATGACAAATTCAGTTTCTTTTATTTTTTGTTGTTTATATTTTAATTACTAATGAACTTTCAATTTTTGAAAAAGATTTCAATTCATTTCCTGGGAAGATTTGTTCATTTCAATTTAGTTCTATTGAGTAAAAATCGCTCATTGTACTGCAGCCTTTATTCTTTCTGCGATTTTCATTTTATTATTTTTTTTTTCCACAATATCTTTATTGAACCTTTTTTTTTTAACAAACATGATACAAACAATCAAACACTAACACTAAAGTACTACAAAAAAAAAAAAAAATGCACTAAAAACACCAACAACCACCAACAAAATCAAATCTTCAACAATGCTCCTCTGTTTAGTCTAGACAATCCAATACATAAGAATACATATTATGTTCACCAGTTTAGAATTTACAAGATCCACACACATCATTCACCTTCTTCTTCAAGAGTTATGTTTAAATTTTTTACATAATCAATAAAAGGTCTCCATATATTCTCAAACACAATTTCCTTTGATTTCAGTATATATGTTATTCTTTCTAATGGAAGGTTTGTTAACATCTGTCTTAACCACTGAGTCACATCTGGTCTATGAGTCTTTTTCCATAATAGTGCAATACATTTTTTGGCATTAAGCAAACTGAGGTCTATGAATGTTCTTTCACTTTTATTAAAATTATGCTTTTCTGGGTACAGACCCAACAAAAACAGTTTAGGATTCAATATGATTTGTTTTGAGATTATTTTTTCAATTGTTACCCTCACCTCTTCCCAAAACATTCTTATTAATCTACATTCCCATAAACAATGAAATAGGGTTCCTTTACTTTCCATGCATTTTGTGCATGTATCTGGTATATTTTTGTTATATCTATTTAACTCCTCCGGTGTAACATACATCCGCATTAACCATTTGAAATGTATCAATTTAAGGCGTGCATTTATTGATTTGGTTTGAGCTTCTGTACAAGCCAATTCCCATTGTTCCTCTGAAATTTCAATTTGCAGATCTTCTTTCCAGTAGTTTAATCTTTTCAGTGAATTTTCACTTGAAGATAGTGTCAATGAGTTATAAAACTCTGAAATAATACCCTTTCTTTTACTATCTTTCATCATCATTTTTTCCAAGGATGAATAAATAGGTCGAGTGAGAGCTTTATTTTGATTTGATCGAATAAAGTTTCTAAGTTGAAGATATTTAAAAAAATGTGTTCTATTGAGATTAAATTTGATCCTCAGCTCTTCAAAAGACATTATGTTATCTGCACATGGCAAATATAAATCCTGAATCTTTTGTATCCCTTTTAAATTCCATACTTTAAATACAGCGTCCGCTCTCCCTGGTTTAAAATATTGATTACCCCATATTGGACTAAATTGTGACAATAACTGTGGTTCTTTTAAATAGTTTTTAGCTTCACACCATATTTTGATCATATGCTTTACAAATGGATTTTTAACTTGTTTTTGTAATTTTTTTGCCGAATCTGAGTATATGAATATGGGAAGAGGTAAAGGTAAATTGTATGATTCCATTTCAGTCCAGTGAGGGAGATCATTTGATGAAAAATAATATGTCATAGACCTCAGTTGTGCCGACCAATAATACAACATAAAATTTGGACATTTCAGACCTCCACGATCAAATGGTAAATATAATAAAGACAAACGTAATCTAGCCCTCCTCTTGTTCCATATAAATTCCACTAACTTTTTTTTTATTCTTGAGAATAGATCTAAAGGTGGTGATAAGGGAATGTATTGAAATAAATAAAGTATTTTAGGTAAAATATTACTTTTAAGTATATTGATTCTCCCGATCATCGACATTGGTAGTGACATCCATCTCTGAGTTAACTCATTGATATCTGACATTAAGGCTTCATAGTTGACACTGGCGACTGATTCTAGCTTAGGCACAATTTGGATTCCTAAATATTTAAACTGATTTACAACATTGAATTGATTTACCTCAGGGGCTGGGTAATTTCTCTGGGTCTCATTTAGCATTAATATTGAAGATTTAGTTTTATTTATTTTATATCCTGATATTTCCCCAAAATTCTTTATTAAATTCAACAAGGTTGGAATTGATTTTTTTAGATTCGACATAAACAAAATTATATCATCGGCGTACAGGGAGATTTTATGTTCTGTTGGTCCAACTTTAATTCCATATATTTGTGAATGTAAACGTATCGCTATCGCTAAAGGTTCAATTGCCATAGTAAACAGTAAAGGTGAAAGTGGACAGCCTTGTCGACATCCTCTATTGATTTTTATTGGTTTTGAAATATTGTTATTTGTTAGGATTTCTGCTGTAGCATTATTGTATATTATTTGAACCCATTTTATGAAATTATTTCCAAGTCCAAACCTTTGTAGGACTTCAAAAAGAAAGGGCCATTCAACTCTATCAAAGGCCTTTTCGGCGTCCAATGATAGGACAGCTGTATCCGGTGCTTCTTTATTAAAATAAATAATATTAAATAGTCTTCTTACATTATGGAAGCCTTGTCTACCCTTTATAAAGCCATTCTGATCTCGATTAATAATATTTGGTAAAATTTCTTGTATTCTTCTTGCTAAAATTTTACAGATTATCTTAAGGTCGGCGTTTAATAGGCTTATTGGTCTCATATTTTCACATTTATTAGAGGGCTTACCTGGTTTTGGCAGCAGTATAATTAAGGCATTATTTATGTATGATGGTAAATTATTATTTTGAAATGCTTCTAAAACCATTTCCAAAAAAGGTTTTATTAATTTATTCTTAAATTTTTTATAAAGGTCAACTGGAAGACCATCTGGTCCTGCACTTTTTCCTGATTTCATATTATCAATGGCTAGCCCAACTTCTTCTTGACTAATTTTAGACTCCAATATCTCCCTGTTTTCATTTGGAATACACGGTATAGATAGTTCGTTCAAAAACCCATTTAGTTTTGTTAAATCAGGTTCATTTTTGGTATCATATAATTTTTCATAGTAATCTCTAAAGGCTCTGTTAATTTCTAAAGGATCTATAACTACCTGTCCATTACTTATAATACTGGTAATTGGTGTTTTAATTTCTAATTGTTTAATCTGCCATGCTAATAATTTTCCTGATTTTTCACCTTGTTCATAAAAAGATTGTTTCAATCTTAGAAGACTCGAGGCAGCTCTATTCGCTGATTTTTTGTCGTATTCAGCTCTCAAAATCAGTAATTCATTCTCCAACCTTGGGTCACTTCCTGCATACACTTTTTCCTGAAGACTTTTTATTTTATGTTCCAATTTAGCTCTCTCCTCTCGAGTCTTCTTAGATTTTGATCCTGTATAACTAATAATATGTCCCCTACTAAAAGCTTTGAAAGCCTCCCACTTTACACATGCTGATGTTTGTGTAGTATTGATGTCAAAGAACTCGTCTATCTGTTTTTCTATATACTTGACAAATTCCTCATCCTGAAGCCATTTATGCTGAAATTGCCATCTACCTGATTCCAATGCTCTGCACTGTGTGTGTTTATATATTTACATATTTATTCCATCTAGCTACAATGCTCTGCACTGGGT
This sequence comes from Pholidichthys leucotaenia, assembly GCA_020510985.1. Lineage (NCBI taxonomy): Eukaryota > Metazoa > Chordata > Actinopteri > Cichliformes > Pholidichthyidae > Pholidichthys > Pholidichthys leucotaenia. Next base: position 269,768,263 of record CM035844.1, on the reverse strand, counting down.
GTGTTTATATTTATATATCTATATATTTATTCCATCTAGCTACAATGCTCAGCACTGGGTGTGTTTATATTTATATATCTATATATTTATTCCATCTAGCTACAATGCTCCGCACTGTGTTTTTATATATCTACATATTATTCCATCCAGCTACAATGCTCTGCACTGTGTGTCTGTGTGTGTGTGTGTATATATATATTTTATAGTAATATGTACATATGTATATTAGCTGCTCTTGCTTGCTTGTTTTTTTTTTTTTTTTTTTTTTTTTTTTTTTTCTTGCCTTCTGATTGTTGCTCTGAGTGTTGCTATCCCTGTGCTGTTGCAATCCTGGAATTTCCCCGTTGTGGGACTAATAAAGGCTTATCTTATCTTATCTTATCTTATCCTTTGTCAATTTTTTATCTACATATATTAGACAACAGGGTGCATGATCAGAGATCACGATGTTATCATAAAAGCAGTTTTGAATCTTGGACCTTAATTCTGTGGAAATCAAAAAATAATCAATACGTGAGAATGTCTTGTAGGTACTGGAATAACAAGAATAGGCTTTAACTTGTGGTTTCATTTCTCTCCATATATCTAACAATCTCAATTCTTTCATAAAATGATTAATAGTCATCCTACATCCAATGCGCGTACAATCCAGTCCTGTTGATCTATCTATACCTGGATTCAATGTACAATTAAAATCCCCTGCTATTATATGTTGCCCTGTAAGTGATGATAAGATGAGAAATAAATTAGCAAAGAACTTTTGATCATCTATATTGGGACCATATAAGTTCACAAGATTTATATTTTCTAATACCAAAAGAACCTTGAATGATTACATATCTTCCAAATTTGTCTCCAATTACATTTTTCACTTGAAAAGGAACTGATTTATGTATGAGAGTCATATCTCCCCTGGCTCAGGATGAAAATGAAGAGGTGAATACACTTCCTTGCCATCTACTCCTAATTCTTTTAACATCCTCCTCTATTAGATGAGTTTCTTGTAAAAACACAATTTTTGAACCCATGTCTTTTATTTTATTCATAACTTGTTTAAGTTTTTTTAAATTTTGTAGACCTCTGCAATTCCATGAAATTAAATTAAGATTAACACTTTGGTTTATGATCAATAGAGAGTTTGGGATTACCTTGCAGTGTAAACATGCTCATACAGAGAAGCAAAAACATGAGTGGTTGAACATTCATCCTACAAACTACACACAAACAAATTTCCCCTTCCCACACTTGTGGCAAACCCCCCAAAATCAAAAGAAAAATTCTGTCTCCCGATATAGCCATCGACCGCTCCACACCCACGGGGAACAGCCTAAGCCACTCCTTCTTCATCCTCCCAATCACCCTAACTCTACTACTTTTAATGACGTAACATTAACTCTCCTCTGTAGTTTTCCAACTTAACTCCAAAATTTTTAACAACTTTGTACATCATAGTTTTTTTTTGTTTGTTTTGTTTTTGTTTTGTTTTTTTAATATATAATACAATCTATATTTTGTAAACTTACTATTTACTTCAAGTCAGTCAGATGCCTGTGCAAATGCTTAATTATTCTACCTTATATTTTGTTCATGCTTAGCTCCCACCAGTCTCTTCTTCTTCTTTGATCTTCTTGATGAACTCCTGCGCCTCCTCTGGGGTCTTGAAGATGTGGGTTCTGCCCTCATACGTGGTCAGCAGTCTCGCAGGATAGATTACACCATGACGAATCCCAAGGTTGCGCAGCTCCTTACGTACGGGATCAAACTGCTTCCTCAATTGCTGGATTCCTGTGGCCAAATCTGGGTAGAACCGCACCTGCTGGTCCTGGTGTTTAATCTCTCCTTTAGCTCGTGCAGCGTTGAAGATCTTCATCCTGTCTCTGTTGCTAAGAAACTTCATAATTAAGGTCCTCGGCGGTCCCTTATCTCTCCGTGGGCCAATACGATGTGCTTTTTCCAGAACCACTGCTGATTGCAACTCCTCGCTGCCCAGCACCTCCGGAATCCACTTTTCCAGAAAGGAACATACGTCCCGACCTTCTGATTCCTCTGGAAGACCCACCAGCCTCAAGTTATTCTGTCTCGACCGAGATTCGAAATCCAAAATATTATCTTCCAGAGATTTATTTTTTTTTTCCAAAGTGCGCACCTTTAATTGAAGACGGGTGACGTCATCTTCAGCACTAGCGAGACGGAGCTCCATCTGCGCCGTTCGTTCTACACAGTCACCCAATTCCTTTCTTATTCCTTCCAACGCTGTCATAATCCCATCAAATCTAGAGGAAAAGTCCGCTCTCATTGAACTCATGGCAGCCATCAGCGCATCTGCGCCTCCCCCCGCAGACATCGCACCGTTGCCAGCCTCCTCCGCCATATATGGAGTTTTATTTGCTGCGTCACAGACCTGAAAGTCCGTTAATTTGGACTGTTTCGGCGGCTCGCTTTTTCCTTTACCTGGTTTTCCAGCCTTAGGCTTCGCCGACATATCCTCGCCCAAACGCTGGGGTACGTTCTGTCCCAAATGAGAGAGTTATTTGCCGATTTTTTTTCTCCAGGAGCAGAGCAGAGCGAGACACGTCCGTCCTACGTGGCAGCCATAACCGGAAGTGTCATTTTATTATTATTATTATTATTATTATGAGTTTCAAATCTCTCAAGTGCTTAAGTCCAAAATTAATTGTCATTCAATACAAATATTACTTGAAGGCAGCTGCCTCTGTCATGAAGCCCTGAAGTCCTGACTAAAAACACATCCAACATTTTCATTACATTCTATTCATTCATTCATCTTCTTCCGCTTAATCCTTTTCGGGTTGCGGGGGGGGCTGGAGCCTATCCCAGCATCTTTGGGCGAGAGGCAGGGTACACCCTGGACATTTACAGCTTTTAACCAACAGTTAACTACTGTCTTCATAGTTTGTAAAAGAAAACACCATCATGCTGGCAGAATTATTGATTTACGACAAATGTTTAAAAAAAAAAGGCAATATTTTACCTCCCCCAGCAGCTGCAACAGTCTTCCTCTCTATCTGGTTCGTTGTCCATTCTCCATGTTTTTCTGTTTGAAAAGTGTTTTTTTCAGTCGGTGACTTTTGTTTACATTCCAACACAACGCTGCACGTAGTACAAAAGAATTTATCCCCGCTTTATGAAAAATACTTGGAAATTGTTGAGCATAGTCTTTAGCGGTGACATTTGTTGATAAAATAAGACTCTCACGATTAATTAAGCCAATTTAGATTATCACACGTCGGCAATTCCGCTCATTTAAACAGAGAAGTAAAGATGTGAGCGTGCGGCACAGGGAATTCTTGTGCGATTGTTAAATCACGTGAGACTTCAGCCGGCTGCTTGCTTTTTGTGCTTTCAAGAGCATTATATTTAAAAAATTGATCCACAAATTTTGTGGATCAATACCAGCTCAGTCAAACATGATTTGATTCAAATCTGAGAATCGATCTTTTGAACCCACCCCTATTCAGAAGTACAAGAGGAACAACAGACATGATATTTGTTGCAAGACAAATTCAAGAAAAATCTAGAGAGCAGAACCAGGACTTGTTTATGGCCTTCATCGACCTATCCAAGGTCTTTGTTTCTCTAAATCATGATTCGCTCTAGACTATTCTGCAGAGAACTGGCTGTTCCATGAAGTTCATCACCATCCTGAGGCTTGTACACAACAATATGACAGCAGATGTCAAACACAACAACTCATTATCAGCAGGCATTTTCAATTCAAACCAGAGTTACACAAGGCTGTGTGATTGCTCCATGTTTGTTCAACATCCACCTCACTGTGCATGTTTAATCTCAGTCTTAGTTTGTGGAAGGTTCCTGTTTTGTGGAAGACCTCCTGTGTCGTTCCAATGTCAAAGAATGTGCGCCCTAGGGAGCCTACCCATTGTAGACCTGTGGCCTTAACTTGCCATCTGAAGAAGACTCTTGAGAAGATCATCCTCAGCTACCTCCGACCCCTGTTGAGCACACTGCTGGATCCCCTGCAGTTTGCTTACTGACCCAGGATTGGAATGGAGGATGCAGTTGTTTAGCTTTTGCAAAGGTCGCTGTCTCTCCTGGAGAATGCTGGAAGCTCTTCTGCAATTTCCCAAATACATCTACTATTCCAATACAATCAGGGAATGTTAAATATTTAGGAATAGATATTTCCCCCAGGCTCTCAGAGTTATTGCGACTAAATCATATCCCCCTTTTAAAAAAGATACAAGATGATCTTACACGCTGGAGGACACTACCTTTATCATTAATGGGAAGAGTCGCAACCATTAAAATGATGGTCCTTCCTAAAATTATTTGTTCTCAATGATCCCTACCCAACCATCAATGGCCTGGTTTAAGTCTCTAGACTCAAATATAAGTAAATTTTTATGGAAGGATAAACAATCACGGATTAGTTTAAAAACCCTCCAAAAAGCAAAAGAGTTCGGAGGCTTAGATTTACCAAATTTTTTTAATTACTTTTTAGCCAATAGATTGCAGTTTGTTTCAAAATGGACAAAATCAACCCCATTAGGGAACCCATGGTTAGATGCTGAACAGGCTCTCTGTGGGTCGCTAAATATCTCTGACTTACCTTTTATAAGTCCCTCTATTAAACGCCATGAGTGTTTTAAAAGTATTAATATCAGTTCCTCTCTGACGGCTTGGTGGAAATTTTTAAAAATAACAGGGTCTTCACTTGTCCCCTGTAAACTCACGCCCATTTGGAATAATCCTGATATCCTGCAACAAAAGAGGACATTAAAATTTCCACTATGGCAAGAGAAGGGAATAAACAACTTAGAACATCTTATGTGGAAATTTTATCCAATTTCAGGATCTAGTGTCACAACACAAAATCAGTGATAAAAAAGTATTTTGAATATCAACAGCTTAAATCCATAATAAAAGCAAGATTTAATCTTAATCAGACAGATTTAGAAGTACCAGTTAAGGTGGCAGAGTTTCTAAATCTCCGTTCCCCAAAATTGATATCGAAAATATATGGACTATTATCAAAGTTGGATGAGTCCATATCTCTTCCAATATCAAAATGGGAGACAGACTTATCGATTAATAAGGAGGAAAGTTTCTGGACACAAATATGTTTAAACACTTTTAAGATGACTAAAAACTCTAACTTACAACTTATACAGTATAAAGTTCTACATAGAATTCATTATACAGGACAAAGGATGTTCAAAATGGGCCTGAGTCACACAGATATCTGCTCTCACTGTACTAGCAATGTCCCGGATAGCTATATGCATGCTATGCAGTCCTGTGCACCGGTTCAAAAGTTCTGGCAGAAGACATGTGAAGACCTGTCGGCGTGGCTTGGGTATAGTGTCCCACCCTCACCCACACTTTTCATATTAGGTGATTTAAGTGAAATAAATATAGATGCAAGGATGTCACACATGGTTCTCACTGCCTTATGCATCGCAAAGAAAGCTATCCTCATGAAGTGGAAAACAAGAAATAACTTATGCACGACTTACTATAATAACTTACTATTGGATTATATTAGCCTGGAAAGAATGTCAGCCTCCTCAAATAATCAACTGGCGGAATTCAATTCTCTCTGGTCCCCGCTTATTAATTCTATAATCTGAGGGGTGGCGGGCGGTGACTCACTCTCCTTGGCACCTCTGGCGGCTGGCTGCGCCCCAACCACAGGTGTCCGGGGGGCTTGTTCCGGGGTGGCCGTCTGTCTGGCCCTGGGGGGGGTGGGGGGGGTGGGGAGGGGGCTGTGGGGTGGGCCGGGAGGGTTGGGCTGTGGCCCCTGGCCGGCTGGCCTCGCCCCTCGGGGGGGTCTGGGTCTGGCCCTGGCCCCCTGGTGCTTGGGGGGGCGTCCCCCCGCCCTGGGCCGGGGTTGGGTGTGTGCCGGCGGTGGGGGTTGTCCCTGATGCATCCTTGCGTGGTGGGGTCGTGTGTTTCCTGGGGACCTGGTGCCGCCCTGGGGCTGGTGCCCGCATCCTGGGTCGCCCTCCCCGTTCACTGGGGTCTGCGGGTGGGGGGGTGTGTGGGTGTGAGTGTAGGCTTGTGTATGAGCGGATGTGGAAGTGGGTGTGTGTCGAGTGGGCAGGTGGGGTTGTGTGTTTGTGTAGGTGGGTATGTGTGATGGTGGGTGGAGTTATGTGTGTGTATGGAAGCGGTTACTTGTGGGTAGATGTCTAGGGGGCGGAGGATGTGTGTATGGGTAGGAGAGCTTTGTTGGGTGGCAGGGGTTGGGCAGTCCATCTAGTGGAATGGGGGCTGGCGTTTCGGGGCTTGCTTGTCCTGACCGCCCTACTGTTGTGTTGGCGGGTGAGGCACTTTGCTACATCGCCCCTGGTGTCATTGGCAGCGGGTGTGTGTTGGTGCTTGGGGGTGGCTGGGGGGTCATTGGCGCAGGTTGTTGGCCGTGTTTCCATTGGGTTGTTCCGGGGTGGCTGTGGTTGCAGGGCGGCCTGCAGCTGTCAGTGTGTGTCTGGGGTGGGTGGTCGTGGGCCTGCGTGGGTGCTCGGGGGTGTCACCTGGCGTGTTGGGCGCTGTGTGGGTCCGGCCCATTGTTCACTATTGTGACTGTTGTTGTCCATGTTCGTGTGTGTAAGATGAGTGGAAGTATGTTTGGCTGTACCATCATGTTAGTGGTGCTGGAGCGCCGGGGCGGGGTGCTGGTGGGTCCTGGGCTGTTTCCACTGGTGGCCCTCGCCCTGGGTTGGGATTTGGGGGCAGTGGGTGGCCTCATAAACCAGTCTGCAAGCTGGCTTCTGGGGGGGGACAGCCTTGCTTTTAGACCGCCTACCTCCCAGTCTTATTTCCCGCCCTCCCCCTCCCCCTGATCTTTTTTTGTTACATTTAGGGCTTTGGGGTGGGGGGGGTGCCGCACTGTGTCGGTGAAGGGGATACCTTTGCCACGTGGTGGGGCTGCACTCACCTCAATTTTAATTGCATTTTAGACACTGAGGGCTTGGGGGGATGGGGGCTCTGCTGCTCATCACAGTGGCTAACGATGCTTCAATCACTATCTCCCCAATTTTAATTGCACTTTAGTACTCCACACATTTATACACAATTATATCATATAACTGACACCCACCCACCATGTTCTGTGCGGGGGGAGGAGGTGGGGGTCTTCCCCCACCCCTGTTGCCCTGCTCTTGCTGGGGGCGTGGGGGCCTGGTGGGGAGCCTGGGACCTATCATGTTGTCAAAATCCCTGGATGCTACTAATATATAGATACAACCAAGGAAGTGACGGGGGGCTGAATATGAGTCTAAGTGTGAATGAGAGGGTGATGAATGGAGGTGGTGATGGTGGGTCGGTTTTGTGCGGCTCTGCATGCCGGGTGGCATCTTGGGGCGCCTGCGGTGGTCTGCTGATTGTTCGCTCAGATGGGTGCCGGGGGGTGGGGGTCTGCTTCTGTGGCCTGCGCCGGTGGCCTCCCTGGTCACTGCCGGGCACTGGTGCATGTTCAGGCTCGCTGCATCTGCTTCGCAGCCATCTTTTGAAATAAAGGTGAATGAGGAGTGAATTTGAGTGGGTACTGGAGTGAGAGAGAATGGGTCGGTCTGGGTGAGTGAGAGGGGTGTGCATGGGAACATGTGGGTGTGAAGGTATGGGGAGGGGTGTGCCTGCGAGTCGAGAGGTGCTGGATTAAGGGGGGTAGTGCCTCTAGGCAACGTGGGCTCACTGGGCGAGGGGACTTCTTTGGATGTGGGGGTACCCAGGGTGTGTGGCCGAGGCGCTGGGGCGGGGCCGCTGTGGGGGTGCCTGTGGGGGGTCGCGTCGGGGGGCACTGGCTGGTCTCTGTCCTGGGGGGTGGGGTCGCTGGCCTCTTGGTGCCTGGGGCCCAGGGGCGGATGTTGGCCCCGCTGGGGGGATGGGAGTCGAGCGGGTCCAGGGGTGTGGGCTCACCGCGCCGGCCGCCGGGTGGCCTGCCTTCCCTCAATCGTCCCTCCGGGGGTGGATGCCTGGCTTTCCTGGGGCTTGCTGACCTCGGGGCTGGGGGTTGGTGGCGCTGCCTTACCTGCTCGGGGTCCTCGGGGGGAGAGCTGCTGCGACCGGCCCTGCGCTCGTATGTTTCCTGACAAACCACTCACATGCACACACTTATTTTGCGCGCGTTCTCATATATAGGCACACAGACATACATGCACAAGTGTCTCTCCTTTAACAGGTGCAGAAACCAGACTCGTGTTGAGACATCTCCGGTGGAAGAAGCAGTTTCTTTTGTTTTAGTTGTCGGGGTTTTTTTGTTTGTTTGTTTTTTATTTTATTTATTTATTTTTTTTTGTCTGTTCCCCTCCCTTTTCTTTCCCCCCTTCACACACTTCCTTTCCCTCTTCCCCATCCTGTTGGGTCTTCCATGGGTAAAACAATTAAAATAAAGTATTAAAAGTTATTACAGGAGGAGTTTACAACAATATACAGTGCAAAGTTAGGCACTGTATAGGCTCCTCTTGGCAAAGTAAATCTGTTTTGGCACAGTAGGGTGACAGATCCCTGTTCTGTTTGCCTAGCTGCCTGACAGGACAAGGGAAAAAAAAAGAAAAAGAAATGGAGGATGCAGTTGTTTAGCTTTTGCAAAGGTCGCTGTCTCTCCTGGAGAATATTGGAAGCTCTGTGAGAGTCATGTTTTTTGACTTTTCCAGTGCTTTCAATACAATTCAGTCGGCATTACTGAGGGAGAAATTGGAGGGAGCAGGAGTTGACTGCCACCTTACTGCATGGACTATTGACTATCTCATGAACAGACCGCAGCATGTGTGGTTGCATGACTGTGTGTCTGAGGTGGTGGTATGCAGTACAGGGGCCCCTCAGGGAACAGTGCTCTCCCCTTTCCTCTTTCCTCTTTACACATCAGGTTTCAGATATAATTCCACCAGCTGTCACCTTCAGAAGTTTTCCGACGATACAGCTATTGTTGGATGTGTGTCAGAGGGAAACAATCTGGAGTACAGGAGGGTCATCTCTGACTTCATCATCTGGTGTGAATTCAACCACCTTCACATCAACTCCAGTAAGACAAAGGAGATGATGGTTGACTTTTGGAGGAAACCATCAACAGCTGTACCGGTAAATATCCATGGTCTTGACATTGAGGTGCTGGATAGTTACAAATTACTGGGTGTTCTCCTCAGTAACAAATTGGACTGGTCAGATCACACCAAAGCTCTGTTCAAAAAGGGACAAAGTCGGCTCCATCTGTTGGGCAGACTGACGTCATTTGGGGTCTGCAGGTCATTATTAATGATTTTTTCAACACTGTGGTGGCCTCTAGAATTTTTTTATGCAGTTGTTTGCTGGGGTAGTGGTAGCATGAAGAGGGACAGGAAATGCTTGAAGAGATTGGTCAAGAGGGCAAGTTCCACGCTGGCTGGTCCCTTGGATTCCATTGAGGTGGTAGGGGAGACAAGGATGTTAGTTAAGCTAACATCTATTATGGACAGCACCTCTTACCCCCTACATGAGTCTGTGGAGGCCCTGGGCAGTTCCTTTAGCGGTAGACTGTTACAGCCACTGTGTAGGACTAAACGTCACCATAGGTCCTTCATCCCAACAGCAGTTAGACTGTATATTATACACACTGGATAAATACTTGCCATAAACGTGCATCTATGTATATTATTTTACTGACGTATATAGTACAATTTGTACATATATTAAATATTATTGATCTTGTGTTTTTAGTAGGTTTTTTATTGTTGTTGTTATTTTCTAATTTTTGGTTTCTGTTCTTCTTTTCTAACTTTGTGCTGCTGTGGCAAATGAATTCCTTATCTTACTGTTACTTATCCAAAACAATCTTCCAAACTGACTTGCTCTTCACTATAGAATGGATAGCAGCTTGTCCAGTCTTCACAGACTTAAATCTGAATCAAAAGTCACCTGGTTCAATGTCCTTATGCTGATAGCATGCTGTGTACAAACAACCTCCATGACATACAAAGGTCAATCAGTGTCTTCAATATCAGCTTCAATAAATTTGGTCTTAATCTTAACATCTCTAAAACCAAGGTCCTTGTTCAACCTCGGCCAGGGAAAAACATTACCTCCCTGACTACAAATCCAGTCACTGTAGATGGAGAACCACTTGAATTTGTTGATCTGTTAGGTTACCTGGGAAGTCACTTTACCCAGGTCAATAATGTTGATAAGGAAATCCAAAGTAGAATCTCCAATACAGAATCAGCCTTTGCCAAACTGAAGAGAGTGTTCAAAACAGAACTCACCAGAAAAATAAAGCTTGATTTTTACAATACAGTTATCATTCCTGCCCTACTCTATGGTTCTGAAACACGGACAACATACTGTAAACAACTAAGAAGCCTCGAATGATTCCATCAAGGATGTCTTTGAAGAATATTGAACATCTCTATGGAAGATTTTGACACTAACCTAAGTATTCTAGAAGCAAGTGAGACAAGGATTGAAGCTTGCATCATGAAGCATCAACTCTGATGGGCTGGCCACCATCTTCGTATGGCTGACACAAGACTCCTGAAGCAGGTTGTCATTTCTGAACTGCATCACAATCAGAAAACGTGGAGGATAGATGAAATGTGGAAGGACTAATTGAAGTGGTATATGAAATAAGAAAACTTGAACTTCAGGACATGGGAAACAAGCAATTGACCGAAAGCAGTGGAAAAACATTATCCATACTGCTGTGGAAACCTTTGAAACAACAGGAAGAGATAATTGAAATGACAAGAAAATGAACAGGGGGAACCAGATGCTCCACAGGTTAAAGAAGAAAAAGAGGAACCACAAGCTCCACTAGTTGAAGAGGAACAGGAGGAACCAGAAGCTCCACAGGTTGAAGAGGAACAGGAGAAACTCTGCATCAGTCAGGAGGGAGAACAGCTGGTAGTGAAGCTGGAGGCCGATACCTTCATGGTGACTCTTATCTCTGAGAAAACGCAGCAGAGTGAAGCAGAACCAAACTGTGAGCAGATCCTCTGTCACAACTCTGCTGGAACTGAGATCCAAGATGAGGAAGGAAGCCGGCATGTAGACTCAGAATCAACTAAAGAAGAAGAAGAACCCAAACCAACGAAGAGACGACTTAAAACAGGAAGTAACAGTGTAGCATCAACTTCTCCTCAGGCCAGTCCAGGAGATCACTGTTCTTCATTCTAAAGAAATTTAACTTTTCTTCATTTTAAAGCAACTCTCACTCAAGGTCTGGTCAAGAATGCTGTGTGTCTTCAACAGGACCCCAGTGTAAACAATTTTACTTTTGTAGAGAAACTTGGTAAGGACTTTCTTTTCAAGGCTTTAAAAGGAACTCCGATTATAACGACTTATAGATTTAAAAATACAAACACTGGCCTCCCCTATTAAAATACATTGTTAGAACTATATAAACATTTATTGTAGTTATAAAAATCGTTTTTGTTTACAATGTAAATCGATACATGGCGGCTGCCATGTTTTCAGGTGCGCAATGCATTCTGGGGGCGATGACATAGAATGGTTGCAGCCGTTTTTTCTGTCTTATACAAGCCAAGAAGCGAAGCTACGAACTACTCCCATTTGTCAGTGAAAATGCCACATTGCGTGGCTTTTGGATGTAATTTCCAATCAAAGGGAAATAAAGAGAGCGAGGTAAGCCTCCATAGCTTTCCTAAAGAGAGAAAGTTGAGGAAAAAGTGGGGCGGCAGTGGCTCAGGAGGTAGAGCAGGTCGTCTAATAACCCGATGGTTGGCGGTTCAAATCCCGCTCTCCTCAGATATCCTGCTGTTGTGTCCCTGGGCAAGACACTTCACTTGCATTGCCTCCAGTGCCCATAACACTGGGTTTGAATGTGTAAAAATGTTTAAATGTTTGGTGGTGGCCGGAGAGGCCGTTGGCGCGGATTGGCCGTCACGTTTCCGTCACTCATTGAGTGTCTATGATAAAGCGCTGTATCGCTCAAAGCACATGCTTGAGCGCACGCTTGAGTGCGCTTTGAGTGTCTATGATAAAGCGCTATATAAATCTGATGCATTATTATTATTATTATTAAAAGTGGGAGGATGTGGTTGGAAGAGTCCAACTTCCCAAAGACCCACGGCTGTGCTCTCATCACTTTAGCCCTGAGGATTTTGAGGATTTTCGTCGCCCCCAGCTCATGAAAAAGCTCACAGGTGTGTCTGGCTACAAACAACGGCTTAATGCAAACGGCATCAAAGCGTTGATGTGCTGTGATACAGCACAGACCTGTAAAGCAGGCATGCATCCTGCTATACCACTTTAACAAGTGACTGAACAAGATACATTTATAACATCAGGTACCATGGACAGCGGCAGAAATGAAGTGGAGCTCTTTGTAACAGATGCTCACAAAAACACCATCCAACATGACCAGCTCTAGCTTCCTTGCGGCTGCTGTCTTCATTCTCAAGTCCATTTTCACTTTGTGTGTCTTTGTCATTGTCTTTATTGCTTTGGCTTTGCACTGGTTCGAACTGAAAAGGCTGTTTACAGACCACAGCTGCTACGGGGCACAACCAATCTACGTCACTACATTACGTCATTACATCGTAATAAAGTTTTTTTTTAAATTATATAAAACTGGGAATTATTTTCAAAAAAATTATATTATAGTTATGTTACTAACATCAAAATAAAGCATATAGAGCTAACATGCCAGTATAATCGGAGTTCCTTTTAAGGGTTCATGCTGATAGTATCCGTTCATACCTTCTTTTAGGCATATTCCAGAACCCTCTAGGGCCCCCTGCTCACATTCCAATGACCTAAAAATTATCTACAGCTCAACAGTGCCTCCTAGTGGACATCTACGGAATATGTTTCATTGTGTAATCTAAGACTGTTAATTTTGACTAAACATTAAGCTTTTCTTCCAGCTATCATTTCCCAGGATTCTAAGAACACTGTGAAGATAATCGCCAATAATGGTTTGCCATGATTCATTAATCCTTGATTTAAATGTGAGTGCATGTCTTGGGAATGTTTTATTTTCATGAGTGTTACACAAATGGATGTTAAAATTATTAGTAATGGTATAAACTATCCCCTCATGGATTGTCACCCCTCATGGATCGTCACCTTATTGTGGTGGGGGGGTTTGCGTTCCCCAGTGGTCCCAGAAGCTATGTCGTCCGGGGCAATTTGCCTCTGATAGGGTCACCCAAGACAAACTGGTCCTGGGTGAAGGGCCAGACTAAGAACAATCCAACAGTGTTTTCCCCGGTGGACGAAAGGGTTGCTTCCCTGCACCTTCGGGTTGGGAAACGGGTCCTGACCATCATTTCTGCCTATGCACCAAATGATGTTTCAGAGTACCCACCCTTTTTGGAGTCTGTGACGGGGGTTCTGGAGGGTGCTCCTCTTAGAGACTCCATTGTCCTTCTGGGGGACTTCAGTGCGCATGTGGGCAACAACAGTGAAACCTGGAAGGGGGTGTTTGGGAGGAACGGCCTGCCCGATCTGAACCCGAGTGGTGTTCAGTTATTGGACTTCTGTGCTAACCACAGTCTGTCCATAACGAACGCCATGTTCAAGCATAAGGGTGTCTATATGTGCACCTTGCACCAGGACACCCTAGGTTGCAGGTCGATGATCAATTTTGTTATCGTGTCATCAGACCTGCGACCATTTGTCTTGGACACTCGGGTAAAGAGAGGTGCAGAGCTGTCAACTGATCACCACCTGGTGGTGAGTTGGATCCGATGGCAGGGGAGGATGCCATTCAGACCTGGTAGACCCAAACGTATAGTGACGGTGTGCTGGGAACGTTTGCCTGAGGCCCCTGTCCATTAGGTCTTCAACTCCCACCTCTGGAAGAACTTCAACCACATTCCAAAGGAGTCTGGAGACATGGAGTCTGAATGGGCCATGTTCTCCACCTCCATTGTTGAAGCAGCGGCCCAGAGCTGCAGCTGCAAGGTTGTCGGGGCATCTCATGGTGGCAACCTCCGAACCAAGTGGTTGACATCAGTGGTGAGGGGGGCCATTAAGCTGAAGAAGGAGTCCTATCAGGCTTGGTTGGCTTGTGGGACTCCCAAAGCAGCTGAGTATGTAGTGTACTATCTAGTGTACCGGCAGGCCAAGTGGAGTGCAGCTTGGGTGGTTGCTTAAGCAAAAACTCGGGTATGGGAGGAGTTCAGTGAGGCTATGGAACGAGACTTTAGGTCGGCCTTGAAGAGATTCTGGCAAACTGTCCGGCAGCTCAGGAAGGGGAAGCAGCTCCCTGTCCACACTGCGTTTGGTGCGGATGGAGCGCTGTTGACTTCGACTGGGGATTTTGTCGAGCATTAGAATGAATACTTTGAAGATCTCCTCAGTCCCACTGATACGCCTTCCACAGAGGAAGCAGGGCTTGTGGACGAGGGGGACGACTCACCTATCACAGGGGCTGAGGTCGCCAAGGTGGTTAAAAATCTCTTTGGTGGCCGAGCCCCGGGGGTGGACGAGATTCGCCCTGAGTAGAATCAGAGTCAGAATCAGAATCAGATTTATTGCCATTGTTCATGTAGTGCACAAACTAGGAATTTGTCTCGGTGCAATGCTGCAACATTAAACATGATAAAATAAAAGAAATAAACTATACATGCAATAAAGTGTAGAATAAGAATGAGTAATACTAGTCAGCAGTTTAAATATATTAGCGAGCAGCAGATAATGTGGAGAACCATATAGTGCAGTCGGTAATGCAAGAAGAAAACAGTGATGATTGACATGAGTCTGGTTGAGCTGCTGTACATAGTGCATGAGAGTCAATAAGTCACTTAGTGTTCAGCAGTCTGATGGCAGAGGGGAAGAAGCTGTTCATGTGACGGGAGGTTTTAGTCTGAATGGACCGAAGTCTTCTACCTGAGGGGAGAGGGGCAAACAGTACGTGACCAGGGTGTGAAGGATCGGCTATGATCCGGCCAGCACGCCTCCGGGTCCTGGAGATGTACAGATCCTGGAGAGATGGGAGCTTGCAGCCAATCACCTTCTCGGCAGTGTGCATGACGCGCTGCAGCCTTAGTCTGTCCCTGGCAGTGGCTCCTGCGTACCACACGGTTATGGAGGTGGTGAGGATGGACTCGATGATGGCTGTGTAGAACTGCACTAACATCTTGGTGGGTAGCTTGAGCTTCCTCAGCTGCCGCAGGAAGAACATCCTCTGCTGGGCCTTTTTGATGAGGGAGCTGATGGTCGGCTCCCACTTGAGGTCCCTGGTGATGGTGGTGCCTAGGAAGCGGAAGGAATCTGCAGTGGTGATGGGAGAGCCTGTGAGGGTGAGGGGGGGCAGAGGGGTTGTGACTTTCCTGAAGTCCACGATCATCTCCACTGTCTTCAGAGCGTTCAGCTGCAGGTTGTTGTTGTTGCACCAGGATGCCAGCTGGGCCACCTCTCTCCTGTAGGCGGACTCGTCGCCGTTGGAGATGAGCCCGATGAGGGTGGTGTCATCCGCAAACTTGATCAGCTTGACAGACTGGTGGCTGGAGGTGCAGGAGTTGGTATAAAGGGAGAAGAGTAGGGGGGAAAGTACACAGCCCTGGGGTGATCCGGTGCTGATGCTAACAGAGTCTGAGACAGTCTTTCCCAGCCGCACATGCTGCCTCCGGTCCGTCAGGAAGTCGGTGATCCACCTGCAGAGGGAGTTAGGCACGTTGAGCAGGGACAGCTTGTCCCGGAGCAGAGCGAGGCGGATGGTGTTGAATGCGGAGCTGAAGTCCACAAACAGGATCCTGGCATAGGTTCCCGGGGAGTCCAGGTGCTGCAGGATGGAGTGGAGGGCCAGGTTGACTGCGTCGTCTACAGACCTGTTGGCTCGGTAGGCAAACTGCAGCGGGTCCAGGAGGGGAGTGGTGATGGACTTGAGGTGGGGCAGGACCAGGCGCTCAAAGGACTTCATGACTACAGAGGTGAGCGCTACAGGTCTGTAGTCGTTAAGTCCAGTGATCCGTGGCTTCTTGGGGACAGGGATGATGGTGGAGGATTTGAGGCAGGTCGGCACGTGGGGCCGTGAGTACCTCAAGGCCCTGGATGTTGTAGGACTGTCATGGTTGACACACATCTGCAATATTGCGTGGAGGTCGGGGGCAGTGCCTTTGGCAAAAAAGAGACCGGAGGGTGTGCTCCAACTTTTGAGGGATCACACTCCTCAGCCTCCCTGGGAAGGTCTATGCCAAGGTACTGGAGAGGAGAGTCCGGCCGTTGGTCGAACCTTGGATTCAGGAGGAGCAATGTGGTTTTCGTCCTGGTCGGGGCACATCGGACCAGCGCTTTACCCTCTCGAGAATTCTCGAGGGTTCGTGGGAGTTTGCCCAACCAGTTTACATGTGTTTTGTGGACTTGGAGAATGCATTCGATCGTATCCCTTGTGATTTTTTGTGGAGAGTGCTTCGGGAGTATGGGGTATTGGGCTTGTTGTTGCGAGCTATTCGGTCTCTGTACGACCATTGTGAGAGTTTGGTTCGTATTGTCAGCACTCGATCGGACTCATTCCCAGTGAGAGTTGGACTCCGCTAGGGCTGCCCTTTGTCACTGATCCTGTTCATATTTTTATGGAGAGGATTTCTAGGTGCAGCCAGGGAACGGAGGGTATCATGCTTGGTGACCACAGGATCTCATCTCTGTTGTTTGCAGATGACGTCCTGTTGGCTTACCTACAGTTCTTGCTGGGATGGTTTGCCGCTGAGTGTGAAGCGGCTGGGATGAGAATCAGCACCTCCAAGTCCGAGTCTTTGGTCCTCAGCCGGAAAAAGGTGGATTGTTCTCTCTGGGTTGGGGACAGGCTCCTGCCCCAAGTGGAGGAGTTTAAGTATCTTGGGGTCTTATTCACGAGTGAGGGGAGAATGGAGCGAGAGATTTACAGACGGATCAGAGCAGCATCTGCAGTGATGCGGACGTCGTACTAGTCTGTTGTGTTTAAGAGGGAGATGAGTTCTAAGCCAAAGCTGTCGATTTACCAGTCAGTCTACCTTCCTACTCTCACCTATGGTTACGAGCTTTGGGTAATGACTGAAAGAACAAGATTGCGGATACAAGCGGCTGAAATGAGCATTTTTCCATAGGATTGCTGGACTCACCCTTCGAGATAGGGTGAGGATCTCCGTCATCCGGAAGAGGCTCAGAGTAGAACTGCTGCTCCTCCACATTGAAAGGAGCCAGCTGAGGTGGTATGGGCATCTGATCAGGATGCCTCCTGGACGTCCTCCCACTTGAGGTGTTTTGGGTACGTCCCACTGGGAAGAGACCCCAGGGCAGACCCAGGACTCGCTGGAGAGACTGTCTCCCAGCTGGTCTGGGAACGTCTTGGTATCCTCTTTGACGAGCTGGAGCAGGTGGCTGGGGAGAAGGAAGTCTGGGCTTCTCTGCTTGAACTGCTGCCTCCGCGACCTGGACCTCCAGAAAAGTGATAGAAGACGGATGGATGGTATAAATGCATGGTCACTGAATATTAGCCTTGAGTCACTTAAATTAGTTAGATTTTATATTGAGTTTATAATTCTGTAAGAACTGAATGTTTTACCAATCTCTGTCTATCTTCTCTCTCGTGATAACCAATCACCAGGGTGCCTCTCTGCTGGATAACGTCCCGTTATTTGATTAGCTGTTCACAAACAAAGGAATGTTCCCTCATTGGACAAAAGCCCATTGAAACTCCTCTTTATGGAAGATGATTGGTCTGTCTTGCAGCCGGTCCCATTTTATGACCCAGCAGCGCGTTTCAGTTAAATGCATCAGAGCCACCCTGCATACTCAGAGAGTTTTTCCTGTTTTTGCTTCTTCAGAGTTCTTTGTCCTTCTTTGCAGTTTTCTTTTGTCTAAATTGTTCTGTGAGTTTTAAGAAGTCTTTTGTGTGTGTGAACCTTGTCAAATCCTGCGTTAACTCTCCTAAATCGTCTTTTGATAAGTTTTACTTGTTTTCTGGTTAACTGAGGAGAAATCCTCCTTTTTCTATGAACTCACCCTTAAAGAGAGTTTAACTCTCAGATATTTTTTTCCTTCACCTCAGAAGCCATTCTTATCCTATTTGAATGTTGTTGGGATTTTTTTTGGACTTTTTGACTTTTTCATGTAGTTAAAGTGGATTTTTAATTTTCCTATTTTAAAGTGAACTGACAGAGATTTTGGACATTTCTTTTCCGGCCTCATCCACATCTGACCCCGTCAAGAAATCAGGAGCTTGTGGTTGAAACTGACTAAAACGTTCTTCCTTCAGCCTTTGCTTTTGTTCTGCGGGCCGGAGACATCTTAAATTCGGACTTGTTGCCAAAGGACTCCACACCTGCTCTGGTGCCAGCCTTCACTCTGTCGCCAGCCTTCGCTGCCTGCCCCGGTGTGAGCCCCCATCCGAGTCTACACTTCTCACAGATGTGAACAATCTGAAAGCCGACCAGCAGTTGCTTTCCCCCGGTGTTCTGAACTCTGTCTGGAAGAGCTGCTGAGCCTTCCCGAACTTATGCCACCAGCTGGCGCTGTCCACCACCGAACACCTGGACCTCCAGCTGCTTGTAAGTGAGACTCCCATTTTCCTGTCTGCTGGGTTTAAACGAGATGTCCTAAAATATCAATAGAGCATAACCAATATTTCATGGTACAATTAGTCCCTCAGCCGTAGGACAAAGCTATAAACTGAAGGAAAATTCTTATTCATTTTTAAGTAACCTCCTTTCATTTTTGGAGATTAATTCAGAAGTTCCTTTTTAGATAATCAGCTTATGGAATTTTTCCCCATAAAATTGTGTTCTGGTTTTGTTAGATACTTCAGCCTTCCATTACAGTTGAAACATAAAATCTGGTTTCCTCTTGGTTCCACAAAGGTTTAACTATAGATTTTATGCTCGGGAATCCACAAACACTTGATGTGTTATTGAACACCTGTTTATCATTTGAATCTGTTTATCCATCATTTGAATGCCATGTCATGTAACCTGAATGAGTTCATTTAATAAAATTTTAAACGAGAGAAGTTGAAGCGTTTTTCCTTTGCATATACAGCCGTGGACAAAATTGTTGGTACCCCTCTGTTAATGAAAGAAAAACCCACAATGGTCACAGAAATAACTTGAATCTGACAAAAGTGGTAATAAATAAAAATTCTATGAAAATGAACCAATGAAAATCAGACAATGCTTTTGAATTGTGGTTCAACAGAATTATTTTAAAAAACAAACTCATGAAACAGGCCTGGACAAAAATGATGGTACCCTTAAACTTAATACTTTGTTGCACAACCTTTTGAGGCAATCACTGCAATCAAACAATTTCTGTTACTGTCAGTGAAACTTCTGCACCTCTCAGCAGGTATTTTAGCCTACTCCTCATGAGCAAACTGCTCCAGTTGTCTCAGGTTTGAAGGGTGCCTTCTCCAGACGGCATGTTTCAGTTCCTTCCACAGATGTTCAATAGGATTTAGATCAGGGCTCATAGAAGGCCACTTTAGAATAGTCCAATGTTTCACTCTTAGCCATTCTTGGGTGTTTTTAGCTGTGTGTTTTAATTAATTAATTAAATCACCCTTATTGTCACTCAACCGTACAACCAATCATGTACAGTAGAACGAGATTGTGCTTTACCTATCTACAGTGTAAATCACACACACCCCAAGTGCAGAATCAGAGGGCCGCTGCCATGCAAGGCGCCACCACAAATTTCCCTCCTCCGTTCCATTACTGCTGAGCACCAAGCTGGATGGCAGGAAGTTCCACTTTTATATGGTCTTCGGCATGACCCGGCCAGGATTTGAACCCTTGCCTCCCGGGTGTGGGGCGGATGCTCTACCAACTGAGCCACCACTCACCACCCACCACTGGAGGCTCTGCAGCGCCTCCAGTGTGGAGGAACGAAATAATGGTCACCATTGTGGAGGCAAGGATCAAATAAGTGCAGGCGGACACGGCGAACTGAAAGTTAAAAGGGTGCTTTATTCTTCCTCCATCACGAGGCTCACCCAGCGCTGTGGCAGCGCGCTGGGTGAGCCCTGCGTCTCTAGAGTGTCAGAATGCGAGTGAGAGAATGAGGCATATACAGTCAGCTCTTTTATACCGAGATACAGACAGTGCATGCATGGCATATTAGCATAACAGTCAAGCAGGAATGCATGGACATTTACATGAGAGTCACACATATCAATGCTGGATTGATATGTGCAGCCTCTCTGCTCCGGGGCTGTAGGACAAAAGAGGCTGCAAGGCACATCTACATATTGATATCAGTCCATACATCTCATTGTTCTGTTAATTGCTCAAGCTGAGTGCTCTGCCTGTCCAGTAGTGGCAGCGGTGAGAGACTGGCCAGTGCCGCGGAATGTGGGAGAACTGAGGAGATTTCTCGGACTGGCCTCCTATTATAGGAGGTTTGTGAAAGACTTCGCCACCATCGCCAGCCCGCTGCACCAGCTGACGCATAAAGGACGCACGTTTCAGTGGAGTGAGAATTGTGCTGCTGCTTTTTCCCAACTTCGCGCAGCGCTCATCAGAGCCCCCATCCTGCAGTATCCCGACCTGAACCGCCCGTTCATCGTGGACACGGACGCCAGCAACCAGGTCATCAGGGTGGTGTTATCCCAGGAGGGAGAACATGGAGAGCAGGCAGTTGCTTTTTTCAGCCGCACTCTCAGCAGAGCCGAGAGGAATTACTGTGTGACTCGCAGAGAGCTGTTGGCTGTCATTCAGGGGCTGCGTCATTTCCGCCAGTATGTGTACGGGGGGAACTTCCAGCTCAGGACGGATCATGCTTCCCTGACCTGGCTGCTGAACTTCAAAGAGCCGGATGGACAGTTGGTGAGATGGCTGGAGGCACTGCAGGATTATAATTTTCAGATTGTGCATCGGGCAGGCCGCCTCCATGCCAACGCTGATGCGCTGTCTCAGCGCCCCTGTGCGGCAGAGGAGTGTCGTCACTGCCAGCGGGCTGAGGATCGAGACCAAGCCGTCCCACGGGCTGCTGCTCTCCAGACCGCGGCGAGGAGGAACAATGCAGCGGCGCACAGCTCCTCCTCGGATGACCAGGCAGTCTCCCCCAGCAATGACGTCACAGAGGTCCTTGGCACGCAGCAGCTGCAGAGCGAGCAGGTCAGGGACCCAGTCATTTCTCGGATTTGGCAGTGGCTGGACGCAGGACAGCGGCCCGCCTGGGAGGTTGTGTCAACGCTGGACCCAGAGACTAAGGCCCTACACTCCCAGTGGGCCAACCTCCGCTGTCACGAGGGCGTGGTGTATCGGCAGTGGCAGACTCCAGCTGGGCAGCGGCACGTCCGGCAGCTGCTGGTTCCTCGTCGACTCCTGCCCAACGTACTCCAGCTGGTTCATGGGGCGGTAGGAGCAGGCCACTTCGGGGTGACAAAGACGCTGCAGCGTCTTCAAGCCCGATTCTACTGGCCTGGATGTCATCAGGATGTGGAGCTCCACGTTCACCGCTGCGACACCTGCACAGCTCAGAATGGGCCAACTCAGCGATCCCACGCTCCCCTGCAGCAGTACCGGGTGGGAGCACCGATGGAGCAGGTGGGAGTGGACATTCCGGGCCCTTTCCCGACCATGGACCGGGGGAACCGCTACATGCTGGTCGCAATGGATTATTTCACTAAGTGGCCAGAGGCGTATGCGGTCCCTGACCAGAGCGCCACTACGACGGCATCAAAGCTGGTGGACGAAATGTTCTATCGGTTTGGCGCACCGGAGGAGCTGCACAGCGATCAGGGTCGGAACTTCGAGGCAGAGGTCTTCGGAGAGGTCTGCAAGCGGCTGGGCATCCGGAAGACCCGGACCACCCCGCTTCATCCACAGAGCGACGGCCTGGTCGAACGATAGAGCCGGACCCTCACCACCCAGCTTGCTATCCTAGTGGACCAGCAACAGCGAGACTGGGACCTGCATCTGCCTTTTGTTTTGTGGGCATACCGGACGGCAGCTCAGGAATCTACCCGGCGCACCCCTGCAGCGCTCATGTTTGGACGCGAGCTGCGCACACCGGTTGATGTGGTGTTCAGCCCCTCCTCCTGAGCCGGAGGTGGAGGGCAAACCCGGGTTGGGTTATTTTTTTTATTTGAAGGAACGTCTCCACACGGTGCACAAACTGGCTCGGGAGGCCCTTGCAGCGGCGGGGGGTCGGCAGAAGCGAGCGTATGACTCCCGCTGCCAGGGGAGGGACTTTGCACCGGGAGATTGAGTCTGGGTTTTCTGCCCTGAGAGGAAAAGAGGACGATCACCGAAGCTGTCGAGCCATTGGTCGGGACCATGCGTGGTCCTGCAGAGACTGTCGGATGTGGTGTACAGGGTGAGGCTTAAGAAAAGGGACCGGGTCGTGGTACTTCACCGTGACCGTCTCGCCCCATATCAACCATCCGCCCCGCTGGTTGTCGAACCGGAGCCTTCATCCCGAACAGATACTCCGACTGAGTCTCAGATGGACACTGGCGGGCCTGTACGTGCTGGTCGTCTGCATCGAAGGCTGCCCCGACACCTGGACGGGTTCGTGTTGGACTTTTGAGTTGGACTTTCATTTTCTGGGGACAGAAACCAGTCCGGGGGGGGGGGCAGTGTAACATCGGGGCTTTTTCCCAGCATGCCTTGCCAGTAGAGACTTTATTTTTGTGTGTGTGTTTAATGTTATTACTGTGCTATTATACTGCTGTGTCATTATAACTGTGTTATAATAACTGTGCCATTATAACTGTGTTATAATGACCCAGCAGTGTTATAGGTAGAATTAGAGCAGGAGTGATTATGTGTGTGTAACCCTGATATAAACGGAGGTCGGTGAGAATGACCTCCCCTCCTATCTGTGATTGTTGTGTTTAATAAAGCCTGCTGTGTCGCAGTCATCTGCTCCCTTTCTTTGTGTGAACCTCGCCTACGTCACAGTATGTTTGTTTTTGAATGTAGCTACTCAACTCAACTAGCCAAGGTGGATGGTCGTCCTCTATGAACTATGGTTCCACCCGAGGTTTCTGCCTGTTATAGGGAAGTTTTTCCTCACCTGTGTTGCCGCAGTACTTGCTCTTAGGGGTCTCTGCTGGGTAATATGAACTAAGAGTGTGGCCTAAACCCACTGTTTTCTGTAAAGTGCTTTGAGACAACCTGTGCTGTGATTTGGCGCTATATAAATAAATTGAATTGAATAAGTTAAATAATAAAAAGTGCATGATTGTAACTGATTTTGGGTCAGTTCTTTATTTGATAATTTATGTATAAAAAAAGTTGGAGTATTAAAATGGTTATTTCCCTGACTGAATCAGGATCAGATCGAATCGGAAATGAATCGATTCAGAACCTCAAGAAACGGAATCAAACCAATTCTGGAAATTAGTGATGATCCCCAGCCCTACTGACAGGGTGGTGATCTGCTCCGATTCCCTGGCTGTTTTAGAAAGCATTCGATCAAAAAGTTCATGCAGAGAAGATCTTTTAGTTGAACTTAACTGCAGCTTGATGAGACCAGTGAGGTATAGACATACAGTGTTGCTGGGTGTCGGCACACAAGGGGGTAAAAGGAGACAAATATGCAGATAAACTTGTCAAAACAGCCCTGAGGAAAGACAGAACAGCGTCTGTGCCACTTGGAAAGGAAGAGGGTAAAGTCATTATCAAGAAGGCTGGAATGAAGGTTTGGCAAGAGATGTGGGAGACCGATCAGAAAGGCAGGGCCTATTTTACAATTCAAAAATTTATTTCAACGAGACTTCCGGTCTGGACGCCATGGCGACTGCAGCTTAACACTGAAGTTCTCAGACCCAATCCAGGATAACACCTTGAAAATCAAACTTAACGGATTTTTGGAGGAGTGAAAATCAAAAGACAAAATCATCATGTCTAAAGGAAAACAGAAGAAACTGAAATTCTCCAGGCCAGGACACGTATCGGCCGGAGAATCCGAACTGGAAGATCTCCGTTCAGAAGACGAGGAACTGGTGATAGCTAACAAAAGGGTTAGCCTGAAATCACTATTTGAGGAGCTACGACGATTTCGCCGAGATGTTACGGCCGAATTTCGGGAATTCAGAGAAGAATTGAAAAGGACAAACAGCAGAGTGGACCAGGCCGAGAACCGAATCTTGGAAACAGAGGATCGAATAAAAGTGCTCGAAGATTCTGTGCTAGACCTACGCAAAAGACAAGCAGCTATAGAGGCTAAGCTAACCGACCAAGAAGGAAAACAAAGAAGAGACAACATAAGAATTCATGGTCTGATAGAAGGAACCGAAAATGGTTTTAACTCAATGGCAGAATGCGTGGAATCCTTACTAAGAGAGAAATTGGATATTCCACAAACCACCGACTTGAAGATAGAAAAGGCACATCGTTCATTAGCCGCTAGGCCGGCGGCGGAAGCGCCCCCACGTTCGGTGTTGGTAAGATTTTCCAATTTCAAAATAAAACAAGAGGTTGTAAGACTGGCCTGGCAGAAAAAAGGATTTATGCACCAGGAGAGAAAAGTCTACGTGGAACACGATTACGCCCCGGAGGTCCTTAAAAAGCGCAGGGAATACAATGACGCAAAAAAGGTGTTAAGAGAGAAGAAATTGCGCTTTCAGACACCATTTCCTGCGAAGTTAAGGGTCTTCTACGGCGATGAAACGTGTCTCTATAATTCGGCGGAAGAAGCAACAGCTGACATGGCGAAAAGAGGGCTCCCGGTAACGGTATTTAAACCCGCAGCAGACCCGAGTGAGAAGATCAAAGCGCAAACATGGACAACGCAAAGACCTTCAAAATCCACGGACCAGCAGCTGGAAACCCAGCACCAGAGCGTCGCGGATAAACTATCCGTTTTCAGGTTGGAATAGCGACCTTTTTTTTTTTTTTTTCTTTTCTCTTGAATCAATCCGCACATCCAACCCCCCTCATACAAGGTAACAAACATTAAAGGAGATGCATATTCAGCATGTGGTAAAACATTTCATGGAACAATCATATTATTTGAAACAAATAAGTCTTTGTAATAAAAAAAAAAAAAAAAAACTTGTTAAAATAGAAATGTGACAATAATCCACATGTTCTCCTCATACTAACAAATACTGTTTTTGCGTGAATGTTTGATGTGATGGGGGTGGGAGGGTGCACACAATTTCACAGGGTTTAGGCATAAAAGGAAAAAAAAAAAAATCATTACAAGTTTGGATTGGGTTCTGAAACTCACGTTAAAAGCATGGGACTACTTTCAGTGGTAAGAGAGGGCCCTCAACACGTAACAGAGTTTGAGGAATTTCCCTCAGAGCCTTCACTCCATCAAGGCTCTTACAGGGTCTTTAAAAAGACCTCAGCTCAGGAAGTTCTTATGACAGCTTTTTGTTTTAAAGTTTTTTACACTATGTTCTTAATGTTTTTCTTGTTTTTAATGTTCTTTCAGTTTCTGAGTAGCACAAAAGAGGGCCACCACACAGTTATACTAAACAAAACAACACAATGGAGAAACAGGGTGTAACCAAAATAATTTCATATAATGTAAAAGGAATCCTGAATCCAGTTAAAAGATCCAAGATTCTAGGCAAAATGAAAAAAGACAAAGCAGGAATAATACTTTTACAAGAAACCCACCTAACAGACGTGGAACACAATAAACTCAGTAGACAAGGGTTTAAAATGATCTCTTCATCTTCATATAAATCAGGGAGGAGGAGGGGAGTAGCGACATTGATATCAACCAAAATTACATTTGAAAAAAAATCAGAACACAAAGATAAAGAAGGGAGATACAGTTTGGTAACTGGGCGGCTAGAGGGAGAAGATATCACCCTGCTGAATGTGTATGCTCCCCCAGGGGCTAACTGGAAATTTTATAAAAATGTATTCGACCTAATGATAACTAAAGCTCAAGGTTTAGTGATATGTGGTGGGGACTTCAATCTTAGACTGAATCCATACTGGGATGCTTCTGGTAATTCCCCACATCAAAATAACACCCAAAACAGGAAGACTCGGATGCTACTAAAAGAATTGGGAATCTGTGACGTGTGGAGGGAACTCAACCCCAGTGTAAAAGACTATACATTTTACTCAACTCCACATTCATCTTACTCAAGGATTGACTATTTTTTTATGTTTAATAGAGACATTGGAAGAGTAAAAACATGTAAAATAGGACTGATGGATCTCTCCGACCACAGTCCGATCTACATGGACTTAAATATCCAAAAATACACAAATAATACATTTTCTTGGAGGTTAAATTCAAATGTCCTGAAAGGACCATTGAAAGATGAATTGGAATCAGATATTCTCAGATATTTGGAAGATAACGATAATGGAGAAGTATCCCCTTTAATACTGTGGGATGCATGTAAAGCTGTAATAAGAGGAAAGATTATTGCAAAACTGGCAACCCAAAAGAAACTAAGACAAGAAAAACTATCCACATTAGAGTCAGAACTTAGGAACCTAGAAAAAGAACACAAAGGCAACACTCATTCTACTGACTCGCTCAAGATTAAGGAAATTAAAAACCAAATAAATGAGATCTACACAATAGAAATCCAGAAGAAACTTACATTTCTGAAACAAAAATACTATGAAGCAGGCAGTAAATCGGCAAAATTGCTAGCCTATAAATTGAGGAAACATCAAACAGAAAGAGCAATCTACAAAATCAGAGACCCAGTATCAAAGGAAATAAAATTCAGAATTCAGGATATTCTTAAAAACTTCGAGAATTACTATAAGAACTTATACTCCCACAAAAAACATAAAAACGCATCCGAGGCATTCCTAAACACATTAAACCTTCCCCAACTTACGGAGTCACAAAATAAAACACTACTGTCAGAAATACATCCTAAAGAATTGGAAAAAGCAATTATGAAACTTAAAGCTAACAAATCCCCAGGAGCTGATGGCTATACAGCAGAGTGGTACAAAACCTTTAAACAGCAACTATCTCCTCTCCTCCTGAAAACATTTAATTATGTCCTCCACACAGGGGAAATCCCCCCCTCCTGGAGAGAAGGGGTCATTGCAGTTATACCTAAACCTGAAAAGGATAAACTAGAGTGCTCCAGCACTAGAGTGCTCCAACTACAGACCAATCAGTGTACTAAATCAGGACTATAAGCTTTTTACCATTATCCTTGCCAAAAGGTTAGAAAATATACTGACAGACCTAATTCATTTAGACCAAACAGGTTTTATAAGACAAAGACAGACACAAGACAACATTCGACGCACTTTACACATAATTCATCATATAAAAAAATATAACTTAAATGCAGTCATATTGGGATTAGATGCTGAAAAAGCATTCGATTCGGTTGACTGGTCTTTTCTATATAGAATCTTATCCAGTTTCAATTTTCATAACAACTTCATTAGAACTACACAGGCATTATATAAAAAACCAACAGCTAAAATAAGGATTAACGGTAATTTATCATCATCTTTTGAACTGGAAAGAGGATGTCGTCAGGGCTGCCCCCTGTCTCCACTGCTCTTTGCAATCTTCATAGAACCTCTGAGCCAATGGATAAGACAAAACCAAAAAATTCAAGGTATTACACTTGGTCAGAAGGAACATAAAATAGCACTCTTTGCTGATGACATTTTAATATACCTAGGGCAGCCGGACACTTCTTTACCAGAACTAATCCTCAGTTTTTCAGAGTATGGAGATTTATCGGGGTACAAATTAAATATGCATAAAACCCAAGTTTTAACATTCAACTATGACCCAAATCATTATTCACTAAGCAAACTCAAAACTAACTGGGAGTCGGAATCTATGAAATATCTGGGGGTCAATATCCCGAAACAACTCAACAAAATTATATCACTAAACTATGATCCACTGGTGACAAAAATAAAATCTGACCTAGCAAGATGGAATATGATACCATTCTTGGGTACTGCACAAAGAATTGAAGCAGTCAAAATGAATATACTTCCACGTCTTCTATACCTTTTCCAAACAATACCGGTAGAACCTCCCAAAAAAACATGGCAGGAGCTGGACAGAAGGATCTCAAGATTCATATGGCAGGGCAAGAGACCTAGAATCAGATATAGAACCCTACAGCTAAACAAAGACAAAGGTGGGCTCGCGCTGCCAAATATCAGGGACTACTTTAAAGCCGCACAAATTAAAACTTTAGTAGAGATATGTAACCCAGTCTACACTGCACAATGGAAGGAGATCGAATGCCAAATAACAAGTGACATCCCCCTACAGGCGATAATAGGGAACAATGTCTTACCTAAGCTTTTGAATAACACTAACCCGTGGATAGAGACCCCGCTAAAAATTTGGTTTAAGATAGTCAGAGAGAATCAAACTAAAGAGCCCTATCGACTTCTGCAATGGATCGCCTATGATCAGGACTTTACTCCTAATAAAACAGACACCCAGATTTAAAAAGTGGAAGGAGAAAGGGCTGATAAAATATTACGATTTTTTTAAAGGGCAAATCTTAAGAAGTTTTGAAGATTTGAAAAAACAAGGCCTAATAAATCAAGACCTTTACAGGTTCTTCCAGCTTAGACACCACATAAACAATATACTTAAAAAGGAGGTTTGGAAAGGGCCCAGTCAGGTGTTCTGAAGGTCTTCTTAATGGCATATAAAGGGATCCCAGGGATCAGATACATTTCTAAAATATACCAAGGTCTTCAAGACTTAAAAGGAGACAACACATCTTATATAAAAGAGAGATGGGAAAAAGAGGGGAATTTCACTTTACAACTGGAAATATGGGAAAAGCTAAATAAACAGCATGGAAAAGTACCTCATCCCTGCAGTGGAGAGAATTTGGATGGAAAAACTTGGCAAGATTTTTCAGAACACCTGCACAAAACAAATTTACCCATAAGGATTGAACTGTTGGCGCTTGTGTGGTGAAAGACTGCAAATCATTTTCATGTGTTTTGGTCATGCCCAGTTATCCACCAATATTGGACCAAGGTACAGACAATATTGGGGAAAATATTCAAAATTACAGTTCCCTTTTCTTTTGTAACTTTGTATTTGGGTTTACTACCGGACTCACTGGAAAGACGAGGAGAAAAATACTTATTCAATGTTTTAATATTGGCAAGCAAAAAGCTCTAACTAAAAAATGGATGTTGAAGGACTGTCTACACCTGAAGATTGGACTAACGTGATCCAAGACATTACTCGATGGAAAAGTTGACATTCGCACTGAGGACAGGACATGGATGTGTTCATGAACTTTTGGCAACCCTGACTGCATATGTGTCTTCCATTAGATCTAATCTTTGACAATACCATTTCAATAATGGTTCCGCTCTTTGTTCCAACGCTACTCAGATGCTCTTTTATCTTTATTTACTTACTTTTTCTTTTTGTTTGTTTTTTACTGGTTTGTTTGTTTTTTTTTATTTGTTTTTGTTTTTTTTTCTCTTTAATTTCACTTTTTCTTTCACTTTAAAAAAAAAAAAGGGGGTGTTGTAAGAATTAATCTTCCAATGTCGTCAGATATCAGAAAATAAGGGAACATGTGATGAAAATGTAAACACTGCATTGCTGTAACGACCTGTATACCCTTTACAAAAACTTAAATAAAAAAAAAAAAAAATTATTTCAACAAAGATCTGTGAAGAAATAACTAGAAGGGAGGACGTCATCATGACAAGACTCGGAGTGGATCACACAGACTTAAATGGTACTGTAGCGAACTCAATATGAGCACCCTACTTGGCTTGCCAAGTGGGTTGACCCTATTGGCGACACAGGTAGAGTGCGGGACTCCGGAGCGGGAGGCGTGAGTTCGAATCTCCCGGTGGGACGTCGCCATGTCGAGCAGCACGTTACACTGGTGTCAGAAGTGGGATCTCCTGTCCAAAGCAGTAATGGGGCGCTGACATCGGGACGATGTCGAGAACCAGAGGGGAGTAGTGTAAGCGAACTCAATATGAGCACCCTACTTGGCTTGCCAAGTGGGTTGACCCTATTGGCGACACAGGTAGGGGTGCGGGACTCCGGAGCGGGAGGCGTGAGTTCAAACCTCCCGGTGGGAACGTCGCCATGTCGAGCAGCACGTTACACTGGTGTCAGAAGTGGGATCTCCTGTCCAAAGCAGTAATGGGGCGCTGACATCGGGACGATGTCGAGAACCAGAGGGGAGTAGTGGAGCGAACTCAATATGAGCACCCTACTTGGCTTGCCAAGTGGGTTGACCCTATTGGCGACACAGGTAGGGTGCGGGACTCCGGAGCGGGAGGCGTGAGTTCGAAATCTCCCGGTGGACGTCGCCATGTCGAGCAGCAACGTTACACTGGTGTCAGAAGTGGGATCTCCTGTCCAAAGCAGTAATGGGGCGCTGACATCGGGACGATGTCGAGAACCAGAGGGGAGTAGTGTAGCGAACTCAATATGAGCACCCTACTTGGCTTGCCAAGTGGGTTGACCCTATTGGCGACACAGGTAGGGTGCGGGACTCCGGAGCGGGAGGCCTGAGTTCAAATCTCCCGGTGGGACGTCGCCATGTCGAGCAGCACGTTACATTGGTGTCAGAAGTGGGATCTCCTGTCCAAAGCAGTAATGGGGCGCTGACATCGGGACGATGTCGAGAACCAGAGGGGAGTAGTGTAGCGAACTCAATATGAGCACCCTACTTGGCTTGCCAAGTGGGTTGACCCTATTGGCGACACAGGTAGGGTGCGGGACTCCGGAGCGGGAGGCGTGAGTTCGAATCTCCCGGTGGGACGTCGCCATGTCGAGCAGCACGTTACAGTACATTATTTGTTACAGGAAAAAGGCATAATGATAACTGTGCACACTGTAGCTGTAAAGAAAATGTCTGTGTAACGGAGTTGAAAATGCACCTTAAACATTCCTTTTCTCAGTTATGTTTTCCTTTATATTATTGTGAATTTTATTTACTTGAGTGCTTTTATTTTGGCGGTACACTGCCCACATCCGCTCTTCCTGTACCTCCCCGGAAGTTCTTCCTTTCCCCCACGGTACCGCGTTGCTTTGCTGTGGGTAAGTCGTGCTTAAATTCAAATTCAAATTCAAACGTTTATTTCAAACTCAGGGTTCATATTATGAGCAAAACTAAAACGAGTAGAAATTAGATAAATAAATAAAAGTATATACAGATCAGCAGACACACGGCGCTCTTGTAACAACAATAACATGCAATAATGGGCTCAGTATAAAATGGAACGCCACCATTTCCAAATGCTGGAATGAAGTGTGAGTGACGAGTTGACAATTGCTGATATAAGATGATTGTTACATGCCAGCAACCTTCTCAAAAAACTGTAAACATTCTCAGAATCAGAATCAGAATCAGAATAAACTTTATTGCCAAGCATGTAAAAAACACACGAGGAACTTGACTTGACATTGGTGCGCATGCGCGCGACACAACGACACGGCAGCCTAATAGGCGCCTCATCAAACAGAGATAGATAAGAAAGGGAGGGGAAGGGAGGGAACGACACAAGGGGGGAGGAGAAAAAAAAACTTCGTTATCAAAATACAGCTTATTTTTAAGCAGATTATGATTACAATGAAAAAAACGTATCAATTACGTATCAATTCGCCAAAAGACGGAATGTTCACAGACACAAACATCTTGCTTGCACTCGACCTTCGTGGTACATCTAACAACCTTCTTAGGGAGTTATTATATGCAATGCGGATTTTGTTCCTAACAGCAACATTGCTATTAAACCATAAAGGCGAGCAGTACATTGAGGTACAGAAGGTCTTGAACAACATACATTTGACATCAGGAGAACATCTATGGAAATTTCGCAACAGTAAATTTGTTTGAGCATAGAGTTTCCTGAGATGCCTGTTACAATCAACATTGGTCTTATCAGATTCAATCCACACACCTAGGTATTTGACTTTTTCAACAAAGTTCAAGCTATTACCACAGAGTGGCATAACAGGATTCGACGTATTGACACCCTTAGGTTTGAAAGCCATACACATAGATTTAGTACAGTTGAACAGGATGTCATTTTTTTCACCAAATTTTTCACATACCGAAAGGAGATGTTGCATCGCTGCAGTAGACAAACTTAACAAACAGAGGTCATCAGCGTAGAAAATGTGATTTAACAGTGCACCGTTAAAGGAGCCGCCCACATTAGTATTGTTCAACAGTACACTGAGATATCATCAACATAGACATTAAACAACAAGGGTGACAGTATACCACCTTGTTTAACACCGTTGGTCACATGAAATTTGGATGAGGTGACATTGCCCCATCTAACAACCATAGACTGCCTTCTGTACCAGTATAGCAGGATGCTAACAATGTAAATAGGAATACCTCGATCGATCAGTTTTCTGAACAAACACCAGTGGTTAATCCTGTCAAAAGCTTTGCTAGCATCTAGGAACGTAGCATAGACACTAGTGGAATGGCTTCTGAAGTAGTCAACAAATTCATGGAGTAGGTAAACAGCCTTGTCAGTTGAAAGAGCTGATTTGAAACCAAACTGATTGTCGTTTGTCCACAGATAATCCTCAATTCTGTTCAGGAATAAACCCTCTAACAGTTTAGATATAACATTTGCAATAGCTATAGGTCTGTAGTTGTTCATATCAGAAAGACTGGCACACTTGTTTTTCACTAAAGGAATAATAACAGAGTCCATCAACATATCTGGCATGTAACCATGAACAAACCATCCATCCATCCATCTTCTACCGCTTTTCCGGAGGTCCGGGTCGCGGAGGCAGCAGTTCAAGCAGAGAAGCCCAGACTTCCCTCTCCCCAGCCACCTGCTCCAGCTCTTCAGAGGGGATACAAGGCGTTCCCAGACTAGCTGGGAGACATAGTCTCTCCACCGAGTCCTGGGTCTGCCCCGGGTCTCCTCCCAGTGGGACGTGCCTGAAACACCTCAGTGGGAGGCGTCCAGGAGGCATCCTAATCAGATGCCCATACCACCCTCAACTGACTCCTTTCAATGTGGAGGAGCAGCGGTTCTACTCTGAGCCTCTCCCGGATGACTGAGCTCCTCACCCTATCTCTGAGGGTGAGTCCAGCAATCCTACGGAGAAAGCTCATTTCAAGCCGCTTGTATCCGCGGATCTCGTTCTTTCGGTCCATTACCCAAAGCTCGTGACCATAGGTGAGAGTAGGAACGTAGATTGACTGGTAAATTGACAGCTTGCCTTAGAACTAAGCTCCCTCTTCACCACAACAGACCGGTACAACGTCCGCATCACTGCAGATACTGCTCCAATCCGTCTGTCGATCTCTCCGCTCCATTTTCCCCTCACTCGTGACAAGACCCCAAGATACTTAAACTCCTCCACTTGGGGCAGGAGCCTGTCCCCAACCCGGAGAGGACAATCCACCTTTTTCCGGCTGAGGACCATGGACTCGGACTTGGAGGTGCTGATTCTCATCCCAGCCGCTTCACACTCAGCGGCAAACCGTCCCAGCAAGAGCTGTAGGTCATTGCTGGATGAA
Organism: Pholidichthys leucotaenia; assembly: GCA_020510985.1. Taxonomy (NCBI): domain Eukaryota; kingdom Metazoa; phylum Chordata; class Actinopteri; order Cichliformes; family Pholidichthyidae; genus Pholidichthys; species Pholidichthys leucotaenia. Next base: position 269,734,941 of record CM035844.1, on the reverse strand, counting down.
GCCAACAGGACAACATCATCTGCAAACAACAGAGATGAGATCCTGTGGTCACCAAGCATGACACCCTCCATTCCCTGGCTGCGCCTAGAAATCCTGTCCATAAAAATTATGAACAGGACCGGTGACAAAGGGCAGCCCTGGCGGAGTCCAACTCTCACTGGGAATGACTCCGACCGAGTGTTTGCAATGCGAACTAAACTCTCACAACGGTCGTACAGAGACCGAATAGCTCGTAACAACAAGCCCGATACCCCATACTCCCGAAGCACCCCCCACAAAAATCCACGAGGGACGCGGTCAAATGCCTTCTCCAAGTCCACAAAACACATGTAAACTGGTTGGGCAAACTCCCACGAACCCTCAAGAATTCTCGAGAGGGTAAAGAGCTGGTCCGATGTGCCACGGCCAGGACGAAAACCACATTGCTCCTCCTGAATCCGAGGTTCGACCAACGGCCGGACTCTGCCTCTCCAGTACCTTGGCATAGACCTTCCCAGGGAGGCTGAGGAGTGTGATCCCTCTAAAGTTGGAGCACACCCTCCGGTCCCCTTTTTTTGAAGAGAGGAACCACCACCCCGGTTTGCCATGCCAAAGGCACTGCCCCCGACCTCCACGCAATGTTGCAGAGGCGTGTCAACCATTGACAACCCAACAACATCCAGGGCCTTGAGGTTACTCGGGCGAATCTCGTCCACCCCCCGGGGGCCCGGCCACCAAGGAGATTTTTAACCACCTTGGCGACCTCAGCCCCTGTGATAGGCGAGTCATCCCCCTCGTCCCCAAACCCTGCTTCCTCTGTGGAAGGCGTATCAGTGGGATTGAGGAGATCCTCGAAGTATTCCTTCCACCGCCCGATGATATCCCCAGTTGAAGTCAACAGTGGTCCCATCCGCACCATACACAGTGTGGACGGGGAGCTGCTTTCCCCTCCTGAGCCGGCCGAACAGTTTGCCAGAATCTCTTTGAAGCCGACCGAAAGTCTTGTTCCATGGCCTCACCGAACTCCTCCCATACCCGGGTTTTTGCTTCAGCAACCACCCGAGCTGCACTCCGCTTGGCCTGCCGGTACACCTCAGCTGCTTCGGGAGTCCCACAAGCCAACCAAGCTTGATAGGGACTCCTTCTTCAGCTTAATGGCCCCCCTCACCACTGGTGTCCACCACTTTGGTTCGGGGGTTGCCACACGAGAATGCACCGACCACCTTGCGGCCGCAGCTCTGGGCTGCCGCTTCAACAACAGAGGTGGAGAACATGGCCCATTCAGACTCCATGTCTCCAGACTCCCTCGGAATGTGGTTGAAGTTCTTCCGGAGGGTGGGAGTTGAAGACCTCCCGGACAGGGGCCTCAGCCAGACCGCTCCCAGCACACCCTCACTATACGTTTGGGTCTACCAGGTCTGAATGGCTTCCTCCCCTGCCATCGGATCCAACTCACCACCAGGTGGTGATCAGTTGACAGCTCTGCACCTCTCTTTACTCGGTGTCCAAGACATACGGTCGCAGGTCTGATGACACGATAACAAAATCGATCATCGACCTGCGGCCTAGGGTGTCCTGGTGCCAGGTGCACATATGGACACCCTTATGCTTGAACATGGTGTTCGTTATAGGACAGACTGTGGTTAGCACAGAAGTCCAATAACTGAACACCACTCGGGTTCAGATCGGGCAGGCCGTTCCTCCCAATCACCCCCCTCCAGGTTTCACTGTCGTTGCCCACGTGCGCATTGAAGTCCCCCAGTAGGACAATGGAGTCTCCAGGAGGAGCACCCTCCAGCACCCCAGTCACAGACTCCAAAAAGGGTGGGTACTCTGAAACATCATTGGTGCATAGGCACAAATGATGGTCAGGACCCGTTTCCCAACCCGAAGGCGCAGGGAAGCAACCCTTTCGTCCACCGGGGAAAACTCCAATATAGAGGCAGCAAGGTGGGGCGATACAAGAATACCTACCCCTGCTCGTCGCCTCTCGCCCGGGGCAACTCCAGAAAAGGCCAAGCTCCAGCCCCTCTCCAGGGAGACTGGTTCCGGAACCGGAGCTGTGTGTTGAGGTGAGGCCGACTATATCTAGCCGGTATCGCTCAATCTCGTACACCAGCTCAGGCTCCTTCCCCACCAGAGAGGTGACATTCCACGTACCAAAAGCCAGTTTAGAAAGCTTGGGATCAGTCCGCCAAGGTCTCCGCCTTGACTGCCACCTAATCCACATAGCACCGGACTTCCATGATCCCTCCTGCAGGTGGTGAACCTACTGGAGGGCGGACCCATGTAACTCCTTCGGGCTGAGCCCGGCCGGGTCCCATGGGTGGAAACCCGGCCACCAGACGCTAGCCTTCGAGCCCCTCCCCCAGGCCTGGCTCCAGGGTGGGGCCCCGGTAACCCCATACCGGGCGGGGTACACTGAATCCTTGATATACAATTTATCATGAGAGTCTGTTGGATCGTTCTTCGTCTGGCCCTTCACCCAGGACCAGTTTGTCTTGGGAGACCCTATCAGAGGCAAATTGCCCCGGACAACATAGCTCCTGGGATCACTGGGGCACGCAAACCCCCCCACCACGATAAGGTGACGATCCATGAGGGGGCCATGAACAAACATACAGTTAAAACACAATGACAACAGAATACACAAATTGAAATCAGCGTTGATGAGGCATTCACTGGTGAGACAGTCAGGGCCAGCTGATTTGCCTTTCTTGAGAACTTTGATCAGTGAATCAACTTCAACAGGAGTAACAGCAGAAATATCAGAGGCATCAAACATGTCGTTATACAGACGAATATCATGCATAACAGAATCCTTCATTGAAACATTCTTGACTGAGTTGAAAATAGCTTCATATTGACATTTCCACTTTTCAGCAATATTAACGTCACCAGTCACACCATCAATAGTGTTTGATCTGACAGACCGGTGGGAGCTCATAGCCTTCATTTGTTTCCAGAATTCTACCATGTTCAGTTCACTCATGTGATTAGCTAGCTGGTCACATTTGATACTTTCTTCATTGCGCCTGCATACTCGTAGAGCATATATGAACCTAGCCCTGCAATTTTTCATGTTTTCAAATATTGGACCTGAACGTGGTTTGCTATTACTCCTCCACCACAAAAAAGCATCCCGAGCAGCTGTGTGAGCCTCGCTAACGACATCATTCCAGCCTGGGACGTTATAAAACGTTGTTGGCATTAAATGACTATTTTGTTCATCAGTTTTATCATTTAAATTGCAACCTTGGTTTGTAATTGTTCCTTGCTAATTTGACATGCTACTGTAGTATATTTTTCGTTGTTTATATTGTAAATAAGAGTTTTATGGATGGTTTTTTTTTTTGCACACCTTAGAAGTCCACTAGTCGCCATTTTAGAATTGCGCGCCAATATAAGCTCTATGGTGACTCTGGCAGCTTGTGCCGTTGTATAACTTATGTCTTTGTAAATGTAGGAGCCTGTGTGGGATCGAGGTACAGACGAAGAGTGATGTATGCTGTTTTATTTCTCCAACAGGAGTAAATAAATTGTGGGAAGCATCAGTCTGGTGTCATCGTGATTCCTATGCCGCCCACACGTATACACTAGTGTCCCCGATCACAGCTGTTTAAGGGTGCCCAAAAAGGGGACCCGTTACATCTGTCATAGTCTATTTAACTTCTCATTATATTCAGCTGAAAGAGTAGCACTACAGGAGAGGATACGTGAAGCAGGACGGAGTGGAATTTAATGGGGGTTCTGGGATCAGACGGAGAGTCAGAGCCACCAGGAAGGCTCTATTTAGCTTTATAAATGAAACTGGGCTGAGAAGAAGCTTTGATAGGAACAAGGATAACGTGACATGACGCTGCACACTCTTGTTCAGTAGGTGGCGGTGTGCACCTATAAGCTATTTGCAATACGCCAGTTAACCGAGAGAAGAAGAAGCAACATGGTGAATCCTCCACATGTATGAAAGTGATGCCGGATTATTCAGACTGTCTCTCTGACTTCTTCACATCATGACTCCGTGTGGCTGTTATTGAGATTCAAAGCGGTAACCGAAGAGAACCGTAAACCGTCTGATTCTTCAGTGGACTTTAATACAGTAGCATGTTAGCCTGTTAGCTCTGGCTGCTCCCTCCATGGAAGAAGGCTGCGGTTTTCCTCCTGAATGAGAGTCTTCATGGTCTTTGCAGGAGAAAATCAGCACAGACGGACCTATCTAGCTTCCATGTGGTCGGTGTGGGTGGTTCTGCTGCTGTTCTGCTCCTCATGGATGAATAGCTGATGTAGCTCCGTGGAGACCTGCCATTGATGGTCTGTGCTGAGTGCTGGAGAACAAAGCACCGACGTGGAAGTGTGAGGACGACGAGAAACCATGACTTCAGTTTCCACTATAAAATCACACAGACTGGGTATGTAGAACAAACGAGGCTTTGACAAGATTGTTGGTTTGTTTACTGCTCAGAGAGAATGTGACTTTGACCAACGATAAAACTCACAATTTGTGAAACAAAGCTTTTATATTTAAGGTAGACAGTTTTAAATTTACAAAAAAGTCTCACATTCATAACAGAAAACTTCAACTTTGACAGCAACATTACTAATTAATGAGTTTCAAATATCTTGGAAAAAAATCAACTTTAAGTGACAAAAAGCTTAAAATTCAGCAGCAAATGTCTGTAAATTTCCAATAAAAGTCAGATCTACAGGGGAAGATTTCTTGTTGAGTCACAAGGCAGTCAGAGACAGCAGACTTTAGCCCTGATATAGTGTTTCCACTAGAGGAGCAGTGGGTCTCTGCTGCTGAAGACACTTTTATCTCAGAGGCTTCATAGGATGAACTTTCTCTCTTTGTGTCAGAACCATATTCCAGCACCATTCTTGTGTCTCTTTGTCCCTCCAGATGTCCCACAGCAAAATGACTTTAACCAGGAGGAGGTTGTGGATGAGCAGCAGCTTCTGAACCAGGAGAGAAACTTTATTGTTGTTCAGGTGGGAGCAGATTGTTCCCAGATTAAAGAGGAACAGGAGGACGTCTGCATCAGTCAGGAGGAAGAGCAGTTTGGACTGAAGCAGGAGACCCAAACCTTTGATGAAGGTTGGTGCAGGTCAAGGTTCCACTCAGTGATTGATGAGACAGAAGAAGTGAAGTGAAAAATAACATGAGGACAGTCAGCCTGAGGAAAGACAAAGTAGCTGTAGATCAAAAAGTTCTAACAAAAAAGACAAAAAAATGATGTGATAAAATAAATAAATAAAATGTAGACTTAAAGTAAATGACGTGGATAGTTAAATGACAAAATGAATATGTAATATAGAAAAATGACTAAATACCTAAATATTCAATGATGGGCCATAAATCCAGCCTGGATTGAAGGGCTCAGTCTAAAGGAGTCCAACCCACCAGCACAACTTAAACAAGGTTTCTTAGAAAAAAGCTAAAGGTGGTGAACAGCAGTTCTGCAGTCATGGCTTCCATGCTGAGAAGAGACAGAGAGGTGGAACCTAACCAGGCCCTGATCAGCAGCCACAGATCACAGGATCCCACAGGTGTCCCCAGGTTTGCTGAAAAAGTGACAATGAATAAGATGAAGAGTGAGAATCTCAGCTGGAATCAGTGAAGAAAGTAGAAAAGCACTCAGAGAGGGCATACCTCCACCAAGGCTCCTTCTGTCCCTCATGGATCACCTCCAAAATGTCATGGGTTTGTGTGTAGGCCTAGAGCCACTTCTGGTGAAAATTGCATCAAAGTCTATTCAGTAGTTTTGGAGTGTTGTTGCTCACACACTGTGAGAAGATAAGAGCCTTTGCTGAGGTATGCACTCTGATGATCACCAAAATGTAATGGGTTCCTCTGTAGCCCAAGAACCGCCTTGGTGAAAATTTCATCCAAATCCATCCAGTAGTTTTTGGAGTATTGTTGCTAAATCTCTGTGAGAAGATAAGAGCCTTGGCTGAGGTTTCCATTCTCAGATCATCACCAAAATCTAATCATCTGTTCCCCGTGATTTTGATGAACTTTTCCTGAAAAGTTCATCAAAATCCGTTCATAACTTTTTGAGTAAAGTTGTTAACAGACAGACAAACGGCAGCAAAAACAGCCTCCTTGGTAGAGGTACATCTGTCATCAAAGTGCTACAACTATTGGACTGTTTGCTTTAAATTTTGACTCCTGGTGGATCAGGAAAGTCTTTAGTCGGGGCAGCTCTAGTCTTTCTTGTGTTTCTTCATCCCTCTGTTCTCTGTAGAGAAGCAGTTAGAACTTTAGTGAGGGCTCCATCAGGTCATTACTTCTGACTGGATTATTGCTGCTTTCAAAATCAAAAGAAAACACAAACTGATATTTGTCACCTTGAATGTAAGAACACTAATGATCAAGGAAAATGACGACCAACAAAGCAACACTGACAAAAGTGACTGTTCAACAAGACCTGGACGAAGAACCTCAATGGAGTTTTTGCATATGACGTCAGGGGGCGTGCCGCACTGGCCCGTTAGTGTGCCGCCATATTGGATGGCAAGAAACGGCAGCAGCAGGGTGAAACAAACCACATAGCTCACGTGTATCTACAAACTCCGCAAAATGGTGTACTCCTGTTGTTCCCCCTGATAAGGGGATAAGCGGGGAATTAAATGGCCGGTGTGAAATGCAAAAAAAAAAAAAAAAAAAAGTTGGATTTTTGAATAATTACCTTCACTGACAGTTTTACCCTCGGCCGGGGGATCGCGGGGATCATGAGACCGTGGCCTTGATCCCAGCCCCCGACCAACAGTGAGCTGTGTGGAGTTTGCATGTTCTCCCCGTGTTGCGTGGGTTTACTCCGGGATTTCTCCGGTTTCCTCCCGCATACCAAAAACATGTAGGTTTAGGGCGCTCGCGCACGCAGCGGCCGGTGACTTGTCACCAGACTGCAAACCAAATCTACCTACGGGTACAAATAAGGAACAAAAAAAACAAAACAAACTTTGTGGTTTGGGGGCGCCTCTCTGCTTGCTACGATGCACACATGAAAGGGGAGAAAACTATTGTACATGTGCATAAAATCAGGTACGTTTTAACGCAGCGCGCCGTGGAGAGCCTTTTAAAAAAAAAAACAAAAAAAAAACACGCAGCGCGCTTCACTCACCTCCGAGTGAGGAGCTGCTGTTGTTTTCCGACTCGTTCACCAGCCAAGACTTCACATCATCCACATCCCTTTCCGCTGACCACGTTTCCGATATTTTTTCCTCCTGCTCCCCTTCGTCTTTGAAAGATATCATCTCATCGTTTGCCCCCAAATCATCCCCGCTGAGCAGATTACTGGCAGTCATTGTTCTGCTAATTGCTCCAGCTGTTACCCCACACCCACCACTTCCGTTCAACTGAGGCATTTCGGCACACCAGAGGAGCGCACGGGAGCAAGATTAAAAACACTTGTCTGCTGTTACGACTGCTGACAATGACTCCACTGAATATGAAACAGACATCGCAGACACAGTGTCAGAGGCCATAGTGTCAGTTGTTGAAGAGGATGATAGGATGTTATTATGTCAGATTGTGACTGTGTGTTCTCCTCACTCATTCTGATCGCTAAACAGTACAAGTTACGCCTGGGTTGTCACAGTGCAACTGCTGCTCTTGCCATCCAAGATGGCGGCACCTACGGCGTGTTTATGTTTACCCCAGCGAGTCACGTGAATTTTACGAGCCTACGCAAAAACTCCATAGTAGGACTGGAGCTTGGAAACCATCATGTTGACATTGCAGTAGGGCTGTAGGTAACGACTGTTGAACAGCTCAGGTAATCATCTACTCTAATCGAAGATTACTCGAGTAATCGGTACTTTAAAAAAAAAAAAAAAAACTTGGACATTCCGGGTCCGGACACATGGTGGATAGCAGCTTAACGCTGAAGCTCCCAGACCTAATCCAGGAAAATATCATGAAAATCAGATTTAACTGATTTTTTGGAAGAGTGAAAAATCAAAAGACAAAAGTCATCATGCCTAAAGGAAAACAGAAGAAATCGACATTTACCAGGCCAGGACCACGCATCGCTGAAGAATCTGATTCGGAGGATTTCCATTCAGAAGACGAGGAGCTGAATGTAGCTAACAAGAAGGTTAGCTTGAAAATGTTATTTGAGGAATTCAGACGATTTCGCCGAGAGGTTTGGGCCGAAATTTCGTGAATTCAGAGAAGAATTAAAAAGGACAAACAGCAGAGTGGACCAGCCGAGAACCGAATCTTGAAAGCAGAAGAAAGAATAAAAGGGCTTGAAGATTCCTTGCTGGATCTACACAAAAGGCAGTCAAGACTGGAGGCTAAAGCTAACCGACCAAGAAGGAAGACTGAGAAGAGACAACATAAGAATTCACGGTCTGAAAGAAGGAGTCGAGGATGGGTTCAACCACAATGGCGGAATGTGCCTAGGCCGGCGGCGGAAGCGCCACCGACGATCGGTGGTGGTGAGATTTCTCCAATTTCAAAATAAAACAAGAGGTTGTAGACTGGCTTGGCAGAAAAAAGGATTTATGCACCAAGAGAGAAAAGTCTTCGTGGAACACGATTACGCCCCGGAGGTCCTTAAAAAGCGCCGGGAATACAACGACGCTAAAAAGGTGCTACGAGAGAAAAAACTGCGCTTTCAGACGCCATTTCGTGCGAAGTTAAGGGTCTTCTTACGATGAAGAGACATGTCTCTATAATTCGGCGGAAGAAGCAACAGCTGACATGGCGAGAAGAGGGCTCCCGGTAATGGTGTTTAAACCCGCAGCAGACCCGAGCGAAAGAATCAAGGCTCAAATGTGGTCCATACGGAGACCTTCAAAATCCACAGGCCAGCAGCGGGAAACCCAGCGCCAGAGCTACAAGGATAAACTGGCCGTTTACAGGAGGGAATAGCGACCTTTTTTTTAGTCAATCTGCACATCCAACCCCCCTCCTACAAGGTAACAAACATTAAAGGAGATGCAGAATCAGCATGTGGTAAAACATTTCATGGAACAGTCATAATATTAGAAACAAATAAGTCTTTTTAATAAAAAAAAAAAAAACTTGTTAAAATAGAAATGTGACAATGATCCACATGTTCTCCCCACACTAACAAATACTGTATTAGCGTGATTGTTTGCTGTGATGGTGGTGGGAGGGTGCACACAATTTCATAGCGTATAGGCATTAAAAAAAAAAATCATTACAAGTTCGGATTGGGATCTGAAATTCATGTTAAAAACATGGGACAACTTACAGGGGTAAGAGAGGGCCCTCAACACGTAACAGAGTTTGAGGAATTTCCCTCAGAGCCTACACTCCATCAAGGCTCTTCCAGGGTCTTTAAAAAGACCTCAGCTCAGAAAGTTCTTGTGACAGTTTTTTGTTTTAAAGTTTTATACACTATGTTCTTAATGTTTTTTATGTTCTTAATGTTCTTTCAGTTTCTGAGTAGCATAAAAGAGGGCCACCACACTGTTATACTAAATAAGACAATACAATGGAGAAACAGGGTGTAACCAAAATAATCTCATATAATGTAAAAGGGATCCTGAATCCAGTTAAAAGATCCAAGATTCTAGGCAAAATGAAAAAAGACAAAGCAGGAATAATATTTTTACAAGAAACCCACCTAACAGACGTGGAGCACACTAAACTCAATAGACAAGGCTTTAAATTGATCTCTTCATCTTCATATAAGTCAGGGAGGAGGAGGGGAGTAGACATTGATATCAACCAGAATTACATTTGAAAAAAAATCAGAACACAAAGATAAAGAAGGGAGATACAGTTTGGTAATTGGGCGGCTAGAGGGAGAAGATATCACCCTGCTGAATGTATATGCACCTCCAGGGGCTAACTGGAAATTTTATAAAAATGTATTTGACCTAATGATAACTAAAGCCCAAGGTTTAGTGATATGTGGTGGAGACTTCAATCTAAGACTGAATCCATACTGGGATGCATCAGGTAATTCTCCACATCAAAATAACACTCAAAGTAGGAAGACTTGGATGCTACTAAAAGAAATGGGAATCTGTGATGTGTGGAGGGAATTCAACCCCAGTGTAAAAGATTATACATTTTACTCAGCGCCACATTCTTCTTACTCAAGGATTGACTATTTTTTTATGTTTAATAGAGACATTGGAAGAGTAAAAACATGTAAAATAGGACTGATGGATCTCTCTGACCACAGTCCGATCTATATGGACTTAAGAATCCAAAAATACACAAATAATACATTTTCTTGGAGGTTAAATTCAAATGTGCTGAAAGGACCACTGAAAGATGAATTGGAATCAGATATTCTCAGATATTTGGAAGAAAATGATAATGGAGAAGTATCCCCTTTAATACTGTGGGATGCATGCAAAGCTGTAATAAGGGGAAAGATTATTGCAAAACTGGCAATCCAAAAGAAACTGAGACAAGAAAAACTAATCACATTAGAGTCAGAACTTAAGAACCTAGAAAAAGAACACAAAGGCAACAGTCATTCTAATGACTCGCTCAAAATTAAGGAAATTAAAAAACAAATAAATGAGATCTACACAGTAGAAATCCAGAAGAAACTTACTTTCTGAAACAAAAATACTATGAAGCAGGCAGCAAATCGGCAAAATTACTAGCCTATAAATTGAGGAAACAACAAACAGAAAGAGCAGTCTACAAAATCAGAGATCCAGTATCAAAGGAAATAAAATTCAGAATTCAGGATATTCTTAAAAGCTTCGAGAATTACTATAAGAACTTATGCTCCCTCAAAAAACATAAAAATGCATCCGAAGCATTCCTAAACACATTAAACCTTCCCCAACTTACTGAGTCTCAAAATAAAACACTACTGTCAGAAATATAATCTAAAGAATTGGAAAAAGCAATTATGAAACTTAAAGCTAACAAATCCCCAGGAGCAGATGGCTATACGGCAGAGTGGTACAAAACCTTTAAATAGCAACTATCTCCTCTCCTCCTGAAAACATTTAACGATGTCCTCCACACAGGGGAAATCCCCCCCTCCTGGAGAGAAGGGGTCATTGCAGTCATACCTAAACCTGAAAAGGATAAACTAGAATGCTCCAACTACAGACCAATCAGTGTATTAAATCAGGACTATAAGCTTTTTACCACTATCCTTGCCAAAAGGTTAGAAAATATGCTGACAGGCTTAATTCATTTAGACCAAACAGGTTTTGTAAGACAAAGACAGACACAAGACAACATTAGACGCACTTTACACATAATTCATCATATAAAGAAATATAACTTAAATGCAGTCATATTGGGATTAGATGCTGAAAAAGCATTCGATTCGGTTGACTGGTCTTTCCTTTATAGAATCTTATCCAGTTTCAATTTTCATAACAACTTCATTAGAACTATCCAGGCTTTGTATAAAAACCAACAGCTAAAATAAGGATTAACGGTAATTTATCATCATCTTTTGAGCTGGAAAGAGGATGTCGTCAGGGCTGCCCCTTGTCTCCACTGCTCTTTGCAATCTTCATAGAACCTCTGAGCCAATGGATAAGACAGAATCAAAAAATTCAAGGTATTACACTTGGTCAGAAGGAACATAAAATAGCACTCTTTGCTGATGACATTTTAATATACCTGGGGCAGCTGGACACCTCTTTACCAGAACTAATCTCAGTTTTTTCAGAGTATGGAGATTTATCAGGGTACAAACTAAACATGCATAAAACCGAAGTTTTAACATTCAACTATGACCCAAATCATTATTCACTAAGCAAACTCAAAACTAACTGGGAGATGGAATCTATGAAATATCTGGGGGTCAATATCCCAAAACAACTCAGTTTAATTCAATTCAATTCAATGCAACTTTATTTATATAGTGCCATTTCACAACAACAGTCATCTCATAGCACTATCAACTGTAGGGGACTGTCAACTGTATCACAGTTGCAGAAAGACCCCAGCAATCAGGCGATCCCCTGTGAGCAAGCACTTGGCGACGGTGGAGAGGAAAAACTCCCTTTTAACAGGAAGAAACCTCCAGCAGAACCAGGCTCAGGGAGGGGCAGTCATCTGCTGCGACTGGCTGGGGGGTGAGGGGATAGAGAAGAAGAAAAGAACAGACATGTAGAGAGCAAACAGCACGATGGGGACTCCATCTACGGGAGAGAACAAACAAATGTTAATGACCAGCAAAAAAAAAAAATATTTCATTGAGAGTGAGGAAAGGAGTGAGGCCCAGTGCATTACTGGAGGTCCCCCAGCTGACTAAACCTATTAGCAGCATAACTAAGGGAGGGTTCAGAAACACATGATCCCTCCCTAATTGTAGGCTATATCAAAAAGGTAGGTTTTAGCCCTATTCTTAAAAACAGAGATCGAGTCTGACTCCCGAATCCAGATTGGCAGCTGGTTCCACAGGAGAGGAGCTTGATAACTGAAGGCTCTGCCTCCCATTGTACTTTTGGAGATTCTAGGTATTACAAGTAATCCTGCATTTTGGGAGCGTAGTGCTCTGTTAGGATAATACAGTAGTATCAGATCTTTTAAATAAAAAGGAGCCTGATTGTTTAGAGCTTTGTAAGTAAGAAGAAGGATTTTAAACTTAATTCTAAACTCTATGGGAAGCCAATGAAGGGAGGCCAGAACCGGAGAGACATCACAGATTAGAGGGGGCATACCATCTTGCAGCACCCTTCTCTCCAGCCTTAACCCTGTTGGTCCAGACTGGAGCGCGCGCACGTCCGCGTCACTAACCTGCTCCGCGGCCATGACTGTGTAATCTATCCCCACGCGGACGGGGGCAGCCACGGCGCGCGAGAGGCAGTCTGCCACTACATTCAGTTTACCCGACATGTGCTGGATATCGGTAGTAAACTCTGAGATCGCGGCCAGCTGCCTCTGCTGCCGGCCCAACCACGGTTCTGAAACTTTGGCCATCGCGAATGTTAGTGGCTTGTGGTCGACGAACGCGGTGAAACAGTGCCCTTCTAGCCAGAACTGGAAGTGGCGAATGGCCAAATGGAGAGCCAGCAACTCCCTGTCAAACGCGCTGTATTTACGTTCACTATCGCGCAAGGTCCTGCTGAAAAAGGCGAGCGGCTGCCAAGCCCCGGCTACATGCTGCTCCACGACCGCCCCTATGGCCACGTCTGACGCGTCAGTGGTGAGCGCTATGCGGGCCGTTGGGTCTGGATGTGCCAACAACGCAGCGTTTGCCAGGGCTGCTTTGACTTCCGAGAACGCTCGCTCCCGCTCCGGGGACCACTCGATCTTATTCGCGGGTTTCTGTGTTTTGAGCGCGGCATACAGCGGTTGCATGAGCTGCGCTGCGCGGGGGAGGAAACGGTTATAAAAATTCACCATTCCCAAAAACTCCTGTAACGCCCTGACCGTCTGCGGCCGGGGGAAGTCCGCTACCCCGCGCGCTCCCTTGTCAGGTAGCGGAACCGCTCCTTCTGGGGAGACGCGGTGTCCCCAAAAAAATCGATCTCTGCGTCACCCCGAACTGGCACTTCGCTGGGTTGATTTATTAACCCGTGCTCTCCCAACCTCTGGAAAACTGCCGCGAGGCGGTTTTCGTGTTCGTCTTCGGACGCGCTGGGTACCAAGATATCGTCAAGTAGACGAACACGAAAGGAGGTCACGCAGCAGCACCGCGTCCAGCACCGTTCCCCCAGGGAACGGTGCTGGCTCCCTTCTTGTTCACTCTTTATACTGCGGACTTCTCAAACAACACCAACACATTGCCATCTACAGAAGTTCTCTGATGACTCTGCGATCGTTTGGTCTCATCTCCAGCGGAGATGAAGCTGAGTACAGAGGGCTTATCAACGCGAGGAAAACTAAGGAGCTGGTGGTGGACTGCCGCAGGCATGGGCAGCCCCTCACAGCACCAGTAAATATACAGGGAACAGACATCGAGATGGTGACATCCTACAAGTACCTGGGTATTCATCTGAACAATAAACTAGACTGGTCACACAATACTGACGCACTCTACAAGAAGGGACAGCGCAGGCTGTTCCTGCTGAGGAGACTCAGGTCTTTTGGTGTACAAGGGGCGCTGCTGAAGTCATTCTATGACACGGTGGTGGCATCAGCCATCACTTTTGGAGTGGTCTGCTGGGGCAGTGGCATTACTGCAGCCGATAGGAAGAGACTGAACAAACTGATTAAGAAAGCTAGCTCTGTCCTGGGGCAACGCCTTGATCCGATGGAGGAGATAGGAGAGAGAAGGACGGTGGCTAAACTGTCATCTCTGCTGGAGTCCGAGGTTCCACCCTATGCAGGACATACTGGATGCACTGAGGAGCTCATTTAGCAGCAGACTACATCATCCAGGTGCACAACCGAGAGGTTTCGTAGGTCCTTCCTACCAACGGCTGTCAGACTGTACAACCTAAGCAGGGCTGCTCGCAGAGATAGCAAAAAGACGTAACAAACTAATAGTTTTTTTTTTTGTTTTTTTTTTTTTTGAATGCAAAAGATGCAATAGACTTACACAATGGTCCTCTCTCGGCATACAACTAGGAACATACCGGTCGCTATGGAGGGTGAGAATATGTATGGCACATAATCATACCATGTAGGATAACTAAATAGACGGTTATGCTGTTTCATCCCACCTAGCAACAATGCTCTGCACTGTGTGTGTTTATATATTTACATATTTATTCCATCTAGCTACAATGCTCTGCACTGGGTGTGTTTATATTTATATATCTATATATTTATTCCATCTAGCTACAATGCTCCACACTGTGTTTTTATATATCTACATATTATTCCATCTAGCTACATTGCTCCGCACTGTGTGTGTTTATATACTTGCATATTTATTCCACCTAGCTGCAATGCTCCATACTGTAGGTGTTTATATATTTACATATTTATTCCATCTAGCTACAATGCTCTGCACTGTGTGTTCATATATTCATATATTTATTCCATCCAGCTACAATGCTCTGCACTGTGTGTCTGTGTGTGTGTGTGTGTGTGTATATATATTTTATAGTAATATGTACATATGTATATTAGCTGCTCTTGCTTGCTTGTTTTTTCTTGCCTTCTGATTGTTGCTCTGAGTGTTGCTATCCCTGTGCTGTTGCAATCCTGGAATTTCCCCGTTGTGGGACTAATAAAGGCTTATCTTATCTTATCTTATCTTATCTTATCATGCGTTGGAACGTCTGTGCAGCCCCTTTAAGCCCGAATGGCATGCGCAAAAACTCGAATAGGCCAAATGGAGTTATCACCGCTGTTTTGGGTATGTCCTCAGCACGCACTGGGACTTGGTGGTAACCGCGGACCAAGTGTATTTTAGAAAAAACGCGCGCCCCTGCCAAATGAATGGAAAAATCTTGGATATGAGGAATTGGGTAGCGGTCATGCGCTGTGGCGTTGTTCAACCTGCGGAAATTCCCGCAAGGTCGCCACGAGCCGTCAGCTTTCAGGACCATGTGTAGCGGGGAAGCCCATGGGCTGTTCGAACGCCTGATGATGCCCAACCTCTCCAGGTTGGCGAACTCCTCGCGCGCTATGGCCAGTTTAGCTGCGTCCAAGCGCCGAGGTTTGGCAAAAACGGGCGGCCCGGTGGTGGTAATAAAATGTTCCACCCCGTGTTTAGCAACGGCTGCCGAAAATGTGGGGATCGTGAGTGCTGGGAACTGAGTGAGCAGTGTGTGGAACTTACCGCTTGCAGCTGTGACGTTGGCTTGTGCTGTTGGCCGGGCCGCTCGAGCTGTACAGGGAATAGAATCAAAAGAAAGTGCATTAACCAGGCGCCTGTTGGCGACATCAACCAACAAACCATGTGAGCACAAAAAATCAGCCCCCAATATATTGAAATTCAATGTTGCTATGACAGAAGTCCACTCAAATATACAGCCGTGTAGAGACAGAAGCAGAGTCCTCTCACCAAAGGTTTTAATCTCCGAGCCGTTCGCTGCTGCCATCTTGGGGCCGCTGGAACCTGCCAGCCGTCAGCGTAGGAAGGCGTGATGAAACTCAACTGGGCGCCTGTGTCCACGAGGAAATGCCTCCCCGAGCGTGCGTCCGTCAAGTAGAGCAGCTTTTTCTCCTCCCCGAGGGTCGCAGCTGCTACCGACCCCCGGTCTTGACGTTTCCCGAGCGCTTGAACTGGCACAGTGGTATACATTTGCGTGCCTTCTCTGCAAAGCGGCGGTGGTAGAAGCAAAGGGTGTCTCCTCCGCGTTCCTTGCCCCCGCCGCTGCCGTCGTCGGTGGTCCTGCTACCGCTGTCCCTGGCTCCCCGCCATCTCCGGCCATCACGCCGAGCTCCGTCGCTGCCGCCGTAGCCGTGCACTCTCTGCTGGCATTGACAATCCAATGCGCCTCCCGGGCCAGCGCACGGTAGTCCCGCTGGGCCAACAACGGCGAACTGACCAGGGCCGCTCTCGTCGCTGACGGCAGGGTCCTGAGGAAAAGGTGGGTAAAGATGAAGTGGTCATCGTCCGAGCCTTTCAACCTCAGCATCTTCTCCATCAGGTCAGTGGGCGTGCCATCTCCCAACTCGGTCAGCGCCAGGAGTCTCTCTGCTCTCTCCTCAACCGAGAGAGTGTTGTGCTGGATGAGTGCAGCCTTCAACGCGCCGTATTTGTCGTTGGCTGGTGGCTGCTCCAGAAGGCTCTCCACATGCTGAGCCGTGTGGTTATCGAGCTTTGCGATCACATGGTAGAATTTCGTGTCATCTACCGATATTCCCCGGAGGGCGAACTGTGCCTCGACCAGGTGGAACCAGGAGCGCGGGTTGTGCTGCCAAAAGTCCGGTAGCTGGACCGTAACGGCATACGCTTGGCTGGGGGCTCCCAACGAGGCTGGCCCCGGGGAATTCTCTTCTTGCTGCATGCTACGTCATGGGTCACCAGTGTGGAGTGTGTAATTGACGAGGCAGGTTTGTCTTGAAGCAGTTTATTACACGTCTCCAACATGAGCAAAGTAGAAAGAGAACATCTCAGAAAAAACTCGTCCCTTATATACCCAGGTCTTCCCACAGCTCACAAGTCACATTGCATTCAAATCAAAAGTAACAATGCATTTCCTCTTTAATCCCTTAGCATCCCCCTCACAGTCTTTGGCCCACAAAGCATCCCCCAAGCAGTCTCTTGGCACACAAAGGATCCTCCAAGCAGTTTCTTGCATACCAAAGATTACACTTTCACAGCTTCCTGTTATCTCCAAGGAAACTCTGCACTTCGGTCTTATCTAAAATGTGAGGCATTATGTAAGGCATTAAGTAAGTCACATGTGTGGCTACAATGTGGCCAGTCACACCTGTTTGGCTACTAGAAAGTCTCATTGTAGATATGGAGCTACTCAGAGTAAAACTGAATAGAAAGAGTGTTGATATGAGAAGTGAATATTTGAGATATATGGATTATAAGTGGGCAGCACGGTGGCAGAGTGGTTAGCACTGTGGCAGCACAGCAACTCACCCTTGGCCGGGGGATCCTGGGTTCAGTCCCAGCCCCCAACCAACAGTGATCTGTGTGGAGTTTGCATGTCCTCCCCGTGTCTGCATGGATTTATGCCACGATTCCTACAGTTTCCTCCCACATGCCAAAAACATGCAAGTTAGGTTAACTGGCATCAAACTGGGGATTCTAAATTGTCCTTAGATATGACTGTGAGAGTGAATGGTTGTCTGCCTCTCTGTGTTGGACTGGCGAGCTGTCCAGGGTGTACCCTGCCTCTTGCGCAAAGATGTTGGGATAGGCTCCAGCCCCCCCGTGACCCAAAAAGCATTAAACGAAAGAAGATAGGTGGATTATAAGTATAAAGACTGGGTGCAGATTTTACTGATGGGTCAAAGGACCCTCAAATGGAGATGACGGGGTCAGCGGTGGTGGTGCCAAGCTGTTAGGTGGGGATCAGCAAGAGGACAACTGATTTTTTAAGTTTTTATGCTGTTGAACTGTATGCCATATTGATGGCATTAGAGTGGAGTGTAGCTGCAAGCTATAGGAGCATTCAAATATGTAGTGACCCTGTGTCGGCTCTGACAAGCATCAAGTCAGGTGTGACTAAAAGATATGAAGGCCTAGTGTATGAAATACTACACGTGTACTCAGGGGTAGTGAGGGAGGGAAAGAATGTCACATTCTCGTGGGTCCCAGCACACTCGGACGTCCCAGGGAACAAGAGAGCTGACAAGCTGGCAAAGGAGGCAACAAAGAAGGAAATGGTAGACACTAGGTTTAAAATGTCTAAGTCAGAGGGGAAAAGCAAATAATAACAATAATTAATCTTTATTTCAGACACACAAGTGGGCCCATATAGTATAAGGAATGGTATGGGTATCAGGGAAACGATAAACAACACAGCAGCAATAAGAACAGCATAACAGTCTTTAAAAAAAGAGTTCTTGTAGAGGCTGTTGTGCCAGTGATTTCTGAGAGCAGAGGTGCATCTGAGACTGCTCTTCCTAGGGCTTATCAGAGTCTGTATGATGCTGTTTTCCGAGCCATCCAGATGACACATAAAATTGTACATAACTTTCCTCAGTAGTGCCTTATATGTAGGAACACCACATGGCACAAAGAGCTGGCTGGTGCTGTGCCATCTTGGCACCTGAAGCAGCAGCCTCATTGCATAGTTTTCACAAAATCGGGAAAACTCGGTTGATTGAATTGTCCGCCATTTGCATTTCGCTCCGCGTGTGGGATATGACAAAGGAATAACAAAATCATCGATTGGTTGCTTCAATAAGTATCAGCCAATCAGTGGCCTTGTTACATTACATTACTGATCTCGCTGGGTAGCGCGTTCTGCGCGGTGGATTTGAGCAGCCGATTGAAAATACGACTCGCCGCTCATAACAACCCCCCCCCCCAAAAAAAATTTTCTCCTCGAATTTACACGATTCATGAGAATGACCCTAGACATGATCAAATCCGAGGAATTCCTCGGATCCGCGGAGGATTCTCATCCCTGAATACTTTGTTGCAGCACGTTTGGCTTTTATTACAGCACTCAAGTCTTTTTGGGGAGGAGTCTATCAGCGTGGCAGATCTTGATGTGGCACTAGTTGCCCACTCTTCTTTGCAAAAACCCTCCAAATCTGTCAGATTGCGAGGGCATTTATTTTATTTTATTTGTTTATTTGACAGGGACAGTGCAATAAACATAGACAAAAAAAAAATCTGATGTGTTGCACAAAGAGTGTATAGCTATTAGCTAATTTGCAACTCTTGTCCCTGGATGAACTTTAGAAAGAAGAAACAGGTAAAAAGAGAAAGATGAGGAAAAAAACAAAATGAAAACAGAATTAACAATAACCACATACATCAATGCAAACAAGATTATAAATACACAATATAAAAACCTGGTTCACATTTGCCTATTTCAGGCCTCCCTCCCTTCGTCACTCACTATAAACAAACTCATTCATTCCTTCCCTTCATTCACTCTCACCCTGCAGACAATCATTTCATACATGGGTACATTCTTGTTTATTTTTCAGCCAGTTTTTAACCTTTGTAGTAAATGTTTTAAAATCCGTTATTATTTTAATTTCATTTGGCACTGTGTTCCAGATATGACTGTCCTTTATAGAGAAAGCTGTTTGTCCAAATGTGGTTCTGCGGTGGAATATTTTACAGTTATTGTTAACAGAACTCCTGGTGGCTCTGCTGCTGTCCTGTCTTTGGATGAATCCAGCAAGTGGCTCTGGCGCTGATTTATGGAAACATTTGAAAATTAATTTCAGAAAACAGAGGTCAATGAAACTCAAAACTCAATAGATTGTATTTTTTTTTAAAAATATAACAGTGATGCCACCCTAATGGCTTTTTATCAAGATTTTTAGAGTTTGATTATATAATGAACCTCTATGTTTTATTGTAGAAGGAGCTGCTTGAGCCCAGACTGTCAGACAGTATAACTAAACTGATGTCTTGATCATGTATATTAACTTTAAAATGTTGCAGGTATGGCGCATGTTTAGGGCGCATATATTGTACCCATATTTCCCACATATTGACCATTTGCTGTGACATCACATCCTTTTGTTTACACCGCCATATTGGACAGCAGAAGCGAGTGGACGGCGCATTCAGCAGCTGTTTAGCGGTGTACCAGATCTTGATATATTTACCTGATTTCAACCTACATCTTGTTTTATTTTATGTTGGCATTGGATTAGACTATGGTGTTTCACTTGCTGTGCCTTTGGGTGTACAAATCGCCAGAAAAAGGGATCCAACTTGAAGTTTTACCGGTACAGAGCTGACGAAGACAGGCGCAGGAGGTGGGTGGCAGCGCTGAAGAGGAAAGATTGGTCCCCGTCGCCTTACTTTGAGCAGAGGTGCATCTGAGACTGCTCTTCCTAGGGCTTATCAGAGTCTGTATAGGCGCTTTTCCACTTGGAACCCAAAGGTCTCGTTTAGTACTGATCGGCCTCCATTGTCCGGTTTCCCACTCGGAACCCAAAGGCCTCACAGTTCGCTTTTTCGGAACAGTTCCAGTTTTATCAACACTATTTTCCGGCACCGTTAAAAAGCTGGTCTGAAGGGTACCGGCCCCATTTCGTCACGCCACTGCTGGCCAATTCATTGGTTCTGTGCGTAGCGTCATGAGACAGGTGGGCGTTACACCTAACTTTCGAGAATCGCTTGCTGGTCGCCATTTGCAATTTTTTCGTCAGTGAGCCCGCGAACAAGTGATATTATAAACCACAACGAGAGAATGGCTTAACAGAAATCAGCAGAAATCCAACACCGCAGTCCAGCAGAGTTTCCTGTGCGTTTCGGCTGATGAGACAATGCAGAGGGAAGCAGACTGAGCCTGCAGTGGAGCGCACAAACAGACGCACCAGAAATTACACGGAGACGCACCGGGAATTAGACCCAGCCACCCGAATTGAATTGAACGTGCAGCCGCGACGCAGCCAACTTCAGCAGTTGAAGCCGTGATATTGTGATATACAGGACGGTGAGTGATGTGATATTCACGCTTTGTTATTTTTTCCAACAGTGGAAAGTTCACTTAGGACAGACGAAAACTTAATCGTGTTTAAACGATGACCTAGCTTAATGCTATGTCCGTCCTTGTATGTTGTTTTTTTTGTGTTGGACAATATCTGATGAAATAAGCTAGTTGTAATCCTGGTAAAAAGTTTATTTTATTTATTTATTTTTTTTACATGTTGCACTTTCGTGCTGTGCATGTACTTAATTTGTGTGTATTTCATTGTAGAGTCCAAACAGGATCTGCTCAGGAATGGCGACGTTTTGACACCAATGTATTTTGACAGGTAAACAACACATCGTATTTATAGTCAAATCTTTTGCTTTTTTAAAGCGACGGTAGTCGGATACGCAAAAGCCGATGGTGTATAGAACACGTATATTAGGATGTGAAATGTCGGCATCGAAACTGCTCCCATTTAGCTGTAATTAATATTCAAAAATGATATTTTCGGGAGGAAAGAATTCAATTTAAACAGCCACAGACCAAAAAACGTACATTTGCTCATGGAAGAGGTCATTCACACTTGCAGACAATTGCGCTATATGTGTCTGTAGGATTTTCTTTCCATGCACGCAAAAAATAAAGCATTTTTTTCCCGGATCCGACTAAGTAAAAGTTTTAGGTAAAGTGCCAAATTTAAAGTAGCACAATTTCCACTTAATATGAAAGGGACTGAACTGAGATTTATGTGTGTGAATATTAATTACAGAGTAATTGAAAATGAATGGCACATCCAATAATAGCCACCATAAAATAAACCGCTTGTTTATTTATTTTAATCAGATCACTTCTGTGATCCTTTATGAGTTATAGTCATAATAGTGTATCTTGCACCTTGGGGAATGGGAGATGTTCAGTCACCATTAGAATTTAGTTTATATGTGTATAGTATTTCATCTTTAAACTCATTCAGTAATAGAACACATTACAAATATTTGAGAGCCATTGTAGTGCTTCCTTTTATATTTTAGCAATACAAACACAAAACACCACCCACACTTGAAAGCAGGGCGACACCCAGCGGTGGCTAAATTTTATTGAATAACAGTTATTTCACACCATCACAACACCTCAGTATTTAAACTCAGTATAAATGATGTAGAGATTAAAGGGTATCCAAAATTAAATCCTTGGTGTAATAATTGATAATAAACTGTGTTGGAAGTCACATATTAATTATATTAAAGGTAAAATATGCAAATCAGTCACAATACTGCGCAGAGTGAAATATTTTGCTGAATCAACCCACACTATAGACTTTGTATCATTCATTAATGCTCCCATACATGACATCCATCCATCCATCTTCTACCACTTTTCCAGAGGTCCGGGTCGCAGAGGCAGCAGTTCAAGCAGAGAAGCCCAGACTTCCCTCTCCTCAGCCACCTGCTCCAGATCTTCAGAGAGGATACCAAGGTGTTCCCAGACCAACTGGGAGATGTTGTCTCTCCAGTGAGTTCTGGGTCTGAGAACTACTACCAAGCAACACTGTGTTTCAGTGCAAGGTGTCAGACTGTGGAACGCTTTTGGACCTGAATTAAAATCATGTACAAAGCTTGGACAATTTAAACAAAAACTAAAGGAATAAATACTCCAAACACACACACGTGGACAAAATTGTTGGTACCCCTCTGTTAATGAAAGAAAAACCCACAATGGTCACAGCAACAGTGACTTCTTGTCAACCCCTTTAATAGGCCGATTGATTACAATGTTTGTAGACACCTGTTGATGTTAATTAGAGGACAACATCTTGGTTGGACATGTTCCTATGATCATGTTCATGTCGTATGGGCTATTTTCAATCTTTTCTAGGGCGGTACCATCATTCTTGTTCCAGGCCTGTTTCATGAGTTTTTTTGTTTTTTTTTTAATTTAAGTTTTTGCAAAGGGTAATACAGGTCCTTACAGCATATGCATTGGTTTAACAGTTTTCATCGTTACGTTCCACTTTATATTTTGCTATTTGACTACGATGGTAGAATAGTTATTACAACAACCCCCTTTTTTTTTAAAGTTGAAGAAAAGTGAAATTAAAGAGAATTAATTTAAAAAACAAACAAACAAAAACGAATTAAACAAACAGAACAGCAAAAAACAAACAAACAGAAAATTAAGTAATTAAAAGTAAAAGAGCATCTGAGTGGCGCTGGAACAAAGAGTGGGACCATTATTGAAATGGTATTTGTCAAAGATTAGATCTAATGGAAGACACATATGCGATCCAGGGTTGCCAAAAGTTTATGAACCCATCCATGTCCTGTCTCAGTGCGAATGTCAACTTTTCCATCGAGTAAATGTCTTGAATCACGTTAATCCAATCTTCAGGTGTAGGACAGTCCTTCAGCATCCATTTTTTAGTTAGAGCTTTTTTACTTGCCAATATTAAAACATTGAATAAGTATTTATCTCCTCGTCTTTCCAGTGAGTCCGGTAGTAAACCCAAATACAAAGTTATAAAAGAAAAGGGAACTGTTATTTTGAATATTTTCCCCAATATTGTCTGTACATTGGTCCAATATTGGTGGATAACTGGGCATGACCAAAACACATGAAAATGATTTGCAGTCTTTTCACCACACAAGCGCCAACAGTTCAACCCCTTATGGGTAAATTTGTTTTGTGCAGGTGTTCTGAAAAATCTTACCAAATTTTTCCATCCAAATTCTCTCCACTGCAGGGATGAGGTACTTTTCCATTGCTGTTTATTTAGCTTTTCCCATATTTCCAATTGTAAAGTGAAATTCCCCTCTTTTTCCCATCTCTCTTTTATATATGATGTGTTGTCTCCTTTTAAGTCTTGAAGACCTTGGTATATTTTAGAAATGTATCTGATCCCTGGGATCCCTTTATATGCCATTAAGAAGACCTTCAGAACACCTGACTGGGCCCTTTCCAAATCCTCCTTTTTAAGTATATTGTTTATGTGGTGTCTAAGCTGAAAGAACCTGTAAAGGTCTTGATTTATTAGACCTTGTTTTTTCAAATCTTCAAAACTTCTTAAAGTTTGCCCCTTAAAGAAATCGTAATATTTTATCAGCCCTTTCTCTTTCCACTCTTTAAATCTAGTGTCTGTTTTATTGGGGGTGAAGTCTTGATCATAGGCAATCCATTGCAGTAATCGATAGGGCTCTTTAGCTTGATTCTCTCTGACTATCTTAAACCAAATTTTTAGCGGGGTCTCTATCCACGGGTTAGTGTTATTCAAGAGTTTAGGTAAGGCATTGTTCCCTATTATCGCCTGTAGGGGGATGTCACTTGTTATTTGGCATTCCATCTCCTTCCATTGTGCAGTGTAGACTGGGTTACATATCTCTACTAAAGTTTTAATTTGTGCAGCTATAAAATAGTCCCTGATATTTGGCAGCGCGAGCCCACCTTTGTCTTTGTTTAGCTGTAGGGTTCTATATCTGATTCTATGTCTCTTGCCCTGCCATATGAATCTTGAGATCCTTCTGTCTAGCTCCTGCCATGTTTTTTGGGGGGGTTCTACCGGTATTGTTTGGAAAAGGTATAGAAGATGTGGGAGTATATTCATTTTGACTGCTTCAATTCTTTGTGCAGTACCTAAGAATGGTATCATATCCCATCTTGCTAGGTCAGATTTTATTTTTGTCACCAGTGGATCATAGTTTAGTGTTATAATTTTGTTGAGTTGTTTCGGGATATTGATCCCCAGATATTTCATAGATTCCATCTCCCAGTTAGTTTTGAGTTCACATAGTGAATAATGATTTGGGTCATAGTTGAATGTTAAAACTTGGGTTTTATGCATGTTTACCCCGATAAATCTCCATAGTCTGAAAAAACTGAGATTAGTTCTGGTAAAGAAGTGTCTGGTTGCCCTAGGTATATTAAAATGTCATCAGCAAAGAGTGCTATTTTATGTTCCTTCTGACCAAGTGTAATACCTTGAATTTTTTGATTTTGTCTTATCCATTGGCTCAGAGGTTCTATGAAGATTGCAAAGAGCAGTGGAGACAGGGGGCAGCCTTGACGACATCCTCTTTCCAGCTCAAAAGATGATGATAAATTACCGTTAATCCTTATTTTAGCTGTTGGTTTTTTATATAATGCCTGTATAGTTCTAATGAAGTTGTTATGAAAATTGAAACTGGATAAGATTCTATATAGGAAAGACCAGTCAACCGAATCAAATGCTTTTTCAGCATCTAATCCCAATATGACTGCATTTAAGTTATATTTTTTTTATATGCTGAATTATGTGTAAAGTGCGTCGAATGTTGTCTTGTGTCTGTCTTTGTCTTATAAAACCTGTTTGGTCTAAGTGAATTAAGTCTGTCAGTATGTTTTCTAACCTTTTGGCAAAGATAATGGTAAAAAGCTTATAGTCCTGATTTAATACACTGATTGGTCTGTAGTTGGAGCATTCTAGTTTATCCTTTTCAGGTTTAGGTATAACTGCAATGACCCCTTCTCTCCAGGAGGGGGGGGATTTCCCCTGTGTGGAGGACATAGTTAAATGTTTTCAAGAGGAGAGGAGATAGTTGCTGTTTAAAGGTTTTGTACCATTCTGCTGTATAGCCATCTACTCCCGGGGATTTGTTAGCTTTAAGTTTCATAATTGCTTTTTCCAATTCTTTAGGTTGTATTTCTGACAGTAGTGTTTTTAAGTTGGGGAAGGTGTAATGTGTTTAGGAATGTCTCGGATGCGTTTTTATGTTTTTTGTGGGAGTATAAGTTCTTGTAGTAATTCTCGAAGCTTTTAAGAATATCCTGAATTCTGAATTTTATTTCCTTTGATACTGGGTCTCTGATTTTGTAGATTGCTCTTTCTGTTTGTTGTTTCCTCAATTTATAGGCTAGTAATTTTGCCGATTTACTGCCTGCTTCATAGTGTTTTTGTTTCAGAAATGTAAGTTTCTTCTGGATTTCTATTGTGTAGATCTCATTTATTTGTTTTTTTAATTTCCTTAATTTTGAGCGAGTCATTAGAATGAGTGTTGTCTTTGTGCTCTTTTTCTAGGTTCTTAAGTTCTGACTCTAATGTGATTAGTTTTTCTTGTCTCAGTTTCTTTTGGAGTGCCAGTTTTGCGATAATCTTTCCCCTTATTACAGCTTTGCATGCGTCCCACAGTATTAAAGGGGATACTTCTCCATTATCATTTTCTTCCAAATATCTGAGAATATCTGATTCCAATTCATCTTTCAGTGGTCCTTCAGCATCCGAGTTTTCCTACTTTGAGTGTTATTTTGATGTGAAAAATTACCTGTTGCATCCCAGTATGGATTCAGTCTTAGATTGAAGTCTCCACCACATATCACTAAACCTTGGGCTTTAGTTATCATTAGGTCGAATACATTTTTATAAAATTTCCATTTACCCCCTGGTGGTGCATATACATTCAGCAGGGTGATATCTTCTCCCTCTAGCCGCCCAGTTACCAAACTGTATCTCCCTTCTTTATCTTTGTGTTCTGATTTTTTTTTCAAATGTAATTTTGGTTGATATCAATGTCGCTACTCCCCTCCTCCTCCCTGACTTATATGAAGATGAAGAGATCAATTTAAAGCCTTGTCTATTGAGTTTAGTGTGCTCCACGTCTGTTAGGTGGGTTTCTTGTAAAAATATTATTCCTGCTTTGTCTTTTTTCATTTTGCCTAGAATCTTGGATCTTTTAACTGGATTCAGGATCCCTTTTACATTATATGAGGCTATTTTGGTTACACCCTGTTTCTCCATTGTATTTTCTTATTTAGTATAACAGTGTGGTGGCCCTCTTTTTTGCTACTCAGAAACTGAAAGAACATTAAGAACATAAAAAACATTAAGAACATAGTGTACGAGACTTTAAAACAAAAAACTGTCAAAAAAAACTTCCTGAGCTGGGGTCTCTTTAAAGACCCTGTAAGAGCCCTGATGGAGTGTAGGCTCTGAGGGAAATTCCTCAAACTCTGTTACGTGTTGAGGGCCCTCTCTTACCCCTGTAAGTTGTCCCATGTTTTTAACGTGAATTTCAGATCCCAATCCGAATTTGTAATGATTTTTTTTTTTTTTTTTTAATGCCTATACCCTATGAGATTGTGTGCACCCTCCCACCCCCATCACAGCAAACCTTCACTCTAATACAGTATTTGTTAGTGTGGGGAGAACATGTGGGTCATTGTTACATTTCTATTTTAACAAGATTTTTTTTTTTTCCTTTAAATTAAGAAGACATTTGTTTCTAATGCTATAACTGCTCCATGAAAGGTTTTACCACATGCTGATTCTGCATCTCCTTTAATGTTTGTTACCTTGTAGGAGGGGGGATGGAAGTGCAGAATGACTGAAAAGAGAGAAAAAAACAAAAAGGTCGCTATTCCTTCCTGGAACTGGAAAGCTTATCTTTGTAGCTGTGGGGCTGGGTTTCCCGCTGCTGGCCCGTGGATTTAGAAGGTCTTTGAGTGGACCACGTTTGAGCTCTGATTTTCTCGCTCAGATTCGCTGCGGGTTTAAACACCGTTACCGGGAGTCCTCTTCTCGCCATGTCAATTGTTGCTTCTTCCGCTGAATTGTAGAGACATGACTCTTCACCGTAAAAGACCCTTAACTTGGCCGGAAATGGCGTCTGAAAGCGTAGATTCTTTTCCCGTAGAACCTTTTTGGCGTCGTTATACTCCCGTCGCTTTTTAAGAACCTCAGGGGCGTAATCGTGCTCCACGAAGACTTTTCTCTCTTGATGCATAAATCCATTTTTCTGCCAAGCCCGTCTTACAACCTCTTGTTTTATTTTGAAATCGGAGAATCTTACCAACACTGAACGCGGGTGTGCTTCTGCCGCTGGCTTTGCGGCTAATGTACGATGGGCCTTTTCTATTTTCAAATCGGTGGTTTGTGGAATATCCAACTTCTCTCTCAATAAGGATTCCACGCATTCCGCCACTGTGTTGAAACCATCTTCAGCTCCTTCTTTCAGACCGTGAATTCTGATGTTATCTCGTCTGTGTCTTCCTTCTTGGTCGGCTAGCTTAGCCTCCAGCCTTGACTGTTTTCTGTGTAAATCCAGCATAGAATCTTCAACCACTTTTACTCTTTCTTCAGCTTCCAAGATTCGGTTTTTGGCCTGGTCCATTCTGCTGTTCGTCCTTTTTAGTTCCTCTCTGAATTCATGAAATTCAGCCCGAAATCGTCGTAATTCATCATATAGCGATTTCAGGCTAACCTTTTTGTTAGCTAGGCCCAGCTCTTCGTCTCCTGAATGGAGGTCCTCGGGATCAGATTCTGCGGCTGCCGCACATCCTGACCTGGGGAATGCCAGTTTCTTCTGTTTGTGGTTAGGCATGGTGTTTTTGTCTTTTGATTTTTATTCTTCCAAAAATCCGTTAAGTCTGATTTTGACGATGTTTTCCTTGGATTGGATCTGGGAGGTTCAGCGTTAAGTTGCTATCACCATGGCGTCCAGACCGGAAGTCATGAGTTTCGTTTTAAAATAATTCTGTTGAACCACAATTCAAAAGCATTGTCTGATTTTCATTGGTTAATTTTCAATAGACTTTTAATTTATTACCACTTTAGTCAGATTCAAGTTATTTCTGTGACCTATTGTGGATTTTCTTTCATTAACAGAGGGGTACCAACAATTTTGTCCACGGCTGTATATACAAAACGACATGTCAAATCACACAAGGATTATCATATCCAGTCTGTGTTATGCTGTTGCTTATTTTTGTCACGTTTTGTCTGTTTTGTTTTTTTTTACAGTTTGAATTTTGCACATTCTAAATAATCTGTAATTTGCTGCTGATTGGAATAAACAATTTAGTGATTTATTTGTTTGCATCATGATTTTCTATTTTGTCTGTTCAGACACCGGTGGGAAAAGAGTCAACAGTACGAACCATTTATCAGTGACTTTGAAAATAATGGCTCATTTTAAGAAAAGTAACCAAAACAATTATTTGCTGAAGACTGTAAAACAAAATAGAGACATCTGCAAAAGTACAAAGGTTTATTGTCAAAATTCCCAGGGCAATACTACATGAATACAAGTATAGTTCACTGTTGATGCAGAGAATATATATTTATACAGTATCTACATGTAGTCAGCAATACTCAATACGATATATTTCCAGTTAATCCACGTATTTCTCCATGTAACCTTGGGACTGCTTTATTTTAATTACTTCTAATCCTAGATCCATTTGTTTTGGCTTAAAATGCATCATAATTGCTAAATATATCTTATGCCCAACTCAGTACTGTTTACCTGTTGAAGTATATATATTTAACCACTTGCACTCCGGGCAATTTTCCTAAAAATGCCAAAAAATAACGTGCCCAAAGTAAATCGAAAGCTGTTATTCAACCCTTTGCAGCATCTTCATGGGGTTGGTCTCATTTAAAAGAAAACACTTTGAATTTTTTGGCAAAAAAAACATAATCTCTCTTCGTGCTCCGGCCACTGAGTTACAGTCATCTAAACATACTGAACTTGAAGAAAAAAAAATTGGACACAGTGTTTTTTTGGATACAAATGCTTGTAAATAACACACAGCTGTCCGATCCGGCTGGAAAATGCAACAGAAATGTAGAACCAAGTGTTATCCAGCTGAGATCCAAATTTGGTAACAATACCACAAAAAATGAATATTTTACACAGCTTTGTTCTCAGGCTGTTCCCGGGCGTTTTGGAACTGTGCCAAATTGTGCCAAATGGCACAGTTTGGAAAAACATCTGTAACTTTTGAATAATTCAATGTAGAATCTTCATTTTAGGCTCTAATGAAAGGTCACACTCAGGGCTGTGTGTGTGTGTGGGTGGGGGGTCGTCCCCCCCCCCCCCACTACCAAGGACCGAGTTCGGCCCTCGCTACATGACGGATTACACTCCTTGCATGTTTTCACAGCGGCTCCCCCCCCCCTCGCTACTGTGTGTGTGTGTGGGGGGGGGAACCGTGAACGGACCGTGAACGCCCCCCCCCCCCCCCCCCCCCCCGTTACAGAAGAGGGCCATCGCTACCTGATGGAATAGACTCATATGCTTCCCCCCGCGGACCGGGGGGGCGTTCGGACCGTGAACGCCCCCCCCGCTCCTCTTCTGCAGCGGGGGGGGGGGGGGGCGTTCACGGTCCGCACACGGCAAATGAACCATTTATCGCGGCGCACGCACTTCGTACTTCGTGCGCAGTACAGTTGTAATTTACCGATCGGTCAAAAGTCAATTTTGGATTACCAGTTTTTAGGGATAAATAATAATTTAGCTTATAACACCTTTACCTCTTCAAAGCAGCAGAGTCGTGGCGAACATCACTTCCCCCATTGTCAGACGAACGCGACGCTGCTCGCTCGTGGATCACGATCAAAACATAATTCCATTATTGCCGTTTTTGGCGATTGATTTACGTCTTTTGTCGTCGGCCTCCGTCTATTCTGCTGGAATGAGTGCAGGTCCCACTTGTGGGTGTTTCTCCATGCTGCTGGTGAGCCAGGGTCTGTAGTTGATTCGTCCCAGCGTCCTTTGTTTTCATCTGTTGCAACAGTAATTCTCTCTTCACCCAGCCTGAATTTCTTGTGCTTCAATTGGCTCCTGCGTTCACCAGTAGAAGGGTCCTCCTTCCTAGATTTTCATTCATTGGCTCTTCAAGGTTTCAGAAACCCAATTCAAGGATCTTATTAGTCGAATGAGAGGTCAATCAGCATGAACTAATTGTTCGCGGCTGTCTGCAGCTTTTTTTTTTCAGTGGCGCTTGGAGGCCAGCACCATCTCCATCTGCACCATCATGCGTCATGCATCCAAGCGCGCACGAGGGCGCTCTCGTGCGCCCTAGAACGCAGAGACTTGCCCGCCCGCGGAACAACGGAGTGCAAGTGGTTAACGGCTCATATGGCACCTGATCCATGTTTTGCCACAACACCACTGGCTGGAGCAGATAAATTCCATGACGTCTCAACAGTCTCTCCATGATTTTGACACAGATCATGTATTTTTACCTAACCATCTATTTGTCGAGAAAAGTAATTTTTGATATTCATGTGCTGTGAGCCAATAAATGATTAAAATCTAACAATACTTCACTGTCTGATTAATGATTCTGTATAATATATGGGTCTCACTTTCTGACATGAGTGTCCAAATATATTTAACTTTTGCATTATTTTTGGAGATGTATTGCTACATGTTTTGATGTTGATTTTACTGAACAGGAATATGGCGCCGCCTCATGGGGAGTGTAGCGCCGCCTCCAAATCCCGCCTCCAACTCCCTCCTTCTCCCACCCATGCTACAGTGAGCCTTGTGCTGTGGAAAACCATGGGTGCCGAACGGTACTGTTCAGTTCCAGGCCAAAGGAGGCTTTTGGGTTCCAAGTGGAAAAGCGCCTTATGATGCTGTTTTCCGAGTCATCCAGATGACACATAAAATTGTACATAACTTTCCTCAGTAGTGCCTTACACGTAGGAACACCACATGGCACAAAGAGCTGGCTGGTGCTGTGCCATCTGGGCACCTGAAGCAGCAGCCTCAGTGCATTGTTGTAGGCCACAGTCAGCCTTCTCATACTATCAGTCCTGTAGCTGCTCCACAGGTGTGCAGTGTACAGAGTACAGTAAGCTTTGAACAGAAGAACTAACATTTACAGAGCACATACTAAATTTTCTCAGTAACATATTGGCTTGGGCATACAGATGGGGCTTATTGCAACAGTGGCAGCAGATGGGGGACACAGAAACAAAAGGCAGACATTTGCACTCCATTCAGAGCCGTAGGCGAAACAAGAGTCATGGGAACGAAATAGTGATGGGACGGCAGGCTCCGGAGCTTTGAAGGTGCTCCGAGCTCATCCAGGAAATATTGGTGAAGCACGTTTCGAGGCGTGTATTGTTGACGTTGTACCTCGTGACTGGGTCAGGAAACCTTGATGTTACACACAACATGAAATAAAGTGAGCAGCGATACCCAATGGAATCCCCGTCCCTCGCGTTTTGTGTTGTCGATGTTTGACTGCGTAAGGGATTTGTCACAGCCAATTTTCAGATGTAGCCAGCAGCAAAAACACGGACTTCTCTTGTTTGGGAACATTTTGCGCCCATTTTTTTCCCATTGATGTATTTTTCCACAAATAGTGGATTTTTATTGTAACTCAGGTGATGGTTAGTTGTAAAACTTCTGTTCTACAAGTGGGAGGCCTGGGTTTGAATCCCAGCTGGGTCATTCTTGTCATTTTATTTTTATTTGCAAGGTGAAGTGTCTGTTATTTTTTCAAAGAGCTTGGATCATTATTACGGCAATCATTAGCTGAGGCACTATTGCCATTGTGCCCTGCATGAGAATAAGGACAGAGGTGAATATACTGGGAAAGACGGTATGAGACTGTTGAAAATTTTCCATCCATCCATCCATCCATTTTCTACCGCTTTTCTGGAGGTCCGGGTCGCGGAAGGCAGCAGTTCAAGCAGAGAAGCCCAGACTTCCCTTCTCCCCAGCCAACCTGCTCAAGCTCTTCAGAGGGGATACCAAGGTGTTCCCAGACCAGCTGGGAGACATAGTCTCTCCCAACCGAGACCTGGGTCTGTCCCCGGGGTCTCCTCCCAGTGGGACGTGCCTGAAACACCTCAAGTGTAAACCCTTATTGTAACCCTTGCCTTATGTTAATTAGGTAAGGGAAATAATTAAGTGTAGACCAGTTGCTAGGTTCGTAAGGGTTACAATAGGGAATTAGAGTGAGTGTGAATGAAATAGCTGGAGGCAAGAAATGAGCAATTCATGTCTGTATTAATAAATATAGAAGGAGCAAAATATACATACAATGAACAAATATACAATATAACAACGGCCGGCATGAAATAACACTCAAAAGTGTCCTACTGAGCTCAGTGTTTGTCTGTTCGAGTTAGTTGAAGTTTTAAAATTTACACAAAAAGTCTCACATTCATAACAGAAACTTCAACTTTGACAGCAAATTACTAATTTATGAATTTCAATATCTTGGAAAAAATCAACTTTAAGTGACAAAAAGCTTAAAATTCAGCAGCATATGTCTGTAACTTTCCAAAAAAGGCCAGATCTACAGGGGAAGATTTCTTGTAGTGAGTCACAAGGCAGTCAGAGTCGGCAGACTTTAGCCTGATATAGTGTTTCCACTAGAGGAGCAGTGGGTCTCTGCTGTGAAGATACTTTTATCTCAGAGGCTTCATAGGATGAACTTTCTCTCTTTGTGTCAGAACCATATTCCAGCACCTCTTCTTGTGTCTCTTTGTCCCTCCAGATGTCCCACAGCAAATGACTTTAACCAGGAGGAGGTTGTGGATGAGCAGCAGCTTCTGAACCAGGAAGAGAAACTTTATTGTTGTTCAGGTTGGGAGCAGATTGTTCCCAGATTAAAGAGGAACAGGAGGACGTCTGCATCAGTCAGGAGGAAGAGCAGTTTGGTCTGAAGCAGGAGACCCAAAACTTTGATGAAGGTTGGTGCAGGTCAAGGTTCCACTCAGTGATTGATGAGACAGAAGAAGTGAAGTGAAAATGACATGAGGTCAGTCAGCCTGAGGAAAGACAAAGTAGCTGTAGATCAAAAAGTTCTAACAAAAAGACCAAAAAATGATGTGATAAAATAAATAATAAAATGTAGACTTAAAAGCCTGTTTTCCACTAGCCCAGCACACCTCGGTACGGCTCGATTCACTTCAGTACGGCTCGGAATGCTTCTGTCTCCATTAGCACGGTGTTGTGCTTGTGCTGTGATGGTTTGTGTTAGGAGGTTTTAGAAGCGGGGCAGCAGCAGATTCTCAGCGAGGCGGGGCCACACTCCGTGACGTTACGCACCCGACTGAGTCCTTATTTACACGAGACAAAAAAGGATCCAAGGATTATTGCCTTGCTCGCTCTGTGGTTTTATCTCACAATTAATTTTATCTCATAATTAAGCTGCAACAACACAAGTCACTTTTGTTTTGAATTAACTGCCAAATGACCTAGAAATAATGAGCTGAAACTTGTTTTTATTCGTATTAAATAATGAGACGGTGGCACACTGCCCAACACCAAATTATTATTTTTTACATCCTAGGGCATTTTGGATGTACTGAATTAAAAAAAATCATGTTTTTCACCTTCAGGTCAACGTTTGGAACAACAGTATTATTATTTTCCGTTTAGATGATGCTACACTCCTTCTAAAGTATTGTAAATCTCTGAATTTGGAATGCCGATAGAACATTCAATTTACATATACTTGTACCTACTTTGACTTGGTGTAATTTTTTATGATATTTCAATAAAAGAACAGAAAGCTTACTAAAAGATTTCTTTTTTGGTCTAGTTAAAAATTACATTACCCTTTACAATGGTTGACCCTGACAGGAAAGATGAGCATCATTTTGATCAGACTAGGCAATTTGGAATTTCTATGTAATTATACTGTTTTATAATTCAGTGTTATAACAGACAAACCACACCTTTCCAAAACAATTCCATTGTATTATATACAAAAATATTAAAATTTAAAAAAAAAACTTTGCAACACAACATGAAGGTTAATCGACATTTTTATACACGCCGACCACTGAGTGTCTTACACCAGCTTCCCAAACTGGGTCACGACCTCAAGATGAATGAAGGCGTCTCTGCCAGCTGTGGGTTCAGGATGGCTTCAGTTGAATAATCCGTGCGGGCTGACGCGGCGGACGCGTGGGATGATCTACAAGGAAAATGCACACAATAAAATACAGCACGAAAGTGCAATATATACAGAAAAGACAATAGTTTTTAACAAGAATACATAAGCTTATTTCAGCGTATTGTTCACATGAATAATTAAAATAAAAGCTTTAGTCCGCAGTGTGCTGCAATAAAGCAGCGATCCATCCACAAATGAACAGCTTTTTTATTGCATAAATAAACTGAGCGTCTTACCGAATATATTTGCGAAAAAACGCACAATAAAAAAAAATTAAAACTCACCGTTAAAGGACTCCGATGTCGAGACCTCCCGGTATATTTTTTCATTCCGGGCGGCTCCGTCTAACTCGCGCTGCATACGTTCGTCTGACAATGCAGTGAGCAGACACTGCACCTCCTTATTGGTCCATGGAACACCCTTATTACGCGAAGCCATTTTTGATAGAGAATAAATGAAAATAGCACAGCAATACACTGAAAAGAAACCGCCAACAGTGGTTGCGTGCTGAGTAAAGGCGGTCGTTTAGATTCTTTTTTTTGGTCAAAAACTTTATTGAGAAGGTCGTGAGGTCGTTGTCACCGATCCTGTTCATCATTTTTATGGACAGGATTTCTAGGCGCAGCCAGGGAATGGAGGGTGTCATGCTTGGTGACCACAGGATCTCATCTCTGTTGTTTGCAGATGATGTTGTCCTGTTGGCTTCATCCAGCAATGACCTACAGCTCTTGCTGGGACGGTTTGCCGCTGAGTGTGAAGCGGCTGGGATGAGAATCAACACCTCCAAGTCCGAGTCCATGGTCCTCAGTCGGAAAAAGGTGGATTGTCCTCTCCGGGTTGGGGACAGGCTCCTGCCCCAAGTGGAGGAGTTTAAGTATCTTGGGGTCTTGTTCACGAGTGAGGGGAAAATGGAGTGAGAGATCGACAGACGGATTGGAGCAGCATCTGCAGTGATGCGGACGTTGTACCGGTCTGTTGTGGTGAAGAGGGAGCTTAGTTCTAAGACAAAGCTGTCGATTTACCAGTCAATCTACGTTCCTACTCTCACCTATGGTCACGAGCTTTGGGTAATGACCGAAAGAACGAGATCGCGGATACAAGCGGCTGAAATGAGCTTTCTCCGTAGGATTGCTGGGCTCACCCTCAGAGATAGGGTGAGGAGCTCAGTCATCCGGGAGAGGCTCAGAGTAGAACCGCTGCTCCTCCACATTGAAAGGAGTCAGTTGAGGTGGTATGGGCATCTGATTAGGATGCCTCCTGGACGCCTCCCACTTGAGGTGTTTCAGGTACGTCCCACTGGGAGGAGACCCCGGGGCAGACCCAGGACTCGGTGGAGAGACTATGTCTCCCAGCTGGTCTGGGAACGCCTTGGTATCCCCTCTGAAGAGCTGGAGCAGGTGGCTGGGGAGAGGGAAGTCTGGGCTTCTCTGCTTGAACTGCTGCCTCCGCGACCTGGACCTCCGGAAAAGCGGTAGAAGATGGATGGATGGAGAAGGTCGTGAAGATTTGGTAGATGAGGAGGAGGAGAGGGGCGGTTACAACCTGACCAATCAGCGCCGGTTACGACCTGACCAATCAGCGGCGACCAGTCTGTTAACGTCACAACACGGCACAGCTCAGCACTGCTGTACCCTGCCCTGGAGCGGGGCTGAGAATCGCGGCTGTTTAAACGTGTTGGGGCTTGTGGAAAAGGTACAAAGCGTGCTGAGCCGTCCCGTGTCGCGCTAAAGCGTGCTAGTGGAAAAGGCCCTAAAGTAAATGACGTGGATAGTTAAATGGACAAAATGAATATGTAATATAGAAAAATGACTAAATACCTAAGTATTCAATGATGGGCCATAAATCCAGCCTGGATTGAAGGGCTCAGTCTAAGGAGTCCAACCCACCAGCACAACTTAAACAAGGTTTCTTAGAAAAAAGCTAAAGGTGGTGAACAGCAGTTCTGCAGTCATGGCTTCCATGCTGAGAAGAGACAGAGAGGTGGAACCTAACCAGGCCCTGATCAGCAGCCACAGAATCACAGGATCCCACAGGTGTCCCCAGGTTTGCTGAAAAAGTGAAAATGAATAAGATGAAGAGTGAGAATCTCAGCTGGAATCAGTTGAAGAAAGTAGAAAAGCAGGTCAGAGAGGGCATACCTCCACCAAGGCTCCTTCTGTCCCTCATGGATCACCTCCAAAATGTCATGGGTTTGTGTGTAGGCCTAGAGCCACTTCTGGTGAAAATTGCATCAGAGTCTGTTCAGTAATTTTGGAGTGTTGTTGCTCACACACTGTGAGAAGATAAGAGCCTTTGCTGAGGTATGGACTCTCAGATGATCACCAAAATGTAATGGGTTCCTCTGTAGCCCAAGAACGCCTTGGTGAAAATTTCATCCAAATCCATCCAGTAGTTTTTGGAGTAATTGTTGCTAAAACTCTGTGAGAAGATAAGAGGCCTTGGCTGAGATTTCCATTCTCAGATCATCACCAAAATCTAATCATCTGTTCCCTGTGCCATTGCACACTTTTTCTGAAAAGTTCATCAAAATCCGTTCATAACTTTTTGAGTAAAGTCGTTCACAGACAGACAAACGGCGGCAAAAACAGCCTCCTTGGTAGAGGTACATCTGTCATCAAAGTGCTACAACTATTGGATTGTTTGCTTTAAATTGTGACTCCTGGTGGATCAGGAAAGTCTTTAGTCGGGGCAGCTCTAGTCTTTCTTGTGTTTCTTCATCCCTCTGTTCTCTGTAGAGAAGCAGTTAGAACTTTAGTGAGGGCTCCATCAGGTCATTACTTCTGACTGGATTATTGTTGTTTTCAAAATCAAAAGAAAACACAAACTGATATTTGTCACCTTGAATGTAAGAACACTGATGATCAAGGAAAATGACGACCAACAAAGCAACACTGACAAAAGTG
Source organism: Pholidichthys leucotaenia (assembly GCA_020510985.1). Taxonomy (NCBI): domain Eukaryota; kingdom Metazoa; phylum Chordata; class Actinopteri; order Cichliformes; family Pholidichthyidae; genus Pholidichthys; species Pholidichthys leucotaenia. The sequence continues at coordinate 269,697,502 of CM035844.1, read as the reverse complement.
ACTGTTCAACAAGACCTGGACGAAGAACCTCAATAGTAGGACTGGAGCTTGGAAACCATCATGTTGACACTGCAGTAGGGCTGTAGCTAACGACTGTTTTACAGCTCAGGTAATCATCTACTCTAATCGAAGATTACTCGAGTAATCGGATACTTTAAAAAAAAAAAAAAAACTTGCATTGACCACCATATGTGGAACTTTTTCCTAAAGATCAGCAGTTATTGTACAAAACACTCAGTAACACCCTGGTTCAGTGTCCTTGAGCTACAGTATGCCGATGATCGCATGCTGTGTACAAACAACCTCCATGACATGCAAAGGTCGATCAGTGTCTTCAGCATCAGCTTCAAGAAACTTGGTCTTAATCAACATCTCTAAAACCAAGGTCCTTGTTCAACCTTGGCAAGGGAAGAACATTACCTCCCTCACTACAAATCCAGTCACTGTGGATGAAGAACCACTTGAATTTGTTGATCTATTAGGTTACCTGGGAAGTCACCTTACCCAGGTCAATAATGTTGATAAGGAAATCCAAAGTAGAATCTCCAATACAGAATCAGCCTTTGCCTAATTGAAAAAGAGTGTGTTCAAAAACAGAGAACTCACCAGAAAAATAAAGCTTGATTTTACAATGCAGTTATCATACGTGTCCTACTCTATGGTTCTGAAACATGGACAACATATTGTAAACAACTAAAAAGACTCGAATGATTCCATCAAGGATGTCTTCGAAGAATATTGAACAGCTCACATCATGAAGCATCAACTCCGATGGGCTTGCCACCGTCTTCATATGGCTGACACATGACTCCTGAAGCAGGTTGTCTTTTCTGAACTGCATCACAGTCCGAGAAAATGTGGAGGTCAGATGAAATGTGGAAGGACTAATTGAAGTCGTACATGAAACAAGAAAACTTCAAGACAAGGGAAACACAAGCAACTGACCGAAAGAAGTGGAAACAACATTATCCATACTGCTGTGGAAACCTTTGAAACAACAGGAAGAGATTATTGAAATGAAAAGAAAATAAACAGGAGGAACCAGAAGCTCCACAGGTTGAAGAGGAACAGGAGGAACTCTGCATCAGTCAGGAGGGAGAACAGCTGGTAGTGAAGCTGGAGGTTGATACCTTCATGGTGACTCTTATTTCTGAGGAAACACAGCAGAGTGAAGCAGAACCAAACAGTGAGCAGCCCCTCTGTCAGAACTCTTCTGGAACTGAGATCCAAGATGAGGAAGGAAGCCGGCATGTAGACTCAGGATCAACTAAAGAAGAAGAAGAACCCAAACCAAAGAAGAGACGACTGAAAACAGGAAGTCACAGTAACAGTAATGATGACTCTCTGACCTCAAAGACTCTCTGTGAGAATGAAACAGGTGAAAAGTTAGAAAATGTTCAGGTTGAGTCTTTGAGAAACTGTACTAAAATAAAATTATAATATTAAAGTAATATTTCCAGTAACTCCATAAATGTGACGTACTTGTACTGGTCTCAGTTTGTGTTTGACTTTGACTGATCTAACCCAGTGAAAAAACAATTTAATCTCTTTGACTATACAGTTCTAGTTTGCTCTTCAAATGAGTTTTTCTTCTGGTTCATTGGACCAGGTGGAGGAATTGTCTGCTCTAGCCAGTTAGCCATTAGCCCCTGCTAGCATCTCCAACAGGAAACAATGCAGTATGTGGTTATTTGTGTATAAAAACACCATCATGACATGTTCAGAAATAGAAGTTGGACAGTTCTGTGTTCATGACCGACTGGAAGAGACGTCTAAAACAGAATTACTAATAAATAGTACATGTTTTACTACTGTTGATGTGCTGGGCACGGGCTCACCATCACGTCACAGCTGGTGACAAATCAGAAATGTTCACTGAACGAGACCTAGTGAGATCATGGTGGACCCTAACAAAGCAACAGGGTTGTGTTTTGTTTTTTTTTTAAGTATTTTTATTGATAGCTACTACAGTTAGACAAATTCACGTGTAAAAACACTGAAAAAGTAAAGTTTTCATCCTGTGTCCTTTTAGACCTCAGGGATCCATGTTAGCATGTGGAAAAATTATTTTGTCCCCTTTAAATAACTTGTTAAATCTGGCACAGATTCATCACTGCTGTAATTATCACAGGCAAGGATAAGAACCGGGCAGCTCGGTGGAGCAGTGGTTAGCACTGTGGCAGCACAGTAAGAAGGACACAGGTTTGATCCCACCCCCTGACCATCAGTGACCTTTCTGCGTGGAGTTTGCCTGTTCTTCCCATGTCTGCGTGGGATTCCTCCTGCAAGCCACAGACATGCATGTTAGGTTAATTGGCATCAACTGGGGATTCTAAATTGTCCTTTGGTATTAATGTGAGAGTGAATGGTTGTCTGTCTTTCTGTTGTTGGCCCTGTGATGGGCTGGTGATCTGTCTATGGTGTACCCTGCCTCTCGCCAAAAGAGGCTGGGCTAGGCTCCAGACCCCCCCCCCCCACACACACACACACACACACAACCTGAAAAGGATTAAGCCGTAGAAGATGGATGGATGGATGAACAAGGACTTTTTGTTACCAGGTGGTGACTTTTTGGCCAGTCAAGTGTATTTATTCTTTCTGGTTTTTCTATTACTAGCATGTTCTGTTTCTCTTTGTCCCTCCAGATGGTCCACAGCTACGTGACTGTAAGGAGGAGGAGGTTCTCACTGTTTTGCAGCTCTGTAATCAGGAGAGGAACTCCAGTCTGGACCAGGAGGAACAAGATGCTGCACAGGTTAAAGAGGAAGAAAAAGAACTCTGTAGCAGTCAGGAGGCAGAAGACTTGGGACTGAAACAAGAGACTGATACCTTCATGGTGACTCCGACTGATGAGGACAATGACAAGAGTGAAACTAAACCAAACAGTGAGCAGCTTCTCTCTCACAACTCTCCTGACACTGAGAGCCAAGACCAGGGAGCAGGTAAGAATGTAAACCCAGGATCAAGTAAACATGAAGAGCCACAGCCAAAGAAGAGACTTCACAGAAAGAGACGTAACCGTAACAATGTAGACAACTCCTCCATGTCAGAGAATCAGTGTCATACTGACACAGGTGAAGAGTCTGTAAAATGTTCTGTTAATGACAATATCTGTAAAAATGAGTCCCAGAAGAAGAAACATCACACTAAGTCACATGGTTGCAACGCATGCGGGAAAAGATTCAGTCAGAAAAGAGATTTATCAGTTCATGAGAGACATCACACAGGTGAGAAGCCATTTTCTTGTGAAACATGTGGACAAAGATTTAATCACCATTGTGATTTGAAAACTCACGTAAGAATTCACACAGGTGAGAAGCCATTTTCTTGTGAAACATGTGGACAAAGATTTAGTCAACATGGTAATTTGAAAACTCACTTAAGAATTCACACAGGTGAGAAGCCATTTTCTTGTGAAACATGTGGACAAAGATTTAATCAACATAGTCATTTGAAAACTCACTTAAGAATTCACACAGGTGAGAAGCCATTTTCTTGTGAAACATGTGGACAAAGATTTAAAAGCCCTTGTGTTTTGAAAACTCACATGAGAATTCACACAGGTGAGAAGCCATTGTCTTGTGAAACATGTGGACAAAGATTTAAAAGCCATTATGTTTTGAAAACTCACATGATAATTCACACAGGTGAGAAGCCATTTTCTTGTGAAACATGTGGAGACAGATTTAATCGACGTGGTAATTTGAAAACTCACATGAGAATTCACACAGGTGAGAAGCCATTTTCTTGTGATACATGCGGACAAAGATTTAAACACTATGGTGATTTGAAAACTCACATGAGAATTCACACAGGTGAGAAGCCATTTTCTTGTGAAACATGTGGACAAAGATTTAATCGCCGTTGTGATTTGAAAACTCACATTAGAATTCACACAGGTGAGAAGCCATTTTCTTGTGAAACATGTGGACACAGATTTAATCAACTTGGTAATTTGAAAACTCACATGGGAATTCACACAAATCCAACTGGAAACGTTCTGGAGAAATCTATTTGAGGACCCAGTGCAGCATAAAAATAATAATTGGATTCAAACCATTGCTGTGAAAAATAAAGGAAAACAACAGATGCCCTCATTAAAAATCACAGAAGAAACAGCTCAAGAAAAAAATCAGGAAATACCTTAACTTCAAATCCCCTGGAATAGATAAAATACCAAACTTCTGGCTCAAAAAGATAACAGCACTGCACAAACACTACGCAGAGGCATTTAACCGTCTTGTTAGGGGAGAGGAAGAAGCACCAGAGTGGCTCACATATGGAAACACCATACTCCTGCCCAAGAGTCCTGAAACCCAACAAGTCAATAAATACAGACCCATCTGTTGCCTCCCGACCACATACAAATGGCTGACAGGAATCATTGCTGAGGCCATTTATGAACATCTGGATGTAGAAAACTACTTGCAACCACGGCAAAAAGGCTGTATAAGAAATAAGCTGGGAGCCAAAGAACAACTGCTCATTAATAAAACCATCCTGGACGACTGCAAGAGGCGTGAGAGAAATTTAAGCATGGCGTGGATCGACTACAAAAAGGCATTCGACAGCGTCCCCCACTCCTGTATAATACACTGTCTGGAGCTGTATAACATCAACCCAGAGATTAAAACTTTTCTGGAGGTCCAGATGGCTAAGTGGAAAACCACAATTACGCTTAACCACAAAGAAGGACAAATAACAATCCCAGACATCAGGATCCAGCGAGGAATATTTAAGGGGGACAGCCTCTCGCCACTGCTCTTCTGTCTGTGTATTGACCCCTTAAGCAAAATCTTATCAGACCTTGACATCGGGCATGATTTAAGCAAAGGTAGAACAAGAAAAGGGAGCAAGAGAGTGAATCATCTGCTCTACATGGACGACCTCAAGCTCTACGCAGAATCTGAACAGAAACTAAATCAACTTGTCAGTACCGTTCACATGTTTTCAAAAGACATTTGCATGGAATTTGGACTTGACAAGTGTGCAAAATGTACAATAAAAAAAGGAAAGAAAAGAGCATCAGAGAACATCCAAACATCCGTTTGTTTGCTCTCTACATGTCTGTTCTTTTCTTCTTCTCTATCCCCTCACCCCCCAGCCAGTCGCAGCCGATGACTGCCCCTCCCTGAGCCTGGTTCTGCTGGAGGTTTCTTCCTGTTAAAAGGGAGTTTTTCCTCTCCACCGTCGCCAAGTGCTTGCTCACAGGGGATCGCCTGATTGCTGGGGTCTTTCTGCAACTGTGGGGGTCCCCCCTACAGTTGATAGTGCTATGAGATGACTGTTGTTGTGAAATGGCGCTATATAAATAAAGTTGAATTGAATTGAATTCAAATAGAAGACAATAAGCACATCAAAGACCTAGCAGGGGAATCGGCGTATAAATATCTGTGCATAGAAGAAAACAACTATTGAACACAGAAAATTGAGGGAAATGGTCAAAACAGAACACCAACATCGCCTAAAGAAAATCTGTAAATCAAATTTAACACCTAAAAATAAAATCACTGCAATAAACCAGTTGGCAGTACCAGTTGCCACATATGGATTTTGGGTGATAGACTGGCCAGAGGGGGAACTGGACAAGTTGGATGTTCGGACCAGGAAGACCGTAACCCTTCATAAGGTAACATACAGAAACCAATGCCTAGATGGGATATATATGCCACGTAAAGAGGGAGGACTGGGCGTAATTGAAATAAACCAGGTCTACAGGGCAACAATAATAAACATTGGTCAATATCTAAAAAGCGCCAATGATGAGACGGTGGAAAAGGTCACCCAACATCATGAAACCCTCAGTCATAACACATCCATAACTAAACAAGCCGAGACCTTTGCAGGAGATTTATTAGATAACATGAAAGCCAGTCAACAAAACCCAGCAACAAAAATAGCTAGAAAGACGAGGGAAAAATACAGCAAAAGGACACAGGAGGAAAGAAAAGAAAGATGGAAACAACATAAGCGAGCAGGACGTTTCCAGGAGGAACTCAACAGGGAGTACATCGATAGGGAAGAGACATTGCACTGGATCAGGAACGGAGATCTGGGGTACGACGAGGAGAGACTAGTGGTTGGAGCACAAGACCAGGGACTTCTAACCAATGGCTTTAAGAAAATGGCAAGATTGTCACAAATGTCGATTCTGTCATGTAGCGGTGGAGAGTGCAAGCCACCTACTCTCCGGTTGCCAGGTCCTCATGGCCGATGGACACTACACTGCTCGCCACAACAAGATTTGAGAGCGCATGTACCTCGTCCCCTCTCTGCGACGGCGACTCCCATGGCCGACGGAGCACACGTGGACCTGAACGCACCGTGACCGAGCGAGTGACAAGAGCGTCTACTTCCCTTCACCGCTCCAACACATTGAACAGGGATGATTAAGCTCCCTGACCCTGTCTCCTCTCCAGCTGGCCCAACAACGCACGGAGAGTTACGTGGACGGCGCACCACACACGGGATGCATATGGCTCTACAGACCCCCATCCTCCTTCGCCGCTGCACACAGAGCCTTCAGAGCTGCCCTCACACCTGAAGCACGCACGCAGCATGCACGAAGGATTTGTCAATGGTCTTAGCCACGGCGCACATGGGGAATTCAGCGGTTTTGCGGTTCCCGACGGCTTTTAAGGTGTGCCCGCACCTAAAGTCAACACGCCAGTTCCCCTGCTTTTATGTTTCTCTTACAGCCGCTCCTGCTTTTCTTCACGGCCACTATTAATCCTTGCAGGACTTAATAGCGGGAGGAGCCAGTGACTAATTTTTCTTCTTGTGGACCTCTGCACGTTCAACGGGACAGCCCCTCGACGTTGCGGAGCTGCAAGCAATTTTTGCGCGGCTCGGATGATTTCACCGCCCTCTGCCGCACACACTACCCCTCCCCTCCCTCCACCTCCGCCTGCAGCGAGCTTCTCCCACAGCTCGCTCCCATAGATGGTTATCGAGGTCTCGGCCCCCTGGCGTGCCCTCTGGGGGGGAGCGTGTGTGGCGGGTTTGACTCAACCCCCCCACACACACAGGACAGTCAGCTCTTTTCTCTTGGTTTTTCCCGCTGCACTACTGAGATGTAATGTGCCATTCATGTATTGTGATGCAATTTGCCATTCATGTATAGTGTTCATGCGTTCTGTCTTGCTGTGACCTAGAGACAGTTCAATATGTAGATGTGCCTTGTAACCTCTTTGTTCCGCAAGCTGGAGCAGAGGCTGCATCTGCCTATTGTTATGTAGGTCTTACAAATGCAAATGTCTCATGCCTGTTCTGCAGTCCCTTTGATCAGACCAACTGCTTGTGAATCTGCTTTGATGTATTGTTTAGTTTGGTACAAAATACTGCACAGGTTCTTAACTCATCCTCTCCTGACCCACTTCAACTGCTGCTGCAGGACCGCACTTTGTGTCTCTTCTCTGAGAGCCTGAGGATCCCCCTCAGCCTGCACACACTTGGGCCAGAGAAGGGGATCCTGTGACGGCGGTTGATTTAATAAACTCTACTTAAAACCTCCAACAACGCCGCTTTAATTTCATGCCGCCGCACTCTGTACACTGCACACCTGTGGAGCGCTACAGGACTGATAGTAGAGAGAAGGCTGACTGTGGGCCTACAACAATGCACTGAGGCTGCTGCTTCAGGTGCCCAGATGGCACAGCACCAGCCAGCTCTTTGTGCCATGTGGTGTTCCTACGTGTAAGGCACTACTGAGGAAAGTTATGTACAATTTTATATGTCATCTGGATGACTCAGAAAACAGCATCATAAGGCGCTTTTCCACTTGGAACTCAAAGGCCTCCTTTGGCCTGGAACCGAACAGTGCCGTTCGGCACCCATGGTTTTCCACAGCACAAGGCTCACTGTAGCATGGGTGGGAGAAGGAGGGAGTTGGAGGCGGCGCTACACTCCCCATGAGGCGGCGCCATATTCCTGTTCAGTAAAATCAACATCAAAACATGTAGCAATTTATCTCCAAAAAAATAATGCAAAAGTTAATATATTTGGACACTCATGTCAGAAAGTGAGACCCATATATTATACAGAATCATTAATCAGACAGTGGAAGTATTGTTAGATTTTAATCAATTATTGGCTCACAGCACATGAAATATCAAAAATTACTTTTCTCGACAAATAGATGGATAGGTAAAAATACATGATCTGTGTCAAAATCATGGAAGAGACTGTTGAGACGTCATGGAATTTATCTGCTCCAGCCAGTGGTGTCGTGGCAAAACATGGATCAGGTGCCATAATGAGCCGTTAAATATATATTTCAACAGGTAAACAGTACCTGAGTTTGGCATAAGATATATTTAGCAAATATGATGCATTTTAAAGCCATAACCAATGGATCTAGGATTAGAAGTAATTTAAGCAGTCCCAAGGATTACATGGAGAAATAGTGGATTAACTGGAATATATCGTATTGAGTATTGCTGACTACATGTAGATACTGTATAAATACAGTATATATTCTCTGCATCAACAGTGAATCTACTTGTATTCATGTAGTATTGCCTTGGGAATTTTGACTATAAACCTTTGTACTTTTGCAGATGTCTCTATTTTGTTTTACAGTCTCAGCAAATAATTTTTTGGTTACTTTTCTTAAATGAGCCATTATTTTCAAAGATCACTGATAAATGGTTCGTACAGTTGACTCTTTTCCACCGGTGTCTGAACAGACAAAATAGAAAATCATGATGCAAACAAATAAATCACTAAATTGTTTATTCCAATCAGCAGCAAATTACAGAATATTTAGAATGTGCAAAATTCAAACAGTAAAAAAAAAAAAAAAAAAGAAACAGACAAAACATGACAAAAAATAAGCAACAGCACAACACAGACTGGATATGATGATCCTTGTGTGATTTTACATGTCGTTTTGTATATACAGCCCGTGGACAAAATTGTTGGTACCCCTCTGTTAGATGAAAGAAAAAATCCACATGGTCACAGAAATAACTTGAATCTGACAAAAGTGGTAATTAAATAAAAATCTATGAAAATTAACCAATGAAAATCAGAACAATGCTTTTGAATTGTGGTTCAACATAATTACTTTAAAAAACAAACTCATGGAACAGGCCTGGACAAAAATGAATGGTACCCCTAGAAAAGATTGAAAATAGGCCATAGGGACATGAACATGATCATAGGGACATGTTCAACCAAGATGTGTCCTCTAACATCACAGGTGTCTACAAACTTGTAGACACAAGATCAAAAAAGTGAAGCCGCCCCCCCCCCCCCCCCGCTGCAGAAGAGGAGGTGGGGGGGGGGCGTTCACGGTCCGAACGCCCCCCCGGTCTGGCGGGGGAAGCCGCTTGTGACAGCGTTGCTGTGGAAACATGCAACGAGTGTAATCCGTCATGTAGCGAGGGGACAAACCCCCCCCCCCACACACACACACAGACACAAGCCCTGAATGTGACCTTTCATTAGAGCCCAAAATGAAGATTCTACATTGAATTATTCACAAGTTACAGACGTTTTTCTAAACTGTGCCATTGGCACAGTTCCAAAACGCCTGGAACAACCTGAGAACAAAGCTTGTGTAAAATATTCATTTTTTTGTGGTATTGTTACAAAATTTGGACCTCAGCTGGATAACACTTGTTCTACCTTTCTGTTGCATTTTCCAGCCGGATCGGACAGCTGTGTGTTATTTGCAAGCATTTGTATCCAAAAAAACCCACTGTGGCCAAATTTATTTTCTTCAAAGTTCAGATATGTTTAGATGACTGTAACTCGGTGGCGGAGCTACGTAGAGAGAATATGTTTTTTTTGCCAAAAAATTCAAAGTGTTTTCTATTAAATGAGACCAAACCCCATGAAGATGCTGCAAAGGGGTGAATAACAGCTTTCGATTTACTTTGGGCACGATATTATTTTGGCATTTTTTAGGAAAATTGCCGGGAGTGCAAGGGGTTAATGTTAGTTACCTTGTAGGAGAGGGATGGATGCGCAGATTGACTAAAAATATCGTTATTCCCTCCTGAAACTGCTTCATTTTTCCTTATAGCTCTGGCGCTGGTTTCCCGCTGCTGGCTCGTGGATTTTGAGGGTCTCTGTGTGCACCACGTTTGAGCCTCGAGTCTTTCGATCGGGTCTGCTGTGGGTTTATACACCGTTACCGGGAGCCCTCTTCTCGCCATATCCGTGGTTGCTTCTTCCGCCGAGTTGTAGAGACACGTCTTATCGCCGGTAAAAAACCTGCAGGGCTTCGCTGGAAATGGAGTTTGAAAGCGCAGTTTCTTCTCTTTAGTACCTTTTTAGCGTCGTCGTATTCCCAACGCTTTTTAAGGACCTCCGGGGCGTAGTCGTGCTCCACAAAAACTTTTCTCTCTTGGTGCATAAATCCTTTTTTCTGCCAAGCCAGTCTCACAACCTCTTCTTTTATTCTGGAGTTGGAGAACTTCACCACCACCGATCTTGGTGGTGCTTCCGCCGATGGCCTTGAGGCTAATGTACGGTGCGCCCTTTCTATCTTCAAGTTGGTGGATTGGGGAATTTCCAACTTCTCTCTCAGTATGGATTCCACGCATGCAGCCATTGTGGTGAAACCGTCCTCGACTCCTTCTTTCAGACCATGAATTCTTATGTTGTCTCTTCTTAGTCTTCCTTCTTGGTCGGTTAGCTTAGCCTCCAGTCTTGACTGTCGTTTAAGTAAATCCAGCACGGTTTCTTCCAGCCCTTTTATTCTTTCCTCTGCTTCCATGATTTGGTCCTCAGCCTGGTCCACTCTGCTGTTTGTCCTTTTTATTTCGTCTTTAATTTCACGAAATTCGGCCCAACACTCTCGCCGAAATTGTCTTAATTCTTGAAGTACCATTTTTAAGCTAACCTTGTTGCTAGCTTCAGTCAGCTCCTCCGCTTCTGAGGGGATGTCCTCCGGGTCAGATTCTCTGGCCGATGCGTGTCTTGGCCTGGTAAATGTCGATCTCTTCTGTTTTCCTTTAGGCATAATGACTTTGTCTTTTGATTTTCACTCTTCCAAAAATCCGTTAAATCTGATTTTCACGGATCGGGTCTGGGAGCTTCAGCGTTAAGCTGTTATCACCATGGTGTCCAGACCGGAAGTCCGGAGCTTAAATTTCTGAATAATATGTGCAACTGTTGTCACAGGAACATCAAGCTGCTTGGAGATGGTCTTATAGCCTTTACCTTTAACATGCTTGTCTATAATTTTCTTTCTAATCTCCTGAGACAACTCTCTCCTTTGCTTCCTGTGGTCCATGTTTAGTGTGGTACACACCATGTCACCAAACAGCACAGTAACTACTTGTCACCCTTTAAATAGGCCGACTGACTGATTACAAGTTTGTAGACACCTGTGATGTTAATTAGAGGACACATCTTGGTTGAGCATGTCCCTATGGTCACATTATTTTCAATCTTTTCTAGGGGTACCATCATTTTTGTCCAGGCCTGTTTCATGAGTTTGATTTTTAACGTAATTCTGTTGAACCACAATTCAAAAGCATTGTCTGATTTTTATTGGTTAATTTTCATAGAATTTTTATTTATTACCACTTTTTTCAGATTCAAGTTATTTCTGTGACCACTGTGTTTTTCTTTCATTAACAGAGGGGTACCAACAATTTTGTCCACGTCTGTACACTGGCTTGTGCTCCCCCTGTGGCTGGGTTATTTTGAACATGTAATAATCACTTAAAATGGCAAACAAGTGCATTGTGAACTGATGAACAAAGGAAAAAAAGACATTGCTCTTCATACATACATACTACAGTAAATGTGGGCATGTATTTTACCAAATTTTCTTTTAGATTAAGAAGTTTTTTAAAGACATTTAAAGTTGGAGTATTTCTTTATCTCTAGAATTAGTGATTTCTTCTATAAGTTCTGCTAATGCTAATGATGTAGACCAGTTTGCTCTAAATCCAGATTGATTGTTAGAGAGTAGTTTGTGTTGGTCTATAAACTTTTCTAATCCATCACTGAAGAGTTTTTCTAGAATTTTTGGCAACTGTGTCAGAAGAGAAATCTGAAGTGTTGTCACCAGATTTATATCGTGGAATGACTTTTACAGTTTTAATTTTATTAGGAAATTGTCCTGTTTGGAATGATAAGTTGAAGATGTGAGTTTGGAAGTTTCCTCAAAGACCTATTTCACTGTTTTCATATGTGTCATCACAATCACATGATGTTTTGTTTTAACATTTAATATTAATATGTCAGTTTTCTTGTTCTTCAGTTCTTTTAATGAAGATTAAACTAAGATTTCTTGCTATAAAATCAATGTTATTATCTATGGAATTTTTTCGTGATGTTTCTGTATTGTTCCTCTGTATTCTCCTGTTTCTCAAGGTAGCAACAGTCAGCATGCAGCAGCCATCTTTTTTATTTTTATTAACCCCCTCTTGGCCCCCTTACAGACCAGTTCATCCACTGCAAATGCACCACACTCTGGCGATATCATGCCATTACATCTTTCCCTTTTAAACAGACATATTGTGGCGGTTCGGTTAACCCCCACAACAGATTAAGGACACTCAGCTCTCTTCTCTTGGTTTTTTCCGCTGCACTACTGAGATGTAATGTGCCATGCATGTATTGTGATGCAATGTGCCATTCATGTATAGTGTTCATGCGTCCTGTCCTTACTGTGACCTAGAGACAGTTCAATATGTAGATGTGCCTTGTAACCTCTTTGTCCTGCAAGCTGGAGCAGAGACTGCATCTGCCTATTGTTATGTAGGTCTTACAAATGCAAATGTCTCATGCCTGTTCTGCAGTCCCTTTGATCAGACCAACTGCTGTGAATCTGCTTTGATGTATTGTCTGAGTTGGGTATAAATACTGCACAGGTTCTGTAACACACTCTCTCCATTCCACTTCTGCAACTGCTGCTGCTGGACACAGACATTGTGTCCCTCTTCTCTGAGAGCCGTTTGGGCTCGCTCCCGGCGCGCATGCACGGCGCCGGGAGCGGAGCCCGTGATGGCGGTATGATAATAAAACCAACTTAAAACCACGGCATTCGCTTATATTTTTTATCATGCCGCTGCACTGGTGACCCGACGCTGAAAGAAACACGCTGCCGGCGAACGCAGCACCCGGCGGTGATGCTCCGACGACAAGCGAACGCAGCAGCTGCCTTCTGCTTCAGTGAACTCTCAGGACATCACCCAGGACCGGGAAAGCCGCAGCAAACTCCATGGTGGGATCTGCACGCCTAGATCGGCACATCCACGCTGGGCCGGCCGCGCTCCGCAGTTCCTCCACACGGGAGCGCAGGCACCTCGTCCCCTCTCCACGACGGCATCCTCCATGGCCGGCGGAGAACGCAACACGTGGACCTGAACGCACCACGGCCGAGCGGTGCCAGAGATAGTCTATTACCTCCCGCCGCTCCAACGCATCTGCACGAGCCTGAGGGACAAAAGATCGTCTATTTCCTCCCACCGTTCCAACGCACCATGGCCAAGCTGCAGCCACAGCCCAAACCTGGATTTTATCGGCGCCGTCTGCGCCGATCCCCACCAAGATTCTGCACCCTGGTTCTCCTCTCCAGCTGGCCCACCCACGCACGGAACCCCGGCACACGCACCGGGGAGTTACAAGGACGGCGCACCACGCACAGGGCAATTACGGCTACAGAGACCGCCATCGTCCTCCGCCGCTGCACATGCCCGAGAAAAACGGCCGATCGCCACCCTCGGAACCTCCAGGGCTGCTCGTTCACCTGAAGCAAGCATGCAGCTCGCCACTGGATTTTTTAATGGTCTCAGCCACGGCACATAAGGGATTTCAGCTGTTCCCGGCGGGCTTTAAGGTTGCTCCTGCCCTAAAGTCAACACGCCAGTCCCTTTGCTTTTATTTTTTTTTTTCTTACAGCCGCTCCTGCTTTTCTTCATGGCCACGAGAGGAGTCAGAGACAAATTTTTCTTCTTGTGATCTCCGCACGCGCAACAGGACAGCCCCTCGACGTCACGGAGCAGCAAGCAATTTTTGCGTGGCTCGGACGATTTCACAGCCCCTGCCGGCACTTACTACCCCTCCCCCCCACCGCCTGCAGTGAGCTTCTCCCACAGCTCGCTCCCATAGATGGATTATCGAGGTCTCGGCCCCCTGCCGTGCCCTCTGGGGGGGGGAGCGTGTGTGGCGGTTCGGTTAACCCCCACAACAGATTAAGGACACTCAGCTCTCTTCTCTTGGTTTTTTCCGCTGCATTAACTAACTAACTAACTAACTAACTAACCTGCACTTATATAGCGCTTTTCTAGTCACAAAGACCACTCAAAGCGCTTTCATTAATACTAACCCTCTATTCTAAGGGCCTATAGGAAACAGATATCTAGGGACAATTTAGAACAGCCAATTAACCTAACATGCACTACTGAGATGTAATGTGCCATTCATGTATTGTGATGCAATGTGCCACGCATGTATTGTGATGCAATGTGCCATTCATGTATTGTGATGTAATGTGCCATTCATGTATAGTGTTCATGCGTCCTGTCCTTACTGTGACTTAGAGACAGTTCAATATGTAGATGTGCCTTGTAACCTCTTTGTCCTGCAAGCTGGAGCAGAGGCTGCATCTGCCTATTGTTATGTAGGTCTTACAAATGCAAATGTCTCATGCCTGTTCTGCAGTCCCTTTGATCAGACCAACTGCTGTGAATCTGCTTTGATGTATTGTCTGAGTTGGGTATAAATACTGCACAGGTTCTGTAACACACTCTCTCCATTCCACTTCTGCAACTGCTGCTGCTGGACACAGACATTGTGTCCCTCTTCTCTGAGAGCCGTTTGGGCTCGCTCCCGGCGCGCATGCACGGCGCCGGGAGCGGAGCCCGTTACGGCGGTATGATAATAAACTCTTCTTAAAACCTACAGCATCACCGCTTATTATTTTATCATGCCGCCGCAATATAGCTGTTTTAACAGAACATATTACTTAAGAGAGATATTCTTTATCATGGCTATTGATGTTTAACACAACTAAGGGCGCATTCACACAGCCACTGTTTGGTCCGGACTAAAGGACCAAAGAGTGTATTCCATGGATAGTTCGGTTCGTTTTGTGCCGTCTGAATACGCGTTGGAACTCTGGTGTTCACCAAACAAGCAAACTCTGGTCCCTCTGAAAACAGGCGTTTCGGTTCACTTGCAAATGAAGTCTGGTGCGCTTCACTTGCCGTGTGAATGCAAACGGAGTATCCAGCGGACCAAAGGGTGGACGTGCCCCTCGGCCTTTGTGTAACCACAGCAACACGTAGTGAGAAGAGAAAGTGGCGTTTACCATAAAGCTGGATTCATGCTGCATCTCTGCTGTCCTCGTTCGTGTAACCGGAAACCTCGTGTGACGAAATTTACGTTATCGTCTCCGCTCTGCTAGTGTCTACAGTGCTCAACTGTGGACGACTGCGTGCAGCCCAAATTTTGTGACTGTGCCGCCTGCCCACAATCTGAATGTGTTGAAAAGTGCATGTGCAAGACTGAACGTCCCATTCACGAGGTGGTGATATTGATAAAGCATACCAAGACAAAGTAGACAAAGAAGACAACGAGGAAGCGGAAGATGAAAATAAACATACATGAATCGTACATACATACTTCAGCAACAGCAGCAGCATCTTCGTGGAAAAGGAGTGAAAACCAGGAAGTCAAACAGCAGAAAGCAAGCAGCGTTTCTTTGTTGGTGAAAATCCTGCTGCGTCAGCGCATTGGCACTACCTATAGGGTGGGAGTGAAACTACAAATGATGATTGTGCGCATGTGTCAACCGCTTGGCCTGGATAGTTGAAAAAAGTGAGCATGTACAGCACCACGTGCGTGCTGGGCTCATCCAAAGTGCACACAGACCAAAGCGAACTAGAGGGGAAATTCAGCATGAATAAGGCTTAAAAGTGCCTTTACATCAAACGCGAATGGGCAAATTTTTCGTGTAGCACAATTGCATTACAACTCAATGTAATTA
The DNA here is from genome assembly GCA_020510985.1 of Pholidichthys leucotaenia. Taxonomy (NCBI): domain Eukaryota; kingdom Metazoa; phylum Chordata; class Actinopteri; order Cichliformes; family Pholidichthyidae; genus Pholidichthys; species Pholidichthys leucotaenia. The sequence continues at coordinate 269,681,547 of CM035844.1, read as the reverse complement.
CATGAAAAGACTTGAATTCACCGTCTGGGTGAGATGCAGACAGGCGAAGTTGCCACTTACCTGAAAAAGTTGTCCCTGCCTTGAAAACTTAACGTGTGTTTCTGTTGCTAGCTTGCTTGTTAGCACTTCTGTGGCAGGAATCCATGGGGTAAATAAATCGAACATCCCAATTCAGCTGAAGAGCTCCCGGTCCTTCTGCCTCCATTTTGGGTAGAAAATAACAATAAAGACAACCGTGCGGATCCAAAAAATACTTTTTGCTGGAGAAAACTGAGGAGAAAAGTTTAATAAATGTCTTGTAGACTTGGAGCAGTGAGGACTGAGTAATGAGGAAATGCAGGATCTGACAGGTATTTGGTCTGACGACCAGATTTCTCAGCTGCTTGTGGCTACACACAAGAATACCGATGTTTTTAAAATGTTTAGCGACATGATTGCGGCACAGGGGCTTATACAGACAGCGGAGCTTTTTATTTTGTTTGTGGCGGACAAACCAGCTGGCTGAAGGAAATGGTGTTATGACAAGAATTGCTTGCTTGCCGAGAACTGCATCCCATCATCGCAAGCAGGTGTTTAGTGTTAGTCAAAGTCAACACAACTTTGAAGAAGTGATTACCCTTTTTACTAATAATGCATAAATGCAAAATCTCAGCTTTGAAGACTGTAAAATGTGGAATTGGATCACTGATTTCTAACCCTCTTTGACACACTAAAAAGTCTGGTGAATAAACATAATTTAAAGATAAGTTACAAGAGATGATAACAATTTTTACTTCTAAAAATGCATGAATGGTTACAAGCCTGACTGTAGTGTTATATTTTATAGTTTTGGTGGATGGGATGCAATTCTTGGCAAGCAAGCAATTCTCAGCATAACACCAGATTTCCCTTTTCTGTCCGAGCCAAACGATGAGCCGGATTTCTCTTCTTGGCCAAGATTTTTTTTCTTCCTGGTCAGTGGTGGTTTTGGCTACAGCGCCACAAATGGGCAGCTGTTGTAACTGCGTGATGTTGTCCAAGCAGTTTGGTCCGCTTGAGTGAAGTGCTGTGTGAATGCAAACCAAACCAAATGAAGGTGTGAAAATTCTCACCATTCTCCGCCGAGTCAACCTGAGACCCCTGGACTATCCTGGTGTGAATGCAGCCTAAGTTCAAGCCCCAAAAGTGTACAACTATAGAACTAAAGGAGACTGTTAACTTGTTCTGTCACTTTTAGTGGTTGGTTTGCAGGTCCCATCAAAGGTCTGCGGGGGTCAGAATAGTCACCACATCTTTCCTGTGTGTACTCCCACTCAGGAATTGCTGTGACTGAGGCACCTGTGTCTACTTTGAAGCACAGTGATGTACCATTTAGCATCAGTGTTTCAGTCCATGAAACTGTGTCATGTGAATGTACTGTGCTGGGACTAACTTGTTGTGCGTAAGGTTCCGCTGCTCCGCTATCACTGTGAAGAGGCTGTGAATATAGTCCAAGTGGCAGCTCAGATGAGCGTGACTGCCGTAGTTGCCATATAATTGTAGTGTTGGAGAACAGCTAATAAAGCCTGTTGAGTCAGAGTAAGGTTGCCAGTGTTTATTCGTAACTCATTAGATTCACACATGGTGTCAGACGTAACCTGCAGACCATGGCGAAGTTTAATCCTCCCAAAAATATGGACTTTACTTGACCAGAGCAGTGGCCAGAGTGGCACCAATGGTTTCAGAGGTACTGCATGGTAACCAAGCTATACCTGGAAGATGGAGGTGTACAGGTTAGCACCCTGCTATATACCCTTGGCAAGGAGGCCGAGCAAGTTTTCAACATGTTTGCCTTTAAGGAAGACAAAGATGATGGGGATTATGACACCGTGTTGGCAAAACTGAACAGTTACTTTGTGCTGAAAGTAAACGTTATCCATGAAAGGGCTCGTTTCTACCTCCGAACACAGAAGCCGAGTGAATCATCCATCCATCCGTCTTCTTCCGCTTAATCCTTTTCGGATCGTGGGGGGGCTGGAGCCTATCCCAGCATCTTTGGGCGAGAGTCAGGGTCCACCCTGGACAGATCGCCAGTCCATCGCAGGGCCAACACAGAGAGACAGACAACCATTCACTCTCACAGTCATACCTAAGGACAATTTACAATCCCCAGTTTGATGCCAGTTAACCTAACTTGCATGTTTTTGGCATGTGGGAGGAAACCAGAGAAATCCCGGAGTAAACCCACGCAGACACTGGGAGAACATGCAAACTCCACACAGATCACTGTTGGTCGGGGGCGGGGATCGAACCTAGGATCCCCCAGCCAAGGGTGAGTTGCTGTGCCGCCACAGTGCTAACCACTCCGCCACCGCACTGCCCAGTGGAGGAATATATCTGTACGCTCTATAAGCTGGCTGAGACGTGCCAGTTCGGGCCAGTGAAGGTAGAAAACACCTGTGACAAACTGGTTGTTGGGATTTTAGACAAAGAACTGTCAGAAAAACTACAGTTAACAGCAGACCTGATGCTGGACAAAGCTGTGGAGATGGTGAGACAATCTGAGCAGGTGAAGAGCCAAGTCAGTCAGCAGGCAAAAGATGCCAGCTGTCTAAAGTCTACTATCCAACTGTCTATTCGTACTGCACCGCCGCTGTCTGCGTATGTGCAACTGGAAACCTCGTGTGACGAAATTTATGTCATCACCTCCACTCTGCTAGTGTACGCAGGGGTTGTACTGCAGACGACCACGTGCAGCCCAAATTTTGTGACCGTGCGGCCTGTCCACGATCCAAACGTGTTGACAGAGTATGCACAAGACTGAATATCCCACCCAGGAGATGACGCTACCAACAGCATACAAAGACAAACAAGGAAGACAATGAGGAGGAGGAAGACAAGAATAAACATACATGAATCCTTTTGCAGCAGCAGCAGCTTGAGCAGAGAAGAACACTGGAAAATGGTAATTCCTCCTTTCCTTGAAGCGACGCCATTGTTGTTGCTACAAAAAAATGTGTCACTCTCATGTCTAGAGTCGGTGAACAAACTGGTATGTTAGCACATTTGCGCTCCCCATAGGGCTGGGGTGAAACTACAAATAACAGATGTGCGCATGCATCAACTGCTTGGCCTGGTAGACAAAAAAAAAATGAGCATGTGCAACGCCGTGTGCGCGCTGGGCTCATCCAAAGCACACGTGGACCAGAGGGGAAATGCAGCATGAATAAGGCTTAAGTGAAGTGACACGGAAACATGCACGCGCACCAGCCCCGCATCCTCATCAGCAGCATAGAGGGAGCGGAAAGAGAGGAGATGACAGCAGTTTCCACACAGGACACGGCAGCAGACGCTGTAAAGTAGATAAATGCTCCAGATGCGGCAAAGACCACCCCACACATGCAGTCTGTGCAGCTAAGAACGCTCAATGTAGAAAATGCAATAAAAAAATAAATGAACTTACAACTGTGAAGCAAGGGGCCAGAGAACACTTTTTGGGTGAACAGACAGACAAGGACACAAGCACTGCAGGCTCCAACACACCCTGGACAGTAAATCTGAAAATCAGAGGCACTCCTGTGGCCTTCAAAATCCATACAGGTGCAGTAACATAATCAGATAACTGCAGAAATCCAATCATAACCGGTTTATTCGTGTGCATGTAAATGTGGTCTGACTCATTTTCAGGGTTCAGTGCTTGAAGGGTGGGGTATGGAAGTAAAAAGGTCACCCGCCCACTGCACAATATTCCAGCCCACAGGCATGTAAAAACTAGGGATGTGACAATGCAGCTTTTTAATGCCCGATCTGATCGCGATATTTTAAATTTGGATATCTGCCGATACAGATACAAGACTGATATTGTGCTTGTGGCCAGAACAAATTCAGCAAACTCCTTTCCATTGTATTTCTGCAAGTGTTTAAGGTGGGAGATGTTACAGCTGTAAACCTAAACTCTTACAACTGCTGTTTCAGGGTTTTCTATGCATATACATTTTGTCATTAAGTATATAAATTCACCTTTATCTGTCTGAACAAAAATGATATTACAGGATGATGAGGTCTAACGCGTTTCTGCTAATTGGTAAATAACATCATACCCTCATGAGAGGTTAATTTTAAGTTAATTTTTTATTTGTTATACAGTGGTGTTGAAAGTTTGTGAAGCCTTTAGAATTTTCTACATTTCTGCATAAATATGACCTAAAACATTGTCAGATTTTCACACAAGTCCTGCACTTTCAGTGGTCTTTGAAACTAGAAAATCGCAATATAAAGTACAGGTCCTTATCCCTAAAAGCAGATTAAGAGAACCCAGTTCAATAAATCAGACATATGTTACTATCCAGTATTACATATCTATGACTGGGAAAAGATTATGAACCTTTAGGATTAGCAGGTAATTTGAAGGTGGAATTAAGAGTCTGGTGTTTCCAATCAATGTGATGTCAGTCCCCCTCCATGGATCGCCACCTTATCATGGTGGAGGGGTTTGACTGCCTGAATGATCCCAGAAGCTATGTTGTCGGAGGCAACTTGCCCCTGGTAGGGTCTCCCAAGACAAAGCGGTCCAGGATGAAGGGCCAAACTAAGAGCGGTCCAGTGGATCTCCATGAAAACGTTACATCAAGTACCCAGTGTACCCAAAGGAGGCACATGGGTCCACACTCCAGTGGGCTCACCCCTGCAGGGGGGATTGTGGTGCTGTGTGAACCCAAGTCTGTGCTGCTTTGCCTGGACTGATGCTCCCATGACCTGGATCCCTGGATAAGTGGTCGAGGATGGATGGATGGATGACAGTCAGATCTAAGTGTTCACCAGCCACTGTGACTAGTGATTTTTCCAAAGTTACTAGCCGCTCAGTCTCTTCACTAGCCACAAGGTTGTGGTTTAAAAATTATGTTGGGGGCAGTGGTGGACAAATGGTTAGGGGTGTGGACTGGTGAGCAGAAGGTTGCTGGTTCAATGTCGGGATCAGATCTGGGTGAGACAGATAACATAGCAGTGGCCACAGTCAGTCAGTGGTTGTACTGGGCAGCTTCCAGGTGTGAATGTGGAACTGTGAGTTTGAACAGGGCATCCTTGAAACAGAGAGGTTGCCTCTCATTGGAACTTTCCTGTATAAATAAAGGTTACATAAAAAAAATGTTTAAAAGCATAGATAAAGCTATGCTAACATGAGGACAATTTCTGACTGTTCAACCCTCCTCTGTATAAAACACTCAAAGCTGATGTGGTGTCAGTCAAACCATTAAAAAAAAGTCATTTTTGCTGTGAAAAATAAAGCTCAAGCAATTCAAATTCACACAAACAGGATTACAAACTTGAGTCATTGTCTAGATCAGGGGTCCCCAAACTTTTTCCTGTGGGGGCCACATAACTTTTGCCTTCTCTGATGGGGGCCGGGGTCAGTTTGTAACAGGAAAAGTGTGATGATCGCAGGGGTGCCTAAACATAAACATTTATTGTTTTCCAGAAAGCCACACGTAACCAAATATTAATAACCCTTTCCGGGATCTTCACAGGAAAAAAAGTCAGAATATAAATAATAACACTATTAACCACTTGCACTCCGGGCAATTTTCCTAAAAATGCCAAAAAATAACGTGCCCAAAGTAAATCGAAAGCTGTTATTCAACCCTTTGCAGCATCTTCATGGGGTTGGTCTCATTTAAAAGAAAACACTTTGAATTTTTTGGCAAAAAAAACATAATCTCTCTACGTGCTCCGGCCACTGAGTTACAGTCATCTAAACATACTGAACTTGAAGAAAAAAAAATTGGACACAGTGTTTTTTTGGATACAAATGCTTGTAAATAACACACAGCTGTCCGATCCGGCTGGAAAATGCAACAGAAATGTAGAACCAAGTGTTATCCAGCTGAGATCCAAATTTGGTAACAATACCACAAAAAATGAATATTTTACACAGCTTTGTTCTCAGGCTGTTCCCAGGCGTTTTGGAACTGTGCCAAATTGTGCCAAATGGCACAGTTTGGAAAAACGTCTGTAACTTTTGAATAATTCGTAGAATCTTCATTTTAGGCTCTAATGAAAGGTCACACTCAGGGCTGTGTCTGTGTGTGTGTGTGTGGGCGGGGGGTCGTTCCCCCCCCCCCCCCGCTACCAAGGACCAAATTTGGCCCTCTACATGACGGATTACACTCCTTGCATGCTTTCACAGCGGCCCCCCCCCCCTCGCTACTGTGTGTGTGGGGGGGGGCGGGGGGAACCGTGAACGGACCGTGAACGCCCCCCCCCCCCTCACTACAGAAGAGGGCCATCGCTACATGATGGAATAGACTGATATGCTTCCTCCCGCGGACCGGGGGGCGTTCGGACCGTGCCCCCCCCCACTCCTCTTCTGCAGCGGGGGGGGGCGTTCACGGTCCGAACACGGCAAATGAACCGTTTATCGCGGCGCATGTACTTCGTGCGCAGTACAGTTGTAATTTACCGATCGGTCAAAAGTCATTTTTGGATTACAGTTTTCAGGGATAAATAATAATTTAGCTTATAACACCTTACCTCTTCAAAGCAGCAGAGTCGCGGCGAACAGCTCTTCCCCCATTGTCAGACGAACGCGACGCTACTCTGCTCGTGGATCCCGATCAACATAATTCCATTATTGCCGTTTTGGCAAATGATTTACGACTTTTGTCGTCGGCCTCCGTCTATTCTGCTGGAATGAGTGCAGGTCCCACTTGTGGGTGTTCTCCATGCTGCTGGGTGAGCCTGGGTCTGTAGTAGATTTGTACAGAGTCCTTCTGCAGCAGTAAATATCGCTTCACCCAGCCTGAATTTCTGTGCTTCAATTGGCTCCTGCGTTCACAGTAGGCGGGTCCTCCTTCCTAGATTTTCATTCATTGGCTCCTCAAGGTTTCAGAAACCCAATTCAAGGCTCTTATTAGTCGAATGAGAGGTCAATCAGATGAACTAATCTGTTCGCGGCTGTGTTTGCAGATTTTTTTTTCAGTGGCGCTTGGAGGGCACACCACCTACACCATCACCATCAATATCCTTATCATGCGTCATGCGCACGAGGGCGCACGAGCGCGCTCTCGTGCGCCCTCGTGCGTCATAGGACGCAGAGACTTGCCCGCCCGCGGAACAACGGAGCGCAAGTGGTTAATGAAATAAATAACACTATTTATGAAATAAATAATAACCAAATAACCCTCTCTGGGTTCTTCACAGAAAAAAAGTCCATGGAACATTAACTTTCTGTTGTGCCGTGTACAATCTTAACAGGTAACATCTCAGCAGAATACATTTGTACGCCAAGCTCAGCTGAACCAGTCATCCGTTCGGGCCAGCTTTCGGGTTGCTCAACTGATAGCAAGCAGCGGTAAACCTTTCACTGATGGAGAATTTGTCAAGAAATGTTTGAATGCTGTTGCAGAGGAGGTGTGTCCCGAGAAGAAAGATGTCTTTAATGCCGTGAGTCTGTCAGCGAGTACAATCACCAGCCGAGGCGTGCCCCCGTGTAAATGGCCCCGCGGAGCGGACGGTGTGTGTGAAGCATGCGGGTGAGTAGAGAGAGAGGCGACCGGAGCAGGTAGCGAACTAGAATTGCTGTTATTAACAGTGCAGTCTGATAATAAAGCCCCCAACTCTTCAGCAAAATGGCCTGTTCTTCGGTGTACCACCATATTGTTGTTAACAACCGTGAGGTTTACTCGGGAGTTAACCCCGCAGGAAAAGCTGCCTCCGGCCCTGGAGAAGAAAGATCTCCCATGCGTCTCCCAACCACGGTTAGGAGACCAAAGCAGGAAAGGTTAACACTAGGATTTTTCTTTTTCTGGGGGGGGGGGGGGTCAGATAGGGGCACAGACTACAGAAGGGTGGAATAGAATGTCACGTTCTATGCATGTATTAGTCTCGATCGCGTGGCCAGACTGAAAAAAAAAAAAAAAAATCATAATGTGTCTCTGGTATTGTTCAGGGGGCCGGGCCAAATGTGGAGGCGGGCCGTATCTGGCCCGTGGGCCGTAGTTTGGGGACCACTGGTCTAGATTAGCAAAAACTTGAATCAATTATGCAGCAAATTCATGAGGAAAGAAGTTGCAAATTTACAAGAAAAAAATTGAAAATTTATGAGAAAAAATACAAATTTATGAGAAAAGTTGCACATTTAACAGAAAAAAATCACAAATTTACAGTAAAAATGCTTTAAATATGAGAAAGCTTTGAACAAGAAAAAAGTTGCAAATTTATGAGAACAAAGAAGCAAATTTAGAAGAAAACAGTTGGAGATTTAAAATTGGTCTTCCAGATACATTTTATTCTGTTATCTAACAATGTGGAGGAAGAATAAGACGAGACACGAGCGTTGCAGACTCCAGACTTTATTCCTCCAACAGCAAAACAAGAATGTTCCCCAGGTGCCAAAGTGAACCTTAAACACAGCTTACACTTTTCTTCCTTGGCACCAAGAGCACATAACATAATACATTCACACCTGGAGTCCCAGGTGTCAAGGCACATTCTTAACATCACTTCTCCCCCCGGCGCTGACGGGGGGGTGGGGGAACCCTCTTGTACCGCCCTGCTCTCCAGTTTTAGTTCGGTACCCATGGATCAGAGTGTGCAAATGTCCATGTCCCCTGGTTGGTCGGCGGCCATGGCGGAAAAATCAATACCCACATAGACCGGGGAAACTAACGCGCGCGACAGGCAGTCAGCCACAACATTGAGTTTACCGGCCACATGTTGAATGTCACTAGTGAACTCCGAAATTGTGGCTAGGTGCCATTGCTGCCGAGCTGACCACGGTTCTGAGACTTTGGACATCGCGTAGGTTTGGAGCTTGTAGTTGACAAATGCAGTAAATTTGCAACCCTCGAGCCAGAACTGACAAAGTGACGCATGGCCAGGTGGAGGGCCAACAGCTCCCTGTCAAAACTGCTATACTTGCACTCGTTGTCACGCACAGTACGGTTGAAAACAGCGAGAGGTTGCCACAAACCGGAGACGTACTGTTCCACCACTGCTTCTACTGCAACGTCAGACGTGTCTTTCGTGAGTGCAATCCGCACCGACGGGGATGGTGAGCCAGCAAAGCCGCATTGGTGAGCGTCATTTTGGCATGTGTTAATGCCTGGACCTGATCGGGGGTCCAGTCAACACGATCCACGGGTTTCTTCTTGAGTGCGCCGTACAGCGGTTGCAGCAGCTGGACTGCCCCGGGAAGGAAATGGTTATAAAAATTGACCATCCCCCAAAATTCCTGCAGCACCCTCACAGTCTGTGGCCACGGGAAATTTGACACCGCCCGTTCCTTTTACGGCAGCGGAATCGCACCCTCCGGCGAGATGCAGTGGCCCAAGAAATCAATCACCAGCAGCCGGAACAGACATTTAGCTGTCTTAACTATCAGCCCGTGTGCTTCCAACCGACGGAAAACTTATTTCAAATGGGAGAGGTGCTCCTCTTCTGACGCGCTAGCCCCCAGAATGTCATCTAAGTAAAAAAAACACGAACAGCAAGTCATGGAGCACCACGTCCATCATCCTCTGAAAATTCTGGGCTGCACCCTTTAACCCAAACAGCATGCGTAAAAACTCAGAAAGGCCTAAAGGTGTCATCGCCGCCATTTTTTAGGACATTATCAGCACAAACCAGGATCTGGTGGTAGCTGTGGACCAGATCCACTTTAGAAAAAATGCGCATTCCGGCCAGGTTCACCAAAAAATCTTGGATGAACAGGGGATCACAATGGTGACGGTAAATCTCGAAGAGGTCGGGGTCGGACCGTTAGGCACAGTGGAGTGACGTGCCAAGCAGAGACCCTGCAGACTGAGCAAGACTCATCTGAGAGTCACTGACTGGATTCGGGAGCAGGGGTGACCATGGCAGGTACGGGCCGGTCCGCTTATCTAGGAAATATTTGGCGAAGCGCCTTTCGAGGCGTGTATTGCTGACGTATGTGTTGACGTTGTACCACGTGACTGGGTCAGGAAGCCATGATGTTGCAAAAAAAATAAAGTAAAGTGAGCATTGATACACAATGGAAATCTCTGTCCCTCACATTTTGTGTTGTCGATGTTTGACTGCGTAAGGGATTTGTCACAGCCAATTTTCAGATGGAGCCAGCAGCAAAAACACGGACTTCTCCTGTTTGGGAACATGTTGAGCGCATTTCTCCCATTGATGTATTTTCCACAAATATTGGATATTTATTGTAACTCAGGTGATGGCTTAGTGGTCAAACATCTGCTCTGCAAGTGGGAGGCCTGGGTTCAAATCCCAGCTGGGTCATTCTTGTCATTTTGTTTTTATTTGCCAGGTGAACTGTGTATTGTGTTTCAAAGAGCTTGGATCATTATTACGCATCATTACGTTGAGGCACTATTGCTATTGTGAACTGCGTGAGAATAAGGCCAGAGGTGAATATACTGGGAAAGACAGAATAAGACTGTTGAAAAGTTATTATTTCTTAATAAAAACGGATAAGTAGTACAAGCACACCAAGTAACACAGGCACATTCACTGTAGTCACCCCAGTTTTATTATTTTTTTCCCTTATGATCATTGATATTTCTTTAAAGACAGCAAATTTATTGAAATTGAAAAAAATACACATTAAACCAATAATGCCCTTGTAAAAATCTGCATGCTGTATACTTTTTGTCGACTACATGGCCTAGTAGAGCAAATGAAGTTTCACATGAGACTTCGTCGATGAACCATTCTGATGGAAAGGCTCAAGTCTTCAAGAAAGCCTTATCTGGCCATCACTAAGTTGTAGCCTAGAGGTAAAATATCTGGAGAGCTGGGGTTCAAGTCCCAGTGGGGTTATTCTTATAATTTATTTTTATTTGCAAGGTGAAGTGTCTGCTGTATTTCAAAAAGCTTAGATACAAATAAGCACATCATTATGCTGAGGCACTATTGTATCCTGCATGACAATAAGGACAGAGTTGAATGTACTGGGAAAGACAGTATAAGACTGTTGGAAAGTTGCTATTTCTTAATAAAAATGGCTAAGTAGCACAAGCACATTCACTGTAGTGAATGTGCAGCACAGGAAGGTGGAGGACCGGTGCGCTGATGAGTTGGACGGTGCGGTGTGTGACGACAGCAGAAGAGAGAGTGGCAGGAGTCATCCCCACAGCTGGAGGCTAGGCAGCGGGAGAGCAGGACCATGGTGGCTGAAGGCCCTGGGGAAGAGCAGCGACAGTCGAGCGCAGAGACAATGCAGTGGAGTGCCTGGGACAAGGGTGCTGAGGGCAGCGACAAAGCACCTGGGTCGGAGAGTGGCACCGATGCGAGTGATGCTGGGAGCCCCGAGGGAGAACAACTACGACCGGGCACAGAGACAGCGCAGCAGAGTGTCTGGAACGAGGGTACTGGGAGCAGCAGCGAGGTGCCTGGGTCGGGGAACGACGGCGTCGAAGACGATGCTGTGAGCCCTGAGAGAGAGCAGCTACAGCTGGGCACGGAGACAGTGCAGCGGAGTGCCTGGGATGAGGATGCTGGGAACAGCGGCGAGCTGCCCGAGTTGGCAAGCGGAGCCGACAAGCGGGCTTCGGGTCTCCCCGGAGTTTGGCCACAGGGGGCCGGAGTGTTTGGGGCCATGATGGCGGTGCTGAAAGTGGTCGGGGGCGGACTGACGTGCATGGACCGGTGGTGTTCCGGACAGCAGCATCGCGGGGCCAGAGCAGTAAAGGAGTCAGTGGCAAAGAGGAACGGTATCACGGATGAGGTGGTTTTTGATCCCGGAGGCAGACAGCGGCTGGGGTGCACATGCCGTGGGGCTGCCTGGGGCCCCCGGGCCGATCATACCACTGGCTGCCAATGGACATAGGTGTGACTTGAGAAACGTTAATGTAGATATATGTATATAGTGCTAGTGTGCATGAGAGTATGTATGTGGTGTGTTATGGGATTAGTTTACGTATTTTAAGAGACTTGGCCTAATTGTAGCTGTTTTGTGTGAATGTGGTAGGCTACTTTATTACAGTTAATTATTCCCCTGTTCTCTTAGTGCATGATTCAGGTCCTAAATTGGGGAGAGTCTCAACTGTGTGTATGGTTTTGCATTTTTGTAAGGGGGAGGAGAAGTGTGGCGTCATGAGTGTGGCTTGTGTGTGTGCTGGCGTACCCGCCCCTGGCGTGACGTCAGGCGGGCACGGCCCATTGTATATAAATAGTTTTGTGTCCTATAATAAAGTGGTTGGTGATGTTGGTTCCCGCATGAATGTGACTCTGACTCCTTCCTTATTCATACATAACAGGTGGCATTTGGGGGGTTTTATTCCTGATCTCAGATTTGAAAAGAGGGTGCAACTATCAGACCACATGTCTGTATTCTCAGCAGAAATGGGGGCGGTTTTATGGGCACTTTGGTGGGTGGAAGAACAGAATAGAAGGTATTCAGTCATATGCAGCAATTGTTCAGCAGTTTTGTCAGTGATCAAAGACCTTAAATCCAAAGCAAGACCAGATCTACTCACAGAAATATATCTGACATTGCTCAGACTTCACAGAGCTGGGTGTGAGGTGGGTTTTATGTGGGTTCCAGCACATGTGGGGGTAGAGGGGAATGAGGGGGCTGACAGAGTGGTAAATGTTATGACTCGCCGCTCATCAGCGGCGCCAGCCGCGCGCACACCTGCTCCTCGTCAGCGGCGAGGTATTTAATCCACTCTGCCCTGGGCTTCGGCCTGAAGCCGTCTCTCTACTTCGGCCCCTTTGCTACTACGGATCTCAAACCAACTAGTGAAGATATCCTGGGTAAGCTCCCCTTACCTCTCTCCTCTAGCTTTCCCCTGTGCACAGGTGGACATCCCCGGCGGCGGACTTCATCACCTCGCCGTTGGCTCTACGCTGCTGCCACAGGTACCGCAGGTCGCTGTCTCCCGGGCTCCGCCCTTGTCGACGCCAGCGACCTGTCACAACCAAGTAAGCCAGCTACCATCATTATTCCCTGTATTGGTGTGGTGCCCGTTACCCTTCTCCCTCTGCTCTCTCCCACAGGGTTGTCCGGCTGTACGGCCTCCTGCCCCCGTGCCTGACGCAGACGCCACCACCAATACATTCTTATTCCACAGACACGCAGCCATACACTTCCTTGTTTGTAATAAAGCTGTTAAATCTACCCTGAGCCTGCGTGTGTGTCTCCTGGGCCGTGCATTATGTCAGTACGGCTTCAGCAGAGCGGCTCGGCAGACAGCAGGCTCACACGCCGTCTTTCCACCCTCGAGGCTCGGGTGGATTTAATAGCTCATCAGCAACAGGTGATATTGAATCAATTAATTATCATCACTAACCGATTAGACCGCTTGGACCCCCAGCAGCCGTTCCCCTCGGCTCGTCCGGGTGGCGTGGCTCCTGCGGCTCCGGTGGCCGTCCAGCCTGCTCCGGGTGCGCCAACACGGCTCACACCAATCCCCACTCCTGCTCGCTTCAGCGGTAAGCTGGGTGGAGCTCGGGGTTTTATTATGCAGTGTGAGTCCGTGTTTCTTCGCGTTCCCGGAGATTTTTCCTCAGACCATAGCCGAATTGGCTATATAGGTAATCTCCTTGAGGGTCGTGCGCTTACCTGGGCTTACGCCATTATGGTGAAGCCCAGCTACGCCACCCTCACCTATGGCCAGTTCGTGAATTTCTGGAAGTGTTCGATCATTCGCGTTTGGACAGTGTCCAGGTCGACCGCCTTCTCGGACTCCAACAGGGGAGCCGATCTGCGGCCGACTACGCGATCGACTTCCGGGTTACCACGGAGGAAGTTGGCTGGGAAGAGCGCGCGCTCTGCGGCATCTTCCTCCGCAGTCTAAATTCCGGTCTGAGGGATGAGTTGGCTGGACGGGATACCCCGGAGACGCTGGCGGAGCTGATTTCTCTCACCATCAGTTTGGATAACAGGCTGCGCGAGCGTGCCTCCGAGCGGAAGCAGTCTTCTCGCTCGCGGGGCGCCTCTGCACGTCTGCCCCAAGCTCGTCCCCTGGCGTTGCCGCCGCCGGAGGTTTCCGAGGAGTCGGAACCAATGGTGACGGGCCGGACAAAGCTCCCCCTGTCGGAGAAACATCGCCGTCGTGACCTGGGCCTCTGCATGTATTGCGGAGGTAGCCAGCACACGGTGGAGCATTGTCCGGAGAAGCCAAACGAGGTGGTCCGCGAGTCACTGTAGGGGGCCTCACGGACGCAAATCGGTTAAGTCCCCTCACACATTTGACGCTGCCCATCCGCTTCTGTCACAACCTCACTGGGCACCTCACACATGCACTGGTGGATTCAGGCGCGGAGGGTAGCTTTATTTCACAAAGCCTGGCAACCCGACTGGGCATCCACTGTCACCCCCTCGATACTCCTCTCGCCCTGGTTAATCTCTCCCGAGTTTCCCTGGGAAAGGTAACTCACCAAACATCCCCTGTCCCGGTGATCATCTCTGGAAACCATCGGGAGGATATCTCCTTTTACGTCCTGCCCACCTCAGTAACACCTGTCATCCTCGGTTATCCCTGGCTCCGCCTCCACAACCCCGCCTTGGACTGGAAGACTGGGAAGGTTTCAGCGTGGAGCACTTTCTGCATGGGTACCTGCCTCCAATCCGCGGCCTGCGCCCCGTCCTCGCCTCCCACAGCTCAGGACACCGCACCCCCGGATCTCACCCTAGTGCCCTCAGAGTTCCATGACCTGGGTGCCGTTTTCAGTAAGTCCAAGGCGATGTCTCTGCCTCCTCACCGGCCCTACGACTGCGCCATTAACATCCGCCAGGGGGCGCCCTTACCCTCAGGACGCCTCTACAGTCTGTCAGCGCCGGAGAAGGAGGCAATGAACAGCTACCTGAAGGAGTCGCTCAGTGCTGGGATCATCCGACCGTCCTCCTCTCCAGTAGGTGCAGGGTTCTTCTTCGTTGGAAAGAAGGACGGATCTCTTCGTCCTTGTATCGACTATCGAGCTCTCAACGATATCACGGAGAAGGACCGGTACACCCTGCCCCTTATGGACACTGCCTTCCACTCCCTCCAGGGGGCGACTTGGTTTACTAAGCTGGATCTCCGCAGCGCTTACCACCTCGTCCGGATCCGGGACGGAGATGAGTGGAAGACCGCCTTCCGAACCCCAAACGGGCATTTTGAATATCTCGTGATGCCGTTTGGGTTGACCAATGCTCCAGCCGTCTTTCAGCGCCTCATCAATGACGTCCTCCGGGACTTCATCGGCCTGTTCGTATTCGTCTACCTGGACGACATTCTCATCTTCTCCAGGTCCAGGGATGAACACCGGGTCCACGTGAGGCGGGTCCTGCAGAGACTGCTGGAGAACCGTCTGTACATCAAGGCGGAAAAATGTCAATTCTATGCCAAAACAACTTCCTTCCTGGGGTTCGTCATCTCCCATGACCAGGTGCTTCCGGACCCAGCGAAGATCAAAGCAGTGGTGGATTGGCCCACACCAACTTCTCGAAAGCAAGTTCAGCAATTCATCAGGTTCGCCAATTTCTACCGCCGCTTTGTCCCGAACTTTGGAGCCATCGTCGGGCCCCTGACCCGCCTCACCTCTCCTAAGACCCCGTTCCGGTGGACTGAAGAGGCCGCTTCGGCCTTCCAGGCGCTGAAGACAGAGTTCTCCTCCTCCCGGGTCCTCAGCCAGGTCGATCCCGCGCTGCAGTGCATTGTGGAGGTGGACGCTTCGGACACGGGGGTGGGGGCGGTGTTGTCCCAGCGGTCCCCAGCCAATGGAGTCAAGCGACCCTGCGCCGCCTTCTCTCGGCGCCTGTCCCCGGCGGAACGAAATTACGACGTGGGGGACAGAGAGCTTCTTGCCATCAAGCTTGCCCTTCAAGAATGGCGTCACTGGCTGGAGGGGGCAGCCTTGCCTTTTGTGGTCCTCACTGACCACAAGAACCTGGAGTACCTGAGATCTGCCAAGCGTCTGAACGCCCGCCAGGCGCGTTGGTCCCTGTTCTTTGCAAGGTTTAAGTTCAGCATCACATATAGGCCTGGCTCCAAGAACGGCCTGCCCGATGCCCTCTCCAGGCAATTTGCCCCGGAGGCCGCAGAAGACGTTGCTCATACCATCCTGCCCAGGTCGTGCGTCGTGGGGGCTGTTACATGGGACATAGAAGACAAGATCCGGAGGGCGCAGGAGTCGGAACCGGACCCTGGCGGCGGACCGGAGGGGAGGCTCTTCGTGCCATCTGCCATCCGGGGGGACGTTATACACTGGCTCCCTACCTCCAAGCTCACTTGCCATCCTGGAGCTTCGCGGATGATTGACCTTCTCCAGCGATCCTTTTGGTGGCCAAGCCTGCGGAAGGATGCCGCCCGTTACGCCCGGGCCTGCCCCGTCTGTGCTGCCAATAAGTCAGGTAACGCTCCCCCTGCGGGTCTGCTCCAGCCCCTGCCCGTCCCTGGCAGGCCCTGGTCGCACATCGCTCTGGACTTCGTCACCGGGCTCCCTGTCTCCAACAACTTTGACACAGTTCTGACCATTGTAGACCGTTTTTCCAAGGCCGCCCACTTCGTGCCCCTACGTGGACTTCCCTCAGCCTTGGAGACGGCGGACCTCCTCATCCAGCACGTGGTCAGACTGCATGGAATCCTGGTCGACGTGGTCTCCGACCGCGGCCCCCAGTTTTCTTCGGACGTCTGGAGGTCATTTTGCAACGCCCTGGGAGCCAAGGTAAGCCTCTCCTCCGGCCATCACCCCCAGTCTAACGGGCAGTGTGAGCGGACTAACCAGGAGCTGGAGGCTACGCTCCGCTGCGTTACGTCATCCAAACCCACGTCCTGGAGTTCCCACCTCGCCTGGGTGGAGTACGCCCACAACACCTCTCGCTCTACGGCCATCGGGATGTCGCCCTTTAAAGCATCCTTGGGCTATGATCCACCCCTGTTCCCCGCACAGGAGGGCGAGTTGGCTGTTCCCTCTGTCCAGGCACATCTGAGGCGGTGCCGTTCCCTTTGGTCCACGGCGCGTAATGCGCTTTTACGCACGGCGGAGCACAATAAGTCGACGGCGGACCGACATAGGAGACCTGCACCTGCCTACCAGGTGGGACAGCAGGTTTGGGTATCCACACAGGACGTTAACCTAAAGGGTGAGAGGAGAAAGCTGGCCCAACGGTTCATCGGCCCTTATCCCATAACCAGAATCATCAACCCGGTGGCTGTGCGTGTGGCTGTTCCCTCCTCCCTCCGCATCCATCCCACCTTCCACGTCTCCAAAATCAAAGCGGTGGTCTCCGACCCCCTCTGCCCTCCACCTGCAGCGCACCCCACTCCCCGGATGATTGGTGGCCATCCGGCCTGGACCGTCGCTGACATCTTGGACGCCCAACGCCGGGGTCGCGGATTGCAGTACCTGGTGGATTGGGAGGGCTATGGACCCGAGTGGAGACAGTGGGTGCCTTCCTCGCTGGTGTTGGACCGGTCACTCATTTCTGAGTTTCATCGAGCGCACCCGGAAAAACCATCGCCAGGAGGCGCTGCTAGAGGGGGGAGTACTGTTATGACTTGCCGCTCATCAGCGGCGCCAGCCGCGCGCACACCTGCTCCTCGTCAGCGGCGAGGTATTTAATCCACTCTGCCCTGGGCTTCGGCCTGAAGCCGTCTCTCTACTTCGGCCCCTTTGCTACTACGGATCTCAAACCGACTAGTGAAGATATCCTGGGTAAGCTCCCCTTACCTCTCTCCTCTAGCTTTCCCCTGTGCACAGGTGGACATCCCCGGCGGCGGACTTCATCACCTCGCCGTTGGCTCTACGCTGCTGCCACAGGTACCGCAGGTCGCTGTCTCCCGGGCTCCGCCCTTGTCGACGCCAGCCACCTGTCACAACCAAGTAAGCCAGCTACCATCATTATTCCCTGTATTGGTGTAGTGCCCGTTACCCTTCTCCCTCTGCTCTCTCCCACAGGGTTGTCCAGCTGTACGGCCTCCTGCCCCCGTGCCTGACGCAGACGCCACCACCAATACATTCTTATTCCACAGACACGCAGCCATACACTTCCTTGTTGCTAATAAAGCTGTTAAATCTACCCTGAGCCTGCGTGTGTGTCTCCTGGGCCGTGCATTATGTCAGTAAAAAGGGAAGAAAGAGAGTTTACTCTGCAGTACAGTCCTCCTGAAATTGTGGAAATCATCAATAAATCAATAAAAGCAGTGGGAGAAAGCATGGGGAAATGAGGGGAGAGGAAGACATTACTATAACAGAGAGAGACAAGTCGATAAACATAAACACCCTTTTACTTGTTAAAGGAAAGATTAAGTTTTAACCAGGTTGAAGCTTGGGCATTGTGGGCTCAGAAGTGGGCTGGCTCTGATAGGAAAACACCCTGATTGCAAATGTGACGATGGAAGCATGGAAACCGTGTCTCATGTCACAATCCACTGCAAGAAATATGCTAGACAACAGAGGAAACTGTTGAGAGACCCGAGATCGGCCAGAGAAACTGTTTCTAACATGCACATGACTTTAAAGATATACTGTGGCACACATATATGCACATATGTATAGGATTGTATGATTCATACGTATACCACCTTAGGCTTCACATCTGAGATGGAACAAAGGACTGAGCCGTTCTGGAGATAACACGAGGGTGTGAAAGTTAAGTCTTTGGCATGCAAAGAGATAGCCTTGGGGGATTTCTCCCAGCGGCCAGAGCTTGGGAGGTGGAGTGAGTTAAGATCGGGGGGAAGTTACATTGTGACTGGGATTAAGTACCATGTGACTGTATGTTTGATGTCCTGGGTATAAAGGGACAGATGCGGGGAGATTCATTCTCTTTCTGTGTTTGGAAGATTGTTGGAGAATGTGAATAAAACCGACTTGAGAAATAAACTCAGCCTCGTCCTTTACCATTCTCTACACTGGTGACCCTACGACGTATCATGAGCAGAAGTAATTCTCCCGAGCCAGACTCGTCAGGAGCCAGCCAAACGAATGCAGCCACAGTTCAGCTACCGGACTTCTGGCGGGACAGTCCGCGCTCCTGGTTTAGCACGGTCGAGGCGCAGTTCAACCTCTGGAGGATTTCGGTAGACGCCACAAAGTTCTACCATGTGGTTGCAAAGCTGGACAACCACACAGCCCAGAAGGTGGAGAGCCTGATCAACCACCCGCCAGACAGCGACAAGTACAGCACGTTGAAGGCTGCGCTCGTCCGTCACTTCACGCCCTCGGTGCGAGAGCGAGCAGAGGGGTTCCTGACGCTGACTGAATGTGAGAGCGGCAGACCTGCAGACCTGATGGGGAAGATGTTGAGGCTGAGAGACTCCGAAGATGATAACTTCATCTTCACCCACCTTTTCCTCAGGACCCTACCGTCAGAGGTGAGAGTGACCCTGGCCAGTTCACCACTGTTGGCCCGACGAGACTACCACGAGCTGGGTCAGGAGGCGCAACGACTCGTCGACGCCCATAAACGGTGCGCGGCTACGGCCGCGGCAGCGGAGCTAGGCGCAACGTCCAGAGACGGCAGGGGGCCAGAGGCTGCAGCACCAGACTCACCGACGATGGCGGCGGCAGGGGCCAGGAGACATGGAGCAGACGACGTCCTTTGCTTCTACCATCGCCGCTTTGCAGAGAGGGCACGCAAGTGCATTCCACCGTGCCACTTCAAGCGCTCGGGAAACGCCAAGACCGGGGGTTCGGTAGCAGCTGTGGCCCTCGGAGAGGAGAACAAGCTGCTCTACCTGAAGGATGCGCGATCAGGGAGGCATTTCCTCGTGGACACAGGCTCCCAGCTGAGTTTCATCACACCTTCCTGCGCTGACCGGCTAGCGTTTTCCATTGGTCCCAGGGTGTCAGCAGCGAACGGCTCGGCGATTAAGACCTTCGGTGAGAGGACTCTGCTTCTGTCTTTACACGGCCGCACATTCGAGTGGACTTTCGTCATAGCGGCAGTCAATTTCAACATGTTAGGGGCTGATTTTTTGTGCTCACATGGTTTGTTAGTTGATCTTGCTAACAGACGCCTGGTTAATGCACTCTCTTTTTATTCTATTCCCTGTACAGCTCGAGTGGCCCCGCCAACAGCACAAGCCAACGTCACAGCTGCAGGTGGTAAGTTCCACACACTCCTCACTCAGTTCCCAGCACTCACGGTTCCAACATTTTCGGCGACCGTGGCTAAACACGGGGTGGAACATTTTATTACTACCACCGGCCCACCCATTTTTGCAAAAGCTTGGCGCTTGGATTCAGCTAAACTGACCATAGCGCGCGAGGAGTTCGCCAACCTGGAAAAGTTGGGCATCATCAGGCGTTCGAAGAGCCCATGGGCTTCACTGCTTCACATGGTCCCAAAAGCTGATGGCTCGTGGCGACTTTGCGGTGATTTTCGCAGGTTGAACAACGCTACAGCGCACAACCGCTACCCGTTCCCGCACATCCAAGATTTTTCAGTTCATTTGGTGGGGGCGCGCATTTTTTCTAAAATAGACTTGGTACGCGGCTACCACCAGGTCCCAGTGCACACTGAGGACATACCCAAAACAGCGGTAATAACTCCTTTTGGGCTTTTTGAGTTTTTGCGCATGCCGTTTGGGCTTAAAGGCGCGGCGCAGACATTCCAATGCATGATGAACGTGGTTCTGCGCGACCTCCCCTTCGTGTTCGTCTACCTGGACGACATATTGGTAGCCAGCGCGTCTGAAGACAAACACGAAAACCACCTCACAGCAGTTTTCCGGAGGTTGGCAGAGCACGGGTTAATAATCAACCCAGCGAAGTGTCAGTTCGGGGTGGTGCAGATTGATTTTTTTGGGGCATCGCATCTCTCCAGAAGGTGCGGTTCCTCTGCCCGACAAAGTGCGCGCAATAACAAATTTTCCCCAGCCACAAACGGTCAAAGCGTTACAGCAGTTTTTGGGAATAGTGAATTTTTATAACCGTTTCCTCCCCCACGCAGCGCAGCTCATGCAACCATTGTATGCTGCACTAAAAAAACAAAAACCCACAAACAAAATCAAATGATCTCCGGAGCGAGAGCGCGCATTCGCGGAAGTCAAAGCAGCCCTGGCAAACGCTGCGTTGTTGGCACATCCAGACCCAATGGCCCGCATAGCGCTCACCACGGACGTGTCAGATGTGGCCATAGGAGCGGTCGTGGAACAGTATGTAGCAGGAGCTTGGCAACCGCTTGCCTTCTTCAGCAGGACCTTGCGCGATAGTGAACGAAAATACAGCGCATTCGACAGGGAGTTGTTAGCTCTCCACTTGGCCATTCGTCACTTCCAGTTTTGGCTGGAGGGACGCAGTTTCACCGCGTTCGTTGATCACAAGCCGCTGACCTTCGTGATGGCCAAGATTTCAGAACCGTGGTCGGGCCAGCAGCAGAGACAGCTGGCCGCGATCTCGGAGTTTACTACCGATATCCAGCATGTAGCGGGTAAACTTAATGTAGTGGCAGACTGCCTCTCGCGTGCCGTGGCGGCTCCAGCCTGCACAGGGGTAGATTTTGGAGCCATGGCCGCGGATCAGGTTAGCGACGCGGAAGTGCGTGCGACCCCAGTCCACGTAGGGATAGATTATGCAGCCATGGCCGTGGATCAGGTTAGCGACGCGGACGTGCGCGCGCTCCAGTCTGGACCAACAGGGTTAAGGCTGGAGAACAGGGTGCTGCAAGACGGTATGCCCCCCCTAATCTGCGATGTCTCCACTGGGCGACCACGTCCTGTGGTACCGGCCGCGTGGCGCCGCTGCGTTTTTGACTCGATTCATTCCCTGGCGCACCCGGGAGTGCGTGCGTCGGTCAAAATGGTGGGAGAGAAATTTGTATGGCCAAGCCTGCGCAAGCAAGTTAGAGAGTGGGCAGCAGCCTGCACGGCCTGCCAACGAGCCAAGGTGCACAGGCACACAAGAGCTCCTTTGGAGCCGTTTCACATCCCGGCTAAGAGGTTTGATCATGTTCATGTGGACCTCGTAGGCCCCCTCCCGCTGTCACAGGGGTGCACACACCTTCTGACAATGGTTGACCGCACCACGCGCTGGCCGGAAGTGGTCCCACTGTCATTAACCACAGCTGAGGAGGTGGCGTGCGCATTTTTAACAGCATGGGTAGCGCGTTTTGGAGTTCCGTCGGACATTACGTCCGACAGAGGCCCACAATTTGTTTCCGAACTTTGGTCAGCAATGGCCCGCAGCCTGGGGGTGATGATTCACCGCACAACCGCGTATAATCCACAGGCTAACGGGTTATGCGAACGTTTCCACAGGTCATTGAAGGCAGCTCTCAGGGCGTTGCTTACGGATGCAAATTGGGTGGACAGGCTACCATGGGTTTTATTGGGGTTGCGTTCTGCACCTAAAGAGGATTTAGAAGCCTCCCCAGCTGAGCTAGTTTTCGCACAGCCACTTCGGCTGCCCGGGGAATTTCTCCCAGATAATCCGGCGCTAGAGTGCTCCCCAGCTCAGCGGTTACAGAGTAGCACGGGCCCGAGCACGCTACCTGGCCCCGTTCACCACAGTTTTCCGAGTGTTTTTGTGCCTAAGGCTTTAAAAAATACAGAGTTTGTTTTTGTCAGACAAGATGCCCATCGGCCACCTTATGACGGACCATATAGAGTGCTGGAAACAGGTGATAAGCATTTTTTGCCAGATTTGGGGGGCAGAAAAGAAATGATTGGCATAAACAGGCTCAAACCCGCTTTTGTGGTAGCTGACGAGACTGTGCAGTTGGCTAAGGCTTCTCGACGCAGCAGACCCCCAAGAGAGCATTCCCCAGAACACCCACAGAGATTGACTAACAGTTCTAATCCTCAGGCAGCAGCTCCACAGCAGGAAGACGCCGCGGGGGTGGTAAAGCCTGCTTACAGCAGATATGGGAGGCGACTGAGGCCCAAGCGACATTTGGACTGATGTGTAGTAATTTTACCATGACTTGCAAACTGTTATTACATTTGTTCCATCTTAGACGTTTGGGGGGGGGGGGTCATGTGGCACACATATATGCACATATGTATAGGATTGTATGATTCATACGTGTACCACCTTAGGTTTCACATCTGAGACGGAACAAAGGACTGAGCCATTCTGGAGATAACACGAGGGTGTGAAAGTTAAGTCTTTGGCATGCAAAGAGATAGCCTTGGGGGTTTTCTCCCAGCGGCCAGAGACTGGGAGGTGGAGTGAGTTAAGATCGGGGGGAAGTTACATTGTGACTGGGATTAAGTACCATGTGACTGTATGTTTGATGTCCTGGGTATAAAGGGACAGATGTGGGGAGATTCATTCTCTTTCTGTGTTTGGAAGATTGTTGGAGAATGTGAATAAAACCGACTTGAGAAATAAACTCAGCCTCGTCCTTTACCATTCTCCACAATACAAAGATATAGAGTGATGATAATCAAGTCAGTGGCGGTAATGCACCTGTAAGCTGGTTGCCAACTGCCAATCAAATCTAAAAGAAGAAGAAGAAGAACATCACGCTTTGATGAACCTGGACAGCTGGAGTAAAGTTAAAAAACTATTGGAGGACTTCCGGTCTGGACGCCATGGTGATAGCAACTTAACGCTGAACCTCCCAGATCCAATCCAAGGAAAACATCTTCAAAATCAGACTTAACGGATTTTTGGAAGAATAAAAATCAAAAGACAAAAACACCATGCCTAACCAAAAACAGAAGAAACTGACATTCCCTAGGTCAGGACGCGCAGCGGCCGCAGAATCCGATCCCGAGGACCTCCATTCAGGAGACGAAGACCTGGGCCTAGCTAACAAAATGGTTAGCCTGAAATCGCTATATGATGAATTACGACGATTTCGGGCCGAATTTCATGAATTCAGAGAGGAACTAAAAAGGACGAACAGCAGAATGGACCAGGCCGAAAACCGAATCTTGGAAGCTGAAGAAAGAGTAAAAGTGCTTGAAGATTCTATGCTGGATTTACACAGAAAACAGTCAAGGCTGGAGGCTAAGCTAACCGACCAAGAAGGAAGACAGAGACGAGATAACATCAGAATTCACGGTCTGAAAGAAGGAGCTGAAGATAGTTTCAACACAGTGGCGGAATGCGTGGAATCCTTATTGAGAGAGAAGTTGGATATTCCACAAACCACCGATTTGAAAATAGAAAAGGCCCATTGTACATTAGCCGCAAAGCCAGCGGCAGAAGCACACCCGCGTTCAGTGTTGGTAAGATTCTCCGATTTCAAAATAAAACAAGAGGTTGTAAGACGGGCTTGGCAGAAAAAAGGATTTATGCATCAAGAGAGAAAAGTCTTCATGGAGCACGATTACGCCCCTGAGGTTCTTAAAAAGCGACGGGAATATAACGACGCCAAAAAGGTTCTACGGGAAAAGAATCTATGCTTTCAGACGCCATTTCCGGCCAAGTTAAGGGTCTTTTACGGTGAAGAGTCATGTCTCTACAATTCAGCGGAAGAAGCAACAATTGACATGGCAAGAAGAGGGCTCCCGGTAACGGTGTTTAAACCCGCAGCGAATCTGAGCGAGAAAATCAGAGCTCAAACGTGGTCCACTCAAAGACCTTCTAAATCCACGGGCCAGCAGCGGGAAACCCAGCCCCAGAGCTACAAAGATAAGCTTTCCAGTTCCAGGAAGGAATAGCGACCTTTTTGGTTTTTTTTTCTCTTTTCAGTCATTCTGCACTTCCATCCCCCCTCCTACAAGGTAACAAACATTAAAGGAGATGCAGAATCAGCATGTGGTAAAACCTTTCATGGAGCAGTTATAGCATTAGAAACAAATGTCTTCTTAATTTAAAGGGAAAAAAAAATCTTGTTAAAATAGAAATGTAACAATGACCCACATGTTCTCCCCACACTAACAAATACTGTATTAGAGTGAATGTTTGCTGTGATGGGGGTGGGAGGGTGCACACAATCTCATAGGGTATAGGCATAAAAAAAAAAAAATCATTACAAATTCGGATTGGGATCTGAAATTCACGTTAAAAACATGGGACAACTTACAGGGGTAAGAGAGGGCCCTCAACACGTAACAGAGTTTGAGGAATTTCCCTCAGAGCCTACACTCCATCAGGGCTCTTACAGGGTCTTTAAAGAGACCCCAGCTCAGGAAGTTTTTTTTTGACAGTTTTTTGTTTTTTTTGTAACTTAAGATTTTTATTCATTTTTCATTATATATATTGCATTCAGATCACAGTCTACATTTAAAAAAAACAAAGGGGCTAGAGTAAAAAAGAAAAAGGAGAAAAAAAAAAAAAAAAAGGGGGGAGGGACAAATGTTGGAGCATCAAGTTTTTAGTTTCCATCTCTTAATTCTTCTGGTTTTTCCAGCGTCTTTGGTTATTCTTTCAATATCTGTCTCGTTGTTGCACTTTGTAGTGTGTCCATTTCCGCCATTTTTTTTCCCATAGTCCTTCTTGCATTCTTTGTCGATATGTTAGTTTTTCCATCATACATATGTCCTCAATAATGTCAGTCCATTGCTCTTGGTCAGGAAGAACTTCTGATCGCCATTTTTTTGTGATTGTTTTTTTACATGCAATCAACAAGATTTTAACTAGATATCTGTCCTCAGCCTGTATAACATTGTCTCTTTTAAGATCACATAGGTACATCAAGTTACAGTTCATTGGTATATTATATCCTAATATCCTCTGTATTGTCACATGTATAGATTTCCAGAATGATGAGATTTTGCAGCATTTCCAAAACATATGCGAGTGGTCTGCATTTTGAGCCCCACATCCCCTCCAGCATATAGATTGGGTATTTGTATACTTTCCTTGAATCTGTGGTGTAATGAAAAAGCGAATCAGGTTTTTCCATCCAAATTCCCTCCATGTTCTTGAATTTGTTGACGTGTGTTGTGTTTTCCATATTTCCTGCCAGCTTTCTTCTGTTATGTTTAAATTGAGCTCTTTCTCCCATTTCTCCTTTATATAGTTACTTGAATGATTGTTTGCCATAAGTTTCTGATATAGCTTTGAAATAATTCTTGTTTTATTTCCTGTATATGAGCTTAAAATGAATTGTATAATCTCGCTCACATCTGTTTGGAGGTTATGCCTAATCTTCTTCATATAATAGTCTCTCATCTGCAGATATCTGAAGAATTCCGATCTTTCTAGTTTAAATTTTCTCCTGATGTTTACAAAGCTCCCGAGATCTTTTTTTCCGATATTGCCCCATGCTGTGATTCCCTTGTTCACCAGATTTTTGTATCCCCTATCTTGTTTTGCCGGTTCAAACTGACTGTCAAATGTTACCCATTTCAATAGTTTTATGTCTTCCTTTATATTATACTTTTGTACTATTTTATACCACAGTTCTAAAGTAAATTTAGTGATTGGGTCTATTTGTTTGATTTGCTTATATGCATCTTTATCTCCTATTATGCTTTGTACTGGGAGTCCCTCAATTTCCTTTTCCATTTCTTTCCATTTTGCCTCATATCCCTCGTCGCACCAACATATGATATATCTTATTTGTGCTGAGTAGTAATATTCCTTTAGACTCGGTAGGCCCATGCCTCCTTTCTCTTTGGTAACTGGAGAGTTTTATATTTCACTCTTGGTTTTTTACCTCCCCAAACAAATCTCGATATCATCCTGTCCCACTTTGAGAATTGGGCATCTGGAATCTCTGTTGGTATAGCCTGGAAGAGGTAAAGTAATCTAGGTTGTATGCTGATTTTGACTGTCTCAATTTTTGAATTCAGATCCATATTTAAGATTGACCATCTATCAATATCTTTTTTTATTTCTTGTTCCAACCTATCATAGTTTGCTTTATAGATTTTGCTTAGATCTTTAGGTATGTTCACTCCAAGGTATTTTATTTCTTTTTGTTTCCAGTTTAGTTTGATCTTATCAGTTATCTGGTTTAGAGGGTTATAGTGGAATGTCAGTATTTGTGTTTTTGTTATGTTTATCTTGTATCCTGATAATTTTCCAAAATTTTCTATCAAGTTCATCATTTTCT